>JBBMOL010000040.1:2092247-4492247 GCA_037954665.1 Laguncularia racemosa
GATGTAATATGTGTATATTTATTTTTTTTCAATTTTCATGTTTATTTTTATGGCACTTTCCTTTTTAAAAAATTCGAATTTAAAAATGAAATGGTATATTTAAAGTGTATTTTAATTTCCATTTTTTTTTTGTTTTTATTTGGCCAAAAAAATGAATCAAATTGGGTTTCAAAAAATGGGCATGTTACATTGTTTTGTTTCCCTTTTTTGTTTCGTCAAATGCTCCAGGAGGAAAAAGCATCCATAGTGCATCATGTTAGCTAATGAGTGGCTAACATGTGTCCCTAACTTAAGGAAAAAAATCCAAGCCCACTCTATGACAAACTAAGGTTGAATTAGAGACCTCTAACTCTCCATAGTGAAACTTACAAACTAAACTAAGCTTATCTTCTATTTAATGCTACACAAAAGATTATTTAATATCTCCTGAGTCGATTTTAATTAAACAACCCATTTAACTTCATATCTTAAAAATGGGTCCAAACCCTATGGACTCTTTCTCACATACAGTCTAGTATGCATGTGTACAATTATTTTTTCCATAAATGGCTTAATTAAATAGAATTAAGATCTAATTTCATATAATGTTCAATTTAACTCGAAACTTCAATTGCTCATAAAATTAGCAATTTAAGTCCATTTAAGGCATCATTTGAACCCACGATCAACTAAAATTTTCTATTTTATTATAAGCAAACTGAACCTAGGCCAAAAAAAAAATTAATTCCTTAATAAAATGGTCTTAAAGACTCATATTCTATCAAATCAGCATTTTTGACTCAAAAATTGTGTTTGATTTCTAAAAGTTATTCCTACCCCAAGATAAACCAAATTGGCCACCACCTGACTTTAAATTTTTCTTTTTTTTTGGGTATTTTTGGCCTTTTCCCTAAAATTAGGAAAAAAAAAACCAAGGGAAAAAATGGAATGTCTGCAAATAATAATCAATAGCCACAATTAATGTCACCATTAAAGACTAATTAATTAATAGATTTCGAATTCTAAAACAAAAAAAAAAATCTAAATAGCAATAATTGGCTTTTATCAATAATATTGATTGACTTAAATGTTATGGCATTTATTAAATCAAATTAATAAAAGCTTTTGCCTTGTGATAACATTTACTAACCTTATTTAATATAATAGGATTAATGACCTTAATTAATTTAGTCAATGAAGGTCAATGACCCACATTAATTCAATTAATAAATGTATTACATCCAATTAACTTAACAAATAAAGTATTAAATACCCTATTTTAACTAGGAAAAATCATTGACTAAATTTTTAATAAAATCTAACGGTTATGAATTAACATAATTATCAAAAGTTAACTAAAACTAAGACTTAAATTTAACTAGAAGCTAGTAGTGATTAATCGTTTAATTACTTATAATGAGTTATACATTATTAACAAGAAGTTGGTATTTGATAAGTTAATTGTAAATAATATGTAAGTTGAGTATAATAACATAGGTATTATTATGATAAGATAATTACAAATGAGTCATGATAATTTGTTATTTATCTAACCTAATACTATATATTTAATTATAAGGTTAGACTTGTTAGTTGTTTATTATAAGGTAATGTAACAAAATGATTTATTAATTAAAAGTTAGGTTTAATAGTTAGCCTTAAGTAGATAATAGTTATCCGTAGTGAAACCTTTAAACCTAAGTTGGAATAAATTCCTCAGCTATGGTATTACCATTTTCCTTTTTAAGTACAAACCTTTAGTTAGTTAATCAAAGACCTAGTATTAGACTACGATCATAGTTTTTAATTAAGTATGGATTTGTGATTTGGCATTATGTAATGTGAATTATAGTTAAGTGGTATTAATGAAGTGAGACGTTTTGTGGCATTGGATGCAAGTATGTGACCTTGTTTGTCATATCATGCATGTTAGTCTAGTTAAAAATATACCATAATTAGAGTGATAACCATAATTGTTTGTTATTTGTGCTTGGTTGTAGCTAAGGATTTGAATGATTGGTGTGTTGGCGTAGCACTTAATAATCAGTGTGTGACGGTGTCCCTAGTGGGGTTGTACATTGAGTTGATTTAGTAGTTTTATGCATCAGTATTCTTGACAGGTTGCTGATCGTGGTGTCACTATGAAAACAAATTAAGAGATTGTAGAGAGAAACTGTAGGTTGAGTCACCATGAGGGCTATGGAGTTTTGTGGTGGATGCTTGTGAGTAGACTAGTCTCCTAATGGATCAATCCAATGATGACTATGAGAAGATGCAACTAAAGGATAACGTAATGTGGATGTCATCTAATTATTAAAAATGTATTTTGTGGAG
Source organism: Laguncularia racemosa (assembly GCA_037954665.1). Classification (NCBI taxonomy): domain Eukaryota; kingdom Viridiplantae; phylum Streptophyta; class Magnoliopsida; order Myrtales; family Combretaceae; genus Laguncularia; species Laguncularia racemosa. The sequence continues at coordinate 2,094,561 of JBBMOL010000040.1, forward strand.
TCATGAAATACTCCAAGTTTAGAGTTAAATGCATATGATTTTGAACAATACTGTTTGATGACTAACATTAAAGATAATAACCGATACTTGCATTAAGTTAGGAATGCATGTGTATGCATACTTGTGTCATTTGTGTGTGCATTTGTGATACGTACTAGGCTTCAAATCACCCCCATTGGGGAAATATTTTTTTTCAAGTACAAGAGAAAATAATCGTGGTGTTGAAATTCAAAACTTGGGATTGGGTTTGATGCTAGTACATCAAAGTGAATCGTAAAGTAGATTGTTATAGTTTGTGCCTAATTGTAAATTATTAAATTTAGAAGATTATTTGTGACTTGAAAAAATAATTAAAGAATATTTATGATTAAAAAATATTTAGTTATTATAAATTTTAACATACTCATCATACAGTGATATGAATATATAGCGGACTGTCCATGTCCTCAAGGGCATAACAGAAATAATCAACCGGGGCGGAATTGAGTTAAGCAAAATATCTTGCAATCCCGGAATGATGATGATCACACTAACATGTTTGATCATGTGGGAACCGTGAATAGCTCAGGATCCTGTGAAGAAATCCGTTTTTCTGATTAACCTCGAAAGGGTTTTGTGAGGATATTTTTTACAAATTTTGACTTACATTGAATTCTCAATCTCTAAATCTTCAATACATGCATAGATTTTTTTATGGACGGAGACGGGTATCGCATATACAATCCTTTCCAACAAACTTAATCATTTATTATTACTCCACATAAGAAAAGCTATAATAAAATCTTAAAGTGAATCCCCATATCTTTACGAGACACATGCATACCATAAAATTTCTCATGCTTTATATGTAAAATCAACACCATTGTACCACGCAACAGGCTGCAATATCTCCTTCTTCTTCTTCTTTGACAAATATATTAGAAGGAACTAAGTTTTCTCAAATTTTTTATTTTAAGGCCTTTGTTTTCTTTTTTTATTTTTTATTTTAAGACTTAAGTTATAAAAAATAAATCAAAATAGAACATTGATTACTTTTTGTTATAAGCATGATGAATATTGAAGCAATGACAAAATTCTATTTAGCCAAGAGATAAATATATACAGTTGTCATGGAGTCAATCTCTAGCAAATCAATGTTGTTCTCCTAGAATTAGTAGTTAATTGACAACTATTAATGCATGATTCTAGTTCTTAAAATTGTGCAAATGACTTGGTCTACATTAATGATAAATTATTTACAAGATCTGCAATTATTTACAATGCCTGACTATTGTTTCCTTCTATATGCCCCCTCAAGTTGGAGCTCCTAATGGAGATTCCAATGTTGACATATCCAGGGTTTGATTTTTTGACATAGAATAGTGTTGCAACTCATAAGGAAAGATTGACCATTGCTTCTTTCACCTTGGAAGGACCGACATTACAATGGTATAAATGGATGTTTCATAATAATCAGCTCTCATCTTGTCGGTTTTTATTAGAGCTTTAGAGATTTGCTTTGGTCCATTAAAGTATAAGGATGTGCAGGGTTTGATTTCAAAGTTGGTGCAACATTGTTCTATGTTAAACTATCAAACTAAATCTAAGGCACTTTTAAACCATATTGTTGGAGTTCTTGAATCTTTCCTTGCGAGTTGCTTTGTTTTTAGGCTAAAAACCAATATTCATTGTGATGTTCAAATTGCCAAACCAACTTCTCTCATGCATGTTGTATGGCTAGCCAAACAATACGAAGCTAAATTTCATGAGCAATTTCTACTTCGAGCCAACCTTTTACCTCCTTCCCTTCCTATTAAACCTTCCACTTTAAAATTTTCTAAGCCAAATACTTCTTCTCTCCCTTCTCATTCTTCTTCTCTTCCTTCTTCTAAAATTCCTATTCGTAAACTTACAACCTAGGAAATGCAACTCTGTAGAGAAAAGGGTCTATGTTTCAATTGTGATGAAAAATTCCATTGCAATCATAAACGTAAAGCCAAATTCTTAACTTTGCTTTGTGAAGACCAGGAGATTTCAGGAGATGAGATAAGGGCTAGTATTGATCTTTCTTTAGATTCTTTTGATTCTATAGATGAAGATCCAGTAGCTATTAGCTACCATGCTTTGTCAGGAGCCTCTCTACCACAAACCATTCATTTTTGTGGAATTATTAATAATCAAGAGGTATTAGTTTTGGTTGACTTAAGGAGTAAACATAATTTTGTACAAGAATAATTAGTTAAATATCTTGGTTTAACTATATTGTCCTCCCTTAGTTTTCAAGTGATGATTGGAAATGGCAACAAACTTCTATGTGACAAGCATTGCTCTAATGTTTCATCCTCAATCTAGGGGATAGAATTTAAGGACGCTTTTTATGTCCTACCTATTCAGGATACAGAGGTGGTATAGGAGTTCAATGATTATAACATTTGGGACCCATTACTATTGATTATTCTACCCTCTAGATGAAGTTTTTGCACAACGGAATTGAGGTTACATCTTATTAATCTAGCGAAATTTCTAATCATTAGTTGAGAAGATTGGTTAGGGTAGATGTGATTGCCTCTTTCTATCACTTGGTGGTTCAAGAAGTGAGTCTCAGTTCTTGCATTAAGGAAATTGCCATCAAACCTCTTATATTAGAGGTCTTAGGTAGATTCCATTGGATTTTCAAATCTCCATCATCATTAACACCTCATTATGACATTATACATCACATCCACCTTGCACCAGGTGCTTCCCTGATTGATGTAAAGCCTTATCAATATCCTCATTTTAAAAAAAAAAATGAGATTGAGCTACAAGTCAAGGATATAATGAATTAGGGTATTATTCAACACAACCCCATTTTCTTCTCCAGTTTTACTGGTTAAGAGAAAAGATGGGAGTTGGCATTTTTATATTGGTTATCAAGCACTTAATCAGATCACCATCAAGGACAAATTTCCTATTCCCACTATTGATGAGCTTTTGGATGAGTTATTAGACGCTTATGTATTTTCTAAACTCGAATTATGTTCTAGGTATCACTAAATATGTATGCACTATGATGATATGGTGAAGACCACTTTTTAGACACACGAGGGTCTCTATGAATTTTTAGTCATGCCCTTCGGACTGAGTAATGCTCCGGCCACATTCCAAGCCATTATGAATAGGATTTTTAATCCTTTTCTCCGATGGTTTGTTATTGTATTTTTTTATGATATTTTGGCTTATAGTTAATCCATGACTTCTCATATTAAGCATCTTACTCGAGTACTATAAGTTCTCACTAATAACACGTTTTTTCTAAAAGCATCTAAGTGTTTTTTATACTAGATTCGATTGATTATTTGGGACATGCTATCTCCAAGGATGGGGTTAGTGGTATTTTTTTTTTTTCAACCACTTTGAGAGCTTTTCTAACATTTTGTGAAAAGGGCATATGAAATCTATCACTTGATAATTCTTCTCAAACAATCTCTAAAAAAATAAAAATAAAAATAAAAAAGTAAGCTAAAAGGAAGTGAGCTAGAACCCATCCAAAGGAAAGGAAAAGATGGAGGCAAAAACCTCCCCCTCTAAAGGCTAAAAATTAAAAAATAAAATAAAATTGAAGAGATAAAAAGAGAAAAAAATCCAAGGGAATGATAGATGCTGTATACTTTCACTTTTGGTTATTGTGCTTAGAGGGCTGTTTGAATGGTTTATACACTTGCTAGTAAGTGGTGAAATGTGACCATGCTACTTTTGCTTTTTTTGAATTATCTTTCCTTTTTAACTTTTGAAGTGGTTATCAAATGGTGATATTAATAGTTTAACTTAGATTAGCCTTAAAAATTTGACTGTAGTATGCTAAGTATAAGTACGAATATATTAGGTTTCAGCAATAGGCACTAATAAGTTACTTTGGATTGATTAAATTGAAGAATGTAAAGCTTGATTTGGTATTTTTTGATGAGTACAATTGATGATAGATCTTTTGTCCTTATTTTGTTTGCTTGAGGACAAGCAAACCGTTAAGTGTAGGGAAGTTTGATAAGTATCAAAAGGCCCTTATTATTTATGCTTATTGGACATATTTGTTATGTATTTCTTATGATTTGTTAAAGGAAAGGATATTTATTTTGTGAAAAATTCATTTCAAGGTATAAAGAGCTCATTTAGAAGATTTCATAATGATCAAGGAGAAATTAAGGCAAATTAAGTAAGTTTTGATCAATTTTGAAGAAGGAACAAATTTTCTTTTCAACCCCTACATTCAACATGACCATGCTAAATGGTAGGGCTAACCATAACAAGCATTAGAGGCAAAAGCATACGCACTCTGTTTTTCAGCCTCACCCTAAGCATGGCCATGCAGTAGGCTATGCTAACTTGCTATCATTGAAAGGCTATAAATAGCACAATTATTTCATATTAGAGTTAATTTGGGGAGAGTTTAGCTTTAGAGTTTTTAGACAATTTAAGATTGGTTTTTTTTTTTTTTTCTAAACCTTAGGAGAGAAAATGTGAAGAACTTCAAGGGAGAAATTTCTTATACATCATTGGAGATCACAAGACATCAATGATAAGGGTTTTATCTCTACATCATAATTTCTTTTATCTTCTCTAGATCTTTTGTACTTATTATAAACTCCATTGAGAAGTAAATTTCTCATACCTTGCACTTTGTGAAACCCTAAACCATGTGAATTGAATTGCTATTGATTGATGAAAAATTCATGTTTTTTGTATTTATTCATGTGATTTCATTGTCTTGTGATTAATTTGTGTAAGAGTTAATTGCATGTTTGATTCTTATTAAATAAAAAGAGGTTTCATCTAATAGGATAGATCTTTATAAATAGATAAATTGCATGTTTCACCTTAAGGTAAGGAAATTCCAATTTTCTACTATAAGAATTTAATTGTTATCATAAGGATCCTAAACTTCATGCGATCTTATGTGGTGTTAGTGAGGGAGAGGTCTCCACTATCTCATGTATGGTTAGGAATTAATTAACACGTGGGAGTAATTGATTTAATTGATGAGATCCTACGATACAAAGCATAAATAATTCATTAATCAATCCATTATCATAAGAATTTTAAGGTTTATGGTTGATCAAGGAGAGGGATATTTCTTGTGATTGAATTAATCTTTTGAAAGCATACATAATTGATCTTAAGGTTACTAAATTAGTTGTTTAGTATTTGAATCACAAATCTCACTTCAAAATTTAAGCTAAATAGAGAAAAGCGATAATACTAGTACTTGTTTTCAAGATCTCTATGCTACATTAAATAGGTATACTTACCTAGCTCAAATAGTAGATTTAATTGGGTTTATAAATTTAGAATTTGATACAATCAGTAAGCATACATCAAGTTTTTGGCACTGTTGCCGAGGATCTAGCGAAGCAATATTAGGAAAAGCTTTAGTATTTGTTACTTTGGTCATTTTTCTTATTATCTTCTCTTTCCCCTGTTTTTGAATGATTGTTTGTTTTGTTGGTGCATAATAAGGAGTCTTTCTACAAATATTCTTAATCTAGATTCTGAGATCAAGAGGACAGTCCATAGGATTCGAAAGAATATAGTTGCTAGTTCTTTTGGCCAATCATTAAGGAAGAGGCTCTTGATATTAAAGCCAGGACAAAAGCAAAGGTAGAAATATTTGGAGAATTTCTAGATAATAGATTATAATCATCTAATCGTAGTGAAGAGGAAACAAAAATCATGGCTAAGGAACATCACAAAACCAATTTGGAGTATGCTAAGCCTACAATTGATGGCACCGGTCCAACAATTGTGAAGCCTCCAATTGGAGCTAATAATTTTGAGATAAAAGGTGTTGTGATCCAACTTTTGCAACAATATTGTTAATTTAATGGATTACAAAATGAAGATCCACATGCACATATTCAAAATTTCTTAGAAATTTGTGAGACTTTTAAAAATAATGGAGTTGTGGATGATGTGATATGCTTGCGATTGTTCCCTTTTTCATTGAGAGGGAAAGCCAAGACTTGGTTGGCATCCTTAAGTGTTGGAGCTATTACTAGTTAGGAAGATATAGTAAAGCAATTTTTGGACAATTATTTTCCTCCATGCAAGATGACCAAGTTAAGGAATGACATTTCTTCCTTTGTTCAAAATGACGTCGAAACTTTATATGATGCTTGGCAAAGGTGGAAAGAGTTGTTAAGACGATGTCCACATCATCAATTACCACCATGGATGCAAGTTCAAACCTTTTACAATGGGCTCAATATAGCCACTAGACAATTAGTTGATGCTACAATTGGTGGTGCTTTAAATTCTAAGACACGAGAAGAGTCCTTGAAGCTTTTCAAAGACATCGTCGAGGTAAGCAAAGAGCAACTGGATTGTATGAGGTGGATTTCATGATCACTATTGTTGCTAAGATGGATGCACTAAGTAAATAAGTTGCTAGTATCAAGAATGCATCAACACTAATGGTCCAATTAGAGAATCATCTAAAGATCATAGCAACTTCTTTAAACATCAATAACATTTTAACTATTTGGGCAATCAAAATAGGCAACAAAACAATCCTTATAGCAACACAAATAATCCAAGTTAACAGAATCATCCTAATTTCATCTATGGCAATACAAACACTCAGAGAGCTAATTATTTAACATTAGGATTTCAAAGACCACAATTGCCACCACCTCAACCAATGCCTTAACTTTTAGCTCTATCACTACCAGAAAAGAAAGCAAGTTTGGAAGATCTTATGACTTAATTCATTTAAAGCTCTAAGGCAAGACATTGGAATCAAGAAGCTTCTATCCATAACCTTGAGAAACAAATTGGCCAATTAACAAAGATGTTGTCTAAGAGATAACAAGGTTCTCTTCCTTGTAATACTAAGTCTAATCCAAGGGAGCAAGCAAAAGCTATTACTTTGAGAAGTGGGAAGGAGTTGCAATATGAGAAGCCAAAAGAACAAGACAAAGAAGAAAGTCAAAGTAGAAGAAGTGATACCTGAAAAGTCAAAGCCTACAAAAAAATTACCACCTCCAGTTAGAAAAGAATACAAACTATGGATTCCATATCCATCACACCTTAATTAAACCAAGGACAAAGAGAAATTTGGAAATTTTCTTAATCTTTTCAAACAATTGCACATTAAAATTTCTTTTTAATGAAGCACTTTTATAGATGCCAAAGTATGCTAAGTTCTTGAAAGAACTTTTGTCCAACAAGTGGAGATTGGAGGATATTTCTACTATTGATGTTGGAGCTAGTTGTTCATCTATTATTTAAAACAAAGTTCCTCCAAAGTTGAAGGACCTGGGTAGTTTCACAATTCCTTGTACAACTGGTGATATTATTGTTGATAAAGCTTTGGCTAACTTGGGGGCGAGTATCAATTTGATGCCTTATTCTTTCTTCAAGAAGTTGGGACTTGCTGAACCTAAGCTTATTAGTATAAGTCTACAACTTGCTAACTATTCTATGAAAATTTCTAAGGGGATCATTAAAGATGTTTTGGTGAAAGTTGGGAATTTCATTTATCCTATTGATTTAGTGATCTTAGATATGTATGTGTATAGAGATGTACCTTTAATTTTGGGGAGATCTTTTCTTACAACAGCTAGGGCATTGATTGATGTAGAGGAAGGCAAGCTTGCTTTGAGGGTAAGAGATGAAGAATTGGTGGTGAAAATTGATTTAGTTTTTAAGTATCCAATGAGTGTGGATAATTCATGTTATGCCATTGATGTTGTTGATTCTTCGGTAGATAAGAACCTTGAAGAGATACTATGTAAGGACGAGTTGGAATTAAGCTTAGCTCATGGAGAAGGAAAGGATTTGACAAATTCGAAGGTTGAATCATTGTTATCACAACTTGATTCAACTAAGGAAATTAATCCTCAAGGTAGTTTTAAAGAAATAACAAAAGGAAGTGAAGCAAGGCTTAAAACTTCCATTGAAGAACCACCGATTCTAGAATTAAAACAACTTCCAAATTATTTGGAGTATGCTTTTTTAGTAGAAAATTCAAAGTTACCAATCATTATTACTTCAGATTTGTCTCTTGAACAAAAACACTAGCTTTTGAAGGTCTTCAAAGCACATAAACAAGATAGTACTTGGAAAATTTTTTACATCAAAAGTATTATGATTCTCAAATTCATCATCCTAAGAAATTTCAAAAAGAGATTGAAGTTGTATTTAAGAAGGGGAATGGAGTATGAAAATTGAGAGGAGGTTAAACTCCACTTACCAGCTTTGTGAGCTTAGAAATTTGTAGGATGTTGAGCTAATGACGTTAAAAAAGTGTGCTTTATAGGAGGCAACCCATGTCTAACTTCAGTGAGTTGAGTTCCTTTCTTCTTCTTCTTTTTTTCTTTGTTTTTCACTATCTTAAGTCCATTTTATGTCAAAATTGCAGACGTTATGATTTTTTTGCTTATTTAAGAAACAATGCAAATTCAATTTTAAGCGTGGTGAAAAGCACATTTTGGAATGATTTAATTTTAAAACAGAGTGAGGTAAGTTTTCGTCCAGTCTCTAAGAATTTTATGCATATTACATGTTAGATTAATGATGGAAACTTAAAATTTTTCTGCTAAAATTGGGTAATTTGAAACATAACTAATCATTTGAAGATGCAAAAAGAAACATTTTGTGGTCTAGAGCCACCTCGGCCTTAAGCATGGCCGTATAGTAGGAGGGATGGACTTTGGTATACATTCTATTTGCAACACTACCTCTCTTGCCCGACTATTTAGTAAAGGAAGGCTGACTTCTACATACATTTTGTTCGCAACACCACCCCTCTACATGGTCATGTTGCTTAAGCCGTGTAGAAATTATTTTATTCCCCATTTTGGATTTGATGATGTTTCATGTTTGTTTCTTGCTACTACGCTTCCTTTATCTTCTATTATTCTTGTAATTGAGCATCGTTTCTATCTTATTTTAAGCATGCATTATTTTGATGTTGCTTTTATATTCATTTTTTTCTCTAAAACATTTTGATGAGGGTGAAGAAGAGGATGATACGATTAATAATGGGAATGCTTGTTTTTATTGTATTATTTGCTTCAATATTTTGGTCTATACTTTTGAGCTCTTGTCTTAAGGATAAACTTTCATCTTTGCTAGATTCTTATATACTTAATTGTTTGACTTGGGATAAGCTAATCTTTTGGTTACTTTATTTTTTCTTGGTTTTATTTGTAGGTTGGAACTTCTATTTTGGTAGAGTACACAACCATGATGATGCTACTGTTGATCTTTGCAATTCCAATTTCTCCTTTCTTATACTAGTTTAAGAAAATTCTTGCTGCCATTTCTATATGAACTATGGAAGTTCTTAGTGTCTTTTTCTCATTTTTTCCTGCCCTTTTTCCTTACTTTTGCTTGATTGGGATGACACTGGGGACAATGTCTCATTTAATTGTGGGGAAGAGATATTCTAAAGAGAAAGAAAATATTTTGGTCTTATTTGAGGTTAATGATGCACATGATGCATTTGTTAATCAAAATTTCCCCATTTATGAGTTTGCAAATGAGCTTTTAAAGTTGATATATTTTGAAGTTTAGAATCTTGAATTTATACCCATATTTTTATAAGGCTAGCATTCAAAAGATGAAGAATAGTGATTTTGTGCCTTACTCACCTATTTTGAATTTGGTATACTTAGTCAAAGTTTTAGGATAGAATCCAAGTGAGGAAAATTTACTTATGATTTAATGATTGAATTTAAATGGTTGTGTTTCTAAGCTAATAAGTGGAATATTTTTTTTTCAACTACTTTGAGAGCTTTTCTAACATTTTGTGAAAACAGCATATGAAATCTATCACTCGGTGATTCTTCTTAAACAATCTCTAAAAAAAAATAAAAACAAAAAAAGCTAAGCTAAAAAGAAGCGAACCAAAACCTGTTTAGAGGAAAAGAAAATATGGAGGCAAAAACCTCCCCCTTTAAAGGCTAAAAATTAAAAAAATAAAAATAAAAAAATTGAAGAGATTTAAAAAGAGCAAAAAAAAAAAAAAAAAAAATCTAAGGGAATGATAGATGCCATGTACTTTCACTTTAGGTTGTTGTGCTTAGAGAGTTATTTGAATGGTTTATATGCTTCCTAGTAAGTGGTGAAATGTGACCATGCTACTTTTGCTTTGTTTGAATTTGTCTTTCCTTTTTAACTTTTGAAGTGGTTATTAAATGGTGAGATTAATAGTTTGACTTAGATTAGCCATAAAAATTTAACTGTAGTATGTTAAGTACAGGTACAAATATGTTAGGTTTGAGTAGTAGGCACTAATGAGTTACTTTGGATTGATTGAATAGAAGAATGCAATGTTTGATTTGATATTTTCTGATGAGTACAATTGATGATAGATCTTTTGTCTTTGTTTTATTTACTTGAGGACAAGCAAACGATTAAGTGTAGGGAAGTTTGATAAGTGTCAAAAGGCCCTTATTATTTGTGCTTATTGGACATATCTGTTATGTATTTCTTATGATTTTTCGAAGGAAAGGATACTTATTTTGTGAAAAATTCATTGCATGGTTTAAAGAGCTCATTTGGAAGATTTCATAATGATCAAAGAGAAATTAAGGAAAATTAAGCAAGTTTGGATGAATTTTGTAAAAGGAACAAATTTTCTTTTTAGCCTTTACATTCAGCATGGTACCCTACATTTAACATAACCATGTTGAATAGTAGGGCTGACCATAGCAAGCATCAGAGGCAAAAGCATACATACTCTATTTTTTAACCTCGACCCCTAGCATGGCCATGCAATAGGCCGTGCTTACTTGCAATAATTAAAAGCTATAATTAGCATTGTTATTTTGTATTAGAGTTAATTTGGGGGGGGGGGGGTTTAGCTTTAAAGATTTTAGATAATTTGAGATCAAATTTTTTTTCCTAAACCCTAGGAGAGAAAATATGAAAAACTTCAAGGGAGAAATTGCTTATACTTCACTAGAGATCATAAGACATCAATTATAAGGGTTTTATCTCTATGTCATAATTTCTTTTATCTTCTCTAGATCATTTGTGCTTATTGTACACTTTATGGAGGAGTAAATTTCTCATACCCTACACTTTGTGAAACCTTGAACCATGTGAATTGAATTGCTATTGATTGATGAAAAATTCATGTATTTGTATTTATTCTTGTGATTGATTTGTGTACGAATTAATTGCATGTTTGATTCCTATTAGATAGAAAGAGGTTCCATCTAATAAGATAGATCTTCATGAATAGAGAAATTACATATTTCACCTTAAGGTAAGGAAATTCCGATTTTCTACTATAAGAGTTTAATTCTTATCGTAAGGATCCTAAACTTCATGCAATCTTATGTGGCATTAGTGAGGGAGAGGTCTCCACTATCTCATGTATGGTTAGAAATTAATTTACTTGAGAGAGTAATTGGTTTAATTGATGAGATCCTATAGTGCAAAGCATGAATAATTCATTAATCAATCCATTATGATAAGAATTTTAAGGTTTAGGGTGGATCAAGGTAAGGGGTATGTCTTGTGATTGAATTCATCTTTTGAAAGCATACATAATTTATCTTAGAGTTGCTAGATTAGTTATTTAGTATTTGAATCATAAATCTCACTTCAAAATTTAGGCTAAATAGTAGAAAAACAGTCATGCTAATACTTGTTTTCAAGATCCTTATAGATGACACCTTAAAATCTATGCTACATAAGATAAGTACACTTACCTAGCTCAGATTATAGATTTAATTGGGTTTATAAATTTAGAATTTGATATGATTGGTAAGTGCGCATCACTCTAAGTCTAATAAATGCAAGGAAACCTATCAGGCATGCTTCCATCTTTTTAGCTATCAATTTCAAATCTCTAGCATACAAGCAAATCTTTGCATTTAATGCACAAGGACATGTAGCAAAATAGGGTTTGGAGTACTTGTAGAGGCCAAATGATTTCGATCCTTTGTTTCAAGAGTGTAACACCTAGTGTAATGTTAAAAGCTCAAAAAAAAAAAGTGCATGTCCTTCGTAACTACCTATATAAGGCATCGAAGTTTCATTTCTACATTTTTTGTAACCTTCATTTCCTAAATTCTTCTTCAACTCTCTCCAATTTCTACAATGCACTCGCTCATTTAACCAATCCTTTACTTTTCCATTTTCCTTCTATGCTAGACTGTTCTTCTTTACACACCCTTTTGGATGTTGCTTAAGGCATCATCTCTCCTCTATGTGTAGCAATAGATGAGGTAGGGCCTTCAAGTTGACCCCTTTTGCTAATATTGTAGGCTAAAGAGGTGGACAGTGGGATCTTAGATCATTCAAAGAAGAGAGCAATGAGGAAGTTTATGGAGAATTAGCCTTAGACATTTATATTGATGATGAGGAAGATTGGAGGCCTATCTAACTTATCTATGATGAACCATGCCCCCCATCCAAGTCAAGAATTGATAGGGTTAAAAGCATTGCTTATGAGGCTAATGCTGATGCAATAGTATTGTATTACATGCCTCTCCTAGAAGATTGGGTTATCCAACCTACATATGAGAATGATTGTGTCACTCTAATGTTGGACAATTGGTTTTGTGTATATTAGAGGTTCTTAGAGTTCAAGTTGTAGTTGCCCTTTCAGCAACTTCTAAAAGGAGTTATTTAATTACTATAGCATCAACTTATGCCAACTGGCTTCAAATGTATATACATATTTAGTAGCATTCAAGAGTTTGTGCTAATCATATGAGGTGAGGCTAACCCCTCAATTGTTTTGTTTCATTTACAGAGTAAGGTGATTCAGCCCATCTCAAGGTTGGTTCTATTTGTCTAGTTGTCCTAAAGTGAAGTTAATCAATGGGCTAGTTTCCTTAGTGCATGATTAGAGAGAGAAGTTTATGGCGGTTGAAATGCTTGAGGTGCCAGACTTCTAGGCTTGTTGGGTGAACTAAATACAGACCAAGCCCATCAAACTAATGCAATTTGACAAGTGTCAATCCGAGATCCTCTTGCAAGCCCTTGAGGAGAATGGAAGACCCTTTAATGCCTCGAACTTAATGAGGGCTTTTTAGGGAATCAGCATAAGGACACCTAAGGGGCTAGATGATGAGGTTAGTGACCAAATGGATGCCTTAGGGGTTCAGGATGAGGTCGAGGATGTTCCGGGTGAAGGTAAATATTAGTGTCTAAGATGGGGTTGACTTGAAGGAGAACTCATCGACTACAATTTAGAGACTTGGTTTCATTTGTAGAGTTTTCTCTAGTAAGGATTCTATTTTATTACACTAACTTTCTTTTTTATGTTATAGACATGGTTCCAATTCGACCAATGTGACTATTCAACCTCATAACTCATTAAGCCATTCATGACAAAAAGGAGGCTTTAGGAGAAAAGAAGACTAGGTTAATAGCTCCTCTAACCAAAGAAAAAAAAGAGCTACTACTAGAGGAATCATTACTAAGGGCTTAAAGCTCCTACGTATCTTAAAGCCTGCTCTTACTTTTGTTGGAAATTGGAAAGCACAATCTACAAAATCTAAATGATCACAAAGCACACTTGAATAAAGTAAAGCTCTTAAGTTAAAGCGCACTTAAGCAGGGGAGGTCATTTCCATCCCAAGTGATATGCTTAATTTGACAAAAGCATATACACACAAACAATTGAAGCAAATCCGAACAACAACCACTATAAGTGACGTGAACCCTAAACCCCTTATGAATCCAATTTGTAAATCAAATAACTTTAATACTAAATGATGATGTGCTCAATAAGATCAAGCACACAATATAAGATCAAATGGAAATCCAATGACCAAGACTACTAAAACAGCATGAATCCCATAAACAAAGGCTTCCACGCAAAATTAACAAATTCCACTAGAATTAAATAATTCACAATGACATTACAATTTAGGATCTCATTCCACTAAATTGCAAGCAATCTGAGGATAGAAAATGACCCTAAAATGATGTGATAATCGAGAACAAAATAAGACACAATCCAAATCACAACTAGATATGGCACATTAGCATGAAATGGAATCAACTAAAGAATTTAATATAACTCACAAATCCTTAAGTTGCCACTCGCCACAATCCTTGAAGAATTAATAAGAGTCTTATAAAAATTCAGAGTATGAACCCTAATTCTGACGAAAAGTGGCAACAATTTGTTTTATCTCTCAACTTACTCACAAACCCTACTTTAGCAAGTATTTATACTTGCTCCACTTAGGGTTAAAATGACCAAAAAATTACTTCTATGCCACTAAAGGGTGGCCAGTCCTAAATCTAACAATTACAACCAAATAAAATGTCCTAAAAAGCTTACAAAATAAATGGTTCAAAAATAAACTATAAGTACAAAAACAATCTTCAACAAGCTAGCTCTTCAATGGAATTCATTAGTCCAACTCATCTTTGGTTTAGGTCAGTCCATGAATAATCCACAAGCTGAGTCTTAGTGAGTTTGCCCATCACCTTGTAAAACTCGACAAGTGTGCCTACTGGAATATACAACACATAAGTAATAGAAAAGAGGTTAGTATACAAATAATTCCGAGATCGATTTGTTTAAAGAGGACCCTCATCACCAAGATTAGAAATCCTTTGACTCTTGCCCTAATGATAGGTCTTGTAGGATTTTGATTCCTATTATCTCCTCCGGCTTCAAATAGATTTGTCCTTAAATTTGATAGATTAAATACAATAGAGACTCTGTATCCTCTTAGCAAGCCATCTGAAGAAGTATCACTGCAAAATCCCAATATCTAAAATACCATAGGGGTGATTGCTTTCTCTCCTCCATTTTTAGGACATACCTCATCTGCAACACATATAATGGTCCATTATCTACTAAGACTTCCCCTGTCTCAAACCATTCCACTGATGTTGTTGTCCTCTTTCCTGATTCAACTATATGTTTTTTACCCTCTTGGCTCTCTAATGGGTTGCTCAACTGCTCATGAACCTTTGAAACCTTTAAAGATGGATACAACTGCCTATGAATAGTTTGGTCCTCAGGTGGTTGGCTCATCTGACTCTAACCCTTAGGATCCTCTGAAGGTTGACACATCTGTGTTTGATAAGTTTTGTCCTCTGTATGTTGGCTCATGTAACTAGGAACCTCTGAAGGTTGGCATATCTGCTTCTGCATAGTTTGGTCCTCTGATGGTTGGTTCAAGTGGTTATGATTCTCAGGAATCTCTAATGTTCTACAGATCTGTTGCTGAACCTTTTGGACATCTAAAGGTGACATCGGATTCAGAATGATGCATTTTCCCTCTCTTTGGAATACATATGTATTCTTGAAGCCATCATGTAATACACTCTTATCATATAACCATGGCTTGCCAAGCAATATATGGGATGCACACATAGGAAGAATATCACATTGAAGCTCATCACTGTACTTATCTTCTATACTGAAGGGTACCCTAGCCCTTTGGGTCACATAAAGACTCTCCTGATCATTTAACCAATGTAATGTGTAGGGTTTAGGATGTGGGGTAGTTACAAGTTTCAATTTCAATACTAATGATGTAGCTACAATATTAATACAACTACCACCATAAAAAATAATGACACACAAGTTTCCTTGTACCCTATAAGAAGTATGGAACAAATTTTCTCTTTGTCCATCATCAATGGTTAGAGAAGAAGTCAATACTTGATGTACTAAATCAATAGAAGTATACACATCATTTGACATGGTTGCTAACTAACTTCAACAACTTAACAACACACTTCACTACACGCACCACAACAACACACCCTCACATACCCACGGTGTAACACACAACCAATATAATAAATACTTATTGTTACTTTAAGTAAAGTCAAGTAAAATAATTGAAGCACAAATAAATATTTCCAAGTAGTTAAGAAATTAAATTCAACTAACAAATGTTTAAGTAAGGAGTTCAATTACTTTCACACTTTAATGTTTGTTTTTGAATTCAAATTCTACTACTCACTTCCTTTTCTTGGTTATGGTTTCACAATCACAATTAGTGTTAATGTACAGCACCTTACACCACATATAATTCCACAAATTCACAAGTGGCAATTCCCTCACTGCACATTCACATCACCACACATACACACACAATCAACAATTCACTATTGGTGCACTAACTTCACCACAACTTTACTTCACATGTAGCACCTTCACCTTAACACACACACACTTTACATTGCAACACTCCTTCACAATACAACTCCAATTCGCCACTCACAACAACTCACTTCACACCACCACTTACAAATAAAGGCAGCAACAAATTCAAATTCCACTTTAAATGCAACCTCTTCTACAAATGGTAAGAAGCAAATTCAAATTCAAATAGTCATTCACTCAATTATCACGCAATAACTTCTTCAACTTAAATATGGTGTTTGAATTTGAAATAATTTCCTTTTCTCCACACACTTCAAATCTGGAAATGGTAAAGGACAACCACAATTCCGAATTCATCAACTCCATTCACTCTTCTTTGTTTTCAAATTTCTACTTTTTCTAAGTGATCACAAATGATCACAAAGAAACACTACTCTTCCTTGTGGCAAGCTCAAGGATATCACATTGCAAATTCTTTCACTTCAAATACAATTGTAAACCGCAACTTATACAAAAGGCAGCTCAATTCAAATTCAAATCGTTTCACTTATTGTAACCTTTCCACAATTGGTAAGAAGCAATTTTCAAATTCAAATGACCATACAATAACTTCTACCACTTAATGTGTGTTTTGAAAATCAAATAGCTTCCATATACTCCACACAATTCAATTCTGAAAATGCACAATTGTATTGCTTATGTCCAAAAACAAACAAGCAAGGTTTACACTTCCACTTTCTTCACAATTGAGGTAATTTCTAAGTCTAAATTTTGAATCAAGAAAATGCACTTCTACTCCTCCCCTTCATGGAAATCCTCAACAACAAGGAGCTACAACAAGACCTCAAATTCTACTTCAACATACAACAATTACAACTCCTCAACAATACAATCACACAATTCAATCCTAACATACGCAATTTCGGATCAAAGTGAAGAACCCTAATTGATAATGAGGACCATGAAATCAATGAACACTAATCCTTTCTCTTAACTTGTGCTCTAATACCAAATGATGATATGCTTAATTTGACAAAAGCATATACACACAAACAATTGAACCAAATCCAGACAACAACCACTATAAGTGGCATGAACCCTAAACCCCTTATGAATACAAATTGTAAATCAAATAACCTTAATACCAAATGATGATGTGCTCAATGGGATTAAGCATACAATACAAGATCAAATGGAAATCCAATGATCAAGACTACTAAAATGGCATGAATCCCTTAAACAAAGGCTTCCATGTAAAATTAGCAAATTCCACTAGAATTGAATAATTCACAATGACATTACAATTTAGGATCTAATTTTGCTACATTGCAAGCAATCTAAGGATAGAAAATGACCCTAAAATGACATGATAATCAAGAACAAAATAAGACACAATCTAAATCACAACTAGATATGACACACTAGCATGAAATGGAATCAACTAAAGAATTTGATATAACTCACAAATCCTTAAGTTGTCACTCGCCACAATCCTTGAAGAATTGATAAGAGTCTTATGAAAATTTGGAGTATAAACCCTAATTCTCACAAAAAGAGGCAGCAATTTGTTTTATCTCTCAACTTACTCACAAACCTACTTTAGCAAGTATTTATACTTGTTCCACTTAGGGTTAAAATGACCAAAAAATTACTTCTATGCCACTAAAGGGTGGCCAGTCCTAAATCCAACAATTATAACCAAATAAAATGTCCTAGAAAGCTTACAAAATAAATGGCTCAAAAATAAATTACAAGTACAAAAATAATCTTCAACAAGCCAGCTCTTCAATGGAATTTGTCGGTCCAACTCATCTTCGGTTTAGGTCGGTCCATGAATAACCCATAAGCTGAGTCTTAGTGAGTTTGTCCATCGCCTTGTAAAACCCGACAAGTGTGCCTACTGGAATACACAACACATGAGTAATAGAAAAGAGGTTAGTATACAAATAATTCCGGGGTCGGTTTGTTCAAAGAGGACCTTCATTGCCAAGATTAGAAATCCTTTTACTCTTGCCCTAATGATAGGTCTTGTAGGATTTTGATTCCTATCACCAAGTGAAACCGAGGTGAGGCTCATTGCTTTGGGTGGAGATAGTGATGCTATAATTGAGCAATGGCAAAAGAAATGCCATGATAAGCCCCAAGGTTGAGAGGAGCATAGGGGGAGTAATGACTCGCCAAGGATCCTTAAGTCCACCTCTTCTTGAGTACCAATACCATTAATGGCTCGGACACTTGAGGGAGGGTCAAGTTGAATCAACTTATTCAAGGGAATCCTTAGCCCTTAAGAGAAGGGGGAGGCGAAGAACATTGTGATAAGGATGTATACCACTAGCCTACGTAACAACTTCTCTACTCGTCCCACGAAGGTGAGTTTTCATGAACTTCTTTTTCTCTTTATCTTCTCTCTCTTTCCTTCTTTGTTTTTCTTATCATAGGTTGTGTTTTATAAACTATCAAGGCAGCCTATAGGATTCTCTATGCCTATGCCAAAGGTGAAAGGTAGGTACGCTTAGTTGATCAAAATGTAGAGTTTAGGTCTTATTTCGAGTTATTCAATCGCCGATACCAACGTAACAAAACTCACTTTCAAAGATAGATCGCAATGGAGGAAACTCGAGAGGAGCTCAATGCTATAAAGGAAGACTGTTGCAAAAAGGTAGTTGAAGCTAAGGAGAAGGTTCGGTAAAACACCTCTAAGCTAGGGAAGATGCGGCAAGAGCTTCAAGGAGCTATAAGACATATCTATGCATTATCCAAAGAAGTCGCTAGCTATTGTCAACGAGACTTAACTCACCACTAAGCTCTTATGAGAGAAGGCCATCACGTCAAACTACAAGAGGGACTTAGATGTTGCACAATAATGTCTAAAGAAGTCTAATGAGCAAAAGGCAGCAATGAAAGGGTGAATCACAAAGCTTTAAAAGCATGTCAATAATCAAGACGCCTGGATCCAAATGTTAAAAGAGAAGGAAAGGACCATCAAAGATTGATATTATGAGGAGATTCATAACTCTAATGAGTATGCTAAGTAGTTGGTCAGAGTGATCATGGAAAGCCAGAAGATCATGAGATATTTAACCTACAATAGGGATCCTTTGTATGATCTTTCACGATTTAGCAAAAATATGCACATACCAAACACCCCTTTGGAGGAATGGGAGGAGATGAGGCCAAGAGGGCAATGATAAAGGCCAAAGGTGAACCAGTTGATGAGGATGTGCCTCCATTGCCTAAAGTTATTGTAGTTGAAGACCTTCCTCCCCCTCCTCTGAGAGTTGAAAAAAAGATTGATCCTCTTTATCCACTAACTAAAGAAAAGGCACCTTCTCTTTCGTCAACCAATCAAGAGGAAGACCTTCCCCCCATCCTTAAGAGGAGCCGCCATCAAATCAACTCCCAATGTAGGTCATGGAAGAGGTATTAGAGCCAACCTTGTCCCTAACAACAAATTCAACATCATAAACTTGGCTTTTATGTTTTTATAGGGAGTGTTCTCATTGTTTAACCTCATCCCTAGTTGATGACGACGTTCCAATGTTTCACACCCATTACTATTGATCAATAGTTGCTCTGATTAGTTGTGGGTAGGCATTCATTTATAAGGTAGAGAGTCTTCATCGATAAGCTTAAGCCTAGTCGATAAGGGACTTTCAAATACTGGCTTTAGAGTATGAATTCGGCCATCAATCCAAAGATGGGTACTCATTCATTAGGTGTTTAGCGAAATCCCTTATTACTTATCTGAGGTATATAACTTTATTCATTAATCATAATTCTTTATGATTGAGTTTTAGTTTCGTGTTCCTTTTATAATGTGAACAAATATTTTTTAAATAACAAATGCAAGTAGCAAATGTAAATTGTAATTTTATTAAGTAATAGGAATGTTCACAATCATCAATGATAATTTAAAAAAAGCTCTAGAACATAATCTAGGAATTACTCAAAATAAAGGCACAAATTATCCATGTTCTAAGTTCTAAGGATTGGTTACCTGTTGAGCCTTTTAAGCTCATATGCACCATGCCTAGCCATTCTTCGAACTTAAACATAGTCTTCCTAATTTGGAGCTAGTTTGCCCTGGCCTTCTCTTGATCTAATGACTTCAAGATTTTGATAAACTAAGCCTCTTGGTCGAAAGAGAGGAGGGCTAAGGAAGCAACCCCTATTGCTAAAAGACCTCTAAGGGAAGGATTGTGATATGAGGCACCAAGGCTTCTTACCATAACTACAACTAAAGGGAGGAGATAGTCTCTGCCAAGTGACTCAAGGTAATCACAACAATTGCTAAAGTAAAGCAAAGTGATGGCTCTAAACTGTGATCATTTCAAGGAAGTGGTCTTCATCCTAAACAACGTAGAAACTCGGTCCATCGCCTTTAGGGAGAACGTAGATGCAGCTATGGAGTGCCGGTAAAAACATTACCATGGCGTCTAGCCATTGTGGGAGGAGCACTAAGGAAGCAGTGATCCCTTAAAAGTGTCCCACTACCTATTGTGGTGCAGGGCCTAGAAGAGAGAACATGTCAACTAATTTATTTAAGGGGATCCTAAGCCCCTAAGAGAGAGTTGAGGTAGAGGTCTTGGTGATGGGGGTGTTGACTTTGGATCTTCACTCCTTGTTCTCCGCATGCCTTATTGAGGAAGTTTAGGATTTTTCTTTTTCAAGCTTCCTTTCTTATTCTTTTATGTTTGTCTTTACTGCTGGTTTTTTCATATAGACTGTGAAGATTGCATATAGGGTTCTCTTCGCATGTGCTAAGGGAGAATGTTAGGTACATGAACAAACAATCAAGTATAATAATTATTTTGAGATGTTCTCATAACAATATGATGGATATGACTTCCAATTTCAAAAGGGAAGAGTAATGGAGGTTGAATTGAAGGAGGCTCTCAAGGAGCTTAAGGCGGTGAGGGAAGACTATTGCTATAAAGTAGGAGAGATTCCCACCATCAAATCTAGGACCTTATAGAGTAGTTATTTTTTATGTTTTTCCTTTCTTTCTTTTTTTCATTTTGTAATTTTTGTATAACAGTTAGAATGCCAACCAAAGCCCTTGTACATGGAAACAATGAATGAAAGTATCTTTCATATATGCTCATCTTATATTACCTTTATCCTTTATATTGATTTTAATTCATCCTTAGTTATGTGTTTGAATGCAAATTTTGTAGACCAAAGTGGAACTGGTCAGAATATTTAGTGCAAATCGTTTTAATGCAAATTCTATAGACCAAAGTGTAACTAGTTAGAGTAATTAGTGTAGGTTGTATCCTTTTAAATAGTGTATTTTGGTCACTTAGATGTTGGCTTTGCTTGGTTAGGATACAGCCTTAAATCGTGTTATTCGCTAAATTAGTACTTAAACTAATTGGTTATGAATGAGTGTTAATTTTTAGTCGATATGTCCTCTTTAATTAGGCTTAAGTGTGATCAATGAAAGGTGTCTTTATAAGGGCATTAGAATCCAAGTCCAACCCTTTTTATTAAAGGTGAGTGCTCATATGCTAGGTGTTTAATGAAGCTTGTCAACACTCGTTCCAATATATATTACTTTACTCGTTAATCACTATTTGCTATGATTGAGTTTTAATGAAAGCTTGTAAATATAAATACAAACATCAATGTAAATTGTAATTCCATTGCAAAATAAGAATGTTTTTAACCACTAATAACACTTCAACTATTTGACTTAAACTGTTAAAGCTACTCAAAGTAAGGGTGTAAGTTATTTGCATTCCATGTTCTCGAGATCAGATGGTCGTTCAATCTCTCAAACTCATAGGCATCATATCTAACCATGTGTTTGACTAGAACATAATCTTCTTAATTTAGTACCAACTTGCCTTGCCCTTCACTCAATCCTCGTAGCTTCAAGCTTCTAACATACTAAGTCTCTTTGTTAGAAAACTTTGTGCTTAAACTTTTTATTGTAATATCTTATTGCTCATTGCTAATAGGCTACTACTCAATAATTAGCTTAGTCTCAAAGTTCCTCAAGGAGGTAGAGGTTAGCTTAGAGATTGATTTCATTTATTTGAGAATCAAATTCCTTAATGCGAAGGTTTTGGAGATCTAGTTTAATGAGCAAGACAATCTCAATACTAAAGGCTAGTTTGAAAGGTCTTTCCCCCATTACCATTTGTGACATGATTTAGTATCCCTAAAGAATTTAAGGGAGCTCATCTACCTACTTCCCTTTAGCTCGATTGACTCTCTTCTTCAAGCTCTATAAGATGACTTTATTAGTTATCTCGACCTACTAGTTAGACTGTAGATAGGCAACCAATGTGAAATGAATCTTAATTTTATACTCGCATAGAACTCTTAGAATTTGGTGTTATCAAATTGAGTGCTATCATCAATCACAATGGAATTAAGGATCTTGAATTGATAGAGTATGGAATGGGAGACAAAGTCCCTTAGATGGTACTTTGCAATCTTAGCATTTGCCTTGACTTCGACCCATTTAGTGTAGTAATCAATAGCTATGATAATATATTGACGTTGACTAGTGGCTTTAGGGAAGGGCCTTAAGATATCAAGCCTCCATTAGGTGAAAGGCCATAGGCTCATAATTGGCATTAGGGTGCTACTTGGTTGTTTATCTACTAGGGCATGTTTCTAGCACTTGTCACATCATTACTCAATCGCCTTGGTGTCCTTCTTCATAGTAGGCTAGTAATATCTAACTCAAAGTGCTTTGATAGCCAATGCATGCCCCATTATGTGATTATTGCATACCTTTGCATGAAGCTTGGCCAATAACTTTTTTGCTCTAGGTGGTTGAAGACATTTGAGTGGTAACAAACTATAAGTCCTTCTATACAACCAATCATCAAGCGACGTGTACTAGGCTACCTTTTGTCTCCAATCCTTTGCTTTCTTATTGACAATAGGGATAACCTTCATTACCAAGTAGTCAACAATTAGGTCTATCTAACATGGATCATGTAGAGCTTGAGTCTCATGCATTCCAACTAAGGCATATTGATGCTCTTTTGTAGGAGATATTTGATAAACACCTTCTTGTCCAAGTCGGAGAGGCACATTGAGCCCAATTTGGACAAGTTGTCTGCTTTGGTGTTCTGGGCATGTAAGATCTTAGTGATGCTCCAAGTAATGAAATCAAAGCATAAAGACTTCACCACCTCTAAATATTTGGTCATGCTCTCGTCTTTCACCACTTATTCTCCATTGACCTATTAACTATCAATTGAGAATCTAAAAAAATTTTAATCTTTTCTACTCTTACTTCCTTAACTAACTTCAACCCAGTAATGAGAGCTTCATATTTTGCTTTCTTATTGCTGGCCAAAAATCCAAACTTCAAGGTGAACTAGATTTTACACCTTGTGGGCCACACAGAATGAGCCTAACTCCACTTCCCCCTTTTATAGATGAATCATTAACATGAAGTACCTAAGTGGGCTTTTCATGATCATTAATAGGGATTTTGTCCTTAGTTGTTGACTTCGCTATGAAGTCAACCAATACTATGCTCTAATGGAATTATGTAGCCAATACTAGACACTATACACACCAAGTTCTAAGGCGTATCGAACCGTTTGGCCTAATGCATCCATTTTTTGAAAAGGGTTAGTCGGTGAGGACCATGATAAGGTGGGCTTTAAAATATGGTCATAGATTTTGTGCTGAGATGACCATAACTAGGGAAAATTTCTCTAGCTTCAAATACTTACATTCATGGCCTTATAGGATGTGGCCTATGTAATATACTAGACAATGCTCTTTTTTGTTTGCTCGTACTAGTATAAAAGATAGAGCTTGACCGGATACAACGAAGTAAAGATAAAGTACTTCCCTAGTAATTGGTTTAAATAAGATCGATGGTGTCGTAAGGAAGCTCTTTCACCAAAAATCAATGGGGTTCTTTAGGATTTTAAAGAATGGGGCACATTTATCTACAAACCTGGAGACAAACTTGCTTAGCATGGCAATGTGCCCTATCAACCTTTGAACCTCCTTGGCTATCTTTAGAGGTTGCATGTCTAGGATAGCCATAATCTTCTTAGGATTGGCTTCAATCCCTCACAAGGTGACCATAAAGCCAAGGAATTTTCCATACGCTACCCCAAAGATACACTTCTAGGGATTCAACTTCATATTATACTACCACAATGTCTAGCACATCTCGTCTAAGTCAACAAGGTGCTAGTAAGGCTTGTTACTTTTCATTATCATGTCATTGACATAAACCTTGACATTTTATCTGATTTGATGCGGGAACATTTTCATCACTAATCTTTGGTACAGTGTTGTAGCATTTTTGAGATTAAAAGGCATTACCTTATAACAATATGTTCTAAAGTTAGTGACAAAAGACCTATGCACCTAGTGGGGTTCATGCATCTTGATCTGATTATAGCCTAAAAATGCATCCATAAAGCTCAGTAGGACATAACCCCAAGTGGAATCAACTAATTAATTAAGGCATTGTAGTGGGAAGCAATCCTCTAGGTAAGCTTTATTGAAGTCAATGTAATCAATGTACATATGCCACTTCCCGTTGGACTTCTTTACCAATACACAATTAGCCAGCCATGTGGCATATGGCTCCTCTCAGATAAATCCAGCCTCCAAGAGTTTATGTACCTCTTCTTCAATGGCTACTTACTAAGCTAAGGCAAAGTGCCTCTTTTTCTACTTGACCACCTTCACATTGGGGTCGATGTTAAGCTTGTAAGAAATCACCTTAGCGAAGATCCTAGGAATGTCTAATAGTGACCATGCAAAAACATTCACGTTGGCTCAAAAGAAATCAATCATCTATTAACGTAGCTTAGCCAAAATTGTTGTACCAATTTTTGTAGTCTGTCTAGGTGAGCTAGTAATTTGGATATCTTCCATTTGTTCGGCAAGTTCTCCTCTTGATCCTAGTTTCTCCTCTATGATGGATTCTACTATAAAGATTTCTCTATCAAATCATAGAACGATAGAGACCATGTTTTATAAATCAATGACTAAGGTTAAAGAATTCCAAGAATTCAATAACAATGTTCGCCACAAATTCTATAGGGACCAAGAATTTGATAAGAACAATTAGAATAAAGGGAAATCAAATTCTCAATATTCAAGAACTCTCCAAAGAGGTTTCACACACTCAAAAGTGTTTTGCTTTCAACCAAAATAACATTCTGTTCGAAATAACCTAAAGACGACTATTTATATCATCCTAAAAGTAACCTAAGGTCATATTAATAAAAATAGTGCGAGGTCGTTCAAGGCCGGTCAAAGGCCAGCGGCCTAAATATAAGCTAGCGCCAAAGGCCGGCAGCCTATACATAAGCCAGTACCAAGGCCAGCGACCTTGAAGTTAATGCGGCTGGCCTTTATTCAAGGTCGGCTTAAGGCTGGCCGAACTTCGCCTTGTGTCCTCTCGACGCTTATGTCCTCCCTTTTTGGACCCCATGCTGCAACCTATAGCTCGGATTGACTTCGATTTCTTTGGTGCTTGTATCTTAGCTCTTGGAATCGTATCATTCCCTCCATGTTGAAAAAGATTCGACCTCAAATTTGTATCGTCCATCCTGCTAGACTACATAAACAAACTCCTCTTTCCCTTAGGCTTCTTAAGGCAAATCAACCTGATTTGTTGTACCTCAGTTGGACTCATAGGAAAAAGCTTGTATGCCTTGTTCTGTTGCTGAATGGTATACTCATTGGTGTATCCATCATACTTAGCTCTAAGATCATATTGCCAAGGTCTTCCAAGAACCAAGTGTGTAGCTTCCATGGGAACTACATCACAAACAATCTCGTCATTATAATCACCAATAATTAGTGGAACACGAACTTGTTTGTGTACATGATCGGCTCCCTGTGGACTCAACCAATGAAGTGCATAAGGTCTTAGATGCTGCTCTACCTGTAAACCCAACTTAGTAACCCAACTTGCTGAAGCAACATTAGTGCAACTGCTTGTGTCAACTATAGTCAAACAAGTCTTCCCCTACACTATGCCTTGGATATGAAATAAATTGGCTCTCTGATTAGGAATGGCTTAATCCTGCTTAACCATTAGCAAGTCTCCCTATAATGGATTCGCTATAATGTCTTCATCTTCCTCTTCTGTCTCAGTACCCTTCTGTTCTTCTTCCTCACTCTCGACTTTGTCACCCTTTATGACCATAACTCTTTTATTAGGACATTGAGAAGCAATATGGCCAAGTCCTAAACACTTAAAACATTTTATATCCTTGCTCTTCTTTTGTTGTGTTTAGTCAATAGCCTCACTAGCGACTGCCTTTCCTTTTTCCTTCCTTTCCTTCTCCCTCTCACCATCATTTGACTTATGGTGGTGATATGATTTCTGATCCCGCCTGCGCTGATGCCGTTCAACCCGACTGGCTAATTTAATCACATCCTCTAGAGTCTGATAATGCTGGAGTTCCACTACACTGGCAATGTCCATCTTCAAGCCATTGATGAAACGAGCTATGGATTCATCTGATGATTCCTTAATATCACACCTTGCCATTAGTGTCTCAAACTCCTTTACATACTCTTCTATGCTTTTCTTACCCCGCCTCAAGGATTACAATTCCATCAGCATTTCTTGTTTATAGTAATCTGGCACAAATCTGCGTCTCATCAATCTTTTCATCAAAGCCCATGAATGCACTTTCTTCTCATCTGCCCTACGTCTCTTAGTTTATAGTTTATCCCACTACAGACTAGCATATTCAGATAATGCTAGAGATGCCATCTTCACCTTCATGCGCTCATCCCACTTATAGCAGTCAAACACCTTCTCAACCCGTGGCACCCAGTCTAGGAATTCCTCTGGTTTACTACTACCAGTGAGAGGTGGAATTTTCAACTTTATGTTTTCAATCCCCTTACGCCTGTCATCATTGTTTCCTCTCCTACTCCTTTCACTACCTGCATCTGATTCACCACTAGAATGTCTCCTCCTAATTCCTGCACCACTATGGCTTCTTCTATCCCTCACCTTCAATCTCTCCATAATCAATATAATATTTTCTTGGATTTGATTGAACTTTGCCCTAGTCACAACCCCACCCCCATTATCAGCACTATTCCCATTGTTGTTGTTATTAACACTTCCATGTGACGACATCTCTACCAATCAAAATTTCAGCAAAGATATTCACAAAAACCCCAATTCTCAACAACAGCCCAAAACACCAATTCAACACCCAACAATCGAATTCACAGTAATACTTATCAAAATAAATTCCCAAATTTTCCAACCAATGGCAGTATTGAATTAAAACTACAATTGAATTGAGATTTAACAGCCTTACCGATTTAACCCGTGTCGATTCACAAATCCACCAACCTTCGCTCTGATTTAACTCGAGCTCGATTCACCTTAGCTCCGATACCAAATGATACAAAATTGGGTATGCTCTGATACCAAATGATACTAATTGGTTCACGCAAATGAAACGAATTCCTTCCACACAAATCAAATCTTCTAATAACAATGGCTTCTTCAATAATTTTAGGGTTTTCTGTATTTGGTACTAACGAAATAAAAACAAAGGATATAAATAAAATTACCAATCTATAGATGCCAAGATTGATAAAATTAAACTGATTTACAATCAAATCATAGAACAATAGAGACCACGTTCTATAAATCAATTACTAAGGTTAAAGAATTCCTGTCTCAGTGAGTGGGGTGCATATTAATGTTATGTTGAATAAAAAAAATTGAAGAAAAACCTTTGCAAAGTCATAAGAAGCAAATATGAATAGTGACACTCTTTTATGCAGTTGAGAGAACATCTTGAGCAATCTGCCTTCCACATACTGGCATTAAAATCAAATTTTATGAAAGACCAAATCTATCTAGTCAATCCTTTATGCATTGTAAGGTTTAGATCCAATTCCACATGCATTCCATTCTCTACATAAGAAGTGCACGGAGGACACAGTTACCAATTCACTCTCTCAGGGGAAAACAAGATCGTCTTCTTAAGAGTGCCAGACTCTATGGAAGATGACCTAGAGCTTGGTACTCCAGGCCTGTCTCTCGTGGCTCACAGGTTTGATGATGCGAAGTTAACGTTAGAGACCCAAAACCAAGGTCGATTGACTGAATGCGAAGTTAATGTTTAGAGTCTCAAAGCCAAGGTCGATTGACTGAAATGCAGCATTGCTTGGGGTGAGTGCACAATGAAATATCAACCGATATGTTTTCATATGCATTTTGAATCTGGATTTAACATTTCTTTATTCAGTACTTGTTGTCATTAGAAAATGTATGTGTGCATATCCAGTGATAAGACTTATCCAATATATATCTGGTGATGAATATTCATTTCTAATTGATTTTGCTCAATTTCTTTGGTTGTCCATGAGAACTCTATCATTTCTTTAGTGATTGTTATTTAGTTTTTGCTATTGCTGATTTTCCAATGGAAAGGAGACCGAGTTCCATATTGAACCTGAAATGACTCTAGAGCTCATGATGGCTGCCAATTATCTGCATACATGAGGAGGATGGGGGGCTTTTATTGTGGGTTACCTTTAGTCAGCACAACACATTGACACAGCTGTATCTTTAAAACATGACTACTATTCTATTTCCAATCTATAACGAGATGAACTACAAGACACTGGGTTTCCTTCGTGTTGTTCCTCCTTTGTTTGATTTTCTCTGAGTAAGCATGCTCTGGATTTAATGGTTTAAGGCTTTGTTGTATGGACTGCACTTATAATCTTATTGTACTATTGTATTAGCATTTCAAGCTGTTCATACGCTGTAATATCCATCCGTTAGTGTGCAATCTGAATTCAAAATCTTGTAATTAAAAGCAGGATCTTTTTGTGCTTTGATTTTTACATGATGGACAGAATCTTGTTGATTTAGATCCCTTGCTATACTCGTTGCCTCGGTGCATCTTGGACATGGGGGTAGTCGAAGTATCCAACACGGGGATGGCAAGGAAAATCGGAGAGTCTGGTTACAAGGGCACTCTAAAGCTTTATACAAATGTTGCTAATCATGTTAACAATGATCTCTTCCTTTTGCGTCTTGCATCTCTTTCAAAAGATTTATCACAAAGCTTCCAAGCCAAATTGTATAAAATAATATATCGATTTTTTTTAGGAGTCCTTTGCCATCATTGTTGCAGTACTCCTCCAGTACAGATATCCATTTTAGAGCCTTTGTATACGAGAAGAAAGTCATATAAGCTGTGCAATCATATATTAATTCTTGCAGGCGCCCTATTTTGTCCAATCTCATATAATGCTGGTTGATATGTCATTTTGTTTGCGTTCTTTCTCAAGTAACAATATCTCTCCTTCAATTTCTTGGTTCATATTTTGTGTTCTCTTTTTATCCTCTCTGTCTAGTTTAACATCATCAAAATTATAGTAAGCCATTTGTAGTGGGCCACCTGGACTTAGGAGAACCTCAAATTTGTAAATAGTCCTTTCGGTTATGTTATTTGCAAAGAAACATTGTGGAATGTCTTTTACACATTCTAAGTTCAATTAAGTGACGGTTGTATGTACACCGCTTAACTTTTATAGGCATTTTTCACTAAAAGCCTCTATGCTCATAAAAACTGAGCTTTCTTCCTTTCTAGAAAAGAAAAGAAAAGAAAATTTGAGTAAGAATATGCGCACTGGATATTGCAATTGACCAAGAGTAGGTGAATAAGTTTGGTTCTGTAGAGGTCCTAACTGCTGTGTTGAAGAAGGCTCGTGTTGCCGTCTGTATGGCTGAGCAGGATTTTTCTGGTTGTTGATTGTAAGAAAACATGGGCTGCTGCTGTGCAGTAGGAACGTAAGGACCTTGAGCCAGTGTAGGTGCTAATCCAAGTTGTTACTGGTTTGGAATTGGAGCATGTTGTTACTCATCAGAAGGTGATATACACGCTATTTTGATCTGATGGGTGTAGAGGGAACAGAAGCTGAAGCCATGGATTCTAGAGAGAAGAGACTTAATGAGCTTGGGTATAAGCAAGAGCTTAGAAGAGAAATAACTCTGTTCAAAACACTGGCAATATCATTCTCCACATTGACACTTTTTACTGGAAATACTCCACTGTATGGTACAAGCCTTCTATATGCAGGTCCTGCAAGTTTAGTGTGAGGATGGGTAGTGGTAACATTTTTCACTTGGTCTGTTGGTATAGCTATGGCAGAGATCTGTTCCTCATTCCCGACAACTAGTTCTCTTTATTTTTGGGCTGCTCACCTTGCCGGCCCAAAATGGGGTCCGTTTGCATCATGGTTCTGTGCTTGGCTTGAGACTATAGGACTCATTGCTGGGATCGGCACTCAGGCATATGCAGGATCACAAACGCTGCAGATCATCATATTGTTATGTACCGGCACAAACAAGGATGCTGGCTACCAGACATGGGGCCGGTTTGGAACTGGCCCAAAACTGCCGGGTCAAGGGCTGACGGGATGGGAAACGGGAACTTGCCGAGGGGAAGGGTCGGACTAGTTCCCTTGACCCGATGGTTCACGGGCCAATTCGGGCCTTGAATCGGCCCTATGAGGTTTTTTTTTTTAGATTATTTTTATTACATATTTTTCATATTCTTTAACATTATTTGATACTTATCCATGTGTATTTTTTGAGTTGATTTGGTTTTTTTACTTAAATTTATAAACATTGAAATTTAATCTACCATTTATTGGGGCAATATACGATGTTTCAAAATTAATTAGTGGCAATACCCTATACATTGCGGGGGAGGGGGGGGGGGGAGAGATGCCAACCCTAAATTTTATAGATTGAATACAATTATTACAAAAAAAGAAGGAAACATTTGACCTTACCTCTTGTACACAATAATAAAACTGTATAAATAAATAACAAAAATAAATAAGAGAGCACTACTCCTATTACAAAATATGTCTAACCTAGTGCAAAAAATAAATAAGGTAATACTACTACCCTTACAAAATTATTTGGCTTACCCGATATCAAAATCAAAATTAGCGAAGCTTCTACCCAATTGAACAAAGTCACTGAAGTATTCATCTTCTTCATTGAATGTCTCGTATGACTCTTATGTGTAACTCCTTGCCTTCGACCAATCCTCCACGCAAGCCAGAGCCTCAACGTTGACTAGTGATAGCCTTGATCGCCACTAGGACAAGATAAGGCCTATTGTGCTAAATGCTTATTCAACAGCTACTGTTGATGTGAAAGTAGCCAAAACCTGACAAGCCATTCGAGAGAGTATCAGACACCTCTTCTTATGCCTCCTCCACTAGTCGAGAATGTTGAAATCTATGATATTGTTGTCACCAAATTTGAAGTGTATATTGGAGTAATCGTCAAGTTCAATGTACTCAGTTGACTTGGAATAGTGTCGGTTCAACTTTTGTTGCGCAATGAGGGTGGATCATGCATGGTACCATGTGAGTCGAGGAACGGTGAGGGACTTTGAGACACTTGACCACCAAATACAGTGCAAAAGTTAGAATATAATTCTTCCATTACTTGGACTGCTTAGTGTAGTTCTTGAGTGGCGATAATGGCATAAGCGTCTTCCATATTAGAGAATGCATCAACAATAAAATAATATAAATTAAGATACTCGAATAACATGTCTTTTTTATATTTTGGATCTAAAATAGAAGCAACTAGACATAGCCATATCATTTATAGACACCTACAAAAAATGGTTGAATTGAGCATCAAGCAACATTGACAGTATATTCACCGCATTCATAAGGAAAAAATGAACACTAACTTGGTACACTTGCGAAAATGTTATAGCACAATCATGAAAAAATCTTAAAACATTTAACATTCTACTACATATATCCTAATTACTAGGGTGCAGTGGAATGTCTAAGGTATTCATGGTAGCAAAAGAACATAATGCATCTTTATAAGCAGCCGTACTTTGTAAAAGTCGATGTATGGAATTATATGTATGTTTAACATCCTTTCTAATTTTTTTTCAGTTGCATTCCATTTTCAATACAAAATCTCTGCCATGCCTTATTTATGGAAGGATGGTTAATAAAAAAGCACACTAGTTGTGATGGAGACAGGGGACACACGGCCTGAACACACGGTCGTGCTATAAATGATGGAGTCAGGGGACACACGGCCTAGACACACGGCCGTGCATATAGACCGTGTATCCAATTCAGAGCCACAGACGTATACACGGCTAGGAGACAACCGTGCTTCGCAACCGTGTCCTCAGTCAGATTTCCACAGAAGTATACACGGCCCCACACACGGCCGTGTATCGTGACCGTGTATAACGATCGTGTATCCGATCAGAGTATCCCATAGAGGCTGACACGGTTCCGGGCACGGCTTGGGACACGGCTTGCGGAACTTTCACAGAATCATACACGGCTTCGAGGCACGGCCGTGTATGAGACCGTGTACTAAGCTTGTCACTTGCCTAGAAACATACATGGCCTGGAGGCACGGCCGTGTATGCGACAAGTTATAGACGTGTATTTTATTATTTATTTCCACGTGTACGCTTAGATTTTCCCCTTTTAGATATTTTACGGGGCCATATAAATACTCTTTTGTTAGATAGATTAGGGTTACGTTTTAATATACATTTGAATACACTTTGAGAGAGAGTTTTTCTCCAATTTCCGGGTTGTGCGCAACCTAATTTGCACCAAAGCGTGTGTCTTTGTTGTGTGAAACCAATCCAATTTCGGATTCGTTTCGTTTTAGCTTCCGCGCTGCGTCAGTTGGTATCAGAGCAAGGTTATTTCCTGTGGAGATGTCGGCTAACGACGGTGTTGATGGCGGTCGTGTTCTTGACGGTGTTCAAGATGCGAGGTTTCAAGGGAACCATCAATGGGTTCCTAGGGCAGAGTTCGACGCAGTGCATCAGAAGGTCGGGCGTATGGAACGGCACCTTGATGAACTGATCGAGCGATTCGATGCTCTGGTTGTTGACCCCAATAGGGTTAGGGGCGCTGGCAGAAATCCACCACCTGCGGTGGAGGAATTCGGGGGACGCGTGATCCGACCTGTCGTTGAGAACAGGTGGGGGCATGTGGAGAGTGAAGAGTCCAGCGAAGAGAGTGATGATACGTACGGAAGTAGACCGCAGCGAGGACATGGTGGAAGAGGCGGTGGTCATCGGATGGCTCCTCATGGAAACTATCCTAGAGAAGTTGATCACAGGAGGAACCGTGGGGGTTATGATCACGGGGATGGCGGAGACTACCGGTTGAAGGTTGATATTCCTTGGTTCGATGGTAGTCTCAACATCGAAGGCGTCCTGGATTGGTTGGCGGAAGTGGACCGGTTCTTCGACTACATGGAAATTCCCGAAGACCGTCAGGTAAGGCTGGTGGCGTGCAGGTTGAAGAGTGGTGCTTCGGCATGGTGGGAGAGATTGCAAAGTAGGAGGCAGCGGGAAGGAAGGCACCCGGTAAGGTCATGGTATCGCATGAAGCAGCTGCTGCAACATGACTTCCTCCCGCCGGATTACGAGCAGATATTGTTCCAACAATATCAGCGGTGCCGCCAAGGACAACGTTCCGTGCATGAGTATACGGCGGAGTTCATGAGGCTGGCAGAATGGAATGATTTGAGGGAGAGCGAGGGTCAGCAAGTTGCGAGGTATGTAGAAGGGCTAAAATTACAAATCAAAGATAAGATTGGGGTGACGATGGTGAGAACCCTCGTTGAAGCAAAGAACTTGGCTCTCCGAGCCGAGCTTGTGTTGCAGGAGCAAGGGAGTAGATACGGGGGAGGACGGAAAGGGCATGTAGGCGAAGCTATAGGTGGTGGTAGTCGACCGATACTTGAGAAAAGTCAAGTTACACCATACAAACCAACGGAGGACATGTCTAGGAGGGAGGAGAAAAGTGAGGGGAAGAAGCCGATGGAGCCGAAAGGAGTTCAAAGACAGAACAATCCTTATGCCAAACCCATATTGGGCAAGTGTTTCCGATGCAACCAACCGGGTCATCGATCAAACGAATGCCCAGCGAGGAAGAGCGTCAACATCCTCGATAGGGAAGTTGATGAGGAAATTTGCCGTGAGCCCGATGGAGAGGGAGAGTACTATGAGGAAGAAGAAGAAGCAGCGGAGCCATCATATGTAATTCGGCGTATGATGCTCACTCCAAAGCAGGAAGAGTTCAC
Source organism: Laguncularia racemosa (assembly GCA_037954665.1). Lineage (NCBI taxonomy): Eukaryota > Viridiplantae > Streptophyta > Magnoliopsida > Myrtales > Combretaceae > Laguncularia > Laguncularia racemosa. Next base: position 2,128,730 of record JBBMOL010000040.1, read on the forward strand.
GCAGAGGCACCAATTGTTTCGTACACGGTGTACGATCATGGCGAAGCTATTTGAGTTGATAGTAGATAGTGGCAGTTGCGAGAACATCATAGGAAGGGAGGTTGTAACATAACTGCAGCTACCCGTTGAGAAGCACCCGAATCCTTATACTATTGGCTGGATCAAGGCCGCCGAGAAAATTGAAGTTAAGGAGAGATGCAGGGTACCTTTCTCAATAGGGAAGTACCGGGATGAAGCATTCTGCGACATTGTAGACATGGATGCTTGCCACATCTTGTTTGGGAGGCCATGGCAGTTTGACGTGGACGTGCAACATGCGGGCAAAGAAAATGTCTACCGGTTGGAGAAGGAGGGTGTGAAGTACACCTTATTACCATTGAAGAGGGAAGGACGTGCTAAAGGGAAGAAGGTTGAGAGTCGCTCATTCCTAACTGTCACTCAATCCGAGAAGGAAGTGATGGACGACTTGAAGGAATCGCGAGTAGTACACGCCCTCATCGTGAAAGGAGTGACCGAAGGAGGGGAGGAACTTGATAGAGAAGTGCCAGGGGCGGTGAAGGATCTTCTTGAAGAGTTCAAGGAAGTGATCCCAGACGACCTACCCGAGGGACTACCTCCTTTGAGGGATATTCAACACCAGATTGACCTGGTGCCCGGGGCTAGTCTCCCGAACCTCCCGCATTACAGAATGAGTCCCAAGGAAGCCGAGATTCTCCAGGAGAAGGTCCAAGAGCTTTTGGACAAAGGTTTCATCCGGGATAGCCTAAGCCCATGTGCGGTTCCGGCATTGTTAACTCCCAAGAAAGATGGGAGTTGGAGGATGTGTGTTGATAGCCGAGCTATCAACAAGATTACCATAGGGTATAAATTCCCTATACCCCGCATTGAGGATATGTTGGACCGTTTGAGTGGCACTACTATTTTCTCCAAGATAGACTTGCGGAGTGGATATCACCAGATTCGAATCCGTCCTAGGGACGAGTGGAAAACGACATTTAAGACCAAGGAGGGGCTGTATGAGTGGCTAGTGATGCCATTTGGGCTGAGTAACGCACCGAGTACCTTCATGAGAGTAATGAACCAGGTATTGAAACCTTTCAATGGCGTTTTCTTGTAGTGTACTTTGACGATATTCTGATATACAGTAAATCCGAAGAAGAACACTTAGAACATCTAAGGTGTGTGTTATCTACATTAAAGGCGAATAAGTTGTTCGCTAATCTTAAAAAGTGCACCTTTATGTCAAGACGACTGTTGTTCCTGGGGTTTGTTGTTAGTAGTGAAGGAGTGATGGTAGATGACGAGAAGGTAAAAGCAATTAGGGAATGGCCTGTTCCAAGAACCGTAACGGAATTGAGAAGCTTCCTCGGCTTAGCCAGTTTCTACAGAAAGTTCATTAGGCATTTTAGTACTGTTGCTGCACCCTTGACCGAATGCCTAAAGAAGGGAAAGTTCCAATGGGGCGAAGAATCTAACTTGAGCTTCATGAACCTGAAGCAGAGATTGTGTAGCGCGCCTATACTAGCTCTACCAGACTTTGAAAAATTGTTCGAAGTGGATTGCGATGCTAGTGGGGTCGGAGTAGGTGCAGTACTATCACAGGAGAAGAGACCAATAGCCTTTTACAGTGAGAAGCTGTGCGAAGCAAGGAGGACTTGGTCTACCTATGATAAGGAGTTCTATGCCGTAGTAAGGGCCCTTAAAGTGTGGGAACACTACCTGGTCGGGAAAGAGTTCGTTTTGTATTCGGATTGTAGGGCTCTTAAACATTTGAGTGGTCAGACCCGAATTAGTAAGGATATGCACGCCAGGTGGATTGAGTTTTTGCAGAGGTTTCCTTTCAGGTTGATGCACAAGTCAGGTGTGCAAAACAAATTCACGGACGCCCTGAGTAGAAGAGTGAATGTCCTGCTTACTTTGAGTACAGACATTGTCGGCTTTGAAAAGCTAAAGGAACTGTACGAGAACGATGGCGACTTTAAGGACACTTGGATTAAGTGCGCCAACAGGGAACCGTGTGACGATTACCATATACATGAGGGATATTTGATGAAAGGGAACCAGTTGTGCATTCCCAAATCTTCTTTGCGGGAAAAGCTTATCAGGGACTTGCATGGTGGAGGATTGGCGGGACATATGGGTAGAGATAAGACATTAGCTGCAGTTACCGCCAGATACTTTTGGCCTCGGTTGAGGAGGGATGTGTACCGGATTGTGGAAAGGTGCTACATTTGTCAAGTGTCTAAGGGGCAATCCCAAAACACTGGTCTATACACTCCTCTCCCCGTGCCTTCAAACATTTGGGAGGATTTGTCGATGGACTTCATACTGGGTTTGCCTCGTACCCAACGAGGTGCTGACTCTGTGTTTGTTGTAGTTGACAGGTTTTCCAAGATGGCTCATTTCATCCCATGCAGGAAGACCGCCGACGCACGGGCTATTGCATGGTTGTTCTTCAAGGAAGTGGTGCGGCTGCATGGAGTCCCAAAGTCTATCACATCAGATAGGGATAGCAAATTCCTTAGCCACTTTTGGAAGACCCTCTGGTTTATGTTTGACTCCTCCCTGAATTACAGCAGCACCGCTCATCCTCAAACCGACGGACAGACCGAGGTGACTAACAGAACCCTCGGAAACCTCATCAGAAGCATCTGCGGTGAGAAACCGGGACAGTGGGATCAAGCATTGGCTCAAGCTGAATTCGCTTACAACAGTTCTATCCACCGAACTATTGGAAGGTGTCCATTCTCGGTGGTATACACAAAAACACCACAACATGCGCTAGACTTGCTCAAATTACCCAAGGACATGGTGGGCGATGTAGCAGCTAAACATATGGCGAAGCAACACCAAGCCACTACTGAAGAAGTTAAGCGAAAGATAGAGGAATCCAACACACGGTACAAAGGGGATGCAGATAAGCATAGACGGCAAAAGCTCTTTGCAGTTGGCGATCAGGTAATGGTTTACCTTCGGAAGGAGCGATTCCCTGTAGGGAAGTATGGGAAACTTCAACCCAGGAAGTACGGTCCCTACGAAGTTGTACGCAAGATCAATGACAACGCATATGTTGTACAACTCCCGAAAGATATGAATATATCTTGCACTTTCAATGTAGCGGACTTGTCACCTTTTCATGCCGATGATACTCCTCTATATCCGGATGAGAACTCGGGGTCGAGTTCTCCATTGGTGGGGGAGAATGATGGAGACAGGGGACACACGGCCTGAACACACGGCCGTGCTATAAATGATGGAGCCAGGGGACACACGGCCGTGCATATAGACCGTGTATCCAATTCAGAGCCACAGACGCATACACGGCTTTCTTACACGGCTAGGAGACAACCGTGCTTCGCGACCGTGTCCTCAGTCAGATTTCCACTGAAGTATACACGGCCCCACACACGGCCGTGTATCGTGACCGTGTATAACGATCGTGTATCTGATCAGAGTATCCCACAGAGGCTGACACGGTTCCGGGTATGGCTTGGGACACGGCTTGCGGAACTTTCACAGAATCATACACGGCTTCGAGGCACGGCCGTGTATGAGACCGTGTACTAGGCTTGTCACTTGCCCAGAAACATACACGGCCTGGAGGCACAGCCGTGTATGCGACAAGTTATAGACGTGTATTTTATTATTTATTTCCACGTGTACGCTTAGATTTTCCCCTTTTAGATATTTTACGGGGCCATATAAATACTCTTTTGTCAGATAGATTAGGGTTACGTTTTAATATACATTTGAATACACTTTGAGAGAGAGTTTTTCTCCAATTTCCGGGTTGTGCGCAACCTAATTTGCACCAAAGCGTGTGTCTTTGTTGTGTGAAACCAATCCAATTTCGGATTCGTTTCGTTTTAGCTTCCGCGCTGCGTCAAGTTGCCTTATTAGGAACATTTTAAAATCTAAACAGTTCATACCATCCTTGACATAAAGATTTAAAATGTGGCAAGCATATTGGATGTGAAAAAATATCCCACCTAACGTAGGTTAACCTAAAGTTTAAAGTTCATCAATAGATGCCAAGTTAGCAGTTGCATTGTCAAAACCAATTGAAAATATATTTTTTGTTGAATCATATTAACCTAAAATAATACTTATAATACGGAGAATATTTTGCGTCATGTGGTGGTAGTTGAAAACTCTTAGAGCTATTACTCTTTTTTGTACTTGGCACGCATCATCTATCCAGTAGCATGTAACTCCCATGTATGAATCTTCCTACCACAGATCAATCCATATATTTGCAAAAATAGAAACATGCGTCTCAAGAGAATTGAAAAGAGTAGTTAATTCACGCTTGTCATTATGATACAGCTTAATGGTGATTTTTTGTATGGTTTTTGAGTAGTAAATCCATGAACTTGAATTCAGTGCTCCTCGCTTCATACTCTAACCGGTGTGGAGAAGTTGCGTGATTCCATGACAAGTTATACTTTGCGAAGTATTATGCAAGTAGAACTTGTTGCCTATCAATAGAATAACGAAATAGGCCTCCTCCTTCTGATCTTGTTGACTGCGAAATTTGTTGCTTCAATTTATCTATGCCAAATTCCTTGGGGTGCTTCACTCGCATGTGCCTGTTGAGTGTGCCATACCCCTCTCCCTTTTTCCATGCATAACTTGATTGGCAATAATTACAATAAGTATAGCTGTTGCCATCTTTCCTTATAATTTTACAAAAACATTTAATAAAAATTTCTTATTTAAGTGGTACTTATGGCTTACCAGTAGAGCCAAATGGGCCACATAAGTGGCTTGGAATTTCTTCCTCTAACATTTCTTGCACATCGTCTTCCCCTTCTCCTTTTGCCTCTTCCTCACTACCCTATTGTAGCAGTCATTAGCTTTGTCCACCAGAAGGCCTTTAATGAAAGCTTGGGAGTGGCATCATCAAGTCCTCTAGGAATTTATTAGTAAAGTTATGGATATCGTAATCATCCACTTCAAAATATTGCTTGGGTGCCCCTTGCATAGATTTCCCCTTATCACCTTTGCTAGAACGATCCTTCTTAAAAGAACCTGAACCGCTAAAATAACTTGCCATTTTTTAATATTAGGATAATTATAAAATAGTGATATGGGCAGATAATTATAAAATAATTATTTACAAGGTATTGATAGTATAAAAAATGAGAACATACAAAATAGAAGATGAGTGCATAGAGAATAAAAGATGAGAGCATAGAAAATTGAACATGAGAGCAAAAGATAAAAGTGAGTGCAAATTTTTTGCATGATAATTTTGCTCTTGAAACTACACTATGAATTTATATAACATCTAACAACCTGTTTATTTCTTCTACTGTTTTACAATGTTCAAATTTGAAAATTTGAACACTTGCACGTTACACCTATACTAATAGCTTAAACCTATTCCTCACTACCTGCAATTCTATAAACCTACGCGAATATTTTTTTCAAAATGTACTCTATACTTTTAAAACGTTTGAGTGCAAATTTGACTGTTTTTATCCTGCCAACTGTCTTCTTCTATTGTCCTTCCATGTTTCTCTTCGACTATCTTCTCTTTTTCTTTGTTTTTCTTCTCTAAGGTTGTAGAGTTGTAACCTTTGAAATTACCTTCAATTATTACTATTATTTCCCTTCCTAATTTTTGCTTCCTTTGACTATTTTTTCTTCCTTTTGTTCCTTTACTGACACACATTGTCAACCTTCAAAATTCTTTTTTTTTTTTTTTTACGGTTATATATGATAGGCCCAACTCGCTGGTTCAAGTGGATGTGAACCAATGGGCTAAACTAGTGGGTTCACAATTGGTTTGGAACCCGTCGATTAGCTGGGTTACGTAATGTAACCCGGCCTTCTAACCGCTGGTCCGATGGTTTCTACCTACTAGGCCACTTCCCTTGTTAGGCTGGTTCAAGGGTCTAAACCGATCGGGCCAGTTCACGGGCCCGAACTGGCCCTCTCCCTAGTGGCTACTTTGCTCCAAAGTGGTTATTCTTATGTATGTACATAAGTCTCACAATCATATGGGCAATCCTCAACAGATTTGCACTCGAAGCCACTGCCTTCATCGACATTATCTCCATATGATGGCAACTTATTGGAGGAATTTCCATTGTTATAATGCTTCCTTTGGTAACTATGATGGCACAATCTGCTTCCTTCGTGTTTTCACATTTGGAAACCGCACCTACATCAACCGGAATATTGAGCAAACCATACGCGGCGATTCTGTCTTTTCTTGTCAGTCAGTACTCTCTATATGGGTATGATGCAGCCGCACATCTGACTGAGGAAACTAGAGGCATAGATAAGAATGGTCTTATTGCGATTCTTTGAAGCATAGGAATTATTTTAGTCTTCGGACGGGCCTATATCTTAGCCCTTACTTTCAGCATTCAGGACTTTAACTACCTTTATGATCTAAGTAATGAGACTGCAGGAGCATATGTTCCGGCTCAAATACTCTATGATGCATTCCATGGGAGGTGTCACTATGCTACTGATGCCATCATATTGCTATTTATCATTTGGGGTTCTTTTTTCTTTGGTGGGCTTTCAATCACGACAAGTGCAGCTAGAGTGGTACATGCATTATCAAGGGACAGAGGTGTTCCGTTTTCATGGATCTAGAGACAAGTGCATCCTAAGCACAAAGTTCCATCAATGAAGTGTGGCTATGTGTAGCCATTTGCATTCTTCTTGGACTTCCTATATTGAAAGTAAATGTAATCTTCACTGCCATAACTTCGATATGCACAATCGAGTGGATTGGTGGTTAAGCTGTTCCAATATTCGCTAGGATGGTCATGGCAGAGAAGAACTTCAAGCCCGGGCCATTTTACTTTGGGAAATGCAAGCTGGCCAGTTTGTTTGATTGCATTTTTATGGATATGTTACTCCTGCTCGGTCTTTCTTTTGCCAACTCTATATCCAATTACTTGGAATCCATTCAATTATGCACCCGTTGCTTTGGGTGTTGGTTTAGGTCTTATAAAAGAAAACACTAAGGAAATTTTTTTTTTTCTGGTTCAATAACACAAGGTGCTAAATATAAATTTACAGAAATATGAAATAAGCACAAAATTAGGACTCACAATGTTAGTCATATGATTTGCATCGAAAGTGAAAAGGTATGAAATTGACAAGTTCAAGAGTTGCAATGTTGATTAGATGTCAAATGGACATGGAAGGAAACAGTAAAAACTGATATGGCATTACTACATAGGTGTAATGCTATAATATCGACATGTGTATAATTAACAATAGTTGTTTTGGTACAATTAACAATATCATTTTGGTCTTGTCACTTCCATAATGGATTTGATATTAGCCTTAGATTGTGTATACATGCAAACGGTATAGTTGTATATGAACCATTCTTAATCTTGTCAATTCGGCTCCAAAGGATAAATTAAGGCTTTAGTTGAGAATCATCCGTATTGTAGTTTGGCAGTCTATCACAGCCATGGTGGGGTTTCTCATACTTTGTCTAACCAAAGACAAATCTAAGCCTCGAGCATCAAAAAAAATTTTAAATATCAAAAGCAAATTTTCTAGAGAGGTCTTAAGGGCCTTAGGAAGAGAGATCATTTTCTTAGGGGGGAAGATACTTGGCTTAGTTGGCTAAGTGCTTGGTTTCATATATGCAAGAGCCTTCCAAGTTGTAGGTTTGGATTTGCTTATACATGAGTTTCATTTCCTACTAAGTGATTTTAAATTATATTTGTACTCTTACACTTGAATTATCTCTCGTATGTATTTCTAGATAAGTTAGACTTAAAAAAAAAATTGCTAACTCTAACGTTTCCTTTTTAGCACTCTTTTCCCATTAGAAAACTAACTCATCTTTATTTATCTTTATAGGAGGTGAGACTATCAAGTAAAACTTCATCTCTTTTTCCTCCCCCAAGTGGTAGTAATCGCATTTAGCAGATGCTACCACTTTTAAAGGCTAGTAATTGTTTTAGTTATCACTAATTAGTTGTGATCCCATTTCATCATATTTGAGCCTCATATATAAACCCAGCACTAAGCTGCACATATCATGGCAAGAGGTCACTTAGAGGCACAATGTGAAGCAATTATCTTGTAATGAGGTGTGCTAAGGTATCACATGTGGCAAACACCATATGAGAAGGTTCCACAATGTGAAGCAAAGGCAAAGTCATGTAGTGAAGAGCCATAACATTGGTGCTCCTTCACATTACATGGGAGGGGTATTGCACATAAGTGTTATGCACATGAGTTGCTCGAGCATTGAGCATCAAGCACATGGACACTACAAGTAATATGTATAGATATCACACTACAAGTACCTTGTTGATGCAAATCATAATACCTTGAAGGAGCACATCCACTTAACTTCATGCTAGTCACTTCATTGTAATTTTCTTGATCATAGTATTGTAATTTTCTTTTTTTATCAATTGTAATATGAGCTATAATGAAATATGTAAAGTTAATGGTGATGATGAGATCCATTCTTGCACTTAGGAATAATAGTTCTCACTTAGCAACTTGCTATCAAAATCTCTCAACATCATATGACTGAGTGCAACAACTCAACTTAGTCACATTAGAGCAAAATAAATATTAGTCTCTTTAAAAAAAATCACAAACAAGAGACATACTTAGACTCAACAATCTAAAGGATCTCTTCTATTATTTGACACATTGGAGCAAAGTTTTTGCTTGCCAGCAATAACATTGGAATGACCCCTTTTGTAAAAACATTTTATAGCACTTAAGCAGCAATGTAACATTCATTGCTTAAGATCTAAAATTCTCTTTTGTTAGTTAAGGGGGTATGTCCCACTATTTGATTGCTCAACATAACTTAATCGAGATATTACCTGAAATTGAGCCTCGTCTTTAGAGGTCATGTATTTCTTTCTTTGGCATCAAAAGAGACTAAGCTCTAACTTGGCTGCCATGACTTATCGTGTGCTTGGGAGATAATACTCTTAATAGTCTACAACATACAAGCTAGACTCATCATCATGTGCTTAGGAGCCACAACTCCTACCAATCAGCAACAATATCTATATTATTTTTTTAATCAATCAGGAAGTTCAATTGCTCCCGATTTTATGAAAATTACTATGCATGCTAAGGAGACTATCTCTTTCTTTATAGCAACAATAGAAATGAAAGATAAATAAATAAACACACTATTATATCTTTATGAGATAAACCCTCACTAGGGTGAGAAAATTCTTTCATTGACATGAAGCACCTATCACTTTGTTTGTATATGACATAGGAATAAGAGAAAAGTAACAAAGTTGCATTTCACTATGAATAATCCTTATGTCATCAAGCTTGCATAGAGTTTTGCAATTTTGCTATATTATTGGTTCTCTTGCATTTCTTTGTACCTCTACGACAATCGTGCATCTTTCTTTTCTTAGTTTCTTGAATATGAATTTCTTCCCTTTTGGGTAGCAATTTTTCAAGGGGCTCCATCATGTGCATATCACCTTTGTTTATGTGTTCACCAAAGAAAGCTACTTCAGCAAAGTGGAATTCATTAGGCATGAATGGATTCTTTGTAGCATGAATAAAGAAATTTTTCGTATTCCAGTAACTTTTCATACATTGATGCCATATCGAAGGTATCAAATTGGGATCATGTAACCATGTTCATCTTATGAGGAGATGATAGGATACAAGTGCATCAATCACATGAAACCACATAGAGCTAAGAATAAGCCTAACCTTAAAGTCTACTTTGACACACCCTATTGTCCCTATAGAAGATTCATAAAAGCTATTCATCATAATGGGTTGCTTCATAAGTAGTTGAATATCGACTCTAGTGGCTTGGAAGGTGGACATTAGCATGATATTAAAGGAAGAACCAACGTTAATGAATATTCACTTTATTAAATAGCCATAAGTGTACCTTCAACATACAGATGATGATCACTTGCATGGCAGTTCATGACATGCATGAACTAAGTCATCATAGTAAAAAAGAGATCCATCTTCCTATTGTTCTCCTAGATTACTTGCATGACTTAGGACAATATCAAGTACACCCTCTAGTGCACTATTCTCTTAGTTTGCATTACCAAAGGCAGGTGTGATTTGTTTAGTAATTTCAATATTGGTGTCTAATTCTTGATTGTTTCTATTAGTAGAGTTGGGTATCCATCTCCTTAGAGGTACCATCGCTAAATAAATGTGGGGGTATTAGTTCGAGCACGAGGTCATGCACGTGTTGCATGGGAACACACTACACATAGCCTAATGAGAGAAGTGACATTTACAAGAATAATCAGGGGGTAAATGAGATGGGAAGGAGGAGTAAGCAGTCTCACATAAGACTCGACATTATGGTGATAAGTGAGTTTTTTTATAGAGATATCATGGTTTTCATTTACTAAGGAAAATCCGATAGAATAACGACATTTTTCTAAAGAAGAATCCCCTTTTGAATGAGGAGGCATGGGGTATATATGGGATTTTGCTATGAGTTTCATCTGTGATAGTGATGACTATCAACGATTCTGAATAAATAAGCCTGCATATGGGCTTTTCACGGGTTTAAGCCCATTAGTGGTGATGGGAATCCACCCTGCGATCTTGATGATCAAGGAACTTGATTTAGATGATGATCCAAATCACTTGCATGTATACTTGTTTCTTTATCTAATAAAGTTTGAATGGTAATCTAGCAGGTATAATGATTAGTCTTCATAGGATGCCACATGACCTACACTGTTGATCAAATTAGGGACATCATCTAATGGCTAGTCGTAATTAACATTAACTTGATAAACTGGCTCTTTAAAGATTATTATTTTTTTTTTATACTTGTAATTTATTTTGTAAGCTTTTTGGGACATTTTATTTAGTTGTAATTGTTGGATTTAGGACCGGCCACCTTTAGTGGCATAGATGTAATTGTTTCGTCATTTTAACCCTAAGTGGAGCAAGTATAAATACTTGTTAAAGTAAGGTTTGTAGGGAGTTTTTTTTAGAGATAAAATTATGTCCCTTTCACATGAGATTTAGGGTTTCTTGCTACAATTTCATAAGACTCTTATCAATTCTTCAAGGATTGTGGCAAGTGGAAACATAAGGATTTGTGAGTAATATCAATTTCCATAGTTGATTCCAATTCCTACTAGTGTGTTATATCTAGTTGTAATTGGTTGTTTTTTTTTTTGTTCTTGTTATCACGCCAATTTAGGATTCCTTTTCCATTATTGGATTCATGCAAATTTAGTGGAATTAGATCCTAAATTGTGTTGTTATTAGTTGTAAACACCCCATTTTTTCTCCTAATCATTAATTTACAATTTTTTTCATTTTTTTTTTCTAATGTAGCAAAAATAAAGGAAAAATATTCAAAAAATAAAATAAATAGGGAAAATATATCAATTTTGGAAAATAATAATAGAAATAATAAGAAAAGGAGTTAAATAATGTTTAAAAAAATTTAGAATTTCAAAATAATATAAAAATAATAAAAATTGCAACGCATATATATAAATTGAATTTAATAAAAAAATGAGAAAGTGGGTTAGCTCGGCTAGTCCAAACCATAAACTCGTGTACGCGCAAGGGGTACGAGGTCAAGGGATCAAATCGTGGGGGAGGCAAATCCGCGTTTTGCAAATTTTTTTCTCTCCCCTGGACACATGTCAATAGCTGATTGGATGACACAAACGCACACGCTAGGCGTGTGTTCATCTCCTACCTCTATTCGAGATCATTGCCGGCAGTGGAAAAATCAAATCTGGCCGTTTTGATACGAATTTTTGCACAAATCCAATAGATTTTTAATTAAAATAGGATAAACACCATCAAATTAACATTAATCTTAATAAAAATCAAAGATAAACACGAATCAAAAACAAAAAACAAAATGGATGAGGATGGGTCTCAACAGCGAGGAAGATCTAAGCTTATCAAGATTAGTTTTGAGAGCCTACAAATAGATCACGATGTGGGAAAGCTAAAGCACCGATCAGAAGAGAGAAAGGAGAGAAAATAAGAGAGATAGAAGCTTCGCCGGAGTTTGTCCAAGCTGCGACCATCGATCAAGCATCAAACCACCACCAGGAGGCGTTTTTGAAGAAATCCACCACTACCATTGGATTACCTACCCTTAGAAAGCGCGGAAGCTACCTTCAAACGCCCTCGAAAGCCGCCGAAACACCGTCGTCAAAAACCCTCCAACCGCCGTGACCCAATTTGACTTGATTCAACCCGATCCGACTTGACCTGACTGACCCGCGAACCACATCCGTACCTAGGTAAGTCCGATTTTTTTGTTTTTTTATTTTATTCATTTTATTTATTATGTATTTATTTATTTATTTGTTTGTTTATTTATAATTCAAAAATGAAAAAAAAAATAAAAACAATATTAGGAAAAATGGTAGAATTTAGATTTTTTTTTTATGTTTAGTTTAGAATAGATAAAATAATAAAATTTATAAAATAATAAAAATTTGAAAAAATATAAAATAAAGAAAAAAATAAAAATAAAAAATAGATAGATAATAAACATTAAAATGATAAAAAAATACAAAATAAATAAATAAATAAAATAGAAAATAATAAATAATAAAAATAATAAATAATAAAAAGTAGGATTAAATAGAGGAAACTTCCAAGTAAAAAAATAATGAGTCATTTTTATAACTTAGAAAATTTTTCTTAAATAAATCCAAAATTTGTTTTTCCTTAAATTAATTTTTTTAAATAATAATAAAGCTAAAGCTTAGTTTTTTCCAAAAGTCTTAAAAATGGTTAAAAAAAACATAAATCCAAGGTATTTTCATAATTAAAATTAACAAACCCACTAAAGCTTTTTATAAAAAGCAAACTACGACTTGTTTAATCTTGAAAAGCAGTACGTAGGCACCCTTATGTGGCAACTTTAAAAAGAACAAAAAAAAAAATCATTTTCCAAATTAGAATAAGTTTGTTTTAATCAATAAATAAAATAATATAAAAAAAATAAAATAGAATAAATAGCAATAAAATAAGAAAGAAAAGATATTAGAATATGGTTTAGATTTCAAAAGGATTAGGTGGTAACTTTAAGGTTTTAATAGGTTAGCCGCTGAGTCTAGAGACTCTAGTTTTCCTTTCCTCTTTTACAAAAATGAAAAGAGGAGATCTCGCTGACTAGTTGTCCAAATTATGATTAATCCACTCAGTTAGTCTTAATTCAATAATATTTCCCAACGTCGATTGGGTGGCGACTCTAAATAAAATAAAATTCCTAGTTCAAGTGGAGGATTTATATTAGATGGACATAGGGTCCAATATAAATCGAATTAGGAATATAAGTGTAAAAAATAAAAAAATTAGACTCGACAGGATAGCGACTCCGCTAGGGACCTTAGTAGGCTAACCACTTAAACCTTCTGAAATCACCATTTCCAAAATGTCTTTTGATTGTTATACTACTAATGCTAACCTTTCAGGGATTTAATGAAATTTAGGGTTTGTTTATTTACTACTATTGAATCTGCATGCATGTAATTGTGTGATTAGATACGGTCAAACCTAGGTCGTTTTAAGACCCTAAGACGAGGTGCCATTGTGTAGGTTTTGGGCGAAGTGATGTAATCACCATTCGGAGCCAATTAAGCAACCCCACCCAATGCTTCAATATGGCTTGAGATCCATTTCTTTGAGAATGCAGAAGGCCATAGAGCTTGGGGACCTGTTAGAACTCACCTATCTGCATACATGAAGTCATAGGCTAGCAATTGGTTAATGATGTAATTCTTTCATTCCTTTTCTGGAGTTTAGATACATTTACCTATAATAGCATCATTTGTACTTTGTAAGAATTTTGTGTAATTAGAAATTTCTATTGTAATAGATGGCTAGTCCCATAATCAATCGCCTCCTCCGTAAGGAAATCTGGGTTTGTAAACCTCTAGATCCAAAATTGGTACTAGACCATTGGTTTACTCTGTACGATCCTAAAGAACAGGCCTTCATCCAGAAAAAGATAAGGCTCATCCTATCACTAATGAAGATGGAAATGAATTTACTCCTGATTCGGGCTATCCTCCATGTATGGGAAGTCGAGCCCGCAACTTTCTTTATTGGGCCACATGAGATCACTCCTACTCTAGAAGAATACACTCAATTTCTGCCAGCCTCATCACTAACCAACGAGATATATGTGCTAGATCTTAAGGCTAGGTCGACTAGTATTTTCAGTAGACTTTTGAATTTTCGCAAGACAGCAGTCAACCAGGGTTTAGCAAATTGCAACGGGTATTGCATATGGATGGACGAGTTAGAAGCTTGGTTCATAGCCCAGAATGATGATAGGAATAGGAAGGATATATCATGCGGGGATCCTAAGAGCTACAAATAGAGAAGGGTGTACGCTTTCATCTTAACAACCTTTGCTACCATACTCTTCCCTACCAAAACCTTTTACATCTATTATAGAGTCGTAGAGCTAGTGTCCCAATTCCTGTAAGGGAAATCTTATATCCCGACTCTATTGGTTGAATAGATTCGGAACCTAAACTTTGTCAAGAAAAAAGGCCACGGGATCCTCTACTTAAACATCAACCTCATCTTGATCTGGTTTGTGAGTCATCTCAAATGTTTCGGATTGAACATGGTCCGAAAATCATTAACTCAACAAGTAGACCTTGTGGATTCCTACATAGAGAAGATAAAGTTACCCGACGACCTTACCAGCCACAATTGGGTAAAGGTACTCAAGAGTTTTAGTTCCAATGGCATCCTCTGGACCACTAAATGGAGTCGCTGCAACAAAGTCATCCTAACCTGTAGAAATCTTCAAGCTGTTCCTCTAATTGGTATCAACGAGTGCATAGGATATCATCTAAACTCGGTGGTTCGTCAGTTCGGTACCATCCAAGATATAGTTTACAGGCCATTGTTGGGAAGGATCACATTTGAATACCAAGATCTAAGCCTGCTAGTAGCCAAGAAGTTTGCTAAACTAGCAGAGGTCAAAGTCCTATGGGAAGCCCGAATTGAAGACCCTAACATAAACCTCGAAGATCTAGATGGAGAAGTGGGTAAACATCTAGTCACTAGGGATTTCGTGATCCACCAACTATATCAGATAGGAGAAAGGGCATACCAAGTCCTAGATGTCACCCAACCTGAGCCAAACAAGGTAGGTCTAGAACTAAGAACTTACTTAGAACAACTTAGGGCCCCGATTGAAGTATACTTTGAAGCTGTAGACTACAAAAAGGATGTCTGGAATGGTAGATTCAAAGAGTCTGATCAAAGAAACAAGGCCTTGGAAGCTCAACTAGAGAAGACCTAAGCTAGAGTCAAAGAGTTGGAATCCATCATCAGTGGAAAATTGGTGCCTACGCAGCAGCAGAAGAAGAAGACTAGGAACTAGATTAGCGTTTTACTTTCTTTTTTCATGTTTCAAGTATTGAACTCCAAGTTTCCAATATTAATAAAAATAAAGTTTTAGTATTATGTCATTAATTAATTGTTGGCCCTTTTGTTTTAAGCATCTAAGTAATACGTGCATTAAATTGAAAAAAATGTGTACTAGGTATCAAAGATAGCTCCCAAACAACCGAACCCTCCAAGGAGCTCAATCCACACCTATTCAAAGACCAAAATGGCAAACAGTGGCAACAACAGCGATAACCGCAACAATACCAGTGCTGATACTACCTCGGACCCTAGGATCGTATCCTTATAACAAACTGTCCAACAATTGGCTGCACAATTTCACCTCTTGATTGAAAGTATTAGCCTCCTTCACACCACCCAACCAACTCAGGAAGAACATTCAGGGGCCAGAAAAGGGAAGGCAGTAGAGGGTCAACCTCCAGAGTATGAGGAGATCAATTCCCACCTTAACCCAACATTTAAGTATGAATAGAGAGTTAACCTCGATCTAGCCTCGAACGATATCAAGAGAGAAATGGAAGATAGGCAAAAGGAGATGGAGAGAAAGCTATTCCAATAACTGGCTAACAAAATGAAGACACTAGAGGGGCCTGACAATTTTGAGTAGGTTGGAATCACCAACCTACCGGTATATGGGGAGGAGGTATACCCAGAGAAGTTCAAGACCCTAGAGTTTGAAAAATATGACGACACTAGATGCCCTAAGATGCATACAAGGCTGTATGTACGAAAGATGAGCAAATATGCCCAATATGACCAACTCATGATCCAGACCTTCCAAGAAAACCTCACAGGCCCCACCTTCGTTTGGTATGCACACTTAGACTTCAGCTAAGTTAACACCTGGGAAAGACTCACTTGGGCATTTTATGACCAATACAAATTTAACATTGAAGTTGCCACTTCGATGATGGATCTAGGAAGTCTCCGAAATGAACATATTGAGTCTTTCAAGGAGTATGCCCAGCGCTGGAGAGCTTATGCTACTAGGGTGACAACCCCAATCTCTGAAAAAAAGTTGACATTCATCTTTGTCAACACTCTGGAGAAGACTTACTTCTCACATTTGGTAAGCCAGACGTCATCCAGTTTCGCAGTAGTAGTGGTAACAGGGTGTCAAATTGAGAATGTCATCATGTCAGGGAGACTCCAGATAGTAGACCTTTTTAGAATGACATCATCGCAGAGGCCTATAGGAGGTAGCAAAGCCAAGGAATCTACCATAAGCACGGTTAAGTCCAGTAAAGTAGATAGGGTTAGGTCCCGCGTGACATTTCAGACCACAAATGCCCTAATCCAACAATCACCAATGAATCACACCTAGGCTCCCAAGGTCACAAGACAATTCACTCCGTTACTGATTCTGCTCAGCCAGGTTTTTGCTTGGCTATGAGCCGATAATTTAATCAGCTTTGAGATCCTAAGTGACCGGTACATGCCAAGGAATTTTGACCTAAGCCTCAAGTGTGATTACTATATGGGCTAAGAGGGGCATTCCACAGATAGATGCTAGAGGCTCTAAAATTAGATTCAAGGTCTGATTGATGCCGAAATAGTCCAATTGGACTTTGTCAACGCACCAACACCCAATGTCAATGCTAATTTGTTGCCCAGCCTCAAGCCCATTATCAATATGATCACATTCGAAGAGCTGGAATCCAAATCAAAAGAATCCCCAAAACAGGAAAAAACAATAGCGCAGCAAGAAAGTCACTCCCATCAAATCTCAGATAAAACCCCTAAATCACAGATCAAGAGGAGATGGTTAGCTGGAGACCCAATAGTTAGTACCCTAGGCAAATCACATGGGAGATTTGAGTATCTAGTGAATTACTCTTTCACCCTAACCGAGTATAGGCCACCTAGTGGATGGGACCTTAAGTTTGAAAAAGAAGACAACTTTCCAAAAGAAAGAGAGGAGTCTGTAAATATGATTAAATCAGACCAATAACCGATAGTCATAAAGTGCTATGAGGGACAAGCTATTGAGGTGTAGATTCTAAAGAAGAGATATATATTCAATGTCCCAATAACCTCAGAAAGGTATAAGGTGGCACCATTTGACTATCAAGCTCTCAGTTAGGAAAGACCTCCCATCATAGGAGGAATCACCCGCTCTAGGAGAATTTATGACCCTAAATACAGGATCTTAACCGAAGAGCCTAACACCGCGGTAGAGAAAGAGGAAGAAGAGGGGCTTTCTACATTTACAAAAATGGTCAAAGTAAGTGAATACAAGATCATGGAACAACTTAATAGGGTTCCAACCCAGATATCACTTATAGGCCTCCTCACAACGTCTGAGCCTCATAAAGAAGCACTCTTCAAAATACTCAAATAGATCAAGGTACCAAAAGGCATTGCAATAGAGAAATTGAGCCATGTGTGTCATACCTTTACAATCTGACTCCTCGCATTTGCCTGAAGATACAAATACTTTAACTTACTCCTCTGAAATAATTTTATCAATTTCCTTCAAACTTTTTGAATGTTAAATTTTCTTCAATAAATGTACTATTTTTACAAGCTTGTATAGCATATAAATATGCAGTTTGGCATGCAAAGAAAATATAAGCTATACGTTTTTTTTATATAAACCAAGCTAAAAAGAATTATTATGATGTAATTTAAAATATTATAGTAATTTTCCTAATAATTGGGAAGCTTTTCAAAAGTAAGCCAAATTGTTTTATATGTCATATCTTACCTTTGAGATATGCATATCTACTATTAATTTATGTGTTTTATATTTAGATAGGAAAAGAAAAATGGTCATCAACCAATATAGTTTAAAATGAAAAGAATCATTACAAGTTCGATGTGCTATAAAATATTATTAATAACTATCCTAGTAATTGGGAAGCTTCTTCTCAAAAGCATTTAGTATAATTGTTTTACTAATTTGGAAGATATGTCATATATGTGCTATCAATTCATGCCTCTTATATTATGATACAATATCTCAATGGAAAAAAATAAAATCTTCGTTGATTTTTAGTTTATAAAAATATCTATGTTTGAATATTGATAACTATTAATAACTTTCCGCATTCTCTTTTTATTTATCTCCCCGCTAAGTTTATCCTTTTTATCAATTTCCACTTTGTCCACTATATGATGAAATTTTAATTTGAGTTTGTCTTTCTTCCCATATTCTAGATTTAATGTACTCGTGATGGAAGTATCTATGTGCTATCTTGTATCTTACAATATTAACAACAAGAAGAAGAACAATAATTTATATTTGCATGTCCAATATATTTATTTTCAAAATCCTAATAGATTATAAAAATAAACATACATCACCATTAAAATATTAATTTTGGTGTGTAATAACATTTCTTTTTGTATTTCTGCCATTCAAACTTTCAATTAATTACATTGTTCGTATTCCACCAATTATTATTATTTTTGTAATATCGAATATCCTAATCATTTATATGCTTGATAGCACCGAGTTAAAACTTTGATCTTTATCTTTTAAGTCTATATAAGTTAGTTTCTTAATAAAGGATGCAGCACATGTTGTTAATTAACTAATTAATAGTTTTATTAGTTGGTAACTAAAGGCAACACTATTTTTGCGTCCCAACATAGACAGCTTGCTTGTATGTATAGGTGTATGGCATATGAAGCAATAAGGAAAATTTTAGTACTTTATTTAGTGCTGTGTAATGTTAAATTATAAATTTTGTTTGAGAGATTATTTCCTAGGAAGTACAATATTACTATAATAATTATGTTAAGTTGCCCATAAAATTAAGGCTTGGATCTAAACACCCGCACTCTTTAGATGGCATCCAAATTATGATATACAAAGAAGAAAGGGAAAAAAAGGAAATATATCTCTTTTCTCCCTTTATGGATGTGTATCGTAATCTTACAATCTTACTCCTCCCATTTGGAAGGGAATCCCTCAACAAACAAGCTAATTTTACTAGCCTTGTAATTGGGCAGCTTCTCCTGAGCTGTAAGCATTTGGTTATTTATTTTTATTTTTTAAATTAATTTCGGGGTAAAATATGCATGCATACAATCTATGTTTTGATCCAACATCTCAATGAAAAAATAAATAAATAAAAAGAAAAAAAGTTGCGTTGTGGATTTTTACTTCATACTGTGGAAATTGGTAATTGTTATTTTTTTTCTTTACCTAATTTACTGTTTTATAATTTTTCAGGGTCTTCATCTATCGGCGTGAACTATGGATTCAATGGGGACAACCTTCCATCTCCGGCAAATGTCGTAAGCCTCTATACTAAATGTCAAATTCAACACATGAGAATCTTTGAGCCCCGGGCAGCCGTACTGGAAGCTCTCAGAGGACAACCAGTCTTCCTTTCACTCGGCACACGCAATGAAGACATACAGAGCTTTGCAGCAGACCCTCAGGCTGCCCTTACCTGGCTTCAATCAAACGTTATTCCATACATAAATGATGTGAACATTGGTTATATTACAATAGGTAATGAGGTAGTTCCAGGACCTGACGCCAATCTTGTTGCTCAGGCCATTAGCAACATGCGTACTGCTATTTCTAATTCTGGCATCACCAAAAGCATTATGGTATCAACCGTGGTATCGATGCAAGTGCTCGCGAACTCTTACCCTCCCTCTGCTGGGGTCTTTTCTCCTGATGTAGTCCAAGCTATGACTAATATTGCACAAGTTGTGGGAAGCCAAGGTGCATCACTTATGTTAAACGTGTACCCTTATTTTGCGTACTCCGAAAATCCTAGCCAAATATCCTTAGATTATGCCCTGTTTAGGGCCACTCAACCAGTAGTGACAGATGGAAGCTATAGTTATTATAATCTGTTCGATGCTATGGTGGACTCGGTTTACGCGGCTCTAGAGAAGATCAGTGCACCAAATCTTGGCATCATTGTTTCAGAGACTGGTTGGCCTAGCGCAGGAAATGATCCTTACACTAGTGTGGAGAATGCACAAACATACAACAAGAACTGCCGAGACCGTGTATCCAGTGGACATGGGACACCGAGGAGGCCAGGACAGGCTTTGGATGTTTACTTCTTTGAGATGTTTAATGAAGATCTGAAGTCAGCAGGGGTTGAGCAAAATTTTGGGTTCTTTACTCCAAGGATGCAACCTGTTTACCCCTTTTGGTCATGCTGAAAGTCTTTTTATTTTTTTATTTTACATTTTAATAAATGTTTATGGACAACTATGGCAAATCCTATTCAATTAATTTATGATATATAATTCTTTTATACAATATTTTTATGTTACAGTCACTAAAATGTGACTATAAAGTCCATTAATAGTAAATAAGGCTATTTAATAGTAAAATGTATATATATATATATATATATATCTTTTAAAAAAAAAGATTCATTAATATCAATATGTGATATGTTTGGATGTGTGATAACCAATACCAATAATCTCACTAGGTTATAGTTCAAAGATTATTAAAAATCAAAATGAGTATCTTTGGCATTTAATTGTTTATCCAGTATCATTAATTTATCCTTCCAAGCCAATAATATTAGAATAATTTTACCTTTACTCTTCTTTCCGTTAAAAGCTACATGGATAGTCCAAATAACCAATCATTAGCAATAGCCAAAAACCAAAGCACCCGCTAAGTGATGCCAGATTGCCAATGGATCAAGCGATTTGACAATATTATCCTGATGTGCGGTCATATGATTACATAGACATGCGTTTAATTCAAAAGAATTAACTTAGAATAAAACCGTAATTTTATATTTTATTCTTATTTTTTTCTTGAATATAGTTTTAAAAAATAGAATCACAATTCTTTAATCTTTAAAATTGATAATTTTATCTTTTAATAGGGTTTCAATTCTTGAAATTAAGAGGGGTCAGGACTTTATTATAACTTTTAAAAGAAAATTATAGTTCTAATCATATTATTAAGCTAAAGCTCAAACTATATGTCTACATCTATAACATAAACGCATACACAAATACAAATATATACAGAATTATATAGATATATATGTTTTATCAATAAATATATAATGTTAATAATTATAATTTATTTTATCTATACCAGTTTTATTTGTTTTATATGATATACTGTTAAATGTGTTATGTTGTACATTATAGAATCGACTATATGTGAATATATATATTATAATTAAATATAATATGCAATACACTTTATATATATATATATATATATATGGGATGTGTCAGAGAATGGTCGTACACAAGGGAATAAAGTTTTTTTACCGATACAGGCATATGCTTGAAATGCCCTGACCACAATCTCCCTCAAGTATACAGAGAGCGAACGTAATGGTCCATCAAGAGTATATTCATTAACGGCAGCGCCTCATCGAATATCATGCCACTGGCCACTTTCAGAATGACAACAATGATAGATGCTTGGCATCTTGTGAAACAACACATTGCAGTACGGGCGTCCACTTAAGTAATATAAGTAATATGTTTAATGCATTTGATGTGCTCAAAACCAAGCCCAAGCACATGCAAATGAATCAAATAAATAAACCCCAACTCATAATTAAAATCGGTTTAATGGAATCAAGAAATTGCGTGACTCTAATGGAATTTTGTTGCAAATCCGAAAGTCAAATGATGCAATTAACAATACATATATGTAATCTTCACCAAATAACAACAATTATAAGTGAAATCCACGTAAATCAAATCAAGAGGAATAGATCAAAACCGTGATTTCAACTTCTTCCTACAATTCCCAATTCACGTCACCAATGAAGATGATGATATCAAGTACTAAAACAATCAATCTTATAACAAGATAATTGATTACAAATGCGATAAAAAATCTGACCAAGAAAAATCCAAATCAACCTTAGATATGACTTACTAGTAATGAAATGGAAACACAACAAAAAAGGAATTGATACTACTCACAATTACCCTTTATTGCACTCGCCACAATTTCAACTCTTGGAAATTGAAATTGATAAGAGAAATTGGATTTAGGAAACCCTAAGCCCCCTCACGAAAAGTGATGTTCAAAATCTGAAAAATTTGGCCTCCTCAAACCCTACTATAAGCAAGTATTTATACTTGCTACTCCTAGGGTTAGAAAATGATCAAAAATTACAAGTTTGCCACTTTTAAGGTAGCAGGTCCTAATTGGAAATTACAATGAAATAAAAGTGTCCTAAAGAAAAATACAACATAAAATAGTCCATAGAACAATTACAAAGTACAAAAATATCATAAGTCTTCATGAGCCAATGCTTTGGAATGAAAACAATCGCAGCGGATCTTTGATTGTAAATCTAAAAATGTTCCATGTCCATCTACTAGTGTAGGACATATTGGCATCCCATGGGGAGTTATTATTGTACCTATAAAATTATTTCTCAAATAGTTATTAGAATATAGGACATAAAGTGAAAATATAAGCGATTCGGACCATCAACCAAATCCAGTTCTGAAGGTATAGGTGGTGCCGGAAAATTTCTCATCAGCATTCCACTTAAGTTGGACAAATATCCATAAAGATTTATTCTAGGGAGGATTTTTGTACATACAAAGCTATTGGATCAAGTTGCAGATTTAAAAATGTCTAATGCCTAATATTTCTCAAAAATATGATCAACAAAGGTTATTTATTTAAAAGGTAATTGAAGATTTAACCAAAGCTAAGAAAATCTAATACAATTTTTTTATCCAAGATAAGGATAAGATGCACATTTCAAACCCAACAACCTCATCACCTAAAGATATGTTCACGATCAATTTTGAAGAATTGAATTTAAACCAAGAGGATTTTGTGCAAAGTTGAGTGTAAAGGATTATCTCAAACTCACCAAGATAGATCATGTTTGTTACAAGTTTCAAAATTCAAATTTAAACAATGGCCATTTTGAATATTTTCTCCAAATTTCATGGAATATCTAATCTATTTTTGAAGACCAAGATATTAGCAACAAAATCATATAATAACACTGAATTATCAAGTGGCTGTTATATCTCAACAAATAAATACAATGGCAATTCAAAATCAACTACACACTGCTCAAGTCATTTACTTCTTACTATCATGAGAAAGAACTTACATGTACACAAAGACTAACTCAAAGACTACACTACTTTATATCTAGTTTATTATTTTAATTCAAGCTTATTTGTAGAGGATTTTATTTACATTTTTCCTCATTCTCCTTTGTATTCTTTGATAGAAAACCTGATTGTATTGCTAGAGGATTAAGTTATATCTTTGTAAATCTATAATTAGGCAAGTTTAGTATAGATAGGCAAAGCATAAAGCCAAGGGCTGGTCAAACTTTTGTAATCTCTTATGTTGTTTTCTTTAGATATAGTTGAACAATACCAATGTTAAATACTAGGTCCCCAATCGTAAAGCTAGAAGTGAGAACTAATATGCCAAGTGGAACTTCTATAATTTGATCATCCAATTTTCTTGTCCATCTCTTTTTCATTTTTATACTATTATTTGTTTAATATTTATATTATTTTACACTAATGAGTGATTAAAGGGGGTTATTTGATTTCAATATTTTTGAAAATAGTATAGCTAATCAATTCACCCGTCGCATCTTGATTACATGATAATTTCTTTCATGAATCATTAGAAACTATTAAATTCAACTTATCTTCCAACCTATTTTCATTCGAGACCAATAGAAGGGAAAGGATATCCTTGTACATGTTGCCAAAAATCCATTTAAATATAATGAATCCTACCTTACTACGGTAATGTTCTTTGTAAAGTATGCTAATGATGGGGAGATGGCCATCATAAAGCACTATGGCATGCCATTACCTACATGAGAGGAGGCCTAGGAAAAGGAATTGGACAATATAAAGATGTAGGGATCTCGTAGGGGTAAAAAGAAAAAGAAAAGGGACAATGAGCCACAAAGATATGAAGTTTAGTTAGAGATAATGGCAAAAAAGCATAGCGATTATCACAATCTATGGGGCCTAAGGAAGTCTTCTATCTTCTTCAAATCCCAAAATATTTCAAGAGGCCTAGCTTGCTTCCCTACAAATGTAAGATCAAGTGAAGCCTTGAGCCAAAGAGATTGAAGAAGTGGACTTACTAGGACTCGAGGAGTCATTGTGAGCTATCTTTATCAGTAGGAAACTACTTCCATAGATAAAGGCCCACTTTATTGAATTGATAAAGGGATAGAAGTATGCATCTACTTAGATACATGAGGAGATGTTAGGATTGGATTGTAACCTTGCAGTTCATCGATTGGATATTGCACTGACCATCAATGCATCTTTTGTCTCAAAACAGAAGTACAAATCAAGGAAGAGATTGAGAAGTTGCTTTGAGCTAACTTCATACAGCTCATTGAGCATCTCACCCAACTATCTAGCATAGTGCTAGTGACAAAGAAGAATGATCATGTAACACTTCCAAGATTTGAGCTAAGGCTTACCTAAATGACAATTTCCCACTCCTTAAAACTGACACCCTAGTGGATGCAATAACAAGACATGGGTTGTTTTCATTCATGGATGAAACAATCAAATCAAGATGCCTATTGAAGATGCTAGGAATACAACTTTTTGAATGCTTGTGAGATTTTCACTACACTATTATGCCCTTCAGATTAAAAATGTAGAGGCTACCTACTAGAAGGTAATGACAACTATGTTCCAAAAATGATGCAAGGACTTCTTGAAAGACTATGCACATGACATCGTCATCAAGTCAAAACAAGCATTTAATTACCTACATAATGTGAAGAAAGCCTTTAAGCAATGTCAAACCTAGAAGCTTCTGATGAATCAAGTGAAGTGTGTATTTAGATGGTATAAAGGAGATTCCTAGTAACTAAAAGAAGATTGATGTCGATCTAGTGAAAGTGTGTTGAGAATAGTAATATAAGTGTTTTAACACCAACAAAGTAATATGGATATTAATTGTTGATAAATTCATAATTATTAAACTAAGAAGGAAAATGAAAGGTATAAGTTTTTATAAATTATTGACAAGTTTTTAAGTATGCAGAATTAAGTTATTTGAAATAAGTATAGTTGTTCAAAAACAAGTGATGAGGATCGATTAGCATCAAAAGGGAATGAACCGAAGTCCAATGACCCACTACATGGTATTGGAGGCCTAATGACCTGAGCTAGAGCTAAGCGGATGAGTGAAGTTTTGCAAGGACTAGTCATGGATCTATAAGAGAAGGAACCAAGTTACACTAAAGGATAATTGACCTTTATCAACTTGATTCACGTTTCCACAAAGGGGTGCAAGGATATGGAAGCCTTAGGATAAATTATTTTTAAAAAGGAAATTAAACCGAAAAGGAGAGCCACTCGATTTTGGTATGACTTTTTTTGTTTGTTTGGTTTTGTATTTTAGTATATTTCCTTGTAAGATTTTCGGCCATTAAGAAGTCAAGGTCGGTTTTTCTATGTTTGGAAGTTTAGGGTTTTTTTTTTACGTGTAAACCAATATAGACACGTGAAAGGGGAGGGGGTGGCACTTCCTTGAACATTATCATTATTTTGAATATACAACTTTTCATGGAAAAGCTCTCTCTTGTTCTTTGAGAAAGAACTCTACGATTTCTTCAACATAAATGCTTAGGGAAATCTCTAATAACTTAGGTTTCAGTTAATAGGTGTGGTTGGGGTCTAGTTCCATTCTTACTTGTTTGAGACGTTCCTTGGGAATCCAATTTCAATATCGATCGTCGAGTTCTAGGTTTGGCATACCTAGGGTTTGCGCATCAACAAGTTTAGCTCTAAAAAGCAAAAGAAAAAAACAAACACACGATTGAAATAAATGGTTAGAATCCTCATTTCAATTATAGTAATGAATCAAAAAAAAGAAAGAAAGAAAAAAGAAAAAGAAAGGGTGATTTTGGAAAAAGAAAGAATGGAAGACTACATGTTAGAATTTCAATTTCAAATAAAGAGACAATTTTATAAAGACAAACATAATAAGAAATAAGAAATTTATTTTTTGCAAGTCAAGACTCACCTCTAGGAGTTGAATATATTTAGGTATTATTTTTTATCCATTTCACTAAAGTTGATTTTTAAATATCATGGGATCATTTTTATCACATTAAAGGACAATTTATTCAAGGAAAGCAAATTATTAATTCAAAGACCAAAAAGAAAAGATTTGGAAGCATTAACCGGAGATTGACAATATTAAATAGAGATAATTATTCAGATTTTTCAACATAAGATGTTTGGACAAAGGAATTAAAAATGAATTATTAAAGATAGCTATAATCAAGGAGAAAATCAAGATATGAACATTACTCACAACATCTATAGAATTGAGCTAAAGCAAGGCAGATAATAAAACAAAAGAAAACAAGAGACAACATATGTGAAAAAGATAAAAAGTGTAGAACAAGAGAAATTTTTATTCAATTTTATATATTTGAGCTAATATTGTAGAGGATCACTACTAGTTATATCCTCATAGCTAACAACTTCATTTTGAAGTTACTTGTTGAGTTTTTCTCTATTGATTCTATGTAAGTTAGCTTAAGTTTTGAACTAAGGGAGACAAAGTAGAGAAGTAGCTAAAGCCATATCATAGAGAGATTATAAAGTGACCGACTATTGTAGTGCTCAAAAAGTTCTATTATTTGATATAGTGAAACAAATGAGTAAAGTCAAACAGAATCACAATAGAGGCTGGAAGAATGGACTGACATACAAGGCAAAAGCACTATGTGTCACTGCTTAATTTTCTTGAACCGTATTCCTTTTATTTTTGTTGAAATTTATTGCGGATGCACTATGTGTCACTACTTAATTTTCTTGAACCCTATACATTTTATTTTTTTTTTGCAATTATTTACTATTTGTTATATAATTTCAAATTTCACTAGTTAATTAGAATTCTAAACCAATATTTGCTAAATAGTGAACAAAGCGGATTCAACAATTGATATCAAAGCTTAACTCCGTAGTGATTGAGTTTTACAAATCAATGGTAAATAATTTGATAGTTGAAACCAATAAAGCATCTTATTTTGATGAATATAACTTTGCTTATTGGAATACAAGATAGAGACTTTCATTAAGGCATCAGATTATGAAACATGAGACATAATTGCCAAAAGAGATAGAATAATTGTAGGAGATGTCAATACTCTAGATGAAAAAAAAATAAGGTATAAGCAAATTTAAAAGCAAAAAATCTTCTACTCATAACCATTACTCCTCCAGAATTCTACATGATCTCATCATGCAAAAAAGCTAAAGAAATTTTGGATGCATTATATGATGTGCCTAGTATCTAATTACAATCACATAAAAGCTAATTGGATAACCAACTAAACACAAATCATAAAATGGCGTGATTCCACTTCCACATAAACCCTAATTGCAAGAACCACTTTGATTGAATACGCAATTACAACGAACTCAATTGGAATTCCAAAACCAATCAAATAAACAACACAATTGATTCCAATTTCCAAAACAAATGGCGTGAATCCAAGCTTGAAAATTGAACCCTAATTGGCGTAAATCAAGAACAATATAAAGTAACTAATTCCTTACTAGATATTTGGCACTAGTTGGAATTAGGATCAACTTGTAATTTTTTTATATCACTCACAACAAATCCAAGTCCACTTGCTACAATCCTATGGAAGAATTGATAAAAGTATTTTGTGAAAAAGGAAGTACCCTTTCACATGAATAGGCAGCCGAAATATGTGTTAAAAAAAATCCCTTCTAAACCTACTTAGCAAGTATTTATACTTACTCTAATTAGAAAAAAATCAACAAAACAAAATTACAAGTAAAACCCACAAGTGACCAGTTTTGAATCAACAAAAGACAATTACAAATAAACCCTCAAAATGGTCGGTTCTTCACTTCCATGGAACACTTGTGGACCGGTTGATGTAAGTCTATGAATGACCCACAATTGATCCTTAGTGAATTTTATTCACCATCCTATAAAACCAATAAATTTACCTACTACAATGCAAAGACAAATTATTATTAGATAAATAAGATAACATGTGGATATCTGGCCTCATTTGTCTAATTTAGTTTCCCCACTACCAGAACTATAGGTTTGATTCCCATAATCTCCTTGGGCCTTTAAAAGATTTGCCCTCAAATCTAAGAGGTCTTTTTTTGGACTAACACCCAGTTTTTACGTTTGCTTGTTGGCTTGAGGTCTTGAGAGGCAATTGGTTTTACTAATCTATTCTTAAAATGAACGAACTTCAGATGGATACATAGGAGTCAAGATAATCTGTGCACCTTCTTTTTGAAACATGTACCGTCATGTAACACCTTCCTATCAAATAACTAAAGCCTACCCAGTAGTATATGAAAGGCGCACATAGGAAGCACATCACAGATAATCTCATCATTGTATTTATCTCTTATATTGAATGGCACCTTTGCCCTCTATGTAACATGCAAACTACCTCGGTCATCTAGCTAATGCAATTTATAAGGGTATGGATGTGAACTAGTGGCTAGTTGTAAGTTATTTACTAATGCAGTAGATATGACATTAGTGCAACTACCACCATCAATGAAAAGAACACATAAGTTACCTCGAATCCGATAAGGTGTCTGGAACAAGTTCTCCCTCTGTATGTCCCTAACATCTAGAGATATGGTCATAACCCTGCATAAAACATTAATAGGTAAGTATTTTTCATCTCTCTTGTCCTCATGTGTCTCAATGTCTTGATCATCATAATATTCTTGCAGAGCTATGGACAAATCTGTAGGCTTGACAACTTCTTCCTGATCATCTTCATTATTTCCCTCCATAATAGTCATCACCCTTTTATTGGGACATTGCGCAGCTATGTGTCCAAAACCCATGCATTTGAAATATTTAATTTGGCGCATTTTCCCACTTGTTGACCTTGGTACTATCTGCCTGAAATCAGCTCCAACCACCTCTTTTCCTTTCCCAGAGGTATCCTTCTCCCTATCAATGTTAGAGACATTTTTGTCCATAGCCTTAGCATGTTCCCCTATTCCCTTTTGTCCACCCATCTGGCCATCTACCCCAATAGGTTTGGTAGAAGTTCCATACCTATTATTAGCGACTTGAAAAAGGTTGGATCGCTTCTACCTCTCCACTTTAAAGGCTAACTATATAGCCTCATCAAGTGTATTATACCTCTGTAACTTTATAATGTAGGCAATCTCATATTTCAACCCAGACACAAATCGTACTAAGGTTCGACTAATTCACATCTGATCATTAGTGTCTCAAACTCCTGTACATAATCATTAACTTTTTTGCCTCCCTACCTCAGTTTTTGGAGACGCATAAACAGTTCCTACCTATAATGTTTAGGTATAAACCTTTTCCTTAATACTCATTTCATGTCCCACTAAATATGTATATCAGCCTCACCATCCCTTCGTCTGCTAATTACAAGATTTTTCCACTATAAGGCAGTATAACCTATGAATTCCACAACTACAAGACGAACCCAAGTGTTATCTTCAATTTCATAACACTCGAACAGACCCTCAACCTTTTCCTCCTAATCCAAATAATCATCTGTAGAATCCCTACCATTGAATGAAGGCATCTACAGTTTCATATACTCCAATCCCCAAAGTGGTCTAAAATCCCTATTTAGGTAAGGGTTATTCTCAAAATTATCATCTCTTTCCTCCCTAAGAGCATGATAATCTCCCTCCATTCTTCTACCCATTACCTCCAACTGCTCCTTCCCTATGTACATTCTAAGGAACTACCTTAAGTGGAGGTGCCTGAGGATTTGCCACTGGTGGTTATGGCACCATCATTCGATCTATCCTTGTTGCTAATGTAGCAATAATGGTGGTGAGGTCCTGCAACTGCTTCTCCAATTTTCTTCCACCTACAGTTCGATGACCCTGACCACCACCAACTTGGCTATTGGCTTCATTGCCAATTCCCCCATTAACAATATCATTTGACATGGTTAATGAATTGATCTGTTGGAACACAAAAACAATTCAAGGTAAGTGCAATATACTTCACGTCAAATGCAATACACAATAATTAACAACACTCACTTCGCACTTCAACATACACTCTCTTTACACTTCAACACACACTCACTTAACACTTTAATATACACTTACTCCACAACACACACACAATCATAGTGCAGCACTTCTTCAAACCACAATACACACACTTCTATGCCACACACACACGCACAATTCACCATGGTGCAACACCCTTCAACCGCACACACTCACTTCACCCACGGTGTAACACACACTTCTAGTCACAGCAGCAAACAACAATGGAAACAATTAATGATGCTTCTCCAAACATTAGGTAAATAATTCAAAATAGTCAAAGTGTATTATGATTAACAATACACAATAACTCCTTCAACTTAATGTTTGCTTTTGAATTTCAAATTGTTTCCAAATCCTCCACGCAATTGAAAACAAAATATGGAAATCAAAATGAAGTTTAACTCCGAAATCCCTCAAGACATGCAATTCCCTTCCTCCTCAAACAAGCAACTCACGGTAAAGGTGAAGACCAGAAAGTTCACGTCTGAAATTTCTACTTCCAATTCCACAACAATGAAGGTAAATTACAATACAATCACTTAAGTTACTTCAATTCCAATTCAAATAATCTTCAATTAAGAAATAAAAATGAAGAACCTTAATTCCCAATTGAAATCACGCAATCCCTTCTCAAAAACCCTTGCTCTGATATAAAAAATTATGATGTGCTTTGTATCCAATTACAATCACACAAAAGCTAATTAGATAATCAACTAAACATAAATCATAAAATGGCATGATTCCACTTCCACATGAACCCTAATTGCAAGAACCACTTTGATTGAATACGCAATTACAATGAACTCAATTGGAATTCTAAAACCAATCAAATAAACAACATAATTGATTCCAATTTCCAAAACAAATGGCATGAATCCAAGCTTGAAAATTGAACCCTAATTGGCGTGAATCAAGAACAACTTAAAGTAACTAATTCCTTACCAGATATTACGCACTAGTTGGAATTAAGATCAACTTGTAATTTGTTGATATCACTCACAAAAAATCCAAGTTCACTCGCCACAATCCTATGGAAGAATTGATAAAAGTATTTTGTGAAAAAGGAAGTACCCTTTCACGTGAATAGGCAGTTGAAATATGTGTTAAAAAAAAAAGTCCCTTCTAAACCTACTTAGCAAGTATTTATACTTGCTCTAATTAAGGAAAAATCAACAAAACAAAATTACAAGTAAAGCCCACAAGTGACCAATTTTGAATCAACAAAAGACAATTACAAATAAACCCTCAAAATGGCCGGTTCTTCACATCCATGGAACACTTGTGGACTGGTTGATGTAAGTCCATGAATGACCCACAATTGATACTTAGTGAATTTTATTCACCATCTTGTAAAACCGATAAATTTACCTGCTACAATGCAAAGATAAATTGTTATTAGATAAATAAGACAACATGTGGATATCTAGGCTCATTTGTCCAATTTGGTTTCCCCATTGCTGGAACCATAGGTTTGATTCCCATCATTTTATGAAACAAATAAAGGAACTATGAAACACATAAGGAACGGAAACCATCAAGAATATCTTAATTAACTTCCTTATGCAAAAGTATGAGCTTTTCAAAATGTTATGTGAAGAAGAAATGAAAGATACCTTTGGTAGACTCTCAGCAATCATAAATAAATTATCATCTTTGAACAAGAAAGTCAATAATCAAAATCTAGGTTGGAAAATTCTAAAGATCTTGCCTAACTCTTAGTCCTAAGAAAACAACCATTGAGCAAGCATGTGATTTTAACTAAACCCATGTTTAGTCAACTTAGAAGTAAGTTAATAGCCGATAAAGGGGGTGCACTCAAATCAAAAAGCAGTAAAGATAAAAATAAGATGATTACACTCAAAGAATTGAAATTCTTTCTTAGACTATAAATCAAACAAATTGCTGATGGTATAGTTGCTCATCAAGAGAAATATGCAAGGCAAATTTTGAAGAAATTTGGTTTTGAAAATTTAAAAACAGTATCCTCTTCGATGAGTTATTTAACAAGGTTAGATTTAAACTTAAATGGAAAGAAAGTAAATGAAAATTATATCAAAGTTTTATTGATTCTTTACTTTACCTAACTGTATCTAAACCTGATATATTGTTTTAAATGTATATTGTGCACTTTTGCAAATAATCAAAACTTTGACCTAATTAGATACTAAGATGTTGATTATACAAGTTGAAAATTAGATTGGAAAGTACTTCTGGTACATGTCAAATTTTAGGAGGCAAGTTAATTTCTTAGTCATCTAAGAAACAAAATTTAGTTACTCTTTCGATAGTAAAAGCAGAGTATCTTTCAATTGGAAATTCTTATGCACAAATTTTATGGATAAAATAACAGTTATTAGATTATGTTTTTGAATAGTAGAATATATCTACTAAGTGTGATGATACAAGTTCTATTAATTTAACTAATAATCTAGTAAAAAATTCGCACTCTGAGCATACTAAAATAAGACACCATTTTTATTAAAGATCATGTTTCTAAAAGGAATGTTTCAATAAAATTTGTGCTTATGGATTTATAGCTTGCTAATATCTTTACTAAACCCTTAGATAAAGAAAGATTTGAATATATAAAAAAATGAAATAAGAGTCTATAATCCTCTTCAATATTAAAAGATTGAATAGTTGAAATAGAAAAAGAATTTAAATAAAACTATTTAGAGGAAAGATAATTTGTAGTAAGTTTTCAATGGAAAAAAAATAAATATAGTTACTAATTTAATTTCTAGATAAGGTGGAAATCCAATAAAAGAAAGAGTAGAAATAGTGTAAATAAATCCTTAAGGTTGAATAACTCAAATCAACCATAGTCATGGCACCTAAGAGAAAAGAAACCCTCAAGAGTTCAAGCAATAGCAAACTAAAGAGATCAAGCAACAGAAAACGAAAATCTAAGGTTACTCCTATGGAATATGAGATTCTAGAATGGATAAAGATGAATCTACATGCCCATCTCAAGGACTACTAATAAGCTTTACCTTCTCCTAAATGGCAGACCATAAGTAAACCACCCACACCTATAGACCTTGGCATGATATTTGATGAAGAACCTCCCTCAAAAGAAGTCAAAGTAGCCATGCAAAAGATGATTGATGAGATGAAATAAATTAGGAAACATGAAAAGCTAGAGATAAAGAAACATTTAAACTTTTAATTTTTCTATGGATGCTTTGTTATTTTTTGTTTAAGATCTTTCTAGCTGTTAGATGAATAATCTTTGGATGGGCCTTTTTCAGTTATTTTACAGTTTTTTCCATACATATTTTCATGTTTTACACTATATGTGCTTATTCATTTTGATGCAAACAAAAAGGGAAAGAAATAATAGAGAACAAAAAGAATATGAGAAAAGGATATGAGAAATAGAACAAATAGACAATTAAAATAGAATCATAAGTTAAGGGGGAAAGTAAAGTAAAAAGTAATGAAATCTAAGAACAAAAATATAAAGTTGAGAGTAAATTTTTAAAAATAAAATAAAATAAAATAAAAAGAATAAGAAGACTGAAGAATGGAAAAGAAAAACATAGTTTCAAAAAGAAAAATGCAATGTATAGTTAGAAGATAAGATTAATATGAGTCAATAATGAGAAAAAGTTTGATTATCATCAAAAAGGAGATATTAATAAGAGTAATAATATAAGTGTTTTGATACTAACAAAATAAAATGGATATTAATTGTTAATAAATTCATAATTAATGTACCAAGAAGCATAGAGAAAGGCATAAGTATTGGAGAATCCACTAAAATAATATTGTTTTATTTTTTAATTTGCAAAACAGAGTACCTAGAAAAATTATTCAAAAAATTGGTTTTGAAATCATGGACTCGAAATACGTTTTCAATTTGGCCAATTTTGAAAAAACTAAAGGTGCGGACTAGGTCTATGCCTTCAATACATGCTACACTCCCCCGTACAATCAATCCCACCATCGAAAAGAGTTCATTAAGTATCTACCATCTACATATCTACTATAAGCCTACAACCTACAAACCTAAAAAAAAAAAACATTACATGTAAACTTACTTTAATAGAGTCACAAACTCTACAGTATCTTAAACTAATAGTATAAACTTAGAAACAAAACACATTCATTTTTATTTTTCCTTCTACATACTTCATTTCTTCCTTTATTTTTCTCTCTTTCGCAGGAAGAAGAAAGTCTTCCACAGCTACAAAGCAGTAGGATTTGAACGAGTCCATCGAGATCTACCATTTTCTCAATGAAAAAAAAAAAAACTTGATTAATGTACGTTCTCGTATGTATTTTTTTCAAAAAGTTGAAGTTTTTTTTTATATTATTTGATATTATTTTGGGTGTCAACTGGCTATCAAAATATCATGCTACCATCGACTGCCATAAAATGGTGGTGCAATTTAATATCCTAGGGGATGGATATTTTGAATACAAGTTAGAAGTGTAAAGACTCACTAAATTGCCCACTTATGAGATGTGGGAAAAAGTGTGCTGACAACTGTATCTATTAAAGCTATTGAAAAAGTTAAGATGGAAGGAGTGCCAACAGTGAGGGAGTTTGCTAACGTATTTCCAAAAAACCTTCCTGGTTTACCCCTAACTAGGGAAATAGAATTTTAAATTGACCTAGTATAGGGTACAGTACTCATATCAAAATCAATCTATAGGATGGCACCAGTGGAATTGGAAGAACTAAGGAAATGGTTACAAGAGCTACAAGATAAGGGCTTTGTAAGACCCAATGTCTCTCCTTAGGGTGCATCGGTCCCATTTGTAAAGAAGAAAGATGGTATCATGAGACTCTGTATAGACTACAGAGAGTTAAACAAGGTCACAATCAAGAACAAATATCCTCTTTCTAGGATAGATGACCTGTTTGACCAATTATAGGGAGCTCAGGTGTTTTCCAAAGTAAATCTAAGATCAAGCTAACATTAACTAAGAATAAAATAAGAAAACATTTAGAAAACAGCATTCAAAACTAGATATTGACACTACAAGTTTCTGGTAATGCCCTTTAGACTAATGAATACACCAGCTACATTCATGTATTTAATTAATAGAGTATTTAGGGATTTTCTGGATAAAATTATAATCATCTTTATAGATGATATTCTAATATGCTCTAAAAGCACCAAGGAGAATGAAGAGCACTTGAAACTGGTATTGGGTAAGTTACAAGAAGAGAAGTTGTTTGCTAAATTTAGTAAATGTGAATTCTGGCTAGAACAAGTAGTCTTCTTGGGTCATGCGGTTAATAAAGATAGGATATCTGTGGACTTAGAAAAGGTAGTGGATTGGCACAAACTAAAGATAGTTACAGAGGTAAGAAGCTTCCTATGTCTATCAGGCTATTATAAGAGATTTGTAGAAGGGTTTTCCAAAATAGCAACTCCTTTCACCAGATTAACAAAAATGAATGTGAAATTCGAATGGGATGATAGATGTGAAGCTAGCTTTCAAATGCTCGAAGATAAACTTGTGTTGGTGCCAGTTTTGACTTTGCCTAAGAGTGGAGAAGAGTTTACAATGTATAGTGATGCCTTAATTCAAGGGTTAGGGTGTGTACTGATGCAAGGTGATCAAGTAATAGCTTATGCATCTTAACAATTGAAGCTGTATGAAAAGAACTATCTAACTCATGACTTAGAATTGGTAGCTGTAGTACTAGCTTTGAAGTTATGGAGGCATTACTTATATGGAGAAAGGTGCAAAAGTATCACTAACCACAGAAGCTTGAAGTACATATTTACACAAAAAGAGCTGAATACGAGACAAAGGAGGTGATTGGAGTTAATCAAGGATTACGACCTAGAGATATAATACCATCCACAAAAAGCCAATGTGGTGGCAGATGACCTTAACAGAAAGAAATAGGGCAATGTAGCCACTCTCATCACTTCATAGAAGGAATTATTAGAAGACATGCATAAATTGGAGCTAGAAATTTTAACACGAGAAGTAGGAGCAAAAATGGCTACCTTAAGGATACAACCAACCATAGTGGACAGAATTAAAGTTGGTCAGATAGAAGATCAAGATATCCAAGAGATCAAGTGTAAAATGGAATAAGGCGAGGCTCTAGAATTTAACCTAGATGCAAACGGAACCTTAAGATACAAAACAAGACTATGTGTGCCAAATGATGCAAAGTTGAAGAGGAAGATATTAAAAGAGACACAATACTCTACCAACACAATATACCTTGGAAGTACCAAAATGTACAAGGACTTGAAGAGTGGTATTAGTGAGGAATATGAAAAGAGAGATAACTAAGTATGTAGCCAAATACCTCACATGCCAGTAGACTAAAATAGAACATTAGAGGCTAGCTGGAGAATTGCAGCCTCTTCTAATAGCGGAGAGGAAATCAGAGCATGTGACAATAGACTTTGTTACAGCCCTCCCAAACACCAAGGATAAGCAAGATGTAGTTTGAGTTGTAGTGGACAGATTGACCAAGTCTACGCATTTTATACCTATCAGAGTAGGATACCAGTTAGAGAAACTAGCTTAGATATACATACAAGAGATAGTTAAATTGCATAGAGTGCCAATGACCATCACTTTTGATAGAGACACAAAGTTTGTGAGTAGATTCTGGAACAACTTACATAAGGCATTTGGCACCAAACCGTAGTTCAACACAGCGTCCCACCCTCAGACGAATGGTCAGTCTAAAAGGACTATACAAATACCAGAAGATTTACTCAGGGCATGTGCACTAGATTTTGGAGGCAATTTGAATGAGCATATACCTCTTATGGAGTTTGCCTATAATAACAGTTACTAGCAACCATCTAGATGATTCCATATGAAGCTCTTTATGAGAGAAGGTGCAGATCCCTACTACATTGGGATGAAGTGGGAGAAAGATAGATGATGAGGCTAGAGTTGGTACAAGAAGCAGTAGATAAGGTGAAACTCATCAGACAAAGAATTCAAACAACTCAGTCTCAACAAAAGAGCTATGTAGATAAGAGAAGATAACCCTTGGAATTTCAAGTGGGAGATAAGGTATTATTGAGGATTTCTCTAACAAAAGAAGTGATCAAATTTATTTTGAGAAGGAAGCTAAACCTAAGGTATATAGGCCCTTTTGAGATCTTGGAAAGAATAGGCACAATGGCTTACAAGTTAGCCCTTCCACCAAATTTGGTTGGAGTACATGATGTATTCCATGTATCCATGTTGAGGAAGTATAGATCAGACCCAGATCAAATAGTGGCTTTGGAACCACTAAATGTGCAACTAAACTTGACGTCTGTGAAAGGCTAATCAGAATTTTGGATACTAAGGCAGAAAACAATTTCTTATGTTAAAGTGCAGTGGACTAACTAAATAAAAAGGGAAGTGACATGGGAACTAGAAGCTAAAATGAGGAAGAAGTATCTAGAACTCTTCCAAAATTAGGTACTTTCGAGTACGAAAGTTTTTATAAGGAGAGAGAATGTAATACTTGAATTTTATTTATTTTAATATATATATTTTCACAAAGAGCTAAGGACAAAGATTGGAATTTTATAAAAATTCAAGGGTCAATTTGGACATTTCACAAAAGAGAGTATTTAACCTTAGATGACCTAATATTCCTTCTTTTTCACTCCTCATAGTAAAATAGTAGGAAAAAAGAAAAGTTGTCTGAGCAAACCCTAAGACAATAAAAGGAAAATGACACGTCCTAATCCTAAGTATGAGAGGAAATGATTTTTATACAAAATTTCAATTTTGATTATTGGGTTTAGAACTTATGAGTATTGCATATGCATCGGGATTCAAAATTTGAGAAGGGTGTAATGGGGAAGAAACTCAAAGGTTGAAGGATTCAACATATAGGAAATTTTGATGTAAGTATAAAAATTCTTGTAATTTATATGTAATTACGCGTTTTAGGGATCTAATCAAATCTAGGTATAAAGAGAAGCAAATTTAAGAGAATTTGGAGTAAAAGAATTGGGGTCCGTGGAATTGGCCAAGAGGTACACGGCCTCCTAACATGGTCGTGTTTCAATTGTGTCGAATTCAAAGGTTATGTCAAGAGATCCACGACCTCCCAACACGGTCATGTTTCGACCATGTTGAATTGAGACAAACATGGCTTATCCACACAGTTGTGTTTTAACCGTGTTAGATACAAAACTCATACCGAGAGATACATGACCTCCCAACATGGTTATGTTTCGACCGTGTTGAATTGAGAGAAACACGACCTCCTAACACAACTGCATTCCAACCGTGTTGAAGCCAAACCTCATTGAAAGATAATATGGTCATGTGCTAGCCCATGTTAAGCAACACGACCTCCAACATGGCCATGTTAAATAAAATATATTGTAATTATATATTCATTCAACTTCTAATTAAGCTAATTTCCATGCGACCAAGATAGCTAGTAAGGCATCAGAGAAATTAAATGAATAGGATTAAGAAAGTTAAGAATTGATATTAATCTTAGATTAAATACTAAGAAAAGCTTGTTGATGTACAGATTTCAGTTTAGCTTAAGCCTAGGACCAGAAGTGCTTAAAGCTAGGGTTCAAGGTACGTGTAGCTTGTGTGTTGATTTGTGTTTGTTTAAGTTAGCTTATATATTGAATTTGATTTAATTGAATGGTTTAGTTTAAGTATTTAAGTAGTGTATTATATGTACTTTGCTCGGCCTAGGAGCTCGAAGTGGCAGATCCTTAGGGAGCACCCTAATAATCCTTGTGTGATGTTGTCCCTAATGGAGTCGTGTTTGGAAATGATTTAGGTTGAATGTTGGGTTAAGTGTTTAAGTGGACATGGGTGTTGGGCTCGTAGTGGAAGTTCCCATCACTAAGGTTAATTGTTTAAGTAGACATGGGTGCGGGGCCTATAGTGGCAGTTCTCATCACCAGGATTAAGTGGTTTAAGTGGACATGGGTATGAGGCCCGTAGTGCCAGTTCCCATCACCAATATATGTTCCAATGTATTAAGCATGTTAAGGGGCCATGAGTACCCTATTGTTGCTTGTGGATATAAATTGTATCGTGAAACGATGCCTGTGTTTAAGTATTGCATAATGCATGTGATAATTGTTCATGTTTGTTCATGTGCATGTGCTTGTGCTTGTGTTATACGTATTAGGCATTAGCTCACCATTCGAGGAATATTTTTTTTTAGATGTAAGTGTTGAGGGAGATAATGACCCAGAAGATAACTTGGGTTTGGGTGAACCATAGAGAAAGGAAGATGATGATTACCATTACTACTATGGTCATTAGAAATTGGGAGAATCAAGTTATTTGAAAGTAATAGATATTATTTTTTAGAGAATGTTAATTTAGAGTTTATAGATTTCCACTACGTTGAATGTTTCATATCGGTTTATGAAATATATTTTCAAGTTGTGGGATGTATCGAATGCTTTTATATAGGAGTTACAAGTCAAAAAGTATCAGAGTTGATTCAAAACCATGACGTGTTCTTATGAGATAAGGACACGTAGCGAGTAGTAGCATAGCCCAGCTTTCAGGGCGTTACAAATTCTTTGTAATATTATGTTTTTCATAAAATATTAGTGCTTGTTGTTAGCTTGTAGTGGGTTAAACAAGATGTAGATTTTGTAATACGTAACATGCGGTAGTTAGTTTTTTCATTAGTATGAGAACAAGGTCAATGTTATGCCAATGAAAATTTTCATATTAAATTTAAATGTCAAATTTTGACTTATTATCTATATTATTAGAAAAAAAATATTTTTGATTGAATAATCCTTTAAAAAAAATTAAAATTTTTTTATAAAATAATCTTTATTGTAGTCTTATGTTAAATTGCCAATTTTTCTAATGAAATTCGAAAATAAAAATTCTGAGATATGCATGAGTGCTGTAGCTACTGTAAACCTAGCATTCTCATCAAACCCGAGGAGCTTAAATGAATTTTTAAAACTTGATGTTTTCATAGGCACAACAATAGTAGGAAGGCACTATCCTCCTTGACTTAAACCCACTTTCCTTTTCCCTTGCTTGCCTCAATAGATGGCTTATCATTCATTTCCATAGTAGTTAGGTCATGAGTGATAACAATCACTACCCCACATTGAATGTTGTGAGCTGGAAGGAGATTGATATGAATATTGTTATTTGCAATAATAAGCTCCCCACTCTACACTCTTTCGTTGAATATATTATTTAATGTCCAGCAATCCTTAGTAGAATAACAAATTATTCTGTGAAATCTGCAATAGTTAGGATCACTCCTCTTTAGAGGTAAGGAGGAATTTAACTATTGGGAGCTTGATATTTTTGTCTTCTAGCCATATGTCGAGCATCGCATGTACTTTACCCATTGGGCATGGGTACGTTAAATTTTCAAACTTGAACTTCTCCATTCTAGACTTCTTTCCTACCTTAGAATCCTTGCCTTGAATGGAATTCATAGATGGCCCTCGCTTATTGAACCTTGTATGTTTGCCCCTTTGTCTTGCAATCGAGTTATTGGTTCATTGTGCATTTTCAACCAATGTTGTGAACAAAACCAAAGGCAAATTCTCCAAATGAATAGCATACTCAATAAACATCCCATGTATGCAAATATTTACCAACTCCCTCTCATCACAAATATCCCGAATATCAAGGAAGCGCTCTCTAAACTATTCAATGTACTCCATGAGGTCTTCCTTCGACTTTTGACGAATTCTTCCCATGTCAATGAGGTCACGCCTTCTCAATGAGAGACTTAAAGAAATTCTTAAGTTTTAGGTCATCATCAAATCCATAGACTTCTAGCTTCTTGATAAGTTGTAACAAATTCTCCTTGGCACTTCCCTTCTTGCTATTAAAGAGCATGAACTTAAGACTCACATAGTCCTTTAGGTAAGGTTTCGTAGTAATACACTGATGAAAAGGGAGCTTCA
The DNA here is from genome assembly GCA_037954665.1 of Laguncularia racemosa. Lineage (NCBI taxonomy): Eukaryota > Viridiplantae > Streptophyta > Magnoliopsida > Myrtales > Combretaceae > Laguncularia > Laguncularia racemosa. Next base: position 2,170,012 of record JBBMOL010000040.1, read on the forward strand.
ATTCTGGGATCCCTATGGAGGACTTCACTTATATTTCTCTCATATATGTATCTAAATCTTCCTTAGTAACAAATGAACCTCTTGGAACAAAGGCTCTAAGCTCTACTTATGTGACAAAGGTTAGGGTGATTCACATGTTTAGCAACAGTAACGTGCAAGGTACTGTAGGAAGATGAAGCCCCCCCAATTCGAAGACTTGTCTCCCTCACCACAATAGCCGGGTATTATGTAGGCGCAAGTTCTTAAGTTAGAGCATGCTCTTCAATTGCTACTTGTTTGTTGATAATAGAAGGCTTAATTTACCGAGTTGCCTAAGGAGCGCATTGCGATGCAATGTGTACAAGATTTGGCAAGGCCATACCTTAATGCGCATTAACAACAACAGCTATAGCAAGCATGAACCGAGTCATCATAATAATAAAGAGATCCATCTTCCTATTATTCTCTTGGATCACTTACATGACTTGGGCATTATCAGGTACACCCTCTAGTACACTATTCTCTTAGTTTGCATTACCAAAGGTAGGTGTGATTTGTTTAAAAATTTCAATATTGGTGTCTAATTCTTGATTGTTTCTATTAATAGAGTCAGGTATCCATCTCCTTGGAGGCGCCATGTTATCAACTCCCTCACTCCCCAACAGAGTCGCCAAATAAATGTGGGGGTATTAGTCCGAGTGCAAGGTCATGGGCATGCTGCGTGGGAATGTGCTATAAATAGCCTAACGAGAGAAGTGACACATATAAGGATAATCAGGAGGAAAATGAGATGGGAAGGAGGAGTAAGCAGTCTCACATAAGGCTTGACACTATGGTGATAAGTGAGTGTTCTTATAGGGATATCGTGGTTTTTATCTTCTAAGGAAAATTCGGTAGCATTACGACATTTTTCTAAAGAAGAATCCCCTTTTTTAATGAGGTCTGGGGTATATATAAGATTTTGCTATGATTTCGTTTGTCAATAGTGATAACTATCTATGATTCTACGTAAATGAGCCTACATATAGGCTTTTCATGGGTTTAAGCCCATTAATGGCCTCCAAAGTATGAGCCTTGTTAAGAAAGATTAGATCGAATCGGCCAATCAAATGAGCCCTACCCCAAGCCCATCATGTCAAATCTTCTCCAATCATCCCAAAACTTACGCTTTTAGCCCTATCAACTAAGCCTAAAAAGTCAAATCCGTTCAAGTCTCGTACCAAAAGCCTACGAATTGAATTTAGCACTCTCTAAAGTCTATATAAGTTAGTTCCATAATAAAGGATATAACATTTTCATAAATTGAGAAGACAAATACCATATATTCATAATTAAGAACAAACATGCAAATACATACAAAGTTTATATATTTGTGTTTTACATAAGGAAAGGAAATTAACTGTAAAAAATAGTGATAGATGCAACCCTGTAGATTTCATGTAGCTCATTAAGGAAACTTTTTATAATTAAATATATAGCACATGTCGGTAATTAAGAAAGAGATAGTTAGTAGGAGATCCAACAGTTGACACTCTAGGTGGGTCATTTAGAAAGTTTGAATATTTAGTAGATTATTCATTCACACCAACAGTTTATGGACCGTCTAATAGTTGGGGACTTAAATTCGAAGAGGAAGACAATAGAGGGGAAAGATAAGTCTATGAATATGATCGAATCTAGCCCAAAACTAATAGTTATAAAATGTTACAAGGAACAAGAAGCAAAGGCAAAAGTCCCAAAGAAAAAATATGTGTTTCATGTCTCAATCTCCCTAGAGAAAAATAAGGCAGCATCACTTAACTATCAAGTTGGTAATCAGGAAAAATCTTCAATTATAGGAGGGATCACTTGCTGAGGGAGAAATTACAATCCTAAAAACAAAGTCTCCGTTGAGGAGCCCGCCACTAAGGTAGAAAAGGAAGAGGAAGAGGGATTCCCTATGTTCACAAAAATGATTAAATCAAGTGAGTAGAAGGTTATAGAGTAGCTCACTAAAATCCTGGCCCAAATATCACTCATGGGCTCTTCAAAGTGCTCAAACAAGTCAAGGTGTCAAAGAGAATCACAACAGAAAAATTGAGCCACGTCGTAAACACGATCTTTACCATGGATCGGATATCCTTCTCACTTGAGGAATTTGGAGAAGATGGTGACCGGCACACCAAACCACTTTTCATAGTAGTAAAATGCAACGATGCAGTAGTATCATGGGTCCTCATAGACAACGAGTGTTCTCTTAATGTATGCGCTTTAGCTACCTTCGACATGTTGGGGTCGATATGAGCAAGATTAAATCAAGCTTAATGGTAGTCCGAGCCTTTGACGGTTCTAAGAGGGAAATCATGGGAGAAATTAGCCTACCTATAGAGATTGGCCTATAGATTTTTAATATCCCGTTCCAAGTCCTTAACATCCTAAGGTCATTTAATCTACTATTAAGGAGACTATGGATACACACAATAGGAGCCATACCTTCGAGCATCCACCAAAAGGTCAAATTCATGGCAAACAGCCAAATAATCACCGTACTAGGTGAACAAGACTATGCCATCTACAAGGAAACGACTATGCCCTACATTGGGGAAAACGGCCCTGAAAACTTGAGACTCCAAATATTCAATGAAGTATGCGTAGTTGTTAAGGAAGAGACGAGCAAAGTGAGGCACCGATTCAAGGAAGGTAAACAAGGGACATTTGGGTTAAGGTATGTCCCTACTCCGAGAGATGAGATTCAAGCAAGACGCATTAAAGGTAGAAGGGGAGAGAGACTATATAATACCCGAATGAATTTTCTGCCCCTCCGACAGATTTTTTTCTTAGCCAATTAGCACTCAAGAGTTGGGAACAATCCAAGCAAGCTTCAATAATGAGGACTCATCAATAGAGACTTCTACTCCTCGCATCTCCAGCCCTTAATAATTGGTTTTCCTATCCCCTAAATAGCACTAAGTCTGCTTAAGAATAGGGAGCAATCATAATTAAAAATTTTTTGTGTTTACTTCCATCATTGTTTAATAAAACTCTTCGATAATATCGAGTAATAAAATTACAAGTTATTTCTTTCCTTTACTTATAGACTTTCACCTCACTTTCCATACAGTTTTGATACTCTTGATGAATGTCAGGGATATTTCGCGCATGTAAATAATGAAAATATTGATATTTTTTCCAACATTACTAAGTCAGTTCTCGAAAGCGATATTAATGACCATGAAGCAGTACAAGAGAGTTGGAAAAAATATGAACAAGGTAAATTTTTTATTAACGAGCCAATGGAGATAGTTAATCTAAGAACCAAGGAAGAGCCTAAATGCCTTAAAATTAGAGGTAATTTGAATGATGAGCAAAAGCGTGAAATAACTAAGTTGTTAACTGAATATGCGAATGTGTTTGCTTGGTCGTATGGTGACATGTCAAGACTTGGCCAATCAATAGTGGTTCACAAGCTACCTACAAGAGAAGATGTCAAACCTAAAAAACAAAAGTTAAGAAGCTTTAGGCCTGACATCTTACTAAAGATTAAAGAGGAGGTCAAGAAGCTATTGGAAGTCGAGTTTATCGAAGTATCGGACTATCTAGAATGGGTAGCAAACATAGTCCCTATTTTAAAGAAAAACAAAAAAGTACGGGTATGCATGGATTTCCGGGATTTGAACTTAGCTACACTTAAAGATAACTTCCCTCTACCTCATATAGATGTCTTAATAGACAGTACCGTAGGAAGTCATCTCTTCTCATTTATGGACAACGTTTCGAGATATAATCAAATAAAAATGGCAAAAGAAGATAAAACCAAAACGATCTTTATCACAACTTGGGGTATTTTCTATTATAAAGTCATGCCTTTTGGTTTAAAGAATGATGGAGTAACATATCAAAGAGCAATGGTTGCAATACTTCATGACATGATGCATCAAGAAGTCGAAGTATATGTTGATGACATGATAGCTAAATCTAAAAAAGGAGAAAGCCATGAGGTAATCTTAAGGAAATTATTCAAACGATTAAGAAAGTTTCGGTTGAAATTAAATCTAGAGAAATGTAATTTTGGGGTCGCATCTGGTAAGCTGTTAGGGTTTATTGTAAGCAAAGAAGGTATTAAAATTGATCCTAATAAAGTAAAAGCCATACTAGAAATGCCTTCTCCACATACCATCAAGGAGGTAATAGGTTTATTGGGAAGGTTGAATTACATAGCTCGATTCATCTCACAGCTCATGGATAAATGTCGTCCACTATTTTATCTACTAAAAAAGAATGCTATAGTAGAATGGGACAATGAATGAGAAGAGGCATTCAAGAAGACCAAGGAGTATCTTATGAACCCTCTGGTTCTAGTAGTCCCAAAATCAGGAAAACCATTATTCATATACCTCACGATACTTCTTAAGTCGATGGGGTGTATATTGGGACAAAAAGATGAAAGAGGAAGGGAATAATCCATATACTATTTGAGTAAAAAATTTATGGAAGAGGAGCAAAAGTATTTTGAAATAGAAAGGACCTGCTGTGCATTGGTTTGGGGCATGCATCAATTAAGACAGTACACTCTCTATTATCCTATTGAACTATTAACAAAACATGATCCCCTGAAATATTTAGCAGAGAAACCTATTTTGTTGGGAAGAATCTCCAAATAACAGATGCTCCTATCAGAATTTGACATCACGTACGTAAATCAAAATTCAATGAAAGGGCAAACGTTAGCAGATCAATTGGCGAAGTACCCAATCGAAGGAGATTCACAAGAATCGTAGGCCTAATTCCTAGATAAAAATATACTAATGGCAGAGGGTGAGTCAGAAAAAAGAATCCAAGATGGAAAACGATCTTAAATGAAAGATGTATTTTGACGGAGCTACTAATGTGTTTAGATGTGGAATTGGGGGCAGTGTTGATATCACAAGAAGGAATACAGTTCCCCTTAGCGATGAGACTCACATTTCCATATACTAATAATATTGCAAAGTATGAAGCATACATCCTCGGTCTCAAAATGGCTTGCTATATGGAAATCTGTAAGTTGGATGTATACAGAGATTCCTCACTTATCATATTACAGACACGAGAAGAATACAAAACTAAAGACCCTAAACTAGTGCCATATCACCAATACCTAATAGAATTGATAGAAGAATTCGAGGTGGTCACCTTCACATACGTCTTAAAGACTCAAAATCAATTCGTAGATGCCTTCACCACACTAGCATCTATGATTTAAGTAACGGGAGAAACCAAAGTTCAGCCATTGAAGATAGAAATTGAAGATAGACCCGCCTATTGTCTAGTAATTGAAAAAACACAAGATGATAAACCTTGGTACCATGATATCAAAACGTTCCTCCAAAAGAGCAAATACCTTGAAATAGCCAATAAAATAGACCAAAGAACACTCAGAAGATTGGTAAGCCATTTTTTACCAAGTGAGTATGTACTTTACAGAAGATCATTCGACACCATGTTATTAAGATGTGTGGATAAAAAAGAGGCAGATAAACTGATGAAAGAAATACACGAAGGAGTATGTGGCCCTCACATGAACGGACACATGCTTGCTCGAAAAATATGAGGATGGGTTATTATTGGTTGACAATGGAATCAGACTACATTAAATATGTCAAGCACTACCACTTGTACCAACTCTACGCCAACAAAATAAATGCCCCACCTAAAGAGCTTCATTCACTTTTCTCACCATGGCCTTTCTTTATGTGGGGAATCGACATTATCGGGCCAATCACTCTAAAGGCATCCAATGGCCATAGGTTTATACTAGTAGCTATCAATTATTTCACCAAGTGGGTTGAAGCCTCATCATATGCTAGTGTCACTAAAGGAGTAATAGTCAAGTTCATGAAAAAGAGACATAATAACTCGGTATGGAGTTCCCCAATCAATCATCACCGATAATGGCACCAATCTCAACAACAAATTGATGACGAAGTTCTATCAACAATTTAAGATAAATCATAAAAACCTAAATCCATATCGACCTCAAATGAATGGGGCAATAGAAGCAACCAACAAAAATATTAAGAGAATTATTGAGAAAATGACCATCACCTATAAAGATCCGCACGAGATGTTACCCTTCGCACTCATGGCCTATAGAACTTCGATTCAAACATCTATTGAAGTCACTCCCTATTCCCTGGTATGTGGTATTGAGGCAGCATTACCAGTTGAGGTCAAAATACCGTCCTTCAGGGTTTTATCAGAGACACTGCTAGATGAATCTGATTAGGTAAAGAAAAGGATCGATCAATTAAACTTGATTGACGAAAGAAAACTCACAACATTATGCCATGGCCAATGCTACCAACAAAGGATAGCCAAGCGTTCAACAAAAAAATACGGCCACAACATTTTAAGGAAGGTGACATAGTACTAAAGAAGGTTCTCCTAAATGCACTAGATTCAAGAGGCAAATTCACTCTAAATTATGAAGGTTCGTATGTTGTAAAAAAGACATTATCAGGAGGGGCATTAATATTAGCTCGAATGGACAGTCTAGATTTAAAGGACCCCATAAATGCGGATGCAGTTAAGATGTACTATCCCTAGGCAAGAATAACAAAGTTTTACCAAAGTTCATGAATTCTAACAATCACTACAACTTCGTGTTTTGGTTTTCATTTCTCTACAAGCAAAGTTGAGATCCATGAACAGTCACTGAATGTCCAAAATTACCCTGATCGGTCACTATCAAACAAATTCTTACATCATCTTCCCATCACTCCATTGCACATACATGAAAATAATGAATAATGAACAACAATGGACTAGTAAGACTCATTAAAATTTTTATGATTTTACCCTTCTCGAATAGTAAGTCTGGTGTTGTTTTAGGATACTACTAAAATCATAAGAGCTAAACCCACAAAGAAAAGAAGCAGCAAGATTTTTCTACTCTAGTTAAGGCAAAGGTAAGCGAAGAAAGATTAGATCATCATGAGGGTTTGGTTGTTTGGTTGGTATTTGCGATGATCAGGTCAGCATCTAAAAAATTTAGTCATTCATCATTCAGGCAAGCTCCTAATGATCAGCCACATTTTTATTTAAGATTGATAGTCTAAAAAGACAATTCCTATTATCAATTGGTTAGCTCATAGGAGCACTTTTACAATTCCTTCTTAGGGTTGCTAGTCTATTGAGACGCCTCCTAATATGTTTCCAAAAAGATACCTCCCACTGTCAGTTAGTTAGCCTACAATGGGGCACTTTCCTATATATCCTCTCATAGGGTTGCAAGTCTAATGAGACGCTTCTTAGTCAACTCATAAGAGCACTTTTCCATATAGTTTTTTCGGTTGCTAGTCTAGTGAAACGCTTCCTATTATCGATTAGCCGGCTCATAAGAGCACTTTTCTAGATAATTTCCTCTTTTAAGGTTGCTAGTCTGGTGAAACGCTTTCTATTATCGATTAGTCAACTCATAAGAGCACTTTTTAGATAATTTCCTCTTTTAGGGTCACTAGTCTAGTAAGACGCTTTCTACCATCAATTAGTCAGCTCATGAGAGTGCTTCTCTAGATAGGCTATTCCTAAAGGTTGTTTTTTTTTAACCGAGACGACTCACTAAAGGGATATTGATTTGTATAAAGCAACCATCTTCCTTTTACGACATAGCATTACTAGCCCGTAGAGCGCTTTCCTTACTCAACCTGTTGGTCAAATAATCCCCTAGCGGATCTAGATCCAGATGGTCAACTGAATATAGTTTTGTATGTTCTTTCTCTTAGGAAAAAAACGGCGTTTTTGTTGACTTTGTAGCCAAGTTTTCCCAAAACTTTACTACAAAGAGGGGCAGCTATAAACACCCCATTTTTTCTTCCAAAAAAAAATCTATAAAATAATAGTAATAAAAATAATAATAATGATAAAATACATTTGGGTTTCTAAATTAAATTTGTAAATCTTAAAATGACAAAAAAATTAGCAAAAATATTAGGTTAATGTATAATTTACATGTGATAATAAACTAAGAAATGGATTGACTCAGCTGGTCCATTTCTTAGCTTGGTGTGCATAGGGAGGGGCATAGGTCGTGAGTTCGAATCCCGTTTGAGGCACTTTGTGCTTTTTTTTTTTCTCATTCCCTTGAGTTGCCACGTAGCAGCATATGATTGGACAACCCAAGCATGCGCATGGCACGTGACCGTCTTTTCCAGCAGACTAACGGCAATGAAACGGAAGAGAGAAGAAATCGGAGCAAATCCAAACAAGATTAAATGATTCTTTTTCAAATATTTTTGGTTAAATCATAAAAAAAAAACTTTAATTTAAGAGATTTACATCAATTTTTTTTCAAATGGCATGAGGATAAAAACAAAACCCTAGCCATGGTTTTGATCTAAATTCATCAACCTTTGTCTCGTATGCCTATAAATAAAGGCCGATCTTCATAGAAGAAAGAAAGAAAAAAGTGCATGAGCACAAAAAAAAAAAAAAAGAAAAGAAAAAAATCGTCGAAGCTCTCTCTCTCTCTCTCTCTAGATCCCCCACTATCGGTATCGCCACACCATCATCTAAGGCGATTTTTGACGAATGCCAACACCACCAAGTAATTCCCCATCTTTAGAAAACTCAAAACCCCCTACCAGTCGACGCTAATGACGGCTGGAATGCCACCAACGAAGACCTTCCAGCTGCTATGTTCATGATCCGACTCGAACCGACCCAACCCAACTCGACCAAACTGATTGGCGTCCAGGTCAGTACCTCTCCTATTATATTATTATTATTAGTTTTAATAATCAATAGCAATAATAAATAAAAATATTAAAATAATAATAATAATAATAATAATAAATATAATAATAACAATAAAAATAAATAAAATAATAATAAAGGACTTTTTTTTTAGAAACTTGTTTTAAAAATAATGAAAGTATATACATGTAAAAAATTTTATCATTTAGAAAAAGGATTTTAATATGAAAACAAATATAATAATTGACGTTTTTAATTAGAAGTTTTTTTAGATTTAGAAATTTTTTTAAATAAATTTAAATAGTAATAAATGTAAATCTAACATGTTTTCTTAATTATGGTTAAATAATTCACTAAAGTTTTATGAAAGTGAACTACGACCTATTTAATCCTGAATAACGGGTACGTAGGCACCCATGTGGGGCAACTCTAAAAAATAAAAAAACAATATTTTCAAATTGTTATTAGTATAACCATTTCTTTCTTACATATTTTATTTTATGCTAAAAAAAAGATATCATAAAATAAAAATATAACTCAAATTTTAGAAAGATAAGGTGGTAACTTTAGGGTTTTAATAGGATTGCTCCCAAGTCAAGAATTTCTAACTTTATTTCTTTTATTTTTATTTTTTAAAAAAAAAGGATTTCATTGAGTTGTCTTCAAGTTAGAATTAATCCGCTCAATTAATTCTAACTCAATAATTTTCCCCAACTTTAGTTGGGTGGCGACTCCAAATAAATAATAAAAATTCCTATTTCAATTTAAGGATTTATATTAGATGAGCATAAGATCTAATTTAAATTGAATTAGGAAAATAATATGAAATTTTTAAATTAGACTCGACAAGCGAAAAACAATCTCTTATGTTAAAGTGCAGTGGACTAACCAAACAGAAAGGGAAGCGACGTGAGAACTAGAAGCAGAAATGAGGAAGAAGTATCTAGAACTCTTCCAAAATCAGGTACTTTCGAGGATGAAAGTTTTTATGAGAGAGAATGTAATACCTGAATTTTATTTATTTTAATATATATTTTCACAAAGAGCTAAGGACAAGGATTGGAATTTTATAAAAATTCGAGGGGCAATTTGGACATTTCACAAAAGAGAGTATTTAACCTTAGATGACCTAATGTTCCTTCTTTTTCACTGCTCACAATAAAAATAGTGGACAAAAAGAAAAGCTCTCTAAAAAAACCTTAAGACGACGAAAGGAAAACGACATAACCTAATCCCAAGTATAAGAGGTAAGGATTTTTATACAAAATTTCAATTTTGATTATTGGGTTTGGAACATATAAGTATTGTGTACACATCAGGATTCAAAAATTTGAGAAGGGCGTAATGAGGAAGAAACTTAAATGCTAAAGGATTCAACCCATAGGAAATTTTAATGTAAGTACAAAAATTCTTGTAATTTATATGTAATTATGCGTTTTAGAAAGTACCTAATTCTAGAAGAGTTCTAAATGCTTCTTCCTCATTTTTGCTTCCAGTTCCATCATCGCTTCTCTTTCTTTTTGTTTAGTCCATTGCACCTTAATATAAGGGATTGTTTTCCGTCTTAGTACCTACTCTTTAGTATTCAGAATTCTTATTGGCCTTTCTAAAGACATTAGATTTGGCTGCACATTTAGTGGTTTCAAAGCCACTATCTTATCCAGGTCGGGTACATACTTCCTTAGCAAAGATACATGAAATATATCATGTACTCTAGCTAAATTTAGTGGAAGAGCCAACTTGTAAGCCACTGTGCCTATTCTTTCCAAGATCTCAAATGAGCCTATATACCTTGGGCTTAACTTTCCTCTTAACCCAAATCTGCTCACTCCTTTTGTTGAAGAAATCCTCAACAATACCTTATCTCTCACTTGAAATTCTAAAGGGTGTCTTCTCTTATTTGCATAGCTCTTTTGTCGAGATTGGGCCGTCTGTATTCTCTACTTGAATAGTTGTACCATGTCTACTACTTCTTATACTAACTCTGGCCCCATCATCTGTCTTTCTCCCCACTTCATCAAGGTGGAGATCTACACATTCTTCCTAGTGTGGGGATCTACACCTTCTTCCATAAAGAGCTCCATATGGTGCCATTTGGATGGTTACTTAGTAACTATTATTTTAGGCAAAATCTACCAAAGGTATATGCTCATTCCAATTTCCTCTAAAATCTAATGCGCGTGCATTAAGTAAATCCTCCAATATTTGTATAGTCCTTTTAGACTAATCATTTGTCTGTGGGTGGAATGTTATATTGAATTGCAATTTAGTACCCAATGCTTTATGTAGGCTATTCCAGAATTTACTCACAAATCTTGTGTCTCTATCAGAAGTGATGGTCACTAACACTCCATGTAGTTTGACAATCTCCTGTACGTATATCTAAGCTAGTTTTTCCAATTTGTATCCTACTTTGATAGGTACAAAATAAGCATACTTGGTCAATTTGTCTACTATAACCCAAACTGCATCCTACTTTTCCTTAGTGTTAAGGAGGGCTGTAACAAAGTCCATGTCACATGCTCCCATTTCCACTCTAGTACTAGAAGAGGCTATAATTCTCCAACTAGTTTCTGATGTTCTATTAAGATCTGCTGACATGTGAGGCATTTAGCTACATATTCAGCAATTTCTCTCTTCATGTTTCTCCACTAATAGCAACTCTTCAAGTCCTTGTACATTTTGGTACTCCTAGGGTATATGGTGTAGGTAGAGTGATGTGCCTCTTTCATTATCTCTCTCTTCAATCCTGCATCCTATGTCACACATAGTCTCGTTTTGTATCTTAAGGTCCCTTTTGCATCCAAGTTAAATTATGTTGCCTTGCCTTGTTCCATTCTACTCTTGATCTCTTATATGTCCTTCCATCTTACTAGCTTTAATTATGTCCATTATGGCTCATTGAATCCTTAAGGTAGTCATTTTTACTCCCACTTCTTGTGTTAAAATTTGTAGCTCCAATTTGCTCATTTCTTCTAATAACTCTTTTGTGAAATGATGAGAGTGGTCACATTACCCTTTTTCTTTCTACTAAGGGCATCTACCACTACGTTGGCTTTTCCTAGATGGTATTGTATCTCCAAGTCATAATCTTTGATTAGCTCCAACCATCTTCTTTGTCTCATATTTAGCTCTTTCTACGTAAATATGTACTTTCAGCTTCTATGGTCAATGAAAATTTTGCACCTTTCTCCATATAAGTAATGTCTCCATAGCTTCAAAGCTAGTACTACAGTTGCTAATTCTAAGTCATGAGTTAGGTAGTTTTTTTCATATGGCTTCAGTTGTCAAGATGTATAAGCCATTACTTGACCACCTTACATCAATACACACCTAAACCCTTGAACTAAGGCATCACTATACATTATAAACTCTTCTCCACTCTTGGATAAAGTCAAAACTAGTGTCGACACAAGTTTCTCTTTGAGCATCTGAAAAATGGCTTCACATCTATCATCTCATTTGAATTTCACATTCTTCTTCGTCAATTTGGTGAGAGCAGTTGCTATTTTGGAAAACCCTTCTATAAATCTCTTGTAGTTGCTTGCTAGACCTAAGAAACTTCTTACCTCTGTAACTGTTTTCGGCCTGTGTCAGTTTACTATTGCTCTCACCTTTTCTGGTCTACAGATATCCCATTTCTGTTAACCACATGACCTAAGAAGACTACTTATTCCAGTCAGAATTCACATTTACTGAATTTGGTATACAACTTATCATCTTGTAACCTACCCAATACCAGTCTCAAGTGTTCTTCATGCTCCTTAATGCTTTTAGAGTATATCAGGATATCATCTATAAAGACGATTACAAATTTATGTAGAAAATCCCTAAATACTCTATTTATTAAATCCATGAATGTAGCTGGTGCATTTGTTAGTCCAAAGGACATTACTAGAAACTCATAGTGCTCATATCTAGTCCGAAATGCTATTTTTTAGATGTCCTCTTCTTTGATTCTTAGTTGGTGGTAGCCTAATCTCGGGTCTACTTTGGAGAACACATGAGCTCCTTATAACTGGTCAAACAAGTCATCTATCTTAGGAAGAGGATATTTGTTCTTTATTGTGACCTTATTTAACTCCCTATAGTCTATACAGAGTATCATGCTTCCTTCTTTACAAATAGGACTGGTGCACCCTAAGGAGTGACATTGGGTTTTATAAAACCATTATATTATAGCTCCTGTATTTGTTTCCTTAATTCTTCCAATTCCACTAGTGCCATCTTATAGATTGGTTTTGATATAGGTACTATACCCTGTACTAAGTCAATGTTGAATTCTATTTCCCTGGCTAGGGATAAATTAGAAAGATCTTTTGGAAACATATCAGGAAATTCCCTCACTATCTATACTTTTTCCATCTTAACTTCTTCACTGGCGTCAACAAATAGTTGTCAGTACACTTTTTCCTACATCTCATAAGTAGGCAATCTAATAGGTCTCTACGCTTCTAACTTGTATTCAAAATATCTATCCTTTGGTATATTAAACTGCACCACCATGTTGTTACAATAAATGGTGGCATGATATTTTGACAGCCAATTGACACCTAAAATAATGTCAAACTCTATCATTTCTAATACCAAGAGGTCTGTTGTCATCACCTTATAATGTATTTCTATTTCCACTCCTCTGCATATCATACTTATTCTTCCTCTTACTCCTAAGGGAGTACTAACAACCAGACAATCATTCATGTTTTCAACATTCAAAGCACATGCGCATACAAAATTCTCAGACGCACAGGACGTAGACGCACCGGTATCAAATGGCACATATGCATTCCAGGAGTGTATTGGAAGCATACCTGCAATGTTGTATACGCCAAGGATATCTTAGTGCTGCTGTTGGTGAAAGGAAAACACTCTGGTAGGAACTCTTTGTCTAGGACCTCTTGCTTGTAGTCTACCTCCCTATCCTCTCACTAGAGGTCTAGTTGCCTATTAAACTAGCCTTATCTGATTTCCGATTTATCCCTAAAGACAGTTAACTACCTTATGTCCCCTTTAGTTACACACTTGACAAAAGATTAGGGGGATTAACCTCTCAATGCAATACCTACTAATGTGCCCAGTATTCTCACAAAAGAAATATGCCCCATCTGGCCATCTGCTTTCTCTTAACTCACGACACCTATGGTATACACATATACCACTACACATGAGTCTACTCATATATATAACTTAGTAGTTAGAAGAATGCAAATAAAGTAATAATACAAGAAAATAATTACATAATTAAGTAAACGTCTCATATTTCACCCACTCTCTTCATGTCTCACTATCTTATGGATCTAGTGCTTAACTCCTCCAAAGTTCATATCTTAAGCTCTATTGTTTAAAACTTATGCCTATTGATCATCGCTTAGTCCTAAGGATCATTACCTAAGCTCTTCAGGATCAATAAACTATGCTCTATAGATCAAAACTTAGGTCATAAGGATCATCAACCTATCCTCTATAGATTCTAGATTAAGTCCCTAAAGATCAAAGAACCTAAAGCTTTGATACCACCTAAGCTATAACGCCTCAAAACTCAAGCCATGATACTACTCACCACATGCCTTTATCTCACAAGAACACGTTAAGGCTCTAAATCAACTTTGATACATTATAACCTGTAACTCCTATATAAAAGCATTTCATACATTCACAAAAATTCACATAATTTCATAAACCATATCAAACATCTAACGCAATGGAAGTATGTCAACTCTAGATTAACATTCTCAAAGAAATAACATCTATTACATTTAATTAACATAATTTTTTTCAATATCTAATCACCAAAATAGTAACGATAATCTTCATCTTCCTCTCTCTATGGTTCACCTAAACCCAAGTTATCTTCTAGGTTATCATCTCCCTGAACACTTGGATCTAAAATATTCCACAAAGGGTGAGCTAATACCCAGTACATTTAACACAAACACACATGCATGAACAAATATGAATAAGTATCACACACATCATGCAGTACTTAAACACAGACAACTGTTTCATAATACAATTTATGTCCACAAGCAACAATAGGGTACTCATGACTCCCTTAACACATTAGAACAAGATTTGGTTAAGGGAACTACCACTATAGGCCTTACACCCATGATCCCCTAATCCTTAAACTTAGTGATGGGAATTGCCACAATGGGCTCCACACCCATGTACACTTAAACTTAGTGATGGGATCTGCCACTATGGGCCCCATACCCATGTCCACTTAAACCTCTTAACCAACATTTACCCCAAATCATTTCCAAACATGACTCCATTAAGGATAACATCACACAAGGATCATTGGGTTACCCCTTAAGGATCTGTCACTACGAGCCCCCAAGCCGAACCAAGCACATACAACATATAACTTAAACACTTAACCCAAATCATTTAACTTAATCAATTTCAATGCATAGCTAACTCAAACAAACACAAATCAACACACAAGTTACACGTACCTTGAATCCTAGCCTTAAGAACTTTTAGTCTTGGACTTAAGCTAAATTGAATTCTGTAATTATCAACAAACTCTTCTTAGTGCTTAATCTTAGATTAAAATCATCTCTTAATTCTCTTAAACCTATTCATTTAAGTTTTCTAAGGCCTTACTAGCTATTTGGGTAGTGTGGAAATTTGCTTAACTAGAAGTTAAATGGATATATATTTAATTTATACTTTATTCGACGAGGCTAAGTTAAGGGCCAAGTTGCTCAACATGGGCTGGAGCACAACCATGTTAAGGGTCATGTATCATACGGTTTAAAGTTTGGCTTCAACACGGTTAGAACACAACCATGTTGGGAAGTCGTGTTCTTCTTAATTCAATACGGTCAAAACACAACCGTATTAGGAGACCGTGCTACCCTTAACTCAACACAGTCGAAACACAACTGTGTTAAGAGGCCGTGTATCCCTCAATATAACCTTCAAAGTCAACACGGTCCAAACATGACCACATTAGAAAGCCGTGTATCTCTCGGTGTAACCTTCAAACTCAATAGGGTCAAAACACGACCGTGTTGGAAGGTCGTCAATCTCTCAATGTAACCTTCAAACTCAACATGGCCGAAACACGACCGTGTTAGGAGATTGTGTTACCCTCGACAACCTCCACGAACTCTTAATTCTTCATTCCAAATTTTCCTAACCCCAATTCTCTCCATCCTTAGACTCAATTTACTCTTTAAAACATGTAATTACAATTAAATTACAAAGATTTTCATACCTACATCAAATTTCCTACGAGTTAAATCCTTAAACCTTTTGAGTCTCTTCCTCATTTCACCCTTGTCAATCTTCAAATCTTAATGCGCACACCATACTCATGAGTTCCAAATCTAATAACTAAAATTGAAACTTTTGTATGAAGCTCACCTCTCGTACTTCGAATTAAGTCGCACCCTTTTCCCTTAGTTTCCTTTAAGTTCCTGTAAAGAGCGTTTATCCTCTTGGTTGCTATTTCATTGTTCAAAGTGGCAAATGAGGTTTTCTAGGTTAATTCGGGTATTTATATCCCTAGTGCCCCTCATTTAAATACTTTTTTATGTCCTTGGCCATGGCTCTTTGCAACAATGAATAAAAGAAAAAGGAAAAGAAGGTACTTCTATGTTATAAACGCAAGAAGCCTGAACACATAAGTATGAATGCCTAATTCTCATGAAAAAGATGAAGCAATACAAGAAGAAAAGGAAACAATTCACTTATGGCCACCTAAAGTGATCTTGAAGTGTCAAAAAATGGAGCAAAAGAATCAAAAAGAGAAAATGAGTAAGTCAATCTCTGTTTGATGGCAAATTCTAAGGGAAGCTCTTACTCCAATTCTAAATCTATATCTAAAGATATATACACAAAAATGTTAGAACTTATATCAAAATCTAAAGCTAAAATAGTAAAACTGAAAAATGAAAATAAGGTTATGAAAGATGAAAAGAAAATGTTACTAGATGAAAACAATGTAAAAATTGAAAATTAGATGTTATATGTTGATAAAGAATATTTTGCAAATGGAAATCTTGTTCTTAAGGGGAAATAAAGAAACTAAAACACAATTTGAAGACCTGTTACAATCCTTAAAAGCCACATTTAATAAGTTTGATGAAAGTGACAAGTAATTGCAAATGTTAATATCTAATCAATCAACTAACTCATTAAAACATGATTAAGGATATAAGAAAGGAGAGTGCTTAAACACATTCAGTAAAACAATATTTGTTGAAACTAAAGAAGTAGCACAAACAAATCTTAGCGTAAGTATAAAATAAGATAAAGTAAAAGTTGTAATGATTGAAAACTATAATAAAGACTATAATGGACATAAAAGAACATGAAATCCTAGAAATTGCAAGAAATGTCAAAATCCAAGAGTATGGAGTAAGTATATGTATTCTACATCTTACGCAAGTTATTTTCATAATGAGATTAGACATGTTAAAAAATATTGTTTTTATAAAAAGGATAAGCTCAATTATCATCAAGTTAATAGAAATAGGAATACAAGCATAAATTTCAAGCTAGTTCGAGTTCCTAAAGAAATATAATGTTTATTAATGGATACAGGATCTCAAAGCAAAAGTTAAAGGAATGTGGTATTTAGATAGTGGATACTCACGACATATGATAGAAGATGATGTGTTGTTCACAACTCTAATAATACATGACAAAGGATGTGTGACCTTTGGAGACAACTATGAAGGAAAGATTATTGGATATGATACAATCAGTCTAACTCCTCATACTATTGAGAATGTTTATTTAGTTAATGGATTAAAACATAATTTGCTAAGTATAAGTCAATTATGTGATTAAGGATTTTGAATAACCTTTGAAAAGGATAAATGCATAGCCTTTGATAAAAATAAAATAATAAAGCTCTTTGAATGATTCAGAAAAGTAAATATCTACAAAATTAAACCTTCAGAAGTTAAGTGATAGGAATCAAAATCCGACAAGACCAATCAATAGGGCAAGAACTAAAGGATTTCGAATCTTAGCGATGAGGGCCCATTTTGAGCAAATCGACCTCGGAATTATTTATAAATTAACCTCTTTTCTATTATTCTTGTATTGTGTTTTCCAATAGGCACACTTATCATATTTTATAGGGCGATGGACAAACTCACTCAAACTCAGCTTGTGGGTTATCCATGGACCTACCTGAACCGACGTTGAGCTGGGCTGATGAATCCTATAGAAGATCGGCATCTTGAAGACCAATTTCTTTTATATGTTTTTCATTTGCATGGACTATTTATGTTGTAATCATTTTGGAACACTTTTATTTTTATTGTAATTTTCATTTAGGACTAACCACCTTAAAAGTGGCAAACTTGTAATTTTGACCATTTTCTAACCCTATGAGTAACAAGTATAAATACTTGCTTATAGTAGGGTTTGAGGATGCCATATTTTGTAGAAAAAAACTAGCACTTCACGTGTGGAATTAGGGTTCATTCTTAGTTCAAAACCACTTATCAATTTCAACCCAAGAATTGGAATTATGGCGAGTGCAACAAGAAGAAATTGTAAGTCATACCGATTTCCTTCTTTGTTGTTCTTCACTTCTTCTCTAGTGAGTCATATCTAGGGTGGATTTGAAGCTTTCTTAGACTTATTTGTGATTTTAATTCATGGACAATTATCTTGTAAGGTTGATTGTTCATTTGAGATTGAATGCTCTTTAGTGGTGACATGAATTTGAGCTTGTATAGGAAAAGGGTACATCACGGTTTTGTGCTTTTCTTTTTCATCCATTTCACATGAAATTCACTTGATCTTATTGTTGATTAGTGAAATTGATCATTAGTGGAAGTTAATTGAATCTTTGAACCATTAGATTTCATCAAAGTTCCATTAGGGTCACGCAATTTCCTAGTTGATTGAACCAGTCTGATTGTGACTTGAGGATTGTTTTCTTTGAGTCATTTGATTGTGCTTGAACTTGGTTTTGAGCACATCATTAAGATAGAAAATTATTTCTTAACAATATAAAGATAATGTTCTTCTATGGCATCAAAAATTAGGGTATGTTAATTTTAAGTAGCTTAAAAAGTTAGTAAACAATGATCATGTAAAAGGTTTGCCTATAATGAATATTAAGGAAAATATTCACTATTCTTCTTGTCTAAACAATAGAATGGCTTCTATTTCTAATGAAAGGAAAAATATAATTTCAAAAAAAAGACCATTGGAAATTTTTCATATGGATATATTTGTCCCACTCAGACACTCAGCCTTGGTGGAAGCAAATATGACTTTATTATAGTCGATGATTTCTCAAGGTACACATGGATTCTATTTTTACATCACAAGAGTAATGCATTTATATCTTTTGAAAGCTTTGCGAAAAGTGTTCAACATGAAAAAGGAACTTCTATAATCAACCTAAGAATTGCTCATGGAAGAATTTAAAAATTATGAGTTTACAATCTTTTGTGAAGAGAATAAAATCACTCGAAATTTTTTTGCATCATATATTCCACACTAGAATGGAGTTATTGAATAGAAAGAGAGAACCATTCAAAAAATGATGTGTACTTTGTTAAATTCTAATGGTATGGCAAACTATTTTGGGATAGAAGCTACCTTAACAACTTGTTAAATTATTAATAGAATCTATATAAGGCCTATTTTAAATAAAACATGTTATGAACTTTTCATATGAAGGAAGCCTACGATTTCATATTTCAAGCTTTTTAAAGAAAATGTTTTGTAAGAAGAAATCATTTTGATCTTAGAAAATTTCAGTAGAGAGCTGATGAACCAATCTTTCTTGGCTATTCATTGAATAGTAGAGCTTATAAAAAATATAAAAAATCAACAAAGGTTGTGGAAGAATCAGTTAATGTAATGTTTGAAAATGAAATAAATAATGATGATTTAGATGAAAAAAACTCTACCAATTCTTAATTAGGAGAGATTATCTGAGAATCTAGTAAATGAAAGATCAAGATTGAGTTCAAATTCTAAAGTCAAAGGGTTATCAAAATCCAAGATGGACTTGATGGATCCAATTAATGTAAGTCATTAAAACCTAGAATAGAAAAAACTATTGAAGTACCTTCTGAAAGCTAAAAGACCCATCAAAATTCTTCAATGACTTGGAAATATAGACCATCTCATCCACTTGAGCTAGTTGTTGGCAATGTGACTCTAGCATTAAAATGAGATGCAATCTAAAAAAATTGAAAATAATCTTACTTTGATTTCCAAAATAGAATCTAGTTCTATGAATGAAGCTCTTAAAGATCGCAAATGGATCGATGTATTGTAAGAGGAACTTGACCAATTTCAAAAGAATAATGTGTGGAATTTGGTTCCAAGACCATAAAATAAATCTATAATAGGAATAGAATGAGTATTCAAAAATAAGTTGGATGAAGATGGAAGAATAGCTTGAAATAAAGCTTGGTTAAAGCTTGGTTAGTTGTTAAAGGATATTCACAAGAAAAATGAATAGACTATAATGAAACACATGCACCTATTGCTAGATTGGAAAACATAAGGTTTTTACTTGAGTATACTTGTTATAAAAATTTCATGCTTTTTCAAATAGATGTTAAAAGTACTTTTCCAAATGGCCATACTAAAGAATAACTATGTGTTGAACAACTAGCTTGTTGTGAAGACCTTATAAAAGAAGATTATGTGTTTGAATTAAAAAAAAAAAAAGTATCATATGTCTTAAATAGGCACCTAGAGCTTGGTATGAAAGATTAAGTGAATTTTTAATTAAGAATAGTTATTTCAGAAATAAAATACATACAACTTTATTTTTCAAATATTTTAATAAAGATATTTTGGTGGTACAAATCTATGTTGAAGACATTATCTTCAAAGCTACTAAGGAAAAATATGGTGGAGAATTTGCAAACTTAATACAGGAAAAAATTGAAATGTCTAAGATGAAAGAATTGAAATCCTTTCTTAGACTATAAATCAAACAAATTGCTGATGGTATATTTGCTCATCAAGAGAAATATACAAGGCAAAAGAAATTTGGTTTTGAAAATGTAAAAACAGTATCTTCTTCAATGAGTTCTTCAACAAGGTTAGATTTAAACTTAAATGGAAAGAAAGTAAATGAAAAATTATATCAAAGTTTGATTGATTCTTTACTTTTCTTAACTGTATCTAAACCTAATATATTATTTTGTATGTATATTTGTGCAAGTTTGCAAAGAATCAAAACTTTGACCTAATCATATACTAAGATGTTGATTATACAGGTTATAAAGTAGACTGGAAAGTACTTCTGGTACATGCCAATTTTTAGGAGGCAAGTTAATTTCTTGGTCTTCTAAAAAACAAAATTTAGTTACTCTTTCGATAGCAAAAGCAGAGTATCCTTCAATTGGAAATTCTTATACACAAGTTTTATGGATAAAACAACAATTATTAGATTATGGTTTGGAATAGTAGAATATATCTACTAAGCATGATGATACAAGTGCTATTAATTTAACTAATAATCCAGTACAACATTCACACTTTAAGCATATTAAAATAAGACACCATTTTTATTAAAGATCATGTTTCTAATAGGAATGTTTCAATAAAATATGTGCGTATGGATTTATAGCTTGCTAATATCTTTACTAAACCCTTAGATAAAGAAAGATTTGAATATATACAAAACTGAAATAAGAGTCTGTTATCCTCTTCAATATTAACAAATTGAATAGTTGAAAAAGGAAAGGAAATTAAATAAAACTATTCAGAGGAAAGTTAATTTGTAATAAGTTTTCTATGGAAAAAAAATAAATATAGTCACTAATATAATTTCTAGGTAAGGTGGAAATCCAATAAAATAAAAGATTCTAGCTGCTAAAAAGTTTTTAGAGTAGAAATAGTGTAAATAAATCCTTTAGGTTGAGTAACTCAAATCAACCATTGTCATGGCACCTAAGAGAAAAGAAACCCTCAAGAGTTCAAGCAAAAATAAACCAAAGAGATCAAACAACAGAAAAGGAATATCTAAGGCTACTCCTATGGAATATGAGATTCTAGAATGGATAAAGATGAATCTACCTCCCCATCTCAAGGACTACCGATAAACCATACCTTCTCCTAAATGGTATATCATAAGTAAACTACATCACCTATAGACCCTGGCATGATATTCAATGAAGAACCTCCCTCAAAAGAAGTCAAAGTAGCCATGCAAAAGATGATTGATGAGATGAAATTAATTAGCAAACATGAGAAGCCAGAGATAAAGAAATGTTTAAACTTTTAATTTTTCTATGGATGCTTTGTTATTTTTTGTTTGAGATGTTTCTAGTTAATGGATGAATAATCTTTGGATGGACTTTTTTCAGTTAGTTTACAATTGTTTTCATGTTTACTTGCATGTTTTCATGTTTTATGCTATATGTGCTTATTCTTTTTTATGCAAACAAAAAGGGAAAGAAATAATGGAGAACAAAAAGAATATGAGAAAAGGATAAGAGAAATACAACAAATAGACAATTGAAATAGAATCATATGTTAAGGGGGAAAGTAAAGTTAAAAGTAATGAAATCTAAGAATCAAAATAAAAAGTTGAGAGTAAATTTTCAAAAATAAAATAAAATGAAGAAGAAGATTGAAGAACGGAAAAGAAAAACATAGTTTCAAAAAGAAAAATGCAATGTATATTTAGAAGATAAGATTGATATTATTCAATAACGAGAAAAAGTTTGACTATCATCAAAAAGGAGATATTGATAAGAATCATAATATAAGTGTTTTGATACTAACAAAATAAAATGGATATTGAATGTTAATAAATTCATAATTAATGTACCAAGAAGCAAAGAGAAAGGCATAAGTATTAGAGAATCCACTAAAATAATATTGTTTCTTTTTGTTAATTTGTGAAAAAGAGTACCTAGAAAAATTATTCCAAAAATATTTTTTGAAATCGTGGACTCGAAACATGTTTTCAATTTAGCTAATTTTGGCAAAACTAGAGGCGCAAATCAAGTCCATGCCTTCATTACATGCGACACCCCCCGTACAATTAATCTCACCATCAAAAAGAGTTCATTAAATATCTACCGTCCACATATCTACTGCAAGCCTACAACCTACAAACCTTAAAAAAAAATTCATACAAACCTACTTTAATAGTCATGAACACTACAGTATTTCAAACTAATAATACAAACTTAGAAACAAAATACATTCATTTTTATATTTCCTTCTACAAACTTCATTTCTTCCTCTCTTTTTTTCTCTCTTCCGCAGGAAGAAGAAGGTCTTCTATAGCTACAAAGCAGTAGGACTTGAACGAGTCCATTAAGATCTACCATTTTCTCAATGAAAAAAAAAACTTGATTAATCTACATTCTAGTATGTATTTTTACAAAAAAAAAAAAAGTTGAAGTTTTGTTTGCTACTGTAATAGTTTTCATCATTTGACAAAACCTTTATCGTGATTCTTTGTAATATTATGTTTTTTATAAAATATTAATGCTTGTTGTTATCTTGTGGTATATTAAACAAGATTTATGTAGATTTTCTTATATGTAACATGCGGTGGTTAGTTTTTTCGTTAGTGTGAGAACAAGATCAATATTATGCCAATGAAAATTTTCATATTAAATTTAAATTTCAAATTTAGACTTATTATCTATATTGTTAGAAAAAAAATATTTGTAATTGAATAATCCTTAAAAAAAACTTTAAAATTTTTTTATAAAATAATCTTTATTATGGTCTTATGTAAAATTTCCAAATTTTCTAACGAAATTCTAAAATAAAAATTTTGAGATCTGCGTAAGTGCAATAGCTACTATAAACTTAGCCTTCTCATCGAACCCAAGAAGGTTAAAGAAATTTCTAAAACTTCATGTTTTCATAAGCACAACAACAATAGGAAGGGACTATCCGCCTAGATGTGAACCCGCTTTCCTTTTCCTTGCTTGCCCCAATAGATAGCTTATCATTCATTTCTATTGTAGTTAGGTCATGAGTGATAACATTCACTACCACACATTTAATGTTTTGAGATGGAAGGAGATTGTTACGAATATTGTTATCTTCAATAATAAGCTCCCCACTCTACACTCTTTCATTGAACATCTTATTTAATGTCAAACAATCCTTAATAAAATAACCAATTGTTCTATGAAAACTGCAATAGTTAAGATCACTCTTCTCTTCAGAGGTAAGGAGGCATCCAACTCTTGGGAGCTTGATATTTCCTTCTTGTAGGCATATGATGAGCATCACATGCACCTTACCCAATAGGCATGGGTATGTTAAATTTTCAAACTTGGACTTCTTTATTCTAGGCTTTTTTCCTACCTTGGAATCCTCGCCTTGAATGGAATTCATGAGCCTCGCTAATTGAACCTTGTAAGTTTGCCCCTTTTTCTTGCAACCGAGTTATTAGTTCATTGCACATTTTCAACCAATGTTGTGAATGAAACTAAAGACAAATTCTCCAAATGAATGGCACTCAATAAACAACCCATGTATGCAATCTTTACCAACTCCCTCTCATCACAAATATCCCGAATATCAAGGGAGTGCTCTCTACATTCAATGTAGTCCATGAGGTCTTCCGTCGACTTTTGACGAATTCTTTCCATGTCAGTGAGGTCACGTCTTCTCCATGAGAGACTTAAAGAATTTCTTAAGTTTCAGTTCATCATCCAATCCATCGACTTCTATCTTCTTGATAAACTTTAACAAATTCTCCTTGGCACTTCCCTTCTTGCCATTAAAGAGCATGAATTTCAGACTCACATAGTCCTTTGGGTAAGGTTTCACAACAATATGCTGATGATAAGGGAGCTTCAATTTTGGGACCCCAATGGTGGACTTCACTTGTGGTTCTCTCATATATACATCCAAATCTTCCTTAGTAACAAATGAACCTCTTGGAACAAAGGCTCCAAGCTCTACTTATGTGATAAGGAAAGGGTTAGGGTGATTCACATGTTTAGCAATAGTAACATACGAGGTACTATGGGAAGATAAAGGGCCCTCAATTCGAATCCTTATCTCCCTCATCACAATAGTCGAGTGTTGTGTAAGCACAAGTTCTTGGGTTAAAGCTTGCTCTTCAATTGCTACTTGTTTGTTGATAACAGAAGGGTTAATTTACTAAGGTGCCTAAGGAGCACGTTGCAATTCACGTGTATAGGATTTAGTAAGGCCTTACCCCGATGCACATTAGCAACAACAACCATGGCAAGCATGAACTAAGTTATCATAATAATAAAGAGATCCATCTTCCTATTTTTCTCCTAGGTCACTTGCATGACTTGGGCATTATCAAGTATACCCTCTAGTGCACTATTCTCTTAGTTTGCAATACCAAGGGTAGGTGTGATTTGTTTAGTAATTTCACTATTAGCGTCTAATTCTTGATTGATTCTATCAATAGAGTTAGGTATCCATCTCCTCGGAGGTGCCATGTTATCAACTCCCCCGTTCCCTAGCAAAGTCGCTAAATAAATGTAGGGGTATTAGTCCAAGTGCAGGGTCACGCGTGTGCTGTGTAGGAACGCGCTACACATTGCCTAATGAGAGAAGAGACATATAAGGATAATTAGGGGGTAAATGAGATGGGAAGGAGGAGTAAGCAGTCTCACATAAGGCTCGACACTATGGTGATAAGTGAGTGTTCTTGTAGGGATATCGTGGTTTTGATCTTCTAAGGAAAATCTAGTAGAATAACAACATTTTTCCAAAGAAGAATCTCCCTTTGAATGAGGAGGCATGGGGGATATATAAAATTTTGTTATGAGTTTTGTCCATGGATAGTGATGACTATCAACAATTCTAAGTAAATGAGCCTACATATGGGCTTTTCATGGGTTTAGGCCCATTAGTGGCCTCTAATGTATGAGCCTTATTAAGAATGGTTGGATCGAACTGGTCGATCTAATGAGCCTTACCCCAAGCCCATCATGCTAAATCTCCCCTGATCATCCCAAAATATGGACTTTACTCTCTTGGCCCTATCACCTTGGTCTAAAAGTTCAAATCTATTCAAGTATTTAGCTAAAAGCCCACGAATTGAATTTAGTCCTTTATAAAGTCTATATAAGTTAGTTCCTTAATAAAGGATATAACATTTTCATAAATTGAGAAGACAAATACCATATATTCATAATTAAGAACATACATGCAAATATATACAAAGTTTATATATTTGTGTTTTATATAAGGAAAGGAAATTAACTGTGAAAAAATAGTAATAGATACAACCCTATCGATTTCACGTAGCTCATTAAGGAAACTTTTTATAATTAAATATATAGCTCATGTTGGTAATTAACTAATTACTAGTTTTATTAGTTGGTAACCAATCGAATGTTGAGAAAGGCAATACTATTTTTACATCCCAACATGGGTAGCTTGTATATATAGGTTTATGGCATATCAATCAATAAGGGAAATTTTGGTGCTGTTTTTATTAGTAATGTTAACTTATAAATTTTATTTGAGAGATCATTACTTAGGCAATCCAATGTTACTACAATAATTATGTTTAAGTTTAGAACTAAACACCCACAAGCAAATTTTGCCAATAAATGAACTAGCAAAACCGTAAAACAGGCGGAAATAAATCTAAATGGTGGAAAGGATAAGAGTTACACTCCATCTTTAGTTGTTGTCAAAAGCACTAATTGCAATCAATTAAAATCAGTATGATATGACAACATCCAACAATTCTAAATAAATGTAAGAAAAAAAGAAAGAAGTTATTGCAAAATTTTCTCATAATTTTCACTTTGTTCTATGATATATAAGGAAGAAACGGAAAAAAAGGAAAAAAAAAATTTCTCCTAATTGGTTCGCAAAACGAAAAAGAAAGAAATCAAAAGAAATGGAATATATTTATACAAAAGTTGCTCCTAACTTTTCTCTCTTAACATTACTCTTAGGATGTGCGTCACACCTTTACAATCTGATTCCTCGCATTTGCCCGAAGATACAAACACTTCCACTTGCGTCTCTGAAATAATTTTATCAATTTCATTCAAACATTTCAAACGTTAAATTTTCCTCAATAAATGTACTATTTTAACTATCCTGTATAGCATATAAATATGCAGTTTGGCATGCGAAGAAAATGTAAATTATACATTTTTCTTATATAAACCAAGCTAAAAAGAATTATTACGATGTAATTTAAAATATTATAGTAATTGTCCTAATAATTGGGAAGCTTTTCAAAAGTAAGCCAAATTGTTTTATATGTCATACCTTAATTTTGAGATATGTATATCTACTATTAATTAATTTATGTGTTTTATATTTAGATAGGAAAAGAAAAATGGTCATCAACCAATATAATTTAAAATGAAAAGAATCATTACAAGTTCGATGTGCTATAAAATATTATTAGTAACTATCCTAGTAATTGGGAAGCTTCTTCTCGAAAGTTAGCGTTTATACATGTCTCAAAAGTAAACTTTGAGATGTATATATCTACTATTAATTTATGTATTTTATATTTTGATAAGAAAAGAAAAATAATCATGAATCGATATTGTTCAAAATGAAAAGAATCATTACGAGTTTGATGTGCTATAAAATATTATTAATAACTATCCTAATAATTGGGAAGCTTCTTCTCAAAAGCATTTAGTATAATTGTTTTACTAATTTCGAAGATATGTCATATATGCCATATATGTGCTATCAATTCATGCCTCTTATATGATGATACAATATCTCAGTGGAAAAAAAAAAAAAATCTTCGTGGATTTTGAGTTTATAAAAATACCTATGTTTGAATATAGATAACTATTAATAACTTTCCACATTCTCTTTTTATTTATCTCCCCGCTAAGTTTATCCTTTTTATCAATTTCCACTTTGTCCACTATATGATGAAATTTTAATTTGAGTTTGTCTTTCTTCCCATATTCTAGATTTAATGTACTCGTGATGGAAGTATCTATGTGCTATCTTGTATCTTACAATATTAACAACAAGAAGAAGAACAATAATTTATATTTGCATGTCCAATATATTTATTTTCAAAATCCTAATAGATTATAAAAATAAACATACATCACCATTAAAATATTAATTTTGGTATGTAATAACATTTCTTTTTATATTTCTGCCATTCAAACTTTCAATTTATTACATTGTTCGTATTCCACCAATTATTACTTTTTTTTAATATCGAATATCCTATTCATTTATATGCTTGACAGCATCAAGTTAAAACTTTGATCTTTATCTTTTAAGTCTATATAAGTTAGTTTCTTAATAAAGGATGCAGCACATGTTGTTAATTAACTAATTAATTGTTTTATTAGTTGGTAACTAAAGGCAACACTATTTTTGCGTCCCAGCATAGACAGCTTGCTTGTATGTATAAGTGTTTGGCATATGAAGCAATAAGGAAAATTTTAGTACTTTATTTAGTGCTGTGTAATGTTAAATTATAAATTTTTTTTGAGAGATTATTTCCTAGGCAGTACAATATTACTATAATAATTATGTTAAGTTGCCCATAAAATTAAGGCTTGGATCTAAACACCCGCACTCTTTACATGGCATGCAAATTATGATATACAAAGAAGAATGGAAAAAAAAAAAGAAAACATATCTCTTTTCTCCCTTTATGGATGTGTATCATAATCTTACAATCTTACTCCTCCCATTTGGAAGGGAATCCCCCAACAAACAAGCTAATTTTACTAGCCTATATAGCGTATAAATAGGGGGTTTAAAATGCGAACACTTGATGTGAAAAGAATTAATACTAGCCCCATGGGGTCTAAAATATTCTTATTAGTAGTCCTTGTAATTGGGCAGCTTCTCCTGAGCTGTAAGCATTTGGTTATCTATTTTTATTTTTTTAATTAATTTCGGGGAAAAATATGCATGCATACAATCTATGTTTTGATCCAACATCTCAATGAAAAAATAAATAAACAAAAAGAAAAAAAGTTGCGTTGTGGATTTTTACTTCATACTGTGGGAATTGGTAATTGTTATTTGTTTTCTTTACCTAATTTACTGTTTTATAAATTTTCAGGGTCTTCATCTATCGGCGTGAACTATGGATTCAATGGGGACAACCTTCCATCTCCGGCAAATGTCGTAAGCCTCTATACTAAATGTCAAATTCAACACATGAGAATCTTTGAGCCCCGGGCAGCCGTACTGGAAGCTCTCAGAGGACAACCAGTCTTCCTTTCACTCGGCACACGCAATGAAGACATACAGAGCTTTGCAGCAGACACTCAGGCTGCCCTTACCTGGCTTCAATCAAACGTTATTCCATACATAAATGATGTGAACATTGGTTATATTACAATAGGTAATGAGGTAGTTCCAGGACCTGACGCCAATCTTGTTGCTCAGGCCATTAGCAACATGCGTACTGCTATTTCTAATTCTGGCATCACCAAAAGCATTATGGTATCAACCGTGGTATCGATGCAAGTGCTCGCGAACTCTTACCCTCCCTCTGCTGGGGTCTTTTCTCCTGATGTAGTCCAAGCTATGACTAATATTGCACAAGTTGTGGGAAGCCAAGGTGCATCACTTATGTTAAACGTGTACCCTTATTTTGCGTACTCCGAAAATCCTAGCCAAATATCCTTAGATTATGCCCTGTTTAGGGCCACTCAACCAGTAGTGACAGATGGAAGCTATAGTTATTATAATCTGTTCGATGCTATGGTGGACTCGGTTTACGCGGCTCTAGAGAAGATCAGTGCACCAAATCTTGGCATCATTGTTTCAGAGACTGGTTGGCCTAGCGCAGGAAATGATCCTTACACTAGTGTGGAGAATGCACAAACATACAACAAGAACTGCCGAGACCGTGTATCCAGTGGACATGGGACACCGAGGAGGCCAGGACAGGCTTTGGATGTTTACTTCTTTGAGATGTTTAATGAAGATCTGAAGTCAGCAGGGGTTGAGCAAAATTTTGGGTTCTTTACTCCAAGCATGCAACCTGTTTACCCCTTTTGGTCATGCTGAAAGTCTTTTTATTTTTTTATTTTACATTTTAATAAGTGTTTATGGACAACTATGGCAAATCCTATTCAATTAATTTATGATATGTAATTCTTTTATACAATATTTTTATGTTACAGTCACTAAAATGTGACTATAAAGTCCATTAATAGTAAATAAGGCTATTTAATAGTAAAATATATATATATATATATATATATCTTTCAAAGAAAAAAGATTCATTAATACTAATATATAATATGTTTGGATGTGTAATAGACCAATATCAATGATCTCACTATGTTATAGTTCAAAGATTATTAAAAATCAGAATAAGTATCTTTGGCATTTAATTGTTTATCCAGCATCATTAATTTATCCTTCCAAGCCAATAATATTAGAATAATTTTACCTTTACTCTTCTTTCCGTTAAAAGTTACATGGATAGGCCAAATAACCAATCATTAGCAATAGCCAAAAACCAAAGCATCCGCAAAGTGATGCCAAATTGCCAATGGATCAAAGGATTTGACGATATTATCCTGATGTGTGGTAATATGATTACATAGACATGCTTTTAATTTAAAAGAATTAACTTAGAATAAAACTGTAATTTTAGTTTTTATTCTCATTTTTGTTCTTGAATGTAGTTTTAAAAAAGTGGAATCACGATTCTTTAGTTTTTGAAATCGATAATTTTATCTTTAAATAGAGTTTCGATTCTCGAAATTAAAAAGGATCATGACTTTATTATAACTTTTAAAAGAAAATTACAGTTTGAATTATATTATTAAGCTAAAGCTCAAACTATATGTCTATATCTATAACATAAATACATACATAAATACAAATATATACAGAATTATAAAGATATATACGTTTTATCAACAAATATATGCTGTTAATAATTAAAATTTATTTTATGTATACCTGTTTTATTAATTTTATATGATATACTGTTAAATGCGTTGTGTTGTACATTATAGAATCTACTATATATGAATATATATATTATAATTAAATATAATATGCAATACACATTCTATATATATATGGGATGTGTCAGGGAATGGCCGTACACAAGGGAATAAAGTTTTTTTACCGATACAGGTATATGCTTGAACTGCCCTGACCACAATCTCCCTCTAGTATATAGAGAGCGTACGTAATGGTCCATCAAGAGTATATTCATTAACGGCAGCGCCTCATCGAATACCATGCCACTGGCCTCTTTCAGAATGACGACAATAATAGATGCTTGGCATCGTGTGAAACAACACATTGCAGTACGAGCGTCCATCGATGAACGCCGTGGGCTAGTCAATGTGAATTTCAAAGTCAGACCCATTCATGGCACCACCAAATTCTACGTAATCAACATGATCCTATTGCCCACTAATTAGGACATGACAGCATGATCGTAACTTTATCCCCTCGACCCAGCATCAGTGCATGAAGGGTCATAGGAGCTCTCTTTAATTTTATTTTATTTTTTTATGATAACAAAATGAGCTTAGTATTACTAATAAGTCCATTGAATAATAAGGATGTCTAAGTAATAATCTAAGTATAGCTAATCATGAAAGAGGTTAGATAGTTGGATATTGGGAGTTTCAATACGAAAGTTCTAAGAGAATTGAATAACACGTATTCACCCAAAGATGAGTCAGAAGGTATATGATAAAGGTTTAGAAGCAAAAACTCAAACAAAAAGTTAGAGGATATACCTTATAAGAATGAAGTAAGAACAAAACATTTTGATTTATAATTCAAGTTAGATAATTAATTAAATTGAAGACCCAACTCTACTTATTGAATATAGTTAAACAATATGTTTAATGAATTCTACTTAAGTTGGACAAATATCCATAAAGATTTATTCTAAGGAGGATTCTCATACATACAAAGCTATTGGACCAGGTTGCAGAGTTAAAAATGTCTAATACCAAATATTTCTCAAAAATGTGATCAACAAAGGTTATTTATTTAAAAGGCAATTGAAGATTTAACCAAAGCTCGGGAAATCTATTACAATTTTTTATCCAAGATAAGGATAAGATGCACATTTCAAACTCAACCACCTTATCACCAAAAGATATGTTCACGATCAATTTTGAAGAATTGAATTTAAACCAAAAGGATTTTGTGCAAAGTTGAGTGTAAAGGATTATCTCAAACTCACCAAGATAGATTAGGTTTGTTACAAGTTTCAAAATTCAAATTTAAACAATGGCCATTTTGAATATTTTCTCCAAATTTCATGGAATATCTTATCTATTTTTGAAGACCAAGATATTAGCAACAAACTCATATAATAAAGTTGAATTATCAAGTAGCTGTTATATCTCAACAAATAAATACCGTAGCAATTCAAAATCAACTACACACTGATCGAGTCATTTACTTCTTACTATCATGAGAAAGAACTTCCACGTACACAAAGACTAACTCAGAGACTACACTACTTTATATCTAGTTTATTATTTTAATTCAAGCTTATTCGTAGAGGATTTTATTTACATTTTTCCTCATTCTCCTTTGTATCCTTTGATAGAAAACCTGATTGTATTGCTAGAGGATTAAGTTATATCTTTGTAAATCTAGAGTTCAGCAAGTTTAGTCTAGATAGGCAAAGCATGAAGCTAAAGGGTGGTCAAACTTTTTTAATCTCTTATGTTGTTTTCATTGGATATAGTTGAACAGTACCAATGTTAAATACCAGGTCCCCAATCATAAAGTTAGAAGTGAGAACCAATATGCCAAGTGGAACTTCTATAATTTGATCATCTAATTTTTTTCTTTTATCCATCTCTTTTTAATTTTTGTACTATTATTTTTTAAATATTTATATTGTTTTACACCAATGAGTAATCAAAGGGTGTTATCAGATTTCAATATTTTTTAAAATAGTATAGCTGATCAATTCACCCCTCGCATCTTGATTACATGATAATTTCTTTCATGAATCATTAGAAACTATTAAATTCAACTTATCTTTTAACCTATTTTCATTCAAGACCAATAGAAGGGAAAGGATATCCTTGTACATGTTGCCAAAAATCCATTTAAATATAATGAATCCTACTTCGCTACGACAATGTTCTTTGTAAAGTATGCTAATGATGGGGAGATGGCCATCATAAAGCACTATAGCATGCCATTTCCTACATGAGAGGAGGCCTAGTAAGAGGAATTAGAGAATATAAAGATGTAGGGATCTCATAGGGGTAAAAAGAAGAAGAAAAGGGACAATGAGCCACAAAGATATGAAGCTTAGTTAGAGATAATGGCAAAAAAGCATAGCGATTATCACAATCTATGGGGCCTAAGGAAGTCTTCTATCTTCATCAAATCCCAAAATATTTCAAGAGGCCTAGCTTGCTTCCCCACAAATGCAAGATCAATTGAAGCCTCGAGCCAATGAGATTGATGAAGTGGACTTACTAGGACTCGAGGAGTCACTACGAACTATCTTTGTCATTAGGAAGCCACTTCC
Source organism: Laguncularia racemosa (assembly GCA_037954665.1). Lineage (NCBI taxonomy): Eukaryota > Viridiplantae > Streptophyta > Magnoliopsida > Myrtales > Combretaceae > Laguncularia > Laguncularia racemosa. The sequence continues at coordinate 2,203,127 of JBBMOL010000040.1, forward strand.
AGAGATAAAGGCCCACTTTATTGGATTGATAAAGGGATAGAAGTATGCATTTACTAGGATACATGAGGAGATGTTAAGATTAGATTGTAACCTTATGGTTTATAGATTGAATATTGCACTAACCATCGACGCATCTTTTGTCTCAAAGCAAAAGTACAAATCAATGAAGAGATTGACAAGTTGTTTTAAGCTAATTTCATACAGCTCATTGAGCATCTCACCCAACTATCTAGCATAGTGCTAGTGAGAAAGAAGAATGATCATGTAAGACTTCCAAGATTTAAGCTAAGGCTTACCTAAATGACAATTTCCCACTCCTGAAGATTGACACCCTAGTGCATTCAATGAAAAGACATGGGTTGTTTTCATTCATAGATGAAACAATCAAATCAAAAAGCCCAATGAAGATGCTAGGAATACAACTTTTTGAATGCTTGTGAAATTTTCACTACACTATTATGCCCTTCAGATTAAAAAATGTAGAGGCCACCTATTAGAAGGTAATGACAACTATGTTCCACAAATGATGCAAGGACTTCTTGAAAGACTCTTCTTCTTCTTCTTTTTTTTTTTTTTGATTCATTACTATAATTGAAATGAGGATTCCCACCATTTATTTTACTATAGATTCTATGTGAGTTAGCTTAAGTTTTGAGCTAAGGGAGACAAAGCAGAGAAGTAGCTAAAGCTATATCATGGAGAGATTACAAAGTGATTGACTATTGTAGCGCTCAAAAAGTTCTATTATTTGATATAGTAAAACAAACTAGTAAAGTCAAGTAGAATCCTAATAGAGGCTAGAAGAATGGATAGACATATAAAGCGGAAGCACTATTTGTCACTACTTAATTTTCTTGAACCCTATTCTTTTTATTTTTCTTGAAATTATTTACTATTTGTTATATAATTTCAAATTTCACTAGTTAATCAAAATTCTAAACCGATACTTGCTAAATAGTGAACAAAGGGGATTTAACAATTGATATCAAAGCTTAACTCGATAGTGATGGAGTTTTACAGATCAATGGTAAAGAATTTGATAGTTCAAACCAGTAAAGCATCTTATTTTGATGAATCTAACTTTGCTTATTGGAAAAACAAGATAGAGACTTTCATTAAGGCATCAAATTATGGAACGTGAGCCATAATTGCCACAAAACATAGAATAATTGTAGGAGATGTCAATACTCTAGACAAAAAATAAATAAATAAGGACGAAGCAAATTCAAAATAAAAAAGTCTTCTACTCACAACCTTTACTCCTTCAGAATTCTACGTGATCTCATCATGCAAAAAAGCTAAAGAAATTTTGGACGCATTATATGAAACACATAAAGGAACTATGAAACACATAAGGAATGGACACCATCAAGAATATCTTAATTAACTTCCTTATGCAACAGTATCAGCTTTTCAAAATGTTATGCAAAGAAGAAATCAAAGATACCTTTGGTAGACTCTCCGCAATCATAAATAAATTATCATTCTTGAACAAGAAAATCAATAATCAAAATCTAGCTTGGAAAATTCTAAAGATTTTACCTATGTATTAGAGTCCTAAGAAAACAACTATTGAGCAAGCATGTGATTTTAACTAAACTCACGTTTAGTCAACTTAAAAGTAAGTTAATAGCCTATGAAGTGGATGCACTTAAATCAAAAAGTAGTAAAGATAAAAATAAGATGATTACACTCAAAGCAAGATAGGCGAAGAAAGATTTCGATGATGAATCAACTAGTGAAGATGAGGAAGTTACACTGCTTACTCAAAGATTGAACAATTTACTTAGGAAGAAAGGTAAGAAACCTATTAGTTATAAGAAATCTGATAAAAGTAATGCAGATAAAAGAAACAATGAAGAAAACAAAAAGGAAAAGAAGGAACTTCTATGTTATAAATGCAAGAAGCCCGAACACATAAGTATGAATGCCCAATTCTCATGAAAAGGATGAAGATACACAAGAAGAAAAAGGAACAATTCACTTATGGCCACTTAAAGCGAACTTGAATAGTTGAAAAATGGAGCAAAAGAATCAAAAAGAGAAAATCAGTAAGTCAATCGCTATTTGATGGCAAATTCTAATGTAAGCTCTTACTCAAATTCTAAATCTATATCAAAAGGTATATACACAAAAATGTTAGAAGTTATATCAAAATCTAAAGCTAAAACAGAAAAACTAAAAAATGAAAATAAGGTTATGAAAGATGAAAACCAAATTTTATTAGATGAAAAAAATGTAAAAATTGAAAATTAAATGTTATATGTTGGTAAAGAAGCTTTTGCAAATGGAAATCTTGTTCTTGACGAAGAAATAAAGAAACCGAAACACAATTTGAAGACCTATTACAATCCTTAAAAGCCACATTTAATAAGTTTGATGAAAGTGACAAGTAATCACAAATGTTATTATCTAATCAATGAACTAACTCATTACAACATGATTAAGGATATAAGAAAGGAGAGTGCTCAAACACATTCAATAAAACAGTGTTTGTTGAAACTAAAGAAGTACCACAAACAAATCTTAGCATAAGTGTAAAAGAAGATAAAGTAAAAGCTGTAATGATTGAAAACTATAATAAAGACTATAATGGATATAGAAGAAGATCAAATCCTAGAAATTACAAGAAATGTCAAAACCAAGAGTATAGAGCAAGTATTTGTATTCTACATCTTATGCATGTTATTTTCGTAATGAGATTGGTCATATTAAAAAAATATTGTTTTTGTAAAAAGGACAAGCTCAATTATCATCAAGTTAATAGAAATAGGAATACAAGCTTAGATTTCATGGTAGCTTCAGTTCTTAAAGAAATATAATGTTTATTAATGGATACAAGATCTCAAAGCAAAGTAAAAGGAATGTGGTATTTAGATAATGGATGCTAATGACATATGATAGAAGATGATGTGTTGTTCACAACTCTGATAATACTTGACAAAGGATGTGTAACCTTGGGAGACAACTATAAAGGAAAGATTATTAGATATGATACAATTAGTCTAACTCCTCATACTATTGAGAATGTTTATTTAGTTAATGGATTAAAACATAATTTGGTAAGTATAAGTCAATTATGTGATTAAGGATTTCAAACAATCTTTGAAAAGGATAAATGCATAGCCTTTGATAAAAATAGAATAATAAAGCTCTTTGAATGATTCAAAAAAAAGGAAATATCTACAAAATTAAACCTTCAAAAGTTAAGACATAAAATTATTTCTTAACAATAAAAAGATAATGTTTGTCTAAGGCATCAAAAAATAAGGTATGTTAATTTTAATTAGCTTAAAAAGCTAGCAAACAATGATCATGTAAAAGGTTTGCCTATAATGAATATTAAGGAAAATATTCACTGCTCCTCTTGTCTGAAGAATAAAATGGCTTCTATTTCTAATAAAAGGAAAAATATAATTTCGATAAAAAGACCGTTGAAAATTTTTCATTTGGATATTTTTGTCCCACTCAGACACTCAGCCTTGGTGGAAGCAAATATGACTTTATTATAGTTGATGATTTCTCAAGGTACACATGGATTCTATTTTTACATCACAAGAGTAATGCATTTATATCTTTTGAAAGCTTTGCAAAAAGTGTTCAAAATGAAAAAGGAACTACTATAATCAGCTTAAGAATTGCTCATGGAAGAATTTAAAAATTATGGGTTTAAAATCTTTTGTGAAGAGAATAACATCACTCATAGTTTTTCTGCACCATATATTCCATGCCATAATGGAGTTATTGAATAGAAAAATAGAACCATTCAAAAAATGACATGTACTTTGTTGAATTCTAATGGTATGGCAAACAATTTTTGGGACAGAAGCTACCTCAACAACTTGTTATATTATTAATAGAATCTATATAAGGCCTTTTTTTTAAATAAAACATGTTATGAACTTTTCATATGAAGTCTGATGAGGATCAGCTAGCATCTAAAAGGAAGGAACCAAAATCCCATGATCCATTACATGGTATTGGATGCCCGATGACCTGAGCTAAAGCTAAGAGGATGAACGAAGCTCTACAAGGATTAGTCATAGACTTACAAGCCAAGGAATCAAGCTACACTAAAGGAGACACAACACTTGTCAACTTGATTCACGTGACCATGGAAGGAAGTGATGATTTAGAAGCCTTAGAATAAATTTATTTTATTGATCCAATAAAGGAGAAACACTTTCGGTTTTATTATTTGTTATGTTTTGGTTTTATTTGTTTAGTTTGTAATTTATATTACTTAGTTGCCTACTCGGTTACATGAGGATAATGACACAAATAGATTAGGCAACTTAGGTTTTTCATATTGTTGTATGTACCCTATATAAGTCGTGTAAGGGGCGACCATGAGATATCTTATCATTGAATTGAAAACACAATTTCGTGAGATTACGAAAACCCTCTTTTTGTTCTTTTGCAAAAGAACTCTTCCATAGGAATTCTTAACCGAATTGCATGGAATCCCTTTTGATAACTTAGGTTTCAGTCAATAGATGTGATTGGGGTCTAGTTACGCAATACTTGTTCAAGACGGTCCTCGGGGTAATCAATTCAATAACAGTGTCGAGATTTTAAGTTTAATATACCTAGGGTTTCATACATCATTTGGTATCAGAGCTTCAGCTTCTTAAATCAAGTAAATTCTATCCCTTTTTTCATTATTCGTCTGTTGTTATTTCCCATACTCGTATCTAGAAATTCGTATAAAAAAAAAACAATCTTGTTCGATTACTAAAATCCCTTGGATACCGATAGCATTTAGGTTTTTAGCTAGTCTTTGAACACTCCATTACTGTTCAATTCATAGTTCATATTGAAAGGCATACGTACAAAAAAAAAGAGAGGAAATTCAATTCGGTTGCAAAAAAAAAAAAAAAAAAAAAAAGAACCGAAATCTCCTAAAAGAAAAAATTCTAGTTTTGGCAAGTTACAATTCAATTGCCAAATTCACTTTCCAATTCCAACCGCAACTTGTATCTTGTCTTTCTAAATCTTGTATCCGAAATTACATTCCATAATTCTTGTAGATTCAGTGCAAATTTGTCTATCTATTGAATTGCTTGTTAAGGAATTGTCTTAAGTTGTTCTAAAGTTAGTAGTAAGAGATTGCTCATACCTATTAGAATTCTCATTGCATCGTGACTTAGAATCAACTAGTGATCATTAGTGTGACTTAGTGATTTGTGTTGAGTAGTTCCAATCTGAGTCCCTAGCAAAGATTATAAAAGCAGGTTGTAAGGATATAATTGTGAGAGACATACACGAGTGGAATTGTGAGCATATTAATTGTGAGCAATACATGAGTGGGTATGAGGAACATATTTTTTTACTATTTGTGATCTTACTCTATTGATAACCTTAGAATTACGTCGAGCCAGAACACGAATGGAGGTAAAAATAATGTGATGTTTGAGGAGTTGATGGGGGAGATGAAAAGAATCTTGACAGGTGAACTTGAGCAAATCCATGAAAGAATAGATAGGATGGAGAGGAGTAGAGAACCATCTAGCAGTACCATTGTTAGGCGAGGAGTAAGTAGACCGAATAGGGGAGGAGTTAGGATAGAAGAAGGTGAGGAGTCTGATTTTGGAGATTATCAACACGTTAGGGATAGAGGAAGTACCCAGAGGAATGATAGTAATCTAGGAAGTATTAAGTTGAAAATCCCAACATTTTAGGGAAAGAATGATCCAAAGTTGTATTTAGAGTGGGAGAGGAAGATGGATCATGTGTTTGAATGCCATAACTACACTGAGGAGAAAAAAGATAAAATTGGCTACAGTAGAGTTTTCAGATTATGCTAGTGTATGGTAGGATCAGCTAGTGCGTAATAAGCGTAGGTATGGAGAGAAACCTGTTAGCACTTGGGATGAAATGAAGACTATTATGCAAAAACGGTTCATTCCTAATCACAACCATAGGGACTTACTTCGAAAAGTCCAAGGGTTGATACAAGGAACAAAAAGTGTAGAGGATTATTACAAGGAGTTGGAGATAGCCTTGATTAGGGCTAGAGTTGATGTGCTCAAAATCAAGTTCAAGCACAATCAAATGACTCAAGAAAAACAATTCACAAATCAATCACAAAACCGATCCAACAGGTTCATAAATCACGTGAAACCCCTTTGAAATTTGCATGGAAAAATGAAGATCAAATGATGTAATTGCAATCCTTATTTGTAATCTTCACCAAGTGACAACAAAATTGATTGAGATCCATGCGAAAATCAGATCAAAATGGAAGCATCAAAACCGTGATTTCCACTCTTCCTTCAATTCAATACACGCCAACCATAAAATGATATAGAATTCAAGTACTAAAAGAACAATCAATCTTAACAAGACAATTTTTCACGAATTTCATTCCCAAATAAGTCCAAGAAACTTCAAATCCACCCTAGATATGACTCACTAGAGAAGAAGTGAAAAAACAACAAAGAAAGAAATCAATATGATTCATAATTTCTCCTTGTTGCACTCGACACAATTCCAATTCTTAGGTTGAAATTGACAAGAGGTTTAGAACTAGGATGAACCCTAATTCCCACATGTGAAGTGCTAGTGTATAATCTACAAAAATGGCCTCCTCAAACCCTACTATAAGCAAGTATTTATACTTGCTACTCCTAGGGTTAGAAAATGGTCAAAATTACAAGTTTACCACTTTTAAGGTGGCTAGTCCTAAATGAAAATTACAAGGAAATGAAAGTGTCCCAAAAGAAAATACAACCTAAAATAGTTCATAAAAAAATTACAAAGTACAAAATATCATAAGTCTTCATGAACCAATGCCTCGGAATGGAAAACAATCGCAGCGGGTCTTTGATTGTCAATTTAAAAATGTTCTATGTCCATCAACTGTTGTAGGGCATATTGGCATCCCATGGAGAAATATTATTGTACCTGTGAGATTATTTCTCAAATATTTATTAGAATAATAGACATAAAGTAAAATAATAGTGATTTGGATCATCATCCAAATCGAGTTCTGAAAATGTTGACGGTGCTAGAAATTTTCCCATCAAGATTTGAAGAGGATGATGAGGCCACTATGGCTAGATTCATCAATGGGTTAAATAGGGAAATAGCTGATGTAGTGGATCTACACCATTATTTGGATATGGAAGAACTGTTGCATAGAGCCATTAAAGTAGAACGACAATTAAAATATAGAAGTGAGCAAAGGACTAGTTCGACTTCCAAATCTCCATGGAAGTCAACTTAGAAGAGGAACTCCACTTATTCAAAGCCTAAAGAGGACATGAAGGCTAAGAATCCAATTGCTGCACCTAAGGGAAAGACTAACACTAAACCCCCTTCTAAGACGAGAGATATTAAATGTTTTACGTGTAAGAGATTTGGGCACCTTGCATCCCAATGTCCAAATCAAAGAGCTATGATTATCACTGATAGTAAGGATGTAGAGGGTGTGAGCTCTGAGGAGGAGGAGGAGTCACCATCGCAAGAGTATAAGGATGCTAACTTAGAGGAACCCGTGAGTGGTGAGTTGTATGTCATAAGGAGAGTACTTAGTGTACAACCCCAGGAGGATGTCGAGGGGATCCAACGTGAACATATTTTTCATACACGATGTCATGTGCAGGGTAGAGTTTATAGCTTAATAATCGATAGTGGCAGCTGCACTAATGTTGCTAGCACCTTGCTAGTAGAAAAGATGCAGTTGAAAGCTGTGAAACATTCAATACCATATCAATTACAGTGGTTGAATGAATGTGGGAAGGTTAAGGTGACTAAGCAGGTTCTTATAGCCTTTTCCACAGGGAACTACAAATATGAGGTTATGTGTGATGTGGTACCTATGCAGGCTAGCCACATACTATTAGGGCGACCTTGGCAATTCGATAAGAAGATTACATATGACGAGGATAAGAATCAGTATTCCTTTGTATTAAACAAAAGGAAAGTGGTTCTCACACCATAAAAACCATAGGAAGCTAGTGAGAATCAAATGTGGATGGCAAAAGAATTCAGAGAGAAACACGAGAATGTGCGAGAGAAGGATGAGAAAAAGAAGAAGAGTGAGAAACAAACACTGGTGAGTTATGAGGGAAGAGAGTCTGAAACACTGAGAGGAGAGAAAATTGTAAGAAAAAGTGAGTGTAAGAGTGCAATGTTGGCGAGGAAACAACTACTTGTACTTATGTACAAGGATATTTATTTTACTTATACTGACACTAACCTTTCATTACCTAGTATGGTATTTTCTTATGGTCTTATTACAGGTACAAATGGGATAGTCGTGGATGAGAAGAAATTAGAGGCGATCCAGAAGTGGCCCAAAGGACGTATCAAGTCTATGCTTCATCCAGGAGAAGTGATTTGGGTGCATTTAAGAATAGAAAGATTTATAGAGCAGCGGAAATCTAAATTGCATCCTAAGGGAGATAGACCTTTCTAAGAAGTGGAGCGCATCAATGACAACGCTTACAAGATTGACTTGCTAAATCACTATGGTAATGTAAGCACAACTTTTAATGTTTCTGATTTTACTCCTTATGATGCAGGTGATTCGAGGACAAATCTTTTCAAGGAAAGAGGGAATGATGAGGATCAGCTAGCATCTAAAAGGAAGGAACCAAAATCCCATGATCCATTACATGGTATTGGACACCTTATGACCAAAGATAGAGTTAAGAGGATGAATGAAGCTCTACAAGGTTAGTCATAGATTTACAAGCTAAGGAATCAAGCTAAACTAAAGGAGACACAACACTTGTCAACTTGATTCACGTGACCATGGAGGGAAGTGATGATTTAGATGCCCTAGAATAAATTCATTTTATTGATCTAAAAAAACAAAAACACATTCGGCTTTATTATTTGTTATGTTTTGGTTTTATTTGTTTAGTTTGTAATTTATATTATTTAGTTGCCTACTCAGTTACATGAGGATAAGGAAACAAATAGATTAGGCAATTTAGGTTTTCCATATTGTTATATGTACCTTATATAAGCCGTGTAAGGGGCCGGCCATGACATATCTTATCATTGAATTGAAAACACAATTTCATGAGATTATGAAAACTCTCTTTTTGTTCTTTTGCAAAAGAACTCTTCCATAGGAATTCTTAACTGAATTGCTTGGAACCCCTTTTAATAACTTAGGTTTCAGTCAATAGGTGTGATTGGCGTCTAGTTACACAATTCTTGTTCGAAACGGTCCTCGGGGTAATTGATTCAATAACATCGTCGGGCTTCTAGGTTTAATATACCTAGGGTCTCGTGCATCAAAGCCTATGGTTTCATATTTCATGTTTTTTAAAGAAGATGTTTTGTGAAAAGAAATCATTTTGATCTTAGAAAATTCCAGTAAAGAGCTAATAAACCAATCTTTCTTAGCTATTCATTGAATAGTGGAGCTTATAAAAAATATAACATATCAACAAAAGTTGTGGAAGAATCAATTAATGTAAAGTTTGCAGATGAAATAAATAATGATGATTTAGATGAAAAAAACTCTACCAATTCTTAATTAGGAGAGATTACCTAAGAATCTAGTAAATGAAAGATCGAGTTCAAATTCTAAAGCCAAAAGGTTATGAAAATCCAAGATGGACTTGATGGATCCAATTAATGCAAGTCATTAAAACCTAGAATAGAAAAAACCATTAAAGTACCTACTAAAAGCTAAAGGACCCATGAAAATTCTTCAATGACTTGGAAATATAGACCTTCTCATCCACTTAAGCTAGTTTTTGGCAATCTGACTCTAGCATTAGAATGAGATGCAGTCTGAAAAAATTGAAAATTATCTTACTTTGATTTCCAAAATAGAATCTAGTTCTATGGATGAAGCTCTTAAAGATAGAAAATGGATCGATGCATCCTAAGAGGAACTTAACCAATTTCAAAACAATAATGTGTGGAATTTGGTTCCAAGACCATAAAATAAATCTATAATAGGAATAGAATGAGTATCCAAAAATAAGTTAGATGAAGATGGAAGAATAGCTTACAATAAAGCTTGGTTAGTTGTTAAAAAATATTCACAAGAAGAATGAATAGACTATAATGAAACATATGCACCTATTGTTAGATTGGAAGCCATAAGGTTTTTACTTGAGTATACTTGTTATAAAAATTTCATGCTTTTTCAAATAGATGTTAAACGTACTTTTCCAAATGGCTATATTAAAGAATAACTATGTGTTGAACAACTACCTCGTTGTGAAGACCTTATAAAAGAAGATTATGTGTTTAAATTAAAAAAAAAAAGTATTGTATGTCTTAAATAGGTACCTAGAGCTTGGTATGAAAGATTAAGTAAATTTTCAATTAAAAATAGTTATTTTAGAGGTAAACTAGGTACAACCTTATTTTTGAAATATATTAATAAAGACATTTTGGCGGTACAAATCTATGTTGATGACATTATCTTCAAAGCTACTAATGAAAAATATGGTGCAGAATTTGAAAAGTTAATATAGGAAAATTTTGAAATTTTTAAGATGAAAGAATTGAAATTCTTTCTTGGACTATAAATCAAACAAATTGCTCATGGTATATTTGCTCATCAAGAGAAATATACAAGGAAAATTCTAAAGAAATTTGGTTTTGAAAATGTAAAAACAATATCTTCTTCTATAAGTTCTTCAACAAAGTTAGATTCAAACTTAAATGGAAAGAAAGTAAATGAAAAATTATATCAAAGTTTGATTGATTCTTTACTTTAGCTAATTGTATCTAAACCTGATATATTGTTTTGTATGTATATTTGTGCATGTTTGCAAATATCAAAACTTTGACCTAATTAGATACTAAGAAGTTGATTATACAGGTTGCAAAGTCGATTGGAAAGTACTTCTAGTACATGTCAATTTTTATGAGGTAAGTTAATTTCTTGGTCTTCTAAAAAACAAAATTTAGTTACTCTTTCGACAGCAAAAGTAGAGTATCTTTCAATTGGAAATTCTTATGCACAAATTTTATGGATAAAACAAAAGTTATTAGATTATGGTTTGCAATAGTAGAATATGTCTACTAAGTGTGATGATACAAGTGCTATTACGCTAACTAATAATCCAATACAACATTCACACTCTAAGCATATTAAAATAAGACACCATTTTTATTAAAGATCATGTTTCTAATGGGAATGTTTCAATAAAATATGTGCTTTTGGATTTATAGCTTGCTAATATCTTTACTGAACCCTTAGATAAAGAAAGATTTGAATATATAAAAAAAAAAGAAATAAGAGTATGTAATCCTCTTCAATATTAAAAGATTAAATAGTTGAAATAGAAAAGGAAATTAAATAAAACTATTCAGAGGAAAGATAATTTGTAATAACTTTTCTTTGGAAAAAAATAAATATAGTTACTAATATAATTTCTAGGTAAGGTGGAAATCAAATAAAAGAAAGATTCTAGTTGCTAAAAAATTTTTAGAGTAGAAATAGTGTAAATAAATCCTTAAGGTTGAGTAACTCGAATCAACCCAAGTCATGGCACCTAAGAGAAAAGAAACCCTCAAGAGTTCAAGCAAAAATAAACCAAAGAGATCAAATAATAGAAAAGAAAAATCTAAGGCTACTCCTATGGAATATGAGATTCTAGAATGGATAAAGATGAATCTGCCTCCCCATCTCAAGGACTACCAATAAACCTTACCTTCTCCTAAATGGTAGATCATAAGTGAACTACCCTCACCTATAGACCCCGGCATGATACTTGATGAAGAACCTCCCTCATAAGAAGTCAAAGTAGCCAAGCAAAAGATGATTGATGACATGAAATTAACTAAGAAACATGAAAAGCCAGAGATAAAGAAACGTTCAAACTTTTAATTTTTCTATGGATGCTTTGTTATTTTTTGTTTGAGATGCCTTTAGTTGTTGGATGAATAATCTTTGGATGGACCTTTTTCAATTAGTTTATAGTTTTTTTCATGTTTACTTGCATATTTTCGTGTTTTACCCTATATAGGCTTATTCATTTTCATGCAAACAAAATGGGAAAGAAATAATGGAGAAATAATAGAGAACAAAAAGAATATGAGAAAAGGATAAGAGAAATACAACAAATAATTGAAATAGAATCATAAGTTAAGGGGGAAAGTAAGGTTAAAAGTAATGAAATCTAAGAATAAAAATATAAAGTTGAGAGTAAATTTTTAAAAATTAAATTAAATTAAATTAAAAGAAGAAGAAGAAGATTGAAGAATGGAAAAGAAAAACATAGTTTCAAAAAGAAAAATGCAATGTATAGTTAGAAGATAAGATCAATATGATTCAATAACAAGAAAAAGCTTGATTATCTTCGAAAACGAGATATTGATAAGAATAATAATATAAGTGTTTTGATACTAACAAAATAAAATGGATACTAATTGTTAATAAATTCATAATTAATGTACCAAGAAGCAAAGAGAAAGGTATAAGTATTGGAGAATCCACTAAAATAATATTTTTTTAAAATTTTGTGAAATAGAGTACCTAGAAAAATTATTCTAAAAATAAGTTTTTAAATTGTGGACTCGAAACACGTTTTCAATTTAGCCAATTTTGGCAAAACTAGCGGCGCGAACCAAGTTCATTCCTTCAATACATGCTACACTCCCCCGTACAATTAATCCCACCATAAAAAAAAAAAATGTTCATTAAATATCTACCGTCCACATATCTACTGCAAGCCTACAACCTACAAACCTTAAAAAAAAAATGCATACAAACCTACTTTAATAGAGTCACAGACGCTACAGTATTTCAAACTAATAATACAAACTTAGAAACAAAACACATTCTTTTTTTTTTTTTTTCCTTCTACCAACTTCATTTCTTCCTTTATTTTTCTCTCTTTCGTAGGAAGAAGAAGGTCTTCTACAACTCCAAAGCAATGAGATTTGAATGAGTTCATTGAGAACTACCGTTTTCTCAATGAAAAAAAAAAATGACTAATCTAAATTATAGTATGTATTTTTATAAAAAGTTGAAGTTTTTTTGTTAATGTAATAATTTTCATCATTTGACAAAACTTTTATCACGATTCTTTGTAATATTATGTTTTTTATAGAATATTAGTTCTTATTGTTAGCTTATGGCATGTTAAACAAGATTTATGTAGATTTTGTAATACGTAACATGCGGTAATTAGTTTTTTCATTAGTATGAGAGTGAGATCAATATTATGTTTATGAAAATTTTCATATTAAATTTAAATGTCAAATTTAGACTTATTATCTATATTGTTAGAAAAAAAATATTTGTAATTGAATAATCCTTTATAAAAAAAAACTTTAAAAAGTTTTTTATAAAATAATCTTTATTGTAGTCTTATGTAAAATTGTCAATTTTTCTAACAAAAAAATAAAAATTCTGAGATCTGCATGAATGCAATAGCTACTATAAACCTAGCCTTCTCATCAAACCCGAGAAGGTTAAAGAAATTTCTAAAACTTGATGTTTTCATAAGCACAACAACAGTAGGAAGGCACTATCCTCCTTGACTTGAACCAGCTTTCCTTTTTCCTTGCTTGCATCAATAGATGGCTTATCATTCATTTCCATAGTAGTTATGTCATGAGTGATAACATTCACTACCACACATTGAATGTTATGAGCTACAAGAGGATTGTTACGAATATTGTTATCTTTAATAATAAGCCCCCTACTCTACACTCTTTCATTGAACATCTTCTTTAATGTCTAGCAATCCTTAATAGAATAACCAATTTTTTTATGAAATCTACAATAGTTAGGATCACTCTTCCCTTCAAAGGTAAGGGGACATTCAACTCTTGGGAGTTTGATTATTCCGTCTTGTAGGCATATGTTGAGCATCGCATGCACCTTACCCATTGGGCATCAGTACGTTAAATTTTCAACTTAGACTTCTCCATTCTAATCTTCTTTCCTACCTTGGAATCCTCACCTTGAATGGAATTCACAGATGGCCCTCGCTTATTGAACCTTATATGTTCGCCCCTTTGTCTTGCAACCGAGTTATTGGTTCATTACGCATTTTCAACCAATGTTGTGAATGAAACCATAGACAAATTCTCCAAATGAATGGCATACTCAATAAACATGCCATGTATGCAAATCTTTACCAACTCCCTCTCATCACAAATATCCTGAATATCAAGGGGGCGCTCTCTAAACCATTCAATGTAGTCCATGAGGTCTTCCCTCACCTTTTGATGAATTCTTCCCATGTCAGTGAGGTCATGCCTTCTCCATGAGTGACTTAAAGAATTTCTTAAGTTTCAAGTCATCATCCAATCCATAGACTTCTAGCGTCTTGATAAACTTTAACAAATTCTCCTTGGCACTTGCCTTCTTGCCATTAAAGAGCATGAACTTAGGACTCACATAGTCCTTTGGGTAAGATTTCGTAACAATACACTGATGATAAGGGAGCTGCAATTCCAGGACTCCTATGGTAGACTTCACTTGTAGTTCTCTCATATATGCATCCAAATCTTCCTTAGTACCATATGAACCTCTTGGAACAAAGGCTCCAAGCTCCACTTATGTGACAAGGAAAGGCATAGGGTGATTCACATGTTTAGCAACAGTAACAAGCAAGGTACTATAGGAAGATGAAGGGCCCCCAATTCTAATCCTTGTCTCCTTCACCACAATAGTCGGGTGTTGTATAGGTGCAAGTTCTTAGGTTAGAGCTTGCTCTTCAATTGTTACTTGTTCATTGATAACAAAACGGTTAATTTATTGAGGTGCTTAAGCAGCGTGTTGCGATGCAACGTGTACAGGATTTGGTGGGGCTATACCCTGATGTGCATTAGCAACAACAGCCATGGCAAGCATGAACTGAGTCATCATAGTAATAAAGAGATCTATTTTCCTATTGTTCTCCTAGATCACTTACATGACTTGGGCATTATCAAGCACACCCCCTAGTGCACTATTCTCTTAGTTTGCATTACCAAGGGTAGGTGTGATTTGTTCAGTAATTTCAATATTGGTGTCTAATTCTTGATTGTTTCTATCAGTAGAGTCGGGTATCTATCTCCTTGGAGGTGCCATGTTATCAACTCCCACGTTCCCCAGTAGAGTCGCTAAATAGTTGTGGGGGTATTAATCTGAGCGTGGGGTCACGTACGTGCTACGTGGGAAAGTGCTACACATGGCCTAACGAGAGAAGTGACACATATAAGGATAGTCAAGAGATAAATGAGATGGGAAAGAGGAGTAAGCAGTCTCACATATGGTGATAAGTGAGTGTTCTTATTGGGATATCGTGGTTTTGATCTTCTAAGGAAAATCCGATAGAATAGCGACATTTTTCCAAAGAAGAATCCTCTTTTTAATGAGGAGGCATGGGGTATATATAGGATTTTGCTATGAGTTTCATCCATCGATAGTGATGACTATCAACAATTCTAAGTAAATAAGCCTACATACGGGCTTTTCATGGGTTTAGGCCCATTAGTGGCCTCTACTTTATGACCCTTGTTAAGAAAGGTTGGATCAAATCGGCCGATCCAACAAGCCCTACCCTAAGCCCATCATGCCAAATCTCCTCTGATCATCCCAAAACATAGACTTTACTCTCTTGGCCCTATCACCTTGGCTCAAAAGGCAAATCCATTCAATTATCTAGCTAAAAGCCCACAAATTGAATTTAGTCCTTTATAAAGTCTATATAAGTTAGTTCCTTAATAAAGGATATAACATTTTCATAAATTGAGAAGACAAATACCATATATTCATAATTAAGAACGTACATGCAAATATATACAAAGTTTATATATTTGTGTTTTACAAAAGGAAAGGAAATTAACCGTCAAAAATAGTGATAGATACAACTCTATCGATTTCACGTAGCTCATTAAGAAAACTTTTCATAATTAAATATACAACACATGTTGGTAATTAACTAATTAATAGTTTTATTAGTTGGTAACCAATCGAATGTTGAGAAAGAGGCAATACTATTTTTGCTTTCCAACATGGGCAGCTTGTATATATAGGTCTATGGCATATCAATCAATAAGGGAAAGTTTGGTGCTTTATTTAGTAATGTTAACTTATAAATATTATTTCAGAGATTATTAATTAGGCAATATGATGTTACTATAATAATTATGTTTAAGTTTAGAACTAAACACCCACAAGCAAATTTTGCAATAGATGAACTAGTAAAACCGTAAAACAGGTGAAAATAAATCTAAATGGTGGAAAGGATAAGAGTTACATTCCATCTTTAGTTGTTGTCAAAAGCACTAATTGCAGTCTCTTAAAATCAGTATGATATGACAACATCCAACAATTCTAAATAAATGTAAGGGAAAAAGAAAGGAGTTATTGCAAAATTTTCTCATAATTTTCTTTCTTATCATTACTTTTAGGATGTGCGTTGTACGTTTACAATCTGACTCCTCGCATTTGCCTGAAGATACAAATACTTCCACTTACGTCTCTGAAATAATTTTATCAATTTCATTCAAACTTTTCAAACGTTAAATTTTTCTCAGTAAAAGTACTATTTTTACTTGTCTGTGTAGCATATAAATATGCAGTTTGACATGCAAAGAAAATATAAATTATACTTTTTTATATATAAACCAAGCTAAAAAGAATTATTACGATGTAATTTAAAATATTATAGTAATTGTCCTAATAATTGGGAGGCTTTTCAAAAGTAAGCCAAATTGTTTTATATGTCATATCTTAACTTTGAGATATGTATATCTACTATTAATTTATGTGTTTTTTATTTAGATAGGAAAAGAAAAATGGTCATGAACCAATATAGTTTAAAATGAAAAGAATCATTACAAGTTTGATGTGATATAAAATATTATTAGTAACTGTCCTAGTAATTGGGAAGCTTCTTCTCCAAAGTCAGCGTTTATACATGTCTCAAAAGTAAACTTTGAGATATATATATCTGCTATTGATTCATGTATTTTATATTTTGATAGTTAAAGAGAAATAATCATGAATCGATATCGTTCAAAATGAAAAGAATCATTACGAGTTCGATGTGCTATATAATATTATTAATAACTATCCTAGTAATTGGGAAGCTTCTTCTCAAAAGCATTTAGTACAATTGTTTTACTAATTTGGAAGATATGTCATATATGCCATATATGTGCTATCAATTCATGCCTCTTATATGATGATACAATATCTCAGTGGAAAAAAAAAAAATCTTCGTGGATTTTTAGTTTATAAAAATATCTATGTTTGAATATTGATAACTATTAATAACTTTCCACATTCTATTTTTATTTCTCCCCACTAAGTTTATCCTTTTTATCAATTTCCGTTTTGTCCACCATATGATGAAATTTTAATTTGAGTTTCTGTTTCTTCCCATATTCTAGATTTAATGTACTCGTGGTGGAAGTATATATCAATGTGCTATCTTTTATCTTACAATATTAATAGCAACAGCAAGAACAATAATTTATGTTTGCATGTCCAATATATTTATCTCCCCACCATTGAAATATTAATTTTGGTGTGTAATAACATTTCTTTTTTTATTTCTGCCATTCAAACTTTCAATTAATTACATTGCCCATATTCCACCAATTTTTTTTTTTTTAATATCGATTATCCTATTCTTTTATATGCTCGACAGCACGAGTTAAAACTTTGATCTTTATCTTTTAAGTCTATATAAGTTAGTTTCTGAGTTAAAACTTTGATCTTTATCTTTTAAGTCTATACAAGTTAGTTTCTTAATAAAGGATGCAGCACATGTTAATTAACTAATTAATAGTTTTATTAGTTG
Source organism: Laguncularia racemosa (assembly GCA_037954665.1). Classification (NCBI taxonomy): domain Eukaryota; kingdom Viridiplantae; phylum Streptophyta; class Magnoliopsida; order Myrtales; family Combretaceae; genus Laguncularia; species Laguncularia racemosa. Next base: position 2,220,859 of record JBBMOL010000040.1, read on the forward strand.
GTAACTAAAGGCAACACTATTTTTGCGTCCCAACATAGACAGCTTGCTTGTATGTATAGGTGTATGGCATATGAAGCAATAAGGAAAATTTTAGTACTTTAGTTAGTGCTGTGTGAAGTTAAATTATAAATTTTCTTTGAGAGATTATTTCCTAGGCAATACAATATTACTATAATAATTATGTTAAGTTGTCTCATAAAATTAAGGCTTGGATCTAAACACCCGCACTCTTTACAAGCCATGCATTGAACTTGATTTAACTTAATGATTTGGGTTAAGTATTTAAGTTGTATGATGTATGTGCTTGGCTCAACCTAGAGGCCCGTAGTGGCAGATCCTTAGGGGGCACCCCAATGATCTTTACGTGACATTGTACTTACTAGAGTCATGCTTGGAAATGATATGGGCTGAATATTGGTTAAGAGGGTTAAGTGTACATAGGTGTGGAGCCTGTAGTGGCAGTTCCCATCACCAGGTTAAGTGTTTAAGTGTACACGGATGTGAGGCCCGTAGTAGCAGTTCCCATCACTAGGTTTAAGTGTACATGGATGTGGGGCCCATAGTGGCGGTTCCCATCACCAGGTTAAGTGTTTAAGTGTACATAGGTGTGGGGCCCATTATAGCAATTCTCATCACCAGGTTTAAGTGTACATGGCTATGGGGCCCGTAATGTCAGTTCCCATCACCAAGTTAAGTGTTTAAGTGTACATAGGTGTAGGGCCTGTAGTGGCAGTTCCAATCACCAAGTTTAAGGATTAAGGGATCATAGGCATGGGGTCCATAGTTGCAGTTCCCATCACCAAATCATGTTCCAATGTGCTAAGTGTGTTAAGGTGGTCATGAGTACCCTGTTGATGCTTGTAGACCTAAAATGTATTAAGGAAATGGTTGTTTGTGTTTAAGTATTGCATGATGTGTGTGATACTTGTTCATGTTTGTCATGTGTATGTGTTTGTGTTATACGTACTGGGCATTAGCTCACCATTCGGGGAATATTTTTAGATGTAAATATTGAGGAAGATGAAAACCTAGAAGATAACTTAGGTCTAGGTGAGCCACACAAAGAGGAAGACGAAGATTACCTTTATCATTATGGTGATTAGGTTTTAGGACATTTATGATATTTAACTATAATAGATAGTATCATTTGACAATGTTATCTTGGTGTTTAAAGACTTCTGCTGCATTAGATAATTGATATGGTTCATGAAATTATTTAATCTTAGGGATGTATGAAATGCTTTTATATAGGAGGTATAGGTTAAATTGTATTAGAGTTGATTCAGAGCCTTAACGTGCCTTGTGGGATAAAGACACGTGGCAGCTAATAGCATAGGCCCTGGTTTCGGGGCATTACAAACACATTGCAATGCGAGGGTCCATGATAGAGCCATTTTATACCCAATCTTTATAGTATGAATTGTGTTAATTTATTATTGATTTTATAGAAATCATAAAGAAATGGTACTTAATTTTATTATGGTGGTAAATCAGGTTTAATGGAGTCAAGAGTGCTAATTCAAGTGATTTAGAGAAGTCATCTACAATTTGGATCAAAGTCAAGAATTTACACCGCCGGCGTATAAGGGAAGTATACGGGCGTATATTTCTAGAGCCTGGCCGTGTGTCTGGCTTGAAGAACCAATAGAAGCTTACACGGTTAAAGTACACGGCTGCATGTTTGGCTTGAAAAACCAACAGAAGCTTACACGGTTTAAATACACGGCCGTGTATAACCTTGGGTTGAGACCATGTATATGGATAAGTTTGGCCGTTTCAGGAGATCTTTCGGTTTTCTTATATATATCTCTTCATTTTCCAAAAGGAGGGAGTTGAGGAGTGAAGAAACCGAATAGGAAAAGCAGGAGACACCTGAAACAAAGACTTTTCATATTTTTCACTCTTTGATTTTGTTTAGTTATGAACATGTCTGGCTAAACTATTTTCTAGCCAAAGGATCATCAAAAGTTTAGTTCTTCAAGAATTGTGAGATCTAATTGATTTGTTTTTATTCTATTCTTTATTTTTGGGTATTTATATATTTTCTGAATGTTTTGTTATTATTATCTTGTTTGATTGGTATGAATTAGAGCTCTTCTATTCAATTAGCAAGTTAATATATTGTCAATTAGAACGTCAGATCCGTAATTGTTTGATAGTTCTAATTTCTGTGACACAATAACATGTTTGATTATAGAATAGATAGTCAAATTCATGTTATGGAGATATATAATCTTGTTTAAATAGGTTATCTTATAATTTACTGACATAAATTGGTAGTCTCTCTTGTTTTTAATGCTATTGATAGATTAAATCCTAAGAGCTTGTTTAGGGTTGTTTAATCAATAAGAGAATTAATCAAAGAGCTTGTTTTGATTATCAAGAAAGTAAGGAGAGATAGGTTACTAGATCTTGTTAATAACCATAACTAGTTTATCTTAGATAAAGAATAGAAAATATTTGCATCAATGATCAGTTCTATGAATTAAACTATAATGATTCCTTTGGTTAGGCTTTCTTCATTATAAAATTTTATTATCTAATTTCAATTTTATTTGAATTCACAAACAAAACCCTCAATTTTATTTGAATTCACAAACAAAACCCCCATTCTTCTTTTTCTCTCTATTTTCTTTTAATAGAAATATATTTAACCAATCCCTGTGGATACGACCCTACTCAGTGCTGTATACAAATTATATAATTGTTTAGGAGTAGGTTTTAATTTTGTTGGATTCGACACCCACCAAATTTTTGCACCGTTGCCGGGGATTGGTGTCAAATTTATTTCTATTCTTGCATGACTCGTTCTTCTCATACAGGTGAACTCACTTATAATCCAGAGATTGAGAAGACTTTTAAGAGACTGCGAAGAGAAGCTAAGCTACGTCGAAAAGAAACCGTATTGTCTTCATCCCCTAGACTGAACTTGGCATTGGATTTGTTTGATTGATCCATTGAATCTGAAAAAGAAGAAGATATGGCAAATCCTGAAAGAACATTAAGAGAATTGGCTGCACCGGATGTGAATCAATAACCACTTTGTATTCAATATCATGAATTGGCTATTGAATTTGAATTGAAATCTGAATTGATACATTTGCTACCCACTTTTCATGGTCTTGAGAATGAAGATCCTCACAAACATTTGAAAAAGTTTCATATAGTGTGTTCTAGTATGAAGCTGCAAGGAATATCTGACGATCAAATCAAGTTGCGTGCCTTTCTATTTTCTTTAAGTACTAGAGCTAAAGATTGGTTGTTTTATTTACCTCCAGGTTCTATAACTACTTGGACAGATATGGTGAAGCTCTTCCTGGACAAATTTTTCCCTGCGTCTAGAGCCGCTGGCATAAGAAGAGAGATCCGTGGTATCAAACAGAGGGATACCGAGACTCTTCATGAGTATTGGGAAAGGTTCAAGCAACTTTGTGCAAGTTATCCACAACATAGGATATCTGAACAACTTCTCATTCAATACTTCTATGAAGGTCTACTTCCGATGGAGAGGAAGATGATGGATGCTACTAGTGGAGGTGCTATAGTGAATAAAACCCCTAGTCAAGTTAGGGAATTGATCTCCATTATGGCTGCTAATTCACAACAATTTGGGTTTAGACATGATTCTTCTTCAAGGAAGGTAAATGAGGTAAGTGTTTCTAACCTTAAACATCAAATTTCTAACCTAACCTCCCTTGTTCAGCAGATAGCCCTCGGAAATACACAGCAGGTGAAGGCTTGTGGAATTTGTGCTGCCCCTAATCATCCTACTAACATGTGCCCCACATTGTAAGATGACAATCAAGAGCATGCCAATGCAGTAGGAGGATTCCCAGGACAACTACAAAGGAAATATGATCCGTACTCGAATACTTATAATCCTGGATGGAGGGATCATCCTAACTTCAAATATGGCAATAGACCACAAAACTTCCAACAATTCCAGCCTAGGCCATCAAACCAAGTACCACAAGCTCCTTCCAATTCAGGTATGTCTCTTGAGGAAATTGTTAAATCGCTTGTTGTTAATACAAAACAATTTCAGGATGAGACAAAGCAGAGCATTCAAAACTTGGAGAACCAGGTAAGCCAACTTGCTTCTTCTATAAACAGGTTAGAAACTCAAGGTAAGTTGCCTTCTCAAACCATCACAAATCCAAAGCAAAGCGCTAACGCAATTACCTTGAGAAGTGGAACGGAATTGCAGGGATCAAATAAGAAAGGACACCGATCTAATCTTAAGGAATAGCTGAGAAAGAGATCTCGACTCCGGGCCAGCAGGACAACCAGACCAGAGGATCCCTCGTTGAACCACCAAAGGTCATGGTGACAGCACCCCCTTTCCCTTCTAGATTAGCGAAATCCAAGAATGAAGCTGAAGAAAAAGAGATTCTTGAAACTTTTCGCAAGGTTGAGATAAATATTCCTTTGCTTGATGCAATAAAACAAGTACCTCGCTATGCTAAATTTCTTAAAGAGTTGTGCACTAACAAAAGAAAGCTTAAAGGTAATGAAAAGATTAGTGTGGCTGAGAATGTTTCAGCTATTTTTCAGAAGAAGCTTCCTCCTAAATATAAGGACCCAGGTATGTTTACTATTCCTTGCAAAATAGGTAATCTTGGAATCGCTAAAGCCATGTGTGATCTAGGAGCTTCGATTAATGTCATGCCTTTGTCTGTTTATCAATGTTTGAATGTTGGTCCCTTAAAGGAAACAGGTGTTATTGTTCAACTTGCTGACAGGTCTAATGTTTATCCTGAGGGAGTTCTAAAATATGTTTTAGTACAAGTTAATGGGTTGGTTTTCCCTGCTGATTTTTATGTGCTTGACATGGAAAATGATGATTCTCATAATTCATCACCGATATTATTAAGGAGACCATTTCTTAAGACATCCAGGACAAAAATTGATGTACATGATGGTACCCTCACTATGGAATTTGATGGTGAAGTGATTAAATTTAACATTTATGATGCCATGAAATATCCTAGTGATATCTCTCATGTTTTTGTTGTGGATGTTATTGACCTATTAACACAGGCTACATTTGACTTGATAGACGATGATGATTTGAAAATTGCACTTAATAAGAGTCTTACTATTAATGCATTAAAAACTCTTAAGGAGAAGTTTGTAATATCCTCTGATTTGCAGGACATGATTTGTGAGCTGGAATCGTTAAAACCTATCAGGTATGGTGTGTCCTACATTAATTTACCTCCTTCTAACACAAGACTTCTTCCCTCTATTATGCAGGCACCAAAGCTGGAATTAAAACCCTTACCCGAACATCTAAAGTACATCTTCTTAAGAGAAAATGAGACTCTTGCTGTGATAGTCTCTAACAAACTAAGTACTTTAGAAGAAGAAAAGTTGATTCGGGTGTTGAGAGAGTATAAAGAAGCCATTGGATGGTCCATAGCTGATATCAAAGGACTAAGCCCCTCCAGATGCATGCACAAGATATTAATGGAAGATAATTGCAAACCTTCAAGAGAAGTTCAGCGTCGTTTGAACCCACCTATGATGGAAGTAGTTAAGAAAGAGATCTTGAAACTTCTTGATGCAGGTATGATCTATCCAATTTCCAATAGCAAATGGGTAAGTCCAATACAAGTTGTTCCAAAGAAAACAAACTTAACTGTGATTGAAAACTCTAATGGTAAGTTAGTTCCTACTCGTGTTCAGAATGGATGGAGGGTTTGTGTTGATTAAAGGAAGTTAAATGCGTCAACTAGAAAAGATCACTTCCCTCTTCCTTTTCTTGATTAGATGCTTGAACGTTTGGCTGGCCATTCTCACTATTGTTGTCTTGATGGTTATTCAGGTTTTCATCAAATTCCAGTGGCACCGGAAGATCAAGAGAAGACTACTTTCACATGTCCATTCGATACTTTTGCGTATCGAAGGATGCCTTTTGGGCTCTGCAATGCCCCAGCCACATTCCAAAGGTGTATGGTTAGTATATTTTCATATTATATGGAGAATATCATAGAAGTTTTCATAGATGACTTCACTGTCTATGGTAACTCTTTTGATTCATGTTTGACTAACCTTACAAAAGTGCTTCAAAGACGTATAGATAAGAATCTTGTATTGAACTATGAAAAATGTCACTTTATGGTTGAACAGAGCCTAATTCTAGGTCATATTGTATCTTCTAGGGGACTTGAAGTCGATAAAGCTAAGATAGAATTGATTAAATCTTTACCTTACCTTGTAAGTGTACGGGAAATTCGCTCTTTTCTTGGGAGTGCAGGATTCTATCGACGCTTCATCAAGGATTTTTCCAAGATTACTCAGCCCCTATGTAGATTGCTGCAAAAAGAAGTGGCATTTGAGTTCGATGAGGCCTACAAGCATGCTTTTGACACATTGAGGGATAAGTTAACTTCTGCTCCAATCATTCAACCACCTGACTGGAACCTTCCTTTTGAAATCATGTGTAATGCGAGCAATTATGCAGTTGGAGCTGTTCTTGGCCAAAGAGTTGGAAAAGCTTCTCATGTCATTTACTACGCTTCTAGAACATTGGATAGTGCTCAATGTAACTATTCCACAACGAAAAAAGAACTCTTGGCTGTTGTTTTTGCTTTAGAAAAATTCAAATCATATTTACATGATACTAAGGTAATTGTTTACTTTGATCATGCAGCTCTCAAGTTCCTGCTCGCGAAGAAGGAGGCGAAACCAAGACTTATCCGATGGATACTCTTATTACAAGAGTTTGATCTGGAAATACGCGATAGGAAAGGCTCCGAAAACTTAGTTGCCGACCACCTCAGTAAAATACTCGTCAGTGAAGAGTCAATACCACTACAAGATGATTTTCCAGATGAGCATCTCTTTTCTATTCAAAAGACAATTCCTTGGTATGCTGATATTGTCAACTGTTTGGTTACTAAGACACTACGAAGTGATTTGTCTAGGGCTCAAAAAGATAAAATTAAATGTGATGCTAAGTACTATGTATGGGATGATCTGTATTTGTGGAAACATTGTGCTGATCAAATCATTAGAAGGTGTATTTCTCTAGACGATATTCCTTCTGTCTTGCAATTTTGTCACTTATATGCATGTGGTGGACACTTTGGCCCTAAGAGGACAGCTCAAAAAGTGTTAAGGTGTGGGTTGTTTTAGCCTACCTTATTTCGTGATTCTTATATGTTTTGTAAGTCTTGTGAACGATGTCAGAAAGTTGGCAACTTAGGACATAGAGACCAAATGCCACTTACCCCTATTCTTGCTTGTGAAATATTTGATATATGGGGTATTGATTTTATGGGCCCTTTTCCTCTTTCTTTCGGTAATGTTTACATCCTTCTTGCTGTGGATTATGTCTCAAAGTGGGTGGAAGCCAAAGTGACCCGAACTAATGATGCCAAAGTTGTTGTGGATTTTGTCAAATCTCATATTTTTGCTAGGTTCGGGACACCAAAGGCTCTTATCAGTGATCATGGCACACACTTTTGTAATCGAGTAGTGGAAACTCTGCTTAAAAAGTACAATGTCACTCATCGCACTTCCACCTCATACCACTCTCAAACCAATGGATTGGCAGAGGTATCAAATCGAGAAATCAAGTCTATTCTGGAAAAAACTGTCAATCCAAGCAGGAAGGATTGGAGCACAAGACTTGCAGATGCATTATGGGCCTACCGGACAGCTTACAAGACTCCTATAGGTATGTCTCCTTACCATTTGATATTTGGCAAACCGTGTCACCTCCCTGTGAAGTTGGAACATAAGGCATACTAGGCTATAAAACAATGTAACATGCAAATGGATGAGACTGGTGAGCACAGAAAACTTCAATTACAAGAACTTGAGGAAATTCGAAGAGAAGCTTATGAGAGTACAAAATCTACAAGGAAAAAACAAAGGATTTTCATGATCAAATGATTTCTCGAAAGAATTTTTCTGTAGGTCAAAAAGTATTACTTTATCACTCTCGATTGAAGTTGTTTTCTGGAAAACTACGATCACAGTGGGTTGGTCCTTTTGTTATCACTAACATATTTTCACATGGTGCAGTTGAGATCACAAGTCTTGAAACTGGTAAGACTTTCAAAGTCAATGGTCATCGCTTGAAACCTTTTTATGAAGGATTTCAAGTGTGTAATATTGAAGAAACCAGTTTAACTTACCTTGAGTACCGTGATTAATTACCAGGAACGTCTAGCCAAAGACATTAAAGAAAGGCGCTTCATGGGAGGCAACCCATGCTAAAAAAAAAAAAAAAAAATCAATCTATTTTATTGTAGTTTTGTTTTGATTTTTTTTCTTTTGATTAGCTGTAGAAAGGGTACATATCATCAGATGACACTCTCTCGTGCTTAAGGGGAGAACTCCAATCACTTTACACTTTATACCAGGGAAGTACCAGTATTCATTTTCTCTTATTCTCTAATGTTCCTTATGTTTTTAATTCCTCTTTCATTGTGCTGAATTAGGAACAGTGCTGACACAGTTCAAACTAAATGTGGGGGAGAGGATAATAAAATATAGAGAATTGAGAATTGAGTATGATTAGCTAACATCTAAAATCATACTATACTCATACTTTGAATATTTGTCCTTAAGCATTATATGGCAAATTTTAAGCCAAATTTTTCAAAATTTTCATGAAATCTGGAGATTGTACTAAATGTTGTAATAAATATCTACAAAATGTGAAATTGACTTGTTCAAGTGCTTTACTCACCTACTGCTGTGATTAGAATACTTGGTTAAAATTAAGTAGTGAAATCTTTAAGAAACAAATTTACCTTGTATTTAGCTTTAGAATTGGAAGTTTAAGAGTAGGTCGAGTTCTTAAGTGAAAAATAAACAAGTTTACTTCTAGGTTAAATTAGTTACTATATACTCTTTGAAGTTGTTTTTGAAACAATGATAACACTTAGTGAAAGAGGTAGAAGAAACTTTCTCCTTAATGATCCTTTATAAAAAAAAAAAAAAAAGCGGAAAAGAATCAAGCATAGCCATTACTCCAATGATTCAAGTAATTGAGTTAAGAGTATTCGAACTTGAATGTTAGAGTGAGGAAGAGTCCATAGGGGTATCTTAAAACCCGGTCACTTGAGTGACCAGCTCGGGATGTTGCCGACTCGATGAACTCATTATAACGATAAGGGAGAAAAAGGCGAAAGTTCATGAAAAAGAAGCGGGCCAAAACCCGTCAAAATAGATGCTTGATTAAATCAAAAGAATATGAATGTAAAGATCACTGAATGAAATAAGACTTATAATAAAAAGGGAGAAAGTCTAGGGAAAGAGTAGATACCATATGCTTTTACTTTGTGTTGCAAAGATTATATACTTGCCAATATCCAATGAAGTTTAATTGGGTGTTTTTCCTTATTGGATTAAGTATTTACTTTTGGAATAAAAGTTCTTTTGCTAAACATGAGGATTAAAGTTTGTTTTGTTTAGATTAGCTATTAAATTTTGACTATGGTAATATAATCACAGGAAACCAATTTGGTTGGAGAAGTAGACATTAAAATTACAAGTCATGAATTATAAAAGAATAGATGCTTGAAATGATGAATTTTGTATAATCTATGAAAAATTTCTCAATTGATTTGATTCAATTGCTTGAGGACAAGCAAAAGTTTAAGTGTGGGGGAATTTGATAAAGCCATTTTATACCCAATCTTTATAGTATGAATTGTGTTAATTTATTATTGATTTTATATAAATCATAAGGAAATGGTACTTAATTTTATTATGGTGATAAATCAGGTTTAATGGAGTCAAGAGTGCTAATTCAAGTGATTTAGAGAAGTCATCTACAATTTGGATCAAAGTCAAGAATTTACACCGCCGGCGTACAAGGGAAGTACACGGGCGTGTATTTCCAGAGCAAGGCCGTGTGTCTGGCTTGAAGAACCAACAGAAGCTTACACAGTTAAAGTACATGGCCGTGTGTTTGGCTTGAAAAACCAACAGAAGCTTACACGGTTTAAATACACAGCCGTGTATAACCTTGGGTTGAGACCGTGTATATAGATAAGTTTGGCCGTTTTAGGAGATCTTTCGGTTTTCTTATATATATCTCTTCATTTTCCAAAAGGAGGGAGTTGAGGAGTGAAGAAACCGAATAGGAAAAGCAGGAGACACCTGAAATAAAGACTTTTCATATTTTTCACTCTTTGATTTTGTTTAGTTATGAAACTGTGTGGCTAAACTATTTTCTAGCCAAATGATCATCAAAAGTTTAGTTCTTCAAGAATTGTGAGATCTAATTGATTTGTTTTTATTCTATTCTTTATTTTTTGGTATTTATATATTTTCTGAATGTTTTGTTATTATTATCTTGTTTGATTGGTATGAATTAGAGCTCTTCTATTCAATTAGCAAGTTAATATATTGTCAATTAGAACGTCAGATCCGTAATTGTTTGATAGTTCTAATTTCTGTGACACAATAACATGTTTGATTATAGAATAGATAGTCAAATTCATGTTTATTATTTTAATTCCAGCTTATTCATAGAGGAATTTATTTACATTTTTCCTCATTCTCCATTGTATCCTTTGATAGAAAACCTGATTGTATTGCTAGAGGATTAAGTTATATCTTTGTAAATCTATAGTTAGGCAAGTTTAGTCTTGATAGGCAAAGCAAGAAGCTAAGGGCTAGTCAAACTTTTGTAATCTTTGTTTTCATTAGATATAGTTGAACAATACCAATGTTAAATACTAGGTTCCCAATCATAAAGCTAGAAGTGACAACTGATATGCCAAGTGGAACTTCTATAATTTGATCATCCAATTTTCTTTTGTCCATCTCTTTTTAATTTTTGTACTATTATTTGTTTAATATTTATATTGTTTTACACCAATGAGTGATCAAAGGGGGTTATTTGATTTCAATATTTTTGAAAATAGTATAGCTAATCAATTCACCCCTTACATCTTGATTACATAATACTTTCTTTCATGAATCATTAGAAACTATTAAATTCAACTTATCTTTTAACCTATTTTCATTCAGGACCAATAGAAGGGAAAGGATATCCTTGTACATGTTGCCAAAAATCCATTTAAATATAATGAATCCCACCTCACTACGGCAATGTTTTTTGTAAAGTATGCTAATGATGGGGAGATGGCCATCATAAAGCACTATGGCATGCCATTACCTACATGAGAGGAGGCCTAGGAAAAGGAATTGGAGAATATAAAGATGTAGGGATCTCGTAGGGGTAAAAAGAAGAAGAAAAGGGACAATGAGCCACAAGATATGAAGCTTAGCTAGAGATAATGGCAAAAAAGCATAGCGATTATCACAATCTATGGGGCCTAAGGAAGTCTTCTATCTTCTTCAAATCTTAAAATATTTCAAGAGGCCTAGCTTGGTTCCCTACAAATGGAAGATCAAATGAAGCCTCTAGCTAAAGAGATTGAAGAAGTGGACTTACTAGGACTCAATGAGTCACTGTGAGCTATCTTTGTTAATAGCAAGCTACTTCCAGAGATAAAGGCCTACTTTATTGAATTGATAAAGGGATAGAAGTATGCATTTACTTGGATACATGAGGAGATGTTAGGATTGGATTGTAACCTTGCATAGTCATCAAGTCAAAACAAGCATTTAATTACCTACATAATGTGAAGAAAGCCTTTAAGCAATGTCTAACCTAGAAGCTTCTAATGAATCAAGTGAAGTGTGTATTTAGATGGTATAAAGGAGATTCTTAGTAAGTAAAAGAAGACCGATGTTGATCTAGTGAAAGTATGTTGAGAATAGTAATATAAATGTTTTGACACCAACGAAGTAATATGGATATTAATTGTTGATAAATTCGTATTTATTGAACCAAGAAGGAAAATGAAAGGTATAAGTCTTTATAAATTATTAACAAGTTTTTAAGTGTGCAGAATTAAGTTATTTGAAATAAGTATGGTTTTTAAAAAACAAGTTTAGCTCCAAAAAGCAAAAGAAAAAAACAAACACACGGTCGAAATAAATGGTTAGAATCCTCATTTCAATTATAGTAATGAATCAAAAAAAAAAAAAAAAGAAGAAGAAGAAAAAGAAAGGGTGATTTTGGAAAAAGAAAGAATGGAAGACTACATGTTAGAATTTCAATTTCAAATAAAGAGACAATTTTATAAAGACAAACATAATAAGAAATAATAAATTTATTTATTGTATGTCAAGACTCACCTCTAGGAGTTGAACATATTTGGGTATTATTTTTTATCCATTTCACTAAAGTTGATTTTTAAATATCATGGGATCATTTTTATCACATTGAAGAACAATTTATTCAAGCAAAGCAAATTATTAATTCAAAGACCAAAAAGAAAAGATTTAGAAGCATTAACCGGAGATCGACAAGATTAAATAGAGATAATTATTCAAATTTGTCGATAGAAGATGTTTGGACAAAGGAATTAAAGATGAAATATTAAAGATAGCTATGATCAAGGAGATGATCAAGATCTAAACGTTACTCACAACATGTATAAAATGGAGCTAAAGCAAGGCAAACAATAAAACAAAAGAAAACAAGAGACAACATATGTGAAAAAGATAAAAAGTGTAGAACAAGAGAAAATTTTATTCAATTTTATATATTTGAGCTAATATTGTAGAGGATCACTATTGGTTATATCCCCATAGCTGAAAACTTCGTTTTGAAGTTACTTGTTGAGTTTTTCTCTATAGATTCTATGTGAGTTAGCTTAAGTTTTGAACTAAGGGAGACAAAGCAAAGAAGTAGCCAAAGCCATATCATGGAGAGATTATAAAGTGACCGACTATTATAGCGCTCAAAAAGTTCTATTATTTGATATAGTGAAACAAACTAGTAAATTCAAGTGGAATCCCAATAGAAGCTGGAAGAATGGACTGGCATACAAGGTAAAAGTACTATATGCCGCTACTTAATTTTCTTGAACCCTATTCTTTTTATTTTAGTTGCAATTATTTACTGTTTGTTATATAATTTCAAATTTCACTAGTCAATCAGAATTCTAAACCGATATTTCTTAAATAGTGAACAAAGGGGATTCAATAATTGATATCAAAGCTTAACTCGATAGTGACTGATTTTTACAAATCAATGGTAAAGATTTGATAGTTCAAACCAATAAACATCTTATTTTGATGAATCTAACTTTACTTATTATAAATATAAGATAGAGACTTTCATTAAGCCATCAAATTATGAAACATGAGACATAATTGCCACAAGAGATAGAATAATTATAGGAGATGTCAATACTCTAGACAAAAAAAAAAAATAAGGTAGAAGCAAATTCACAAGAAAAAAATCTTCTACTCACAACCATTACTCCCTTAGAATTCTAAGTGATCTCGTCATGCAAAAAAGCTAAAGAAATTTTAGACGCATTATATGAAACACATAAAGGAACTATGAAACACATAAGGAATGGACACCATCAAGAATATCTTGATTAACTTCCTTATGCAAAAGTATGAGCTTTTCAAAATGTTATGCGAAGAAGAAATCAAAGATACCATTGGTAAACTCTTAGTAATCATAAATAAATTATCGTCCTTGAATAGGAAAATCAATAATCAAAATCTAGCTTGGAAAATTCTAAAGATTTTACCTATGTCTTAGAGTTCCAAGAAAACAACCATTGAGTAAGCATGTGATTTTGACTAAACTCATGTTTAGTCAACTTAGAAGTAAGTTAATAGCCTATGAAGTGGATGTACTCAAATCAAAAAGCAGTAAAGATAAAAATAAGATGATTACACTCAAAGCAAGAGAGGCAAAGAAAGATTTTGATGATGAATCAACTAGTGAAGATGAGGAAGTTACAATGCTTACTCAAAGATTGAACAATTTACTTAGGAAGAATGGTAAGAAACCTATTAGTTATAAGAAATTTGATAAAAGTAATGCAGATAAAAGAAATAATGAAGAAAACAAAAAGGAAAAGAAGGAACTTCTATGTTATAAATGCAAGAAGCCCGAACACATAAGTATGAATGCCCAATTCTCATGAAAATGATGAAGTAGTAAAAGAAGAAAAAGAAACAATTCACTTATGGCCACCTAAAGCGATCTTGAAGAGTCGAAAAATGGAGCAAAAGAATCAAAAAGAGAAAATGAGTAAGTCAATCTCTGTTTGATGGAAAATTCTAAGGTAAGCTCTTACTCAAATTCTAAATCTATATCGAAAGATATATACACAAAAATGTTAGAAGTTATATCAAAATCTAAAGCTAAAATAGTAAAACTGAAAAATGAAAATAAGGTTACGAAAGATGAAAACCAAATGTTCTTAGATGAAAACAGTGTAAAAATTGAAAATTAAATATTATATTTTTATAAAGAAGCTTTTGCAAATGGAAATCTTGTTCTTAAGGATGAAATAAAGAAATCGAAACACAATTTGAATACCTATTACAATCCTTAAAGCCACATTTAATAAGTTTGATGAAAGTGACAAGTAACTGCAAATATTATTATCTAATCAATGAACTAACTCATTAAAACATGATTAAGGATATAAGAAAGGAGAGTGCTCAAACACATTCAATAAAATAATATTTGTTGAAACTAAAGAAGTAGTACAAAGAAATCTTTGCGTAAGTGTAAAATAAGATATAGTAAAAGTTGTAATGATTGAAAACCATAATAAAGACTATAATGGATATAGAAGAAGATGAAATCCTACAAATTACAAGAAATGTCAAAATCCAAGAGTATGGAGCAAGTACCTGTATTCTACATCTTATGCATGTTATTTTTGTAATGAGATTTGTCATATTAAAAAATATTATTTTTGTAAAAAGGACAAGCTAAATTATCATCAAGTTAAAAGAAATAGGAATACGAGCTTAAATTTCAAGCTAGTTCGAGTTCCTAAAGAAATATAATGTTTATTATTGGATATAGGATCTCAAAGCAAAAGTTAAAGGAATGTGGTATTTAGATTGTGGATGCCCATGACATATGATAGAAGATGATGTGTTGTTCACAACTCTGATAATACATGATAAAGGATGTGTAACCTTTGGAGACAACTATAAAGGAAAGATTATTGGATATGATACAATCAGTCTAACTCCTCATACTATTGAGAATGTTTATTTAGTTAATGGATTAAAAAATAATTTGCTAAGTATAAGTCAATTATGTGATTAAGGATTTCGAATAATCTTTGAAAAGGATAAATGCATAGCCTTTGATAAAAATAGAATAGTAAAGCTCTTTGAATGATTCAAAAAAGGAAATATCTACAAAATTAAACCTTCAAAAGTTAAGACAGAAAATTATTTCTTTATAATAAAAAAGATAATGTTCGTCTATGGCATCAAAAATTAGGGTATGTTAATTTTAATTAGCTTAAAAAGGTAGCAAACAATGATCATGTAAAAGGTTTGCCTATAATGAATATTAAGGAAAATATTCACTACTCTTCTTGTCTAAAGAATAAAATGGCTTCTATTTCTAATAAAAGGAAATATATAATTTCATAAAAAAGACCGTTGGAAATTTTTCATATGAATATATTTGACCCACTCAGACACTCAGCCTTAGTGGAAGCAAATATGACTATATTATAGTCGATGATTTCTCAAGGTACACACGGATTCTGATTTTACATCACAAGAGTAATGCATGTATATCTTTTGAAAGCTTTACGACATGTGTTCAAAATGAAAAAGGAACTTCTATAATCAACCTAAGAATTGCTCATGGAAGAATTTAAAAATTATGAGTTTACAATCTTTTGTGAAGAGAATAACATCACTCATAATTTTTCTACAGCATATATTCCACGCCAGAATGGAGTTATTGAATAGAAAAATTAGTATGTCAAACTATTTTTGGGACAGAAGCTACCTCAACAACTTGTTATGAACTTTTCATATGAAGGAAGCCTATGATTTCATATTTCATGTTTTTTAAAGAAAATGTTTTGTGAAAAGAAATCATTCTAATCTTAGGAAATTTCAGTAGAGAGCTGATGAACCAATCTTTCTTGGCTATTCATTGAATAGTAGAGCTTATAAAAAATATAACAAAGCAACAAAAGCTATGGAAGAATAAATTAATGTAAAGTTTGCAGATGAAATAAATAATGATGATTTAGATGAAAAAAACTCTACCAATTCTTAATTAGGAGAGATTATCTAAGAATCTAGTAAATGAAAGATCAAGATTAAGTTCAAATTCTACCACCAAAGGGCTATCAAAATTCCAGATGGACTTGATGGATCCAATTAATGTAAGTCATTAAAACCTAGAATAGAAAAAAACTATTGAAGTACCTTCTGAAAGCTAAAGGACGCATCAAAATTCTTCAATGACTTGGAAATATAGACCGTCTCATCCACTTAAGCTAGTTGATGGCAATGTGATTCTAGCATTAGAATGAGATGCAATCTAAAAAAATTGAACATCATCCTACTTTGATTTCCATAATAGAATTTAGTTCTATGGGTGAAGCTCTTAAAGATAGCAAATGGATCAATGTATCGTAAGAGGAACTTAACCAATTTCAAAAGAATAATGTGTGGAATTTGGTTCCAAGACCAAAAAATAAATCTGTAATAGGAATAGAATGAGTTTTCAAAAATAAGTTAGATGAAGATGGAAGAATAGCTTAAAATAAAGCTTAATTAGTTTTAAAGGATATTCACAAGAAGAATGAATACTCTATAATGAAACAGATGCACCTATTACTAGATTGGAAACCATAAGTTTGTTACTTGAGTTTACTTGTTATAAAAATTTTAAGCTTTTTCAATAGATGTTAAAAGTACTTTTCCAAATGGCTATTTTAAAGAATAACTATGTGTTGAACGACCACCTCGTTGTGAAGACCTTATAAAAGAAGATTATCTATTTAAATTTTAAAAAAAAAAAGGTATCGTATGGTCTTAAACAGGCACCTAGAGCTTGGTATGAAAGATTAAGAGAATTTTTAATTAAAAATGGTTATTTTAGAGGTAAAATAGATGTAACCTTATTTTTTAAATATTTTAATAAATACATTTTGGTGGTACAAATCTATGTTAATGACATTATCTTCAATGCTACTAGCAAAAAATATGGTGGAGAATTTGCAAAGTTAATACAGGAAAAATGTGAAATGTCTAAGATGAAAGAGTTGAAATTCTTTCTTGGACTATAAATCCAATAAATTGCTGATAGTATATTTGCTCATCAAGAGAAATATACAAGGTAAATTCTGAAGAAACTTCATTTTGAAAATGTAAAAACATTATCTTCTTCGATGAGCTCTTCAACAAGGTTAGATTTAAACTTAAATGGAAAGAAAGTAAATGAAAAATTATATCAAAGTTTGATTGATTCTTTACTTTAGCTAATTGTATCTAAACCTGATATATTGTTTTGTATGTATATTTGTGCATGTTTGCAAATATCAAAACTTTGACCTAATTAGATACTAAGAAGTTGATTATACAGGTTGCAAAGTCGATTGGAAAGTACTTCTAGTACATGTCAATTTTTATGAGGTAAGTTAATTTCTTGGTCTTCTAAAAAACAAAATTTAGTTACTCTTTCGACAGCAAAAGTAGAGTATCTTTCAATTGGAAATTCTTATGCACAAATTTTATGGATAAAACAAAAGTTATTAGATTATGGTTTGCAATAGTAGAATATGTCTACTAAGTGTGATGATACAAGTGCTATTACGCTAACTAATAATCCAATACAACATTCACACTCTAAGCATATTAAAATAAGACACCATTTTTATTAAAGATCATGTTTCTAATGGGAATGTTTCAATAAAATATGTGCTTTTGGATTTATAGCTTGCTAATATCTTTACTGAACCCTTAGATAAAGAAAGATTTGAATATATAAAAAAAAAAAAGAAATAAGAGTATGTAATCCTCTTCAATATTAAAAGATTAAATAGTTGAAATAGAAAAGGAAATTAAATAAAACTATTCAGAGGAAAGATAATTTGTAATAAGTTTTCTATGGAAAGAAATAAATATAGTTATTAATATAATTTCTAGGTAAGGTGGAAATAAAATAAAAGAAAGATTCTAGTTGCTAAAAATTTTTTAGAGTAGAAATAGTGTAAATAAATCCTCAAGGTTAAGTAACTCAAATCAACCATAGCCATGGCACCTAAGAGAAAAGAAACCCTCAAGAGTTCAAGCAAGAACAAACCAAAGAGATCAAACAATAGAAAAGGAAAATCTAAGGCTACTCTTATGGAATATGAGATTCTAGAATGGACAAAGATGAATCTACCTCCCCATCTCAAGGACTACCGATAAACCTTACCTTCTCCTAAATGGTAGATCATAAGTAAACTACCCTCACCTATAGACCTTGGCATGATATTTGATGAAGAACCTCCCTCAAAGGAAGTCAAAGTAGCCATGCAAAAGATGATTGATGAGATGAAATTAATTTGGAAACATGAAAAGCCAGAGATAAAGAAACGTTTAAACTTTTAATTTTTCTATGGATGCTTTGTTATTTTTTATTTGAGATGTTTCTGGTTATTGGATGAATAATCTTTAGATGGACCTTTTTCAGTTAGTTTATAGTTTTTTCATGTTTACTTGCATATTTTCATGTTTTACGCTATATGTGCTTATTCATTTTGACGCAAACAAAAAGGGAAAGAAATAATGGAGAAATAATAGAGAACAAAAAGAATATGAGAAAAGGATAAGAGAAATACAACAAATAGACAATTGAAATAGAATTATAAGTTAAGGGGGAAAGTAAAGTTAAAAGTAATGAAATCTAAGAATAAAAATATAAAGTTGAGAGTAAATTTTCAAAAATAAAATAAAATAAAATTAAAGAAGAAGAAGATTGAAGAATGGATAAGAAAGACATAGTTTCAAAAAGAAAAATGCAATGTATAGTTAGACGATAAGATTAATATGATTCAATAATGAGAAAAAGTTTGATTATCATCAAAAAGGAGATGTTGATAAGAATAATAATATAAGTGTTTTGGTACTAATAAAATAAAATGGATATTAATTGTTAATAAATTCATAATTAATAACTAAGAAGCAAAGAGAAAGGCATAAGTATTGGAGAATCCACTAAAATAACATTGTTTTTTTTTAAATTTGTGAAATAGAGTGCCTAGAAAAATTATTCCAAAAATAGGTTTCAAAATCATAGACTTGAAACACGTTTTCAATTAGTCAATTTTGGCAAAACTAGAGGCACATACTAGGTCCATGCCTTCAGTACATGCTACACTGTCCCATGCAATTAATCCCACCATCAAAAAGTGTTCGTTAAATATCTGCCACTCACATATCTACTGCAAACCTACAACCTACAAACCTTAAAATAAAAAATGCATGCAAACCTACTTTAATAGAGTCATGGACGCTATTGTATTTCAAACTAATAATACAAACTTAGAAACAAAACACATTCTTTTTTATTTTTCCTTCTACAAACTTCATTTCTTCCTTTATTTTTCTTTCTTTTGCAGGAAGAATAAGGTCTTCTACAACTACAAAGCAGTAGGATTTGAATGAGTCCATTGAGATCTACCATTTTCTTAATGAAAAAAAAAAAAAAAAACTTCATTAATCTACATTCTAGTATGTATTTTTGCAAAAAGTTAAAGTTTTTTTGGTTACTGTAATAGTTTTCATCATTTGACAAGAATTTTATCATGATTCTTTGTAATATTATTTTTTTATAAAATATTAGTGCTTGTTGTTAGCTTGTGGTATGTTAAACAAGATTTATGTAGATTTTGTAATACGTAACATGAGATAGTTAGTTTTTTTGTTAATATGAGAACAAGATCAATATTATGCTAATGAAAATTTTCATAATAAATTTAAATGTCAAATTTTGACTTATTATCTATATTGTTAGGAAAAATAATTGTAATTAAATAATCCTTTAAAAAAACTTTAAAATTTTTTTATAAAATAATCTTTATTATAGTCTTATGTAAAATTGCCAATTTTTCTAATGAAATTTTGAAATAAAAATTAAAATTAAAATTTAAGAATAATATTTTTTTGGTTAAATGGCAAGAAAAAGATCATTGATGTGCATTGTCAATTTAAAAAAAAAAAAAGTGATATTATATGTTTTTTGTCAAATAGCTGATAATTTTTCTATATTTTAGATAGGATAACAATGGGTGACTACATCAAATTGATGATCTATGCATTTAGAAATACTGTAGGTGGTAACTGAGGACCGAAATATGATAAGAATCTAGTTAAGAAGTTGAAAATAAAGAAAAATATGAATTACATCGAATTCTTGTATAGAATATGTCGAAGTATTGGAGTCGATCTAACTAAAGTGAAGGTTGAGATAATTCATAGGCATCTTATTTTCCATGGGGATAATACATCTTATGCCTTGATGGTAATTAGAGATGATGATGATGTTGAAAATTTAATTAAAACCACTAAATCCTTTAGAGATCATGGCACACAATAGTTGTATGTTAGAATTTTTGAAGATTTTTGGGGTCCCTTTGAGTAGTAGACATTCCAAGAAAGTAAGCACCTACATTCCTCACATAACATGGAAGAAATGCCTCCCGAGTCGTCGAAATTTGAAGCATTTGTTCCAACCCCCATGGAGAGGCACCGTTGAGTGATGAAGATAAAGTAGATAATGCAGTGACCCTAATGTTACAACGAGTAGACACACGTGATCTCTACATGGTGCATTTAGGAGCAAAAATTGCAACAAACACTAATGTGGGAATGGGTGTTGAGGAGGAAAGTTCCAACTATGAGGAAAGCTCTAAATAGGAAGATGAGGAAAGTGAAACCAAAGGAGATGATATAGCTAAAGAGGATCCTCTAATTGCACCTAAGTTCTCCAGACAAGCAATGTATTAGCCAAGGCAGGCTGAACCACCTAATATGGCAGTTAGAAATCTTGTTCCCTACTACAATGTTAGTGGTGATGACGGTTACATCTATTTTAAGTAGGAGCAAAATGCAATATAAAGTGATCCAAGAAATAATGATGAGCTCTATAAAAGCATGCGATTTAGGACAAAGGCAAATGTGGTTCAAGTAGTTAAGTCTTACCATATGAAGAACCATTGTAACTTCATTGTTGTAAAATCTAATATGTTGCTTTAGCCTGTTTATTGTTCAAAAAGAGAAGAAGGTTGTAAGTGAAGGCTTAGGGTTCGAAAGAAGAAGCTAGAGAGGCTATTCGTAGTTACTAGATTTGAGGGTCCACACATACACATCAACCCGATAATAAGTCAGGATCACCAACAATTGGATTGCAATCTTCTTGCAAGCCAGCTTGTAAATCTTATCATAGACAATTCTAATATGAAGGTTGTAGAGCTCGCTTATGTTGTGGAATAGGAATTTAGTTACAGGATAGACAGAAAATGTGTTTAGGAGGGCAAGAAACAGGCTATTGAGCATGTGTACAGAAATTAGAAGATGTCTTACAATGAACTCCTTAAGCTTCTAAATGTGATAAAAAAAATACCAATCTTGGAACATTACTTGATTAGGGGTGGAGAAGATTGAATAAACCCGAGGTGTCCACTCTTAAGTGGGTTTTCTAGGCATTTGAGCCATGCATTACAGTGTGAAGATTGCTTAGACCAATTGTTACCATTAATGGAACTTTTCTTTATGGGAAGTATATACACAAGTTGCTAATTGCTTGTGGCATTAATCACAATAACCATATACTTCCACTGGTATTTACTCTCATAGATGACAAGTCAACTAAAACATAGGGCTGGTTTTTGAGGAAATTGAAGGAACATGTGGTTAGCAACCGTGTAGGTCGTAAAACCATTTACCTCATATCAAACAGACATCCTAACATCAAGTCAATAGTTGAAGCTCGAGTCAATGGATGGCACCCTCCATTTGCAATGTAACAATTTTGTATACAACATATTGCAAGCAACTTCAACAAAACACACAAAAATATGCAGTGCAAGAAGTTGGTCACCTACGTTAGGTTATAGGCACAAGCTTGAAAACTAAACTATTTGATGGAATAGGTGAGAGCTATTAAGCCCGTTCCCTTGGTATAGTTTGACAATGTGTTGGTGGAGATGTGGACACTGGTTTATAATGGTTGTTATCAGTTTGCGTATATAACCTTCAATATTATTGAAAGCTATAATTCTGTTTGAAAGAAACTCAAGGGTTACTCATGGCTGCTTTGGTGAAGAAGACTTTCTGTAATTGCATAGCTTACTTTGTCAACAAGCATTCAAAGGTGCCTAAGAATAAGGCGAAGGATAAAATCTCCACCAAATGTGCCATCAAAAAAATAGATGGATGAAGTTTATGAGCTAGCAACCATAGGGTCATCGACTACAACAGGCAAGAGAGAATTTTTGAAGTGCTCACCAATAGTCATCGTGTAGCAAGCAAGTTGACCAGGTGGGGGGTGTCATACACACACTATTGACTTTGCCCGCAGCACATGCACTTGCCAAAAGTGGCAAATATACCGAATCCCATACTCCACGCCTATGCAATAGCTACTTCAATTAAGCTCAATATTTCAACATCTATATCGGATTCGATACAATTCCCATTACTTTATCCAAGAGCAAAACTTGCACGGAAAACCAAGGCAAAAAAGATATCACATGGAGATGGACATTAGAGAGCATCTAGGTAAGATCACATGTGAACTTTGCTGAGAGAAATGCCATAATAGAATAATGTGCCCACATTGACACAATAATGGTAAACATTAGATAATCAAACACACAATTAATTAAATCTTAGCTTACCCATACACATTTATGATATTGAATCATTGCCTATATAATGCTAACATTTTCTATTTTCATTGTGCATATGAGATAGAGCCTCAACCATTTCATTCATTTGTTTTAAAGCAGTAAGAGAGAGATCATTCATGGATGTTGGCGATTCTTGTACATTAATATTTCAAATTTTGTAATTTATTAACATTTTCTAATAAATTATTTATTTCTATTTTTCTATCTATGCTTTATATTTTCTTTAACAATTTTTTATAAACTTTTTAAATAATCATTAATTTTCTTTTCACTGATAAATTTTCTCAAATTGCTTTTTTTGTTTTAAAAAACATTAAAATTTTACATAACAATAACAAATAAAATAATTTTCATAAATTTAAAAATTATGATAATGTTTAAATTTAAATAAAAAATTTCCAATTATATTAATTGTGTGGATTAGGTACATGCTTTCAATACAAATAATGTACTAAAGGTACGTAATTGATCTGTGCTTTTAATATAGATTGTATTGAAGGCGCGAACTCGATCCACGCCTTTAGTTTTGCTAAAATTGGCTAAACTGAAAACACATTCTAAATCCTCAAAACCTATTTTTGGAATAATTTTTCTAGATACTCTATTCATGAATTTTTTTAAAAAAAAGCAACATTATTTTAGTGGATTCCCCCACAAGTATTTATGACTTATTGACATGTTCTCAAGTGTGCAGAATTAAGTTATTCGAAACAAGTATGATTTTTCGAAAATAAGTTTAGTTCCAAAAAGAAAAAGAAAGAAAGTATATATGCATAGTCAAAATAAACAATTAGAATCCTCATTCTAAATATAGCAACAAATCAAAAAAAGAAAAGAAAAAGAAAAAGAAAGGGGGATTTCGGAAAAAGAAAGAAAGGAAGACTATATGTCGAAATTTCAACTTCAAATAAAGGGACGGTTTTATGAAGATGAACATGATAAGAAATAAGAAAATTATTTATTACAGGTCAAGACCCACCTTTACAGGTTAAATATATTTAAGTATTATATTTGACCAATTCTAGTAAAGTTGGTTTTTAAATATCATGGGATAATTTTTATTATGCCAGATGACAATTTATTCAAAGAAAGCAAGTTATTAATTGACAAACCAGAAAGAAAAGATGTTGAAGCATTGATAAAAGATTAACAATGATTATTTAGATTTTCCAAAACAAGCTATTTAGATAAAGGAATTAAAAATGAAATATTGAATATAGATATGATCAAGGTGAAAATCAAGATTTGAATGTTACTCACATCTATAAAAAAAGGAGTTAAAGCAAGACAAATAGTAGAACAAAAGAGAACAAGAGACTACATATGTGAAAATGATAAAAAGTGTAAAATGAGAGAAATTTTTATTCAATTTTATGTATTTGAGCTAATGTTGTAAAGGATCACTATTTTGGTATATCCTCATAGTTGAAAACTTTATTCTAAAGTTACTTATTGAGTTTTTCTCTATAGATTTTGTGTGAGTTGACTTAAATTTTGAATTAAGGAAAATAGAGCAAAGAAGTGATTGAAGCTATATAAGAGAAAGATTGCAGAGTGGATGATTGTTGTAACACTCAAAAAGTTTTATTCTTTGATATGGTGAAATGAATTGGTAAAATCAATGGGGATCCCATCAATGGAGGCGGGAAGAATGAGCTGATACACAAGACAAAACCACTATATATTGTAGCTTGATTTTCTTAAACCATATTCTTTTTAATTTGGTTGCAATTTATTTATTGTTTATTATATAATTGCAAATTTCATTTCCAAGTGTATCTAAATTCTAAATCAATATTTGCTAAATAGCAATTAAAGGGGAATTTTAATTTAAATTTTTCAAAAAAGGTTTTAAACCCTAGTGATCAATTTATCTCCCACGCACACAATCATAAATCCAACCCCGACCCCTAACCCTAACTTCCTTTTCCTTTCTTGATTACTAACTAGGAGCAATAAGGTACAATTAATTGAGTCCATACCCTCACTAGAGTACTAGAAGAAGCACAAAAGCTTTATGGGGAAGGTCTCTTATTTAAGTAGATTCTTTCTAACATTAGCAAAGATCACTCGGCCTCTACAATAGCTCATGAGGGAGTGCCATTTGAATGGGTGTAAATGTAAGAGGAGGCAATCCAAAAAGTAAAGGATGACGATGCCTATCAAAGGTTTGCTAAAAATTTTATGCTTGACATCTTCCAATAAGTCCATTAGAGCTTTGCACATGCAAAAGTTGGATTATTGTGGACAAACTTTCTATGATCTAAGTCAATCTCCATAGGGAAGTAAGGTCAATTACCCAACTTGTAAGGGTGTTGCCTCACACTAATATTTGCCATGCAAAAGTTATGTCATTACTTCTTGGCACATAAGATCAATTTTATCACCTACTTAGAACCCATAAAGTATTTGCTATAATGGCAACTTCATTTGGAAGGAAGGAGAATTCAATATCACAATTAATTGTGGTGCTATGGTTGTTGTAACGATGATGATGGTAATGGTGGTAGTGACTATGGTGATATGTGATGTGGTTATTAGGGTGATTATAGTGACAAGAGTGATAGTAATAGTCAAGGTAGTAAGATGGTGCAATTGTAGTAGTGATAATGGTTGTGGTATGATTGTTCTGCTATGGAGGTTTTGTTGTCTCACTGTTATTATGCATAATTAGATTAATTTTGGGATTTATTGTGTGTTCTGCACTCATATATTCAATTGGTTTTTAGTTTATGTAAATGGGTTTCCAAAACTAAAGGTTTTTGTCATAACATGATTTTCACCATATTTTTTTCTAAAATGATCAGTTTTAAAATTGTCCTGCTGACTACCAACAATATTCAAAAGGCGAGTTGGTTGTTAGAAATAGTTTCAACGACATTAACGTTTACCCTATTTAGACGAAGGTACCAAATAGCTTAGTGCATTTTTCACCCCTACGAGCTGCCAATGTTCGACGAAAATGCTAAATTTCAAGTTAGGTTAACTAGTGCTCGAAAGAAATTTATCAAATATTTTTCCTGAACAATTGAAACCTGTAAGTTCACTTGTTAACTCATCACTATATTATGAAAACATGCAAACGGAGCCGAGAGCAACATATTATGAACTCATCTAGTCACTAAAATAACTTAGTAGTCAGTTGCAATAACGTGGGAACGATACTTGCAGTCTAGGAATCCATGTTTTATTACTTGCAAATACCCTAGTACACTTGCTCGAATTAGAACTAACGTGCTACAGCGCAATGGTTAGTGATCATGGTATGGTGGGTAGCACGATGGTGGTGGTTATGGCTGCAATTGTGGAAAGTGGTGGTGTTGATCTACTAGACGTGGTGGTGGTAATTGTAGCGAAGAAAAGATTTCTTCAGATTTGAAGTTATTCTGGGGAATAGGATTCATTAGCAAATAACTACTGCACATTTAAAATACAATTGAATATTATAATAGCAATTAGAAAGGAACGAATGAGAGATTCGATAGCTATTCTATTTCCTCGAAATGATCATGATATAAAGATCATTTTGCGTCGAAATATTCGAAGTCAGCTAATACTACCACCTCGTTCATTGGGGACATCTGCCAGTTTCATCCCTTCAGCTTTCACGTTTACAAGCAGTCATACCTTTTTTTTGTTACTAATCCCTACACGGTGCATATTCCTATACATGTTTATTGGATTATGCTTAATGTTCGGATCTAAACCGGTCCATATTTGAAAAAATCCACCCGTAATTCATCATTTACTAATTATGTTTTGAAAACCCAAATTCATAGCCCAACCCATTTGATAAGCATACTCCATTTCCCAGTTAAACCCCTCAAAAAAACAAAAAAAACAAAAAAATCCTCATGATAATTACCTAAGAAATTGGAAACGAAAAAAAGTTTTCATAAAATTTAAGTAAACAAAAATAAATTATTTAAACTCTTCAACATAACAATTCGCAATGTGTCATAAGTCTTGACCAACAAAAAATATAACTAAACACAACGAAATAAATAATCAATTTACTACGTCAAAACATTGTATTAAATCAAGCTATGGTTTAATCAAATATAAGTGTCAGTAAGTAAATCCATTAAATCTTTTGTAAGATCTTATGAGAGACCACCAAAATGTATACAATATAAATAAAAAAGATGTGAAGTTATATAAATTAATTCATCTCCTTTTAGTTTTTACAAATCATAAAAGCCTAAAGGGTGTTCTCCGATATAGTTCAATCCATAAGCTACATGGAAATTGTTTAAATCGACCTGTATTTTAAGTAAAACTAAACTTATTTACATACCATATGTTTGAACAATTTAAGCACCAAGTTTTGAAGATGTTTAAGAATTTAAGATTCTATAGTATAAACTTATTAAAAGAAATGGACATAACATTACGTGAAGATAAATTTGACCTTCTAACACGGATATTTGACATAAAAATATATTAAACATATGTCAAAAGGATCATGAATGAGGAAACCATATCTATAACTTACTAGGAAAATAAAAATAAAAAATAAATCAAGTCTTCTAAAAGAGAACACCATGAGATCTACAAGCAAAAGCAAATGTCTTATCATTTAATTCACTTTAAAATAATTACGGCCCCTTTTTTTTAACAGAAAAAATATACATTGAAAATGACAATTACCAATAATAAATTAGGAATTTTTATTTCAGTATTTACTTCATATAATTTTTTATTATAAAAAATATTTATTTCAGTATTTACTTTACTTTATTAATTATAATATTAAGTTGAAAAAATAAATAAAATTACCAATTTGCCTTTACTTGATCATTAATTACAATATTAATGAGGATGTAGTGGTTATAATATTTCAAGCTTTTATTCTCGAAGAGAACAAAAAATTTCATCTTTTCTTAAATAATATTCATTTCCAATAGAGTGGGAATAAAAAAGCTTAAGAATTAAAATTTTCTCTTTATTTTTCTAAGTAAATAAGACAATAGATAGTTGAGAGATAATGGTTATTTTATTCCCTCTCTATTACCTCCAAGTAAACAAACCGCTAATGTTATAATGAGTCAAATTGAGACAATACAGTACTGATAGGGCAGCAAATGAGCCGAGCTAAATCGAGCCAAGCTTTTTAAGACACAAACTTGGCTTCTTAGAAAAATTATCGAATATGAGTCAAGTCGAACTTTCACCAAACTCAAAAATTAGAAACTCAAGCTCGAACTCATTAAGGAATTTGAAACTCAAACTTAGCTTATTTAGATCAATGAGCCTAAGCTCATTAAGCTCATTTAACAAGCCTACTTACAAGCCTATTCGTGAACTTACTTATTAACAATATAAACGAAAACCTACTCATAAGCGTATTAGTGAGTTAATTTGTTAATAATATAAATGAGATTCTATTCACGAACTTTTGCAAACCTACTCATCAACTTGTTTGCAAGCCTACTCATCAGGTTATTTGCAAGCCTACTCACGAGATATTTTATAAGCTAGCTCATTAACAATATAAACAAACCTACTCTCAAATCAACTTGCGAAGCTAAATATAAACTCAAGCTCAACTCGTTTAAATAAATAAGTTTTATTTTGAACTCAAGTTCAATTCGTTTACTAATCAAACTCAAACCAAGCCGAACCAAGCTCAAATTGCTCACAAGTAGCTCAAATCATTTGCAACCTTAAGTATTAAGCTTAAGCTCACTCAATTTGAAACTACAAAGCTCAAGCCTGAGCTCAAGCACTCAACCCAACATGGTACTCAACAAGCTTAAGCTTAACTTAATTAATTAAACTTGTTTAAACTCAATTTATAAGAAATTATTATTTTTAAATAAGACAAGTACTAACGTTCAAACTCCACTCAATACTTGACTAACATTAAAATCTAACTCGAGCTCAATTAAACTTATAAGCTAATAGAACCAAATTTATAAAACTCGAATTCGACTCAATAAACTACTCGAATAGTTAAAGCTCAAGCATGGTTTAATTGATGTCCAATCAAACTCAAATTTTTATTGAACCAAACTTATGTAACTTCATTGCCTTACACACCCGAAGCGTTTGTGAAAGTATAAATTTGCAAAGTAGATATTACACCCAATCATTAGTTACGAAAAATCTCTACCAAAATTAGAACTTAACAGTATATGTTATAATGGATAAAAGAATTACATGGATCATGATACTTGAGCCCCAACCGTACATATTATAGAGCTCGTTAAATGCATAGTTGAAAGTTGATGGGTCACGTACTGGACCATATTGCCAGGTTAAGAATGCCCACGACGTAGCTGGCGGCAGGTTTCTTGGATCACTATTCATCTAGAACTGCTTTTATGGGCTCCAAACCCATAGAGCAATACGCATAATGAAACCATCTATATTGTGAAACACTAACTCGACCAAAGAAAATTTGTCCGAGGCCAATGTAAGATCCTCTTTTAACACGGTAATTTGTTAAGCGGACGGCCGAAAAGACTGGTTGTCCCAGTAAGCGATCTCATTTAAGCAAGCAAAGCCACTCTGTGACACTAATTTATACTTCCATGAGAAAAATTCTTCCTTGGACACGTAGAAATAAGCTTAAAAAAAAAAAAAAAAAAAAAAAACTGTGATTTCTTTTTCTTTCCTTTCCTTGTAAAATCATAGAAAGATACCAAAAAGTATATCATCTTAGAAATTGGCTCCTCAAACTGAAGCTAAAGGGAACCAGAATACCCCAAAATATGCACTGCCCTCAGCATCCTTCCCCCCAGACAAAATATCCCCCAACCTATCCACTGCCTAGTGCACTAGCACGATTTGAACCTACTGTCTGCTAGATTAACGTGATCATATGGGCAGTGAAAAGGAAGCGATTATTTGAAAAATGCAGCGCTCCAGCAAAGACCCACATTATCAGCATCCCTCCTAAAGAAGAATGAAGCAAAAAGCGAAATGCACCATCGTCTAGCAAAACTCAGCCCTTCTGGATCAAAGAACTATGAAAAGGAGGAATCAAGCTTGGGCTCCACAATTGGATGACCTCAACTCAGCAGATGCTGCACCAAGACTAGCCATCTTAGATTCAGAAAGCTTTGGAAGCACTGACTCTATCCCTTGGGAAACTTTCAAAGAAGGCCTCAATTTCATGCACTGCATCCATAGTAACAATATGCACAGATGTAATAATTAGTCTTCGGATTAGTCTCATTAGCAAAGCTACTAGACTGCAAGACTACAAACAAAAGATGGCAGAAAAACCCACTAAAACTACCAGCAGGCAAGAAAGAAAAGATCTACAGTAATTTCAACCAGTAACTAAATAATAACTTACCTCTTGATAGAAGGCAGCAATCTCCTCTTCAGTAAGGCCTTCCTCCTCACCAGCATTTTCTTCCCAACCAAGGGAACGCAAAAATGCAGCCTCTTCCTCATCAGGATAGACACCTACTGTGTTCATGTTATCCTCTATTATATTTGTAAATCTGCCAGCTTCTGCACCACTGCCATTAAGGCCATTCACCTGAATGCCATTTTCCACCAGTCGAGGACTTCCAGCCAGAGTTTCAGTTTCAGCTACTTGCACAGGAAAATCCACACTCGGAGATTTGTCAGCAGGACCAGATTCTGGCTGTGCAGTAGTGCTTGTTGAGTTCTTCCTCTTAAGAAGATTAAAAAACTCATTTCGGCTCTGAGCATGAGAAGAAGATGGCCTTTTATCCACAGCTGGTAGAGAATTTATAGACAAAGCACTTGACTTGCTCCCCAAAGACGAGAGCCTTTGGCTATTTCCATTCTTCAAAGGAACAGAAGCAGCAGAAGCAACAGCGCCCTGGCTATCTGATGCCTTGGTGTTTACCATGCTTGTTGGACTAGCCACATCCTTTGTTGTGGGGACACCATTCTCCCAAGATGGTTTAAGAACCAAATATTTCCCACTATGTGGAGTTTTATTCATCTCAGGTTTAGTTTGTCCACTGCGAAGAGATTGATTAACAGGCTGAAGTGAAGACTGCTGTGGTCCATTCTTGCCTACTACATTAATCTCTCCTGGTCTGAATGCTGCTTTTGTCTTGGATTTATCAGAAGAACCAAGTGCCTAAGAAGGAAAAGAAAATTATAAGATCCATTCCTTGTTATTAGCTATCTGAAAATGTTACTGCAAATACTCGAATATACATGGCATCTTTAAAGAAGGTTTCAACATACTACAAATTCAGGCAAACAAATATTAACCAAAGGTGGATGACCCAATTAGGTAGTAGACTCCAGAGATAATTCAAACTAACCCCATCACAAGAAGCAAATTTAGTTGATACAGCAAAGGCCTAATCAATATAACTATTTCTCGGCCCTTTTCTTTTATCAAGGTTCATGGACCTGATTTATTCAGCCAACAATAAATACTTCTCTATTTCCTAATTGCAAATCCTTTTATTCCCGTCCACTTCACTTTGTCACAGTAACATTTCTGCAAACCACATGAAACAGCTAAGATGCTAATAGCAAGAGGGGTTGAAACTTCTAGCAAAGACAACCATAGCTTAATAAAAATGCAGCAAGCACAAGAAAGTGGATCTAGAGTAATAACTGCATCATTTTTTTTTTTAACAATAAGTCTCCCTTCATGAGGTATTCATCTATCTATACTGTCTAGGAGAAGCAGTAGGATTACCAAAATAACTCCATCAACATAATACACCAAAACATACAGAGGCTCCCTCAAGAAGATAAACTCAAGAGTCTAAACATACTCAACTCCAATTCGACATAGACATTCTACCAATGAAGTAAGGAGTAATAAGAACTCTGTAACGACGATATGATTAGATGAATTAGGTTATAAAGATTAGCACCAAGTGCTATTGTACAAAAGCTTTGGTAAAAAGCATTGCATGAGCTCAAAGATCCTACAGATTAGCAGTAAAGGATAGAGCATTATAGCAGCCTCCAAGGACCGAGCCCAAACACAGAAGAGATAAAAAGCATATGGCAAGCACAATGACATAGAGGGGTCCACATGCTTTCAGAAAATCTTTTAAAGGAGAGAAAAACATGCACCATAGGCAGGATAGCATTTTAAAGATGGATACTAACCTGACCAAGGGAGATCACTGATTAGTAGAAAGAATGTAGGATGGAATTTTCATTTTGCATCTTCTTTTTCTTTCTAATTTCTTCGTTATATGTGGATTTGGGTGGGGCTTGACTATGTAATATATATAAGAGAAGGTATCAATCATCACAGGCATCAATTGATGATTTATGTCATCATATGATGTCAAAGGTGCCTATTTTATGTCTTCTTTTTCCTTCTAGGATTAACAACATCATCATATAATGTCAAAGAAATCCAAACAAAGACACTGATCTATCACAGGCAACGATTGATGATTAATGTCATCATATGAAGTCAGAGCTTTCTATTTTATATTTTCTTTTTCCTTCTAGGATTGACAATGTCATGATATGATGTCAAAGAAATCCAAACAAAGACACTAGACTATTCATTAGTTTACCAGCAGTTGAAACCTATAAACATGTGTATTACATATATTTCTACTTCTGTGGACTACTTAACTAGTAGGTCACTTGCTCTCAACCCAACATGAATAAATGATCAAACACCTCCTTTCTTTTTTCTTTTTTGGGTGAATCAATTAATTTGTATTAAAAGGGAATCAAGCATATATTCAATCTTGTAGAAGTCCAAAACCATAAATGACACAGTTATTAACCAAAAGAATCAATCAATTCAGCTGTTTAACAGATAGACTGGGAGTTCATTGTCTAACCTCAAACTTAAACCTCATAAATCCATAGTTTTCTTTATGACTTACCGAAAGAGGTATACCAACATTCAGCATCATGCACGTACGTTAAATGTCTTCAGCATTAGAAGTAAGCTAATAGTGCAAGTTTCTCCTAATTAATTAAAGGGGCTTATAAGCGCCAAATAGGTTTCAATGAGTCAAACATTGTAAAACGACTCTGGGACTTCATTTGCTAACTCCAAACTTAAACCTCATAAATGTACGGTTTTCATTATGACTTACCAAAAGAGGTATACTAAAAATTTAGCATCTTGCAAATATGTTAAACATCATCAGCATTAGTTCAATTTTATTCCAACTTGATTAAAGGGTCTAATAAGTGCCAAATAGGTTCCAACAGTTCAAAAACATTGTAAAACCAGATCATTCATACTGGATACAGGTCAATCCACTCCCAATGCTGTGTCCCACATAACCATGTGTTGACAGCAAACCTCATATTTTCACATAACTATTTATACTACAAAAAAAAATATAAATTTCAAACATCAAATGAATGTCTGACCCAAACAGAAAATTTGAATCAGGGAGGTCTCCAGATCTTAAGCTACTTTTTCTTTCTTTTTTTAAAGTTTGGCCATCCTCTGCCACCAGCAATGGCCACAAGCTTCTTCTTTTATTCTTTCATTTCTCATCCAATTTTTCTTTTTTTATTATTTTCCAAATTTTTAACATTTTATAAACATTAATTAATATAAAATAAATAAATTAAGTGACACATAGCACAAGTCAGTCAAATTTATGCATCAGCTGCCACATCAGCTTTTCAGGGGAAGCTAAAAGTCTCTGTAATTTATCCCCAATTGGATGTTAGAGTGGGTTAAAGGGTGCCATTGTCAAAATAAGAGAGGAAATAGGAGGGATAATGAAAGTTAGGGAGTGGACAAAGAGAGGGAAAAAGAATTAGGAAATAGAAAAATAGGAATAGGATGAGAATGTCAGGTTAAAGGATGATATTTATCAATATAAGAGAAGAAGGAAGAACAAGTTTTTTTTTTGGATGAATGAAGAACAAAGAATGGCAGATAGAGTTTTCCAATCCATAAATAGTATCCTCTGGTCCAATCATGAATTGATATGTATAATAGATAAATCAATGATGGCTGCACTTTTTGCATTTTTGTTTATACACGGTAATACATGATTATGTGAGACACAAATGGGATACCAATGTAAAAAATGGACTTTGACCCAGAGGGATAACGACTGAAGAAAAAAGAGGGTAAAGAAAAATAGAAGATGGGAAGAGAGGGAAGAGAATAGGTTATAAGAAAGGCAAAAATAAAGAAATATGAGAGAAAGAGAGAGAGAGAGAGAGAGAAGGAAAATAAGAGAGGGTAAGGATGAAAATAAGAATAGAGAGATATTAATATTATTTCTTCTGGTTAGTTTGATTAACTATATAATAATGACAACAATAAAAGCAACTATAATATATAATTAAATCGTTACAACTATATATGTGTATATGTATATGCGTATATTAAAGGCAACAAATCCACAATGCTTACACTTAAAAAGATACAATGTTGATGTAAAATTGTCTATATATACTAAAATTGAACGTGATTTGCTCATGATGTATGGTCCAAAATAATACATACTGTGTATAATAAACAGAGAGATAATAACTTAATTTATTAGATATAAGTACATGAAATTACTCAACATTGAATATGGCTTTGATGATAAATAAATATTCATTATTCAATTTCCATTAACCACAGCAAAACGTGGGTTATTATTCTATTAACAACTAATAATTAAAACCATTATACTAATGAATTAGTAAATTAATTAATAGTATTTAGTAAATAATTAATAAGATTATAGTAACAACTATACTTAATAACCAATATCTTACTGCCAGAGGAATATAGGTTTCTACATTATTTTTATTAATCACTTATTAATAATAAATATTAATTAATTGGATCCTTATATGACAGTAAACAATAGATAAATTAATTGTTTATATTTACATTTTTTAATAAATCTATCATTAGCAAACAGAAGGTATTCAAGTACTTTTTCTAGAATTATCTGGAGACAGTCCCATAAGCCAAATACTTGATGGCAGCTATTCATTTAAACCAATAAATGTAATTTATATTCCCCATAGTAGCAAATAGCTAATATAATTGTTATTCCCTTTGCGTGCATAAAGCGGTACAGAACCCTTTCTATGGCTTTTAAACCTTATATGCTACTGACTTTCTACAAGAATTGAAGAAACTGGGGAGCAAGGTCAATGCACAATCCAACTACCAGGTTTTCAATGCATAAATGCCAACTTCAGCAAAAGAAGAGTTTCACTGGAATAGATGAAGTATACAACTCATAATAGATTTGTCTTTTTGAAAACAAAACATTATGATGATGGGATCATAAGGAAGGCCTTTTAACAGCTAGATTAAATAGGCACGCGTAAGATGTTAGAAAAGTCAAGAACAAAAAGAAAATGTTAGTAGGGTACCAAAAGCTTTTTATATGGCACCAGTTCACTTTTGTTCTCCAGGCAAACATGATTACATATATCAATAAAGTTGCTGAGTACCATACAATATTGTCATGCAAGAGACTAATTGGGGTGACATCAAGAATTTCAAGACCCAAACTTCAATGTTCTAGACCACCATGAAGTCATCATGTAGAATATGCAATTCCAGATGAAGATCCACTTTGCATCAGAGCAAATACTACAGTGTGTCCTCTTTTCTTTTGTTTTCTTCTTTTCTCTTTATTTAGATATCTCAAGTGTGTTATATTTTCATCAATTGTCGTTCAGGGCAGGGTTTGGGGGTGGGGGAGTGACATAACATCACCCATCTTTTATTACCCTACAGAAAAAGGGGCTTGTGTTCCTTAATAGGAATGCGAAGATACCAAATGCAAAATAGTTTCTGCCATATTAACTAAGAAAATGACTATCCCGAGTCTACTGAACTACTATAATTTTAGGGCTTTGCCATTCATTGTCCTGAATGGCTTCAAAACAGAGATGGAAAAGCCACAATCACCCACCAAGCCTGAAAGTCTATCATTCAGATATTCTGTATTTGTTATGACATGTGGTAACTATAGTCTTTGAAAAAAATACCATCACTCATATAGAAGTAGCAAAAGTCGCACATCAAGAAAATATATCACACAGAGCAGAAGTAAAAAGAAAAGAAACTCAGGAACATATATTGCCATATTCTTACCAAACTTTTAGGAATTGATGGTGTCACTGGAATTAATTGCCTGGATTGCTTGATGGCCAGCTCCTCAAGCCTTTGAGTCTTCAAGGATGACTATAAAATATACTCAATTAGCTAGACAATCACAAGAATGATAATTTGTTGACTAGGAAAAACAATATATTTAAGCTCTTGAAACAATCACAGGCCCTGAACTTGTGATACCTGTGGAGGAGTGATTGCACGAGGTGGAGCCTGTGCTAATGCTTCAGCCATGTTAAGATTCACCATGTAACTTGAAGTTCCAGAAGCCGAAGAGGATATTGTATTTTGTTTCACAGATCCAGATCCCTGACTGGAGCTTCCGATAGCACTGGGAACTTCTGCTAGAGCCGAAGTCCACCCCTCTCTGCCAATTAGAGCTGAATTACCGACAGGCAGACCCTGAACAGGTGATGGCAAACCAGGAGATGAGACTCTTCCCAAATCCACATGTACAGGCTTTTCTTCACCTCCCAAGGAGGGAAAATCCTTATCAAATGACCTGTGAGCTGTTCCATTTGCATTACCCCCAGAAAGTCTACCACTGCCATTGCTGTCACTGCTATTATTGTTGCTCCCTCCATTTTTTAAGGTAGACGAAGCTTTTCTGGGAAACTGCTCCCCCTGCTTCCTCGAGATCATTGATTGCGAACGCCTCAGTAGATCCTTCTCAACTCTAGAACTTAAAATGCTTTCCAGTGGACCTGAGATGTCATGATCCCAGTACTCTTCAAAATTTAATCTTTCCTTTTCTCTGTCACCATCCTTAGCCCGATGACTTCTGCTAAAACTACTGTAAGCATTTTTTGGGGACCCATTGCTGCCTAAACCCCTTCTGGAATTAGATGAAAATGATCGGTCAAAGTAAGTTGATCGTGGGGAATCCAACTCAGTTGCTGTCTTAGAAATTCTGTTTCTAGTGAAATGTGCCGTTGCAGTACCATCTACATCATGAAAAAGAAAAAGAATTGTCAGAACTGATATACATTTAAAAATGTCATGCCTGGTACAAACCAAATGCGGCTACATACCCCAAGATACCATCTACCACTTTTGTTTATTACACAGACTCCATCTAGGTAAAGAATCGTCCCCATACATGACTCTAAACTAATGTAATAACAAGCAAAAGAACATTTATCATTAATAACGTATGAATCACTTGAAGGATCCACAAAAAAAAAAAAAGGTTGCATTTAATTACAGAAGGTTATAGAAGTTTCAATCCATGCAGAATCATTAATGGCTACCTCCATAAAACTGTTAATCTAACAATTCCAACTGTTATGAAGCCATCAACTATTTTCCAAGTAGTCCTTTCAAATGAGATAAATCTGATCCAGCCTGTAAATATAAAAGGTTTTCCTTCCAGAGCTTCCTGATAATAACCCCTTAAAATGCTTCTTTTCTAACTATGGTCATCCCTTTGCTTTTACAATACACTGTAACATTGCAATATCTTCTACAGAGAAAGGATTGAAGCAACCTCATCATTCAACTCTATATATCTGTTAATTTAAACTCTGACAAAAAATTTATCATGTCTTGTTTCTTTTTTACTTCCATATAAATTTTGCAGATTTTCTTCATTATGCAGACTAGATATTAAGCACATAAAATAAGAAACAGTCTGGCATGACAGGCTTTAAGAATGATTTTCAATAAGTAGCTATCTTCCCCAAACTCCATCAGAATTCTATGTAACGTAATACTATTCTGTTCATCACAATATACAATGACAATGCTTCTAAATATAAATTTACATCAAGAGATCAATCAAACCAACTTTCATTGTCATTAAATTTTTTGTTAGACCTTAACACCTGTAAGACATAATTGCAATACAATAAATGTGCTACATGCTTGAAGCTAGTTACAGGTGTATAGGAAGTGGCAGTCTGAATACCATATATCAATTTTAAGAAGGAACTCATTACAATAAAAAGAACAGAAATGCAAGTACCTGTACGAGGGGAAGATGATGTAAAATTATTGGCCGAGTTACCTACACCGGTGGAACCTCCACTACTTCTCAGCCATTCAGGAACTAGTGTAGGTTCACTCCTTTCCATAAGGAATCTTGCACATGATCAGAACAGCAGAGGTATCACTACTAACCCTCTTCACCCCCACTCCAAAAAGAAAATGCACCGTTCTTTTTCAAATAATTACAAATCTGAAATCCCAAATCCTGCTCTTTTTCTCACAAATATGCGACTTGTGCGACACAACATCCACTTAAACTCCCTAATCCCAGAACACACTCATATTCAGCCGCAATAACCACACGACCAACGGCAAACTAATATTCAAAAACTCTCATGCAACCACATAACCAAAGGGCAAAAACACAATGCCCATGAAATTGAATCCACCGACACAACCAGGACACGGTATTTAAAAGAAGACAACCTTTGCTTCCTCTAATAATCCATTACTGTCGAAGCCGGTGTGTGAAAAATACCACAGACACACACTTAAAAGACCCTCATTCCAACTAAAATAATATACAAAGCCACAGTATTGCCTCTAAATCCTCTTACCCATGATGCAATAATATCAACACCTAATCTTCTCAATCAATTGCATCACTTAAGGAAAAACTCTACCAAGTACGTTCACAATACACAGCCCTAATACGGAAAACAATGAAATTAGGGCTTCAATGAAAAAGCAACGTAGAGCGGAAAAATAGAATAGAACGAAACACAAACCCTAACGGATTGAATTGACGTTAATGTCTTAGAAATACCGTTACCGTTTCGCAATCAACCCGCTCCTGAGCGTGTCCTTCTATGTTCTCAATATTAACAATGCGTTCGTTTTAGATTTTCACAGAGGTTAAAGAGAGAGAGAGAGCAAGAGAAGGAGAAGAGAAAATCTTTAGGGTTTTTTCTCTGTTGCTGCGAGAGAATGAAATTGGGGATGTGTTTGTGTGTGTTTAATGTAATGTAATGCGGAAATTTTGTTTTGTTTATTCATTTTCTTTCCTTTTTTTTATTCTCATTTTTGTTTTCTTAAGAGTTGTTGAGATACTGCTGCGAATCGGAGCAAATGTGAAACGCACGAAAAAAATTAAAATAAAAATTTTATTATATGTTTTAACAGATGGCGGCACGTCTATTGTAGCCCAAACCGGACACGACCATTCTGGATTCAACTTTTCTGTTGGTTGGACCTTGCTATAGTGGCCACATTTTTTTTTCCATTTTTTTTTAATTTAAGCAAAACAGAATTTTTATTTTCTATTTCATCCCAAAAAAAATTACTATTATCTATTACCTATGTTATCAGAACTCGAGAGGCATGTTCGATTCATCCTTTTTACACTATTTTCTATTAGTATTTTAATAAAAAAGATATTAAAAAGATAAAAATATTAATATATACTTTTTTATTATAAAATTAAATATTTAGCAAATTTCCATAAAATTAAAACTTATTTATACTCTAATTTACTCTTTTCCTATTTAAAAAATAATAATAATAATAAGATAGAGGTAGTAGGGTAACTTACAATTTTCATACTTGACCAGAGATATTTAATAAATTTCTTATTTAGTGCTTTCACCTTGTCAATTGATATTGTTTTATTAATCTCTTAAGGGTAGAAATGAACAGTTATTCCTTTCTTTAAAAACCATTTATGCATTTGATTGATAAAAAACTGTTCTATAAAATTTATGTTACTCCCAAATGAGAAATTGCAATCCCTTCTTGAAACTAAAGAAATAAATATTACTTGTTCTTTTCTTGCAAATCCCCACATTTTTTCGATGAGGCTTATTGGTCTCACCAATCAAGAAGGGAAGTTGGATTGATTACTATTTAAAAAAATTTAACTTTTTTCAAAAATCCCCTTATTGATTACTTAACAAATGCTATGGAAGAATTAACAAGTAATGCACACAATTAAATTAATAAAATATAGCAAAAATAAAGAGAGTAAAAATCAAGCAATAATATATAATGGCTCCTCCTATAGGCAATCCACTCCTCCAACTCCATTGTTGAGATCCAATCTTTTATATCAATTGTTCTACTATATCAAAAATTCAAATTTAAGAGCATAAGATACACCCTCCAAACTATATTCACTTTACTTTGTCTCCCACTTTTACCTTCAATAAAAATCCTCATAAAACTATAGTTAAACTCCTAAGTAATCTCAAAAAAGTCAAGAAGTAATGATGTAATCAAATGGAAATCAATCTTAACTATAATCATCTTTTAGATGGGTGTCATTATTTTTGGTATTTTAGTGTTCAAGATTAAGGAATATCACTTCTCTCACCCCTTGCATATTACTCACAAAGTAGGTAAAAAAAAAAAGCGCCTGGGAATCAACTAGACTTAATATGATGAAAAAATCATCTAATTTCATGTTTGTCACAATCTCTAGATCCATAAGAACATGTATTTGAGAATATAACTCCATAAATAGGGTTTAAGGTTTGTAATAATCTAAGTTATAAACATTAATGCAACCACAATATAATATTAATGGCTCATTCATTTCACCAAATAGAATAAGGGGATTGAATTATACTCCAATGGAAATTGAATAGACATGTAATATACATGTCTATTATTTTTTTTTTGTTGATATAAAATTAATAATAAACAAGAAATAAATTGTCAATTATATCCATAAAATTCTTATCATTTTTTATTTTTTTTTAATCATTATATACTTAATATATCTTATGATAATAGGATATTTATGGCAAAAATGGCAAATAAGTTATTGAATAACAATTCATATCTACATAGGTTAGAGACATAAATTGCTATTCAATATTGTTTGTAATAGCAATTCATTAATAATTGCTATTTGATGGAGTAAACACCGTAAAAATAGATTTATATGAAATAAAGGAGGAATGGATTAACTATTCCTTTAAAGTGAACATGCAATAAATAGAGTAAGGATAAAATGATCTAAAGAATCAAAAGTTGATTAATAGGGGCTGGTGGGATGGATCATCAAGCTAGCTAAATGATGGCTTGATTGTCACTTGAAATGAAATTGTAGCCGATAAATGGGACAAATGGCCCCAACTAGATGGAGCTCTTCTAACCAAATGGTGCTAGGTTAGTAATCAAATGATGAAGATTTCTTTTTGTAGTTAAAACCAATTCATGATTGGTTAAATGGGAAGTAGGGACTAAATCGAATGGAGGCATGTAGTTATGTGTTTCCTTGTCTATTAATAATTGCTCCAAGTTTGACCCTACTCACTACTTTATGGACTTCAATTGTAAGACAAATAACACTTAAGCTTCTCAAGCCTTTAATGCAATCTACAAACACATTACAGTAATCATCAAAAATATTAAAATAGAATTTATCAAGTAATTTGTAACCAAAACTAGAAATGGCATGAGCTATTGATCGTATAATATTTAAGGATATAGGATTCTTAATCATTACCCTAGAGGTTTTAGTAATTTTCACTCAATTTTGATGTATTTTCCTCCTTAGGAATGTAAGATGATAAGTTGAATACGTTAAAAGTCACAAGCACTCCATAATCTCTAGTAGCTCCAATTAGTGAACATTGTCATTAATCTTTTCCAAGACTTTAAATTGTATATTAGCTCCTAATGATACCTTGGTAACCTTCCTTAAATGAAGTCGTACTTGATCTCTCGATTGAAAAATCATTTATCTTCTACCCTTACTACCTTATTCCCTATCCTTCTCAACTTGCATGGACTTTCCTTTGAAATTGTTAAACTTCCTTTACCTTATTACCTCCTTTAATGATACTTCCATTTGTAGCATAATATGGCAACAACTTAATATAAGTAACCATAAATCGTCTCAAAAGGTGTTTTGCTTATCACATTGTAAATGAAGGTCTATAAGCATAAGTCTTAATCCTAAAGATCATTCCTAACCATGGCTTTCAATAATACTCTTAAAGCTTGTCTAGTTTAGTACTTAATTCAACCATTCACACATAGATGGTATAAGGTACCGAAAAGCCATGCATAAGTTAGTTTAAGGACATGATGGAAGTGGTAAAGGCATATAAGTCCATAAGCCTCCCTCCTACTCTTAGCCTTCCTTTAAATGCCATACCTCTTCACAAACCAAACTATATCATAATGGGAATTAGATTTCGATCCGATTTTTAGCACAAGACGGACTAATGACTTGAGCTAAGACGATGGATTTGATTCACTTAGTGGAAAGAGCTTTTGCAATAAAATATGATAAGTGATGAGCAAACTTATTTCAAATGGTATTTAGGTTGTAGCATAACTTTAAAAAAAAAAAAAGCTTATTGTTATCAAAAGAATAGGGGAAAGATTAGTGTCAAGACTTCCAAAATGAAGAACATTTGTAAGTCCAATTTTGATATTATTCTTAACTTTGATCTAAAGGGTTCTAATAAGAATGGAAGCTATGATTCTAATCCTGTTTCTGAAGCTAATATGGAGATCAATGTATCAGAAGGTTAACAACTTGTTGAAGGTGCATGAGTTTAAATTTGCACAAAGTATATTCCTTTGGACAATTATGGAAGTTATATTTATTATACCGAAGAATCCATGATATTACTTAATATTTTATTTCTTGTTATAAACTACATTTACTTTCTTTTTTAGTTATTTTCCCATATATATAACTACTCTAGTATAAAAAGACGTGTGAACTTAAAATGGGTAGCAACTACATGATATTACTCCAATCTCTTTTCCTAACTTCCTTACTTCCTTCACTTTGCCTCTTGCCCCCTACACTAAATCAATTTTAAGTAGGTAGTCTTGAAGAAGCAATTAGTGTCTTGTAAGGATTTCTCATCCTTTAATATTCTGCCTTAAGGACTAGTTATATTACATTGTCTAAAGTTTCAAAGGGTTGGAACTCCATAACAGATGTTATCTCAAACTTCAATCTAGTAATTAATGATACAAAGGAGTGTGCAAAAGGCTTTAGTACAATAACCATCATACTCACATGCGTTTACCATACAAGACACAAAGCATACGTTCATAGCATTAATGCAACAAACAACCAATTTTATCTCTTTTAGGTGTGGTAAACATCATAGTTTTGATGTCTTAAGATTTAGAGTAACTCATAATCCCTAGCATACAAATATAATAAATATATACATGTATGAGCTCACAGTGTCGAAAGTTATCCCATCATGGGTTCAATACTAGTAAGCCATCAATGTGAATGGTCCACATCAACTATCCATAGTGGCGTCCAATTCCATTATTGTCATTAGATTACTATTGCTTTCTAGTAAACTAATCCATATTATAGTAGTTGTCTAGTCCATATCTCTTTTACCTATACGAGTGATTTAACACCTAAAGTATTATTGCATCATCTTAGCCCTTTGCTCTCCATTATATGACATAGTTGTTAATTTGTAACATCCACTTCTGGTACCCTAATACTCTTAACATGGGATCAAACAAAATCAACACTCAACTTAAAGGTTTCAACAATTTTAGATCATTTCAAAAACTAATTTCACAAACATAAACATCAAACATAGTAACTATATACATGGATAACACTTGTCAAAGTTGAGATACTTAAAGAGAAAGTCCACTCATAGAAGTCAAATATATAATAATATGTCAAAAATTTATATTTTACTAAAGATTCATAATATCTAAATCTATCACTTGATTGTTCTATTAATTGGTTGACCAATACTAAAAATAGGTCAATTACGGCATCTTAAGATTAACCTAATTAACCTATAAAAGTGCAAGGTTGATTTAGTTAACAAAAGGGGTACACGATCAACTTATAGAAGAAGTGGACAATCGACTGAAGAAAGGCAATAAACAAACTATCCTTAACCCTAATGTCAACCCACCTTTTTTTTTTTTTTTACCTTGGTTGACCTTAATGGACACATGATTAACCATGTGACTTCATATGCTAACCTCTATGTGGAGAAACACTTTTAATTCAACCCTAAGTCACTTTTTAGTGAAATTTTATCTGCATCTCCAACCATTTAACATATCTTTCCATTAAATCAATCTCTAACATTAAATTATCACAATTATTATAAACTTAACCAAAAACAACAAGTATAGATTTTAGATTTTCTCTTTACATCAATTATTAATACTTAAATTATATTATAACCCTAATTAATCAAATCATACATCATTTAAGAATCAAAAGGAAACATGCACCTTAACATACGTTTGCCAACATAAAGCTTAATATGATTTACAAGATTCCACTACCTCACGGTATATCATTGACCATCTTTATAAAAAGCAAATTCTAGTAAGAATTATTGTTATCCATAGTTTTGATTTCCAAACTAAAATGTCCACTTATCAAAACATGCTAATGACAATGACCACACTACACACCAAGTATATAGCAAATATGTGTCTTTTAATGACATAACTTATGCTAAACCCTATTTAAGATAACAAAATGTCTTATCTATTTGATACTTAGCAATTTTTAAGAAATTCTCCTTCAAAAGTTTGAAATTCAATCCTTTAGAAAACTAAATTGTCACTTGTCACACCCCACTCTGAGGGCTCCTCGTGATAACTCGCCATAATCGCTTAACCCTCCGTTAAGCAACTGCGAAGCATCTCATCTTCAGTATTATACCTGTTAATCATAGTAATAACATTCCCTACTCACAAAGTGATCAATTAAAATATTATCACTGGGCCTCAAATGGGTCCCGTTACACCACCACAAG
This sequence comes from Laguncularia racemosa, assembly GCA_037954665.1. Taxonomy (NCBI): domain Eukaryota; kingdom Viridiplantae; phylum Streptophyta; class Magnoliopsida; order Myrtales; family Combretaceae; genus Laguncularia; species Laguncularia racemosa. The sequence continues at coordinate 2,265,345 of JBBMOL010000040.1, forward strand.
TACACCCAAGATCCTATTGGATCACTTAAATACATTTACATCAATTACAAAATCCATTCTAATGATGTCTACCTTAATTTAGACCTCACATTCTTCCCGCAATCATGCCCCTAGTTAGGCAACGAGTACTCACCTTGGTTCGTCGGTTCATCAAGAAGTTTAGATAGTCTCGACCTGTAAAGAAAAATCTATAGGAAGGTAAGCTAAGGCTTAATGAGATAGGGTGCAACCTCTCAGTGTTGCAACAAACACAAACAAATTCAAGCAAGTTATCAAACAAGTGCTATGCATGAACAATCACATGAATGCGGCATCTCACGTGGTCTTCCAGTAACCGACGTGAAGTCTAAGGTTTATGCCCCCCTTAACCTTGGGTTGGGATTCCGAAGCCTCCATCAAAACCTAAGTCTTACACACAATTTAATTACTCTTATCACTTTATTATATCTGTGTCTTAGCTTTAGTGATCTAGGCTCAGGTGCCTCTTATACATTGAATATTTACACACCCTCAAGAGACAAGTCGGACTCGGAACCATCAAAGCGCGACAATCCCCTAATCACTTAGTTCGCACTCGGTAGAACAATGATCCTCTAATCACTTCCGGCACATCCTGTAGCTATGATGGCCTTGAACAATGCAATGTTCGTGCAATGTATGCCAGGTTATTAATTAAATCTCATAATTAGTTAAAGTTTTAGGGTGATCATCCAAGGTCCAACATATATGCAAGCGTCAATTATGTCAACAATCTACTCATAACACATTTAATCATTTCAACGGGCAAGGCATGAACGTAACATCAGTACAAAAACAACATCCATATGATTAAAGCAAGAAATCATTAAGCAAGAGAGCTTTGAATCAAGTACATTCGTTGCCATCCCCTTTTCTCTCTCATTTGTATAACTTGCACTTATAATTATAATTATAAGTCTTATCTTTGGATATGTATACATATATGCCCATACCATATGGATGTTAAGTTAGATTCTCATATCTCCTTTGACCATATACACGTCATATGTATATGCATGTATTGTTTGTGGTCGTGTGAGCCCACCTTCCTCCCTTACTCCTATATAACCTATATAACCATAGCTTACGTGCTTTCAACATCTTATCTTTCCCTCTCACTTACATATAACATATGTATGCACATGTGTAAGGACTTAAGATTATTGGAGCCTAAAATTCCTTCCTCACAATTTGTAATACATGTTTATACATGTCTATATTCTTTACATCAACCACTACAATCTGCAACAACACACATGCCATAGTATGTTCCTTTCATACCGCTAGTCAAATCATACATACTCACATTAAGGAATAGATCCAACACCTATATGCTCCTACATGTTGTCTCATGTCCTTATTCATGGATTTTCCATCCTTCTTCCAATTTCCCAACACACAAGTAGATAATCAAACCAACATCAATATAATTCCCACTTTCACCTCCATGTCATTTTATAGCCACATACTTAAGTTGAATTTCCATTTCCGCCTTCTTCATCCCGCATATAAACATATACCTATATAACGTTCCTGCTAGCTTCCCATTCCATTAAGGTGCACATGTAGGATATACACATAATGTTTCCAACCTTCCAATCGTCATGTACATGTACATATCTATTAGTAACCCACACAAGACTCCTGAGGCTTCCCTTCTTCCCAGTTCCAGCAATATCCTTAGCATATACATGTATCTTTACTAACCACATAGCCATCAATGAAGCCGCTACCCACTCATGCATGTGAAGAAAACAAAAGACCAGCAGCCTACTATGTTCTATATAGATATATATTTATGTATACAACAGCCAGCAACAAGAAAGGAAGGAAAACAATACCCCACTCCACGCATATATATATATATATATATAGGTATATATAAGGTCATTTGTTGTAGTCAGCCAATTAAGAAAAATTTTCCATGCACACATGCACCATAGAGGCCTCTAGCAAGCATATGTTTCCCAAACAGATTTACATATATATGTCTTTTTACAATAGGCAGTAGGGGAGGGACTCACATACACTTGGGTAGGGGACGTTTTGACCTTTCAACAAGCTTGTCATGTTTGAGAATAGAGGCATATATATATATATATATATATATATATATATACACGACCACTTGTTATATCAACAAATCCCACACACTCAATAACAAAAGGAGATAAGGTAGCCAGCAATTGAAAGGAACAAAAAAAAAAAAGTCACCCACTCTCTATGCCATTATATATATATATATATATATATAGTCACTTCAACAGCAAGAGGGAGAGAATACGCTAGACACCATGCACAAGGGAAGGAAGGGAAGGAACCCACAACGTTTTGTATATAGATGTATATATATATAAATTCCATTCATAGCGATCACAATGGAAACAATAAGCTCCACGTCCAACACCTATTGCATATATATATTTATAAGACAACAAAAATTCACAACAAGACACACATAAGCAACAAATATACATATAATACAACACGTCATAGAGTCATACTCATCTTGGTCTCATTTTCTTGAGGTTTAATCGAAATAATCTTCGGATATCTCTAAGTTGAAATTTTCTTCACCTAAAAATTAGGGGAAAATACGTTATTACATGTTATACATGGTCTAGATTACTTTACCTAATGTTTTTCTAGCTTTTACAACTAATTTTAGGTAAAATACTGATTTTTACATCTATTTATTCTTTATACACAACTTTTAAAAACTAACTCTGTTTCGTGAAAAATTAGTCTAGTAAAGTTGCACTTACCTTAAGGAACACATTGGTAGTCTCGAATTCTCGATCGAGGTCGTATGTGTGAATTATGATTTTTTTTGTTCGGTTTCTCTTTTCTCTTTTTGTATCATAGCTTTTGTCTGGTCTGATTTGCTCTATCCCTTTCGTCTTTTTCTTTTCTTTTGTTTGTTGCTTTATGGGTGGCCATGGGTCCACTACGGGAAAGCGCACACATATATATATACTATGTCTAAATATTATTATTATTATTAATTAATTAATTAATGCTTTATTATAATTAGGGTTTTAAAACTCCTAATGTATTTCTGCACGCATGACAACATAGATAAAATTTAAGATTTTAACATTTTATCACGAAATTTTATACTTAAGCTAATTTAATTATTTTGAGTGTGAATATTTACTCGGAATTCCTATTTAACAATTATAAGTCTAAAATTTTAATTTATTTTATCATTTAACCAATAAATTCTCATGGTTTGCCCTTTGTGTGATTATTTCTTTTATTATAGTTTTATACGGGGTGTGTTTAAGGCTTTTAGTACAATTTTTTAATTATTTCGCTGTTATATGCAACTAAAATTTTGTGGATTTTACATCACTAAGTCATATTTCCTTAACAATCTGATAAAAAAAATTAAAATCAAGACATTGGAATTACCTTAAAGTGTAACACACGTGGAAACTGTAGAGAGGATAGGAAAAGTGGTGCCTTTTAGGAGAAGTAGAGAGAGAAAATGAGAAGAAGCTTTTGTTGAATGTTCCATTAGTTTTTGAAAAGAATTAGTAACTTAAATGGTTGTATTGATTTGGTCATAATTCTATAAAAATAAAAGAACGTTATTGATTTTTATTAAAAGAAGTCAAGATGGAATCACATAAATGCCCTTCATTTTAAAATATTTTTTCTTGGGGAATTTAACAAAGTGCAAAATTAAATTTATTTTTAACAAAAATAAGTTAATAGCAATGGTATGTTAGAGGACATTTTCTCTTCTTTTTTTTTTTCAACTTTTTCATTTTTAAATCTTTTTGAAAAAAATACTTTTTAATAATAAAATAATATATATAGGAGAGAGAAAGTGGTAAGACCTTAAGTTCTGATAATTACTTAGTGGTTTTAAAGGTTGATAATGGTTGAAATCAACTTATGATCTTCCCTACACTCATATTTAAACTTTAGTTTAACTTAAGTCACGATAAATTTGGAGTTTGTATGAGGAGAGGGTGATGTTAGAGTCATGTTTTGATGGGGGTTATGGAGTGATTTGAAAGGAGTTGAAAGTGATTTTGTAACGTTTGGGTGGTATAGGAGTGTTTGGAGGCCTTAATTTAGGTTGAGCATTACTGTTGAGTGGCAAATCTTAAAGAGAGACTATGGAAAATCGAGCTTTAAAGGGCTAAAGTGAAAGTCAGATGTTGGAAGCTTGTTTGAGTGTCTTAGTGTGTAATGGAGAGTCTTGTGTGATCATAGTTTAGTTAGGAGCTTTATTTATAGTTGAAGGAAGTTGGACAACTATGAAAGCTGAATTATTGGCCTTGTTAGAAAATTATGCTCATTAATTCCACCATATTGATTTGAAGTGATTCTTGATGATTAAATGTTGGATTTGATTTCTTAAAGGGTTTTTTTTTTTTTCATGCAAAAATGATGAAGAAATAAGAGAGATGAGCTAGAATTGAGCTATTATGCACTTGGCTTAATCCCCGATGAAAATTGTGAAAAAAAATAAAACACACATAGTGCAACTCAAACCTCGTGCTTAGGACTTACAAAACATACTCTAACGAACTTAGTTACATGTGAGTCAGGTACAATATGCACTAAAATACTTAAGCCCAACTAAATGAATTTGACCAAAAATAAAAGATAAATGTAGTAAGGTGAGATCAAAGCAGCACTTCTACTTGCAAGTATGCACACCAACCAATTGAATTATACCAAACTTAAGTTGAACAAGCCTAAATTATTATTTGACCTATATTTTATGGGGAAAAGTAAAATAATAAGTATGCTCCAAGACTTAAACCTATGACATAAGGGCTAAGTGGGAATTCTTAGTTAAGAGTGGGCATGGTTTGGTTCGATATGGTTTGTCACTCAGATTGAATCAAATTATATATTATGATTTAGTTTTTTTTCCTAAATCAAACCTAACTATATAGTTTGATTTGTAATTTTTTCGAACATAAAAAAAATGCTTTGATTTAGTTTGATTCATTGTTTGAACCATTTTTATATTTGCTATTGATTTTTTCTATACATAAATTAATAAGTTATGAAAAATTATACTTGATATAAAAATATTTAATTTATTATTATTTCTTTGATATCATTCACTATCTTTAATGTCCATTTGATATATTTAAAAAGTTTTCATGTCTCTCTCAAGGTAATCTTGATTTCTATATCAATTACTAAGTAAAAATGCAAAATAGAAAAAGGATTACTTGATGAAAACTAAATGCGAGAAGGAATTGAATAGAAAACATGAGAATTCTCTTTTTTAGCCATATATTCTCTAAATTTTCACCGCTATTTTTCTTTTTTTACTTTTCATGATTTGGTTCTATTTATAATTTTTTTTAAACCTAAAAAAAGGTTCAATTCGATTTATATATATATTTTCAAATCTAAAAAAATGGTTTAAACCTAATTTATGGATTAGTTTGGTTCGATTCAGTTCGGTTGGTTTGCGAATCAGTTGGTTTCTTTACTTTACCCTATTATCAACATATGCCTAAACCATTTGCTCAACTTATACAAGCCATCTACAATTTAGGTGAAACAAAATAATTGTTGTGAATTATCTAATATACCGATTTGACTATAACTCCATTAGCACAGGTTAATGGGCCCTAAGTCAAATTAATTGAAAATAACTAATAAAAAGTATAGGTATTTTTTCATGAGAAAAATTTCTTCCTTTCTCATAATATTTGTTTTCATTTTAATTTCTTACTCTCTCTCTCTCTCCCCCCCTCTCCCTCTCCACTCTCCTTGTCTTTCTTATTAAACCACAATTAAGAAATTAAAAGGCCAAAATTAAGCATATGTAGATATATTATTTACTTGTTGAATGATGATATGTAATGAGTTATTATCACATTAAGTGTAGTAGTGGTTTAGTGTAAGTAACTTGCTAGTATATAGTGTTTGTATGTATGCGATTTCGCAAAAAAAAAACTTAATTGTATCGCTTAAGCATATATTGAAATAGTGTATCATGGTATGTAAAAGTTTTTTTTTTTTCCCTCTTTTTTGGGTACATGTGTACAAATATGTAGAAAACTACATGATAATCAAGGACTATAGTTGAGATATGATATATTATGAGTAAGGCCTAAAGATCTATGGTAGGCAAGAAGAGTAAGTAAAGACCTAAGGGTCAACTACCAAAAGAGTATAAACGCTTAAGCATTATTATTTGCTAATAGTATAAGGATTTAAAGGTCACTAATAGTATAAAGACCTAAAGGTTAGTGTTTGGAAAAAGTGCTAACAATTTCAAGGTCACAGTTTTATTGTAATACAAGGACTCATGGACTATGAATATGAAAGAATTGTATTTACATTAGTTTGTTTGATTAGATCAAATCCTCATTGTCTCCTAGCTAGGTATATGGTCTAATCTTTTAATTTAACCTAGTTTAATATATGAAATGAGAGAGCTTGGGTGTTGAGAACACTTATGTGGTGGGAATGTCCATGTGGTGAGAACGTTTGTATGGTAGGAAAGCCTATCTGTTAGGAATGCCCATGTAATGGGGACGCCTTCATGATGAAAGAACCTTATGATAAATAAAAAAAAAGCCTTTGTGATGATATGAAATTAAGATGAATTAAATCATTCAGTTTGTATTGAGGTTAAGTCAGTTTGTCCAGTTAAGGATAAATTGACTTAGATTAAAATTCAGTTGGTTTAAGATTATGTTAGTAGAACCAATTGGTACCAAATGTGTCAATGGAAAGCTCATAATGAGCATATGTATAAGAAAGTGTATGCGTAAAAGTCATTATTATGAGCACAACTTGCATGTATGTGTTGTCAGATGTATATGCCTCTTAATACATGAGAGTTTAATGCATAAACATGTATTTTCATGATATGTTGTGCGATGTTTTGTGTTTTAGTTATGCTCAATCAGGTCTTTGAGTTGAGGGGTTAGAATGTTTAAACTCAAGTATCATCAATTGTTGTTTTTGCCACTTAGATCTTAGGCCAAGTTTAACCTTCAATTCATGGTGACTAGGCCTACAAAAGAGCAAGCATAAGTTTTGGGTATTGGAGTTGTTTCCACAATTTGAACTCTAATGCTTAAATCAAAGAAACAATATGAAAAGTGATAGTAAGAGAGAAGGAGAGTAAAGTATAAGAATTTAGTCTTTTACCTTATGTATTAACTACGTATTTATAGTAGAGGGTATGGGGAGATATTTAAGGCAAGTGTATCTTTCCTAAAGATATTCATACTTATCTCATAAAGATATGGTAGAGTGTATCTTAAGGAGTTGATATACTTTCCTTATTTATCTTAACTACCCTTATGCATGTTTATTTGACTCTTGATGGGCTTATCAAGCTAGGCTTTAAAATGCTTATTAACACTTACCCTTTACCCTTGTTAGCAACTAGGTGGCAAGGAGAGTCAAAATCAAGGTAGGCCTTTAAGCACGTTAGACAAGTTGTAGTATATGTGGTGTTTAATGCTTTGGCCAGCAAGCGCCTATTCGAGCTACTAAGTTATTGATCTAACCCTAGTGTTCAAAGCATCATGGCCCATGCATTTAGTGAGTTTCCTTTATTCTGAAATGACTCGTATTGAGTCTACTAAGTAAAGGAACAAGTCCTCTAACCTAGGTCTTCAACTTGATGAGCTAAGTGAGGGGATTTAACTTAGTCTTCACCTTAAGATGAGCCACCAACATTATAGCAAGCGAGTGAAGTTAGGGACTGATCGAAAGGTTTCCCTTAAGTCACATGGGTTAAGGGAGCATGTGAAACACACTTTTGATGTTTGCACTTGTTATCAATCTATCAATTTCAAATATTGTACACACATGCGAATAAGTGCATTTAATGTTAAGGAATACATGCCATAATAGGAAAAGGTTTCACTACAAAGACAAGAATGATTGTGGCCCTTCATTCCAATAGCGGGACATGTAGAAAAATCATGCATAGCGTAAGGATTTATGTGTCCCTTTGCATAACCGTTGTCAGTTGCCTATAAAATAGGATGAGATGCTTTAAACAAATACTTTTGCTTTTGACATCCTTTAAATTTCTCTTGAATCACTTGCATTTTACTTCTTTAAAACTCATTCAAGCTTGTTTGCAATATACGATCTTCTTACTTTTTGTCTTAACCAATTGTAAACACACATTTTTAGGGATGAAATGGAACTACAATCTTCCTTTTCTCATGCATTCACAAACCACCACATTTAACTTTAATAAGGGGCTATTCTCCCCTAGGTTGTGGTAACGTAGGTAGTAGAACCTTCAAGTTGGCTCTTCACTGGTGTAACATAGGCTAGAGAAGAGAATGGCATGTCGTATGGGTCACTATTTAAAGAGAGTAAGGGTGGTGAATTTAGCTTTAGATATATACCCTGATGATGAGGAAGATGACAATCTTATCAAGCTGTACTATAGAAAGCCTATAACCTCTAAGTCAACTCTAGAGGCTTTGCAAAGCACATTATGCATAAACTCAATGCAGTTATATTACAGTCTACTCCCTACAAATTAAGGTTGAGGAGAATGAGTAGGTTACTTTAAAGGGGGCAATCAACTTCTATATATGCATCGATACTTTGAGTATTAGCTATGTCTCCCTTCTTTAACTTTTAGTAGAGCTTCTTCAATCACCATTGTGTCAACCTTTGCTAGCTTATTTCAAAAGCCTACACATTGTTGGTGGCCTTCCAAAGTATCTATGAGTCTTTTGGAGTTTGGTTTACAATGTGGCTCTTCTATTACTTCTATGGTGTAAAACTATATGAGTCATCTCCAAGATGGTACCACCTAGTGAGCCGAGGTGATGTGAAGCTTTCTGATGAACTAATGTCATCAATCCATGATTGGAAAGAGAAGTTCATCATGGTTAAGTCTAGCAGCAAGCTGGACTTTTGAACATGTTGGGTAAGGCCAATAAGGATGAAAATCATATCACTTATGCCCAACGACTGTCTGAGGACTGAGGTGCTGATCAACGTTGTTTATGGTGGACAATAAGGGCTTTCATGCTCTGAGTGTGGTTAATAGCTTCCTTGAGATAGTGCAAGGAACTCTTGAGGCTCCTAAAGTTGTGAGAAGTAAGGCAAAGGTAAAAGTTTGTGCTTGTTGGTGTAATGGAGGGGGGGGGTTAACCAAAGGGGAGCTACTCGCTTATCGTAATATAGAAAGTGGTCCTTATGGAAGATTTACACCTAGTAAGGTTTTCTAGAGCTTTAAATTAACTTTTTTTTTTTTTTTTTTGCAAATATGTAGCTAAATAAGATTCACATCTCTGACTTGATGGCTTATCAAGCTGTACCAGCTTGCAAGGAAGCCTAAGGGGCCAAAAAGGAAAATAGGGAGCCCACCCCTCCTAGTAAGGCCCCAACTAAGGGGACTGTGATTAAAGGTCTAAGCTTCTTCAAGTTATGGCTTCAACCCATGCAATTTAGGGAAACAGGAAAGATAAAGTTATAGAGCCCAAGAAGGGTCATTAGCGTGGGTTAGAAGTAGAGGCAGTGACAAGGAAGGCTTGACTAGAGGAGGTGATCTAAGTGTTAAGTAAGACTAAAGAGGACTTATTACCTTGATGGACGAGGTTAGTTCTCCTAATGCTAAGAGGCATCGTAAAAGAAGATTTGACCTTCAAAAAGGGGAAAGGGGGAAGAAGGAAGGCAAGGACTCTAAGGCAAGAACATGGAGTCATCATTATCAAGGGTTCCTCTCCTTCCTCTTGCTTGACAATTAAAGCAAGAGGGCAAATCCAAATACATCCTAAATTGTCTCTTACCTCAAGATTGACAATCCATTAAAGACTCTATGTCTAGGATGTTGGAGGTTTAAGTGAAAGACTTCTTTCAAGATAAGTTTTATAAGGTGAGTCGAAGTTTGTCTTTCAACCATTATGGTTAGCCTATAAGTCTATTTAGCATCTTATTTCGTTTCTAGATGGCAAGAGGTGCTCAGGGACTCCTCTTTGTTTGGGAAGGGGAAGCATGGAAGGTAAACTACGCTTATGTTAACATTAATGAACTTTTCGAACAATATCATTACATATGTGACTAAAACGAGGCTAATGTGCAAAGAGCTAAGAGGGCTAAGGAAAAGTTAAAGGCAACCTAGGAATACTACAACAAAAGAGTGGTTAAAGTGAAAGACCGAGCCAAGAAGTCTTTAGTTGAGCTAGAGAAGACAAAGAAGGAGCTAGTTTCTATCAATAGTAGAATGTCTAGGCTCATAAAGGAGGTTAGCTCATACCAGCAAAGGTAGGAGGCTCTCAAGGTTGAGACTATTTGCCTCGATGCCCTGCTGACCAATGCCAAGGGTGAGATCACCATCATGTAGGTAAGGTCAGACAAGTTTAAAGCTAATGAGAAGGCCTTGAAGGAGCTTATCTCTTGGTTACAAGAGGATACCACACACCATGCATCATACATCCACGAGTTAGAGAGGCTTTAACTCAAGGTTCTCTAGTAGATCCAAGTAAGCAATGCATGGGCAAAGCTATTAGTCCAAGTCATTGGAGAGGGAACGGTAGGAGATGAGGTGATGAATCCATTAATGTGACCCTAGCTACGACTTAAACTAGCTTTGAGAGAAGATGAAGGTTCCTAATACCCCTTTGCAAGAAAAAGAAAGAAGGGAGTTAGTAGAGGGGGTAATCAAAGACAAGCCCCAAGTGGAGGATGAGGTGCCTTCCCCCTTTTCCTCCAAATGTTGAAGATGAAGTTCCTCCTCCACCTTTGCAAGTTAAGGAAGAGATGCCTCCATCTCCTATCGAAGGCAATCTTTTAAAGGATCCATCACTACCTTAGGGACCTAAGCCTACTCTTCGTTCAGCTCCTCAAGAGCCTAAGCTTATGCTTTGTTTGACCCCTGCTATGAAGAATCCCAACTAATGATAAACTTTAGGAATGATCAGACCCTATGTGGTCCTTCTCTCTCTCTCTCTCTCTCTACTTTCATATTATTTTATTTTCTTACGTCGATATGCTAACCTGTAAAAATTTATAGATAGTGTATATGAATAAAAGTGGATTTCTCTATTTTCTTTATTCTTTGCTTTTACTTTCATTTTACTAATTGTAGTATGTTCGAAACGCTTATGCTCCTATTCCCATAGATCAAGCCATCTTCTAATTGGGGATTAGTCATGATTAGGGGACTTATTCCTTCTCAAGAGCATCTTCGTCATTCAGATATGTGTTTAGTTAGTGAAGGTATCCCATTTTGTTGGCATGGAATATGATTCAACTTAATTATGCCTTAGAAGGCTTTAGTATCTCGTTCACATAGCCATTAAGTAGAAGCCATTAGTTTCCTAGTTCCTTAGTTAGGTAAAGACTTGTTAATTATGCTTATGCAACTGAGTATAAAAAAAAAGTAACACATAAAGGGAAAATGACTGAGGCAATAATTGAGGAAACTATAACATTCATTAATAATTCAACTCTTTATAACAAAATAATTATGAATATGAATTACTTATAGAATATCTTGAGATTTTTCGCATTCTAAGTGTTCGATATAGGTTATTTGCTAAAACTCTCTAACTTGTATACTTCATGGCCAACCACTTCTTATACTTTGATTGGATCTTCCCAATTTGGAGCTAGCTTACCCTAACTTTCTCTTGATCCTTTATGTTCAAGCTTCTTACAAATTAGGTCATTAGGTTGGTAAACCTTATGTTTAGCCTTTTTTTATCATAATACCTAGTTGCTCATGGCTGGTATGCTACCACGCAAAGGCTAGCTTGATCTCATAACTCTTTAAGGAGGTTGAGGTTAGCTTGGAGTCTGATTTCATTGACTTAAAGATCTAAATTTCTCATGGGAATGATGGGAATTTCAAGCTTGATAAGTAGAATTGCTTCAGTTTCAAAGGCTAGGTTAAAAGGACTTTTTCCGATGGTTGTTCTTGGGATCATCTTGTATCCTCATAGGGTATAAGAGAGCTCGTATGCCTACTTCTCCTTTTTTTGGTTTGCTTTCTTCTTAAGATTACAGAATAATCTTGTTAGTGGCTTCAGTTCATTCATCCGACTAAAGATGGGCCATTAAGGTATAATGGATCTTAATCCTCCATTCAGAGCAAATTCCCTAAATCTTAGATTGTTGATTTAAGTACCATTGTCAGTGATGAGGGCATAAGGCACATAAAATCTACATATTATGGACTTCTTCACAAAGTCCTTAACATTATTCTTGGTAATCTTGGTCATTGCTATAGCTTTTATGCACTTAGTGAAGTAGTTTACTATTATAATGATATACTAGCGTTGACTTATTACCTTTAGGAAAGGGCCAAGTATCTTGAGCCCCCATTAAGCAAAAGGCTAAGAGCTTGTGATGGGCAAAAGTTTGGTGCTCAGTTGCTTATTAATTAGGGCATTCTTTGGCATTTATCACACCACTACATGATTGACTTAGCATCTTTCTTCACGGTGAGCTAGTAATACTTAAGTTGAAGTGCCTTAATTGGTAAAGCATGGCTCATAATGTGACTTTGTAGACCCTTGCATGAAGCTCTTACAATAGGTGCTCGACCTCAAAAGAGTGAAAACACTTTAGGAGAGATAAGCTATAGGCTTTACAATAAAGGTGCCCATTTATAAGGTCATAATGGGCAGCTTTTTGCATAAGCACATTAGCCTTCTACCTTTCTTTAAGTAAAGTATTATCTATAAAGTAGGCAATGATGGGGCCCATCTAACATGCCTCTGCAGGAGATTGTGTCTTATTGATAAGGCACTCTTATTGTGACTTGGCCATGCTCTTCTCTAGTAGAAATTCAAAAACTACTTGCTTATTCGAGTTAAAAAGGCTCATCGAGGCTAGCTTTGACAGGCCTTCTACTTTGGAGTTTTTTTCTTAGGGAATTTTAGTGATATTCTAAGATAGGAAGTTTGAGCAGAGGGACTATACAACTTCAAGGTATTTAGTCATCCCTTCATCTTTAATAGCATATTCCCTATTACTTATTAACATCTAGTTGGAGGTAAAAAAAAAAATCTCTACTCTTTTCTCCTATTCCCTTTGCCATTTGCAAGCCTACTATGAGATTTTTATATTCAACTTCATTGTTGTAGGTTGGAAATCTAAACTTTAGGGCATATTGGACCTCAACACCACAGGGTCCCTATAGCATAAGTCCAGTAGATGAGCCATCAACATAGAGAGTCAAAACTAGTTTCTCATCATTAATGAGCATCTTATCTTCCACAGTTGATTTTGCAATAAAATCCACTAAGAATTGTGCCTTAATTGCCTTGTATAGTCAGTACCAAATGCCACATGTACTAAGCTCCAATGTATACTTAACTTTTTTTTCCAATGCATCAAGCTTCTATAGAATTTGTCTTAATGGCTAATTAATGAGGATAACCACTTGATGGGCTTTGAAGTAGGGGCAAAGCGTCCTTGTTGAGATCACCACAATTAGGGCAAACTTTTCTACTTTTGAATATATAATTTCAGGCCCTTGTAAGATATGGTTGACATAGTAAACTAGGCAATGCTTCTCCCATCTGCTCAAATGAGAATAGAGGAGAGGGCATGACCACTTATAGAGAGGTATAAGTATAGCTCTCTTTAAGGATAAGCTTGGATAGAATGGGAGGAAATGCTTCAACTTATAGAAAGCAACATAGCATTACTCAGTTCATTGGAAATCCATAGGGTTCTTTAGAATTTTGAAGAACTTCAAGTACTCATCTATAGACTTAGATACAAATCTGATGAGTGCTATAATTCTTCTCATCAACCATTAGACCTCTTTCATGGTTTTAGGGAGTAGCATGTCCAGTAAAACCTTATCCTTCTCAAGGTTGGTTTTAATGTTATGGGAGGTGACCATATAACTAAGGAACTTCCTGGATGTTGCCCGAAACATACATTTTTTGGGGTTTAACTTCGTGTTGTACTTACGTAGTGTTTGGAAGGTCTCCTCGAGGTTTGCTAAATGTTCTTTAGGCTTTTTACTCTTTATTATCATGTTATCAACATAAACTTTCACGTTCCGCCTAATTTATGGCTTGAAGATCTTTATCACAAACCTCTAGTATGTTGCCCTAGTGTTTTTAAGGTCGAAGGGCATTTCTTTGTAGCAATAGGTTCTAAATTTGGTGATAGATGATGTACGGACCTAGTTAAATTCATGTATATAGATCTAGTTGGAATAAGAAAAAAGCATCTATGAAGCTTAAGAGTGCATGACTTAAGGTTAAGTCAACTGGTTGAGTAGATCTTAGGAAAGGGGAAACAAGATAGGCTTTATTAAGATTGGTATAGTTAATACACATTTGCCACTTTTTATAGGACTTCTTGACCAGCACAAAATTCACCAGTTAAGTAAGATAAGATTCCTCCATTATAAAGTCCACCACCAAAAGCTTTTACACCTCCTCTTCAATTGCAACTTATCATTTTGGGGCAAAATGCCTCCACGTCTATTTAATGACCTTAGTGGTAGGGTCAATGTTGAGGTAGTACGTCATAACTTTTCGGAAAATTCCTAGAATATTATAGGGGGATTAAGCAAAAACATCAATGTTAGACTTGAGGAAGTTAAGCAATTATAGCTGTAACTCTGTAAAAACAAAGGTCCTAATCTGTGTGATTTGTTTAGGAGTGCTTTTGATCTGCATTACTTTAGTTTCTTCCACTAGTTCCCCTCTAGTCCCAATTTTACAGTATGGACTTCTCATAGGAATAGCACCTAAAGGCTATAGTTACAAGCTAGCTGCTGATCGCCTTAGTATATCTTAACACTCATGGAGATTGAGAATTTCTCCTTCATGTATTTAGTAGATGCAATCATTCCTAGGGTGCTTTGCAAAGTTTGACCTAGAATGACATTGTAAGGTGATTAAGTATTGATGAAAAAAAGTCTAGGTGCTATCATCAAGCTCTAGTATGAGGGTTATGATTCCTTTAAACTTGACCGGTTAATTATTGAAGTCATATACCTCATGACTGTAAGGCTTCAACTTTACCTCAATCTTATCCTTCATTTGGCTGAAGGCCTTCTTATACATGATATCCATGGAATCATAATTGTCGATCAATATTTTACAGACATTAAAGTATGCAATCCATGTTTGAATCACAAAGGTGTCATTATGGGGGGTCATGATGCCTTCCATGTCTTCTATAGTGTTTTTCAATCGAGTGCAATTTTCCACATTGTGGTCTTTATCACGATGGAACTTGTAGTACTTGCCTAAGTTCCTCATGGATGGGTTTTTCTTCGTAAACTTGGGCCAAGTTAATATTCCCTTATCTTTGATTTCTAGAAATATATCAACTCAAACCTTATTTAATTGGGTATGTTGATTATAGAAATGGATAGCGCGTTTCATCGATGATTCATTATTACCACTGTTTCAAGTGAACTCATCACTATCAGCCTTAAGGCCGAGCCTGTTCTTAACTAATGATTGATCTTTATTTTCCTTCCTCTTTCCTAAAGATTCTTACTTAGCCTATCTTCTTACTAAGATATTGTAATGCTCCAAAACCCGAGTCGTGCTACTGCTCACCACATGTTCTTATCTTATAAGAACACATTAAGGTTCTAAATCAACTCTAATACCTTTTGAACCTGTAACTCCTATCTAAAAACATTCCATATATCCCAAAATTTCAAAATAATTTTATAAACCATATCAAACATCTAATGCAGCAGAAGTCTATAAACTCTAAATTAACATTCTTCAAAAGGTAACATCTATTACATTTAAATAACATAATTCTCCCAAAATCTAATCACCATGATAATAATGGAAATCGCCATCTTCCTCTCTCTATGGTTCACCCAAACCTAAGTTATCTTCTAAGTTATCATCTCCCTCAACACCTGCATCTAAAAAAAAAAATCCTCGAAGGGTGAGCCAATGCCCAGTAAGTATAACACAAATACACACACATGACTAAACATGAGCAAATATCACACACAACATGTAGTACTTACATATAGAAAATCGTTCCATGATACACTTATGTCTATAAGTAACAACATGATACTTATGACCCCCTTAACACTTTTAACACATTGGAACATGAATTGGTGATGGAAACTGTTACTATGAGCCCCACACCCATGATTCCTTAATCTTTAAACTTAGTTATGAGAATTGCCACTATGGGTCCTACACCTACGTCCACTTAATCCTCTTAAACCAACATGCAACCCAAATCACTTCTAAGCATGACTCCACTAGGGACAACGTCCCACAAGAGCCATTGGGGTGCTTCCTAGGGATCTGCCACTATGGGCCTCTAGTCCTAGCTAAACACATACAACATACAACTTAAACACTTAACCCAAATCATTTAACTTAATCAATTTCAACACATATACTACTTAAGCAAGCATAAAACAACACACAAGTTACACGTACCTTGAATCCTAGCCTCAAGTACTTCCGGTCTTAGACTTAAGCTAAACTGAATTTGTACATCATAAACACGTCCTTCTTAGTATTTAATCTAAGATTAATATCAATTCTTAACTTTCCTAATCCTATTCATTTAATTTCTTTAAGGCCTTACTAGTTATTTAAGTCACGTGGAAATTAGTTTAATTTGAAGTTAAGTGAATATATAATTACATGGTCCTACTCAACATGGCCATGTTAGAGGCCATGTTGCTCAACACGGTCGAAACACGACCGTGTTGGGAGGCCATGTTTTCCTTGATTCAAAATGGTCAAAATACGATCATGCTGAGAGGTCATGTATCTTTTAGTGTAACTTTCAAATTCAACATGGTAGAAATAAAACCATGTTGGGAGGTCGTGTTTCTCTCAGCAATCTCCACAAACTCCTAATTCTTCTTTCTAAATTCTCTTAAACCTAATTCTCTCTATCCCTAAACTTAATTAAATATCTAAAACATGGAATTACATATAAATAACAAGGATTTTCGTATTTACATCAAATTTCCTACGGGTTGAATCTTTAAAACTTTGAGTCCCTTCCCCGCTACGCCCTTCTTAAAACTTCGAACCCTGATGCACGCACAATACTTATAAGTTCCAAATCCAATAACTGAAATCGAAATTGTGTATAAAATTCTTTACCTCTCCTACTTGGAATTAGGTTATGCCATTTCCTTTAGTCGCCTTAGGGTTTGTTAAGAGAAATTTTCCTATTGTCTACTATTTACTGTGAGGGCTGTAAAGGAAAGAACATTAGGTCATCTAATGTTAAATACTCCCTTTTTTGAAATTTCCAAATTGCCCCTCAAAGTTTTATAAAATTCTTATCCTTGTCCTTAGCTCTTTATGACACATATATATTAAAATAAATAAAATTTTCAAGTATTACGTTATCCCTCCCTTACAAAAACTTTTGTCCTTAAAAGTACCTAATTCTGAAAGAGTTCAAAATACTTCTTCCTCATTTCTACTTCTAGTTCCCATGTCACTTCTCTTTTTATCTGGTTAGTCC
Organism: Laguncularia racemosa; assembly: GCA_037954665.1. NCBI lineage: Eukaryota > Viridiplantae > Streptophyta > Magnoliopsida > Myrtales > Combretaceae > Laguncularia > Laguncularia racemosa. The sequence continues at coordinate 2,282,793 of JBBMOL010000040.1, forward strand.
ATTACACTTTAACATAAGAGATTATTTTCCATCTTAGTACCTGTTCCTTAGTGTCTAGAATTCTAATTGGTCTTTCCATAGATGACAAGTTTGGCCACACATTCAATGGTTCCAAAGCCACTATCTGATCTGAGTTGGGTACATACTTTGTTAACATGGATACATGAAATACATTATATACTCCAGTCAAATTTGGTGGAAGAGCTAACTTGTAAGCTACTATGCCTATTCTTTCTAAGATCTTAAATGGACATATATCTTAGGTTTAGCTTTCTTCTCAACCCGAATCTAATCACTCCTTTCATTGGAAAAATCCTCAATAATATATTATCTCTCACTTAAAATTCCAAAAAGCGTTTTCTCTTTGTCGAGACTGGGCCGTCTGTATTCTCTATTTGGTAAGTTTCACCTAGTCTACCACTTGTACTAACTTTGACCTCATCATCTGTCTTTCTCCCACTTCATCCCAATGTAGTGGGGATCGATATCTTCTTCCATAAAGAGCTTCATATGGAGCCATCTAGATGATTGCTTGATAACTGTTATTATAGGCAAACTTTACCAGAGGTATATGCTCATTACAATTGCCTCCAAAATCTAGTGCACATGCCTTGAGCAAATCTTTCAATATTTGTATGGTCCTTTTAAACTAACCATCTTTTATGAGTGGAATGTTGTACTAAATTGCAGTTTAGTGGCCAATGCTTTATGTAAGCCGTTTTAGAATATGCTTACAAATCTTTTGTCTCTATCAGAAGTAATGGTCACTAACACTCCATGAAATCTAACTATCTCCTGTACGTATATCTGAGCCAGTTTTTCCAACTAGTATCCTACTCTAATAAGTATAAAATGAGTAGACTTGGTCAATCTATCCACTATAACCTAAAATACATCCTGCTTCTCCTTGGTGTTTAGGAATGTTGTAATTAAGTCCATTGTCACATGCTCCCTTTCCACTCAAGTACTAGAAGAAGCTATAATTCTCCAGCTGGCCTCTGATGTTCTATTATGATCTATTGGCATGTGAGGCATCTGGCTACATATTCAGCTATTTCTCTTTTCATATTTCTCCACCAATAATAGCTCTTCAAGTCTATGTACATTTTGGTACTTCTAGGATATATCGTGTAAGCGGAGTAATATGCCTCTTTCATTATCTCTCTCTTTAGATTTGCATCCTTTGGCACACATAGTCTCTTTTTATATTTTAAGATCCCTTCTGAATCCAAGTTAAATTATAAGGCCTTACCTTGTTCCATTCTACTCTTGATCTCTTGAATGTCTTTATCTTATAACTAGCTTTAATTATGTCCATTATGGTTGGCTGTATTCCTAAGATAGCCATTTTTGCTCCCACTTTTTGTGTTAAAATTTCTAGCTCCAATTTGCGCATGTCTTCTAATAACTCCTTCTATGAAGTGATGAGAGTAACTACATTATCTTGTTTCTTTCTACTAAGAGCATCTGCCACCATACTAGCTTTTCTTGCACGGTATTGTATTTTTAGGTCGTAATCCTTGATTAACTCCAAACATCTCCTCCGTCTTATATTCAACTCTTTCTACATAAATATGTACTTCAAGCTTCTATGCTTAGTGAAAATTTTACACCTTTCTCCATACAAGTAATGCCTCCATAGCTTTAAAGCTAGTACTACAAACTGCCAATTCTAAGTCATGAGTTGGGTAGTTCTTTTCATACAACTTTAGTTATTGAGATGCATAAGCTATCACTTAACCACCTTGCATCAATATACACCCCAACCCTTGAACTGAGGCATCCTTACACACTGTAAACTCTTCTCCACTCTTGGGTAAAGTCAAAACTAACATCAACATAAGTTTCTCTTTAGCATTTGAAAATCGACTTCACATTTGTCATCCCATTTGAATTTTACATTCTTTTTCATCAATTTGGTGAGAGGAGTTGCTATTTTGGAAAACCCTTTTACAAATCTCTTATAGTAGCTTGCTAGACCTAGGAGGCTTCTTACCTTTGTAATTGTCTTCAGTTTGTGCTAGTTTACTATTGCTCTCACATTTTCTAGGTCTATAGATATCCCATCTCTATTAACCACATGACCTAAGAAGATTACTTGCTCCAGCTAGAATTCGCATTTACTAAATTTGGAGTATAACTTTTCATCTTGTAGCTTGCTCAATACCAATCTCAAGTGTTCTTCATGCTCCTTAGTGCTTTTAGAGTATATCAAGATATCGTCTATAAAGACGATTACAAATTTATCCAGGAAATCTCTGAATACTCTATTCATTAAATCCATGAATGAAGCTGGTGCAGTCATTAGTCCAAAGGGCATCACTAGAAACTCGTAGTGCCCATATCTAGTCTTGAATGCTGTTTTCTAAATATCTTCTTCTTTAATTCTTAGTTGATGGTAACCTGATCTCAGGTCTACTTTAGAGAACACTTGAGCTCCCTACAATTAATCAAATAGGTCATCTATCCTAGGAAGAGGATATTTGGTCTTGATTTTGACCTTGTTTAACTCTTTGTAATCTATACAGAGTCTCATGCTTCCATCTTTCTTCTTCACAAATAGGACCAATGCACCCTAAGGAGAGATATTGGGTCTTATAAAACCTTTATCTAATAGCTCATGTAACCGTTCTCTTAGTTCGTCTAATTCCACTGGTGTCATCTTGTAAATTGATTTTGATATGGGTATTGTATCCTGTACCAAGTTAATGTTGAATTCTATTTTCTTGGTTAAGGGTAAACTAAGAAGATCTTCTGGAAACACATTAAGAAATTCTCTCACTATTGATACTCCTTCCATCTTAAATTCTTCACTGGCTTCAATAGATAGAATCGCTAGTACACTTTTTCCCCACATCTCATAAGTGGGCAATCTAGTGGTTCTCTACACTTCTAACTTGTATTCAAAATATCCATCCCCTAGTATATTAAACTGCACTACCATGTTGTGACAATCAATGGTGGCATGGTATTTTGATGGTCAATTGACACCCAAAATTATGTCAAATTATATCATCTCCAATACCAAAAGGTTTGCTGGCATCACCCTACCATGTATTTCTATTTTCACTCCTTTGCATATCTTACTTATTCTTCCTCCCACTCCCAAGGGAGTACTAACAGCCAGACAGTCATTCATGTTTTCAACATTCAAAACACATGTGTATGTAAAATTCTCAAACACACAAGATATAGATACACCGGTATCGAACAACACTTATGCATTGTAGGAATGTACTGGAAGCATACTTGCAATGTTGTCTATATCAAGGATATCCTAGTGTTACTACTGGTGAATAGCGAACACTCTGGTAAGAACTCTTTGTCTAGGACTCCTTACCTATGGTCTACCTCCCTATCCTCTCACTAGAGGTCTAGTTGCCTGTTGAACTGGCCTTGTCTAATTTCTTATTTGTCCCTAAGGATAGTTGACTATCTTGTGTCCCATTTGGTTGCACACATGACAAAAGATTAAGGGGACTGACCTCTCAGTGCAATGTCTGCTAATGTGTCCAGTCTTCCCACAAAAGAAACATGCTCCCTTTAACTATCTGCACTCTCTCAACTCGTGAGGCCTATAACATCTGGGACATTTAACATATAGGCTTGTTGCAATGAGTGCTAAAGGCACTTATTTGATCTATAAAGGAGGACCTACAGCACTCTGTGTTCTACTTCGTTGCACATGATATCTTTTGCCTCTATCTTGCCCCATTCCACTAGAGGTAAGTCTTTTTCCCAAAGCTATTATTACTCTATGACTCATCTTTTCTTCAATGATCTTCTTGTTTTGCTCGAGGTACTTAGCCTTATCTATCATTTCAACATATGTATTTAGCTGAAAGGACCCCACTACATGTTGTAGGTCCAATTCCAAGCCTCTTAGGAATTTCCTAACTCGAGACCTATCATCATTACGTACATTTTCAAGAAGGAACTGGATGAGGCGATTCAGCTCTACATGATATTCTTTAACTGTTCGATTCCCCTATTCACAGTTGTCGTATTCATTCTCCATCCTGTCTCTAAAGCTACTGGGAAAGTATTTTTGATAAAAAAAAAAACTCCTTAAATACAACCCAGTTCATGCATTCCCCTGCAAGTTTGGGAACTGAAGCCCACCATTTTGCTATAGTTCCCTTTCAAATGAATACAACATAATTTACCTTCCTATCTTCTAGTATCTAGAAGACAACAAATGTTTTCTCAATTTCGTGTACCCAATCTTCAGCCTCAATTGGGACATCCACTCTAGGGTTAAATTCTTTAGCTACTCTTATGAACTTATCAAAGCTAATGGGTTTATTGGCATTCCTATGCTATGGGACATTAGGGGTTTGGTGTTTTTGTGCTAGTAATCTCACCAAGTGGTTTACAGTATGCAGTAGCTGAATTGTCTCTTCAGCCATCTAACTTCTTTCCCTTTGTAGTTGTGGGTTCTGAACTTCCTTGTCATTAGGCTTATCACATCTAACACCCCTTCTAGCTCCTGATCCGATGATTCTTCTTAGAGGCGTTTTGTTTAAGAAGAGACAACCGGATATACTTAAGTTAATATTAGTGATGGTTAGTGTCATAGTGTGTAAGTATTTACACATATACCACTACACATAGGTCTACTCATACATATAACTTAGTAGTTAGAAGAATGCAAGTAAGGTAATAATACAAAAAAATAATTAAATAAACATCCCACATTTTTCCCACTCTCTTCATGTCACCTATCTTACTAATCAAGTGCTTAATTCCTCTAAAGGTCATATCTTATACTCTATTGTTTAAAACTTATGTCTATTGATCATCGCTTAGTTCTAAGGATCATTACCTAAGCTCTTCAGGGTCAACGACCTATGCTCTTTAGATCAAAACTTAAGTCATAAGGATTATTAACCTATTCTCTAGAGATTCAAACTTAAGTCTCTAAAGATCATAAACCTAAAGCTTTGATACTACCTAAGCTATAACATTTCGAAACTCGGGGTACGCTATTGCTCACCACGTGTCCTTATCTCATAAGAACACGTTAAGGCTTTAGATCAACTCAAATACCTTTTTGACATATAACTCCTATCTAAAAACATTTCATACATCCTAAAATTTCAAAATAATTTCATAAACCATATCAAACATCTAACACAGCAAAAGTCTATAAACTCTAAATTAACATTCTTTAAAAAGTAATATCTATTATATTCAAATAACATAATTCTCCCCAAATCTAATCACCATAATAGTAATGGTAATTGTCATCTTCCTCTCTCCATGGTCACTCAAATCCAAGTTATCCCCTAGGTTATCATTTCCCTCAACATCTACATCTAAAAAACAATTCCTCGAAGGGTGAGCTAATGCCCAGTAAGTATAACACAAACACACACACATGAACAAACATGAGTAAGTATCACACGTAACATGTAGTACTTAAATACAAGCAACCGTTTCATGATACACTTTATGTCCATAAGCAACAACAGGGTACTTATAACCCCCTTAACACTCTTAACACATCGGAACATGAATAGGTGATGGGAACCGCCACTACAGGCCCCACACCCATATCCACTTAATCCTCCTAAACCAATATTCAACCTAGATCATTTCCAAGCACGACTTCACTAGGGACAACATCATATAAGGATCATTAAAGTGCTCCCTAAGGATCTACCACTACTGGCTCCTAGGCCGAGCTAAGCACATATAATATACAACTTAAACACTTAACCTAAATCATTTAACTTAATCAATTTCAACACATATACTACTTAAGCAAGTCTCTAGAACATGGAATTACATATAAATTACAAGGATTTTTGTACTTACATCAAATTTCCTACGGGTTGAATCCTTAAACCTGTAAGTCCCTTCCCCGTTATGCCCTTCTCAAAACTTTGAACCCTGATGCACACACGATACTCATAAGTTCCAAATCCAATAACTAAAATCAAAATTGTGTATAAAATTCCTTACCTCTCATACTTGGAATTAGGTCGCGCTGTTTCCTTTCGTCATCTTAGGGTTTGTTTAGAGAACGTTTCCTATTGTCTGCTATTTACTATAAGGGGTGTAAAAGAAGGAACGTTAGGTCATCTAATGTTAAATACTCCCCTTTTTTAAATGTCCAAATTGTCCCTCAAATTTTTATAAAATTCCCATCCTTATCCTTAGCTCTTTGTGACATCATATATATTAAAATAAATAAAATTTTCAGGTATTACAGATATCATCTTCTTAGGCAATATCAATAGATGCCATTTCTTGAAAGTCCTTAAAATCCTTAAGCTTCTTCTTTTTCAAGGAGTAAAAGAATTGACAATAGATCTTTACCCCATTAATGATTGTGTTTAGGGCAATTCTCATATCTATATTGGGAATCTTAAGCACATCTTTGTTAAATCTTGAGATGTAATCATAGAGTGTCTCATCTTACTGCTAGCATATTAAGTTGAGGGTAGAAGAGTCCTTTTCCAACATCTTACTATTTAGAAAATGCTAGTAGAATTGCATTATGAGCTCCTTAAAGCTAGAAATAAATTTAGGCTTGAGACCTCTATATCAAGTACAAGGTGCCTTTTTTCAATGTACTAAAGAAAACCTCGTATGCTATGGTGTCAAAGACACTCAGTTCATTTAAGTTGTGTAGTATCTTAGGTGCTTGGATGGGTCATTGGTCCCATTATAGAATTCCATTTGGGGAATACGAATGTGAGTTAGAAGTGGCTTATCTTGGATCTCCTTATTAAAAGGAGTTTGGCTTATGGTAAACATATCCCATGAATTAGTTTTCTTGGTCTCTTTCAAGGCATTGAGGTGCTTGATCATGTTATTGATGTTAATGGTTAGGTCAATCAAAGATTGAGTTGACTATGCCTTAGATTGATCTTATCTATTTGTTTGGTTTGCTTTGGTACATGACACTATAGCGCGATTGTGCTATCATGGTGCATTCCCTTAATGATGTAAGGTGTTATCATCTCAATGCTTGCTGTGCAATTGAGAATTATGTTAGGAATGTTCTTAAACTACATTAACCTAGTCCCTAAGACATCGATTCTTTGCTAACATTTTGACCATTTTCCATTCAAGTCATGAAGCCCTATTGTTGTTCATCTGGTGAGTTATCTATAGTGGTGGTGGTGGTAGCCAATGGTGGGTTGAATCGATTGCAAGGTTAGTAGAGTCACTAATGACGTTTTTACTAAAATTTCCAATGTTTTTTGTTCTAGCCATCACGTTTTCTTAGTTGTAAGCAGTGAGCACTAATTGTTGATTATTATTCTTGTTGCTTTGATCCTAGGTCGAGTTTAACCTTTAATTTGTGGTGACTAGGCCTATATTTTGTGGATTTAGTTACATACTTAATATAAGAAAGGCTTTATGGGATGACATATTTGCATCATTTCCCGGTCACAGCTAGGTGAAGATAAGTTAAGGCTTCAAGAGGAGGGGTCTTACATGATCATTGAACATAACATAGATAAAAAACTTAGTGATATCATGTATATGTTCACTTTGGTAACTTTTGAAGCAATATCCATTATTAAAATCACACTTCTTAACCATTTGGTGCATATAAGGCAAGGATTTTTTATGAAAACTATATGGAATTTAATATTGACCAACTTTAACATTTTATGGAAATAATTGCCACCTTACGGTATGGCATCTCCATTGCAAGAATTTTCACATTCACAATGTGATTTAAAAAAAAAATGTTTAACTGGTTTATATCAATGATCGAGTATCTTTTAAATGGAAATATATGTTCAAACTATTGCTATCTTGAATTTAAAAGTACAAATTTAATAATATATTACAATATATATAAAGGTCAAAAGATAAAATTTTACTTTAGAAAACTCCTTATAGGTGATTATGAAAACTAAAAAGGGAATATGTTTCACAAATTGAACAACTTTTTAGTTGTTAATACTTAGAAAAATCTCTAGTTAAAAAAGAAAGCACTTGAAATCAATAGCATATACCGTTTGCAATTGATGAAAGAAAAATCCTTCAAAATAAACTTACACATGCAATAAATGATAATTATAACATAAAAAAATAGCGCATGAAAAAAGATGGAACTATGTTTTGTAACTTAGAAGAAAAATGGTTAACAATAATTAGTGTAAAGAAGATAAAATGGTACTCAAATGAGAATTATGTTATGCATAAAAAGTATAAATATAACAAATAGGTTAAATGGAAAATACTATATAAAGATCCAAAAACCAAACTTGCAACTCACTTAATCTTCTAGTTTGGCTATTAGAGAGGGAATGCATTGCTAAATTATCTTACTTTTAACATCTTCATTATTATCAGGTTAAACTATTTTAGTTTGTCAAACTTTTGGGAGAAGCCCTCCAATCCTTTGTTTTAGCATTTTAAGTAAAAAACTATCATATAGAACAAAGTGGAATTATATGCCATAATGTGTATCATTAACTGTTGTTATTCCACTAACTCACTAAATTCCTTGTTAGTTTTATTTTCTAAGTAATACACTTGTAGGACATTTAAATAACTTAGACCCCGCTTGTTTCAAGAAAAAAAGTGAGTATATCTTCCTTTTTTCCCCCAAGATGTAAGATACCAAAATGATCTCTTACACTTTCATATATTTTCTTGAAAACTATACAATTGTGAAAGATTGTCGCTAAAGACATTCAATCTTCTCTCTCTTTTATGAATAATATAAAATTAACTTTGAAGTTTCACCAATTGACCATTAATCTTTATATATATTCAAATACCTAACATAAAAGGACATTTAATAAAATAAAATATGATATAATAGAAATAAATAAAAGAGAAACATAAAAAAGGCATAATAAAAACATAAAGGAGTAAGAAATTAATATCCAAGAGGATTATCCCTTCCTAAATCAATAAATTTTATAATTAACATAAAGCAAATATTAAAGATGTAAATTTAAAAAAAAAAAGGAAAGGAAAAAAATAGTTTTCCTAAAGTACCCCTCCCTTTAAACCTATCTATAACACTACAAATAGACTCTTACCCTCCTTCATAAATCACCCTATCAAATTTTTACTTGTTGCAATAGGATAAGAAAGGAAAGGAGAAAATGTGAAATAAATAAGTATGTCTCTAATCTTTACTCATTTTCACAATCAATAGAATACAAAAAATTGAATCATAATAGATATCAAGAGACAAAAATTACAAAAGAAAATTATAATAACCTAGTTTTTTAAAAGTTATGGTTAGATAACACTTTAGAGTGATAAGAGTCTATTAGAAAACTCTTGATAATATGATTTTTGTAAAATATTCTATAATAGATAGAAATAAGGTTATGAAAATTTTACAAAAGAATAATTGATTATTAACCTAAAATATGAATATTAATAAAACTCTATTTGTAATTACAAAAGAAATCTCATTTAAATCTAAATATTACGATAATAAAGTATAAACCATGTTCAAAATTAGTTAAATAGGCTTTTCCTATGACAAAATCGAATAAATACTGAAAACAAAATTTAGAATAAGATGTAACTAGGGATGAAGAAGGCAAAGCATACCTCTTTAAGACAATGAGAGATCGATTGTCTCTTATAGGCAATTAATTGCTCCCAAACCAGTTACATTCCCCACTTACCTAGGCTAACTTTCCTTCCCTTATGTTATTTTATGCATGCAAGAATAATCTGGAATGGAATGGAATCAACAATAGAATGTCAAGTCTACTTTTGTGTTTGGAAACATTCACGGAATGGAATGGAATTGAATCGTATATAGTGGTATTTATAAAAAAAATCCTTAATTCGTAGGTCTACTAACTGTATATTAATAAGGTCAAAAGTTTATTTAAATAACTATCATTAATTATGTATAATGGAATTACAACTCTACTCTCTTAAAGGTGGAATTGAATTCCTCCTTAAAGCTGAAACATCGATATTAGAGAATAGCAATTCTATCTTCTAAAAATGTTTTCAAAATGTAAAAGGAAATAAAATCTAGAATTGCGATTTCGTTTTAGATCCATTTTAGCATACCAAACATGACGTTAGTCAATTGCATTAGCTCTAGTAATTGTAGAAAATCCTTGGTTGATTAATAAAACTTAGATAAGTTATGAAATTTCATTAAAAATTATGAGAACCTCATAAATAATAAAAATAAATTAAAAATGAATTTAGGATCAAATCATTTAATTTATTGTTAATAAGATATTTTAAACACAAAATTCATTAAAAATTAGGAGAACCTCGTAAACAAGAAAAAATAATTAAAAAATAAATTTAGGACTTAATCGTTTAATTCATTATTAATAGCATATTTTAAACACAAGGAATCAAAGATGGCTTTTTAGAAAAAAAAGAGGTGAATACTATATTGCTTGTTTGTTGTGTGTTCTTTTGTAGGTTGGTTGGAAATGGACTAATGAATTTAGACTACTAAAATTTATCCACTGTTTAAGTATGGCAATTTGGATCTATAGGTGGCAGCCATTGACAAGGGGATGGTGGTCCTATACTCTTTAGATGATGTGGTTAAATTAGGCACTAAAATTGCTATGGTGGCTCAATGGGTTATCAATATGTGTCATCTTTGATATAGGTTAATTGGTGGAATGGGACATCTATTAGAATGTTGCAGATAAATCGTGCTCCTTACGGTGTGATAATAGGTGACAAACTATGATTAGTGGTTTTGTGAACAGTAATATAGTCGACTCTATGTTACAATGTTTCATAGATGATAGGTATGTGGGTCTAGTCATGTTTTAGCTATCTTAGGTGTTGAGTTATTATTCTAATTTACATAGAAAGTGAAACTTGAGTCCACCTATATCTATGTATATTAATAATTTTATTTGTTACATTTATTTATTATGGAATGAATGTGACTTAGTATCCTTATGTGCATGTATAACGTAGTATTTGCTGGCTCTTTGCTCATCCTATTTAGGTAATTATAATTAGTATCAAAGACTTCAAGAGCGTAGGAAATGAGCCTTGCATATTTCTATCTAGGTAGGAATATGTGGCAAATTAACAATGTCATTTGGTTTTGGGACATGATGATTTAAGTATTACAAAAGCTTAGTTTAAAAAACTAAGAACTCATTAGAAATGTGTATGAGATGTAAGTTACTTACAAATAATGTAATTAAAAATAGATTAGTTTAGTATAAGGCAAACCATTGAATAAATAATTATAGATTAGTTAGAAGACATTAATTAGAGGTTGGAGATAATAATAATATAAATAACAATAGTTTATTCTAGGGGTGAGCAACTATAAGATGTGTTAGGTAAGAGATCCTATTCGTACCCTATCTTACAAGGTATAGGTTCTTAAATTTTGGAATTAAAACCTATCTAATAACATCCTAAACCATCATGAAACTTGTATCCTATAAAACCTACAATGTATAAGGTACCTTGTGAAATTTATATATTCTATCTTTCTTTATATAAATTTTAAGTTTATATGATGCTAGAAAAGTAATTTAAATATGATGTTATAAGTTATTTATATACAAAACCTATGAAACCTATAGCAAAATCTGTAAATTTAAAAAAAAAAAAAAAGAAGAAGTAATTTTTCTCACCTTCATTATTTCAAGATTTTGTGACCTTACTACATAGCAAATGAGAAAGAATGGGGGAAAAGAATGAAAATATGAAAACATGGGGAAGAAGAAGGAAAAGAATGATAAACATAAAGTGAAAGAGACGGTATTAGATTTTGCCATTTAGGTTTATTAACTTATGAACTTAGATTCCCTTTTTTTTTCTTTTACTAAAACATTTATTTATCAAAAAATATAATATTATCATTTTTTATTCATTTGTAAATATTATTTAATATTTTTTTATAGAGTAGATATAAAGCATCTTGTATAGCTTATGTGATGGTAATCAAACCAATGCAACAACGGGATCCATTACCCGAGCAAAAAGCTAAAGGACTACAGAACTTAACATTGAGAGTCCTCTTTAAGCAAATGGAACCCGAAGACATTCACATAGTGTTTTCATTCATTTTATATGATTATTTTATATTTAATCAAGTACACTTATCAGTACTATAGGATGGCGACTAAACTAATTAGCACATGATTTAGAGAAGGGTTTACGATCCATTTGTTAAATCAAAATGAACCATAGAGAGTCGGCCATGTACTATGCTATTTTCTTTATTTTCTTATGCTTATTTTTCCATATTTAGGGACTACTATAAATACTTGTAAGGGGGATAACCAAAAAGACACTTTTGTCATATTTTGAAAAAAGGCATCACGTGAAAGAAGAGAATTTTCTCTCTTATTTTATATACTCTTATCAATTCCTTTTTAAGGGTTGTAGCGAATGGGGCTTTAATTGTTGTGGGTAATATTAATAATTGCAAGTTGTTCCTAATTCTACTAGTGCGTCATATCTGGTAAGAATTTAGAGTTTCATTTTATTCTTATTAGGGTTCACTTTCAAATTGGGGATCACGCCATTTTGTTGAATAATTGCTCAATTTTATCCTCAATTAGTATTATGTAATTGAAATTGGAGTGGCATATCATCTTTTGGTATCGGAGCTACAGTTGAGAAGGGAATTACATGTGAAGAGTCTTGATTTCGAAATTAGGAATTTAGGGTTTATGACATGCACTTGTTCAATTGTTGATTTTAAGTTGAAATTGTGTATGTTACATGAATTGTGTCGTGTTCTAATTGTCATTGTGGGTTGAATTCGAATGAAGGATTGCTTTAGGGTTCCTTACCGTGGATGAAATTAAGGAATCACTATAATTGATTCCATTAGTGTGTAATTGAATAGTAATTGTGCATTAAATTGCTTTGAATGCACTATTGACTTAAGTTGAAGGAATTTTTTTTTTACCTTGGAGGAAGTGTTGTTATCGTGAGTGTGTGTTTGAGTGTATGGAAAAATTTGTGCCGTGGAGCAAGTGTTGTTGCCATGAGTATGTGTTTGAGTTTATTTGAAAATTTGTGCTATTGAGGAAGTGTTGTTGTCGTGGGTGTGTGTTTGAAGAAAAAAAAAATTATTGTGTGAAGTGTGTGTTTGAATGTGGAGAAATTAGTGGCGTGAAGTGTGTGTTTGAGTGTGGAGAAATTTTATGTCGTGGCGTGTGTTTATGATTTGAAGAAATTATGCCGTAAGTGTGTGATTTGAAATTAGAGGACTTATGTTGTGAAGGTGTGATAGTGAGATAATATATATATCAACAACTATGTCAAATGATAGTGTGAATGGAGGAATTGGGAATGAGGCCAATTGTTAAGTTGGAGAAGGAGGTCAAGGACATCGTGCTATAGGTGGAAGAAGAACTTTAAAAGAACAATTACAGGACTTGACTATTATTGTTGCTACTCTAGCAACACGGGTTGATCAAATGACATTGCTACAACCACCAATGGCAAATCTATAGGCACCATTACCTCAGGTAGCCCATAATGATGCGCATAAGGAAGGAGCAGTAGGAGGAAATAAGGTTAGGAGAATGGGAGGAGATTATCATTATTGGGAGGAAAGGGATGATAACTTTGAGGATGAACCTAATCCTAACCGTAAGTTTAAGCTGCCTAGGGATCTGGAATATGTAAAGCTACAAATGCCTGCATTTGCTAGAAGGGGTTTTGTAGAGGATTATCTAGATTGAAAAGATAAGGTAGATGGTCTTTTTTAGTGTTATGAAATTAATGATCACACTTAGGTTCATCTAGCAATAATAGAGTTTACAAGATATGCCGTCTTATGGTGGAAGAACCTTGTACCCAGTAGAAAGAGAGATGGTGATATTGAGATTCATACTTGGCAGGAAATGAAATGGGTTATAAGGGGGAGGTTTATACTAGAGCACTACAGGCATGAGTTATTTATGCGTCTCTAAACATTGAGATAGGGAGGCAAAACTGTAAATGAGTATGTCTAGGAGTTTGAGACATTGATGATCAAATGTAGGTTAGTCGAACCTCCTGAACAGACTATAGCGTGATTTGTGTTTGGGTTGAAATATGAGATTGCATGTATTGTCAAGCTGCAGAGGTATGACACTCTTGATGATGCCATCCAATTGGCTTTAAAAATTGAGAGGTAGAGGCGCTCCAATCTATATAGAGCATCGAGTAACAGGTATGGATCCACTACTCGGTTATATTGATTGAATAATCAGCAGGTTAAAAAGGGGGAAATTGATAGGGTTGTAGAATCAAATGCAATTGTTACCAATAGGGAGAGGGATGGTTCTGGAAAAGATAAAGTGGTTGCTGAGGTTAATATTTGACAAATAGTGTCGGGGTCATTAGGTGGAAAGCTTTGTCAAACCTAATGCTTCAAATGCATGGGCTTTATCCCAATAAAAGGGTGATGATTGCTATGGAGGTGAAAAATGAAGATGACAAGGAAGACGTACTTAAGCCTACAGATTTATTAGCAGTACTAAAGGAATATCATGAGGATCTAGAAACTAAGGTATATAAGGAAAAAGGCAATGATCAATATCTAGCTATTAATTTACCGCGCAAGGCAATGACTATATCTCTAGATATTGAGGATGTGCAGAGGGAAAACCTATTCCATATTCCCTACAGGGTCTAAGGTAATCTTTGTACTCTTCTTATTGATGGTGGTAGTTGCACCAATGTTATATTTACTGCATTAGTGAACAAACTGCAACTAGTCACTACACCTCATCATAGGCCTTATAAATCACACTTGTTGAGTGAACAAGACAGTCTGTATATCACTTAGAGGGCTAAGGTTCCAATCAGCATAGGGGAGGACTACTAAGATGAAATTGTTTGTGATGTTCTTCCTATGTGTGCATCATATATACTACTGGTAGACCTTGGTTATTTGATAGAAGAGTGTTACATGATGGGTACAGAAACACCTATGTGTTTCAGAAAGATGGTGAATGAGTTGTTTTGACTCCTATGTCACCAACTAAGGTACACGAATTCCAGGAATAGATCAATAAAAATATTGAGAAGAAGTTTTTATTATTGGGGGGGAAGGAACTAGGAGGCAACTTGAGTAGAGTGAAATAGTCATAGGAAATTCAGAAGCCTTATAAAAAAAGTTCTAAACATCTCAAAAAGACTCTAAGGCAATTACGGCTTCATGGTAACAAGCATTTGTAAACTAAGGTTTTCAGTCCAATTGGCTTTTAGAAATTATCATCTATAACAAATGACCCATTAGATTTGAGGGCAAATCTTCCACAAGTCTGAGGAGATGATGGGAATCAAACCAATGCAACAACAGGATCTATTACCCGAGTAAAGAGCTAAAGGACTATAGAACTTAACATTGAGAGTCCTCTTTGAGCAAGTGGAACTTGAAGACATTCACATAATGTCTTCATTCATTTTATATGAGTGTTTTATATTTAATCAAGTATACTTGTCAGTACTACAGGATGACGACTAAACTAATTAGCACATGGTCTAAAGAAGGGTTCACAATCCATTTGTTGAATCGAAATGAACCATAGAGAGCCGACCATGTACTATGCTATTTTCTTATGCTTGCTTTTCCATATTTAGGAACTACTATAGATACTTGTAAGGGGGACAACCAAAAAGGCACTTTTGTCATATTTTAGAAAAAGGCATCACGTGAAAGAAAGGAATGTTCTCTCTTATTTCATACACTCTTATCAATTCCTTTTTAAGGGTTGTGGTGAGTGAGGCTTGGATTGTTCTGAGTAATATTAACAATTGCAAGTTGTTCCGAATTCTACTAATGTGTCATATCTAGTAAGAATTTGGAGTTTCATTTTGTTCTTGTTACTTGAAATTAGGATTTACGTTCAAATTAAGGATCACTCCATTTTGTTGAGTAATTGCTCAATTTTATCCTCAATTAGTATTGTGTGATTGAAATTGGAGTGGCGTATCATTATGTCATTTTGGGTATGGAAGAATTAATTGGAATGGAATGCTAAGTCATTTTTGTGTTTGAAAATGTTTATGAAATATGTTGAGTCTAATTTTTGAATTTCCCATTCCTAATCCGATCTATACTAGACCCTGTGCTCATCTAATGTAGATCTTCGACTTGAGTTAAGAATTTCGTTTATTTTGGAGTCGCCACCCAACTGTTGTTGGGAAAGATTGAATTAAGACTAATGGAGCGGATTAGTCCTAATTTGTACCACTAGTCGTCGGGATTTCCTCTTCTTGTTTTTGTGAAAAGAGGAAAAGAGAAAATCAGATATTCTAAGTTCGGAGGCTAACCTATTAAAACCTTACGGTTACCACCCAATTTCCTAAAATTTACTCCTATCTCGAAATGTCTTTTATTTTATTTTTGTTGTTTTTTATTGTGTTTTTGAGTGAATTATTCTAGGAAAATTATTTTTATTCCTTTTTAGGGTTGCCCCAAATGGGTGCCTACGTACCTGCTATTCAGGATCAAACAAGTTGTAGTTCGCTTTTCCTGAAAAACTTTAAGTGGGTTTGTGAATTTTAATTATGAAATCTCTTTTGATTTATGTTTTTACCATTTTAGGATTTTTTTTCTAAAAAATCCAAGCCTAAGCTTAATAATTTGATTTTTTGTGAAAATAATAATTTTAAGAAAAAATATCAATTTTGGATTTATTTGAGAAAATGATTTTTCTAAGTGATAAAATTCATTTTTCTCTAATTTTCAACTCATTTCTACTATTATAAATTTTTATTGATTTTTATTAATTTTTAATTTTTTATTAGTTTTTCATAATTTTTATAATTTTTATTTTTATTAAAAAATTTCTCCTAGATTTTTATCTATCCTATTTAAAGTCTAAATTATTATTATTATTTTTCTAATGTTTTTATTATTTTCTTTATGAATTTTCTACATTTTTATTATTTATTATTATTATATATTTTTTATCATTTTATCATTAAATCCTAGTCCTAAAAAAAATATATAATTTCTAACATTTTTCTATTTATTGAAATATAAATAACAAATAACAAATAAGTAAATAAGTTAATTCGGAATAAAATAAACCAAATAAATAAATAAATAAATATATTAAAAAAATTGAAAAATCCGACTTACCTGGATCCGGGTCGGTGCGCGGGTCGAAGTAGGTCGATCGGATGCGGCGGCTAAAAGTGCTTGTTGACGGCGTTCCAGTAGCCTTTTGCAGCTGTTGAGGTGTCGATTCCTAAGTTCTCGGGGGTGAGGAATCCAACGGTGGCAGTGGTTTGCTTCAGAAACGCCTCCTGGTGGTTGCACAACTCGATCGGCGGTCGCGGCTTCGAACAACTCCGACGAGCTCCAATTCTCTCCTTTTTCTCTCTTTCTCTCGCTTTTTTTTTGTGCTTTAGCTTGCTGCCTTTGCCCTCTATTTATAGAAGTCGGAAGACTCCCTTGGATAAGCTTAAATCTTTGATTCGAAGAAATCCGAATTTTTCTTTTTTTTTTTTATTCGATTTTATCCAACAGATTTGACGTCGATTTGTTGTAATCTTGTGATTTATCTGGATAATTCGGTTTTAGATTGATCGAAATCCAAAAAGATTTGAAGAAATCCAACATTTTTTGCCTCGTCGGACTTCTGTCGGATTTTTCTCTCGTTGGGCTCGAGGAAGAAGATGATCACGTGCGAGGCACGTGTTTTCTCTCGGCCAATCGCATGCTACCACGTGGCAGCTCCGGGGGAAAAGAAAGAAAAAATTTGCCGAGCACACGCGGGGGGATTCGAACTCGGGACCTCAGACCTTCCGTGCGCATGCCTGACCGTGGTTCGGACCAGCTGAGCTAGCCCATATTCGCGATTTTATTTATTTCGCAAATTGCATATATGCAATGCGATTTTTTTTATTTTTTTGTATTTTTTGAAATTTCAAAAATTTGTAAAAATTATTTAATCCTTATTATTGCCATTTTTGAAATTATTTTCCAAAATTGATGTATTTTCCTATTTATTTTTATTTTTTGAACATTTTTCCTATTTTTGCTAAATTTGAGAAAAATATGGAAAAATTGGAAATTGCTTATTATTGATTATTATTGATCCTTAGGGCAAAAATGGGGTGTTTACAGCCGCCCCTCTTTGTAGTAAAGTTTGAAAAACTTAACTACAAAGATAAGAAAGACGCCATTTTTGGCCTTTTGATGGAAGGGATAACGCCTTGCTTTGGCTGGTTATCTGGAATTTGGTTTCTAGTAGGAAAATGCTCCATAAGCTGATAATCCCACGAGTCTTTTGTGATGGTTGGTATTGCTTAGAAAATGGTCCTAACAATCTAAAGTAATGTATCCTCCCAAAAGTGCTCTATGGGCTGACTAATTGGCGATAGGAAATACCTCAAACATTGTTTAGGAGTGCAGAATAGCTGATGATAGGAAGCGTCTCATCAGACTAGTAATCTTGAAGAGAAGATTATCTTAGGAAGCGCTCTTATGAGCTAGCCACCTGTTAATAGAAGCGTCTGACTAGAGTAGCAACTGCTTTGGAAAAATACCTTCGAAGAGTACTCTTACGAGCTGACTAATCGGTTATCAAAATTTTGAAAAAGTGCTCCTATGAGTTGACTAATTGATAGATTCGAAAAGTGCTCCCTTGAGCTAACTGATCGATAGATTCGAAAAGTGCTCCTTTGAGCTAACTGATCGATAGATTCGAAAAGTGCTCCTTTGAGCTAACTGATCGATAGATTCGAAAAGTGCTCCTTTGAGCTAACTGATCGATAGATTTGAAAAGTGATCCTTTGAGCTAACTGATCGATAAATTTGAAAAGTGCTCCTTTGAGCTAACTGATCGATAAATTTGAAAAGTGCTCCTTTGAGCTAACTGATCGATAAATTTGAAAAGTGCTCCTTTGAGCTAACTGATCGATAGATTCGAAAAGTGCTCCTTTGAGCTGACTAATCGATGGATTCAAAAAGTGCTCCTTTGAGCTAACTAATCGATGGATTCGAAAAGTGCTCCTTTGATCTAACTAATCGATGGATTCGAAAAGTGCTCCTCTAAGCTAACTTTAAGAAAAAGTGTCTAGGAAAGTGCCCCTTCTTGGGCTAACTATCCTTAGCGGGAAGTGTCTTCTTAGACTCACGACCCTGGAGGAGAAATGTTTCGAAAGGTGCCCCTATAGGCTGACCCTGAGACAAGATATTTAGGAGAGTACCCCATTGTGGGCTGACTAACCCAGAGCATAGAGAAATGTCTTAAAAAGGTGCCCTTGTAGGCTGACCCTAAAAAAGGATATCTAGGAAAGTGCCCCTCTATGGGCTAACTAACCTATGACAAAATGTCTCAAAAAGGTGCCCTTATGTGCTGACCCTAAGAGAGAATACCCAGGAAAGTGCCCCTCTGTGGGCTGACTAATCCATGGTAGGAATGCATGTCTCGAAAGGTGCCCCAATGTGCTGACCTTGCAAGAGAATGTTTAGGGAAGTGCCCCAATGTGGGCTGACTAACCTATGATAGGAAGAAATGTCTTGAAAGGTGCCCTTATAGGCTGACCTTAAGAAGAGATATCCAGGAAAGTGTTCTATTACGAGCTGACTAACCTTTTAAAGGGGATGTTTAGACAAGTGCCCCATTATGAGCTGACTAATCTTATGATGTTGAACATGTTTCTACTGATTGAGTTAAATGATTCGATGCTTTTCATGATATGTGGATAGTTATTCATTTTAATATGCTTGCCAATTTATCGTGGATAGCAAACAAACAATCGAACCTTTGTGCTGGTTTGCTTCTACTTCGCTTCTTCTTATCTTGACACGGGGTTGAAAATCTTGATGTGCTTCCTTTCTTATGCGCATGGCTCTTCTGACGGTAGTGTTATCCTACTAATGCACTAGGTTTTAATGCTCAAGAGTAGATAGAATTATATTACAAAATTTATTGAGATTCATTATCACTTTAGTGTTTATCCTTCATTGGTGAAGTGATGGGTAATGTGTTTAGGAATGTTTGTTGTAATTGGTAATTGGTTGGAAGTATCGACCATTCAGAGATATTAACTTTGCTTGTAAAAAAATAAGAACTAGACTCAACGAAATTTGTATTAAATATTGGCTTTCATAAACGTTGGCAAAATTTCAATTCCCTTGCCTAAGGATAGTACATCTTTACAGCATCTGTATTAATGGGGTCTCTCAATTCTGGACCATCCATTTGAGTTAATATCAAAGCACCTCCTGACAGAACCTTTTTCACCACATATGGACCTTCATAGTTTGGGGTGAATTTTTCTCTGGAGTCTTGGGCATTTGGGAGAACCTTTCTTAGCACCAGATCCCCCTCTTTAAAATATCAAGGTCTCATCTTTTTGTTAAATGCTCGGGCCATCCTTTGCTGGTAACACTGGCCATGACATAGTGCAGTGAGTCTTTTTTCATCAATCAGATTCAACCGATCAAGCCTCTTCTTTACCCAATCTGATTTGATTAGCTGAGTTTCTGACAAAATTCTGAAAGATGGTATTTCGACTTCGACTGGTAGCACTGCTTCCGTACCATATACCAATGAATACGGGGTAGCTCCAGTAGATGTTCTTATTGACATCCTATAAGCCCTGAGAGCAAACGGCAACATCTCGTGCCAATCTTTGTAAGTAGTTGTCATTTTTTCGATGATCTTTTTGATATTCTTGTTAGCTGCTTCTACTGCCCCGTTCATCTGAGGTTGGTAGGGAGTTGAATTTCTATGGTTTATGTGGAATTGCTGACATAAACCTGTCATCGACTTATTATTAAGATTGGTGCCGTTGTTGGTGATGATGGACTCAGGAACTCCATATCGAGTTATTATGTCCCTTTTCAAGAAACGGACTATTACCCCTTTGGTGACATTAGCATATGAAGAAGCTTCTACCCATTTGGTGAAGTACTCAATTGCTACCAATATGAACCTGTGGCCATTGGATGCTGTCGGAGTGATTGGGCCAATTATGTCGATTCCCCACATGGAAAAAGGCCATGGTGTTGACAACAAGTGTAGCTCATTGGGCGGAGCATTTATCCGGTTTGCGTACACTTGACACAGATGACAGTGCTTGACATATTTTATGCAATCTGATTCCATGGTTAACTAATATTATCCTAACCTCATGATTTTTCGGGCCAACATGTAGCCGTTCATATGAGGTCCACATACTCCTTCATGTACCTCTTTCATCAGTTCACAGGCTTCATTTTTATCCACACATCTTAACAAGGTGGTATCAGATGATCTTTTGTAAAGTATAGACCCACTTAATAAGAAATGACTTGCTAACCTTCTGAGTGTTCTTTGGTCATTCTTGCTAGCCATTTCAGGGTATTTACTCTCTTGGAGAAAGGTCTTGATGTCGTGATACCAAGGCTTGTCGTCTTGTGCTTTTTCAATTGTTAAACAATAGGCGGGCTGATTTTCGATGTCTATTTTCATCGGTTGGACTTCGGCTCCCCCTGTTATCTGGATCATAGATGCTAGTGTGGTAAGTGCATCTGCAAACTGATTCTGAGTTCTTGGGATATATGTGAAAGTGATTGCCTTGAATTCTTCGATTAGCTTTGTCAAATGTTGATGATATGGTACCAGTTTGGGGTCTTTAGTCTTGTATTCCCCTCTTGTCTGTAGTATGATGAGCGACGAATCCCCGTGTACCTCTAATTCGCGGATTTCCATTTGGCAGGCCATTTTGAGGCCGAGAATGCACGCCTCATATTCCGCGATATTATTGGTATATGGAAATATGAGTCTTATCGCTCCAGGGAATTGTGTGTCGTCTGGGGATATCAATACTGCCCCAATCCCGCAACCGAATACGTTGGCAGCTCCGTTGAAAAACATTTTCCACTTAGGGCTCTGCTCTATTCCACAGTCTTCTACCGGTATATCTTTCACTGTCAATATATTTTCGTCCGGGAATTGGGCTTATATTTCTTGGGAATCTGCCTCAACAGGGTGTTCTGCCAATTGGTCGGCTAAGGCTTGCCCTTTCATCGAGTTCTGATTTATGTATGTGATGTCAAACTTGGATAGGAGCATTTGCCATTTAGAGATTCTCCCTATCGAAGCTGGTTTCTCTGCCAAGTATTTTAAGGGATCATGTCTTGTCAGCAGCTCAATACGATAGTAAAGGGTGTATTGCCTTAATCGATGCATGACCCAAATTAGAGCACAACAAGTCTTCTCCACCTCTAAGTACCTCTGTTCCCCGTCTGTGAATTTCTTGCTCAAATAATATATGGAACGCTCTCTTCCCTCTTTATCTCTCTGCCCCAACACACATCCCATGGATTTAGGGAGTATCGTGAGGTATAAGAATAAGGGCTTTCCTTGCTTCGGGACTATCAAGATCGGAGGTTTTATAAGGTAGTCTTTGATCGTCCTGAATGCTTCTTCGCATTCGTCGTCCCATTCTATGGTGGCATTCTTTTTCAACAGACGGAATAGTGGCCGGCACTTATCGGTGAGCTGTGAGATAAAACGAGCTATATAATTTAACCTTTCCAGCAAGCTTCTTGCTTCTTTAACGGAGCATGGGGAAGGTAACTCTAATATAGACTTTACCTTGTCAGGATCGATTTTAATGCTGTCTCGGCTTATGACAAACCCTAACAATTTCCCCGTTGTGACCCCGAAAGTGCATTTCTCTAGGTTTAACTTGAGCTGGAATTTTCTCAGTCATTTAAACAATTTCCTGAGGATATCTATATGGCTTTCTCCTTCTTTAGATTTGGCTATCATGTCGTCAACGTATACTTCAACCTCTCGATGCATCATGTCATGAAGTATCGCGACAATGGCTCTCTGATACGTTGCCCCGGCGTTTTTCAAACCAAAGGGCATGACTTTGTAACAGAAAGTTCCCCATGTTGTGATGAAAGTCGTTTTGGTTTTATCTTCTTCAGCCATTTTTATTTGATTATATTCTAAGAAACCGTCTATGAATGAGAAAAGATGGTTTCCTGCAGTGTTGTTCACTAGAACGTCAATGTGAGGTAGGGGGAAGTTATCCTTTGGCATAGCTTGGTTTAAGTCCTGGAAGTCTACGCATACGCGTACCTTTCCATTCTTTTTCATAATAGGAACTATATCTGCTATCCATTCTGGGTAATTGGACACTTCGATGAACCCTACTTCTAGCAGTTTCTTGACTTCTTCCTTAATCTTCAGTAAGATGTCAGGCCTAAATCTTCTTAGTTTTTGTTTTTTAGATTTGACATCTTCCCTTGTGGGAAGCCTGTGAACCACTATTGATTGGTCTAGTCCTGGCATGTCACCATATGACCAGGCGAACACATCTGCATATTCTGTTAACAACCCGGTTATCTCACACTTTTGCTCGGCACTTAAACTGGTCCCGATTTTGAGATTTTTATGTTTTTCTATGCTTCCTAGATTTACTGTCTCCACCGGCTCGTCAATTGAAATTCCGCTTTGTTCATGTTTTTGCCAATTTTCTTGTATTATTTCGTTGTCAAGGATATCGCCTTCAACAACTGACCCAGCAGCGTTGAAAACGATATCAGCGTTTTTATTTTCTACTTGCGCGAGATATCCCTGATGTTTGATGGTAGGAGATCTGGGTAAAGTAAAATGAAAGCATATATATAAGCAAAATAGACTGTAATTGAATTAATAAAGAGTCTCCATAAAATTTGTTCAATAATCGTTCTCTATCCTTGAGCTGACCTAGAGCTATTAGTAGGATAACAGAACTAATTATTTAGAGCTGGATGCTGATTAGACGTGCGGGGGGTTGGGCTCCCGTTGCTGACATCATCTTCGCTTATCCGAGGCTCTTGAATGATATTTGCTTTTCGGAAAGATTGTTGGAGGGATGGAATGCACATCGGGGTGTTGCTTGGCTTTTCCTTCATTCTGCCTTTGACACCTCTTGCTTGTGCTTCTTCCCTGGCTGTAGGAATGTACCCTAGTCCAAACGTCCCTTGCTGGCCCTCCTTAAATTGATGACCCTCCTTACTAGTCACCACGTTCACTTCATTAAATATTTGGAGACCAAGGTCTTCTGAAACTTCCTCCCCAATGTATGGTATGGCAGTTTCTTTGTATATGGCGTAATCCTGCTCACCCAGCACGGTGACTATCTGGCCACTCGCAATAAATTTAACCCTTTGGTGGAGACCAGAGGGGATGGCTCCAACAGCATGTATCTAGGGCCTTCCCAAGAGTAGGTTGAAAGATCTTGGGATGTCAAGGACCTAGAAAGATATGTGAAATACTTGTGGACCAATCTCCACTATTAGGTTTATCTCCCCTACTATATCTCTTTTTGACCCATCAAAAGCTCTGACCACCGTTGAGCTAGGTTTTATATTGCTTGGATCGACCCCCAATAAGTCGAAGGTAGCTAATGGGCAAACGTTGAGGGACAATCCGTTGTCAATGAGTACTCGGGAGACAATTGTGTCGTTGCACCTAACCACTATGAATAGTGGTTTTGTATGTTAGTCTCCCTCCTCTCCTAGCTCTTCCGGAGAGAAAGATATCTGGTCCATTGTGAAAATAGAATCGACCACATGACTTATTTTGTCTGTAGCGATGCCTTTTGGGACCTAAATCTATTTGAGCACTTTGAAGAGTGCTTCCTTATGGGGCTCAGATGCTGTAAGAAGGCCCATGAGTGATATCTGTGCTGGAACTTTATTTAGTTGTTCCATTATCTTGTATTCACTCGCCTTGACTATCTTTGTAAACGCAGTGAGCCCCTCTTCCTCTTCCTCTCCTTTCTCCACGTTGGGCTCTTCGGTCGGGGCTTTATTCTTCATGTCGTATATTCTCCCAGAGCGGGTGATTCCTCCCACCATAGGAGGCCGCTCTTGTTCGAGGGTCCGATAGTCGAAAGGTGCAGCTTTGTACTTCTCCGCCGGTATCGGGACATTAAATACATATCTTTTCTTCAGGATCTGTATCTTGGTTGACTGTCCCTCATAGCATTTTATAACCCTAGGCTTCTGACGAAAATTGATCATGTTTATAGTCTTTGGTGGGTTGTCCTCCTTCTCAAACTCTGGCCCCCATCCACTAGGCGGCCCATATACCGTCGAGGTATAAGAGTAGTTCACCAAGTACTCGAATCTCCCATGTGATTCCCCCAAAGTGCCGACTGTTGGGTCTTCGGCTAACTATCGTCTTTTGATATGTGACTTTGGGGTTTTCTCTGGAGCTTGACGAGACTGCTTTTTCTATTGGTCAACCATCTTCCGCTTAGGGGCTTCCTTGGGAGCCGACTTCTCAGATGTGATCATGATGATGACGGGCTTATGATTGGGCAGCAGGTTGGTGTTGACATTAGGTGCTGGGGTGTTAACAAAATCCAGCTGTACAATTCCCGCGTCAATTAAGTCCTGGATTTTGTGCCGGAGCCTTCAGCATCTATCTGTAAAGTGGCCCTCTTGGCCCATATGGTAATCACATTTGAGGTTTGGGACGAAGTTTTTGGGCTTGTATCGGTCGTTGGGGATTTCGAAGCTGATCAAGTTGTCCGCCCTCAGCCGAGCAAAGACCTGGCTGAGCGGGATGGGAATTGGAGTGAACTGCCTTGGGACCTTGGTGGCCTGGGTATGACTTGTCGTGGAGTGCTGGGCTAGGGTACTCGTGGTCTGAAATGTCACACGAGTTCCGGCCTTTTCTGCCTTACCGGAGTGGACCGTACTGACGGTAGACTCTTTGGCTCTATTACCTCCTAAGGGCCTTTGTATTGGTGTGACCCTAGGAGAATCCATTGTTTGGAGTCTGCCGGTGGTGATGGCACTTTCGATCTGGCACCCTGCAGCTACCACCTCTGCAAAGCTGGATGAGGTCTGGCCTACCAGATGTGAAAAGTAGGTCTTGTCTAGGGTGTTGACAAATATGGATGTCAACTCCTTCTCAGAGATTGGGGTTGTTACTCTGGCGGCCTGGGCTCTCCAGCGCTGAGCATACTCCTTAAACGGCTCAGCATGTCTTTTCCGGAGACTCCCCAGATCAATCACGAATGGGGCGACCTCAATGTTAAATTTGTACTGGTCATAAAACGCCCGGGCTAGCCTTTCCCAGGTGTTGACATGATTGAAGTCCAAGTGGGCGTACCAGACTAATGCAGGGCTTGTAAGGCTGTCTTGGAAAGTCTGAATCATAAGTTGGTCGTACTGAGCATACTTGCTCATCTTTCGGGCGTATAGCCTTGTATGCATTTTTGGGCACCCAGTCCCATCATACTTTTCAAATTCCGAGGTCTTGAACTTGTCAGGGTACACCTCTTCCCTGTATACTGGCAGACTGGTGATTCTGGCTTGCTCGAAACCATCAGGACCTTCAATTGTTTTCATTTTGTCGTGGAGCTGTTGGAAGAGCCTTTTCTCCATCTCTTTCTGTCTTTCTTCCATCTCTCTCTTCAGGTCATCAGAGGTTGGACCCTGGTTGATCCTCGGCTCATACTCGAAGGTCGGGTTGAGGTGAGAATTGGTTTCTTCACACTCTGGAGACTGTCCCTCCACTGCCTTCCCTTTCTTGGCCCTTGAATGCTCTTCTTGGGTCGGCTGGGTGGTGCGAAGGAGGCCGATGCTTTCAGTCAGGAGGTGGACTTGGGCGGCCAACTGTTGGACCGTTTGTTCTAGGGATACGATCCTGGAGTCTAAGGCAGCATCAACACTTGTGTTGTTGCGGTTGTCACCACTGTTTGCCATCTTTGTTCTTGAATGTGTGCAAATTGGGCTTCTCGGAGGGTTCGGTTACTTAGGAGTTATCTTGATACCTGGCGCGCATTTTTCTTGTTTTAGTATGATGTATGCAAATGCTATGCATGTGTCACACGGATGCTAAAAATAAAAGGGTCGACAATTGATTGACGATGTAATATTGAAACTTTACTTTTATTAATATCAAAAATTTTTGGAGTTCGATACTCAAAGAAAACAAATAAAAGATTACAATGATAATCTATTTCCTAGCTCTCTTAGTCTTTTGTTGTGGAGACTCAGGCTTCCCGTTGATGACGACTTCTAGTTCTTCGACTCTGGCTTTGGTCTTCTCCAATTGTGCTTCCAAGGCTTTTTCCTTTGGTCGGATTCCTTGAATCGTCATTTCCAAATGTCTTTCTTATAATCTGCAGTTTCAAAATAGACCTCCATTCGAGCCTTGACCTGCTCTAGGTAGATTTCTAGCTTCGGATTTATCTTGTCTGGCCTTGGTTGAGTGACATCTAGGACCCGGTATGCTCTTTCCCCTGTCTGATACAACTGGCGGATCACAAACTCCCTGGTGGCTCGATGCTTTCCCACTTTGCCATTCAGCTCACCAAAGTCTACATTCGGGCTTTCAATTCTAGCGTCCCAAAGTGCTTTGACCTCTATCAGCTTAGCAAACTTTTCAGCTACCAGTAGGTTTGGATCTTGGTACTTGAAAGTGACTGCTTCCAGCGAGGGTTGATAAATTCTGTCTTGAATAGTACCGAACTGGCGAACCACTGAATTGGGGTGATATCCAATACATCCGCTGATTTCGATCAGAGGCACAGCTTGAAAGTTACTGCAGGTTAAAATAATTTTGTCGTAGCAACTCCACCTGATTGTCCACAGAATATCTTCGGCACTGAAGCTTCTAAGTGCTTCTACCTAACTATGGCTAGTAAGGTCGTCGGGTAGCTTTATCTTTTCTATGCATGAATCCACGAGATCCACCTGCTGAGCCAACGCTTTCCGGACCATGTTCAGCCCGAAACACTTAAGGTGGCTTATGAACCAGATCAGCATAAAATTGATACTTGAGCGGAGGATCCCATGGCCTTTCTTCTTAACAAAGTTTAAGTTCCGGATTTGTTCAGCCAATAGAGCCGGGATGTAAAACCTTCTTTCCAGAAATTGGGTCACCAGCTCTGCAACCCGGTAGTGGACATAGAAAGTTCCGATGGGGAATAGTATGGTGGCGAAAGCTGTCAAGATGAAAGCATTCACCCTTCTTTGTCTATATGTCTTGGGGTCCCCACACAATATGTCTTTCCTATCCCCATTGTCTTTTCGGGCAATGAACCAGGCTTCCAATTCGTCCATCCGGATGCAGTATCCATTACATTCTACTAAGGCCTTGTTGACTGCTGTTTTGCGGATACCTAGTAGCCTGCTGAAAATACTGGCTGGCCCGGCCTCGAGCTCTGGCACATAGACTCGATCGGTTAGTGTTGGAGCTTGTAGCAGCTGGGTGTACTCTTCCAGGGTAGGGGTGATTTCATGGGGCCCGATGAAGAAAGCTGCGAGCTCTACTTCCCATAAATGAAGCATGGCCCGTACCAAGGGCACGTTCACCTCTATCTTTGTTAGTGAGAGGACGGGCCCTATTTTCTGCTGGATGAAGGCCTGCTCCTCTGGATTGTATAAGGTGAACCAGTGGTCCAGCACCAACTTTGGGTCCAAAGGTTTGTACACCCGAATCTCTTTGCAGAGGAGGTGGTCAACTGCGGTACTAGCCATCTATTACAACAAGAAATTTCCTAATTACAACAAGAACTATGAAAATATTACAGGGAAATAGATCCAAACTCCATGAACAAAACAAATATTACATTATCGTCAATTGTCAACCCATGACTTTATGTATGCAAATAGGTTAGTTCTAACTGGTCCCCAAGCTCTATGGCCTCCCGCATTTTCGGAGAAATGGATCTCATGCCATACCGAAGCATTGGGTGGGGTAGCCTAATCGGTCCCGAACGGTGATCACCTCACTTCGCCCGAAACCTACACAATGGCTCCCCATCTTAGGGTCCTAGGACGGTCCGGGTTCGACCGTATCTATTCACACAAATGTATGCATGCAGACCCAAAAGTAAAAAACTGAATTATAAACTTAGCTAATCCCTGAAAAGTTAGCAACAGAATAATAATCGAAAGACATTTCTTAAAAAAGGAACATTTTGAGGATATTTAGGTGGCTAGCCTACCGGAATACTAGTCCCCAATGGAGTCACCATCCTGTCGAGTCTAATTTTTGAATTTCCCATTCCTAATCCAATCTATACTAGACCCTATGCTCATCTATTGTAGATCCTCGACTTGAGTTAGGAATTTCGTTTATTTTGGAGTCGCCACTCAACTGTTGTTGGGAAAGATTGAATTAAGACTAATGGAGTGGATTAGTCCTAATTTGGACCACTAGTCGTCGGGATTTCCTCTTCTTGTTTTTGTGAAAAGAGGAAAAGGAAAAACCAGATATTCTAAGTTCGAAGGCTAACATATTAAAACCTTACGGTTACCACCCAATTTCCTAAAATTTACTCCTATCTCGAAATGTCTTTTATTTTATTTTTGTTGTCTTTTATTGTGTTTTTGAGTGAATTATTCTAGGAAAATGATTTTTATTCCTTTTTAGGGTTGTCCCAAATGGGTGCCTACGTACCTGCTATTCACGATCAAACAAGTCGTAGTTTGCTTTTCCTGAAAAAACTTTAAGTGGGTTTGTGAATTTTAATTACGAAATCTCTTTTGATTTATGTTTTTACCATTTTAGGATTTTTTTTCTAAAAAATCTAAGCCTAAGCTTAATAATTTGATTTTTGTGAAAATAATAATTTTAAGGAAAAATACCAATTTTGGATTTATTTGAGAAAATGATTTTTCTAAGTGATAAAATTCATTTTTCTCTAATTTTCAACTCATTTCTACTATTATAAATTTTTTTTTATTTTTATTAATTTTTAATTTTTTATTAGTTTTTATTAGTTTTTCATAATTTTTATAATTTCTATTTTTATTAATAATTTTCTCCTAGATTTTTATCTATCCTATTTAAAGTCTAAATTATTATTATTATTTTTCTAATGTTTTTATTATTTTCTTTATGAATTTTCTACATTTTTATTATTATATATTTTTTTATCATTTTATCATTAAATCCTAATCCTAAAAAAAAATCTAATTTCTAACATTTTTCTATTTATTGAAATATAAATAACAAATAACAAATAAGTAAATAAGTTAATTCGGAATAAAATAAACCAAATAAATAAATATATTAAAAAAATCGGAAAATCCGACTTACCTGGATCCGGGTCGGTGCGCGGGTCGGGTCGGATTGGATCGAAGCAGGTCGATTAGATGCAGCGGCTGGGGGTGCTTGTTGACGGCGTTCCGGTAGCCTTTTGCAGTGGTTGAGGTGTCGATTCCTAGGTTCTCGGGGGTGAGGAATCCAACGGTGGCAGTGGTTTGCTTCAGAAACGCCTCCTGGTGGTTGCACAACTCTTGATCGGCGGTCGCGGCTTCGAACAACTCTGGCGAGCTCTAATTCTCTCCTTTTTTCTCTCTTTCTCTCGCTTTTTTTTGTGCTTTAGCTTGCTGCCTTTGCCCTCTATTTATAGAAGTCGGAAGACTCCCTTGGATAAGCTTAAATCTTTGATTCAAAGAAATCCGAATTTTTCCATTTTTTTTTATTCGATTTTATCCAACAAATTTGACGCCGATTTGTTGTAATCTTGTGATTTATCTGGATAATTCGGTTTTAGATTGATCGAAATCAAAAAAGATTTGAAGAAATCCAACATTTTTTGCCTTGTCGGACTTCTTCCGGATTTTTCTCCCGTTGGGCTCGAGGAAGAAGATGATCACTTGCGAGGCAAGTGTTTTCTCCTGGCCAATCGCATGTTGCCACGTGGCAGCTCTGGGGGAAAAGAAAGAAAAAATTTGCCGAGCGCACGCGGGGGGATTCGAACTCGGGACCTTAGACCTTCCGTGCGCATGCCTGACCGTGGTTCGGACCAGCTGAGCTAGCCCATATTCGCGATTTTATTTATTTCGCAAATTATATATATGCAATGCGATTTTTTTATTTTTTTGTATTTTTTGAAATTTCAAAATTTTGTAAAAATTATTTAATCCTTATTATTGCCATTTCTGAAATTATTTTCCAAAATTGATGTATTTTCCTATGTATTTTTATTTTTTGAACATTTTTCCTATTTTTGCTAAATTAGAGAAAAATATGGAAAAATTGGAAATTGCTTATTATTGATTATTATTGATCCTTAGGGTAAAAATGGGGTGTTTACAAAATATAATGGTATTTAGTGGTACTTATTAAAATTATCATTAATTAATGGATATAATAAATATATATTAATGAATAAAAAAGGTTATTTAAGTAATCATTATTGATGAGGAGGAATGAAATTGCAATTCCACCCTCTCAATGGCAAAATCATGATTTCTCTTGAACTAGGAATCATCGATTTCACAAAATTTTGATTTTGCATTCTAAAAGCCTTTCCAAACATGAGAAAAAGAATGATACCTAGAATTGCAACTCCATTTCGAGTTTATTCTTATATACAAAATATGATATTAAAGTACAGGTTCCAAGTGGATACAAAGAAAGAAGACTTAGTACTTGTACTCTATCCTATGAGAGCAAGTTTCGAAATATTTATATTTAGAATCTATTTTATGACCCTTAATACTTACGTAGAACCTATCTAATTGAGTGTAGTATAGGTAGATACTACGCATAACAAGGCTATATAATCATCCCTAGTTAATTCCAAGTCAATCCAACTAAAACCCCCTTTTGATAGTGACATCATAATAAGGTATGTGTCAAAAATAATATTAAAGTGAAAGCTACAAGTAGGTTAACCTAATTAGAAGTAGGTTAAGTTAGGTAGGAATAATTTAACCTCACTTAGAATAGATTAACCCTATGATTGCCTATTCCACCCCCCTTCCCTCCTAACTTTACTTCTCTCTCTAACTCATCTTCATGTATTAGTTTTACATCACTTCTCTAAGTCTACATGAAGTACAAAACTCATGTTACATGTATGCGACCACTATAACATAATCCTCCCATCTACATGCTTCTATAAGCATTCTCTTAGAGAAGAAATATTCAAAATATATAATTAATTGTTATAAATAGAAAAAAAAAAGAAATTCAATAATATTAATGATGAAATAAGTCAAAACTACATCAAATCACCACCATAATTATTACTTATTAGGTCAATCCTGTAGTGACAATCATAGTCCTATTATTTCTTTGATAAAAAAGAAACAGTTTATCATAAATTATGAAAAATCAAAAGTGAAAAATATACGAAGAAAATTATAAATATAATCATAAACTAAAAAATGGAAAAAATCAATTGTTCTTAATAAATATCAAGTTGTGAATGGCATCTCTTTATAAAAATATTTGTTATTGCAAAACAAAGTCATATAAACGTTAACTAGAAAATCAAGAGGATAATTATGACATTAAGAAAAGAAGATAAGCCTTAGGTGGATTAGTAAAATTAGAAATGTCATTTATGTGGACCTTGCAACTTTGACTCTTTTTTACTCTCTTTTTGTAAATAGTCAAAATTGAAATAGACTCATTGAGTGACACTACATTCTATGAGTTGAAAGCCCAAAACACACTATCTTGAATGAAGATGGCCATTTTACATCTAAATTCAAGTTTTGTTTTTCCATTCAAACCTATACTTGACTAAGTCAAGACCTAAATAGATCTATTGAATCACATCTCATTTCGCTAGTCAAAACTCACTACACATCTTATCCGATAGAGAGACCAATTCCAATCTAATGTCTAGTGTTGTGTTACAATTTTCATAAAAGTTTCAATATTGTCTTGAAAGAGTATTTAGGGTACATGTAAGTTAGAAAAAAAATGTAAAGATTGGGAAACAAGTTTAGAGTGGAGGTGGAAAAGGAGGAGGAGATGACATGAGAGAGAGAAATAGTGGTCAAATTCTATTTTTACCTTTATTTCATGCCATTTGGCCAAAACAAAATTAGATAATGGACATTTTAGATATTGAATATTTGTAACTACCTTTAAATTAAGACTATATTTTTCTATTAGTTATAGGATTAATAACACATTTGCTAGGTTCATAAGAATAAAATATAATAACTATTCCTTCCCCACAAGCTTATTCTTGCATTTAGTTAGTGGAATCGGTATTCTATGGAATTGCTAATGCTGCGAAATGAGGATTTGCTATTCCTTCATAGGATCGAATGAATAAATATTCATTAATCTTTTCCATAATATTTCTATATCTACCTATAAGATATTAATTAAATAGTTAAGTAACAATTATTATTTCTCTATTTTATTCCTTAAAAGTTACAATTGTATTACTACCTTATTTCATTTTATAACCAAATATACCATAAGAGTTTTTTTTTTTAAAGAAAGAACATTTATTAATTTAACTTATCAGCTATTGCACAGAAGAAGCTAATGGTTTTCTTTTAGGTGTTATGGCGGACTCTCTATTAATATTTTCATAATATATATTGTTAAATAATTACTACTTAACCCTTCACCGATGTAATAATTTATAGTTTTAAGTTGCTAAGATATAGAAATTAGGTTCAAAGTAATGGAAGTTTAAGGTAGTTATTTATTTTTTTAAATCGTCTTTTTTTTTTTTGTTTTTGCTATCAACATATTATACAATTGATAAGAAAAATAAGATTCGAACTTGTTCTATCTTAGAGGGAGAATGATGTTTATGATGAGTAAGTTATAAGACCTTAACCTTTAAATTATGTATTCCAATACAATGAAAGCACATATTGTGATGAATTGAAGAAAGTTTTACAATTGGCTTGTTTAATCCTTTTACACTTAATTTTAAGAAATTTTCTTCTTGTATATTTAGGGGTATATGTTTCAAGGTGTGTGATTCTTTTAGTAAGTTATCTTCATTCGAGGCTATTGCTATAAAGACTTAGGCTAAAGACCTTCTATTGAAGTGTTATATTTTATTGTAATTTATGCACAATGTGCTAAAAAGCTTGAGATGTGTTTTAATGTACTTTTGAATATTATCAATAAAAGTTAAGTATTTATTATACATGTATACTTTTTTGTTTATATGCATTTTATAATAAAGTCCCATCGATAAATTAGAATATGTTTAGAGTAATAACAAAGGTATATGATTAGTAAGAATTTCATAACTTCTTATTATTTAAAATTTATCTTTGGTTGGATAAAAATCATAAAAATCTCAAACAAATATAGATATTTAGACTAGTACATTGTATGACTAAAGTTATTTTCACTAGATCAAAGAAAAATATCCAAATTATATAAGTACGTGTCAAAAAGTTAAGTGAGTACACTAAACATGATCTACCAATAGAGGATACTACATATTTAGTATCATTGATCCTTCTTTTATATGAACAAGTGTATATAATCCCCATACTTGATGCATAAATTTCTCTCCTCTTATATATGGAATATTGGGCTTTGATGCTATTAAACATTGTCTCATTCTAGATTGTAAATTATATGGTTAGTATAACATGAAATGTAAAATGATAATGATAAGTTGAGATGGAATTTGTGATTCTTTTGGATTAGGAGTTGATATCTATGGGCGCTTGGTTAGGATAAGGTGACTTATAAGTCACTGATGACAATAAAATCTATCAAGTTTAAATTATCTCAGAAACTAAGTCAATGATTGAATATTGATGACATAACATCAATAGTTTAATCGTGATATCATATGATAAAGATGTTTAATAGTGGTTTATGGTTGTAACACTCTAGAACCTGAGATGTGTACATTCTGCCACGTGTCATCATTAAATGATGAGACACAAAGGCTCAAATAATAACTAACCATCTCCACAAATTTGTAATAACTGCAAATATATACTAATTTAAATCTCCAAATAAACATCGCTATGTGGCTCATATGAGTCTCAATTTACAATCACAATGATAACAAAATACTAGATTAACTAAAGTCTATTACTCTTATAGAAACTGTCATACTAACATAGATGTAAAATAGAACAACATACAACAATGATTAGGGTCCATCTCCACAATGCTATCAATACAGTAATAGAATTAACACTATGAACCATCCATCTTACATAAAGACTAGTCATCATAGTTATATACGAACTTAACATCATCATCTAGATCCTAATAAGCATCCATACTTTTTTCATAATTACAATCTCGTGTGACATACCAGTAGCTGAAAAGAAATTCCTACAAGAAGCAAGCCAACACTTAGTATATATATTCCACAATCACATGTGCAAGTCAAGTAGATCACAAGTACATACATTTATGCACAATATGTAATTCACACCAATTGTTCAATTATCTTATAATTTAATCTCATAAGCTGCACAATCTTAGCGTTTCAAGACTTGAAGTAACACAAGAACCTATTCATAAACATATATAGTATATACATTTATGGTGTTAGGTACTCTTCAACACTTATGAATCCATGAGTTATTTTTAATCAACACAGACCATTTTAGTATACAAGTCCACACAAAAACAATGGTACATATCGAGTATCAGGATATCACTTTAAGATTACTAGTACTATTGGTCCCTTAGACTCGGCTATGCACACATGGTAATCATTTACAAGCTAAATATGTTTAAGTTCATTTGGTTCTATTCTAATAGGTATAATTAGCAAACATAGTATAAACGCACTTAGATGGATAGGCTTGACTAAATTTGGGATTCCTGTAATTTTAAAGATAAAGAAGTAGACATAACATATGCTTAGTGTTTCACTCAAAGTGGCTAATATTTGAATTACTACCATTAACCCATTAATTATCTATAGTATAATTTCTCTTATAAACTTATATTTTAGTTTTATCAATTTCATAGGATTCTAAACATAAATGTATGATAAGGAATTAGGTAAGGATTTAGTTTAAGATATGATTGTATTTCGAATAGAGTTTAATCGAGTTTAAAGACACAAGAATGAGGAAGACATGCCTAGTTCGGCTTGCTTCCATTGTTTGGATGGTACACTTCTTATAGTTTGGATGAAGAAGACATGTTTGGCTCTACCTACTTCTACCGATTAACATAGGTTTTATAGTCTAAATGAAGAAGACATGCTTGGTTCTGATTACTTCTACCATTTAGTGAGCACTAAGAATTTTGTAGATACTACAGATTCTGCATAATATTTGCATAATTCTACATAATTCCTCTTTTTAAAGGTTTCATAACTTAACAAAAAATCTAACTCTAAACAATTCACATTTACACTTAATGAAACCCTAGTGCAATACTGATTCCTAACAATCAAGATTATAATTTATTTGTTTAAAAATA
This sequence comes from Laguncularia racemosa, assembly GCA_037954665.1. NCBI lineage: Eukaryota > Viridiplantae > Streptophyta > Magnoliopsida > Myrtales > Combretaceae > Laguncularia > Laguncularia racemosa. The sequence continues at coordinate 2,318,852 of JBBMOL010000040.1, forward strand.
ATAAAATAGTTATTAGTAGTCGAGTAAAATTATTTATTGATGGAAAATAGAAAATTAAAGTCATTTGAAATGTAATGATTAAAGCCATTATATGGCAAACAAGATAATGATAATGTTTAATTGACTTTGTAGGCAGCAACAAGATTAGCAATTCATATTCAAACTTAGCAAATACAATGCTTGCAAATGGAAAAGCTTTTCATGTCCACAATAATCTTTTATTTATGAAAATTCTTCACTCTAAAAAATGTATCTTTGCATTTCTTTGCATGTGTGGTGTTAATTTTGTTAAAGTAAAGGATTGCATTGTGGACCTAAAAAGCCTTCTAATTTGAAAGCTCTTTATGTATCGTGCTTGAGCATAAAAAGCTATTTTTTGCTGTAGGCAACAGAAAGTCAATTAGATACCATTAGGAGGTCTTTATATGATAAAGTTAAGTCTATTTAAACATAAGTTCTCTTTTTTTAAGGAGCAAAGCTAACAATTTTTTGTATGGATTTTTTGAATAATATAAAAAAATTCTTCAAATAAAGTTGAGAGCTTTTAGATGTTTGGATGGTTATTGTGTTTGGCAATTTTTAATTAAAGAGCAATGGATGGAAATGAATGAAAAGAATAGAATAGAAATAGAATGAGATGTAGTTTTTTTTTTTTGTTTTTGTATTTAGTAACATACAGAGAAAAATGAATAGGAATGGAAGAAAAAAAAAGAAGAAGAAAGGTTCAGGCCGTGTGGCCTGCATACGGTACAGTAACCGTACAAACTACATATTTACGTTGACAGCGGTCTTCCACTAGTAGTAATCGTCTTCCCATAAATACGGTTTTTGCTTCCTTAATTATAAAATAAATAAATAAATAAAACTGAATATATTAATAACCAATATCCAAGATTGACTGGTCCCTTGTTTCGAACTCTAAACCCTCCACGTGGCACCGCGTTTTACTTTTCTATCATCTCTCTCTCCTCTCTCTTCCGGGTCAGCTATGCAATTCATTTTCATTTCCTCGGCCACCATTACATTTTCATTACCGCAATTTCAATCTTCCTTCCGTCTCTATTTCCTCGACGACCAAACTCCCCATCACAAACAAGCAAGCAAGCAGACAAGCAGAGAAACCGAAGAGATAAGAAAAACGGCTATCTCTCTACTCACGACTTTTCCCGTCGCTATCTTCTCCTTTCACTTTTCCTTTCTCCTCGCAACTTTCGTTTACTCAAAAACCCTACCTACTTCCACTGCTACATGGATCGATCCCTACACTCATGAGATGCGTCGCTTCACATTTAAAAACTCCAAATCGACCGGTTCTTCTGCTTGTAATTCGAGCTCGAGCCGTGGAAATAAACCTCGACCGCGTCTTGACCGCCGTAATGCGCAGAAGAACATCGATTATGATGCGGCCTCGTCGGCGTCGTCTTGTTCACTGGATGACTCGTCGTCAGCTTCCGGTTCTGTTTCGGATTCGCGGTATCTCCACACGCGATCGCTTGATATACTGGAGAAGACGAGCTTCAGGATTGAAGGGAATGATGGCGAGTTCGATCGGATTTGTAAGAGCCTAGGTTTTCTGGGGATTGAGGACTTTGCGATTCCGACTGACTTGTGGGAGGCAAGGAATAGGCGGTCCGCATCGGATCTTTTGCCTAGGTCTAGGTTGAGTCGATTGGATAGCCCGAAAGAGGAGGAGCAAAAAAAGAGTGAAGGAAGTGCGGGTTTAGGTTTGACTGAGTTGACTCGGGGAGACTCTGGCGGTTCCAGAGTAATAGAGGACGCGAACGCGGTGGATAAGCGGGAAATGAGGTTTAGGGAGTGTGTTGGCTGTGATGCGTCGGTAACCGGGTCGACTCGGAATGAGTCAAGTCTGTTGGAGAACATTGAGGAAGAAAACGCGGTGGATAATGTTGGATATGATATTCGTGATAGGACTGAGTTGATAAAGCATAAAGATACCGTGGAAAAGGTAGAATCTACGATTAGGGATAGCGTTGGAGGCAAAGGTAGAGAACGTAGTGGAAATGGGATAAAAGGAACCAGGCCTCCGGGTTTAAAGCCGCCACCTTCGATGAGGCTTCCGCCGATAGATCCCTCACGTTCTACTTGGGATCTTTTTAAGGGTTTTGGTCCTATTGAGAAGGAGCCCAGTGATGCTGCTTTTGGTGGGTTTAGTAGTTGTGATGAAGCAGAGGAAGGAGTTAATGGAATGAATTTAAAGGACGACAAAGGATTGAGGCTTGGGGAGACCGTATTGTTATCTTCATCCTGCTCGTTCACCACCTCAAATGATGATGATTCTTCGAGTTCTACCACAGAGCCCATGTCCAATATTTCCCCTAATGGGAGAATTTGTTGGAATACCACGAATTGGGAAAAGGGTGAACTTTTGGGGCGTGGGTCGTTTGGGTCGGTGTATGAGGGAATTGCCGAGTAAGTGCTCACTGGATTTTACCCAGTTTAAATCTGATATTTTGATGGGGAGTGATTGCATTTTCTATAATCTGCTGAGTTTAATTGCACTATTTCAATCTGTTGATTTACTTTAGAAACCAGAAGTTCTTTGCAGGTTGGATTGAATCATTATAATTAAGACTTGTAAATTGATTAATGCAAGTGAAATATTTTAGCATATTGCAGGTTTGATGAGAGATGGCTCAGATGATATAAATGTGTTAATATATTGTTGCCAGAGAGGCATCTGGATTTTATTGTTGTCAACTCTAAATAGTGAAGTGGCTTTAAGATAGAGACTCAAATGGATTGAGGAAATGATCATTACTTGTTGGAACAAGCTCATTTGTGAAAACTTCTGCTAGATATCGCTTATGGTTCTGTGCCAATTTAGATTCACAACAAAGTACAGACTATATAAAATTTTAAGCTTATAGATGGTATGAGTTATTCCCTCCCCTCCCCCCCTCTCTCTCTCCTCTCTCTCTCTCTCTCTCTCTCTCTCTCTCTCTCTCTCTCTCTCGTGCTTCATACTTACTTCAAACCACTTCTTGTGTGTAATGTGTTGAGACATTGATTTAAGCACATATCAAGTGGAACATTTATCTGTGGTGAAACTATGGTGAAATGATTTGAACTCAGGATATGCCATACTGTCATTTCTATTTTCAACTGATATATCTAAAAAGTTCAGACTTCTGGATTGGTGTAGAATTTTTTTGCATTGTATATCTTTTCCCAACAGATGGTAAGTTTGTTTCTATGAACTGATGCTGTGATTAATCATAGAGCATTTTACATCATTACAGTTACTGGAGTTATATCTACAGAATTTCTAGTCAACGAGAAAGTAGTGCCTGAACTAGAGACATTAATTGCACATAAGAAGAATGAAAGACTATACAAAAACAGACAGATTTTGTTCAACTAAGTTCCAAGGGACCATATGGTGGTCGAATAATACAACACAACCTGCATATTCTAAAGGAGCATATCAGTAAACAATCTAAAAATATGAAACTAATAAAGAAGCCAGAAATAGAAGACTAATTGAAATGACAACCTTGCTTGAATAGGAGCAAAACTAGAAAATTAAATTGTAATAGGAAACAAGCTAAAATTGAAAGTAGAAAAAAATATAAAGTGAAATTCACCCCTATCCTGATGCAATTCAATACCTAAGTGGAGAAGAAGGAGAAGAAGTGCAGGTACCTAGGTAAGGCACAAATTAGGAAAGCAGAAAAGTTTCCATTGCATAAACCTTTCTTGGCCCTAAACCTAGAGCAATAATCCAGTACTAATTGCAGTTTTTAGACTAGATGATCAAGTTCCTCTATGGTCCATAGTGATGCTAAATAGAAAGTCAAAATATGATGACGGATAAGAAACGAAAAATGTGGAAGATTAAAGTATTTTCTTTTGTTTTTGGGTAATCTGAAAGGTCATAACTTTTCAAAATGAAAAGCCTAGCATCCTATACAGGTTGAGTGTGCAGGCAAATATATCTTGAATTTCTATATGAAGTTATGCTGAGTAAGGGTTCAATAGGGAAACCTGTTTTCTATCATGGTACTTGGCATGGTATTCAGCTTAATTTAAGTTTGAACAGTCACGATAAAAATTGTTTGTCTTCCATTTAATGATTTTAGTCTGCACAAATTGAAAGATGCTAATTTCCAGGAGTGCATGGATAGTTTTTTGAAAAAGATTTTAAAATTTCTAATTATTCCGTACCTACTTTGTTGCAACCTGCAAGGTGAAAATTTTTTGAAGTTTTACTGCTTTTCTGTTCGAGTGCTTGAACTTCTATTTTTCTATTCAGTGTTCTAGCTTTCTAAATGAGACCGTTGAAGTCCTTTTGGTAATGTTGTTACTTTTTTGTTAAAAAGTGGTAGGTGTCAAGGACTCGGACAAAAAGTTAGTATTCAAACAAAAAGCAGTAAAGTGTGAGTTTTTTAAATTTTTTTCACTTGATGGCCAAATTTTTTTCTCAGTGGAAAAGTACTTGGCAAAAATTTTACGAAGCCAATTTGTCCTCTTTCTTTTCCTGGGCTTATTGGGATAACATAACCAGTAACCTTTCTCCTCTTATTGAAGACCTTTGATGTGACTAGCAAAATTTTTGATGTGGAAAGAGTCTTGAAAATGTACTGGAATCATACACTAAGAATAGAAGTAGAAGGCCTTTTAACCCTTCCGGAGCCTTCTGCCTGACATGCTGAGTTCTTCAGAATAATATCAGATGTAGGAACTCTTACCTATGAATATCTATGAGGGAACTAGAAGCTTCTTCATGATCAAAATGTCTTGCATATGCTATTTTTGTTGTAGACCATATATTTAGCTATTTTTTATTAACTTTCTAGTGGAATAATTTTATGAGAAGTGTTTCTTTTTTTCCCCTTTGGGTTGTGGAGTCCGTGGAACTTTTGGTAATATATAGGGAAATGTTTAGGATTCATTTGGTAGGATTTCAGAATATTCTTAGGGAGATATTTCTGTGCTTCTTTCTATGTTAAAGGTGATTCATTATCTTCTATTTAGAGTACTTGTCAGTTTCTATTTTTAGGAGAGAAATCTCTTATTTTAAAGGAGTTAGAGACAAGGCGTTGTATTTATATATTGTTGCATGGATTAGTTACACAAGCAAGAAATCAGTTAATATAAAGTAGCTGTTAGTTGTAGTTCATAGTTTATGAGATCATATGGTTTTTGTTGACGAGCCCCTAATGTTGATGATATCAATAAATGGAGTGTTCTCTTTGATGTGCCCTTAACTCTTTTGTTTACATATGTCACTTGTGACTAGATTTTACTCCCATGTGCACAACAATTTGCCAAGGCTTGTGAAGTGCAGGCTATATCTACCTTATCAAGAAAAAAAGCATTACCATGTAAATAATTCTTCAAGCTCAACTAACAATTTACTCTAAGCTAAGCTTAACCGTTTTAAGTACTTCCTACATCTGCAGTGTTTCCTTGTTTTTTGGGTAAGCCTTATTTGTTTATGTGGAAGAAAAAGAATGTTAATCCGTGGGAGTTAAATCCTTTCCTTCTATTTTCTATTTAAATTTATGGAAAGGTTTTTTGATTGTAACTTTTGGATTATCTGCTTTGTATATCCCCATTTCTTAAATTAATGTAATGATTCCCTTATTAATGTCCTCATCACACTTTATTTCACAGAGATGGATTCTTTTTTGCTGTGAAGGAAGTCTCCTTACTCGACCAAGGAACTATGGGAAAGCAAAGTATTTTGCAATTGGAGCAGGTTGGTCAAGTTTATTCACTGTAACAATGTAAACTACAACTCTATTGTACATTTTTCATTCCATGGTTTGGATAGAGCTTGCTTCTCTATAATATGTTTATTATGGTAATCCCTTGTTCTCATTCTGTTCCTATCTTTCCAGGAAATTGCTCTTTTAAGTCAATTCGAACATGAAAACATAGTTCGATATTATGGCACTGCTAAGGTACTTTGCATTGCTTATCCTGTAAATATATGGCTCTATATCATGCTTCTGACTGCTCATTGGAATCTCCTTGTAGAATCTCAATCAACAAAGTTTGCCATTTAGTGTTTTAAGTGGCTAGCCTTGCAATCCGGGTCTTGATAATTCCTAGGATAAGCTTTTCATTGTTTAACTTGCTTTCTTACCGTTGTCCATGATTTGTGTGAAAATTGTTTCTGTCATGTGCAGTTTTCCATGCAAAGTTTTATATACCATTTTTAGCGTTATCATCATGTTAGAAGAAAAATACAGTTGCATTCTCCCTCCTCCCAAATGGTTGTAATTATGAGTATACATATGGTTTTGTGTAAAATACAAAATATGGTATTCTGCTCTCTTTTCTTATTTGACCAAATAGGGAAGAACCAAGTAAGGGATAGTAATATCTGTTTATCTAGAAAAGGTCAGAAACAGTACTTCCAATACAATCGGCTCTTTTTCCTGATTGCCACAACAAAGAAGTTCTGGGAGTTACATAGATCTTAATAGGCTTTCACCATTCTGTATATCCACCATAAAGGATGTAACACTTTGTTTTAGATGCTAACTACTACGTATAATTATTAGTAGTATTTATATGGCAGTATTGCTACATATATAGTTAGTCAAAGTAGTAAGAGTCATGTTTAATAAGGTGTTGCCATGTGGCAAATAAAATAGAAGAATATGAATATAAATAGGTGTTGGTTAGTAGTGAGTGTCATTGAGTCATTCTTTATTTTCTCAATTAGGGAGTGAGGAGCTGTAAGTTCTGTAGAAGGAGCATTTTGCTCTTGTGTGCATGTTTTTGGGCCCTAATATCATAAAATTGGGGTTTGTATTTACTTTTTGTCAGATAAAACCAGTCTTTGATCTCTGGGACTATCAATTGGTTTGACCTATTGGATTGGAAGGCAGAGTTATAAAGGAAAAAATAGGGGAAAAAAATTGCTGGGCATTTGAAGAAGAATGAAAATAAAAAGAGGTACTGCTGGATCAAAAGGTGGAGAGGGAAAGGGAGAAAAGTATGTGATGATGTATTGCTGGTACTCAGCAGAGATTTAGAGAAAAAAAGAGTTACTATTGGATCATTGCCAGAGAGAAAGGAGAAATTTCTGTTACTTTGAAAGAAGAGAGATAGAGTGACTACCAGATTCAAATGGACAAAAAAGAGTGACTTTTGGATTCAAACCGGATCCAAAAGAAGAGAGAGAGACTGCCGGATCAAAGAGAGAGCATGAACCATGACCCATTTAGAGAGCTGAGTGGATTCGTTGGAGCATGACCTATTGGATTGGAAGGCAGAGTTATAAAGGAAAAAATAGGGGAGAAAAAATTGCTGGGCATTTGATGAAGAATGAAAATAAAAAAGAGGTACTGCTGGTTCAAAAGGTGGAGAGGGAAAGGGATAAAAGTATGTGATGATGTATTGCTAGTACTCAGTAGATATTAAGAGAAAAAAAGAGGTACTATTGGATCATTGCCAGAGAGAAAGGAGAAATTTCTGTTACTTTGAAAGAAGAGAGAGTGACTACCAGATTCAAATGGACAAAAAGGAGTGACTTGGATTCAAACCAGATGCAAAAGAAGAGAGGGAGACTGCTGGATCAAAGAGAGAGAATGAACCATGACCCATTTAGAGAGCTGAGTGGATTCATTGGAGACGATGTTGTCTGATGTTATGAAGGAGTTTTGATGATTTTGCCACGGCCATCAACAACATATTGATGAGCATTGTGAACGAATTTTGAACATGGAGGATCGACTAATGTTCCTTGATGAATTGAAGCTAATGATGGAGAGGTTGTTGAAGGAACAAGAGGGGGAGAGTAGAAAGGGAGACACTGGATTCTCTAAGTTGGACTGGCCTGGAGAAATTGAGCTTGCCTATTTCTGATTATTTTGCTTGGTAAATGTCAAGTTCTATTTATGGTGCACGGAGACCTAATTCCCTAACTTCTGATTGTTTTGATCACAAAATGATGAGCGATTGATTGAATCCTCAAATGCGAAGACCAAATTCTACTATTTCCTATCATTTTGATAAGAATTGTCTTAGTTGACCTGATGAATCCCTAAATTTGACCATTTGAGATGTTGGAAGAGGACATTTGCAAGAGTGCTTGAGAACGTGTCTACTATCATCAGCATAATTCACTCAGATTTGAGAACAAAAAAGAAAGCTATGGATTTTGCTTCTGAGGGTATGATGTTAGAAAATTTACAGGGGATGGGTACAATTATTGTTCAGATTCTAAGAAAGGAACTTACATTAAGAGGTTTTGATGCTGAAATGAGATCTATGGTTGCAAGAAATGTTGAAAGCAGAGAAATAAATATGCATCCACAAACAAGCTTGTCAGAATTGATTAAACTAGGAAATGGCATTAAAGTAGCCATGAACCATGGTGTAGAGTTCATTGCAGATGCTATAATCTTTTGCAATTGGTCATACTCCTAATTTGGAGGAGTTAGATTTGGCTGCTATGGGTGTTGGAACTGATAAAATTGGTGGTGTTCTTTTTCTAGTGGGTGGAGTTGAAGGGTATTAGGAGGATGAGTTGGACATTCATACTTTTGTCTATTGCTTTGCCTTTGATGGAGGAGGTTTGTGGCTATTGTCGTTTTTTATTTCTGATCCTTCTGAGTGTCAGTTGCCCATCCAAGGTGTAAGACAACTAGCTGAAGCTGTTCCTTGGAAGTTTTAATTGATTACCTTGAGGACAAGGCAAATTTTAAGAGGTGACATTGCTAGGTACTAGATATAGTTTTAGTAGTATTTGTATAGCAGTATGTATTTAGTTAGTCAAGAAGTAAGAGCCATATCCAATAAGGAATTGCCATGTGGATGATTAAATGGAAGAATATGAGTATATATAGGGTTGGTTGGTAACAAGAGTCATCCATTCATTTTGTACTTCTCTATTAGAGAGAGATTACGGAGCAATTGTATCAAGAAAACTCTCATTTTGTACTTCTCTAATGGTCATATACCTATTCTCTTAGATGCTCATGGATCTTCCAGAGTTTTTGACTTTCCTCAAATCTAAATTACGTGCTCCAGTTTTGTTTTCAGTCATGTTGTCAAATTTTGGTTCACCTGCAACTGCTATGTTTATATGATAACATGTATCTGTTCTAGTTTTTTAGGAAGTTGCTGAGGGTTAAATGAAATTTAGTATAAAAATGCTTTCTTTGTTTTTTCTCTCAATGTTTGCTTGTTGGCTGCACTATGATTGGTGTTGAGATTATTGTTGCCCTTCTTTAATGAAAGAATGGGGAAAACCTTATCAGGGTTGTTGGGATTGGACCTTACATAGAAGTGGACCTGTTTTTGTATCTATCGTTTTTTCATGGGAGATATGACACATTTTGATTTGTATAAAAATCTTTATGTTAGTTGGAAGTAGATCCCTTTTTTTTTTTTTTTAAATTCTTCTTCCTTTTATCTTTAGCGGGAATAGTTCTGAACCATTTTGATATATTTCCATGATGATACATGCAGGATGATACGAAGTTATATATTTTTTTCGAGCTGGTTACTAAAGGCTCCCTATTAAATTTATATCAAAGGTATCACCTTCGAGACTCCCAAGTGTCTGCATATACAAGACAAATTTTGCATGGTCTGAAGTATCTTCACAATCGAAATGTGATTCACCGGTGAGACATGATCCTCATTCTCTAATCCCTTTTGTTCATCTAATGCCTGATTATGATTGTCCACTCATGCAATTTGATATGTATTCTTCATAAATAGCCTGGACTTGCCCACTTTAGGCCTTTCCATCGTTTCATTTGTTTTGAGTTAATTTTGATCCCCATAACACAAGTTCGTTCCTTTTCATCTCAGGAGCTAGTTGTTAATGACAATAATTTGTATTGCTCTTTTGAACTCTTGCCCTGCTGCTGCAAAAAAAACATAATGCCGTTTGATTTCTCACAAGTAACTTTTAACTTACTATTTTCAATGCATAATTGAATATATTTCCTTGGCCCTTTTCCTGCACCTAAAAGGAAAACATATAGCACCTTGATAGCTGCTGGGAATGCTTCTTATCTAAAAAATTTTCTTACAGTTCTTTTATTTTACTTTAGGGACATCAAATGTGCAAACTTATTGGTCCATACTAATGGGTCCGTGAAACTTGCAGACTTTGGGTTGGCAAAGGTCTTCTAAATTTCTTCCATAGGTTCTGTTTCCTGTTTATATTTTTTTTAATTGCCGTAAGCCAGCTGATTTTGTTCAATTAATTATTTTCTAGGCAACTAAACTGAATGATGTCAAATCATGCCAAGGGACTGCATTCTGGATGGCACCTGAGGTTTACAATCTATTCTATTTATTTTAATATATTTCAGCTATTTTTCAACAAATAGGCTGTGGTATTTGAGAAAGCTGTACCAGATGAGTACGCTATTCTGTTCTGCAGCTGTCGAAATATTGCTTTATGTATGTACTTATGAGTGATATTGGATATTCTCTTGATCATGAAATTAATGGAGCTTCTGCTCACCGGATTAGGATTTTATTTGAATCAGGTTTTGAATGTAGCTCAATCAAATTCTTACTTGCCATGGGAGTATGAGGTGGAAACTTCTTTAGTTGACTGTTCTTTTGAAATACTGGCCATGCTGGGGAGCTTTAATAATTTGGAAAGTTAAACTGAATATAAGCCTTTTGTTTGTCTTTCTTCTTCTCTTCCCCAATATTACAGTGTTATTATTTTTATGGATTAATGTCACATTTACTACTTCAACTTTTGTCATTATTAAAATTAAGTGCCTCAACTTTAAGAGTGTCAATTTATTACCTGATTTAATTTTTCATTGTCGGTGTTAGTACCTGACTAACTCTGTTAACTGCTGTTACTTGATATGGCATTATGAGCGAGCCACTTTGTGACACATGTCCATATGAACATCTTAAATGCCAGCTTGTTTCCACATGTGTTTTATTATTTAATTAAATAACCTTGAAAATTGAATTTAAATATTAAATAATATTTTAACTTTTTCCTATTTAGTCACCTTCATGTTCATCTTCTCCATGCCAGCAACCTAGACATCATAGCCATAGTAACTTCTTTGACCACTAGGACCTCTCTCTCCCTCTTACTGGTTTTCCTTTTCTTTCTCCCGACAAATTTTCCATACAATTTTCCCAGAAAATTTCAAAAACAATATAATCAACCAGATCGGATACCTTTCTAAGTGCCTTTTTGGCCCATTGAAACAAAACCAAGTAAACCCTCTATTTCACTCTCAAGTCTCTATCTTTTGCCCTCATATCAATCATACTTCGTCTATGTTGTCCAAATTTTGTACCATGACCTAATTAGGGTCAATTTTAGAGTTTGGTTCTGCAAGTATGGAAGCTTCTCTTGAATTTGATTGAGGACACGGTTAATGGGTTTAGGATTGTTTTGAGTTTCTCTTGAGTTGTGTGGCATGTGTTTTTTTCTCTTTTTTCTTCTTTGCAGATTTATAATTTGGCAAGGTTGAGTTGCACATTCTATGCAACCACTTCTTTGGATGTTGTGTAGAAAGCAAAGTTTCAATAGTGTTTTGCCCTCCTATCCTGCCTCATTCCCTTTGATGATGGCAATAAGGTACAATTTGTGATGTTCTGGTGTTGAATTGAGAATGTTTCGGAATGAGGGATTATGGATTTTAGGGTTGCTTTGGGAAATTTTGTTTTTATTTCATCTATTATTTGTTGCATGAGGGGTGGTTGGCTATAGCTTCCAAGAGAGTGTATGTACATATCAGCAAGGCAATGACAATTATACATTGATTGAGGACAAGATATTGGAATTGAGTACTTATTGGAGAATCCATGTTAGATTTTGGAAGATGTTTGTGCTTAATGGTAAAGAGTGACGATTCATCTTCTTGCATCAGCTCCTGGGAGCGAGGGAGAGGGAGAGAGAGAGAGAGAGAGAGACGTGGTGGTGGTGGAGATAAAGGAGAGGCTTATGCTGGAGATGAACGAGAGTTTACTTTTTTTCTTTTTATTTTTCTACCCTTTTACTGTGTCAGTTTAATTTATTTTAATCATATATGATGTAGCATTTTTTATTTTTCTATATAATTTTCTTTTTTAATTGAAAATCTGACATGGCAACTTCCTCTTCGAATTTTGATGCTATTTTAACAAAAAATGATACGTGTCATGCCATGTCAATTGACAGTAGCTAACACCGTTAAGCGAGGTAATATAGATGACATTGAAAAGTTGAATTAGGTAAAAATTGACACTTTTAAAGTTTAGGTACTTAATTGTAAAAATGGTTAAGGTTAAGGCAGTAAATGCAACATTAACCTTATTTTTATTAAAGATTATTGTTGAAAACTGTTTCATGTTGTAGGGGAAGGTAAAAGGATGAGTTCTTGAAATGCATATATATATCAATCATAAGAGTTCTTCCCATTTATATGAAATAATAACTGTTGATGTGGTTAACCTAGAGAGCATGGGGAACTCATTAAAAGACGAGGTTATACCTTATTTTTGGTAAAGTAGATGCCTACAGACTCTTCTAATGAACAAACTTTGCTTCTATGTGTTGCATGATGGTACTAGTTAGTATATAATATATGAGGATCAAGCTGCGATGTGATAAGTTTGTGTACCAGGTCATTGGTATACATTTGCCTAACTTCTTATAAATGTCTAAATAACTCTTTGCTCTTGGATGCGTACCATTGGTTTGGTACATAATGTGGTACACAAACTGCATACAGGGAGTTTGGTGTGCCGAGGATTGTTCTTTGCTTGATATGATGATATGAATGTGACTTTAGCTTAGATATTCCTATATGTATGATTTATTTTTAACCTTAATTTCATGAACAATTTTGAGCTGTGTTGTATTGGTAGAGGATTGTGAAGATTTAGGAAAAATAGCCTGCTTGTGTTCCTTTGGTGTTTAGAATTTTAAATTTTACTTGAACTGTGTATGTGCTGTCTCTGGCAAATTTTTTCTTTTTTTAACTTCTGTTTTGTTTTATTACAATTTGATGCCTTTACTATGTTAGATGTAGTGCTTGTTAATCTTAAATTCTGGGCAGCTCATATGCGTACTATTTTTTAAAGTGTAAATAGCAAATACACCCCTTCACATCTGTTTTATGTGTGCTTAGCCCCTTTATTTTTAAAATTGAGTATTTAGACCCTGAAATATTTGAAAAATGTATTTTTAGATCCTATTTTAGTATTTTTATACTTGGAAAAAATGATTAAAAAACCGGTAAAATTATTTAAAAAAATGCATAAAATTATGGCAAAATGGTTATAAAGGAGTTAGCTCTTTTTTTCTTTTGTTTTTTTTGGTTGGAAACAATCAATTTCAAAGTGAAGGGCTAGACGCACATGAAAAAAATATAAGGGATTTCTATATTTGCAATTTACCTTTTTTTTGAAAAATAAAATGTCAATTTAGTGCCTTTGGCACCTATTAAAATGTTATATAAAAAAATTTTTCGCCTTTCTAAACACTTACATTTTCTTTAGTGTTGAAAATGTAAAGATTTTTATAAATCCTTAACAAATGTCTCAAATGTCCATTAGCTGGACCCATTCTAAAAAACAGGTGTTACTGCTGACTGTTATCTGGTGTTGGAACCATTTTCAGTGAAATTTCCTGATCTATTGTGGCAATTGTAGGTTGTGAGGGCCAAAAACCATGGCTATGGGCTTCCAGCAGACATTTGGAGTCTTGGATGCACTGTCTTGGAAATGCTGACTGGCCAGTTTCCCTATGCTCCCTTGGAATGTGTATGTTCCTCAACTACACTTCAACCTTTTTTGTCACTCTAAAATTTGAAGATGATGTTTTGTGTTATTGGCAAAGATTTTTTTGACATTTGCTTGAATATGTGCTTTGTCTGATTAAGGAAATCTAAATGTGAAGTAAATGCCAAATGTCCTATCATATAAATACCTAACTGACTAGTTTAAGGCCTGTGCAATGTGGGTGTCTGTAGAAGACGAACATTAACAGCAACTCTCAAGCTTTATTGCTATTATATGGGGCAAGTTATATGGATCCCAATCATTTTATTCTGCTAGCATTTCTTCTTGAGCCATATCTTCGTCAATATCTAAATACGTCATATCATTTCTCTTCATGTCTTTTTTGGTATCCTCGCCTCTTTTTATGTCAGTAACCTATATAGTATTGCACACCCTAATGGGTGCCTTTAAATCACATCTATAAATGTGGTCAAATCATCTCATTTGTACTTCTCTCATCTTCTCATTTATGGATGCCATCCTAACTTTCTTTTTGATACATGTGTTTCTATATAAAAGTACTTTGAATATTTTATGAGAAAAAAAAAATATTCTTCTTCAGATAGTAGTTTTAAAACTTCAAACAATGAACATGTCTTTGACCACTTCATATAAAATATCTGAATATATTTGCATTATTTAAAAGGTTACAGGTCTTCTATTAGTTGTATCTTACATGAAGTCATGATTCTTGGAAGTTTAATTAATACATAAAAGTTTCTGAAACTAATATAAGTTGTGAAGAAAATCTCCATTTATGATTTTTCTTGTTACTTACAATAACTTTTGTAGGTAGTGTTTGCCGTTTCGTTCAGAGCCTTTTAAGATATTGGACAAGAAAAAACTTATTGTACCATGTTTGTTTTATACGCCTAGTATTGGGCAAAGCTCCCCTTATAGTGTTGGACAAATCTCAACATTTTTGTTTCTTCCATTTGTCTTAACTAAAATCCCAAACACTTCGTTTTAGTTGCCACCTAACCATTACCTCACTACCAACTCACTACTACCACTACCATCACCATCTCAACACCACCTCTTTACCCTTACTAGTACTGCCGTTGCTGACACTATCAGTACAACACTACCTTCAAGTTCCATTATCACTACCATATCATTGTCAGCATGCCGCACCATGCTCATAACACCTCTACTGCAACTGTTGCATGCACTGCTACCACTACATCACCTTTGCCATTGTAATTACTGCCTCAAAAACCCATTATGTTATGACTACCTTTATGTTATATCATCACCAGTACTATATCACTTTGCCATTGTAATTACTGCCTCAGATACCCAATACATTACCACTACCTTTACGTTGTATCATCACAAATACCATGTAATCTTATGACAACCATTTTTGTGACTGTTACTGTAGTTGTATTATATTAACACCTCTATCACACTACACCATCATCACCATTGTTGCCCTTACATTGCCATCACTCTGTCATCACCATTACTATTACCAATAAGATCAATGCATGCCATTATCACCATAATGGTGCTATGCTGGTGGCAAGGAGTTAACTATGGTGGTGGTATCATAGTTGTGATGGTAATGGTGGTATAATGGAGGTAGCAGTGGCGGCAGTGGCAGTGGCGATAGTAGTGAGACTGTTATGGAATTTAGAAAATGTAGTTAGAATAAATGGAGGTTAACACAAATAGGATAACTATCAAAATTGTTACTTTGGTTTAGTACTTGTACCTAGCAAACAAAATAAAAAAAAAGAAGACTTTTATTGTGCTGAACCCTTCAAGCATAGTACCAGAAAGTTGTTTTGCTGTTCTTCTTGTGGTGCTGTCCTTGTACAATACGAGAGACCAAACGCTATCTTATATTTTTTTTCTCTTTTTGTTTCCTCATGGTGATAACATTATTTTACCACTTATAATTATATCTTCAGTTGGCACTCAACCCTTCTTACTGCAGGGCACAATTTTGATCACCTCTTGAACCAAACCAGACTGTAAAGCACGGTTTGGTTTGATTTGATACTAATAAAAAGTTTTGTTGTTGTCGTTGTCGTCAGTTTTTTTTTTTTTTTTTTTTTAATAACTATCATACAGATGTGAAAAAAAAACCCCTGCCTTTTATGGAAGTACTAGGAAGATCCTAACCTTAAAAGTCATAAGGTGTAGAAGAAAAAGATCCATTTGTCATCCGAACTGTTATTTTACTTATATAAGGTTTAGAGAGCAAATACTTGAAAGAACTATCCATCAAATTCATTTAGAATTATAAGATCAAAAATGAAAATATAAGAAAAAGCAAAAATATTAAATAACTCTTGGTATTATATTTTTAATGAAGAGGTTGTGGATTATGTTTAGTTATTTTATCTATGGAATAAAACATAGCTTTTATATTTCAATGTATTATGTTATTAGTTCTTTATTTTTAGAGGTAAAAAAGATAACGTGCCTTTATAGATTGTTGGTTCACCCTTCTTAACTAACTATAGATTTTCAGTTTGGTTTGGGAGTTTTCCTGAGCCAAACGTCAAAGAACCATAATCACAGTTTGCTTTGATTTAAGGTTTGGCTTGTTTGTATGATCACCCCCAAATGGCTGCACGTTCTAATTTTTTTTTTCTCCAATCCATTGATTCAACAGATGCAGGCATTATGGAGGATTGGAAAGGGTGAACCGCCCCCAGTTCCTGAGACTCTCTCTAATGATGCAAGGGATTTCATTCTTAATTGTATACAAGTTAATCCCGATGATCGGCCAACTGCTACTCAGCTTTTAAATCATCCATTTGTGAGGAGGCCACTGTCTGGATCCTTAGGCTCAGCGTCTCCTTACCATCTTGGCAGGAGATTAACTACATGATGTATTTCAAGCCCATTACTTGACCAAGAGATGGAGTGATGGAGCTATGCTTCAATTTTGGCTCCACAGGATCAGAGAGAGCTACCTGCAAGCAAGGTGCTTTTCAAGTGTTCTATTAGCAATTAACATTCTGAAAGGGCAATGCAATTCGTGGAGAGAGGGCCTGTTCATTTATTATTATTTCTCATTTTGTTTTGAATTTGTTAATGATTTTTTTCAGTGGAAGGTGTTAAAGTTAATTAGCTGTATCTGGAAAATCATCTGGAACACACATACTGTACATATTTATTGGTTTGAATGATGGTATATATTGTTAGATAATTATGTCAATGTGAACGAGTTCTTCGATATTGGAGAATTGTGCAAAATGTGAACGCCATTTGAAGTCATCTCGAATACATATTTAACTGTTAGAGAGGGAGATAGAATTTAAACCATCCCGTTGAAAGAGTAATGTAAATTTACTGATTCATAAAAGATGAGCATTTATCTGGAAAGTTATTTTCACATTTCGAGCATCTACACAGGATGCTCTGAAACTTGAAAGTGAAGCCATAAATTTTTGCATTATATATTAATACTTGTCCTCTTCAATAAATTATGCGAGATTTCATTCATACAGGTGCTAATTGATAAACAGTAGTTATGTACCTGTGTCCCAACTATCTAAACTTCTCGCGTCATCAAAAACATTTACTCCTAATACACATTATATGATGACCATATATTAAACATATTCATCCTTAGTAAGATCCATGATCATAACTCAATCTAAAGTCTTAGATTTAATACCTAATTATGAACGGTTGCTTTAGTTGACTTAGGTATTTACATCTATTTACTAACAAGTACTTGATTATAACAACTTAGTAGTTAAAGCTTGTAACATATTACTTACCCATTACTTAATTACTCATTAACTATTTAATAACCGTTTAACTAAGTCTAATAGGTAATTATCTTATTAACTTAAGACAGCATTAAATGATAAACATTTAAAATATGAGAAGAAAAATTTTGTATTAATAATAACTTCCTTGCCACATCATTTCGTAGGTTATTTATAAGCCCAAAACCCTAGGATTAATAAGAAAATGGGATGAAATTAGAATACAAGAATTCATGAAATAAAATAAACCAAAATAAACTTTGCTAATTAGGCAAAGAAAATTTGGCATCTTGGTATGATGTGAAAACATGTGATATTGGCTTCAAAAGTGGCGGTAAATGGAAAAAGTGATTTACATATACTTGAAGTGGACTCAAATTAGTTTTTATTTATTGGTTTTATAACTTTTTGCATGTAAAAACTGTTCAAAATTGAATCATCTACAAACTAGAAATCAAGTTTGTTTTTCTATTATGAGACATTTCTAACTGCTTTTGATGGCTTTCGATTCCTCCTGGTTTTGACTCATGCCACTTTTGACTACTTCTGAAGGCTTCTACTTTTGATTCGTGTTGCTTTGATCAATTTTTTAGTTAGCTTTGTATTTTCTTCCTCCATTTGCGATAATCCAAATGCTTCATAAATTGTAAGCTCATGTCGTATGCATCATTACTAACTACAAACTTGTTAATTTATTAACTTATTAACTATCTAGTTATTAGCTAACTAATAAAAATTGGCTCATTAAATCTTTAACTTAATAACTTTGCATAAACTAACAGTTTAATTAACTAACTAACCATATAATACTAACTTAACCAACCCCTAAATTGCTTTGATTGATTGATCCCTCTTAGGTGGCTTGACTGCCTATCTAAAAATTATTTATTTATATTTGTTTTAGCATTTCTATTATCAGTTTTTATGAAAACAACTTTTCTATAACAATTATAGTTTCAAATGAATCAAACCACCCATCTTTTTTCATAAAAATTTTCCATATTATATCCAACTCTTAACAAATGAAAATATGCACTTATTTATTTCTTTTTATGAACAACTTTTATGTTCCATAACTTCCTATTATCAAATACAAAACCTTTTTTTATCAAACAAATCTTTCAAATAAACTTCTAACTTCCAATTCCAAAGCAACTTTTTCTCTAAAATCTTTATTTCATTACTTGTAGAATAACAAACCAAGCTATAATTCCTAAGATCAACTTGGTTCCAAATTATAATATTTACAACTAATCTTGTAATCCATAGTAATGAACTTACATAAACGTTTTGGATATCATAACTAGACAAACATTAAATTTTTTCTATAATTTCTCCTTCCTTCTATAATGTTGTATACTAAATCATACTACACTTTTATGAACAAAAGATCTCCCAACAACGAATTGAAACAATTACTTTAGGTTGATAATTTGTGCTAACAAGTGCCCCCTTATGTGTCAATCGCAAACGCTTTTAGCAATCTTTGAGTTTCAGATTCCTTGCAAAATTATGAGTTGGGGCTTGTAATTTAATAATTGTCAATTATCAAAGCGCTTTAGGTCCTTGAGCAAAACGATAAACTCTAGAGCCCTACACAACATTTGCACCACCACCTCTAATAATCATCACCCACCAAATCCAGTCGATCTAAATCCAAGTAATAACATTTGATTAGGTTTTAATTTACTGTAAAATCAAATTATAACAAGGAATTGTCTTATCTGTTAACAAGGTTCCCTTTGATCTTCAGTATTTTATGATAATTATTCTCATAATTGATTGCAGTCACCTATTTCATAATGATTCAATGCGTTAGTTATTGTTTCCTTGATTAAAAATCAATAAAAAAACGAAAATTGAGAAGCAAGAGCACCCTTTTATCTCTCCTTGATGTTCATGGCACTATTGAGGAAAGAATTGGGCTCTTTTTTGTTTTATTTTGCAAACTAGGGTTTCTATTATGGTCCATTGTAATTACTATGTGGAAGCATGCACCATGTCATCGCATCCTATGCTTAAATATGTAATTAAACATTTACACTACTCCACGTATTGAGAATTTCGATCCTTAGGTGATGGATTGCCATAGAAAGAAGGGAATCGATACTTATATTTCATACTCATCTATTTATATAATAGTTAGTGTTATGAAACAAGTAATCGAGAGAGCCTTGGCTATTCTAACAAACAAATTAATGTCTCATAGGGGATACATATGATACATGACACCTTGTATGGATACTTTTTTAGGTTCCCTTATACATTTGTTTCGTGATTCTTTTTATAGATTTTCTTTGGAATAGTAAATCTCCTAAAAAAAAAAAAACTCCGTAAGATTCGTTTAAAAGCTTTGTGACAACTTCCGAAAATTCCCCCGGATGCCTTGGAATTGGGGGGCAATTTAGCCGTGTTGCAAAATGCTTCTCGAGTCTAAATGAAGGCCAGCATAACACAAGCATCGATATCAAGATCCAATGCTGGTTCTTTATGCATTGGCAGAAATTAATACGTTTTAAATAGCGTACGAAATATGAATACTATTTTCTTACGGGTAAAAAATAAAATTAACAAATAAAAAAGAAAAGAAAAGGTTAATTAATACAAGACAGAATATCTTAATGAGCGATTTGAAATTCTTTCACCATCTTATACACTCTAGAGCTCAATCAACCTCAAAAATAGTTTGAAAATCTAATTTGATAGGTAAGAAATTAAATTTATCATTATATCATCAGGTTCCAAGTAAGAATGGTAGTAATGGAGATCCATTGAAAACCGGCCCAACACAGTTCACCACCTTGCCTAAAGAAGGTGCGGATCAAGTTGGGGTGGGGGGTTAAACTAATCGGTCCGAAGAATCAACCGGCATAAGAGCCCTCGAATGGAGTGGGTTGATATTTAGTTAGCCAAGCATTCATAGTAGTAGATGACGTGAATTAATATGATGATACATGAAAAATTGATATGTAAAAGCTTTATAGCCAGCCATAATAGTTACCATAATCTGGTGGATAATTAAATATTTTATTTAATCGTGTCTACTCGTGAGGAATATTTTTTTTTTCTTTTTTTCGCATGATATTAATGAGAAATAATCTTTAAAATGTGACTACTAACTAATTTGCAAAATAATAGCGCTTTCTTTTGACCAATTAAACCACTATTCATGAGTAACTTAACTATCCTATACACGTCTCTAGTGACAGGATTTGCACCTTGCTGCTTATGGTCTCACAGTCGGTATAACCCTGCAACTATTGAAATATTGAATGGTTTTACCGATGAGATCATAGATGATCCATAAAATCCATTTACGTGCATAAATAATAATTAAAATATAATAGGAGAAAACAAATTTTTGGTAAAACATTTATAGCTTGAATCGAGAATATATGTATCAAAACAAGATCATCACCAGATAATGTCTTAAATATGCCCTTCATATCATGTTCCTTTTCTGCAGAGACATCCGCTTCTCAAATCTTTGAGTGTAGACCTGAATTTCCTCTAAAAGAGAAAATTGAAAATAAAGAAAAAAACAAACATGTAGTATTTGACGACGTTATAGATGAACAGAAAAAGACAAATAAGCAGAGTGAATGAATGGAAGCATCAATTAAGGTTGCATAAAACGAAAAACTATTATATAAAGTCAGTTACCCAAAAAGGCGTCTTCGTTGATCTCTGGATTCCTTTGTCTTCATTGTCTTCAGATTGGAAGTGCTGGTATCGCCATTTCTTATGTATTCTCGTCCGATGAAACATCCCATCAAATAGTCTCCGGAGTCTCCCAGTTACAGCCAACCATTTCTGCTTCTACGCAAATCCATGATGATTATTAATTAATATCAACTGTCACTGTCATCCCTTCGATATATCTAGACTCGATATGAATTTACGTATATTTTTCCTGAAATTTCCATGAAAATATATCAGATTTTCCAGGTATACGTGTATAAATAAATATAATACTTACCTTAAAGGACGCCTTCGTCCTTGAATTGCTGCTGTTTGGGTATTGATCTGTTGAAGGATTATGAGCAGCAGCAGTCTTCCGGAGTTGCCTAGAGTATTCAAGGAGTTGAGCGCGACGATCATAACCATGTGTTGATAATGGGGTTAGGGTTCTTCTGTTGATTCTAGAGGGCCGCTTTCTATTTGAAAGGGAAGATGATGATGAAGGCGACTCCACATAGACGCTGATGATTACTGAAGTATTATTATTATTGCTTGTGCTAGCAGTAGCTCGTTTTCTCATCATGTTTTTGGTTTTTCACCTGTCCATCTTCAATCATTGCAGGTTTCGCTCATGAATGGACAAACTATTAGGAGTTTGGAAAGAAATGGAGTTGGTGACTCTAGTGTTCTTGGCAATGACGTAAATGTCGTATATATATAGTATATACCACGGCACAGATTTTTTTTTTTTTTTGAATAAATGACAAATAATTAAGTCAATAAATTAGCTTAAAAATTCAGGTTTTTACTTGATAATTATCATTTATAAGAAAATAATAGACAAATATCTCTATAAAACCGTTTCAAAAAACTTTAAGATATGCCATCTATTTTAATTTTCATTCTACCATCCTAATAACAATTACCCTATTTATATATTAACCAATGTTTGTTTATATGTATACGTAATACACGTTTGTATATAAATTGGATAGGAGTGTTTTTCATTCAATAAAAAGACCCAAAACGGTCTTCTAAATTGTCTAAATGCCTCGTTGATCACAAAAATCTGCAAGTGGTTAAGGGCATGGGACCTGATGAGAGGAACAATAGTCAAACAAAACTTCCACCACCAAAAGCAAAAGCTAATTACACCTTTTACTAAACTAATACCGGGATGAGAGCCAACTGGAGCTCATAATTCATATTCCTAAAGTAAGTTGTGTTGTGGTGTTGACTGTTCTTTTTGCCCCTTCGAGTTATTTTATTTGCACGTTTCTCCTTGTTTGATTTCAGGGAAGGGTTTTGTCAATGTTTTCGAATCCAAAAACCTTAATTTATAACATGATTTATTTATTAATCATGTTTAAAAACTTAACTTGTAATTTTATTTATTTATTAAATATATTTTGTGTTTGGATTGAAAATTGAAAAAAAAAAATCTAAAAATCATAGCATAGTTATTAAGTTTATTAAACAGATTAGAAGTCTTTGTAAAATCAAAATCTAGAAAGAAAAAAATTACTTTAACACTAAACATAATAAATTACAATGTGATAAAAGTCATGATCAAGGTATAGCTAAATTGAATCTAATAAGGTATACAATCTATTTGTTATATCATGCGGTTGCATTACAACCTTGACAATTGGATATTAATGATAATATCAACATCATTTCATTAGTTTTTCAAAAGGTTGCTAAAGAATCTATATAGAAAAAACTATATATATATTATATATATATATATATATATATATATATATATATATATATGCATTTAGACACCCTATTTTTATCACTTTTTGTTTTTTTTAATAAATGGATAGTTTACAATTTTCAGAAAAATAATTAGTTTAGAGCTAAGATTGGCTTAGACCGGATTTATTATTTAGAGCTAGTTTAAGATGGCTTTAAGGAATAAATACAATTGGCTTACATTAAAAGTTTGAGACATAGACCAATAGCCTTTGGAAAACACACATGCATAACATACAAGAGACCTGAATTCAAGCCACATAAGCGTCTTTAGCTCAATTATTATACGAATTTAGACACAATTTCATCACAAATAATGGTTGAATTGTGTAGATAACATGACATTCTATGAAACCCACACAAAAACTTAGCCATGTACATTTGTTTAAAGGATTGAATTTAACCTCAAAGATTGAAAATTTTTTTCCAAGATATTCGCCAATTACAAATCCGAGCAACGAAAGGCAAGAATCAAAGCTTCCTCTCACTTGAATGTTTGAGTGTAGATCCTACACAATAATTCCAACTCTCCCAATCCCTTCCAGTCCGCCACTTGCCTTTGATCGGAAGAATATCCTAAGCACCTCCGACCTTATCGAATCCTCCATTAAAGACTTTCCAAACTCAAATCAAGCTTAGCAAGTATAAATACGACCACCACCATTCATTTTGGAGGCAAACAACAATAGACAGCCATTGAATTCCACATCGATCAGTAGTTTCAAGCCCTTTCTCTCTCTTAGTTTCTTGGCCGTGTTATCTTTCTCTCTCTAGGTTCCCTCTTCCCCTATTGATTTCTGAAACTAGCCACTTGTATCCATCAATTCTCATTGCTCCAAATTTCGAAATTAACCCTCTTTACTGCTTGAAACACGCCAATTCTCTCTCAATATTTTTGACCAGACACTAACGCCGGCGACCGGAACTCCAGCACACCACCACCTTTATTTGTTGTGACATTACCGTACATACTGCACATAACTCGGCCTAATGGAGCTTGCCATTATCTCTTTTCGTTGACTACAATAGTCGAGTTCAAGCAACGAAGTCCGACTTGGATTTTGATCATCCGACCTTCACCGTTTCCGTATTAAAGAGGTTGTCTAGGTTTGTCATTATTCTCATTTAGTTTTTGTTTTTTTCTTTTACCTGTTTAGGAGAAAAGACAATATGTATGTATGTATAAACACAACAGATGTATATAATAAAGAGAGGAGTTTATTTTTCCATAATTCCATTTATTTCAATTAGAAATATATACATATATGAAAGCTTTTATTTAGTATGTTATAATAAAAAAATAAAACAATAATAATAAATAATAAAAATGATAATGAAGATGACAATCTCTTAGTATTGATGTGAATTAAGACTGGTTTGATATCAAATAATGGGTACGTAAGCAGTTATGGGATGACTTCAATTGTAAATAATGATTAGGTTCATTTTGATTTAATATATATTGGAAAATAAATTTAAATTTGAAAGGTTGAAGTGGTAATTGTAAGATTTTAATATGGTAGCCTTGAATTCCAAAATATCTAGTTTTTATGTAAAAGTTTTATGCGAATTAATAGCTAAATTAGGATTGATCCGCTCAATTAGTTTTAATTTAATATTTTTCCTGATTTTGATTGGGTGGTGACTCCTTTTTCTTAAAAGTAGATAAAATGAGTTAATTTTTTTTAACATTAGTCGAGAATTTACATTAAATAAGCATAGGGTTTAGTATAAATCAAATTAGAAAAAATGAAAAAAATTAGGCTTGACAATGTAAACATATGTACGTATGTATGCATAAATTGAAATAATGATGAAAAGATTACTTAAAATGGTATGTCATTTCTTTGTCTTTTTTTTTTTTTTCTAGCATTTTTATAACATCAAAGCCCAATTGATTATATCAATGGATCATTTGTCAGATTTTGTAGTATATAAAATGCAATGGGATTTTAAAGTTTGTTTACAAGATCTACCATGAGATCCATGTGTGACTTGTACAATGTTACAAGAAAAATTACCTTTTCTTACAATGTAAACCCTTTTCCTCTTAGGGATGGAGTTAAATTGAGATGTAAGACTCACTCTGCTTTTTGTAAAATGATAAAACTCCATTCACCACAAGAAAGCTGAAAGGTAATGAAAAGATTAGTGTGGGTGAGAATGTTTCAGCTATTCTTCAGAAGAAGCTTCCTCCTAAATGTAAGGACCCAGGTATGTTTATTATTCCTTGCAAAATAGGTAATCTTGGAATCGCTAAAGCCATGTGTGATATAGGAGCTTCAATCAATGTCATGCCTTTGTCTGTTTATCAAGGTTTGAATGTTGGTCCCTTGAAGGAAACAGGTGTTATTGTTTAACTTGCTGATAGGTCCAATGTTTATCCTGAGGGAGTTCTGGAAGATGTTTTAGTACAAGTTAATGGGTTGGTTTTCCCTGCAGATTTTTATGTGCTTGACATGGAGAATGATGATTCTCATAATTCATCAATGATATTATTAGGGAGACCATTTCTTAAGACATCCAGAACGAAAATTGATGTACATGATGGTAACCTCACTATGGAGTTTGATGGTGAAGTGATTAAATTTAACATTTATAATGCCATGAAATATCTTAGTGATATCTCTCCTGTTTTTGTTGTGGATGTTATTGATCCATTAACACAGGCTACATTTGACTTGATAGACGATGATGAGTTAAAAATTGTACTTAATAGGAGTCTGACTATTAATGCATTGAAAACTCTTAAGGAGAAGCTTGTAATATCCTCCGATTTGCAGGACATGATTTGGGAGCTGGAATCATTAAGACTTATTAGATATGGTGTGTCCTACATTAATTTACCCCCTTCTAACACAAGACTTCTTCCCTCTATTGTGCAGGCACCAAAGCTGGAATTAAAACCCTTACCCGAACATCTAAAGTACATTTTCTTGGGAGAAAATGAGACTCTTGCTGTGATAGTCTCTAACAAACTAAGTTCTTTAGAAGAAGAAAAGTTGATTCGGGTGTTGAGAGAGTATAAAGAAGCCATTGGATGGTCCATAGCTGATATCAAAGGACTAAGCCCCTCCACATGCATGCACAAGATATTAATGGAAGATAATTGCAAACCTTCAAGGGAAGTTCAGCGTCGTTTGAACCCGCCTATGATGGAAGTAGTTAAGAAAGAGATCTTGAAACTTCTTGATGCAGGTATGATCTATCCAATTTTCGATAGCAAATGGGTAAGTCCAATTCAAGCTGTTCCAAAGAAAACGGGCTTAACTTTGATTGAAAACTTTGATGGTGAGTTAATTCCTACTCGTGTTCAGAATGGATGGAGGGTTTGTGTTGATTATAGGAAGTTAAATGCGTCAACTAGAAAAGATCACTTCTCTCTTCCTTTTCTTGATTAGATGCTTGAACGTTTGGCTAGCCATTCTCACTATTGTTGTCTTGATGGTTATTCAGGTTTTCATCAAATTCCAGTGGCGCCGGAAGATCAAGAGAAGACTACTTTCACATGTCCATTCGGTACTTTTGCATATCGAAGGATGCCTTTTGGGCTCTGCAATGCCCCAGCCACATTCCAAAGGTGTATGGTTAGTATATTTTCAAATTATGTGGAGAATATCATAGAGGTTTTCATGGATGACTTCATTGTCTATGGTAACTCTTTTGATTCATGTTTGACTAACCTTACAAAAGTGCTTCAAAGATGTATAGATAAGAGTCTTGTGTTGAACTATGAAAAATGTCACTTTATGGTTGAACAGAGTCTAATTCTAGGTTATATTGTATCTTCTAAGGGACTTGAAGTCGATAAAGCTAAAGTAGAATTGATTAAATCTTTACCTTACCCTGTAAGTGTACGGGAAATTCGCTCTTTTCTTGGGAGTGCAGGATTCTATCGACGCTTCATCAAGGATTTTTCCAAGATTACTCAACCCCTATGTAGATTGCTGCAAAAAGAAGTGACATTTGAGTTCGATGAAGCCTGCAAGCATGCTTTTGACACATTGAGGGATAAGTTAACTTTCGCTCCAATCATCCAACCACCTGACTGGAACCTTCCCTTTGAAATTATGTGTGATGCGAGCAATTATGCAGTTGGAGCTGTTCTTGGCTAAAGAGTTGGAAGAGCTTCTCATGTCATTTATTAAGCTTTCAGAACATTGGATAGTGCTCAATGCAACTATTCCACAACGGAAAAAGAACTCTTGGCTGTTGTTTTTGCATTAGAAAAATTCAGATCATATTTACTTGGTACTAAGGTAATTGTTTACTCTGATCATGCAGCTCTCAAGTACCTGCTCGCGAAGAAGGAGGCGAAACCAAGACTTATTCGATGGATACTCTTACTACAAGAGTTTGATCTGGAAATACGCAATAGGAAAGGCTCTGAAAACTTAGTTGCCAACCACTTCAGTAGAATACTTATCAGTGACGGGTCAATACCAATATAAGATGATTTTCCAGATGAGCATCTCTTTTCTATTCAAAAGACAATTCTGTGGTATGCTGATATTGTCAACTATTTGCTTACTAAGACACTACCAAGTGATTTGTCTAGGGCTCCAAAAGATAAAATTAAAAGTGATGCTAAGTACTATGTATGGGATGATCCGTATTTGTGGAAACATTGTGCTGATCAAATCATTAGAAGGTGTATTTCTCAAGACGATATTTCTTCTGTCTTGCAATTTTGTCACTCATATG
Organism: Laguncularia racemosa; assembly: GCA_037954665.1. Lineage (NCBI taxonomy): Eukaryota > Viridiplantae > Streptophyta > Magnoliopsida > Myrtales > Combretaceae > Laguncularia > Laguncularia racemosa. The sequence goes on from JBBMOL010000040.1 coordinate 2,346,472, forward strand.
CATGTGGTGGACATTTTGGACCTAAGAGGACAGCTCAAAAAGTGTTAGGATTTGGCCTACATTGTTTCGTGATTCTTTTATGTTTTGTAAGTCTTGTGAACGATGTCAAAAAGTTGGCAACTTAGGACATAGAGACCAAATGCCACTTACCCCTATTCTTGCTTGTGAAATATTTGATATATGGGGTATTGACTTCATGGGTCCTTTTCCTCTTTCTTTTGGTAATGTTTACATCCTTCTTACTGTGGATTATGTCTCAAAGTGAGTGGAAGCCAAAGCGACCCGAACTAATGTTGCCAAAGTTGTTGTGGATTTTGTTAAATCTCATATTTTTGCTAGGTTCGAGACACCAAAGGCTCTTATCAGTGATCGTGGCACACACTTTTGTAATAGAGTAATGGAAACTCTACTTAAAAAGTACAAGGTCACTCATCGCACTTCCACCGCATACCACCCTCAAACCAATGGATTGGCAGAAGTCTCAAATCGAGAAATCAAGTCTATTCTAGAAAAAACTGTTAATCCAAGTAGGAAGGATTGGAGCACAAGACTTGAAGATGCATTATGGGCCTACCGGACAGCTTACAAGACCCCTATAGGTATGTCTCCTTACCGTTTGATATTTGGCAAACCATGTCACCTCCCTGTGGAGTTGGAACATAGGGCGTACTGGGCTGTAAAACAATGTAACATGCAAATGAATGAGGTTGGTGAGCATAGAAAACTTCAATTACAAGAACTTGAGGAAATTCGAAGAGAAGCTTATGAGAGTACTAAAATCTACAAGGAAAAAACAAAAGATTTTCATGATCAAATGATTTCTCGAAAGAATTTTTCTGTAGGTAAAAAATTATTACTTTATCATTCTCGATTGAAGTTGTTTTCTAGAAAACTACGATCATGGTGGGTTGGTCCTTTTGTTATCGCTAACATATTTTCACATGGTGCAGTTGAGATTGCAAGTCTTGAAACTGGTAAGAACTTCAAAGTCAATGGTCATCGCTTGAAACCTTTTTATGAAGGATTTCAAGTATCTAATATTGAAGAAACCAGTTTAACTTACCCCGAGTATTGTGATTAATTATAGGAATGTCTAGCCAAAGACGTTAAAGAAAGGCGCTTCATGGGAGGCAACCCATGTCAAAAAAAAAAATATATATATATATATATATAAATAAATAAATATCAATTTATTTTATTTTAGTATTGTTTTGATTTTTTTTTATTAGCTGCAGAAATGGTACATATCATCAGATGACACTCTCTAAGTGCTTAAGGGGAGAACTCCAATCACTTTACACTTTATACCAGGGAAGTACCGGTATTCCTTTTCTCTTATTCTCTAATGTTCCTTATACTTTTAATTCCTCTCTAATTGTGTTGAATCAGGAACAATGCGGACACTGTTCAAACTAAGTGTGGGGGAGAGGATAATAAATATAGAGGATAGAGAATTGACTCATACTTTGAATGTTTATCCTTAAGCAATTTTAAACCAAAATTTTCAAAAATTTTCATGAAATCTGGAGATTGTACTAAATGTTGTAATAAGCATCTACAAAATGTGAAATTGACTTGTTCAAGTGTTTTACTCACCTACTGCTGTGATTAGAATACTTAGTTAAAATTAAGTAGTGAAATCTTTAAGAAACAAATTTACCTTGTATTTAGCTTTAGAATTGGAAGTTTAAGAGTAAGTCTAGTTCTTAAGTGAAAAATAAACAAGTTTACTTCTAGGTTATATTAGTTACTGTATACTCTTTGAAGTTGTTTTTGAAACAATGATAACACTTAGTGAAAGATGTTGAAGAAACTTTTTCCTTAGTAACCCTTTAAAAAAAAATGTGTGGAAAAAAAATCAAGCATAGCCATTACTCCAATGATTCAAATAATTATTGAGTTAAGAGTATTCGAACTTGAATGTTAGAGTGAGGAAGAGTCCGTAGGGGTATCTTAAAACCCGGTCACTTGAGTGACGAGCTCGGGATGTTGCCGACTCAATGAACTCACTATAACGATAAGAGTAGAAAAGGCGAAAGTTCATGAAAAGAAGTGGGCAAAAACCTGTCAAAATAGATGCTTGATTAAATAAAACGAATATGAATGTAAAAATCATTGAATGAAGTAAGACTTATAATAAAAAGGGAGAAAATCTAGGGAAAGAGTAGATACCATATGCTTTTACTTTGTGTTGCAAAGATTATATACTTGCTAATATTCAATGAAGTTTAATTGGGTGTTTTTCCTTATTGGATTAAGTATTTACTTTTGGAATAAAAGTTATTTTGCTAAACATGAGGATTAAAGTTTGTTTTGTTTAGATTAGCTATTAAATTTTGTCTATGGTAATTTAATCACGGGAAACCAGTTTGGTTGGAGCAGTAGATATTAAAATTACAAGTCATGAATTATAAAAGAATAGATACTTGAAATGATGAAAAGAAATTTCGTATAATCTATGATGGATTTCTCAATTGATTTGATTCAATTGCTTGAGAACAAGCAAGAGTTTACGTGTGGGGGAATTTGATAGAGCCATTTTATACTAAATCTTTATAGTTTGAATTGTGTTAATTTATTATTGATTTTATAGAAATCATAAGGAAATAGTACTTAATTTTATTATGGTAATAAATCAGGCTTAATGGAGTCAAGAGTGCTAATTCAAGTGATTTAGAGAAGTCATCTACAATCTGGATCAAAGACAAGGATTTACACCGCCGGAGGAAAGTACATGGGCGTGTATTTGAAGTACACGGCCGTGTACTTGGTTTGGAATCAACAGAAATATATACGGTTGAAGTACACGGCCGTGTATCTGTCTTGAAGAACCAATAGAGGGAGGCACGGTTTGTGATCTAGCCGTGGTGGAAGCCGTGCCATACACTGAACAAGGATGAGGAAATGTGGATTATTGACCAGAGGGAAGCACGGTTAGAAATCTAGCCGTGGTGGTGGGTGTGCCAGGCGTACGTTATTTACTTCTCGATATTTACTTGGAAAAGGAAAGATATATTCGTATCTTGCTAGTTGAAGATCCTCTGCCATTCCCTTAACAGTATAAATAGAACCAACCCTAGAGGAGAAAGGGAGATTTTTTGGACAAGAAGGAAGAAGGAGAGGCAGAGCAAGGGAAACCGGAAACAAAGACTTTTCATGTTTTCACTTTTAATTTTCGTTTTGAGGATGAACATGTGTAGCTAAGTAGATTTTCTAGCCAAAGGATCATTGAAGTTTAATTCTTCATGAATTGTGAGATCTAATTGATTTATCTTTACTATATTCTTTGTTTTTGATATTTATATATCTTCTGAATGTTTTGTTAATGTTATCTTAGTTAATTGGTATGAATTAGAGCTCTTCTACTCAATTAGCAAGTTAATATATTGTCAACTAGTACGTCAGATCCGTAATTGTTTGATAGTTCTAGTTTCTATGACACAATGACATGTTTGATTATAAATTAGATAGTCAAATTCATGTTATGGAGATATATGATCTTGTTTAAATAGGTTATCTTATAATCTACTGGCATGAATTGATAATCTTTCTAGTTTTTTTAATGCTATTGATAGATTAAATCATAAGAGCTTGTTTAGGGTTGTTTAATCAATAAGAGAAGTAATCAAATAGCTTGTTTTGATTATCAAGAAAGTAAAGAGAGATAGGTTATTAGAGCTTGTTAATAACCATAACCAATTTATCTTAGATAAAGAATAGAAAATATTTGCATCAATGATTAATTCCATGAATTAAACTATAGTGATTCATTTGGTTAGGCTTTTATCATTATTCAATTTTTATTATTTGATTTCAGTATTATTTTGATTCACAAACAAAACCCCCCATTCTTCTTTTCCTCTCTATTCTCTTTTAATAGAAATATATTTAACCAATCCCTGTGGATACGACCCTACTTACTACTATACACAAATCATATAATTGTTTAGGAGTAGGTTTTTATTTTTGTTGGATTCGACACCCATCAATGAGACTTAGTGATCATGTCATCGACGTATGCCTCTACTTCTTTATGCATCATGTCATGGAATAGTGTCACCATAGCTCGTTAATACATTGCTCCCACATTCTTCAAACCAAAAGGCATAACTTTATAACAAAGCGTTCCCCATATAGTAATGAGCGTTGTTTTGGTTTTGTCCTCTTTTGACATCTTAATATGATTATACCTCGAAAAGCCGTCCATGAAAGAGGAAAGGTGATTTCTAGTAGTGTTATCTACTAAGATGTCGATGTGTGGTAACAAAAAATTATCTTTTGGTGTTGCTTGGTTTAAGTATCTAAAATCAACATAAACTCGAATTTTCCCGTTTTTCTTAAGGATAGGCACTACATTCACTACCCATTTTGGATAATCCGATACCTTAGTGAACCTGACTTCTAACAACTTCTTCACTTCTTCTTTGATTTTCAACAAAATGTTGGCCGAAACCTCTTAAGCTTTTGCCTTCTTGGTCTGAAGTTAGCATTAGTGGGCAACTTGTGAACCACTATGGAAAGATTAAGCCTTGATATATCCTTGTATGACTATGCTAACACGTCTAGATATTCGGATAATAATTGCAACAGTTCCTCTTTATGTTCTTTTGACAAATTGTTCCTGACCATAAGGTTCCTAGGGTTTTCATCCATTCCCAAATTTACCTCAACAACTGGTTCATCAATGATAACTTTGCCTTGCTCAAATTTACGCTAACTTTCTTGAATCTCATTTGACTTTTTGACATCACCTCCAACGACTAACCCAGTAGGGTCGAAAGTGATATCAACATTTTCATCATTTATAGGCGCGAGATACCCTCCGTTTTCATCGATTTCATTGGATTTGGGAAATAACAATGAACAAATAAGTAGAAGAGAAAAATTCAGGAAGAGAAGAAGAAATTCAAATCTTTATTTGTGGTGGGAGAAATATTTATTGTCTATCAGGCTGAACTAAATCATACTGGAATATTAAAAATGAATTAGATGCTTCTTATGACCCTATCTCTAGTCTAAAGAGACTTATTGTCATTGATTGGGACTGTGATCCAATTGTCCAATTGGTCTTTGCCGTGATCATTTTCTATCATGTTAACAATGCATTACCGGCTAAACAAGTCGGTTAGGTTAGGAAGTTCTGATTGTTAGGTGTAAGCTGGTGTTGGAAATGTGTTGTTGATGTCTGGAAATTTTAGTTGAGCATGATATAACCCCTCGCCTCTCTTCTTCTTCATATTCCACCTCATTTCCTTGATCTCCCAATGAGTCGATTTGTATCCTAAACCAAATGTGCTAATCTAGTGTGGAACTGAGAGTGGCTCTTCGTCTGTGGTTACACACATACCATCAAAAAGCTATAATCTCGGTTTTTCCATCTCTTCACTCCCAATATACGAGATGGTAGTTTCTTTATATATGGCATAGTCTTGCTCCCCTAACACCATCACAACCTGACCGTTAGATACAAACTTGACCTTCTAGTGTAAGCTAGATGGTACAACTCCGATTGAGTGTATCCAAGGTCTCCCTAGCAACAAATTGAAAGACCTTGGTATGTCCAACACCTAAAAAGGAATTATAGACCCATGTGGACCAATTTCAATTTGTAATTCAACCTCTCCTAGTATCTCTCTCTTAGAGCCATCAAAAGCTCGCACTGTAATCGAGCTTGGCTTCAATTTTGATGCACCTATCCTCAACAAGTTCAGCGTGGATAATGGACACACATTTAAGGATGAGTCGTTGTCGATCAATACTTGAGCCACCACTATATCCTTGCATTTAGCTACAATGAATAACGACTTGGTGTGTTGGTCACCTTCTTCTCCTAACTCTTCTGGTAAAAAGGCTATTTGATCTATCGCAAAGATAGAATCAATTACTAAACCCAATTTTTCAGCTAAAATACCTTAAGGGACCTTGACGTCGTGAAGTAACTTCACAAGTGCCTCATGGTGCAAATTAGAGGATAAAATAAGGCCCATTAAGGAGATTTAAACAAGGACCTTAGCCAGTTGATGCATGATCTTTTATTTGTTGGCCTTTATGATCTTCTTAAGGGGATTTTGATCCTTTACCTCCCCTCTATCATCAGGCCTTAGGGCTTCCTTAAGGGGTAGCTCGATATCAGCTTTCCTCCTAACTTCCTCAACTAAATCATATATCCTCCCTAAGAGGGTTAGTCCTCCTATCAAGGGGTGCCTTCGTAGCTTAATTCATAGCTTGGTAATTTAGTGGTGTAGCTTTATAATTTTCTAGCAACAATGGGACATTGAACACAAATTTCTTGAGTTGAATGGTGGTTGTCCCCTGCTCTCATTTGGGGCATTTAAAGGTGAAGGACTTGGGGTCGATTCCTACCATACCTACTATTTGCTTAGATTTCCCTTCCTGACCTCTAGGATTATCTTCTTCCTTGAATTTCGATCCCCATCTTGTAGGCGGTGCATTTGCATAGACTCTTGGTACAAATGAATAGTCTACCAGGTATTCAAATGTCCCGAATGGTTTTCCTAGTGTGTCGATAGTGGGATCGCCCGCTAAATACCTCCTTCTCAACTCCTTCTATGTATGATTTTTCCTAGGCTTAGGGTTCATCATGGCATGAATATCCTCTTTCTTCACTTTCCTTTTTTTGAATAATTGGTGAATTGTAGGTCTAGTTCTGGTACTGTCTTTGAGATTTCTTATATCCTGTAAGTAACCTTTTTGCTTAAAGTTCCACACTATCTATTCTAATGTGATGGGGAGCTTATCTAAATCTATCTCTAGTCTACATTCTTTAATGATGATAACATTAGCGGAGGCCTTGTGGCTTGGCAAGGGGTTATTATTGATGTTAAGTGCTGGAGCTTCTACGAAGTCTAACTAAACCAGTTTAGCATCTATGGGGTCTTGTATCTTGTTTTTCAACCTTCAATAATTATCTATAGAGTGCCTCTCTTTCCTCAAATGATACTCACAACGAAGGCTAGGGTTGTAATCCTTGGGCTTGTAGTTATCAAGAGGTACGTCAAAATTCAATAGATTCTCATTATGGAGACAATGAAGGTTCTAGCTTAAAAGGTTAGGGATTTTGCTAAACTGCCTTCTCCGTTGGTGTCGGTTTGGGTCTTGCTTTGGGGTGTTCTAATTTGTTTGGATGGTTACTTGTAGTGTTGGCTTAGAATGATCTCTTGCGACTACCATACCGACGGTCGCTTCTCGTCCCTTGCTAACTGGCCTCGGGTATGTGACTTTCTTTTCCCCCTTTTCTAGAATGGGGAGCCTTCTGGAGGAGATTGTATTCTTAATGCGACATTTGGCCTCTACTATCTCGGTAAAACTTGCGGCAGCATGTCCTACTAAATGTTGGTAGTAAGGCTTGCCTAAAGTGTTGATAAGCATGTAAGTCAGATCCTTCTCTAGTAAGGGGGTGGTTGTCCTGTTAGCCACTCTCCTCTACTGTTGTGCTTATTCCTTAAAAGACTCGTTGCTCTTCTTCCTTATGCTATTCAAGTCCCAATTGGATGGAGTTGATTCAACATTGAACTTATACTGGTTATAAAAAACCTTTGCTAATTTATCCCACGTGTTTATCTCATTCAGATCCAGCTGGGCATGCTACATTAGAGCTAGCCCAATTAAATTGTCTTAAAAGGTCTACACTATTAGCAACTCATACTTGGTATATTTTACCATCTTTTTGATATAGAGTCTGGCATGGAGTTTTGAGCAGTTGGTACCATTATACTTTTCAAAATTTGGGATCTTAAACTTATTGGGGAACTCCTTATCTTCATAAACGAGCAGATTAACTAGATCAGTCTACTCAAATTCATCCGTTCCCTAAAAGACTTTTATCTTCTCATGGAACTTTTGGAGTAGCTTCTTTTCCATATCCCACTGTTTTTCCTCAAACTCCCTCCTTAAACTTTCACCACCATCATTCCTCGATTCATCCCCAGCATTTGAATTGAAAGTCTTCTGAGGTTTGATTTGATCTGCTTATATTGCTTTGTCAGTATGGATTCGATTGATGGTGTATGTTAGAGTCTGCATATGCTCAGTTAGTTGTAGCATAGTCTATTTGAGAGCCATAATTCTCTTATCAAGGTTGCCATTGTTGGTGTTTTCAACCATTCTAGCTCTTAAGCGAGTGATAATCAAGCTTCTAAGAAGGCCTACATGCTTAGGATCTATCTTTGAGATCTGTAACATGATCCAAATTTGTTAGATTTATTTAAATCAAAGATTTCATTTCCTTGCCCGCATTTTTTTTATTATTATTATTATTATACCCTTTTTTGTTATCATCTTGCGTAAGGATGGCAATAATGAATAAGTACAATAACAGATCACAATTGAATAGTAATATGACACTTAATTTGGCTCGTAAAACTGTAATCTCTTATTAATGTTCAAATAAATACATGACCTAAAACTTTATATGAAAAGAAAGTAAACTAGTAAACTCTTCTTTACTACTACAACTAATTTTTTTCTCTTATACCGGCTTAATTGAGTTACTTTGACTTCCTCTATTAGTTGCTCGATCTATTCATCTTATTTCTTCAACTGGTCCCTTAAGTACTGGATAACCTTTTGGGACTATCTATGCTTCTTCTTCCAATAGTCTGTGACCTTCTTCCATTTTTTAGTACATGACTTCCACCTTTGCTCATATGGTGGCTCTATACCTCTCCTCTTCTAGTGTCGAATTCTACAATTCTATCTCATGCTTGAAGATGTCGGGAGACTCATATTGTACCTGACCAGTGTTTTTCATAAAATCGTAGATGAACTCCTAAGTAGCCTTGTGGGCGCTATTCTTCCCTTTAAGTTCACCCAGGTTTGCTATTTTCTTCACCTCCGTACGCTCCCACAATTCTTTGATATTGTTAAGGTAGGCAATCTTAGTTGCTAGTTGTATGTTAGTATCTTGTTTGTTGAGGGTTACCCATTCTAATGACCTTATGTAGGTAATGTCTTACAAGGGGCCTAATTGTTTGACAACTTAAGCTGGGAAGTAACCAGTATAGCCCATAATACCAACTAGAGGTACACATAGGTACTCCTCACATTTGAGTATAGCCTTAGTGCAATGATTCCACCTAGCCATCCATGCAATGTCTCCTAGCTTGATCATCTTGAGTAGCTTGCACCATTGCTGAGTGGATGTATCACTAGGTAACTTAACCTGCATAGTAAAGCTATCCATTATGTCTATTTGTAGAGCTAAGGATCCCCTCATCAAATTTTCTCCAAATGCTTTGATGTGACTAATAAACCATACTATTAGCAAGGTGGGCTTTCCCTTGAACAAGTCATGATCTTATTGCTTCACAAAATTCAAGGACTGAATTTGTTCTGCCAATATTGCCAAGACATAGGACTTAGCTGTTAGAAACTGGGAGACTAGCTTAGCCACCTTGAAATGGACGTAAGATCGCCCTTATGGGAAAAGAATGGTTGCAAATGTTGCCAGTATGAATACATTGATGCGGTTCCTTTGCCAATGATCATATCCTCCACAGAAAATGTCCCGCTTATTGAGATACGCTAATGAGTATGCATACTAACTACCCAATGTAGAAAATCGGATACATTTGTCTTTGCATTCAGTCAATGCTTCAGCAATTTCACTTTTCCTAACCCCTAACAGGTGATAGAACATGTCCACTGGCTGGGCTTCCAAGTTTTAGGTCACTATTCCATTTTCCATGGCAGGGGCCTTAAGTAATTGAATATACTCCTCTAGGGTGTGTGCCAACTTATAAGGCCTAAAATTGAACGATGATGACTTAGGATAAAAAAAATGGGCCATAGCTCTGATTAGATCCCACTTAAGTTGTATCTTCATTAGAGACATCACCGGGTAGATCTTCTGCATAATGTAATCTTGATGTTCTTAACTGAATGTATCGAACCACCTATGTAAGGTTTCTGCGGGATAAATATACTGATCCATGTGGATTTCGTTGATATACTCTGATTGGTCTTTGGTTTGGTTCTCCATTTTACTATAGATTACAAAAAGGAAACAAAAAACCTAAAATTTTACAAAACTGAAGAAATATAGGGAAAAGAGATTACAAAGACTAAGATTTTTGACATTAATAGAATTGTAGCTTTACACTCATAGTGCCACATTACTTTTCATTTGCAGAAAAAAAAAAACACGAAATAAGAATAGAGAGAGAAAATAAATAAAAGCGCACACACGAGAATGATGGTAAGTTCTAAAGGTCTTCCAGCTCTATAATTGGTGGTTACATCAAAGCCTAGAGTGGAATCACCTAATCGTTGTCAAGCAGTGATATACACCACTACAACCTGAGAGGTACACAATGGCGTTCCATCTTACTTTTCTAAATGACCTAAGTCTAGCCATTAGGCCCTCTTTCCTCTTTCCCTTTTTTCTTCTTTTTTTTTCTTTTTTTCTTTTTGTTTTTTTTTGCATCACTCAAAACCCGGTTAGTACCACTATTTACAAAAAAATAATTCACAAAGGTAAAAAAAAAATAAAAAGGACATATATAAGTAATTAAAGGCCTTTTAGACATATTGGAGAAAATTGCAATACAACTAGCCTACTTTTGAAAAGGAATTCTCAACGGAGTTGCCATCTTGTCGAGATGTGTTTTTTTGATAATTTTCCTTAATTTTGATCTATACTAAATCTTACCCATTTAATATAGATTACTCGACTAAATTAAGGAAAACCGATTTTTAAAAGAAGTTGCTACCAACTTAAGTTGGAAAATAAAGTTAAGTTAATTGGGTGGATTAACCTTAACTAGTTACTAGTTTGTGAATTTTCCTAAAAAAGTATTTTAGAAAAATATAAACCAAATGTATTGGATCTGGGGGCTAACTTATTAAAACATAAACAGTTACTATATAAAATTTTCAAGAATATCTACTAAAAGGGCTTTATATTTTTACTCTTTATTTTTTTATTTATCTACTATCATAATATTCTATTTTTTTTTTATTTTTTCATATTTTTATAAGATTTTGAATTTTTGTTAAAAGAAAAACCTAAAGTCTAGAGTTTTATTATACTAATTTTTCTAAGGCTTTTATTGTTAATAACCTAAAGTTTTATTCATTTGATTTTTCTAAAGTTTTCATTTTATTTATTTATTTATTTCGTTATTTTTATTTAATTTTTCTAAACCTAAAGTTTTTAGTTTATTATGACTATTTTTCCTAACATAAAGTTTTTATTTTATTATGATTATTTTTTCTAACATAAAGTTTTTATTTTATTATGGTTATTTTTCCTAATTTAAAGTTTTTATTTTATCATGGTTACCCTAAAGGTGTCTATGTACCTGCTAGTCAGGATCAAACTCTCTATAGTTCGCTTTTTCTTTTATAAAATTTTTTAGTTTGTTGGTTAATTTTATTTAACAAAAAGCATCAGGTTTACGTTATTTAATCATATTAATTTTTTAAAAAGAAAATACCTAAATGAGCTAGATTATTGAATGATTATTTTTTAAAAAATCAAAATAACCTAAGTTTAGGAAAAAACCTCATATTAATTTTTTATTAAAAAAACTCTAAGCGTTAAAACCCTAAAATACTAAATTTTAATAATTATTTTAGGTATTTTTATGCTTTATTCTTTATTCTTATTCTCTTCATTTAACTAAAAACCTTAAACTAAAAAAAATTATTATTTATTTATTATTTATTAATATTTTTATTTTTACCATTTTCTATTTTTACCTAAAATTTTATTTATACTAAGATTTTTGCCTATTTAATTTTTAATTTTTTTATATTTTTATATTTTTATTTCTAATATCTTAACTTATACTAAAGACTTTTATTTTAATATATCTTTTTTTTAATCTTCAGATTTTTATTCTTATGCTATAGATTTTTATTTAATTTTATTTTATTAAAGATTTTCATTTTCTTTATTATTATTATTATTATTATTATTATTTGTTCGCCATTGGGTGATGGTATACATCACGACAACCTAATGGGTACTCTAAATTTATTATTATTATTATTTTAAAATTTTCTTATATTTTTAATTAAAGATAAGCTAAAAAAGGAGCTACAATGTCCTAAAAAATAATAAAATAATAAATAAAAAAGAAGAAAAACCAACTGGATTGTTGGATAGACATAGGTCAAATCATGGTTCACTAGTCGGGTCACAGTGATAGAGCTCCTCGTCGATGGCAATCTGGCGGTTGTTAGGGGTGATAGATGGGTGCTTGCCTAGGTTTTTGGGGGTGAGGAATTGATTGGTGGTGTTGTTTTTGCCTAAAAGCTAGCCTAGGGTAGTGTTTTGAAGGTGGCTAGCGATGATGGTTGTGGTGGTTTTTCGATCCGAACCTCTAGCAATTCCTCAATCTAAGAAATCAACCTTTTCTTACTCCTCGCAACCTAAGGGAACTAACGACACCTAAATCTATGCTTGAGGTAAAGTGTAAGTGGTGAAATCCTAGAGAGAAGGTGGTGATTGGCGGTGGGTATTTCTAGAGACAAAAAGCTCATGATTGAAGCATATGGGTGTGTTTTTTTTTTTTTTGTGATTTTTCTAGCCTCTTGAAGTTGTGGCCCCTTGATCTATTTATATGTATCCAAGGATGAGCTCGGGATGGCTTGGATTGAACCGAATCCAAGTAGAGGATAAACTCCATTTTGATTTGATTTGTTTGTGTTTTTCTTGTTAAAATTGATGTTTATCAATTTTTTGATTGAATGTTAGTGGATTTGCATAGAAAAATCGGTTTGGACAGGTTGGATTTGTCATCATCCGACTGTTTTTCTCCTCTAAGGTCGTCGGCTAGAGGTTGAAGACGATCACGTGCCAAGCACGTGATTGAATCTAGCTAATCAGAAGTTGACATGTGGTAGTATGGGGGAAAAAAAAATGAAAATGGCACAAAGTGCCTTGGGATTTTTTATTGATTTTGAGGTTCCCGAACTTAATTTGGAGCATCATATTTCTTTATTTTTATTGAAAATGTTCACAATTTTTATTAATTTGGTTATTTATTATTTTTTTATCATTTTTTAAAGTTTTTTTCCATTTTCTTTATTTTTTCCTTTTTCTTTTCTTTTTTCCCATTTTTTTATTATTGTCTTTATTATGTATATTTTTTTTTTGTAAATTGGGCTTTTTATTATTGCTATTATTTATTTATTTATATAATTTTTAAATAAATCTAAACGAGAGCAAAAATGGAGTGTTTACAATATGGTTTCTCTATTAGCAAGTTATATCTAATGTAGCCATTAACTTTAAGCATCTATGTGTATAATATAGTTATAAAACATGTTAGTTTAAATATCTATGTATCCTTTAGATGTTTATCTAACCAATAATAATTTTAGATAAATAAGATGTTATGAAATTCTTACTAATAATTTATTTTTTATTATTTTAGACAAGCTCTAATTTATCTATAGAACTTTATTATAAATAATTATGAGCAGAAAAGTATACTATGTAATAAATACTTAGCTTTTATTAATAATATTCATAAATACATTAGAGCATGTCTTGGCACATTATGCATAAATTACAACATCGTTGAATGCAAAGATTGTGTAAATTGTTTAAATCATTTGACATAGTAAAGAATAGTAAGTTTATATACATGCCACATGTTTAAACAATTTAAGGCCAAAGTTATATGATTGCATATGGAAACGGATCCCATGTTATAGACTTATTAAAGGAAAAAGGTATAATATTATGGAAAGATAAAAAAATTTTCTAATATAAATATTATGGACATAAGATATATCAAAATGAGATTTTTGTATTATATCAAAGAAGAGATAAGTGAAACTCAAACCATAGGAAAATTAGTCATCATACAAGACAAAACCATAAGTAATTATAAGTAAAGTGGATGTTCTTAATTTTATTTTGAAACAACATTTTTGAAGGCATAGAATTAAAAAAGAGATATAAAACAAGACATCAATTAATAATAATATAATATCTCTATTAGAGTTATGCTAGAACTTAAGCTTTAAGTTAGAGAAGAAATGTTAAAAAATCTTAATATTAAATGGGCTTGTGGATTTAAACTCAGACAAACTTATAAATGAGTTTAAACAAATCTGATCTATTTATTAATCTATGTTTTGTCAATACAAAGGCAATTATGATCATATTATTGTCATGTCTAGGTTGATGGATAGGATACCAAATTGTTGGCCTAGTTGCATGAGTTGCTTTTACGTCATACCAAAGTAGGGTATTCTAATGGGAATAAATTGCAGTTAAATTCATATCCATTGTGTAACTGTTGATGATTAAACTCACTCATAGCCTAATGGAAATTTCAGGTTTCTTCCAGATATATAGTTGGTTTTTTTTTTTTTCTTTATGGTTGAAAGTTTTAAAAACTTTGCTATTACTTCCCAATTTGATACCATTTATATAAACTTTGATAAAATCTTTTCAAGTATTAATATGGTTTAATAGTCATGGAATTCCACATTCGCTTCTCCACCGTTGCTCCCAGACAATACTTTCATCCCAGCGACCTGATGGAACAATGGAGTCTGACTTGTCAAGGGATTATAATTCTCATTCTCCAGCGCATGCGCAGTATTCCATTGTTCCCAATGTTAGCCATATATCTGTTGAGTCACAACCGTCCTGAGACGCTTGTGTTTTCCAACTGCGGTTAGGAGTCGATGGCCTTTTTGAGAACCGAGCGACTGTTTGGGGCTCTCATGCTGGAACTCAATGACCTGATCCAGCTGATGAAACCATATACTTTCGAGTTATTGCTCTTGCTATGGAGAACGAAATCCAACGGTCATTGTAGTCAAAATCGCAATTTTTATGAGAATTGGAAGGTATAGAATCGATAAAATAAAAACCTTACATAATTATATATTTAGATTTATAGTTGTTTCTAAAGTTTGTACTTAAATAATTTTATATTTATTTTGATTATAAAAAAATCGTAACTCAGAGAATTGTACAACTTACCCACGATTTTAACAAGCGTGCGACTAGTGAAGATTTTGGTTTGGAACACAAGGGAGCTGTTAATATTTTTGCTTATTAGGACAACAAATTACTTTACAATTTTTTGTTTTGATTAATCTAGTTCTAAACTATAGGAAATAAATAAGTTTGTTTAGATTTGATTTACTACAATTTAGCAAGTAACACTTATCAACTTTGATATGATTGTATTTTACAAAAACACAAAGATTTTATTGAATGAAAGTATTGCGTTTTCCGGTTTTGCTGCTGCAATTTTTGTTCCTCTGTTTTTCGTGTGTGCTCTTGCAACAACAATTGGTATCAGAGCTCCTATTCTTAAGGGACTTGAAGTGAAGAATTTTTCCGGTTGCCATGGAAAGTGAAATCAGCTTCTCGTCAGTTGCTCCACCGGTGTTTGATGGAGAAAACTATCAGATATGGGCTGTTCGAATGGAAACGTATTTGGAAGCCTTAGATTTGTGGGAAGCCATGGAAGAAGATTATGAACTTTCTATACTTCCCGAAAATCCTACCATGGAACAAATCAAGACGCACAAGGAGAGGAAAACTAAGAAGTCGAAAGCCAAGGCATGCATGTTTGGTACCGTATCTTCAACGATCTTCATGAGGATCATGTCTTGCAAGACAACAAAGTCCATTTGGGATTATCTCAAGCAAGAGTATGCCGGTGACGAGAGAATTAGAGGGATGAAGGTGCTGAATCTGATAAGGGATTTTGAATTGCAAAAGATGAAGGAGTTCGAAACAATCAAGGAGTATTCCGATAGGCTCCTTGACATTGCAAACAAATCAAGCTGTTAGGATTAGAGTTTATGGATTCAAGGATCGTGGAGAAGATCCTAGTCACGGTGCCTGAGTGCTATGAAGCAACCGTGACAACACTTGAGAATACTAAGGACCGCCCAAAAATCTCCTTGGTAGAGTTGTTGCATGTGTTGCAAGCGTAAGAACAAAGAAGGCACATGAGGGAAAACGCAAGCACTGAAGGAGCCTTGATGGCAAAACACCACGAAGCTGATAAAAGCAAGTGGAAAAAGAAGAAGGGTGAGGATGGAAATCCTTCGTTTACTCCGAATAATAACAGGGGAAGAAAAGGGAGCAACAAGAACAAGTATCCTTTGTGTAGACATTGTGGCAAAGAAGGTCATCCACCATACAAATGCTGGAGGAGACCTGATGCAAAGTGTACCAAATGCAATCAAATGGGACATGAAGCAATTATTTGCAAGAGGAAGGTTCGGCAGCAAGTGAGTGAAGCACAAGTTGTTGAACAAGAGGAAGAAGATCAGCTGTTCGTTGCTTCATGTGTTGCGAACAATTGCTCATCAGAAAGTTGGTTGATTGATACTGGATGCACAAACCACATGACCAATGACAAGAAACTCTCCAAAAGCTTAAGGCTAACTAACATTACCAAGGTTAAGATGGGTAATGGTGATTACATCTCAATTAAAGGAATTGGGACCGTGATCATAACAGGGGCAAATGGCTTAAAGAACATATCTGATGTTCTTTATATACCTGACATTGATCAGAACTTGCTGAGTGTTGGCCAGCTGATCGAACAAGGACTCAAGGTCATCTTTGAAGAGAACTTTTGCAAAATTCTTGATGCCACAAGTTAAAAGGTTCTAGGTGTAAGAATGAGAGGAAAAAGCTTTTCTTTCAAACCAATAACTGATGAACCAGTAGCATTCACCTTAGAGGCAAGTAGCACCGAGCTATAGCATAAAAGGCTTGGTCATTGCCACTTGAAGAGGATGAAATTACTAAGGGAAAGGGAGCCTAAGATTGGACTTCCAACTTTGGCCAACTCCCTACCTATTTGCAATGCGTGTTAGTATGGCAAACAAATTAGACAACCATTCCCTAAGCCGTCTTGGAGAGCCACATGCAAATTGCAGCTAATACATACTGATATTGCTGGTCCTCAAAGAACGCCTTCCTTAACAAGTAGTCTCTATTATGTTATATTCATTGATGACTTCACAAGAATGTGCTGGATTTTTTCTTGAAGTATAAATCAGATGTTGCTGATGCATTTTGGAAGTTTAAACGATTGGTTGAAAATCAAAGTGATCGCAAAATTTAAGCTATAAGATCTGATAATGGGAAGGAATACACATTTGAAAGATTTAATATGTTTTGCAAAGAGGTAGGCATTCAACATCAGCTAATAGCTCCATACACTCCACAAAAAAATGGAGTGAGTGAAAGAAGAAATAGATATATAATGGAGATGGCAAGGTGTATGTTGCACGACAAGGAATTGCCCAAAAATCTTTGGGCAAAAGCTGCAAGTACAGCTGTCTTCTTGCAAAACAGACTTCCCACATAAGCACTGAAGGACAAAACACCTTTTGAAGCTTGGTATGGCTACAAACTCTCTTTAGACTTCCTTAAAGTATTTGGTTGTTTGTGTTTTTCACATGTTCCAAATGTCAAGCGTGACAAGCTAGATAAAAGATCAGCATCGGGTATCTTCATTGGCTATAGTTCCACATCCAAAGCATACAAAATTTATCAACCTCAAACTAGAAAGATTATAGTCAGTAGAGATGTGATCTTTAATGAAAATGACAAGTGGAATTGAGAACAACTGAAGGAAACACAAACATCAAAATAGAAAGCTAATCTTCCATTTCAAGAAAATGACGTTCAAGAAACAGAGCTGTGGTGAGAAGAAATGGAAGACGATCCACTTGTTCGAGGAACCAAACCACTTCAAGACGTTTATCAGTGCTGCTACGTTGTAATTTGTGAACTAGCAAGCTATGAGGATGCAGCTAAAGATAAGAAGTGGGTAAAGGCAATGGAAGAAGAAATGGAAATGATTAAGAAAAACAAGACATGGAAGCTTGTAGACAGACTGGCTGATAGAAAAATCATTGGAGTGAAGTGAGTGTTTCGAACTAAACTTAATGCTGAAGGATCAGTCAACAAGCATAAAGCAAGGCTTGTTGTCAAGGGATATGCTCAAATTTTTAGAGTGGATTATTCTGATACGTTTGCTCCGGTTGCTAGATTGGATACCATTCTCTTGGTCTTGGCCATTGTTGCACAACAAGGATGGAAAGTACTACAACTAGATGTGAAATCCGCATTCCTAAATGGTTCTTTACAAGAAGAAATTTATGTAGAGCAACTTGAAGGATTTGTAGAACAAGGCAAAGAAGACAAGGTGTATTTGCTCAAGAAGGCCTTATATGGTTTGAAGCAAGCACCAAGAGCATGGTACAGCAAGATAGATAATCATCTATCAAGTTTAGGATTTGAAAAGAGCATGTCTGAAGCCACTCTCTATGTTAAATGTAAAGGGTCTGATATGATTATTGTCTCTCTTTATGTTGATGATCTTCTAATTACAGGTGGAAACTTTAAGTTAGTTAAACAGTTCAAAGAGGAAATGTTGGGAAGTTTTGAAATGACCGATCTAAGATTGATGACATATTTTTTGGGTATGGAAATCAAGCAACAAAAGGAGGAAGTTTTCATATGTCAGAGGAAATACGCAAAGGAAATCCTCAAGAAGTTCCATATGGAAGATTGCAAGGAAATGACAACTCCAATGAACCAAAAGGAGAGCTTAAGCAAGGATGATGGAGCTGATAAAGTTGATGAAAGCTACTTCAGAAGCTTAGTTGGATGCTTAATGTACTTGACAGCAACAAGACCTGACATACTCTTTGCTATAAGTATCTTATCTCGTTTCATGCACTGTGCTAATAAAACACATTTAAAGGCAGCAAAAAGGGTGGTTAGATACATCAAGGGAACAATCAATCTTGGTGTCAAGTTCAAGAGATGTGAAGACTCAAATTTATTTGGATTCTCCGACAGTGATTGGGGTGGATCCATTAATGATATGAAGAGCACATCAGGTTATTGTTTTAGCTTAGGATTAGGGATGTTTTGCTGGAACTCCAAGAAGCAAGAAACCGTGGCTCAATCAATAGTTGAAGCTAAGTTCGTTGCTGCTATTGTTGCTGTTGTCAATTAGGTGTTGTGGCTGCGGAAGCTAATGCGTGACTTGAGGATGGAGCAACAAGGAGAAACAAGGATATATGTTGATAATCAAGCAGCAATTGCAATCTCCAATAATCCGGTTTTTCATGGAAGAACAAAGCATTTCAAGATAAAGTTATTCTTCTTAAGAGAAGTAAAAAAAGAAGGAGAAATCAACCTTGTATATTGCAAATTGGAAGAACAAGTTGTGGACATTTCTACAAAGCCTCTATTAGCAAACAAATTTGAATTGTTGAGGCAAAAACTTGGAACTTGCAGCTCCTAAAAGCACGGAGGAGTGTTAATATTTTTGCTTATTAGGACAGCAAATTACTTTACAATTTTTTGTTTTGATTAATCTAGTTCTAAACTATAGGAAATAAATAAGTTTGTTTAGATTTGATTTGCTACAATTTAGCAAGTAATACTAATCAACTTTGATATGATTGTGTTTTACAAAAACACAAAGATCTTATTGAATGAAAGTATTGCGTTTTCCGGTTTTGCTGCTGCAATTTTTGTTCCTCTGTTTTTTGTGTGTGCTCTTGGAACAACAGGAGCGCACTCAGTGGATAAAAGAAATGCCATTCAAGAAGTTATCGAAGCAGTTCACCTGGATCTCGTGGCCATCATGGAAATGATGATGGATTACGATGCTTCTTATAATTTATTTTTTCACCTGTTGTTGGGACGGTTTTTGTGCCAGCCAGCAGATGGTCACCGGAGTGGTATGCTGGTCCTTTATAACCCTAATTTTATGGAAATTTAGGCCGTGTCACAAACCCGTCAGGATATTCATCTTATGATTTAGGTCGATATCCTTCTTTTTGTTGGTATTTAACAATAGTTTACGCTAATAGACATTTGCACGAGTGTCTCATTCTATGGGATACTTTACGTACATATGCAGAAATTATTGATAATTGGCCTTGGTGCATCTTAGGTGATCTTAATGAAATCATTAACGAGCATGAAAAGTGGGGGAGTGTACATTTCAGTCATACTCGGATGCATTTGTATAAGTAGTGTATGGTATATTGCGGTTTGATGACTCAGGTTTTGTAGGACTAAGATATACATGGTCTAATTGTCAACCTGTCTCCTCCTTCATTCAAGCGCATCTAGATAAGGTATGGGCTAACCATGCTTAGAGACAAGCATATCCAGATGCTTTTGTGGAACATATGCATAATGCGGTTTGGACTAGATATGGTCTACTCTTATTTATATGCGAATGAAGTTTTCCAGCAGGAGGGTAAGCGGTGCAATGTCGAGGTGTTTGGCTTTCTGCATCATGAGACAAAGCGCCTTTTGGCTAGATTAAGAGGTATTGAGAGAGCTTTAGCCTTTCTCCCAATGGGTTTCTAGTAGACTTAGAACAGCATTTGACATATTAGTTACAAGTGTTGCTACGTGACAAAGAAATTTTATGGAAATGTGAGGCCCGAGTGAGGTGGATTAGAGATGCAGACCGCAACCCTCACTATTACCATGCCCTAGTTGTAGCTAGGATGTCAAAAAATTGTATTGTTGGTGGGTGGATTTTTGATCCTAGGCAACTCCAAAATTTGGTTAGAAATCACTTCATTCGCATATTCGAATCTGAAAAGGAATGGGGGCAAGTTCATAATACAATTTTGGATTATCTAAGGGGTGGTCTCATGAGAGAGCAGCGGGCTCAGCTTGTTGTGCCTCTTAGTTCAGCTGAGATTCTCAAAGCTTTACACAATATTGGCTCCTGGAAGGCACTAGGGAAAGATGGTTAGCATGCCTTGTTTTATAAGGAATGCTAGCCTATTGTTGGGCCTTCTGCTGTTGCCTTATTACAAGAAATTTATAGAGCTAGGCGCATTCCTCATTTTTTTAGTCAAACATTGCTTGTTTTAGTCCCAAAAAAGCTCGGAGCCAATCGGATTGCTTAATATTAGCATATCAGTTTTTTACAATACTTTTTGCAAATTTGTTACAAAGATTTTGGTTTGGAAGTTAAGGCCTTTCTTGATATACTTGTTTGTCGAGTGCAAGGTAGCTTCATACCTGGCACGAATGCTTCTAATCATATTATATTAATGTGGGAAATTTTACATTATTTTTGCACAAGGAGCCAAGGGTTCAATGATGGTCAAGTTAGATTTTGAGAAGGCTTTTGATTGCCTGGAATGGGATTTTATTTATTGGAGTTTACTGAGTTTAGTTTAAATCTTCTGCTTGCATGGATTGATCTCATTATGAGTTGTGTTCTCTTCTATAGAAATAATTTTTAATGGAGCTACCTTTGACCCTTTTTCTCCTAGTCATGGGCTTCGGCAAGGTGATTCGCTTTCCCCCTATCTTTTTGATCTTGGCGTTAGAGTTTCTTAGTAGACTGATCAATCATCGAGTCCAAAACCAGTCGTGGCGACCAACTAGGCTGAGGAGTACGCAGGTATTTTTATTGCATATTCTGGTCGCAGATGATATCATATTGTTTGTAGAGAACAATCCTTTCGCTGCGAAAAATATTGCCAGCACCTTGCTTTTGCTTCAGTCATGGTTAGGTCTTCGAGTGGACTTCAGTTAAGTCTTCTATTATCTTTTCATCTAATGCTAAATAGAGTTTAAGGCATTCAATTGCTCAACAAATGAATATTGTAGAATTAGTTACTTGGAAAGGTATTTTGGGTATCCTCTAGGCTCTGGTTATAAGCCTAGACAAAAACATTTTGTTGTTTTGATTGATAAGCTTCAAAAGAAGCTTGACGAGTGGAAGGGACTGTAGTTGAGCCTTGTAGGTAGGACTGTGCTTGTCAATTCTATGCTCAGTTCCCTTCCCATGTATTATATGCAATATGCCAAGTTACCCCAATGTATTATACAAAAGATGGAGCAAATTATTCGAACTTTTCTTTGGCAAGGGCATGACCGTATCAGAATGGTCAATATTATGCGAACAATGATATAAAAGATATGTATTTGCAGGCTGGTTGACGTGTGGAAGTGGCTCCTCACCAGCATGGAAGGAATTAGTGGCGAAGGTTAGTTGGTCATGCAACCATCGAGTTGAGAATTTGGGGGATGGTTCAACTACAGGTTCTTGGTTTGATTTTTAGGGGAAGGATAGGTGCATTAAGCAGATCATTGCAGGGCCTATTCATTGCATTGCTCTCAATCTCATGGTTAGTGATTGTTGGTTATTTGAGTGTAACTAGGATACACACAAAATTGGGTTTAACATTTTAGATCTTCTTGTTGAAGTGTATTGTCTGGTAGTCTTAATGATAGGGATTGTGGATCATCCAAACCTCTTATTTTGCTCATTCACCCTTCAATAGGAGTCTGCTATAAGTACCTTAGCATGTGCCCTACTAAGACTTTGCATGATTGGAGTTGGCTTTTGAAAGGCATTCTCTATCCTAAGGTTAGAATGTTTCTTTGGTATTTGCTTCATGATGCCTTGTCAATAGGATCTCAATGAGCTTGGTCGTTTCCTGATCAAAACTACCCTTGCCCTCATTTTGGTGTAGTTAATGAGATAGTAGAGCATGTTCTCTATACTTGTCCTTCTTTGTAGGATGTATGGGGTCAGTTAGGCCTTGTAGGGTAATTTGCAGATTAGCAACACTCATTACTTATAGAATGGTTCATTTCCCATTGCAAACAAACTAAAACTATGCGAATGATGACTACTCCTCCAACTTAAGTGTATTTTGCACTTGCACTTTGGCACATTTACGTACAAAGAAACAGTTTGATCTTTAGGTCTCATGAATCTTCTATGGCTTTAGCTTTAATTTATTCATGTTGAAGCAAATGAATATTGGGTTTTTTCTCAAAGCTAGGTGTATGTGTTTACTACAGTTATTATTTGTCAAATGGCAGCAACCTTTAGTTAGATGGATCAAAATTAGTACTAATCTTTTGTTCATTAGGGGAAAAAAGTCATTGCAGGTGGTGTTTGGAAAGATGAGGTAGAAGCATGGACTCCTGGCTTTAGCCAAAAACTTGGTCTAACTATTGTACTCTTTACGAAACTTTAGGGCCTCTATTTGGGCTTAAACCTACTAGTTTAATTGGGGTTAAAAAAATTAAAATGGAAACAAATTCCAATATAGCTACATATATGCTCAACAATTATTTGCATCTAAATTTACAATGGAAATATGCTAATATTTTGGTTGCTTAGAAGCTCACTATGGAGCAATTTGATGATGTCACAATTGCTTAAATCCCATGTGAAGCCAATGTTGTGGCGGATCATAGAGCGGGGCTCGTGCATGTAATGGAGGTTGATGTGTTTTGTGCTTTTGTTTCACCTCTAACTACTATTGATTTTCTAGGTATAGATAATAGTCCACAAGTTTTTGTAAGAAGTGTTGGACGTTAGTTAGGAGTCTGTGTAACTGCAAGCCTTAGCTTGCTTATGTATGTTGTGTACTCCTTTATGGTATGGATGATATATCCTATTATATATAAAAAAGGTTTAATAGTCTTTGTATGCTAAATGGCCCGTTTGTACATACAAGCCATTTAAATACTCTTATATTTGTTGATGTTGTCATTTTAGCCATGAAACATAAGTGGCAACAGACATTTGAATTCTTAAATCTGGAAGCTATTTCTCTAGTAATATGTGACCTAAAGTGGATAAATATACTTTATAATTATAGCTAATTGAAATACTAGGCTAATTGAATATCATTGCAAATGTAGCCATTTTTTTATTGAATTAATCAAGTCAATAAGCAATGACAAATATAGAGCAAACAATATGATGAATAATGTATAGAAAAATCAGAGAAATAGAGATAGAGACTTCAAGTTCGGATTTAACGTAGAGTTTGGATTGTCCCCTACTCTCTATGATTATACAATCACCTTCTAATCGAGGACTTCACACTATTTTTATTAAACTACAAACCACAATGGCTTCAAGAGCGTACACAAGATTTTCACACTCTCAATTACAAGTACAGTACTTCTATCTAAAGAATTTGCAAGTGCAAAGCTCTTTGCACTGTACTAAGGTTTACATGATGTTTGCAAATATTAAGTATAAGAGATAGTTTGAATAATGAACAAGAAAACAAAGAAATTAATGGTAGTTTGTAGCTTTAAAATTGTCTTCTATTTGCCTCTTGTCTTACCCTTGGAGAAATTTTGTCATTGGTCATCTTCATATCTGCATTAAATGCTTCCAATGGTTAGTTCCTGTTTGAATAAGCTAGATGGTTTACAAGGAACTAGCTAGACAGTTTATTTAAATAGGCTAACCACCCCAACGGTTCCTAAAGAACTAGTCACCTGGTAGCTTGCTAGTAGAGGTTAGAATGTTTGTTGCTACTAACTGGATGGTTCAACATATAACTAGCCAATTGGTTAGCAATAGAACAACAAAGCCAGCTTTTAGATAACACAACTCATGCACATTTCACACCATTACACTTCAACAAAATTAAGAGCAAATTGAAGCAACAATCATTGATAGAAATAAAATGTAAAAATAGGTTCATTATGTTGATTTATCAATTTTTGAATTAACCATGATTTAATGATTTACCATGTTAAGTTCAAAGTTATGGTTAAATAAGTCTCTTAATACATATAGTTTTGTTCTAATCAAAATCATATATGAATTGTTCCGTTCAACAATCTTCTCTTCTTTGATCTTTGAAGTTATATTGAATAAGAAGAAATGATTGGGTGTTTACAAATTCTTGAGCCTAATGATATACATTTGATCAAATTGTTTATCAACGGATGTGATGTAGTATACTCATTTCAAATATATCTTAATGAGCCTATTATCGGTTCAAGGCTAGTAGCTTTCCATATGAGTGAATGAGCTTATTTAAGAATGGTTGGACATTGAAGAAATGGCCCAACATCCTTGTTTCAAGCCCATTGAGTTAAAACTTCCTAAATTATTCTAAAGTCACTTAGCCTTAAGTAGTCAAGCTTGAATTAATAGTGGGCCTAGCCCAATATTTCAATAAAGCAAATTTACCTCTCTATGTCTTATATCACCACTTAAAGCCAAAGGCAAATAGTATATATAATCTCTACCGTATAATGATAATATTTGACAAATATAAAGTTTTGATTATTAAAAATATAAAAAAAATTCGAAAAACATTTTTCAAGGAATAAACATTTTCTATATTGCATAATATATAAGGTTCGTTAATATTAAAGTACAACTTAAATTTGAAGGTTTGCACTAACAACTTTCTAGATCTAAAACTTTTTCTTGCCATCTAAAGGAATATATATATATATATATATATAACTCAAAATAATGAAAGATTGATTACTTATCTTTACTAACAATAATAATTTGTGAGGGGTTATAAGAATCTACGATGCATTCATAAAAGGTTATAGTTTTAAGCTAGGGAAATAAAGGGCAGGATTTTATAGGAAATGGGGTATTTTGATAGTTCTGTTGCTGTCCAAAGATTATTTTAGAATGACACCTTTTTCTTCATCCAAACAAGAGAATGTGGTCTTGTAGATTGATTATTCATTGGAATGGAAGTGGGAATAGCCATTTTTAAATCTTAAGTTAGCATTAAGCTATAATTTATAATGAAAAGGCCTGATGGGTAAATAGCTAATAAGATTTGGGTCCTTTAAAATTTTTTCTCAATTTATGAATTATTAAATAAAATTATTTAAATTTTTGAAATATTTTATAATACCATCATCATGTTATCTTTTATCTTACAATATTAACTATTATTTATACATAATAATATTTTAAAAAGCTAAATTAAGAAAAGATGAGAGAAAAAAAGTTTAGAGTCCCGAATTTATCGATCTCTGCAACTTTTATCATTTTCTTCCAAAAAAAAAAAAAAAGAAAAAAAAGAGAGATATTCCACAGGAATACCTGCGATTATTTGAAATCGGAAAACTTCAGGTTTTATTTCATTGCACAGATCAAGTCACAAGGGGCTTCGTACAACGAAGCCCAATCTTATAGGGACCTTATCTGGGTATTAGGCCTATAGGTAAAGAGAGGTAGCCCAAAGTGAGAGAATGGAAAACTCTGATCCGAATAAGAATTCTTCACCAATTTAATATAATTGGTAACGCTCAAAGTTATTTCAACGTATAAAGTCATACATCGTTTAAAAATAAATTAAACTTCAGTTTATCAATCATTTGCTACCATTAAGAGGTTTTTTATCTTTTATTTTATTTTATTTTATTTATTTTCTTTACTATTTGACTTGGTGGAATGTTAAAATGATTGGCTTCTTTTTTCCATTAACCAAGGAATAAAATCTTATATGGGTTGAATTACTTAAGTATTTATTACATCGATCCACCTATAAATTTTTGAGATATTTGTAAGGTAGCTATGAAATATCCTATATATAGCAACAAAGTACAAGATATCTTGTGGGAAACTATGATGTGTTTTGGGATTATTTTGTGGTGGTAAGTAAATATAGTTCTTATTCTATCTTGGGTGAGAAGATTCATGTAATTTGGAAAAAACCTTATAATATGTAATGTTCGTCTAAAACTTGCCCCATCATATACAATATCATGGTTTTCTAGGTAGATAGGGTTCATAAACCCTTACTTATAATGCAAATGTTAATAATTTTTTTTCCATATTGTTTTATGATAAGTTTGCCAAAGTCATAGACCACATTAGCCATTTCTTTAGTTTTTCATTTAATATCAAACATGTCAATTCATAGATCCTATTTTGTATGGAGCTACAAATATGGTGCTAGATCCTATTGAAGAATGATTCAAAGTCTGGATTTGTCTTTGATTAAGTTCTCTAGTTCGTTAGCTTATTTTTCTCAAGTTGTTAATAATGGTTTAAGTTGATCCTGATTTGTTGCTCAAGTTGTTAGCTTACAACCTATTTATATGCACTGATTGTTATTCCTTATTATTATGCAAAAAACAACAATAAGAAGAGTAAATTAGTTTCCTCTATTCCCCTCTTTTGTGTTCTTTCAAATTTATTTCCTACAATTGTGGTATCAGAGCTGGTTTTGATTATTGTTCTAGGATAAACACAAGAATAAGCAACATGAAGCAGTATGGCAACACTTGGTTGTTCCTTTGCCTTTTCTTTTTCCCAGCCACTCTTACCAATCTTCAATGGTGAGAAATATGAATGGTGGAGCATGAAGGTGAAAACATTGCTTAGATCTCAAGAATTATGGGATCTGGTCGAATATGGATTTGTTGATATCCTAGAACCTGATTTAGAAGTTAAAGAAAGGCTAAAGGAAACAAGGAAAAGAGACACCAAAGAACTTTTCATAATTCAACAAGCTGTTCATGAAACAATCTTTTCACGTATCGCAACAGCAACAACATCACATGAAGCGTAGATGATCTTGTAGAAGGAATTCAAAGGTGATGGCAGAGTTATGGTGGTAAAGTTACAAACCTTAAGACTTGATTTTGAAACATTGAGTATGAAAAATGATGAGTTAATCATTGAATTTTTTTCAAGGACAATGACGATAGTTAGTCAGATGTGGTCCTATGGTGAACAAATTTTAGGTGCAACAATTGTTGCGAAAATCCTAAGGAGCTTGACGTCAAAATTTGATCACGTAGTAGCTGCTATAGAAGAAGCAAAGGATTTGGATACTCTTTCAGTCGATGAACTGATGGGGTCTGTCTAATCTCATGAGTCAAGAATCAATAGATTGCAAGAAAAGGAAGAAAAGACATTTCAAATACTAGAAACTAATGTTAATTTAGCAAGTAAAGGAAGAGGAAGAAGGGGAGGTTTTCGTGGTCGTGGTAATGAAAATGGTAGAGGTAGAGGGCAAAGACATTTTAACGAGCAAGAAAACACAAGAAATATCCAATGTTATCATTGTAAAAGATATAGACATGTTTAGGCCAATTATTGGTACAAAAATCAAACAATAAATATGGTAATTGATCAATGTCATCACTATTGCAAATACAGGCATGCACCTGATAATTGCTGGTATAAAGATCAAAAAGCGAATGCTGTTGGAGAAAATGAAGAAGACAACAAACTCTTTATGACCTTCTCTGATTTCCACCGAAAATCAAATGATCTATGGTTTGTAGATAGCGGCTTCTCAAATCACGTGACAGGGACCAGATCCTTGTTCCAGGAGCTTGATGAAACACAAAAGATCAAGGTTTAGCTTGGAAAAAAAATAAAGATATGCAAGTTGAAGGTAGAGGTACAATTGGAGTTATCACTAGGAATGGTAAAATCAAATATCTGCATGATGTTCACTTTGTACCTGACTTAGGATATAATTTGTTGAGTGTTAGACAACTATTGGCTAGTGGTTATTCTATTCTATTTAGCAATGATGTGTGTGTCATTAGTAATGGGATGTTAGGCATTAAAATTCGTATTAATATGACACCGAATAAGATGTTTCCATTGGATGTGTCACAATTGGAAAATTTTGTTCTTGCTGCAAGCACAATGGATGACTCACGATTATGGCATTTAAGGTATGGACACTTGAATAATAAAGGGTTGAAACTGCTAAGTGACAAAGGTATGGTTATTGCATTACCCAAAATCAACTCTATTGATTTATGTGAAGGATGTGTTTATGGTAAACAAACTAGAAAATCATTCCCTATTGGAAAAGCTTAGAGAGCTAGACAATGTTTAGGCTTGATTCATACAGATTTATGTGGACCCATGCAAACAAAATCTTTTGGTGGAAATCAGTATTTCTTGTTGTTTACAAATGATTACAGTCGCATGAGTTGGGTATACTTCCTTTCTAACAAATCAGAAACCTTCAGTAAATTTCAGAAGTTTAAAGCTCTCGTAGAAAAACAAAGTGATTACTACATCCAAACATTGCGTATGGACAGAGGAGGAGAGTTCGTATCCAAAGAGTTCGATTTGTATTGTGAGGAAAATGGCATTCATAAGGAATTAACAACTCCTTATACTCCGGAGCAAAATGGTGTGGTTGAATGAAAGAATCAAACTATTATAGAGATGGCGAGGAGCATGATATAAACAAAGGGACTTGTGAATCAATTCTGGGTAGAAGCTGTAGTAGCATCAGTCTACTTGCTAAATACTTCACCAACAAGAGCTGTCATGTATCGAACTCCTTATGAAGTTTGGCGTAAAAGGAAACCATTAGTAAGTCATTTACGAGTTTTTGGGTGTGTTGTATATGCTTTGATAAATCCTCAAGCTTGTCAAAAGCTTGATGAAAAATCTGAAAAATACATTTTTGTTGGTTATTGCACTCAATCCAAAGCATATAGATTGTATAATCCTTTAAGTGGGAAGATTTTAATTAGATGAGATATAATTTTTGATGAGAAAGCAAGTTGGGAATGGGGTGAAGTGCAATTGCAACAGAAAGGATCCACTTCTGTTGATGTTCTTGCGGAAACCAAAGAATCAAGTCTTGGAAGCTCCTCCGAATCATCAAGCCTGACAACCTCAACTGCATCAACGTTGAATAGAAACTCTTCAACTGATGATTCTTCGGATGGAATACCAACTTCACCTAGGAAATATAAATCCTTAGCTGACATATATGAATCATGTCAATTTGCTCTTACTATTTCAGATCCTATAAATTTCTTTGAAGTAGCTGAAAAAGAAGAATGGTAGAAAGCAATGGTGGAAGAATTTAAAGCTATCGAAAGGAATGAAACATAGGAGATGGTGGACTTACCAGATAACAAGAACGTAATTAGTTTGAAATGGGTGTTCGAAACCAAATTTGTTGCAGATGGAAGATTCAAAAGTACAAAGCACGACTTGTGGCAAAAGGGTATGCACAACAACAAGGCATTGAGTTTGATGAAACCTTCTCTTTGGTAGCTTGCTTTGAAACAGTGAGAATTATCTTAGCCTTGGCAGCTCAATTGCAATGGTTTGTCTTTCAATTTGATGTCAAGTCAACATTCTTGAATGGAGATCTACAAGAGGAAGTTTACGTGACACAACCAGAAGGATTTGTACTAAAAGGCAAAGAAACAAAAGTATACAAACTGAAGAAGGCGCTGTACGAGTTGAAGCAAGCTCCCTAAGCTTGGTACATTAAGATCGATGGTTATTTTCAGAAAAAAGGGGTATGTAAGAAGTGAGAATGAACCTACATTGTATGTGAAGAAGAAAGGTAAAAGTGATTTCATCATTGTTTATCTTTATGTTGATGATATCATTTACACTAGTTCTTCAAGCTCTCTTGTGAATGAATTTACGAAACAAATGATGATAGATTTTGAAATGTCTGATATGGGCATGCTGCATTATTTTCTTGGTCTTGAAGTTCAACAAGAGGAAAATGGAAATTTTATTGCGCAAAAGAAGTATGCAAAAGATTTTCTTAATAAGTTTAGCATGCTTAGATGTAATTTTGCAGCTAAACCAATGAACATGGATGAAAAATTGCAGCATGGAGATGGTTCAGTAACAACAGACACGAAGAAGTTTCAAAGCTTGGTTGGAGGATTAATTTATCTAACACATACATGGCCTAATATAGCATTTGCTGTTGGTATTGTTTCACGGTTTATGTAGAAACCATCAAAGATTCATTATGGGATAGCAAAGAGAATCTTGCGCTACATTGCTGGAATTGTGGAATATGGAATTTGGTATTCAAACACTTCAAATTTCAGACTATGTGGGTTTTCAAATAGTGATTAGGCAAGTTCATTGGATGATAGACGTAGTATTTCAACAAATGTATTTACCTTAGGATCAGGAGCAATCACTTGGAGTTCAAAGAAACAAGCAACTACGGCACTTTCGACCTCATAAGCAGAATACATTGCTACAACCTCAGTAGCTTATCAAGCCATCTAGCTAAGAAAGATACTAGCTAATCTTCAACAAAAGCAAGAAGGACCCACTAAGATACTTTGTGACAATAAAGCAACAATTTGCATGATGAAAAATCCAACCTTTCATAGCAGAACAAAGCATATTGACATAAAATATCACTTCATTCGTGATTTGGTCGCAAAAGAAGAGATATTCTTGAAGTATTGCAGCACTCAAGAACAAGTAGCTGATGTATTAACAAAGACTTTGTCTAAAGAAAAGTTTTGTTATTTTAGGATGTTACTAGGAGTATGTGACTTTGAATCAAATGAGGCTATTGAAGAATGATTCAAAGTCTAAATTTGTCTTTGATTAAGTTCTCTAGTTTGTTAGCTTATTTTTCTCAAGTTGTTAATAATGGTTTAAGCTGATCCTGATTTGTTGCTCAGGTTGTTGGCTTACAACTTATTTATATGCACTGATTGTTATTTCTTATTATTATGTGAAAAACAGTAATAAGAAGAGTAAATTAGTTTCCTCTATTCCCCTGTTTTGTGTTCTTTCAAATTTATTTCCTACAGTAGATAGGGTTCGTAAACCTTTACTTATAATGAAAATGTTAATAATTTTTTTTTCATATTGTTCTATGAAAAGTTTGTCAGAGTCGTGGACTGCATTAGCCATTTCTTTAGTTTTTCATTTAATATCAAACATGTCAATTCATAGATCCTATTCTGTGTGGAGCTACAAATATGGTGCTATGGTGCTGGATGCCTTACCACTTAGGTGCCTTGTTAATTCAATTGAAGCTAGATTTCTTGGTTTTGGCATGATAGTTGAACAATATGTTGCTCCGCGCATCTTGTGCCTATTGTTGCCGCTTGTTGGCAAGCAGTTGCTATAGACGATTGTTTACTGTCAAAGAGGTTCTTGTGCGAAACAAGTAAATTTTGTGTTTCCAATGGTTCCTTGAGGGAGCTCTTGTGATGTGAATCATGGTTTTAAACCACAAAACAAGTGGCTGGGGGTTGAGCTGAGTTTGAGCTATGGTCGCTAGAGATGCCAAATGTTGCAACGGGTATAGGATTCGCGGGACAAGTCGCAAAGAAGGCCTTTCAAATGTCAGACTTAGGCATTCTAGAATGTCCTCACCTTCGATCCAAGCAATAAGAGAGCGTTGTTCGAATGGCAGGCCTAAGAGACGTCCTAATACCTTGGTGATATACTAAAGTGATAAAAGTCGTATTTGGGTTGATAGATTATAACCTGCTACTATGATAGAGTCAACAAGAACACAAATCGAAAGATATTGCCACTCTTAATACAGAGGATATATGTTTGCTTCTAAATTGTAAATAATGGTGTATTGTAACATAACTCACGCAATTACAATAGAAAGCTTACGACATACTTTATATGCAGTATATTTTTTATAAGCAAAATTTTTACGCATTTTAGGCATACTCAAGAAGGCTGATCTCAATTTGCACTTGAAAACAAATATTAATTATCCCTTTGCAGTTGTCACTCAGCATCCAAGCCTTTGAAGTTTTATCTTTGGTTTCGTGCCTTATCTAGCTCAGGGCGATGTTCATATAGAAAACTCGCAGATGTAGAAGAGGCATCACCACTTCCCACTATCGCTTTTTCACAATTCATTCACCAAAAGTAGCAGAAATGTAGGAGCTGACGTTGTACGTAACCCTCGTTTTAAGGCCAATAATATCTTTTCTTTCTTGAAGTTCAATCATACGAAAAACAGCCATGGTTCTCGCTTTGCTTTTAAAATTTAATATATTATTCCAATATCTCGCTCATATATTCCTTCTGGGGGAATAATTCCGCTTCTTGATTACTTTATCATGCATTCGGTGGAACTTCGTATTTTCTGCACAACTACGCCATTGCTTTCTCCGACTTTATTAAAGCCAAACACCTAAGTCAGCGATTCAATATTACTTACTTTAGACGGGAGGAAATTAAACATTTCTACGTCATACTTTTATATAATATGTTTGGGAACTGTAAAAAGTAAGTGAAAATGAGAGGAAATACACGAGGAAGAAAAGAAAGAAAAGGAAAACAATGAGAATATACTATTTTTTTTTTTGTTTCAGTATGAAGAATGGAAATGAAGGAAATTATATAAGAAATGTTTTATTTTCTTATATTCGGTTAAGGTGAAAATAAATTAGGAAAAAAGAAAAAAATGGAAGAACAAAAAATGACAACCGGTTAAGATACCCTTTAACGTATACAATGAGGTTTCATAACTAAATCCTTTTTAGGGATCTTTTTCTAACAAGTTCACTCATTTCCTCTCTCCAAAGTGACAGAAAAATAAAAGTGATTGTAGGGTGAAAATATTCCACTCTTCCATCTCTTGTTATAATAGCCCAACACATTACCTTCTCCAAGTTTCCACTGATTTTCCTTAGAATCCGCCGACTGCCTCCTGTCCAACGTAGTATTATTAGCACAGCTGATCTCAGGGAGCATTGCAGACAACTTACAGGTGAAGGCCTCTAAAGTTAAGATACTGAAAAATGATTAAGTTGAAATTAAGTTATAATTTATAAGATTCAATATCAACCTCAGAACCTACATAATTACATGAAAGAAGGAACAAGTCTCCTAGTTTGATAGGATCTGATAATCAATGTTACCCTAAGGCCATTTGAGATTTCTCAAAAATTTCATGTTTCCCACTAATGTTTTATTTTAAAGAATCTAGCAAAAATAATGTTGACAATATTGGAAAATATGACAACTATGGCAATTAATATTCCGACCAAAAAGTAGATCGGAACCCCTACGAGAAATTGATGATTTTGATTCGCCGGATTGTAGCATACTAGTCGAAACGTATTTGGATAAGATTATAAATCCATGTGAACTGAAAAGCAAAACCCTAAAATACTGTGAGGCGGTTGGACATTGTCGTCCTGTTTCTAAGAACGTTGTAGTAGAATCAACCAACATTATACATCGCCTTTTCGGACACATCCGAGAAAATTACAACACTTTATATATTAGATGATAAGTATGGATAGATTTAATGATATCAATCTCGGAGCTTTTAACCAAATAAGCTAGCTAAAATTATTGTAGTTTAATGATATAAATATTAGCATTATAATTAGATAGATTAAGTTTAAATTTTTTTCCCTTAAGTTATAATATGTAATGTAATTAAAAAAATAAAAACCCCTATGACACTTTTATTTGTGCAATCCAATTGCTAGTAATTTGAGAGAGAGAAAGAGTTTGGGATAGGTTTAAGCTGAGTTCAATAAACACAATACTCATCTTGTTATCTTATAAGGTTATCTAAACCTATTCCAAATCTTATAGGGTTTTTGGATCAAATATCTAAAATTTGTTCTAAATTATATAAAATTTTAATAAGCAACTTGATTTCTGATCTGATATTTGTTATTCTTATTTTTTTAAATATTTTATTTTTAGTGTAAGGCCGATGATAACGAGATTAGAGAGAGTCAATCAGATGAGGGTTTTCTTTTCTTTCTTTTCTTTCTTTTTTTTTTTTTAAATTTTAGCCAGAGTTGTGTTTTGTATTTTCGATTTGCATTGTTTTGCTTTTGTTTGTGTCTGCTAGGTTACTCAGTCAACCTGCTGATTGCACTTTTGCTCCTACAGTCCTGCACTCCTAGTGTGTGACGGTATCGTGAGATGCAACTCGGCACTCAGTCCAGCTCCGGCCATGCCATGCTTGTGCCTCCCTTGACTCTATGGTACCGTTTGGTTACTGGTACTGGACAGAATAAGGAGTACTGAACAGTACTAAAAAAGAAGGACTGGACAAAAAATTTTTTTGTACCACGTTTGGTTTGTTCAGTACTGGACAAGGATTTTTGTGCTATCCAGTGTTTGGATTGCAAAGTACTGGACTGAACATAGGTAATCTGACTGTTTTGCCATGGAGAAAGCTTTTGTGCTGTCCAGTGTTTGAAATTGCAAAGTACTGGACTTGATAGAGTAAAATTGATAATTTTGCCCTTTTTACTTATATCATAGTTATTTTTATATATTTCATATTATTATAAAAAAAATGATTTGAAGGTTTAATATATAATATTAAATATTATAGGAAATATGTTATATTTAATGAAATAATACATTATTTATGATTTTGAATATGTCACTAAAAACATGAAACACTTTTACACTAAACCATCCACATATCCATCATCCACTTTAAACAAGTCATTGAAGGACCTGAAAATTAGAACATCAATCACTTTTATATTTCATAAGGACAAGGCATAAATGACATAGATAAGATAATAATCATACATTTAAATAGTCAAAGTAGTTTCTATGATTATGACCTGCCAACTACATCTAATAGAAAACCTGCCAACTCTATTGCAGGAGATACATGAGGTTACAACTTCTACAAATCCAAAAACCGGTTTAGCCATACAAGGTACTAAACCAGGGTAGAGAGGTTCGATAATACAAAGCCAATGAAAGAAGTCTCAATTACATAAATACTACAAACATGTTTTACATCAACCAATAATTCGCCTAACAAATGCTAGGCGTTGTTCTCGTTCGATCCTCCAAAAAAACTTCTCATATTGTGGATTTGTCGCCATTTGCATAAGAACATCCAACTCTTCATTTTCCGACAATCCTAACGTTTTCAACTTTGTAACAATATCGTCCCTAGGAGGATTAGCAATTTTTCCTGCAAGTAAAGAAAAATCACTCCTAACATCTCTAATGCTCTGTTGAAACGTAGATATAAATTTTGTAGCATATTCTGCCATCGGACGCTTGCGAGTTGGTCGCACAGATGGATCACGTGAAGCATAGCTGGAGGCTTCAGTAGACTGTGGCACTTGTTCTGACTCCATTTCTTCATCAAAAGTATCCTCACCCTCATTTTGCAAGTCCTGTATCACATTTGTTGGTGTTTCAGCTCTTTTGCCAGTTGCTATATCCTTTCCAAAAATTCCTTGAAGTTTTTCAAACTCTTTAAATTCCTTGTTGGTATGATTAGCAACCTTCGGATGTTTCTACAAAACAATAGAAATAGTTATTATAACAACAAAGAATTAACGTATAAAAAATGAGCTTATTTCAAAATAAACATAATGTTGATTTTACCTCTATGTATTCAGCAAGATACATAATCAAAGAAAGTACAACAATCAGTGACATTCTAGTTCCTATAGCAAGCTCTCCATTCATCGTACATCTCTTGTGCTAAGGTATTCCTCATCTCAGTCCATGCTTCAGTAGGTTCTACTGTTTCAATTGCATCAATTCCATTTTCTCCAATTGGAACTTCATCTCCTTCAATTACTGCGTGCTCGAATGGGTCCAGTGGCATGTACATTCGAATGAAGTTGTGTAATAGACAACAAGCTAGAATCATTCGATATTGTATTTTGATGGGATAAAATGATGGACTCCTTAGAATACCCCATCGTTTCTTCAAAATTCCAAAACATCTCTCAACAACATTTCTTGCCCTTGCATGTCTATAGTTAAATAATTCCTCACGATTTTGAGGCCTACGTTGACTTGTAGCCCACTCTTGAATGTGATAACGCCTCCCTCTAAAAGGGGAAAGGAATCCTGGTGCATTGGAATATCCACCATCCACTAGATAATATGAACCTACAACGAAATGTAACCACATAAATTTACATGAAAAATTTCAACTGGATAGATAAAATGAAAACATTTTTCTTTTTTAAAATGCTTACTAGGTGCAACTCTCAATCCATTAAATCGAAATGACTGCATCACGTAATACTCTAGAATTTGATGCAGACCCTTCCCAGCCAGCCAATATGTAGATAAATTTCATGTCACGATCACATATACCCATGACATTCGTTGCAAGATGCCATTTCCTTGTTCGATACCTAGGTCTATCTGCAACTGGTGTCGTAACTGCAATGTATGTACCATCTAATGCTCCAAGGCAACCCTAATATGTTCCCAAAGAAACAGAAATAAATTTGTATTGTAATATAAGTAATCATGACCATCGTTGATTAACTGAAGGTACCGAAAAGATTATTTGTATTACCTTAAACCATTTCCACCGTTCGTCAATGCAATCTTCTGGTACTGGGTTGGGTTTTGCAAGTAGGATATCTTGTAACCTTAACACAACAGCTAACACTTGATGGCAATTTTTACTAACAGTCTCACCTGATCTACGAAATCTGACTTGAATACTCCTATTTTTTGTATGATGTGCAAGGATGTTTAGAAAAATCGCAACTTGTTCTTCAACCGTTGCTCTTCCATTAGAACGCATTCCCCCTTGTACCCTAATGAGTTCACAAAGATGTGCAAAACTATTCCTACACATCCTTAACTCCCATAAACAATTTGTATCACTCCCATTAATGAGTGAATCAATCACCTCTCGACGTGTTTCATATCTAGCTATTTCTCGCTCATTCAATACACCCCTCTTTACTCTCCTATTCAAAACAAAGTTTATATAATAGAAACTAACTACTGCCATTATAAGCATATTGATATAGACTCTCCATCCAAGAAGACAAATCAGAAATCCATGCTGATCCATGATCTATATGAAATATCAAAGGAAAGACCCATAAGTGTAACGTTGGGGATCCAAAGATCATTTTCATAATACAAAACATAATGGACAACATCATATGCTACATAATATCAATAAAGTCAGGATGGCTGAGTGGTCCATTGAGTGTATATATGTTAATTGGGATGAGTTAATGCTCTTAAAGTAGGCTTTGTATCTTCTAAGCGTATCTTCTCAGGTCTACCCAAATGTCATGGAGAAGGGTAAGAAAGACGAGGTTGGAAGTTTCAGTTCCAAGAAGATCCTAGGGAGCAAGGGACAAAATGGCTTGGTGTTGGCACAGAAGATGAAGGAGTTGGAGTTAATGGATTCAAGTAATGTGGAGCATGTCATGGATGTAGAGGAAGCACTGCATTACTACTCGCGACTTACAAGCCCTGTTTATCTCCACATTGTGGACTGTTTCTTCATAGACATGTTCGCAGACTTCTTTGCCCCCAGGAGCTTTGCCTCTAGTGTAGGTAGCTCCCCTTGAAGACTAGGCTCTGTTTGGTTGTAGACAGCAATATGAGGTTGTCCCTTCCTCCTCTAGATAGTGATATCAGGGGGTTCGTTCTTCCTCTATAACAATATCTTTTCCTAGGTTGCTTGAAGATTTAGTTGTCCTACCATTTTGATGTCCAGGATGACATTTCTCATGTTACAAGTATGTAAACTCTTAATAGTAATGAAGACAGTAGTTATATGGATGAAAGTGCGTTCCTTTTCTATTTCACAATAAACCTAAATCAAGAACATTGCTATCATGTGCCTTTGGCATTGACAAGTTAGTCTAAAGAAATAGGATCCCATAAAACTTAATGAAGATAAAAGATCGATGATAAGACATGCTTCTATACACTAGAGCTGTAAATGTTTCAAATCAAGATCACGTAGCATGGAATTCAAGCAAAAGAATCAAAGTTCAGACTCAATCAAATTTAAAATTTTGAGCTCAACCTGAACTCAAAATGATACTCAAGATGGTCGAGCTCAACTTGATTGAGATTGAGAAAAGGATTTTTTTTTTCTTTCTAGCTAGGATAATATTTATGCATAAACTGACTTAACACTCGATTTACACTTAAATATGGCCCAAACTCAATTAGGAATACGTACTCCTTAAGCCAAATATCATAAAACTCCAGCTTAATTAAAATACTCAAATGACTTAAAATTCAAGTTCAACTCACCTGTAGTTGAATTGCACTTGAGTAAATTTGTAAGATAGCCACACACTACATTCCTTCAAGTAAAACTTATAACAATGAGTCATGAGAAAACTCGGACAAAAGATATTACAACTCATGAATTACAGCTTATACTCCGACACATTACTAACACATTATTAGTCAAGATGACGAACGTGAACATAAAATCTATATACCCTATGATTACGGGAATCACCTGCAAGACGAACTACTTTTAACACAAAAAAGATTTTATAACAAAGATGCTCTCAATTGAGCTCAGAAGAGTGCTCTATGATGGAGTAGATGCAAACCGTTAAACTTCCCTGCTTTCGAACTGCTCGATCCTATCTTGATTAAGATTAACCTCTGCAATCGAATCCTCCAACCCAGAACTACACTCGGCCAACTCCCTTGGATCCGTATAATGCCTAACAACCCTTATAATTGCCCTCACACGCTTATACGAATCAAGGCAGTTAAAAACATCTATTCCAACAAACACACCATCACAACCAAGCTGCATCATAAGTGCAGAATCTGCGGGTGTCACGATAACTCCAGCAGCAAAATGCACGACGGGAAGCCGCCCCATTTGTTTCGTCTGCACGACGAGATCATAAGGGGCACCGATCCTTTTCGAGAATGCAAAAACCTCATCCTCATCCATGTTGTTCAACATCCTTATCTCTCCCATTACAGACCTGACAGACTTAACCATTTCAGCTATATTACCAGAACCTAGCAGATCACCTTGTGTCCTAATTATCGCAGCGCCTTCCCTAATTCTCCTCAATGCTTCACCTAAATTCCTACATCCACATATAAATGGGGTCTTGAAATTATGCTTATTGACAAAATTATCCCCATTCGCAATCGAAAGTACCTCGCTTTCGTCGATATAGTCAACCCCAACTGCTTCCAGCTGCGAGGAACATTAACCTAAACCCTAACCCTAAAACCTAAATCAAAATCTATTAACCTAAACCCTATCCCTTAAGCAACTTGATTAACCAGCTAACCCCCCCCCCCCCCCCCCCCCTAAGCGAGAAGCATGCGAGGAACATACGACAAGCGACAGAGAAGGACCACCGACAACCACATGGCAAAATCCAACAAGCATGCGGCGAACATTGTAAAGGAAGGAAGGATTTGAGAAGAGATGGAAGCATACAAACCTGATGGTGGAAGGACCGGCACTGATGAGCTGTCGTTGTTCCTCCTTCGAAGCAGTTGCACGATGGGAGAAAAAATTGCAGAACCAAGAAGGAAGAAAGTGACGAAAATTGAAGTACAAAATTTTGCAGAACAAAGACGGAAGGGAAAGTAAAACGAGATCATTGAGGGGCAATTTCGAAATTTCGCAAATATTGGGTTGTAGTCCAGTGCCGAATTTTGTCCCGAATTATACATGGTACTAATATATCTGATTTAGTCCAGTACCATATTCGTGTTTAGTCCAATACTTGCTTCAAGGATGGCAACCAAACGGAGGACAAAAAATTTGTCCAGTTCAGTGCCGGATTCCAATGCCAACCAAACGCTACCTATAACTCACATTGAACTGATAAGTTTTTTTTTTTTTTTTTTCTGAAAACTATTTAATAAATGTATAGTAATATTTATTTATTTAATTATAAAAAAATTAATGAACTTGGATTTTCAAGATTTAATATTTATCTTATTATTCATTTCAAAATTTATAAAAAAATTTAATAAAAAACTCATAAATAATATCAAATCTTATAAGATATTATCCAATAAAATTTTTAATAAGTTGAAGAGATTAAAAATCTGACAATGATCCACCTAGTTATATCCCTGGAGCTATGTAGTGTCGAACAAACCTTATCTCTAATTCGCTAATGCTCGATCAAAATGATTTAAGAATAGGATATTTTGGCAGGATATATACGGTGCTTTTTACTCTTCAATCCAACTCCCCACATTTTAAAGCCACGGACGGTCCACATATCTGCATGTAAATACTATTCTTTGCTACTTAAATATATATATATATATATATATGTATGTATGTAATATGCGTAAAATCAGTATACAGATATGGTTGACAAGGACAAATAGCGAAACCAACTTGTGCATGGAAAATATATGGGTACGGTGAGATGCAATGGACCAAAACATCTCTAGCCACAGGACCAAATGTGAATGTGGCTTTTGCATCATTCTCTTTCCACATAAAGTTGCCCATGGTTTGAGCCAGAATGCAATCGAAGAGACCAGTATTTTCCTGCCACTAATTTAATTAGGTTGCTTTGATAAATATCCTAAAACATAAATTTTAAAAAGAAATTCTTTAAGTTTTTTAATATTAATTATATACTTTATCAAAAGATTAGTATATACAAATATATAATTTTTTTATTTGATTTTTAAATAAGTAATTCGTTTAACAGTTTAGCGGATTGATAGGTATGTAATATATTTATTTATTTATTTTAATATTCTAGTCGCATCGTTACTATCACATCACTCAATAGTAAGGAGCAAAGTTGCGTTTCCAGCGGTGAGTTTCAATGTGTCAAAATTTTACAAAAGTGTGTGAAGTTGCCCCCTTACAAAAGTGTGTGAAGTTGAGTTGCCCCCTCTATTCAACAATGACGAAAGCCCTTTCGTTTTCTTCGTATAATCTAGACGGAAGAGGCGAGACGAGTGGCATGCAACTTGACAAAGAAATTATGGTAATATACTTAAATATTGTATTTTTTTTTAAAAAATTATATAAATATAATATCTATAAAACTTATTATAAAAATAAATTATAAAGTTATAGATCTTACATGTGAGTTTAATATTAAAGAAAAAATCAAGATGAAGGCGTAGATCACAAATAATTTTTTTTTTGAACCCTATGCTGCAAATCTAGAAAACTTGTAACACTGTAAACCTATAAAATTATTATAAAAATATGTCTACAAATCTATAAAATTATTGTAAAAGTATACTTGTATACTTAAAAGTAATACAATAAATTTACATAGTAATACATAAAAAAAAATTACACTGATACTTTCAAATATAAATACAAATCCTCACTTTAGTTCATATATTTACATTTCATATTTCGATCTTTGAATTTCCTCTAAAAACAAAACTTTCTCAAAATTGCGGTGAACTTAAGGAAAATCCCACACAGGACAAACAGATACATGTTAATCCGGATGCGATGTATCCTAGTTCAAGGCCTAAGTTTAGCTAATATGAGACACTATATCGACATTCTATTAATGGTCTTATACCAACACTGTCAGCTCCATGGAGGCAATGCCTTGGGAAGCAACCTATGGAACAGGTGAATCATCGGATTAGACACATCAGTGAAGTCTCGTGCAGCCGTGAGCATTCGACAGTTCTCCTCACCAACAGGCCACCAAAGAGTCTGAATCTCCTTCGAATCCGCATGAAGGCCGTCCAACGCCTTCGCTCGGCTAGCTAGGCATTTCACTAAGGGAAGGAAATAGGTTTTTAATTATTTGCATCTGTATATGGTCTATTGCAAGAATGAAATTTATGTATTATTACAATTTGTAAAAAATCCGTACGCATTCCGTAAAATCCACATTCTATGTGTACATGTACGATGTTACGTCTGTGAATGTTTCTTAAAATTTAACACATGTCTCAACAAATTGACACTCAAAACAACTTCGCAATAAATGAAAAAATTGCATGTATATATACAGAATATGAAGCATCCTCCTTCTGCCATGTCTTTAAAAGAATTGGATGAAGTAGTCGAGGATTCACCTAAGCTGCAAAAGAGAAAAAGCTAATGTTAGCACCACAAATGTAATGTCGAACGTAATAGAATATGTAGTGGTATTCGTGAGTTACCATTATTGTGTTAACATGAGAACGTTATTCTATTATGCCCCCCCTCTCCGCAAATTCCACATGTGATTTGATCCAGATGCTCCCTAATATCCATCTCGATGTGGCATCTTTTCCATCTTGGCTTTCCCTTCTTCCATATGAGGTCTCCCCTTAGGTGGAGTCTCGAGAAGTGCACTAGCACCCAATCCAACTCGTGCCCTATAGGCATGAAGTGCATCATATATGTTTGGTTCTTATGTGTCCATTTATACCAATTGGATATAGAATGGGTCATATCAAGCTTGAGCGAGGGAGCTACTGCATATGCTTGGGAGCATGGAATTCTGTATATCTATTACTTCGGCAACTACATGTGCTACAGCAAAGTCGACAACATGCGTTCAGCCCCCTCCCCTTAACTTGCTGGCAAAGCGACGACTATTGGTAAAGACTTCAAAAAATCTATCATGCCTACTGTAATCGATGACCTTATGGTTACTAGCTTGTGAACTCCATCACTCGATCATTTGGGTTACATATTTGGTAAAAATTCTACCCTTTGCTATATTCTTCAATACCTTCATTCACTTTTGCATGAAGAACCCGATGCACTTATAGAACATTTTTTTCACCAAAGTAGTCATAGGTAACCCTCGACAACATTGGAGGTCATATACCCAAATCGATAGTAGCCGTCATGAGCTAGTGTCCACATATCTAATGGCACATCGTCAAACCAGTTTAATGCATCTGGCAAAATCATCCCCACTTACTCCATCACATAATTCAACTTGCAAGATTATTTTTGCAACTCGGCATATGTCACCAACTTTTTGCATTGGGTGTTTTTATGTGCCAAGTTGAAGTTGTTCGCAACGTGTCAGAAGTAGAACCGCTACACTGCAAATGGA
Source organism: Laguncularia racemosa (assembly GCA_037954665.1). Classification (NCBI taxonomy): domain Eukaryota; kingdom Viridiplantae; phylum Streptophyta; class Magnoliopsida; order Myrtales; family Combretaceae; genus Laguncularia; species Laguncularia racemosa. The sequence continues at coordinate 2,389,763 of JBBMOL010000040.1, forward strand.
GGCCACCATCCATTTGCTGCTTCTTGGATTATTGATTTGATGCCTGTGTGTCTGTCCTATATGAGGCAAATGGTTTCACGACCTTCATGCTTGCTGATGACATATTCCTTCAGTTTTCACAAAAACCAGCCCTATGTCTCAATTGTCTCTTGATCAACTAGAGCGAATGCTAGCAGAAGTATATGATTATTGCCATCAACGCCACAAGTAACTAGCAACTTGTAGGTGTACTTCTCATATAGAAAGGTAGCATCAATGGTAACAATAGGTTTGAGGAATCTCCATACTGCAATTGCACGACTTAAAGGCTTAAAATACCCACTTTAAAGTGGACACACCGGGGGTACTCGATCTGCTCCACCCCCTATCTATTTGTGTTTCGGGATTCGTATTTTATATTGCATTGAAAAGTTTCAGGAGTTCATCGTAAGACTTCTCCTAGTTCCCATACACGAGCTCGAAGACACTTTTTTTTTTCCCTCGCAAACCTATCTCCTACTGATCTTGCAGCTAAATTCCTGTTTGACAATAGAAGTCAGCTTGGCTACCTTTATATCAGGATCCTCCCTAACAAGATTTACAAATCAGTTAGCAAGGAGATTTCAATCCAGTTGTGGTTGATCCTGACTAATCAGTGGATTATTGCATAAGTGTGGACTCTCGAATCTCGTCACCATGAATATGCCCTCTAACTTCTTCTTTCGAGTTGTAAGCCTCCATTTACAACCGTTGTCCCTTCTCAAACAATAAACAGACCACAACAGTGGGCTGGACTCTACAATAGTAAAGTTGTAATGGTTCTTCACATGGTAAGACTTCACTGCTTGAATGACATTTGCTTTTTTCTTGAATCTCATGCCCTTATAAAAATCATCATTGTTGCTCGAACCACTACAAATATCGGTTTGCTCCTGCTTGAAATAAATGTAACCACTATCGCCCCCATAATTATAATACAGAACATGATCTCTAATCGGCACGGTAGGTGGTTTAGCTTGCTTTGCTTGATATATTGGCTGTCTTAAGTAGGTATGTACGATTGGAGACTCTTCTTCTGCTACTTCATCCCCCTTATTCTCACTCTCCTCATTTTCCTCATCGGAACTCTTCTCGTTATCGCTGCTCTTCTACTTAACACCCATTCCACCATCGGTGTTAGTTACGGCCTCCACTCCCACATGAACCATGTATGGATCTCGTGTCTCTAGTCGCTGTAACATTAGAATAATTGCTCTATCTATTTCGTCCCTATTGTTCACTTCCATGGGGGTTGGAATTGAGGATTGAAATGTTGACAACTCTGGCTGTATTTTTGTAATGTGATGTGACGACTGTGGCTGATTGCTTGTATTGAATGTTTGCCTTACCGAGGCCCCCCCTGAATTGTCAGAAATTCTGATAAATAATTATTGTATGCCATGATTTTCATATGATTCAGCCGTTTCAATAAAATTTTCAACATCTTCATCGTCTCTAATTGCTATCAACGCATAACATGTATTGCTCTCATGGAACATAGGATGCCTATGAATTATCTCAAATCCCACTTTAGTTAGATCAACTTCGATGCTGTGGCATATTCTGTATAAAAAATTGTTGTACTTGATGTTTTTTTTCATTTTCAACTTTTTTACCAAATCCCTATCATACTTTGGCCCCCATTTCTAAATGCATAGATCATTAACTTCACGTAATCAGCCATTTTTCCCATATCTTTAGTATATATAAACTATAAGCTTTTTAATAAATATGACAATTTTCATTAACAACATTATAAAATTTTCAACAAAAAAATCAAATTTCCATAATATTTCAAATATTAAAATTTTCCCCATTGTTGGCAAATGATTTTTTCCTAAAAATTTGTCAGATTTTTTTTTTAATAACATTTTCGCTATTAAAAATTCCAATCTTTTCTGTATCATTTTACAATACTGTAAACAATATTTTACATTCCAGATATTACAAATTTTCATCACAATAATTTTATTATAATTTTCAAAAATATTTATATAAAAAAATTTTAGAATAATATTTAAAAACAAAATTACCTATCATTTATCATTTCAATTTCAATTTTCGTTCGGTTATTTCCAAACAAATATTCTTTTAAATATTTTTTTCAAATTATTTTTTAATTATATTTTCCACTAAATTTTCGTATAATGTTGCAAAAATTATTCCATATTCTACATATTTCACATTCTTTATAGTACTTAATCCTTATTCTAATACAAAAATTAATATTACATGTTACGCATATAACATCTATACAAATAATATTTAATAAATTATAATATAATAATGTTGAGTAATCTTTTCTATAAAATATACAACTATACTAACATTTTTCTAAAATCTTACATTAAATACAAATACAGATAAAGAAACTTCAATACTGGTAAAAAACTTCAACTTTTTTGAAAAAAAAAAAAATCACAACTAAGATTAGCTATTCAACACACTTAGATCTGGACAAATATTTATTTTCCATGCAAAATCACTCCTTCTTCTTCCTCTTTCTTGCGTGCGAACGAGAGAAAAATAAGATCTGAGTTAGTGGGTATTTTCTTTGTGTTGTGTGTTTCTGTGTGTTTTATATTTATATTTTTAAGTTTTCGTACTGTTATCATATGTTATAAATTAATGGTGAGAGTAGATTGAATAAAAAACTAGACGATGAGGATGGGTGAGAGTTAGGTCTACGCCTTCATCCTAATTTTTTTAATACTAAACTCTTATACGAGATCTACGACTTTACAACCTATTTTTGTAATAAGTTTTACAGGTACAATATTTGCATAATTTTTTTAATAAAATAATATTTAAGTATGTTACCCTAGAAGTTACTGTGTGACAACCCGTATAGTTATTGGAATAAGTGCCACATTGTAAAAAAGAAATTTTGAAAGAAAAGATTGGATAGTGGAGGATTAATATATAAATTATATAATAATTTACATTGAAAACTTCTTTTTAAGTCCCTAACAAGCAATTTATCCTAATATTATCCCTAGAAATCCATTAGCTTTTTAGAGTCATACGGATTCAGAGCTCAAAATTTTTTTTTCTATTCATTTCATAAAACATTTTGATGTATGGTTAAAAATATTATCTAAATTTAAGATTTTTTTAATTTTATACTTAAAGTTTAAAGTCATTAAATATTATATTTAATCAGAACTTTTATTTATTGAATTTTACACAAAATTTTGAATTGTAAAATATTATAATTAATTAAATTTTTATTTACCAAATTTACTTCTTCTATCAGTTCAAAAGACATGACCCCGCAAATTCTCATTGAATGAAAAGTATAAGTACAAACCCTAAAAAAATTCGATTGAGTAGAAAATTTAACAATCTGAAAATTTAGGTTTTCATTTATTTATTTTTTTTAAGCTGAAAGTTCAAATAAGGAACTTAACGGTCCTAAAATTTTCTTACTTATGATTTGTTCTAGAAATGCACGTTACTATGTAAAACTGCATTTATGTCATTTAGAACTCGTGGCAAATCATATAATGATTCCTAATTCAATGGTAAAAAATGGCAGAACTCTTGTGCGTGAAACCTTATTTGTTCCCCCTTTCAATTATTGATGAAAATTTATCTTATTTTACATTCTTTCCTATAGATTCAAGTTCATATAAAATTAGATTAATCTTACTCAAAACTCCATATAATCATATATCATAAAAGGTAGAAACAATTGTAATGGATTGATTATATGAAACAAAAAGCCTTTTTCAGATTATTTTACTTGGACACATATGTCATCACTTCATTATTTTGTGTGTGTTTATCAAATTTTATTAAACATATTGGGTTAATTAATTTTCGTGATGAGGACTGCAGGTTGGGTAACATATTGATAATAGTTGTGTGATACTCCAATTCGATTAGCTACTATAGTTATGTTAAATTTTTTGATATTCAGAGCTAACAGCCATGCAAAATGGTATATTCATAACATACTAGCAGGTGTGCATCCATAACACGTATATGCTAAAAATAAAATAAAATCAATTGCTTAACCATTAAGTCGACAAAACAATATATAAAAGAATGTTGTAGAAAAAAAATTATTAATAGATATTCATTCAAGATAGTGGCTTGTGGAACATTAGAATTTTTTTTTTATGGTAAGTTTGGTTTGTAGAATAAAATAAGGTATGAATAGAATAGTAATTTGTAAGGAATAAAATAAAAAAATAATAGCTAATTGAAAAAATAAAAGAAAAAAATAATAGCTATTATTTGGTTTCATTGGATTTAAATTAATACTAATAATAGATTGAAAATGTATTTAATAATATTATATCCTTACCCAATGGGTGATTAAGTTGTCAAGTTAAGATCTTGTAGGTAAATATGGATGGAATTATACTGAGATGATTAAGGAATAGCTATTTCTTTAGTTCTTTGAAGGAATCGTAATTTCTTATTTTATAGTAACAGAAATTTTGTAAAATAGCAATCCTACTATTAAACACAAAAATAACTTATAAGAAAGGATTTATTTTTATAAAATTAACCAAATAATAAACATGCTATTGATAGATGAGGAAAATGTTAGTTATTTAGTAGGATCTAGAAGAATGTGAATTAGGTAAAATAAAAGATAAAAATAAATTGAGATACAGTTAATCAGGGTTCTCACCCTTAATATTATAGATTGCCAAATGCAAATTCCTCCGTAAAATTATATTTATTTCCTCCGGAGACTGTGTAAATCGTTTGTGATGGAAGGCAGGATTGATGAAGATAAGTTTCTCAAATTTATTGAATATATAAAATGAATCAATTCGTATGGTAAGGAGATTGGTTACGACTGGGGGAGGCTGATTGGGAAGTGAAAAAAGGGTTAGGAAAAGAAATTGGAGTCAACGTTGGCCTTTTGGTGAAGCAATGAGCCACCCCACTTGTATTTGTGTTGGTTTGTGGCAAATGGGTCTCACTCTCTCCCTCTCTGCCAATAATACATAACCCCAATTTTGGTTCCTTGGCTATTGGAGCTCCCATGCGCCACTTCCTATTCATGCATTTACTTGTCCCCCCCGTGACTTGTACGTTTCCTCTTTTAGATAAGCCAACCAGCTTGACTTGCTCTCCATTGCTTAACCCTTCACAATTACTGCCATTCATCAGTTTCAATAAACTATCTTATGAAGGGAAAAAGATTGATAATAAGTGATACCGGTGCACATTACGACTTGAGGTAGACAATATTGAATACAATTAATATTTGATCCATTATAAAAGTATAACTATCTTAAGTGGTTAGAAGTGCTTGTTGGAAATTTAAAAAAAGAAAAAAAAACTTTATCTTTTCATGAAAAATAATCTAAGATCTCATGTGTAAAATTAGGCACAAAATTATAATTAAATTTGTATATAAAAGGGTATCTGAATTTATAACAAATCAACTCTTGAAAGGTTTTATCTTTCAACCTATAGCAACAACTTTTTTTAGTTTTCTCACTGGTGGGATGTGGAAAAGACAAAGGAGAAAGAAAAGAAAAAAAATCATAATATTGTACACATGCTTTAGAATGGAGACCCAACCCTATTTATTATAATATTTAATATTTTATTTCATTATTATTGGCTATCATAATAAATGAAATAAAATATATGGATTTCTATATATTATAGCCCATATAAAAAACCCATGAGATGAGTCTAATAACCCTATCCATTAATTAGTTGAATGATCACTTTTATTTAATGGCTTAACTCCTTAATTCAATTAGATAGTTAACAATATATAATTAATTGATATTGTGGACCACAAAAAATACAACAATCTCTTACTTAGGGCACACATATAATTTGATAATTGTATATTGTTAAATCCTTATAAACTCAACTTTTACTTTATTAATCGTGTCTCATCTCCAAACAATCTAATTCATTAATCATACAATATAGAATCAAAGCGGTTTTTGTCACTATTTGTTGTGACAAAACCCATAAGTGGTCACTAATATCAATATAATTAACGACATAGATCAAGTATGGATGTGTAGCATGGAAATTACATGCAACACGATCCTTAACATGCTTATTTCCAATAGGTCCTACTTGATAAGTCATAATATACTCCTTACTTTATACACAACTATAATAGAAATATATATTCTATTTCAAAGAATTCAAAACAACTATGTATAAGTTAAATATAATAAAATGTAATATATAACTGAACATCAACTAAAAACAAATCTCTCACCATACTGTCACATCATTAAAATGAACAACACCCATATGAACAACATGTTTGTGAAATACTTTAGGTGGTAAACCTTTAGTAAGCGGATCCACAATCATGAGATTTATACCGATATGCTCAATTGACACTTAAGAATTTTGAACTCACTCATTAAGAACAAGGAATTTTATGTCAATGTGTTTTGATTTTGATGAACTATTGTTGTTCTTGGGATATAGTTTAGTAGCTTTATTATCACAATTAATCTTCGATGGTCTTTCAATACCATTAATAATTTGTTGCCCTATGATAAAGTTTTGCAACCATATTCTCTAGTTTGACGCTTCATAACAAGTAATAAATTCTGCCTCTATGGTAGAGGAAGTGATATCTGTCTATCCAACTATCTCAAGACCTTTAGGCAAATGTATTTATCGATTTTTATAGCATAATAGATAATAATATCGAGTATCAATCTTACAGGGACTATGAATACTAGTAATTATCCATATCCTATTATCTAATTTGCTAAATCGAACGAAGTAAGTAAGGAAACAAGAAATAAATTTTTAACAAAACAACCATTTATAAAAGCGTACCTGGATATTGAACCCCCCCTAAAACTATTAATACAATTAACTAATTATTATTTAATTCTATTATTGTATTCTTAGATCATGAGAATTCTTAATTTGAACTAATAGCTCTCTTGAGTCTACTAATTTTTAATTTTATGCTGATTAATTGGAATTTCTTCTTAATTAAAACTCTTATAATCGCACTATCTTTGCTCTATAAATTCCATTATTAAGTTTGACCCTAACTCAAAAGATTTATGTCGTCATATTTCTATGATTGCATGTAACTCCTTCCAATTGTACTAAATATATACAAATATAAGATTTCTCGATCTCCATATAAGAAATCAAATATCAAATTAATACACCGGTAATATTAATTTGAAAATAATGAATAATATACAATTGAATCCCAATAATATCAATAATTTTATTGAATAATAAACAAGAAATTACATATTCGTTCTAGGGTTCATCATACCCTAGTACAAAAGAAAATTAAGCTAGTATCATATTGAAGTTAAAAATAAAAATATAAAAATAGTTCATAAAGAAGAACATTAATAAGATAAAAAATAATAGTAAAATCTATAACTATGCTATTGATATTTTAAAACTCTATATATGTTGGTTAGACTCTATACTTCTTTTATAGTGGTCAAATGTATATTGAAAAGGAAAGTTGTATCTTCATGAAATGGAAAGTTGAATTTTCATAAAATAGCAAAGTTGTCTTCAACATGCAGGAAATCACATCTTCAACATTGCTTGTATACTACAAAAGTAATCTTCACTAGTCGTGATTGAATCAGAAAGTGGCATTCACGCTTGACATAGCTATGTAAATGCCCATGTAACTCATAGCAATGAATTTTGTCAAAAAATTGTAATTTTGCTTCGACATGGTCTCCAACACATCCATGTCAAGGGGCATGTACTTTTGTAAAGCCTTTGGCACAATCATCTACTTAGTTTTGCAATTTGTCATTCTTTATAAGCTTGACACAGTCTTCAACATGGTCGTGTTGATGGGAGTGTCATGTTGCCCAAAGTTGCTTTTAAGAATCTAAAATTAAAATATAAACCAATTAAGTATAATATCTAATTAGATATGCTTATAAAATGGATCGAAACCAAATAAAATTAATTAATTATAAGTCTTTTTTACTACTTATCAAGAAGCGATAAGCGTCTGTTTGACACTTATACATGATACAGCTCTACTAGCCATTACGAAAACGAAACCAGAAAGAGGCTTTCTACTGTCAAGGCATTTAGCAAGGTCAAAGTCAAAATACCTCATGATCTCCAAATGACTAGATCTTCAATATGTAAGCATAAAGGATACATTCCCAAGATTTTTCTTTTCAAAATCATTTGAAAGAAATCTCTTGGTCTCATGTAATATGCTTGTATCATTACTTGCAAGTAGAATATTATCGACATATAGCACTAGAAAAACAAATTTACTCCTATCAATCTTGTGATATACACACTAATTAACAACGTTTTCCTTAAAACCAAAAGAGGTAATCACTTGATCAAATTTTTGATACAATTAATAAGATGTTTGCTTTAATCCATAGATGGATCTATTTAATTTCTATACCAGATGTTTTGATTCTCTAAATTCAAAACTCTCTAGTTGCACTATATATATCATTTCTTCAATGTTGCCATTAAGAAACACAATCTTTACATTCATTTGATGGAACTCTATATCATATGTGCAACATGTGCCATAATAATACTAAAAGATTCTTTTGATTAAATTGGAGAGAAAGATTCATTATAGTCAATGCCTTCTTTTTAAGTGTAACTCTTAACAACTAGACATACTCTATATATTTTGACATTGCCTTTGAATCTTGCTTGGTCTTAAAAGTCCATTTGCAACCAATTGGTTTCACACCTTTGGGCAATTCGACAAGATCCCAAACATTATTGTCTTTCATTGATTTTATCTTTTCCTTCGTGGCATCAATCCACTTGTAGGAGTTAGCACTTTGTTTGGCTTGACTGACATATGATGGATCATCTTCCAGTCCTCTATCAAACTTATGCTCTTATGCTCTTGAAGATATGTGACACAATAATCTAGAATTGTAGATTTTCTTTCCTTAGTGGATCTACGTAATGGTACTTGCTCTAGAGGTAGTTATAATTCCTCAATACGAGTAGAAGTTTGTTCCTCTATAATTGTAGGAGTAATCCCAAGAGGTGTAATTGTCGATACATTTTCATTTACAATTGTAGGAATGTTAACTCATTCCTCCTCAAAGACAATATTCTTCATTAGTGTACTCCCACTATATTCAACATCCTCAAGAAATTTAGCATTCCTAGTCTTGAAAAAGGATCTACTTGAGCAATCATAGAATTTATATCCTTTTGATCGCTTTAAGTATCTAACAAAGTTGCAGCTAATCGTTCTTGAGTCCAATTTTCTCTCATTAGGCTTATATGGCCTAGTCTTAGTTGGCAACTCCAAATATGGAAATGCCTAAGAGTAGGCTTCTTACCAGTCCATAACTTATATGGGTTTTTAGCTACTACTTTGCTTGGAACTTGATTAAGGATGTATATTGTGGTTTTTAATGCCTCTCCCCAAAGTGATTCTAGTAAAGAAGAATGACTAATCATACTTTTAACTATGTCCTTTAAGGTTCAGTTACGTCTTTCAACTACACCATTTTGACTTAGTTGTCCTAGTATGGTGTGTTGAGGAAAAATCCCACATTCTTTTAAGTATCTCGCAAAAGTTCTAAGATGCTATTCACTAGATCTGTCAAATTTGACATAGTATTAACCACTACGGTAAGATCTAATAGCTTTAATTTGCTTATTAAGTTGATTTTAAACTTCTGTTTTATATTCCTTGAAAATGTTTAGAGACTATGACTTCTCATCTATTAAGTATAGGTACCCATAATGAGAATAGTCATCTATGAAAATAATAAAATATTTTTGACCATTCCATGAAGCTATAGGGAATGGACCACGTATATCATATTAATTCCAAGACACTAGAACTCCTTTTGGCACCCTTTTTCTTGATATTTATTTGTTTTCCCTTAAGGCATTCAATGAATATTTCAAAATAAAAAGTCAAGGGAATTAAGAATTCCTTCTAACATAAGTCTTTGAATCCTTTATTTGGAAATATGTCCTAAATGCTTATACTATAACATGGATGAATTCTCATTTATTAATTTTTGCTTTATACCAAAATTACTTGCATGCAAAGTTTTTTTTTTTTTTTTTTTGTGTATGAGGCATACAAATTCAATTTGTATAGATTATCAATCAAAATAGCAATAGTAATAACATTTGAATATTAAAAAAAAAAAAATTAAATGTTCCATTTTCAAATGAATAAAGATAACCAGATTTGTCCAAATGAGAAATAGAAATTAAATTTTTGTCTAAATGATTGTATATAACAAGTCTCTTCCAAATCCAAATAACAACTAGACTTTAATTGTAATCTAAATACACCAAAAGCTTCAATAGGAACCTTGTTGCCATTGCCTACATAGATGAATTTTTCAGTATCACTTGGCACTTGGCTCCTTAGACAACCTTGTAAGGTAACACTTATGTAAATAGTTGCACTTGTATCTATCCACCAATTATAGGCTAGTATTAAAAACTAAATTAACTTTTGAACAAAAAAAGTTGAGAAGTTCACCTTTCTTTATGAACCACTTTGCATGCTTAGGATAATCCTTCTTCACATGACTAGCTTTCTTGCAGAAGAAATAAGTAATGCCCTTATCCTATTTATGTTGCACACATGAAGTCCTAGCATCCATAACTCCTTTACCTTTATGATCCATTTTCCTTTTCTTTGGAGTCTTATCTTGGGCACAAGTCACCACATGAGCACTTTCAGTCCTCTCTTGTTTCAATCTTTCTTCCTCTTGCACACATTGTACAGTCAGCTCATCTAATGTCCATTTCTCCTGTTGAGTGTTGTAAATTATCTTGGAAGGACTAAATTGAATAAGAAGAGAAATCAAGACTAGGTGCACAAGAATGTCATCAAATAATTCCAACTTTAAGGCCCTCAGTCTTGTAACAAGATTAGACATCTTTATGATGTACACCCTTATATTTCTTTTTCCATTATATCGCATAGAAACGAGCTTACAAGAATGGTGCTTCTTTTGACCTTTTTAGAAACTACAAATTAGTTTGCTATTTGGCTTAAGAACTTTTAGCATTTTTCTCCTTAGGCATAGCTCCCCTAATGGTATCTGGAATGGGTTCATCATGATCATTAGACTCATATGGTTAAAGCGCTCCCACTTTTCATAAATTGCCTTTTCTTCTTCAATCTTGATCGCATGGTCAAGATTCATATATCTTAACAAAATGGTGATATGTTCCTTCAATTGCTTGAAGTTTGTGCCATTTAGCACTTGTATGTTATTGAAATTGGTACAAATAAATGTAGATCTAACAAAATAAAGGATAAAGTACACTCACAATTATTGATAATTTTATACTTTAATGCATGAATAAATATAACACAAATTATAATTATCATGCATAGTAAATCACATTAACATAAACAAATAATGAAATAAATACTTTAATCGGGCCTTATGAGACACCTACCACATCATTGATATTTAATCTTTCGAAAAAAATATCAATTGTAAATAGTATCCTCTAAAGTAGTAATAAATATTAATAACAAAACTTTTGCCAAGGATATGCATTCATTTGGGTTGACAAATCATATGCATGAAACTATAATTATCATATATTTATTATCACATATCTACCATCCGGCCAAATAATAATCATCTATTGGTTTGGTTATTATCCACATAAATATAAACATTTTATGCAATCTTTCACTTCATATCTAAATATTTCAAAATAAATTTAAATAATAGAGGTTACAACATTATTTTGATCTAACGAAACCATATTCATAGTTTACTCATGAAAATATCAAAGTTGTATTCATAAATTACCAAGCGATTAAATAAAAGAGCATCACATGAGGATAATGAATCAGTGCATATAATCATGATTGGCCATAAGAAAATAAAACAATTAGGTTTTCTCCATGAAATACGAAGCCGAATCCTAATTTCCATCCCCTCCGACCATGCCGTAGTTAAATACATGTTCCAGGTATTAACATCTTGTTGAATAAACCTAGCGAAGACCAAATACATCTAAAATTTGATTTCGCCGATGCCATGATCATTACGCTTATCGTCAATTATTTGTTTGGTTCGTTTATTCCTGGACCGGATGGCTACTCTTCCACAATTTATGGAGCATCTCTAATAGAATATGTATCAAACAATTCACGCTCGACATATACATTTGAAATATGCATGGAATAACTGAATCCATGGAATTCGTCACATATAAATTAAATTAACAAAGTAATAACAGGAAGAAAGAAAACAATGGATGCAAATTTTATCATACGGAAACTGTGACATATTATTTACAATTACTCTTGAAACCCTAATCTTTGAATTGGGAAAAGTAGCACCTTAGATCTTATTAATCTAAGGCATATAATTTGGGAATAACCAATTATAATAATAAAAACCAGAATAGTTTCATTACTAGATTAGGCTTTAATTTCACACATAATAACTTTGACACCACTTGTTGAAAACCAAATATATATATATATTTCCATGAAAAATAATTCAAGATCTCATTTATAAAGTTAAGGTATAAAATTATAATTAAATTTATATATGAAAGCGTATTTGAATCTATAGTAGAAGCAAATTTTGAAAGGTTTTACCTTTCAGCCTATAGTAGTTCCTTTTCTTTATTTTATCATCGTTGAGATGTAAAAAAGACAAAAGGAAAAGGAAAGATAAGAAACCCTAATTCAGCACATACTAATTAAACTGAGGATCCAACTCTATTTATAATCTTTAATAGTTTATTTTATGATGGCTTATTATAATAAATAAAATAAAATATATAGACTTTTATATATTATAGCTCATACAAAAAATTCATGAGATGAATGTAATAGTTCTATCCATTAATTAACTGAATGATAACTTTTATTTAATGGCTTAACTTCTTAACTTAATTAGATAATTAATAATATATAATTAATTGATATTATGAAATATAAAAAATACAACATACTCCTACATATTAAATTTTTATTTATCTTTAACATTGTAATCCTTAAAATGCATCACTTAGAAAGAAGACTTTCTGTTACTCTTCGAAGGTTTTAATACTACCTATACTGGGTAACTGGGTGATCCTCCAACTTGTCATCGACTTGCCCTTAGGATTAATTCCTTTGTTGCGATATTCCATTTAAAATGGGAACCTATAATGGTTGCTATGCTTATATATAATACGAAGTAAATTGATTCCAAAATTTGTCATGATGAGTCGATACAAACTGCCACATACTCGAATCCTTATAGGCTGATTTGCCGGCCAGTGAATCCTCATGGGTCCTTAGTTACCGTTGTTAGCTTAGTGATGCCACTCAGCTAAAGTGAAGACTAATCCATATGTCTGAATAAAATATTATACGTGTAAATTGCGTTCGAAAGCTTGTCATGATATGACGGTCAGAAATTATTTTCACATAATAAATTTTTATTAGTTCTTATACAGTAAAATCATGTCGAACAGCGTATTACCCTCGATGTGTTATGGACCCATTTAGATTCCAGTATTTTAGTATATATGTTTTATTTGTCTTATTTGTATAATGTTTCTCTTATTTATATCAACATTGGAGGAAGCATCCTTTTGTGTCTTATATATTTATGTATGTATATATTTTCTTATTTGTATAAACTATTAGAATGAAAATCACAAAAACAAGATATTGTATAGGATTGTAGACGACATTTAACACCCAATGAGATTCATAGATTAACTAAGTCTATTTGGCAAAATGCTAATGTGATTTTTTTAGCCAAGTTGAAGAAAATATAAGGTTATTAAACTCATAATTCTGCTTAAAATCACCAAAGTTTTATAGATTTGAATGTTGAATCCCAGCATAGAAGCATAAGTTTTTACAACTTATATAAACTAACTTTCAAAATTGTAAATGGTGCTTACAATAATCATATAAACTTGAAATACATAGTGAAAATAAAGAAATTCAACATAAATCATAATATAAGTTATAATAAAAATAATCAAACATAAATCATTATGCTAATGCATAAATCTAAAATATAAATAGTAGTACCATCATAAATTACATTACAAAATAAATCATCATGACAAAATAGAAAACTAAAACAAATCATTAATCATCAAAACTACTATTAGCTTTGCCTTCACCATCATCATCATCTTTGTCATCATTATCATTTAACTAGCTATTGATCTTATGACCAATGATATTTACATTTTCTAATTTCAAATAAAGTACCCATTCATTCCTCATTTACAACATATACAATCTCATGAATCCTAATCATTTTTCTTGATTAGTTCTGATAGCTTATTAGATCCAAATTAAGATAAGATATAGAATCAACAAAGTTGGTCATGAACTCGTGATTTTACTAATTTTAACCATTTCAATCACAATTCCACCAAAGTCCTTACCTAAACAATTTTGATCAATTTTTAACTTCAAAAAGCTTTGTAAAAGCATAAACTTGAAAAATCACATAAACTAACTAGCTATTTTAATATCCTTGAGGAAATTCACGACCAACCCTCATCTTACCTGTATTTACACTTTTCCCTTACAAAGTTAGGTTGTACTTGGAAAATATCTCAAATGTAGTGCCTAATGAAAGACTATTTCTCATAACTCAATATAACTTGCGGAGAAAAAACAAAGAGAGTAACTGTCTTTAGCAAGATTAAAAAAAGAAAACATAAGTATGCATAGTTGTTAAAATCGCGATTTACTTATATGATTACGAGTTTATGATTTTAGGAGACTTTTTCAAGTTAACTCATGTGTAAAATCGTTTCTATATAAACTCGTGGTAGAATTATGAGTTTATACATAAAATTGATAAAATCTTACATTTTTAACCATGTTTACTGGTTATACTTATTTAAGCCTAATGAGCTAAAAATTGGAAAATACAACTTAGTTTGTATAAGATATGAATATTATAAGTTCTTGGAAAGAATTGAAATTAAAATATAAGGATATTATTAGTAGTAATACCAATAATGACGTTGATAGTGACTATGAAGATGATGAAGATGATAGCAATGGTGAAGAGGGAGTTGACGATGGTTTTGACTTTTGATGATGAAAAGGGAGTTGATGATTTTTTTTAGCATTGCATTTTATTATTATAATTTACATTGTAATGCATTTCATATTGGTATTATTGTTTATATTGTAGTTTTATATATTAGCTTAACAACTTGTGTTAATTTATTTATACTCTAAATTATAACTTTTATTATAAATTGTAGCTAAAATTTACATTAAATTTCTTTATTTCATCTTATATTTCATTTTTTTATAATTATATTAAATAGATCTACAATTTTTTTAAGTTATTTTACATAAGTTATAGAAATTTACATTTTTATGTTTCAATTTTATGTTCTGACTTTGTAGACCCCCTGACGATTCTAGATAAAATCATGAGTTTAATAACCTTGTAAGTATGATTATCATTTAAAATTATCTCATACACAAAAATGGGAATGTGCTTTAAGCATTTTTTTTTTTTAGACAATTTTTATGTTTTCATTTACAATTAAAACTAATGTAGCTATTTGATAGGAATCAAGTAAACGACTTAAAGATGCAAAGTACTACCTATATAGATTTTAACTACTGTATTAAAGTTTGCTAGAGGAACAAAAGACAAATTGTAAGTAATAAACTCAAGATTTGCTAAAATCATGTTTTAAAACTTATTAATGAATATTAGAAATTACTTATTTTATGAGTGAAAAGATGTAGAAAAGACATAGAGTTTTTGAACAATACTCCTTTTTTTTTTTTTTTTAGGCTTAAGAAAACTAAGAATTTCATTAACAAGCCATTGCCCAACAAATTACATGAAAGCAAATCAAAATAAAGTAGCCTTTGTAAGATGGATGGGGGTTTCAACCACCAATCCATTGTAGACATCCACCTTCTAGTATTCAAGGCTATCCAGTTTACTATTAAATTTGCATTTCTTGAATAGCTAGTAACTATATATTTCCTAAAAGAGATAACAAGCTTTTGATTTCTTCTATTAATTTAGAACAAGACTAACCCACTACCTTCATTTCATTTACTATAGCCTCTACCACATTAAAAGTGCCTGTCTCAATTATTACCCTAGCTTAAGCCTACTCCTTCACAAACCCTAGTGCCTTCTTACTTGCAAGACTTTCCACCATTTCTACACATGGTGCATCTATCCTTTCAAAAAACCCACTCACTACTTATCCTTGTGCATTCCTTGCCACACTTGCAAAAGCACCACCCTTATCTTTTATAAAGTGAGCCCTATCAACATTTAATTTTATCAAACTTCCTTGTGGTGGCATCCAGTGATCTATTTTCCTTGCACCTTTCTCTCTATACCTTTGCCTCCTTTCTTTCTCAAAATTTCCCATTCCAACTCTCCTCACCACAACTTCAAGATCTAGTTTTTATGAACAACCCCAAATTAATAAATAAGGCCAATGAGAATAAAAATGAAAATTTTGAAGTGAATTAGAAAGGAATTTACAAAGTCTTGGGCTAAAATTTTCTAAAATATCCTTTTATTCTTAAACTTGGTTTTATCGAAATTAGCCCTGAATTAACTTAATAATCCTAAAAAAAGCTATAAGACCCTAATTGAGTGAATAAAATCAATAAGAAAATATTTGAAGATAATTAAAAAAGAAATATTGAAGTTTGGAGATCAATTTTAGAAAATGACCAAAATGCCCTAAGCTTAGTTTTACTAAAAGATGATTAAACTTTTGACATCATTAGACCAAATTGGAGATTTATGATGAAATATTTTCAACTAACCTAAAGTGGGAATAAAATAGAAAAAGAATACTCAAGATGCCATAAAATGAGAGACACTTGCAAAATGTGGGATTTTAACTTAAACCCTTGTGTTCTCCCAGTATCCATTAAACCTTAAGGTTTTAGAACTCTTAAAAACCCCATAAGGATGAGACATTCTCAGCAGCCCCCACCCTCATTTTCTTTCTCATTTCACAAGGTAAAACTCTCACTAATATCTAAAACCCCTAAACTCTAGCTTAAACCCTAATTACCCTTTAATCTAGTACTAATTTAGTGTTGTTTACTTGCTTGTTCTAGCTCTAAATCAAAGTGAGAAACATTAAAGAGGACTTCTACATGCTTGAAACAAGCCACATCTTAAGGTAAGTATGAGATTAGTGATATTAAGTAGGATTAAGAATACTAATTACAAGTTTTAGTGCTAATTGTAGGATTTTGATGCTAGAGGTCATATAGAAGTTGAAAAACACATCTTTTGGAAGCAAAGTAGAGAGCGGTATCATCTCTCTTGTGGATGCCATTACTACGAAGAAAGCAAACTTCAAGTGCCATTCAAGGTAAATGTAAAACCCTATTGAGATAAATGTTTTAAGGTGCTTAGGAATGGTTTAATCTCTTATTGAATGATTTGTGAAATATGAGATGTATATAGCATGTTGATCGCAACACATAGAGCATGCTTGAGTTCATATTTGTTTGATTAATGGGTTTTGAAGATGATAGATATGTTGAGTTGATGATTAAGAAAGGTTTGATAGGTTGGAATTTATATTAAAGTGAAAGATTACATGATGAATGAAAGGGGAACACTTGCCACTAGATGTGTAGGATATTTAAGGTTCTTTCCTTGTTTTAAAGCATGATTCAAATGATCAAATGTGTTGATTTGGTGATTTACATACTAAATTGTGGGTTAGGAAGTAATTTAGGTAATGATTATTAAGTATAAAATGACCTACTTATGGATTATGATGGAATTGATGGTTTAGTATACAACCTAGCGCTTGGAGTGTAAAATCTGAAATTTTCAGCATGCTTGGTATATGTTTTGGGGTAAATGTTAAAGTTTAAGTGAAGTATAATAGATAATTTGAGGTTTGGAAAGGACTTAATGGACTAAGGATTGAATTGAATTGGAAAGATTGCCGATATGAACCCTAAAAGGTGTGATCACCATTTTCAACACATTCCATGGTTAATTTTGAGTAAATTTTGATTTATTATGATAAAATTGAGCTACCATACATTAATTTGATGATTGGGTGTGATTAATATCAAATGATGCCTAAAAGCTAAATTAGAGATGAATGGATTGAATGTTGAATGTCATTCTTTCGATCTGGACGTTCTGGGGCTTTTCTGATTATTTTGGATATTTACTTTGCTTAAATTGTGGTTATAAATGATACTTTAGAGAATACAAATGACTACGAATAAATGGGTTTTGGTTTGGATTGAATTGGAGCTAATTTAAGCAAGCTAAGGGCCTTTAAGTGAGAGATTCGTAATTGGGCTGATCTATAATTTTTAGGAAGCCTAAAATGACTAAAATAAGGATTTTATGGATAAATTAGGCAAAGGAAGTGATTAGGAGTAAAATGGATTTGGTTGGACCCAATTTGAATCTAAAGTGAGAAAGTTATGGCCCTTTGAAGTTTTGGGCATCTTGAAAAACGAAATTGAATAATTTAAGATAAGGATTGGATGATTTGAAAATGTTGGGGCAAGGCTAGCCCAATCCTAAGTCGTCCCACTCAAATAGGCCTATGGATCAACCTAATAGCTTTTTCCAAGGGTGGCCTAAATAACTATATTAACCAAGTTAGACTGAATTATGAGTTAATAGAGTAAATGAATCTTAATTGGACTTAACTAAACTCCATAGGCTCAAATCCCAAAATTAATAGGGACCCATTTCTCCTTTAGGGCCCACACCCTAAATAAGCTTTACCAAAATTAAATAATCTAAATGGCCCACGTGCAAAGTAATACTAAAAAACAATTAAAGACCCAAAATGAACTAAATTCAGACATGACAAAATAAATAGGCCTAGGAATAATAAGTATAAGTCACTAAATTATAATGGGCCCAACTTAACGTAATAATATATAATGGGCTAGAATAAGTTAATTAGGCCTAATTGGGTTTAAATAATTAAATAAATTTAAAATATGCATAAGGTAACTAATTTGGGCCTAAATAAATTAATTAGACACAAACAAACCAATTTACTCCTAAACACTTAATTATGGCCTTATACACCTAATTGGATAAATAAATTTGACTTAGAGTAATTAGACCTCAATTGAATAGAATTACCTCAATTAATAGGTTAATTAACTTAATTAGAACTTGTGGGCTCAAATTTACAAAATAATTGAACCCATTAGAGCCCAAGACTCTAATTGGGCCTTAACATATGACACCTAGTGATGGACTTAGCAAATAAGGAAATTTAATGGGCTTAAGCCCAATGGGCTTACTCATAGGAAATACATAAAGTAAAACCCAATTGGACAATTTCATTAATAATTGATGATAATAATGACCTAAATTGACTTAATTAATAAATAGTAAGTATTATGGGTCAAATTAACCAAAAAGCTAAATGGACCTTCTTACTCAAAATGGGCCCATAACTAGTATGGGCCTTAGTTAGTTTACATCAAACTTAGTAAAGCAGCTAAATTAATAAAATAAGTTATTGCCTTTACTTTTTTTCTATTAATGCATTAAAATTGAATAATCACGCTCAATTGAACTTGACCTATCAACTCAAAAATCTTTAACCCTCTAAGTATGTAGTGACATGTGTTTTACTTACTAGATTAGGAAACTTAAATCAGACTAATAATCAAACTTAGCTAAGTATCTAAATGATGCTTACGTGTGGTCGTTTTGAGTTAGTAAGTGGCGCCTTAGGCTTGAACTAAGGTTGTAGTCTTAGTTTAATAACCCTATTAGTTAGGCAATTAGGCTATCTAGAATTAGCTTGTCAGGTAGTTGATAGGTGAAATTGCATTAGATAACAAGCATTGTAAATGGAGACAAGGTATATCAAGAATCGTTTGGGGATTATGGGTCTTGGTGGGTGATATGATGTAGTTGGATTATGATTAGTGATGACCACATAACGACGATAATGGTTAGACGAGGCTTCTTAGTTTTGGTTTTGTAACATGGAGTTTAACTACTCCTGTCAACCCTGATTATAATTCCGGTGGTATCTATAGTTATTAAAATCACGATTCTACCCATACAATTCTATGAGTTTACGATTTTAGAAGACTTTTTCAAGCTTACTTAAGTATAAAATTGTTTCCATAAAACTCGTGGTAGAATCACAAGTTTATACATAAAATCGGTAAAATTTTATGTTTTTAACCAAATTTATCGATTCTACATATTTTAATCAAATTGGTTAAAAATTAAAAAATACAACTTAACTTTCACAAGATTTAAATACTATTAATTCTTTAAAAGAATTGGAATTATAATATAATGTGATATTGATAGTATTACCAATAATGATGTTAGTATTGATGATGAAGATGCCAACAATGATGATTATGGTGAAGAGAAAGTTGACGATAATTTTGACTTTTAATGATGATAAAAAGGTTGGTGATTTTTTTAGCATTGTATTTTATTATTATAATTTATATTGTAATTCGTTTGATATTGGTATTGTTATTTATATTGTAGTTTTATATATTAACTTAACAACTTATGCTAATTTATTTGTGCTATAAGTATAAAATTTTGTTATAAATTGTAACTAAAATTTATATTAAATTTCTTTATTTCATTTTATATTTCATGTTTTTTTTATGATTATAGTAAATATATCTATAGCTTTTGAAAGCTATTTTATATAAGCTGTAGAAACTTATATTTCTACATTTCAATTCTATAGACCATATGGCAATTCTAAATAGAATCGCGAGTTTGACAACCTTGGTGGTATCAAACCCTAGATCCCTCATCGTGTTGCTTGAAATCATGAGTACTTCAATGCTGCATGTTTATATTAAGTAAGATAAATATAAACTATATGATTGTTTGTTGCATTAGAATATAAGCTTGTACGGAATTTGGTTGTGTTTGCATAACTATTTAATGTGTCTCTTTGGTTCACTTTTCCTTTTCAAGTGAGGATTTTTTTTATGGATAGGCTAATAAACTCTATAAGGTATGGCTTTGAGGAGGAATTCTAGATTGAGGACAAGGGCATAGACTACATGGATGTTTACTGAGTTTTATCCACTTTAATCCAGACTTTTATCGCATTATATTAGACTTATTATATGAGCTACCTGTGTCTTCATGTCTTGTTTACCTTATGTCTATATCTTTTTTGAGCTCCTTAGGCTTTAAGACCTAGTTATCCTTATTAGTATCTACCACTAAGTTTTCCAAACTTAAATGAATTACCAATTGTTTTTGAAATTCTAAGTAATTATTTCAAGTTCTAAAATTGGTTTAGAAACCCATTTAGTAATTCAAGCCTTACATATTCTACTTAAATAGGTTATGTGGTGAACTATTGTTGCTATAGAGCTCTAGGGGCATGACATTTTATCTACCATACAAAACCTCATGACATTCCTTCCAAATAGCCTAAGACAACCAAGCTACATATTTATAGATATCCTTATGCTTTTTACCCAAAAGTCGAAAATTTGCTCACCTCCTATTTATTCACTCGTAACCCTAGTGTCATAAACTAGACCACCTCAATCCATGGGCATAATAACAAGGTATGTTTTGCTATCTCTTGTTCTCCACAAAATGCACAACCGCCAGTAGGTAGGACACTTCTTCTAGCGAGGTGTCATAAACATGTATAGTGTTCATATATGCTCACCATAAGAAATTTTTTATCTTTGGTTGTATATTTAACTTCCAGACATTTTTCCATTCCTTGGTAAACCATCTAATACTCCTCATACACTTTGGTTGTCTTACCCTCTTGTTACTTCTCTAACTTAAGCATTGGAGTCTAAGTATCGGAAACACCTCTGGCCCCCTTGATAGCTCACGTTTGTTCATTTCATAGGTTAGACTTCATCAACTTAAGAGTTAGATTCAGTCTAAGATCACATCAACACAACTAGAGCAATCAACAATTGGCACCCACTATTTCAAGGCTAACTACGACCATGGCTAGCATAAGAATAGGAAGAAATTATAGCAAGAATGCCCTTGACGATTGTAATCTACCAACCATTGAAAACAACCACCTTACAGCACTACCAATACTACCTCACACACAACAGGGGGATGAAGACAAGATTGTAAGTTTCGAGAGGCAACTTGCCAATTTGCTAGCTAAAAATCATCATTTGAGGGACTAGGTTAAAGAATTCAATGATCGTATTTAATGACATTCTCAACCATGAAGTGAACAATAGGGCGATAGTGTTTCATAACACCATGGGAATGCACTACCAAATCCAAGTCAAGCCCTTAACCCAAGTTGTGAGTAGAACAATAACAAGAATGATAACTTTAAAGCAAAATCCATAAGATCTTTGGCTAATTAGTCTATTGATGATATAGACAATATGATCGAATGCCTTAACGAGATGAAAGACATAAAGAAGCTTGGCCCATGGGACATGTTTATTATGGGGAATACCCCTTTCACTTAGGAAACCCGGGGCGAGCAAGTCCCTACACATGTCCAAATTCCACAATTAGAGTTTTACAATGGGATAACCAACCCAACGGAGCATCCGAGGTACTATAGAGCTTTGATGAACCTCCTTGGCATCTCTAATGCAATAGCATGCAAGGCCTTTCTAGAAACATTGAAGAAGGTATCATGAACATGGTCTGGAAGCCTTAAGCCAAACTTTATCTGTAGTTTTCGAGAGCTTGCCATATAGTTTTATCCATACTTTCTGATGAGAAAAATGCTCGAATGAGATTCCTCAACTCTTAATCTTGTTGGATAAAAATAAGACAAGATGCTCAAAGATTATATCTCCAGGTTCAACAAAGTAATGCTCAAGATTATTAATGTTGATATGAGTGTAATGTTAAATGTAGTAGTTAATGGAGTAAAAGGACTGATCTTAGTTCTTCTAATCTCTCACCTTGCATAAACCCAAAAAATTTAGAGAATTTCAAGAAAGGGCTGCTAGAACATGCCATACTAGCTAGACAACAGGTCAAGTAAGAATCCTTTAACACGAAGAAGAATGGTAAGGATCGACCCATTGCAAAATGCAAGCTCAATCTCACCATTTATTCTTGAGAGCCTACAAGAGGATCTTAGAATGACACTTATTGAAAGCCATCAATTTGATGGCCTTGGTTTATATTGGGTTCACCTAATAAACCTAGAAGTCTGGCACTTCAAGCATCTTGATAACCATAAACTTTCCCTTATGGTCATGCATTGAGGATACTAACTCATTCGTTAACTTCACCTTAGGGTAGCTAAACAAATAAAACCAACTCTAAGACGACCTAGATCACTTTACTCCATAAAAGAAACAAAATAGCTATGGAGACGGTCTGACACCATATGATTGGAAGATGCTTTCAAATGTTACTAATAAAATATATGCATTTGACAGTTAACATTGTGGTAATTGAAGAATTCCATTTGAAAGTCTTGAAAGGTAGCTGCAACCTAAACTCTAAAAAACCTCTAATATATGCAAAACTAATTGTCTAACATTAAAGAAACATGCACGTTCTCATGTGTAGGTTGGACAACCTAGCCTTCAAGCAAAGGCATGTAGTACAATGCAACCACATTTGCATCAACCTCACAAGCAACACTCTTTACCCCCATCAGGTCTTAACCCTAATGAAGAAGGTCCATTGTAGATGAGGTAGATTGATTTTCGATCTTCCCCATCGTTAGCATAAGTATCAAAGGCTAGTTCTCTACGAATCTCCTCTCTACCCTCTTCTTCAAATAGTTTATGGAATCCACCATCTACCTCTTCAACCATTGTTGTAGGCACTTGGAGCCAACTTGAGGGCCTTACCTTGTTGTTTGTTGCATGGGAGATGACCTTTTGAATGAAATTTGAGAGGGTATAGGAGGAAGAATAACCCGACATACCTAGAGTCATGATTTGTTTAGGAAATTGGAAGGATGAAGAATTGGTGCGAACGGATGAAAGTGAATGTGAGAGTTTCTAAGAGAACAAAGGAGGACTTTGAATGCTAAGGTTGTGAAAAAGTGTAGAAAAAGATAGTTCAAAACCTTATATAGGTAGTTGCAAAGGATATGTGCATTTTCTAAGACAAATCAAGATTGTGCTTCATATCACACTATTGAAATGAAGGATTGAGATTGTTTTTCCTCTATGAATACTCCAAACTCTATCTTGCTACATGGCCTGTCATATTAAATGCATAGATTTGTGTGTGCAAGTAGAATTTGAAATTGATTATTGAAAAGATAGGTGCGTGCTTAGCAAGTCCTTTAACTTTTACTAAGGCTTGAGGTTAGCTTTTAGAGTAAGGAATCCATCCACTACGGCTTGACTAAAATCACTTGGCTCAACATTACAACGTTGACTCAAATTGATTACTCCTCACCTTCACTTAGACTATACGAAGTAGTTTTCTACAAAATGTAGCTCACCAGATGCTTTGCCACGAGCCCTCTAAGTGCCACGATTGGCCAACATCCTCCCCAAGTCAGAGTAGTGCCTCTTGGCCAGGTATAGGTTCACTTAATGCATCTAGGTCATGACCTCAGCAAGGAAATAGAATCTTGTCTCTACTCTCATCATAACTACAACACTAATGAGAGTGGGGGAGTAAGTGTTATATGCTTAAATTGGCTTAAGGCTCTAGGGCCCATTTTATTTTAGCACAACCATAGAATAGGAAAGTGCCTAAACTGGATGGCATAAATTAGGAAAGTAATCTAGATCCTTTGAAGATCACGCTTTAAGTAAATATTTCCTATTATAACTGAGGTGTCTTTAGGAAGATCTACTTACCTAAAATAAAACGTCCTCATAGCACTATAAAGGGAAGTCCCTTCGTCTAGGTAAAACCATCTAATACCCCCCCATAAACTTTGGTTACATTACCCTCATGCTACTTTTTTTGACTTGAGCATTGAAGTTCAAGTCCTATAGATACCTCCAGTGCTCCTGAAAGCTCATGTTTGTTTATCTTACCGATTGGATTTCATTAACTCGAGGGTTTGATGTAGCCCAAGACCACATCAAGGCAACTAGAGCAATCAACACATTCCGATCTCTTTTTTCTCCTCAAGTCTTGTCAATGCCTTCCAACTGACCTAGGAATTCTCCCTTCATCTTTTTATTAACCCTACCAAAAACAAGCAATTAAACTATTCATAGAGTTACACCATTGCTTTAGGAATTTGAAGCATCCCATTAAGTAAGTTGGAATTTCATGCCTTGATGAGTACCTAAGATATAATAGTTTTCTATACATTGTATGGAAACCCGGGAATAACTCCCTTATTATTCAAGGATTTGCCCTACAATATATAAGACGTACTCACATCCACTTACTCTAAGTAAGACTTACAATTTCTAAGTCAATAAGAAAAAAATAATAATTTTAATGAGTTCACGTCACATAATAGCATAATAAGGAACCTAGGCCCCATAAAATACCCAATATGTAATAATAGTTACCAGAAGAAAATAATAACCTAAGGTAATCTAAGTATCTGCCTAATATTAATACAGTTCAAAACATTATAAAGAGAGCCTATTTAACTAATAGTGATCCCTCTTTGCCTCAACTTTGTCTTCACTCTTCTCGTTATTCCTAGCACTAACCTTTGGCATGTGTTTGCTAAGCTTTATATAGAAGAGCACTTGTAGCAAAGCTATGCTATGGGGGTGTAAGCTACAACCATCTTAGTAAAGTATTCTTCATACCAAGTATCATGCAAGTTAATTAAACAAGCATATGAATGCATGACATGTATATGAAATGAAACAACCTATACAATCATCCAAAAGCTATATATAGCACACATTTAATGCTCTCCATTGTTGATGGTTAGGAAACATTAACCAACATGTTAGCTCTAGGTTCCATTCACCTTAGGTGAGAGATTTCACAAAGATTTTTTTGAAACTCTCTTTGCACAACACTAAAATAATGATATTAGATGTATTATACATATATGCCTAAAGGGGTGTGTGGATGTGGAAGGTGCAATCAGTTTCAACCACCCCTAAACAGTGAATCCCTAAACTAGGCCTTAATGAGAGGATGACATTTCTTGGTACTTGTTAGTTCCCAAAGGTCAAGGTAAGATTACATATGGAGAATCACCTTCATACAGCCTCTCCATATCACCATGTGATGCTGACGACCTTCTACATGTAGATTTATGAGATGTATGATCCATTTTAACTAAAGTTGAGTTTAATTAAGTCCAATTATTTAGTAACCAGCAAATTTTATGCAAACACTCACAATCTTATTCATTTAATGCACAATCAAAGCAGTAATATAGTTATAATATATTATGATAGCTTAGCACCAAATCTACCTCAAATAATTCACAAGCAATCCTTTAACTCCATGTAATCAATTTCAATCATAAAATTAGGATCACTATAGCTACAAGCACAATCAAATATAGTAATAATAATAATACTCACTCGACCATAATTGCTATTGATCGTAAGAGTTTAGGGTTAGCTTGAACTCTATGTCCGTACCACTTGATGATTCAAGTAAGGCTTCATAAGTATAAGTATACTAACTATATAAACTACCTAATGAAATTAACTATACTTACTAGTTTCAGGTAGTTTTGTATTTTGATCATAACTTTCTAGTTTTAAGTCCTTTTTTTTCATGTTCTTATAGTGTTTCAAAGGTTTTCAAGTGTAATTTTTATTTTTGGGGTCATTTTGGTCATTTAGATCATGAAAATTTGAGTTTGGATTAGGTTAGTTTCGTAGGTTACATATTTAGGCCTATTTTGAAGTCTTTTGTTTTCAATTAGGCCTATAGCTTAAGGGAATCATTCCTAACTAATTTGTAATCATATTTAGGCTTTTATTTAGTCTGTAGAGGTCAAAATGTTTGTTGCATCTACTAGAGTTTTCGACCTAAAGTTAAAGTTATAGAGTCCTTTTCTTGGTTTTGCCTATATTCCACATAAAAGCACTAATATTGGTACTTAGCTAAAAAGTTTGATTCTAATCTTTTCCTCACCCTAAATGATCATTTTATAATCTAGAATTTTTTTGAGAATGCATTATCTCCTTCCTTTTTGTTATGTCAAATCATGCATACTAGGAAAAGCTTGACTTCTTCACTCTAACCACCCTTAAGCTTTCTAATTCACCTCTTATTGTTACTTATTGTTGTAAATCACTAAATGGTTAAAGTTCAAGTATCCTACACTACTCTAACCTTGCGACTAGCTAAGGAAATTACTTCATTCATACTTCTCTTATGCTTTTCTTGATTCAATCACATTTAACCACTTCCATTTGCCTATTTGTGATGCTTAATATTGTAAGTTGTCTAATAAATTAAAAGTTAGAGCTTTAAGGATCCCCTACATTTTCGAATAGCCAAGTATCATTACTATAAATCAAGTTTTTTCCATGATTCCCATACTGACTAGTGAGGACAATCATCATATACATCATGATAGCGATTTGTTCTTACTAACCACATGTTTACATAAATCCTTGCACTTAGACATCTAGGACAAAGTTGTTACAAGGATAGCTTGTCATAGAAGTAAGCTTTATGCTAAGCTTACAACTCTTTCAAACTGGAAAGAAAGAAAGACATGAATGTAACTAGAAAATGGAACAATAACAATCCTACTTTTGAATGGAGCTCTTAGGTTTTTGTTTCCTCTCATGTGTGCTTCAATCATAGGCTTCAAATCCTTCAAGCTTTTCAGTTGCTAGCTCCCCACCAACTCTCCTAGCTTAGTTTGGGAAGAGGAAATGGTGAAAGTTAAAGGGTAGGAGTGAAGTGGAGGGTGACGATGGAGTGTGGTGGTGGTTATAGGTAGTTAGCATTGGTGTTTTGGTGGAAGGTGGTATATAAATTTTGTGTTATTAAATTATTTTAAAAAGGAAAAAAATGGGAATGAGTGGGGAGGGATATCTGATGAGAGGGAGAGAGTGTGTAGTGTGTATCCTAAGCTTACTTAAGCTTCCCTTAATTTACATTAGATAAAGGTATTAATTGGATAAGGAAATTAACTATTAGTTAATGCGTTGCTTCAGATCAAATCACCTTTCCATTTTTAGCAAATCCACTTCTTAAGTTTGACACCTTACAACCTACTTGCCTAGCTTACCATCCTAATCTCCCTTAAAACATAGGTGGCCATTGGATTAGGAGGATTTGTCAAATCCCTCTCCTCCCTATACATGGGAGATTGCAAGCAATTCCCATAAGCATTCTATTTTTTTTTCCCTTATTACTTGAGTTGATTTTTATTTAAGTTAGTTAGGGTATTTTTAGGGTAGTTTTGTTAGCTTAGTTGATTTTTAACTAGGTTGAAAATGGCTAAGTGCATTAGCACAAGTGCATGCCATTGTAAGGGTGGTGGTTTAGGGTTAATTTCATCAATTTTCTTTAATTATCATTATTTGATGGTTTAATTAATTCTTTATATATATATATATATATAGATTCTTAGTTACTTCTAATTGTATGATTTAAGGTGCTCTAAGGAATTACTTCAACTTTAGGTAGTTTAAATTTAACACTTTGATTTAGGATTTTAGGCTTTCATTGGGATGAGCATTTTGATTGGCTAAATTAGGGTTTCTAGATTAGTTTAGGGTTTCAATTAGTCACTTTGGGGTTTAGGGTTTTCGTTTTAGGGTTTAAGGTTATGGAGGTTGCGTTTTAGGGTTTAGCCTAATTTAAGATTTCAATTCTTAACTTTAAGGTTTTATTAAATCTATTAACTTGAGTTAGGATAATCTCTAAGGTTAAGGTTGAGTATCCTATTGACTCTCAAGAATATCTCTAAATTATCTCTAGGAAATTTGCCTCTTAACTCGAGAAATTCTCGAGGTTTATAGGAATTGCCAAAGCCATTGACTTTATCAACATCTCACAAGTATCTCCACTCAATAGATTTTGTTTCCATCCTTACAGTTTAGCTTCCAATTTATCTCTCACAAACTTAAGTGCTGTAGTTTTAGATCTTACCTATAAAGTAGGCAAACCTAAATATTTCCCAGGATCATCTATCTCCACTACTCTTAACCCTATAGTTATGTAATAATCTATTAGTCCTTTAAAGTTGCATCAAATAAGGTTTTGTAATTTCTAAAATGAAGAGAGAATTGTCAACAAATAGCAAGTGTATGACCATGGGACAACTACTTTTTGGCTTAACACCTTTCAATAAACCTTCCCTGCTAAATCAATTAATCTCTTTAGAATAGATCTACAATAACAATGAAAAGATATAGAGACAAGGGATCTTCTTATCTTAATCCCCTCATTGGTTTCGCATGTCCCACAACTTTTCCATTCACAATAATATTATATTCCACTAATCTCACACACATCATAATTCAACCAATACTCTTTAGAATAGATTTGTAATAATAAGGAAAAGATATAGAGACAAGGGGTCTTCTTATCTTAATCCCCTCATTAGTTTCACATTTCCCACAACTTTTCCACTCACAATAATATTATATTTCACTAATCTCACACACATCATGATTCAACCAATACACCTCCTACTTAATCTAAGCTTCTCCAATGTCATCTTCAAAAAGTCCTACTCAACTCGGTTATAGGTTTTATTCATATCTATTTTTAAAGCATAATGAAAAGATTTTCCTTTTTTTTTTTTTTGAGAAGTGGAATAATTCATGAGAAATTGAAATGTTGTCTTAAATCAACCTTCTTGAAATAGATGCACTCTGATTTTTTGATATAAACTTAGAAAGAAAAGGTTTTAATTTATAAACTATTATTTTTGAGTTGATTTTATATAGAAAATTATATAAACTAATTGTTCTATATTGAGTGATCGACTCTGCATTAGGAACTTTAGGAATTAAAACTAGATCAATGGAATTAAGCTCATAAGGAAGTGTACTTAATTGGAAAAAGTTCTAGATAGCCTTAACAAATGAGTCTCCAACAACATTCCAAAAGCTATGATAGAATGCCTGGAAATCTACTGGGACCTAAGGCCTTTAAAGCCCTAATTGAAGCACCACCCCTTTAATTTTCTTCTCTGTTACATCATTGCACAAAATCACATTATTAGCTACTATGAAAACAGACTCTATCCATTCCAGAACCTCCTGTAAATCTCTATTTATATTATGTTTTTACAACTTATGAGAAAAGTCTAAAAACACCTTCGCCACTCCTTCTTCATCATCCACCCATCTACCTTGCTCATTTTGACCACACAGAACAACATTTTCCCTCCTTTTTATTAGTGTTGTTTGGTGGGGAAAAAAAGAGGTATTATAGTTAGCATAATTCAACAAATTAATTCGTGACCTTAGTGCCAATGCTCCTCTTTACAACTCCACAACTCTTCAATTTCTTTTAGATCCTCCCCATCTTGGTCAGCCAACTCTTCTTTACCTTAAATTGTTCCCAATTTTTCCATAAACTTGTTAACTTGTGACTTGCTATTTGGATCTGTGACTTTACTCCAAGCTTTAAAGTTCTTCCTACAATTATTTAGATTACTAAGAGTTAATAGCATTGGGTTCAAATTTTGATAACCACCCTAACTTCTCTCAACAACCTTTTGCCACCCCTCTATTGCTCTCTAGAAATTTTCAAAATGAAACTTCTTCACATAACTAGCTACTTGCTTGTCTAATAATACCAATAATGCCACATAATCAAACCCAATAGCAAGCTAATGAAACACTTGAGTATTTGGAAAAGAAGCAAGCCAATCATTAGATACCAAGGCCTATCCATTCTCTCTTTCACTAGCATACTATCATACCGTTTAGGGTAAATATTATATTTGGTATCTGAATTTTATCCCTTTTTACAATTAATTACCTAAATGTTAAAAGAGTTAATTCCCTACCTATAAACTTTTTGATGTTATTTATGGTACCTAGATTGAATAGTTCATTACAAAAACAAGTAAAGTTTAGGTAATTGATTACAAAAAAAAAAAAATGCAAAGTCCAAGTAGTTAATTGTAAAACTAGACAAAGTTTAGGTAGTAAATTACCATGATGAAATTTTAGATAGTTAATTACAAAAATAGTCTAAGTTCAAGTAACAAATGTGATATATACCCTACTCTTTATTGAGCCATGTAAGTTTTCATCCATTAAACCCTACATCCACTATATTAGCTTTTAACACCATATCTCTAGAGCCCTTAATATTTCTCCTACTTCCTTATCTTCCTTCACTCTTCTCATTTCATTAAAATCCTTAACACACATTCATGAAACTTATACCACATTAGCAAATTGAATCAAATCATTACACAATGTACTATTTACATCCATTTCCCTGAAATTTTATTCTTTCCCACTTTGCCTTTTTTCCCTCCTTCCTCCTTTAATTTTTCCTCTATCACACCCAATATTGCCTAAGTCAAGCCTTCTGTGAACTCCTAAATTTAACAATAAATTTTCAACATAAAGCTTCTTGTTACTTAATACATCCTCTTCTTCTACAGTTCTCTTTAGAGATAGGTCTTTGAGTGCATTGTCGAGCCTAAATTTTTATTCATCTTTCTTAATTTGATTCACACTAAACCTCATGCCCATTTAGTATAAATCCTTGACTAAAATTGGGAAAAATTTTATTTTTTATCTAACTTGGAGAAAAAGGAGTCGCCACTCAATCAAGATCAAGAAAACTATTAAATTAAGATTAATTGAGAATATTAGTCTTAATTTAGCTACTAGTCCGTATATAATATTTTAAATAAAACCAAAGATTTGGAGTCAGAGGCTATCTTATTAAAACCTTATGGTTACCACTTCAACCTTCTAAAATTAAAGTTTGTTTAAAAAAATAACTAAAAAAAATTATTATTTGATGTCACGCTGTAGGTACCTACGTACCCGCTATTCGAGATCAGACAAATCGTAATTCAATTTTTATAAAAATTTAATTTGTTGGTTTATTTTATATAAAAATAAATTTCACTTTACGTTATTAACCTTTTTTTTCCTCTTTTTTTAAGAAAATCCAAAATTTAGAAAAAAGACCATTTAAAAAATTTTATTTTTAGAAAAAAATTTCCTAGATGAGTAATAAGAAAAAAAAATTAGAGAAAGATTTGGAGGCTTACCTTGCTGGCGGCTCGACCGACAGTATTTCGGTTAGTGGCGGTTCGAGCTACTTCAGCTAGCGACGGTGTGGATTGAACGGTCGGAGCGACTCCCGGCGACGTGGAAAACAAAACCCCTTAACCAATTTCTTGATCTGAGCTTCTTAACCTTCCCAATTCGAAGCAAATCAAAACCTAATGACATAAACCGTGTATCTTGTTCTTCAGTTCAATTGGAAGCGAATCCGAGAAGATTACGCCTAATTGACTACTGGGTTTTACTCCTCAAGTGATGGGAAAGTGTTTGGTAGTCTTGATTTGTTTCGATTTTCTCTTGTTTGAGAGAAATTGAAGAGAGAACGGGAACTTATGGGTTGCAAATTGAATGATTTCGAACCAAATATTGTGTTTTCCTTTTTGGAAAGCCTCCTCTAAATGTTTCCCCCATGGTCCTATTTATAGCTCTATGGCATCAATTTTGAACGAGGAAGCTTATATTTACCGAAATTAGCTTAATGGCTATTTAAGGTTCTTAAATATTTTTTGCCAAAATTGAACACAAATTTGTGATAATTGAAGTATTGGAAGATATATTCATGTTTCAGGAGCTTCACTTGCCCTAAACGTGCCATTAAATCGAATATTACACGCTAGATTTTGTCCCAAAAAAATCGGACCCATATGTGTATTTCCTTATTTTGGCCAAACTTTGAGTATATTTTTTATGCACTTCCCTTTATCAATTCATTCCAATTTGATGTCTTTCATATTCTACTCCACGCCCTTTATTGATTTCCATTTTTTGTTTGATTTTATTTAGCAAAAAAAATGAAAGAAATCGGGTCCAAAATAGGAGGCAAAAAAAATTATTTTCTTTCCTATTCTGGCGATTTTCAAATTTGGAAGGGGGTAAGACAATGAATAGTGATGAGCACTATTCATCAGACGTACGCGTGTGCTACACGTGCCTGGGCAAAAACAATTTAGGACGCAATCTTGCATCCCCTGTGTTTCGAACCCATAACCTGCCTTCTCTTTTGCGCACTGGGTAAACATTTGGACTAGCTAAGCCAACCCATTTCTTAGTTTATTATTGCAATTAAATTATATATTAACCCTTTTTTTAATTAATAGGAAAAAATGGGGTGTTTACATGCATAATCAACTATTTAGGGAGCATAAACTAATAGTTGTGTCACAATTGAAAATTTGTTAGTCATATTGAACTTCTATATCATCTTCTCATATTATTTCCACAAAGTACTATAAAAGAGAGTTTTGGTCATTGGTATTTAATGTTTGAGGTTCTAACTATTGAAGAATAATAAAGAGTAAGTGCCTTTGGTCGTGTGAAGACCAAATATGTTTCAGTGTGTGTAGTCATGGGTGACTTAGTTTTAGGAACTGAGTGTTGAGTATGAGATTTTTGCGTGGATAGAAGTGTGTTTTAGTTGGAAACATCTTTTGCAGGGTTAGAACAAACTTTAAGTTCAACTTGTGTCGCTATCTTTAAGTGCCTCCAAGAACCTTCCTCATTCCATCTAAATTTGGAATTCAACCTAAAACCATCTTGCACCATCATAGCTCTCATCCAAGGCCCATATTTATCACTAGTGTCACACTCCATAGTACACTACCTCATTATTTGCCCCAACTTTCCACAAGCAAAGCAAAAATCTAAAATTCTTTATTTCTCATGAATTAATCTATTAATCCAAATCTCACTCTTAAGTGGTTTGGTACAATTTATCTTAACTCTTACCCATAGGAAACTCTTTAAACCATTCTCATGAACCACTGGTTTATAGTCTACCACCTCTTCAATTGAAGATTCATTTAAGCTAGCACTATTTTGTAGTCATTTGATCTAATTTTAATCTATGGATTTGAACCCAAAAAAATCTCAGAATCTAAATCTAATTCCCCAATATTGCAGTTTTCTCTCCACTCATTTAAAATGAAGACATGTCCCAAAATCGACCAGGGACCTTCCATTACCACCTTAGGCATCATATCTAGGGATTTAAAATTAACTAAGAACTTATTATCAACTATTGTATTAAAAGCAACCTCTCCACACTCCTTCCATAATTTTGGAGGATATTCATTACTACTAAACACCCTTCTAACCATCAAACTTTCTTATAACTAGTTATAGAGTCATTAAACTCCAAAATTAGACTTTCCTCAGAGTTTTTATCAGCAAATTGGAATGTTACTAGAGATTTTTCTTCATTTTGGCTTTCCATCACTACCTAACAACTAAGAAAAAGCAACCAAAAAACACAACACTAAAAAAAACACACATGATAGTAACATAACGACTAGAAGCAAAGGACTCTTATACATTATACTCTTGAGAATGAATAAAGAGATGACACTACTAATGATGGACATAAAAATTAATGGCATGAGAACAAAGAAGAGAAGGAATAAGAGATAATGGAAAAGACAAAAGGCAAGAATGATAAGAATATGAAGGAAACAAATGAGCTTTAATGTGCTAGATCAGTCAATTGATGTTGATTAGTGCAAGTGCTATGAATGTAAGGTTTCAAGTTTATGGCTTTTAAAGATGAAATGGGTTGTAATTTAAATGGGTTTTCTATTTTATTTTATTTTATTTTTGTTTGAGTTTATAGGTTCTATGTTGTATGTGAAAGTGAATGATGAAATTAAGTCAAGAAGTGATTATGCTTATAGTGAAGGGAATATGTTAAGGGGTAAGCAAGTGATGAAGTAGATGGTACTAGAAAAGAAATAGATGAGATGAAGTAAACAAAGAAAAAATGCTTGCATAAAGATTAAAAGAAGTGAAGTGTCTAACAAATTTTAACAAATCACTAGTTTGGTGAAGATGGTCTCACAATAGAGAGGATTTTCTCTCTAAAATAGAAAGAGAGGCACATTTTTGCCTTGAAACATCCTCCCTTGATTAATCAAAATTATGGTTACAACCCAACATTTGAGAATAATGTATTTCACCAATCGAAAGAAATTAACACTAGAATGTTTCTCCTTAACACTGTGTTTAGGAAGGGGGAAGGAATTAAAGTGGAATGAAAGTAAGGGGAAAGAATTGGAAGGAAAGAAAACTAAAGGAATTTTTTTTTTTACCATTGTTTGGAAACAAGGAAAAATGAAGAGAATGAAATGAATAGAAAGTTAATTTTTTAAAATGTAAAAACCTACAATTACTAGATAATATTTCATAAATAATTTTTTTAATTAAAAAGATTAAAATCAATGATGAATAAAATAGTAATCTTAAGAATTTTCCATTCCCTTCTCTCCATTTTTTAGAGAACATTTTTTTATGGGCTCAAGGGAATCAAATCCTCCCACACCTTCCTTTCCCATTTTCCTTCTTCTCAAACAATGGAAAATCAAAATTTTCCTTCCTCTCTCATTATTTCCTTTCCCTTTCCATTATCCTAAACATAGTGTAAAGTTGTGCTAAGTTAAGTTTTGTCTCAATATACACTTTCAGATATTTTTTAGACTAAATTATTATGATATTTTAGGTTTTTTTAATTGATTTAATGCATCTATAGATTCTAAAACACATTGAGCAATAACTTGGCAAAAATAAAAATAACTATAATCCTATATCTATGTAAAAGAATTACTTAGTACTGTATTAGAGAAAACCTTTATGGTGGCTGTGAAATTCAAGGCTGTGAATCCACTATCTTAGAATTGTGGTTGTTTATGATTATTAGAAATGTCATTGCAATTTATGTGAAGGAGGGGGGATTGTGTTCCAAGACTTGAGTGTTCCAAGACTTGAAACGTTACAATCCGCCATGTGTCACCACTAATTAGTGACATGTAAAGGCTCGTAACAAAACATAATCTTCAAACCTGTTCAACTTTACTTCACATTTCTATATATGACTCTAAGAGAGTTAAACAAATGACTCACAAGCAAGTCATTCCAACCACACATCAATATAATTGTCAACAATAACAAGTCTTCCACAATATTGACTTAGCTCATAATAACTAAAGCATAGCAACTCATAAAGTCTCCAACAAAGCTTTCATTTAATTGACCTTCTAGCTTCCACTTCACCTTAACTATTCATTATCATAATAATAATAAAAATCTCCAACATCACCACCTTGATAATAATAGTATACATCCCCAAACTTATCATACTTAGCATATTCACCATACTCACCTGCAACTAAAAAACGATAAAGGAATGAGTCTAAGTCTAGTACATGAGTACTACAAACACATGCACATGCTATAATGAACACATTATGCACATACAGAAATAAAACAATCACAACACAACTAATCTATTATTATCTTTATATTAACTAGCAAACAACACGGGAGTATTCATGATTTTGCTACACCATGTATGTATGTATGTATGTATGTATGTATGTATGTATGTATGTATGTTTTTATACATATAAGCATCACATGCAATTAAGTCCAATCTAAATTAAGTTCATTTAACTTACTAAGCTAACATCTACAAATGACAAACAGGGTAAACATGTACTTGGAGGAACTATTTCAATTTCAACTTGTCTGCTACTATCAATTCTATTAAAACTTGTCACGTAGCAAAAGACTAAACTTAGTGCTAGCCTACAACATTTACTAAGTTCACTAAGGTTGTTAAACTAAGAACTAGCTATTTATTTCCCTTCCCATTACTTTATTTTAAATAAAACTAGCCCAAGTTCAAAGAAAAACCAAGAAAAAGGAAGAAAGAAGCATGTTATAGAGATTATAGGAAAACATGGCGATTTAGAGGAGCATGGGTAGAAACACAGCCATGTATAAGGTCATGTACCTTTCTATACAAAAAGGCCTCTTAACACGCCCTAGTACACAGCTGTATACCTTAACATGAGTAGTTAAATAGCTATGTACCACTCATCTCTCTCCTCTTTTTCACATCTAAACAGGCAAATATATACCTTTGTAATTAGTCATGTATCCCTAAAAAATGCACAATCTCCTCTATTCTCTTCACAATCCATCCCTCTTTCCTTCCAACAACCAACAACCTCAATTTCACCATAAAAAAGTATCTAATTCATGATTTATAACACAGTTAGGGCACTTACTTATCTCAAATCAATTCAAAAGCTCTCAATTCGTTTGAACTAGCAACTTTGGCATCAAAGCTATGATACCAAAATCCATAAATTGACATAAACTCCACATCCCAAATATTTTCTCACTAAAGAAGGGAACGCTAAAAAATCTAATTGATTAGGAATGCTCACCTTTATAGTTGCATGTTGAATCGGGAATCCTTACATTATTGGAGTCTGGTTTAGTATGGGTTATGGTTTCTTGAAGAATAGAGAGAGAGAGAGAGAAACTAACACTAACAACAAAAGTGAGAAAGTACCATTAAAGTTTTTACAAGGCTTATATAGTTTGCCATCCAAAAGACCAAAAAGCTCCTCTTATAAACATGTTATTACATTAACGCCTCATAATTTATAACTCATTTTATTTTATGTTTTTTTGATATTTTACATCCTTCTCTTTGTACAAAAACTATCATCTTCGAAAGTTACCCGTATCTAGGAAGAGCTCTAGCTATTTCCTTTACATCTCCTCTTACAATTCCCAAGTTGCTTCCCATTCTATTTGATTACTCTATTGCACCTTGACATAAAGGATTACCCCTCATCTGAACACTTGTTCCTTAGTGTCAACAATTCAAAAGGGTTGTTTTACTATAGAAAGATTTGGTTATACATTCAAAGGTTTAAATGTTGTGACTTGATCTCAGTTAGGTATAAACTTCCACAACATGAATATATGAAAGAAATCAAACACTCTTGCTAAACTAAGCGATAAGGCCAACTTGTAAGCTACACTATCAATCCTCTCTAAAATCTCAAAAGGGCCAGCATACCGAGGATATGGTTTTCCTCTTAAACCAAATCTGACAACACCTTTAGTCAAAGATATTTTCAACAACACATGATCTCCCACTTGGAATTCCAAAGGTTGTTGCCTCTTATCAACATAGCTCTTCTGGCGGCTCTAAGCTAACTGTATCATTTCTTTAATTAATTTTTTCTTATTTATTTCTTCTTGAACCAATTTAGGTCCCAAAATTTATCTTTCACCAACCTTATCCTAATATAAAGGTGATCTACATTTCTTCCCATACAAAGCCACATAAGGAGCCATTAGAATTGTAGCCTAATGATTTTTATTATAGGCGAACTCCACTAATAGTACATGTTCTTCCCAACTTACTCTAAAGTCTAGCACATAAGCTTTCAACATATCTTCCAAAATCTATGTGGTTTTTTTTATTATCCATCAGTCTAGGGATGGAAAGCTATGCTAAATAGCAACTTGGTTCCTAAAGCTCAATTTAGGTTCCTCCAAAATCTCCCTATAAACCCAGTATCCCAATCTAAGACTATTGTCACAAAAACTCCATGTAACCTTATGATATGTTAAACCCAATTTCGATTACACAATGCTAATTGAGGATACAATTGAGAAATTGTTCAACAAAATGGTGTAATCCCTAATTGGAACGTGAACCCTAATTTCATGTAACAAGAACAAAATGAAACTCCAAATTCTTACCAGATATGACCCACTAGTAGAATTAAGAACAACTTGTAATTGTTGATACAATACATAACAATTTAAGTTTCACTCACCACAATCCCTAATTTTAGAATTGATAAGAGTGTTTATGGAATAGAAGAAAGCCCTCTTTCTACATGAACAAGCAACAAAATATATCTCCAAAAAGTCCCTTTTTTGTTCTCTTTTACAAGTATTTATATTAGTCATAAATATGGAAAAATAACATAAGGAAAATAGTGACACATGGTCGATCCCTTTGATGCACATCTCGGTCAATAATACACAACACAAGGCCGGTTTCCTTGATTCATTCCGGTTCACCATGGATCGTAAATCATCAACAAACCAAGTGCTAGTATGTTTGATCGTTTTCCTGTAATACTGACAAGTGTACTTGATTAAATACAAAACAATTATATAAAGTAAATAAAGACACTATGTGAATGTCTTTAAGTTCCATTTGATAAAAGAGGACTCTTTACTGTTAGGCTCTGTAGTCCTTTAGCTCTAGCTCGAGTAATGGATCCTATTGTTGCATTGGTTTGATTCCCATTATCTCCTCAGGCCTGTGGAAGATTTGCCCTCAAATCTAATGGGTCCTCTATCTTAGATGAGAATTTCTGAAAGTCACCTGGATTGAAAACCTTGGTTTGCATATGCTTGTTGCCCTGAAGTCATGATTGCCCTTGAGTCCTCTTAAGATGTATAGAACTCTTTTCATAAAGCTTCTGAATTTCCTGTGACTAATTCACTCTACTCAAGTTGTCTTCCAGTTCCTTCCGCCCCAATAATACAGACTTCTTTCCAGTAGTTTTATTGATCTGTTCTTGGGCTTCGTGTACCTTAGTAGGTGACATAGGAGTCAAAACAATCTGTTCACCATCCTTCTGAAACACATAAGTGTTCCTAAACCCATCATGCAACACTCTCCTATCAAATAACGAAGGTCTACCTAGTAGTATATATAATGCGCACATAGGAAGATCACAAATAATTTCATCCTGATACTTTTCCCCTATGCTGATTGGAACCTTAACCCTTTGAGTGACACACAGACTGTCTTGTTCACTCAACTAGTGCAATTTATAGGGATTAGGTAGTGGGGTAGTGACTAATTGCAATCTATTTACTATTGCAGCAAATACTACATTTATGCAACTACCACTATAAAAAAAAAGAAAAAGAAAAAAAGAGCACATAAATTACCTTGAACCCTATAGGGAATATGGAATAGGTTTTCCCTCTGTACATTCTCAACATTTGGAGATGTAGTCATTACCCTACGCAACACATTAATAGCCAGATATTGATTATTTCCCTTGTCTTCATGTACTTCAGCATTTGGATCCTCATAATACTCCTTTAGCACTATTGACAAATCTATTGGCTCAATTATCTCTTCCTTACCATCCTTACTTTCTACCTCTATAGCAGTCATCACCCTTTTGTTAGGACATTGAGCAGCTAAGTGTCCAAAGCCCAAACATTTGAAGCATTGGATTTGACGATTCTTTCCACCTGATGACCCAGGCACTATTTGCTTAATGTCTAACCAGCAATTACTTTCCCCTTTCCAGAAATTTCCTTCTCCCTTCCAATCTCAGTAACAGCTGCATTTGCTTCCACAATCTTATCAATTCCTCGTTGTTCACTCTGTTGACTATCTGACTCATATAGTTTAATAGTGGATCCATACCTGTTACTCGCTGCTCTATAAGGGTTAGAACGCCTTTGTCTCTCCTTTCAAAGTTAACTAAACAACCTCATTAAAGGAGTCATATCACTGCAACTTTATTAAGCAGGAAATTTCATATTTTAAACCGAACACAAATCGTGCCATAGTCTATTCAGGAGGTTCGACTACTCCACATCGAATCATTAGTGCCTCAAACTCTTAAACATACTCTTCTACTGTTTTGCCTCCCTATCTCAATGTCTAGAGACGCATGAATAACTCCTACTTGTAGTGTTCTAGTATAAACCTCTTCCTCATAACCCGTTTCATTTCCTGCAAAGTACAAATCTCAACATCACCATCTCTCCTTCTATAGGCTACAAGGTTCTTCCACCATAAGGTGGCATATCCTGTAAACTCGACTACTACTAGACGAACCCAAGTGTGATCATTAATTTCATAATACTCAAAAAGGCCCTCTACCTTATCTTCCCAATCAATATAAGCCTTTTGTAGAACCCTTTCCAGCAAATGAAGAAATTTGCAATTTTACATATTCCAGACCCCTAGGCAGCCTAAACTCATAGTTAGGATAAGGTTCATCCTCAAATTTATCATCCCTTTCCTCCCGATAAGCATGATAATCTCCTCCTAATCTCCTGCCCCTATTTCCTCCTACTACTCCTTCCCTACGTGCATCATTATGTGCTACCTAAGGCGGGGGTGCCTATGGATTTGCCATTGATGGTTGTGGTAATGTCATCTAATCAATCCGTGTTGCTAGTGTAGCAACAATAGTAGTAAGATCATGCAATTGTTCTTCTAAAGTTCTTCTACCTACAACAAGAGGTCCCTGACCTCTTCCTACAACCTGACTATTAACCTCATTACCAATTCTAGCCATTCATGCTATCATTCGACATGGTTGTTGAATTAAACTTGGACAATTTTTTTTATACAATCATACCTCCACAACAATAATTTCTCCAACCCTAAATACACTCTTCACGACACACACACGCACTTCACGGTACAACTCACACACTCTCACAGCATAACATATACACACTCACGGTACAACACACCTATAAGGCACAACACACACACACTTACGGCACAACATACCCTTAAGGCACAACACACACACACTCACGACATAATACACCTTCACGGCACCACATACACTTATGGCACTACACACTCTCCACGGCACAATTTCCTCAAAACTCAAGTTAATATTGCAATCAAAGCAATTTAATGCACAATTGCTACATAATTATGGAATCAATTTATAGTAATCTCCCAACCTTCTACAGCAAGAACCCTAAATAATACATTCCTCACTTCAATTCATAATGACCAAGGTAGACATAGTACAAATTCAAACAATTTCTCAATTTTAATTCACATAACAATGAATTGCTCAATGGTACGATATAAACCCTAAATCCCCAATTCAAAATCAAGACTCCCACGTGTAATTCCCCCTCTCAACCGTAGCTCTGATACCAAAAGATGATATGCCAAACCCAATTTCGATTACACAGTGCTAATTGAGGATACAATTGAACAATTGTTCAACAAAATAGCATGATACCTAATTGGCACGTGAACCCTAATTTCATGTAACAAGAACAAAATGAAACTCCAAATTCTTACTAGATATGACACACTAGTAGAATTAGGAACAACTTGCAATTGTTAGTGCAACACATAACAATTCAAGTTTCACTCGCCACAATCCCTAATTTTAGAATTGATAAGAGAGCTTATGGAATAGAAGAAAGCCCTCTTTCCACGTGAACAAGCAGCAAAATATATCTCCAAAAAGTCCCTTTTTGTTCTCTTTTAAAAGTATTTTTATTAGTCCTAAATATGGAAAAATAACATAAGGAAAATAGTGACACATGGTCGGTCCCTTTGATGCCCATCTCGATCAACAATACACAACATAAGGCTGATTTCCTTGATTCATTTCGGTTCACCATAGACCGTGAATCATCCACATACCAAGTGCTAGTGTGTTTGATCGTCTTCCTATAATACCGACAAATGTACCTGATTAAACACAAAACAACTATATAAAGTAAATGAAGACACTATGTGAATGTCTTCGGGTTCCATGTGATCAAATAAGACTCTCTATTGTTAGGCTCTATAGTCCTTTAGCTCTGGCTCGGGTAATGGGTCCTGTTGTTGCATTGGTTTGATTCCTATCACCTTACAATTTCCTTAATGTACAATTATGCTAACTTACCTAAGGTGTAACTGATGTTGATGGATATAAAATGTGCTGACTTGGTTAATCTATCTACTATCACCCATATAACATTATGCTTTTCTTTGGTTCTAAGAAGTGCTATGACGAAATCTAGTCACATGTTCCTATCTCCATTTTATTATGGCTAAAGGTTGTAGTTCACTTGCCAATCCCTAATGTTCTATGTTAATCTATTGACATCTCAAACACTAAGAGACAAATTTCCATATTGCATTATGTGGGGAAAAAGGAAATCATTTGAATTCAAATACTTTCCATTAACTTGAAGTAGTTATTGAGTAGCATTAAGGAGTGTTGTTCGAATTTGAATTGTCTTACCTTTTGTGGAGAAGGTTGCATTAAATAGTGTATTTGAATTGTTGCTCGTTGCATTATTTGTGAATTGCAGTGTAAGGGAGTTGCAATGTGAAGTGTTATGGCAAGGAAGTGTTACATTTTGAAGTGTTGTTGTTATTGTTTGAAGGGTTGCACTGTGTATGTGTATAGTGTGAGTGGCGGTGTAAATTGTTGTGTGTGTGTGTAGTGGTGATTGAAGTGGTTGCACTGTGAATGTGTGTAGTGTGTATGGCGGTGTGGATTTGAATAATTGTATGTGGTGTAAGGTACTACACGTGAGACTAAGGTGTGAGTGTGAAACCGTGACTAAGAAAGGCAAATTGAGTAGTGAAGTTTGAAATTCAAAAAAAAAAAAAAAAAGCATTTAAGTGTGAAAGTTAATGAGATTCATTACTTAAACACTTACTTAGTTAAATTTAATATCTTAACTACTTGGAAGTGTTTATTTATGGTTCATTTATTTGACTATACTTGAAGTGTCAAGAAGTATTTATTGTTTTAGGTGACTTGCTGCATCATAGGTGTACAAGTGTGTGTGTGTGTGTGTTATTGTCTAAACGTATTATTGTGGCGTGGTATTGTGAAGGGAGTGTGCTGCAAATTATGAGATTATACTTCAACAAATCACATCCACAAGCATGTCAAATGACAATGTAAATGGGGGGATTGGTAATGAGGCCAATAGCTAGGTTGGTAGAGGATAGGGTCATCATACTGCAGGTAGAAGAACCTTGGAAGAACAACTTCAGGACCTTACTACCATTGTTGCTACATTAGCAACAAGGATTGATAGGATGACAGTATCACAACCACCAATGGCAAATCCTCAAGCACCACCAAGAGTAGCTCCACAAAACATCCAGAGAGAGGAAGCAATAGGAGGAGGAAACATGGGAAGAAGAATGGAAGGAGATCATCATCCCTATAAAGAGGAGAAGGATGACAACTTTAGGGTCAATCCTTACCCAAACAGAGATTTCAGGCCACCTAGGGGCTTGAAGTTTGTGAAGCTACAGATGCCTTCATTTGATGGTAGGGGTTCAGCAAATGACTATCTAGACTGGGAGGATAAGGTTGAGGGCCTTTTCGAATGTTATGAGATAGATGATAACACCTTAGTTCAACTTGCTGCCATTAAATTCATACTTGGAGAGATGGAGAGGTTGAGATTCAACCTAGAGAGACATGAAAAGGGTTTTGAGAAAGAGGTTCATTCTTGAACATTATAGGCAAGAACTTTTTATGCGTCTTCAGACTTTGAGATAGGGAGGCAAAATAGTAGATTATGTGCAAGAATTTGAAACCCTGATGATCAAATGTAGGTTAGTAGAGCCTCTAGAGTAAACCCTAGCATGTTTTGTATATGGGTTAAAATATGAGATCGCATGTGTAGTTGAGCTCTAGAGATA
This sequence comes from Laguncularia racemosa, assembly GCA_037954665.1. NCBI lineage: Eukaryota > Viridiplantae > Streptophyta > Magnoliopsida > Myrtales > Combretaceae > Laguncularia > Laguncularia racemosa. The sequence goes on from JBBMOL010000040.1 coordinate 2,434,090, forward strand.
CAGTACACTTGACAAAGCTATACAGTTAACCTTGAAAGTGGAAAGGCAGAGGCGATTCAATCCATTCCAGGTTACTAGTAGCAGGCCCAATGCTACTACTAGGTCCATGGGAGTTGATGGTCATTCGGGTGGGCCAAAGGGAGCTGGTGAACCTGTCAGGGCAGTGGACAGAGCTACCCCCAGCACAAATAGAGAGAAAATGACTTCTGGGAAGGATAAAGAGGTAATTGGACTTGATGTTAGGTAGACTGTACCTAAGAACAACCAGTGGGAAAATGCACCAAGTTAAATGCTTTAAATGCATGAGATTTGGACATATGGCTACACAGTGTCCTAATAAGAGAGTCATGACAGTTATGGAGGGTACTAGAGAAGAAGAAGAGGATGAACAAGAATCTATCGAGCCTACAAATCTGTCTATAGCACTATAGGAGTACTATGACGATTAGAACGCTGAGACACATGAGGAGGGAACAGGTGAACAGTATTTACCTATTAATGTGTTGCATAGGGTTCTAACTATATCTTCGCATGCTAGGGACAAACAGAGAGAGAACATATTCCACACTTCTTGTAGGATCAAAGGTAACATTTGTGTACTAATCATTAATAGTGGTAGTTGCACTAATGTCTATCTACTGCATTAGTAGATAGATTACAGCTAACCACTAGTCCACATCCTAACCATTATAATTTGCATTCATTGGACAATCGAGATAGTATGCATGTTAGACAAAGGGCAAAGGTGCTAGCTAATGTAAGAAAGAAATATCATGATGAGATCCTTTGTGACGTGATTCCCATGTGTGCCTTTCATTTGCTGTTGGGTAGACCCAGGATGTTAACTAGGAAGGTGTTACATAACGGATTCAGAAACACTTATATGTTTCGAAAGGGAGGGTCTCGAATAGTACTAACGCCTATGTCTCCATCAAAGGTGCACAGTTTCTAAGAGCAAATCAGGACTATTTTTGCTTCTCCTAACAGTGGGGCAAATGATATCTGCAAAGGCACCATGGTTCAGTCCAAGATATGACCCTCTAAATTTGAGAGCAAATCTTTTAGAGGCCTGAGGAGATAATGGGAATCTACCCTGCGATCCCAATAGTTAGGGAACCTGATTTGGATGTATGATCCAAATTGCTCACATGTATCCATTTCCTTATTTAATAATGTTTGGATTACATTATAGCAGGTACAATGATCAGTCTTTACAAGATGCCAAATAACCTACACTATTGATCAAATTGGGAACATCATCGGACTCACATCCAACGGCCTGTGATGAACACAATTGACATGAAGAACCGGCACTTTGAAGACCATCTTTGTACTTGTCTTTTTGAACCGATCACTTTATAATCATTTTTGGAATATTTTTATTTGTTTGTATTTTATTGAATTAGAACCGACCACTTAGTGGTATAGGCGTAATTTTTTGGGCATTTTAACCCTTGCTAAGAAGGGTTTGTAAGGGACTTTTGAACATTTCACAAATCTGAAAATTGTTGCCATGGAAAGCTTACCCCTTTCACGTCTCATACTCTTATCAATTTCATCCTTGAAATTGTGGCGAGTGGCTTAAGGATTATTGTGAGTAACATCAATATTTCTTATGTTGTTTTCAATTATTGCTAGTGTGTTATATCTAGTGTATGACTGGATTGGTTACTTGTTCAAGAACACGCCATTTAGGGTTCCATTTTCAATTTAAGGTCACACCTCAATTGATTGGAATTTGGTTCTTATTTATGACATCCTTTATATAGATTACAATTACAAGTAAAGCTTATCCTAATTTCCATGGAAGCCCCTTGAGTTTTAGGGATTTTAGTGTGTTTATTGAAATCACACCTCTAGTGGTTTGTTGTATGAATTTTCATTTGTTATTATCAATTGCAATCAACAAGTGAAGCACATCATAATTTGGTATAAGAGCAATTTGTTTCATGCAAATTAGGGTTCACAAGTTACTTGGCATCACACCATTTTGAGAATTGTTAATTGGTTTTGTGTTCATGTGCTTTGGTCGTTTAAGCATATTAGATAAGATGCCTCATAATTCCATTCTAATGTGTGAGGTATTCAATATTTAAGAGATTAATTTTATGGGACCTTTTCCAAGTTCCTTTGGTAACAAATACATTCTAGTGGCAGTTGACTATGTTTGTAAATGGTTTGAGACTCAAGCTTTAGCTGCAAATGATGCTAGAGTAGTTGCCAAGTTCCTAAAGAAATTATTTTCATGCTTTAGCACACCTAGGGAGATAATAAGTGATATGGGTACACACTTTTGCAATCAATAAATTGAAAAAATACTTCATAAGTCTGGGGTCACCTATAGGATAGCTACTCCTTATCACCTCTAAACGAGCAACTAAGTGGAAGTAACTAATAAGGACCTAAAAAGGATTCTAAACAAGACAATGTCATCCAATTATAAGGATTGGATGGTAAAATTAAATGACTCACTTTGGGCTTATTGGACCGCATATAAGACTCCTTTAGCTACTACACCATATAGGCTAGTATATGGGAAAGCTTGTCATCTTCCAGTCGAAACTAAACATAAAGCTTATTGGGCACTTAAACTTGTGGGTTTTGACCTTGATTCTGCAAATAAAAAGAAGAAGCTTTAGCTGAATGAATTGGATGAATGGCGAGTAGTGGCATATGAGAACACTTGAATTTACAAGGATAGACCAAGCTGTACGATGATCAAAGAATTAAACAAGACAAGCAATTTCAAGGAGGAGATCGGGTGCTATTATACAACTCCCATCTTAATTATTTCTTGCAAAACTCAAATCCAAGTGGTCCAAAACATTTATCGTCACCAAGATCTACCCCTATGGGGCAGTTGAGGTCTTACATAAAAAAAAAAAAAAGGTGTGTTTAAAGTCAATGGTCAACAATTAAAAATTTATCTAGGAGGTGAGTTTAACCAAGAAAACCAAGAGGAGTTTACTCTTTACCCTGCTAAACCATAAATGAAATAACATCTATCAAGCCAATGACGTTAAAAAAAAAAGTGCTTCTTAGGAGGTAACCCAAGTTTGGTTTTGTTTAGTCTTATCTAGTTTAGTTAAATTTATTTTCACTTCCCTACACTTGGTTACTTGAAAAAATTATACTTGATCTTTGTCTTGAGAAAGAATGTGTGTAGGATAATGATTGGAATGATGAAAAAAAGAAAACAAGGGAGGAAAAGGAGCTACACAGTCATAGGCATGGTTGTGTCTAAGGGCATGCAGCCTTGCATGACCCAATACACAACTATGCCTATAAAAATATGCATGACACGCCCTATAGCACAATCGTACTTATAGCCATGTCAACTAGCATGCCTAATAACATGACCTAGGCACAACCATGTCAAAGAAAAAGAGAAGAAATAAATTCATAAGAGGGACACACTTAAGTATACAGTTGTGTACTTACTTATGTCGAGCAAGTAAAAAAACACATAAAAAGATATACATGCATTGACACGGCCATGTCAATGCTCGTGCCAAGTAAGCACAAAAATGCACAAAAAGGTACATAGTTAATTGACATGGTTGTGTCAATTGCCATGCCTAATATAATTGTTATCAACATGCTCATTGGCACAGTCGTGTCGACTCACCAAACATTGGTCTTGATTGTATCAATAGGCAAAACGCCCAAGTATACACTCGTGTTGGGGGCCGTGTCACCCTTTATGCACTTAAAAATTAAGTTTTTCTCTTCCCCTCATCCTCATTCCCTCTAATTCCATCACATACACACATCCACTCATGCACACATAACACTTCTCAAGCTATTGCCTGCACTTTTTACTAGTTTTTGCCCAAATCAAGTATGTTTCCTCTTCCTTCTCTTTCTAAAACTAAAGATATTTGTTGTTCTTGTTAGATATCCAATTGTTCTTGCTGTTTCCTCTGAGATTATCTAAGTTGATAAAATTAGATTTTTACGAGTTCTCGAGTAGTAGTTTACTATTTAGTAGGAAGATTCTCTGTTATTATGTTAGATCTGCTACATTGAAGCTATTTTTGGGTGCAATGAGCTATCATAGTGTTATGTTCTACTCATTCTTAGTCAAATGTAATTTCTTAAGAATACATTCATGTAGTAAGAAGTTAATCGAGCATATGTAAAGTAGCTAAGCTATCTTTTTTATTTCATGTACATTGATATTATTGCATGAAGGGAAGTTTACATGTTCCATGTAGTTTAAAGTTATTTTTTTCATGTAAGAATCATGCCACTCAAACACATAAAAAAGAAGCAACGTGTTGAGGTTACTAGTATGAGCTTATAGCAGGAAGGTCGTATCGATACACTGTCCATGCTACAATTCCACAACTTAGCCCATAAGAAGAAGTATGATTTGATTAAGAACTAGCCCTTCTGACAATCATGCTACATTGATTAGGATGTTCTAGAGCAAGCTGGATTGACAAACCAAGTTAAAGGCCTAAATTAGTTTAAATGAAGGGGGTGGTGGTGGTGGTGTAGGATCTAGGAACCCGCCTTTATCCAATTGTCTCATGAGTTCCTGACGACATTTAAATTGGCCCTTGAGTCTACTTCATGGAATAATGACGATGGGATCTAATTCCACGTTGATAGTAACACTTACCACATGATTGTTACTCGATTTTCCATTATGATGGGTCTATACAATGAGGGGTTTACCTATACTAACCGATATGTTGCTTTACCAACTGAGATGCCCCAAGGACTTACAAAGGGTAGATATTGGCTTCAATCAGTACCAAGGGTCTTTATGCGCCAAAACAATCAAAGGCATCCACACTACGTAACTCGACCCATAGGTATCTTCACCGATTACTTGCACATACATTGAGTAAAAGGGGACATGTTTTTGAGTCGTTGGTACTATTGATGTTTACTATTTACATAATATGATTGAGAGGCATCCTATTCATTTTGGGGGTTGCCCTGGCTGGTTTTTTGTGACATTAGTCTCACAATTCATAAGTCAATTCTATTTATGTTAGTCTGTATATCATGGAACTAATTAAGCAAATAAGTATATTAAAAAACTTACCCCTCATGCAAATTGGTTGCTTGATGAGTCCCATTAGGGTAGAATCATTAAAGGCAATGGGGATATTGCCTAGAGACACCCCAACTATATAACCTACAACAAGACTAAAAGAAGAAGAGGAATATGCTATACTGCTATCGTTAAGTCCAAGTAGCTCATCTACAACTCATTCTGATGATATTACAAGTATTTCTCATATGATGCATCAGATGATGAGTATACAAAAGGACCATGCAATGCACACAAGATGAGTATTGTAGAGAATTTAAGGAAAACTTCAAGAGAATGGATAAAAGGTTAATTGAGTTGAAACATATGTCGAGATCCTATCGACTCATAACGAGATTCAAATTCCACCTCCTAAGGAATTTCATGATGATGATGTGTATATCCCTATTGAATTTGACGATGACGATGACCGGGATGATTATGGGGTAAAGGCTTGAGGCTAGATTAGTAGTTTTCATTTTTTGTATTTTCTATTTTTGTCTATACTAATGTAAAAGACTCATGTAATCAATTTCAATAACTAGGTGCAATTATTTCTTTTATTTTATTATTAGTATTATTATTATTATTACTACGTTGTTTTTTTGTGCTAGGAACACTACTTAAAATTAGGAACTTGGCGTCAAGCTTTTCTTCAAGATTTTTCTAGTCTTCAAAGACTCAAGAACTATTTGTTTTCCTTATTTCTTTCCCTCATTAATTATTCTTTTGTTTGTCATGATTACTTTGGTGCATATTGTGTACATTGGGGGGTAATGTACAATTTTAAGTGTGGGGAAGCGAAATAATATGAAAAGTCTTAAGTCTTTACCAAGAATTACTATATGATAATTTATCGCTTTTAGTAGTACTAATTAAATAAATTGCATTCATAATTTAGAGGATTATGGATTTTTTTTTCGAACTCTTGATGTATTTTTACCTTTTCATTAGTGAACTTATAACACTTGATTAGAGTTTAATTATGAAATCTTTATAAATTAGAGTTACATTTTATTTAGGCTTAGAATTTAGATTCTTCATATTGGAATAATATTGCTATTCAAGGATTGGGAATTCGAGTTTTTAAACTTACTTTGATATATGCTTATCTCTTAAAAGTTATTATAAGTATTATGCTCTCGAATAATAAAATTAACGAAATTTGTATTTTGAAGGCTCTTCCTATAAAATAAAAGCTAGGAGATAAAATAAAATAAATATAAATAAGGTGCAATAGTGGGCCTCATTGACTCGAGCAATTAAGCCTGCGGAATGCCATTCAAGGGATAACACCTATTGACTTGAGTGACAAACTTAGGATCACTAGCCTAAAGCTCACTACATGGGTCAAAAGAAAAGTTCAAGAAATTTAAATTAATAAAAAAATATATAGAGAGTTAATGGATGTTTGAAGGGGTATCCTAAAACCTAGTAGTCTAAGTTCGTCTAGTCCGAAACTTACTAATCAATGAAATTACTCCATGCTGCTTGAGGAGAAAAAAAAAAAAAGAACAGTAAACTTCTAGTTAATATAAAAAATTAGGAACGATTTTCAAGGGATAGATGGAGTAAACTTTTATTTGATGTTATGGTAGTAAGAGGGATGAAAAAGAGGAAGTATACATTTTAGCTAAGTGGACAAAATTTCGAAAACCTTTTTCTTGATTGGATAATGTTTGGTATGATTTTAAGTTTATATATCATTGTCTAAATGATATGATAAATTTTGATATTGCATAGACTAACTTCTGAATTCTAATATTTAGTGTTTATAGTGCATTAAATATGATTGGGTAGAGAAGATATTGAGGGTTAATAATTTTTACAATGAATGCAATTTGTTTAAGAGCGAATTTAGGGATAATTATCTAAGGTAATTGGTAAAGCAAAATTTGTCATTGATCTTTAATGTTTATCTTTGCTTAAGGATAAGCAAATGTTTAAGAGTGGGGAAGATTGATAAGTGTTATAAAACACCTATTATTTGTAATATTTTTATAATAGTCTTTCATACAATTTCTTAATATTTTAGATGGATATTACACTTAATTAGCCTTTATTTTGATTTTAGAGCTTTGCATTGTGATTTTTTATGAAATAGAACAAAGATGCACAAATTGTATGCAATTCAAAATGAAAATATCAAGGTTACATGATTGGGAAACTTGATACAATCTGTAGCATGATCATGTCTAAAGCTGTATCAAACAAAGTAAGGAAAAAGGCTTGATGGAACAGTCATGCAAGAGGCCATGTAATGCTACACAGCCATTGAGATGCCTGTGTCAAAGGGCGTGTTGAAAGCAAATTTTTGAAAATTTTCAAGAAAAAAGGTACTTAGGCGTTTACACGATCGTGCCATACCCATGTCAAGCAAATACTCTATTTTCCAAACCAATTTTTCAAGCTAATTTTCACTTTCTTGAAGAGTTATTTATCCCAAAGATTCAATTTCCATTTGTGAGAAGTTAAGTTTCCCACTTCCTAAAGATGTAATTTCTGCCTTTTGAAGAAATATTTCCTCATTTATGAAAATTATGATTCCATTCTAGAAAACTACAACTTTCCTAGACAATGGGTTTCTGATTAATTTAAAAGGGGTAAAGTTCAAGCAATGGATATGGAGTTTTTTAAATTAGCAATAACATAGTAATAGATTTTACAATTATTTCTGTCTTATTGATGTTTTTCTTTATAAATTATTTTTATATTTTTTCTTTTAATTTTAATATGATGCTAGCTTAATTTTCTTTTATACTCAGGTATGATGAACCTTAGAACGAGCATATGATTTTCTAATTTATTATTCAATGAAATTATTGTTATTCTTGTAATCTAATTATGCGCTCTTCATCATTTTCAAATTAATATTACTAGTGTACTAATTTGATATTTAATTTCTTACACAAAGATCAGGAGATCCTATTTTTGAATAGATCTAGCATAATTAGAAGGAGTTGCATACAATCCTAAAGATAGAACGATGTAGACCTTTCAGATCATAGTTAAACCTAATAGTGGAATTCACAAAACAAAAGTAATAAAATTCCAAGAGTTTAAATTAGGAAGAGATTCCAATTAATTAACTTGGAATTAGAAATTAGTAAACTTGATAGAGCTATTAGTTCAATTTAAGAATTTCTATGGTCTAAGAATACAATAATGAAATTAAATAATAATTAGTTAATTGTGTTAGTAATTTTAGGGTAATTCAATATCTAAGTACACTTTTAATGATAGTTTCTTTCTTAAATTTTATTTGTTAGTTTCCTCATTTGATGTTGGTGATTAAATATTAAGAAAAGGGTAATTAATAATACTCGTAGTCTTTATGGAATTGACACCCGATATTAATATCCATTATAATATAAAAATCGATAGGTGCACTTACTTAAATGTCTTAAGATAGTTAGATAAACCAATATCAATATAATCTTAGCACTTAAATATAAAATTACAATACAACAAAAATTTAATAAAACAAAGTTATATAATCTATAATATATAGATATATATATAACCTACATACATATATTATATACATAAAAATATATTGTATATTTATTATATATATTCTCTATAGGTAATATACTTAAATAATATCATTTTTTTAAATTCACAAAATAAGATACTTGCAAAAATTATTCTAAAAATAAGTTTTAAAGTTTGCAGACCTTACCTATGCCTTCAGTTTTGTCAAATTTTGCAAAACTGAAGGCACGGATAGCCAAGTCAGTCTCATACATGTAATCCTATCATCAAATTTTTATCATTAAACATCCATCGAACACGTGTGCATTACAAACTTTAAAAAAAAAAGAAAAGAAAATAAAAAATCATAGACACTACAGTATCTGAAGTTAATAATTGAAAAACGATTACAAAAATACAATTATTTTCATTTTACCTGCAAACTTCATCTCTTTGTTTTATTTCTCTCATTTACAGTCTCACATGAAGAAGAAGAAATAGTTCTACAGATACGAAGCTTGTTGGATTTGAATGAGTCCAGTGAGATTTACCATTTTCTTAATGAGAACACTCGATTAATATACATTATAGTATGTATTTTCACAAAAAGTTGAAGTCTTTTCTATTAATGTGTTTGTTTTCAGTATCGAACAAATTTGTTGCTGCAATGTGATGTGTTTTAAGAAATATTACTAGTTGTTGTTAGTTTATAATATGATAGAGATGATTTATATAGATCATGTAATACATAAATGTGGTTTTTTGAAAAAAAAAAAATGTGTTCTACAATTTTTACGTAAATTTGTTAGTTTAATTGGATAATCGAATAAACATAGGAAAAATAATTTTTACTGTGTTGTACAATTTGGTTGTGAAATTTTGAAAAAAAAAATTAAAAGTAAAACGTAAATGTGGTTTTTTTTTTTTCCTTTTTGTTACCTTGCTAGAAAAATATCAATTATGTACAATGTAAAATATAAAAAACCGATATTAGCTATTTATGTCGAATAGCTAGTAATTTATATATATATGTACTGTGGATAGGAAAACAATGGGTGACAATGTGAAATTGATAATCTATGCTTTTGGAAATATTGTTGGTGATAATTGGAGGCTTGAATATGATAAGGATCTAGTTAAAAAGTTAACAATGAAGAAAAATATGAATTACACCCAATTCTTGAATAGAATATGCCGAAGTATTGAAGTCGACCCAACCAAAGAAGGGATTGAGATAATTCACATGCATCCTATTTTCTATGAAGGCAATTTATCTTATGCCTTGATGGCAATCAGAGATGATAATAATGTTGAAAATTTCATTGAAACAATTGAATCGTTTGGAGATCATGGGATATAACTATATGTGATGTGCTAACGTCCAATTACAAGTATACAATTGCAATTGAAAATCTAATTACATAATACACAATCAAAAGGGTATGAAATCAAAATTGAATTGTAACCCTAAAAATTGCATGAAAGAGATAGAAGAAAAGGATGAACTAATTCCTCACCAAATATTACTCACTAGTTGGAATTATGATGGATTTGATGTTGTTGATATCACATACAACAAAGATCAAATCCTACTCGCCACACTTCTATGAAGAAATGATAAGAGTTTACGTGAAAATGAAGGTGCTCCTCACGGTTTTCAATTTTGAAAAATAAGATGTCAAATGTCCCCTTACAAAACCTAATAAGTTAGTATTTATACCCTACTCTAAAACAAGGAAAATTACAACATTGCCAAATAGTCAAAACCGGTCCTATGAGCCACTTAAGAACCGATTCTCCACATGAAAGAGAGTGAAGATGGCCGATTTTGTCAAGTGAAATAAAGGCTAGTTCCTCTTGTCTTTGTTGGTTCAAGTATAACTTACACACTTGAGATTAGTGTGTTAGTTCATCAACCTGTAAAACCGACAAATGTAATTGTTGAAATGCAAAAAAATTATACAATGGAAAAGAAGATACTAAACAAATATCTTCAGGGTCTAATTGTTCAAAAAGGACTCTCATCGCCAAATTTTGTAATCATTTGGCTTTTGCCCTGGTGATGGGTCCTATAGGTATATGATTCCTATCAATATGTTAGAATTTCTGAAGATTTAAGGGATCCCTCTCAAGGGCAAACATTCCAAGAAGGGGGATACCCGCATTCCTTGTTTAACATAGAAGAAACTAAACTATTTGATGGACCAGGTGGGGAACATTAAGCCTGATGCCCCAACGTAGTTTAATGACATATCGATGGAAAAGTGGACATTGGCTCATGATAGTTGCTTTTGGTTTAGGTATATGACCTCCAACATTGTTAAAAGCTAAATCTCTGTCTTGAAAGGAGCTCGAGGGTTACCCATGACTACTTTGGTAAAGAAAACCCTCTACAATTACGTCGAGCACCTCATCAAGAAGCAATCGAAGGCGTTTAAGAATATGGCGAATGGGTGAATCTTTACCAAATATGCCACCAAGAAGATAAACAGATGAAATTCACGAGCTAGCAATCATTGAGTCATTGAGTTTAGTAGGTAAGCCAAATTTTTTGAAGTGCTCATCGATAGTCGTCGTGCAGCGAGTGGGTTAAGGTGAGGGGGCTGGACGCACATTGTTGGCTTTAGTCGCAACACATGCACATGCCAAAATTGGCAAATATACCAAATCCCATGCTCCCACACTTATGCAATTGGTGCTTCAATCAGGCTTGATATTTCGACATCTATACCGAATTGGCACAAGTGGACACACCAAGAACTCACATATAGGATCCACTTCCTACCAATAGGCCCGACAACATGGATTAGGAGTTGGTATAGTTCCCGTTACTCTGTCCAAGACTAAAGCTTGTGTGGGAAGCTGAGGGGAAAAAGATATCGCATGGAGATAGACATTAGGGAGCATCCAAATAGGATCACATGTGGACTTTACCAAAGGGAAAGCCATAATAGAAGAACTTACCCACGTCAACACGATAATGGTAAACATTGCATAATCAACTACATTATTAGTTCCATCTTAGTTTACCCTTGCACATTTATGATATCGAATCATAACTTATGTAATACTAACATTGTTTGTTTTCATTTTGTAGATTAGATGAAGCCTTGGCCATTTTCTCCAATCAGTTATAACACAGTAGAAAAGACTCCTTTTATGGATGTTGACAATTCTTGTACACCATTATTTCCAATTTTGTAACTTCTTTACATCTTGTAATAAATTATTTTTTTTTATTGTCCTATCTACGCATTTCACAATCATTTCTAAACTTTTTTAGTAATTATCAAATTTTTTTTCAATTTTAACTTTCCTCAAATTACTTCTTTTATTGTCTTAAAAATTAAAAAAAAATCCATAAATTTAAATATTACAATAATTTGCATTAAAAAAATTCCAGCAAAAATTCATTATTTTAAAAGTTACCAGTCTTCATTTCGCATTAAAAAAAAAAATTGTAAAACTGAAGGCGCAGACCCTACCTATGCTTTCAATTTTTCCAAATTTGGCAAAACCGAAGGCACGAGTAAGGTCTACAACTTCAAAACTTATTTTTAGAATAATTTTTGCGGATACCCTATTTCGTGAATTTTTTTACAAAATGATATTATTTAAGTATATTACCCTATTCTCTACATATATATGTTATGTAGTTTTATAATCTATATTTAAGTAAAGTATACATATGTTATTATGATGAATAGGCTGATACATATAACATATGTATTTAAATTACATATTTATTATATATATGTATATTATATATATAACATACATATAGATATATATTTTAATGTATGATGTAATTTATGTATATCTATATGTATGTTATATATATTATACATATATATATGTGTGTGTGTATGTGTTATATATATATATATATATATATATATTATTAGTTATTTTATTGTTAAACACGTTTGCGAGTAGAACTCAAAACCTATTTGTGGGATTTTTCTAATAGATTGGTTCATAAATAGATTTGCAAGGTAAACCCAAACTTCAATACAAATTTTACTATATTTAAATGAGTCCGATTTATTTGTATTTTGTATCGATTTTTTTCATATACAAATCCATTTATAACTGTACCATATCGCATTCAAGTTTATAGATTGAAAATGGGAAAGAAAAAAAAAAAAAGAGAGAGAGAAAGATGGAAAAAAAAAATCTAGCATAGCGGTGAATTGCCCCATATGCAAACATGAATGGAGCACGCGTAATAGAGCAATTTAAATAGTGAGAATAGTAGTTGAGAATTTAAAATAAAATAATAATAATTTTTAGATTTTATTATTCAAACAATGTAAGAACAAGTATTATAATCCTTATTAAACACATAATTTTCAACTAACATTATTCTGTGAATTACGAGGCAAACAAAATACATGCAGAAGTATTTTATTATACATTGACTATAAACAATGGTCAATATATGTAACTCTCAATATTTCATATGATGCTGATGATTTCTCATTAATTATTATCCGGTCTTAGATAAAGCACAATGCAATGTCTTCTTTTTATTTATTGCTTTTGACTACAATTAAAATATATATATATATATATATATATAACTGCTCGCGAATATAAAGCTCTGCCGTAACATTTATCTTTTGCATAGGCTGAAGGGTTAAAATGAAGAGGGAAGCGGCGGAAAATGTATGGCCATCATCAAAATAATACGTTTTCTTCCAGGAATAGTGACCACACAGGTATATGAATTTCCAATTTTTCAGAATTCCGTGTTCAATTTTTTTTTTTTAATTTTTTATTTGTTCTCTATATTTGTCCAATTCGACTTTGGTGTCTCTATTACTTGTACCAATTCTGTGGATTTCTGAGGTGAGCACAAAATGCCGTTAAAGCTATCTATAGAGACATGGAAATGAAAGTGATTCACAAAATATAGATATAAAATTATATATGTTAATAGCTAAAGGGATTAAGTGAATGTGACCTTCCAAGCCAAGTCATTTTCATTTTATTATGCTAATGGTTACCCTTCCTTTTTTTTTTTTTTTCCTTTTTAATTTTCATGCAATTGTGACTTGAAAATATAAGCTATAATATTTTAGTTTTAAAAAAAAATTAATAATGAATAGCTAACAGAAACACGAACAGCTGAAAAAAAAACAAAAATAATAAAACTAAAAATTGCGATGCTATTAATTGTGTTGATTGCACTCCATTCTCCTATCATATGATATTACACTCATAAGTTTTATGAATATATGGACCCTTTGATGATTTTACAAGAGTGAGTTCTATACATGTTGGAAATATGGAATTCTATAATTTAAAAAAATTAGGAATACTTTACCAAAATAAATATTGTAGATATTTATATTTATCATACATAAATATATATTTCCAGCTTTTCAAAAATATTTATCATGCCAGTATGGTGTCGTTTGGATGTATCTACGCGTCATAGATTAAAATCAACCAGCAATGCAACTTTTGACCATATTGCTACGTGTTGCATCATTACCATCAATTGAACATAATGCATACAGTCGACGCCAATTGTCAAATTGAATAAATGCATCTTACTCGTTCACTACTAAAGAATTCATGGAAATTATATACAAGGATGGCGACTGTCCAGCTTGGAAGATTAGACAAAAACCTAACCAATAAAATGTTTATTTAATTGGTGACCGTACAATAATATCAAATTCAATTCTATACGTCGCTGATTAGACATCCCGGAAACCACTAAGGATTCTTCGATTACTATTAACCTTCTTCCTTTTTTTTTTTTTTACATCTCCTGTTATATATTTCAATGCCAAATACAAAAATTGATAATCATTAAGAACTTTGATGATCTTGTAATATAGCCTCATTACTTTAGTTGATTAAATTTTACTATTGCCCTAGTCACTAAGAAATTAGACAAAATTCATAATCCTACCGGGAGAAGATTCGATAAAAACTTTACTATTGCTGCGTTGCACTCTATTATAAGCTATAATATATTAAGTATGTCATAATTTATTTAATTGTTTTTCTCTATACTTTTTTTTTTTTTTTTGCCTTTCTCTTACCCAGCCCCATTTTTCCTTTCCAAATTAATTTGAGTAGTCGAAAAGTGTACGGCATTGCCGGCCTAACAAGGCTCCAAGAAAAATGATATAGGATATCTGACTGTTTGCTCCAATATGGCATAGTCTCGATTGAGCTTTTAAAAGTCAACTATTCCCTTTCTCTTCATTATATTGCATAGTTATGTCTTATTAGGTCTGTCAATATTTTGTTAAAGAAAAAACCTAGAATATCCAAAATATATTATAAACTATGTTTTTAGCACAAATGTGATCAAACTTAATAAAATGAATTATAAAATCGTAATCAGCTAATGAAAATATTAAGAAAAATGAGCAAACTTTTAGCTTAATTCATTTTAAAACAAAGGGCTTTCAAGTTCGAATCACATTTTTAATATCTCATCAAAATTTATTAGGAGGTTTGTTGCTTTAATTGATATAATGAAAAACCATTTCACCTCTTTGATTGGAATTTTTGAAGGTTTTCCAAAAAATATAGAAAAAAATTATTCCTAAAGTTGATACTAAGAGGAACATATAAACCAATGTTTCCCTAAATTCACTCATGCTTTATAGTTATAGCTCCCATATCTATTTATGAAAATTCCAACCAAGATTTCTCCCTTTTTTAATTTAATCTATATCAAATTACAAAGAAATAAGTAAATTATTAAAAAAAAAAAAACTAGCAAACAAATCTTGTATTAAACTACTTATCTTCTTGTAGTTGAATCTCTAAGTTTTTAGAATGTTCCAAATTCCACTCAAGCATACAAATCTAGGTCAAACTAGGCAAAAACATCTCGGAACAAGATTTTAACACCATGCCATATGTATTTGAAGAAGAAGAGGAAAGCAAACCAAGCATGTCCAAAAGTAAACCAACCCCTTGGACTACTATGAAAAACACCATTTGATTTTAAAATAGCATGATCTAATTCAAAATTTCTTCTAATTGAGCATGTCTAGCATATTTTTTAACAATAGTAGGATCATTATAGGTAACTCAGTTGAGTTTTCTGTTTTAGAATTCAACCATTATACTCACTTGTTCAACATTATACTTCAATTCTGCCTTTCTAAAAGGACCATAGGCTCTAATAATTTTATCTCTATCTACTAAAACAATCAGAAATGTTTAAAAAAAGTAAGCATACAACGTACAATAAGTTCACATCCATTTCCTTTTGTTGGATTATTACTAATGTAGCCATTAGAAACTTTTTTTTTTTTTTCTAAAAAATTATTACTAATGTAGTCATGAAAAACCAATTTTTCAAAAATTTTAGATTTTGATTTTATTTAAAACCAAACAAAAGCATATGTCTATTTTAGATTTCATCAATTGATGATCACTTGTATTTGTTGTATAGAACCTAACATCGATAAGGGTACTTTTTAGTATAGAGTATTCCAACCAATAGGACAAATTTTTATTGCTCCTTTATTCTAGGCAATAATTAAACTCAAAAACCAGTTCTTCCATTGTTTGTATGTTTCCAAGTGGCTATTAAGCCCACACACTTATTCCTTAATTTATGTAAGTATACGTACACTTTCCCATTTACGTGCTTGGGGCAATCATCTCTCTAGCCAAGTTGCAGTCCAGCATGTGGCTGTACTTTCGCTAGGAAATATATATATATATATATGTATATTCTAACGATATAAGAAAAAGGAAATTATAAATTTAAAATGATAGAGAGAAGCCTTTTGACGCGTGAAAGAGTTATGGTGGATATTTTTTTTAGGCTGGCTTTGCTTGCTCTTCGACCCAAATCTCCCTACTTGAACCAGCATCGTCTCCACCCAATTTTCGACACCAATTATATAATTAATATATTAAAAATAGTCCTCTCAATTTTATTCCTTTTATTTTTTTATTTATGAATTAATAGTTAAAATTATTTAAAAATTTAACATTAATGTAAGGTTATCTATTTATTTGTAATTATAATTATTGATTACATATAGTAGCATTTTAATAGGATAAATTAAAAATTTTTTGAAAGAATGTAAATGAGAGAATACAAATTCATATAAATTTTTCTAGAAGACAAAAATATAAGAATGTAGGGAAAGGCGAATGCATTAATGAAGGGTAATCGAGGTTTCCCTAGAACCACATTCTCCATAAAGCAAACTTATGAAAACCTCTTGTATATATGAGTATATATGTCTCGTTAAATATAAAGTCAAAATTACATTTCAATTAATTGTATTATATGCAGATTTTCTGTATTTTGAAATACACAATATAGATATGTATTTTTCGGTACAAATTGAATTCTTTCAATAATTAAATTAAAATAAAAAAATAGATTACCATCTTATATATTCTCCTTGGAGGATTAGAAACAAGGGAAGTTTGACTTAATATGTATTTGGTAAAAAAAAAAAAAAGACATGTGGCAGGATGAGGAGAAAAAAAATAAATACATATGTAAAGAAAAATTGAAAAAAAAATAAAGAAAATTACATATAATTTAAAAATAATAAAAATAAAGAAAAAAACAAGAATTTTAGAGAATGAAAATACAAGTTATTTGTTTTTCTATTTATTTATATGTAATATATCAACTAGAAAATTATAAATATGATGTAATAATTTTTTCCTACCTTTGATTTTTTACTTTGCCAAAGTCTACGTCTCTCTCTCTCTCCCTCTCCCACTCTGACTCTCTCTCTCTCTCTCTCTTACCCTGATATGCATTTGTCATCAACTTGGATGCCATTTCTTATATTCGAAATAAACCTTTTCAGCCTGGACAAGTCTCAACCTCGAGCCCTATATAAAGCTCCCCACCACCATTCCTCCTTCATTACTCCCTTCGTCGGTAATTAAAAGTAACAAAAAAAAAAAAGTTGAAAGAGGCTGAGAAAGAAACTCTCTTTCTCTCCTTTTCTCTCCCTCTTTCTCTCTCTTTCTATTTTCTTCCTCACTTTTCCAACAAGTCCACATGGCAGCTTCCGTTGATAACCGCCAGTTTTCTCACCTTGAACCATCCATTAACAGCGTCGTTCATCAATTCAGAAGCGGCCCTATGCACCGGTCAGACCCACCGACCGATCTGAATCGGAATAACTTCACACCCAAAACACAAGTCCAGGACGACACAACCAGCTATTCAAGTGACAGTGACGACGAGAATGAAATAGACATTTATAAGGACGTTATAACAAAGTCTAACAGCGAACTTGAACCGTCCGTTGTCGATAATAGGGACGAGGGAACCGCTGACAGCTGGATCGAGCGCAACTCCACCATGGTCCGCCTCACAGGGAAGCACCCCTTCAACGCGGAGGCCCCACTAGCCCGCCTCATGCAACATGGGTTCATCACCCCGGTCCCGCTCCACTATGTCCGGAACCACGGTGCTGTCCCCAAGGGCACGTGGCAGGACTGGACCATCGAGGTCACAGGCCTGGTTAAGCGTCCCATGAAAATAACGATAGACCAGCTCGTCGGTGACTTCACTAGCTGCGAGTTCCCGGTAACGCTTGTCTGCGCGGGGAACAGGCGGAAGGAACAGAACATGGTAAAGCAGACCATTGGATTTAACTGGGGCCCAGCTGGGGTATCCACGTCGGTGTGGCGGGGTGTACGGCTCCGGGATGTGCTGAAGCGTTGCGGGATCATGAGCCGGAAGAGTGGGGCCCTGAACGTGTGCTTTGAAGGGGCTGAGGACTTGCCAGGTGGTGGCGGGTCTAAGTACGGGACGAGTGTAAAGAAGGAATATGCCATGGATCCGTCCCGGGATATTATTCTGGCTTACATGCAAAACGGTGAGCTTTTGGCTCCGGACCATGGATTCCCTGTTAGGATGATAATTCCAGGGTTTATTGGTGGTCGTATGGTGAAATGGCTCAAGAGAATAATTGTCACTACCAAAGAATCCGATAATTATTACCATTACAAGGACAATAGGGTCCTTCCTTCACATGTTGACGCCGAGTTGGCTAACGCTGAAGGTAATGATATATGATGTTGGTAGATTCAAATCCCCTCTCACTCTCTTCCAATTGGTTGAAATTTGATTTAAATTTTTAAATAATTTCAAGTTAAAAGGAAAATGAGAAGGAGAAAATTAAGATTTTAATTTCGCCATTTATTTACATTTGAGAGAGAAAAAGAAAAAAGAAAGAAAAAAAAGAAGTGATCAATTTATTAAAGGTGATGTTTGATATTTGTTTGGGATCAGCTTGGTGGTACAAACCGGAGTACATAATCAATGAGCTGAACATAAACTCGGTAATAACGACGCCAGGTCACGAGGAGATATTACCGATTAATTCGTGGACAACGCAGAGACCTTACACGTTGAAAGGCTACGCATACTCAGGTAACTTAAGATATTCCCTTGCCCCCACGCTGCATTTTACAATGACGTATCCGCATCATTTGTTATCCTTTATTAATTATCAGAACTAGGCTTTCGGATGCTTTACAACTAGAATGGTTTGGCGGCGTTCTATGATGGGAAACTTGGATGGGTTTGAGATAATTCAAAACGACAGGCCGCCGTCACCGTCTTTGTCCTACAACTCTGAATAACCTTTCTTACCTTTACATGGGCTTCTAGATCTATCATAATTATATACTCTTCGGTTTTTATTTTCACTCATTATAAGAGAAGAGAAATTTATACCTGATTCGTATAATACAGAGATCAGAATTTATACTGTAAAGTAATAAAGAGTTTGGTTATACTCTCTATATTTTATATATGAGCTGCTTTTCATTTTCTTTTATAAAAAATGACGTAATGAAAGTAGGTCGACCTCCATCGCTTTCGGTATAGAAAGGGATGGAATTAATAAGGAGGGTATCAAGGAGAAAGAGAAAAAAAAAAAAAAAGAAAAACTGTCGGCCTTCATTACAGAAAACGTCAATACTTATCAGTATCATGACGTCATCTAAGTTTTACAAATAACCGTATGATTCGTTGGAATCTCGATTCATGAATACGTAGTTTATCAGTATGAATCATAGGATTTATGTTGCGTTACTTTCTCCTTCCTCGTAGAATAGAGTTCACTTCAGGTGGGGACTTATGGTAGTAAAGAAAGGACGTTAACAAAACGTGATGGCATGGGATACTTATTATTACAGGGGGAGGAAAAAGAGTGACACGTGTTGAAGTAACGTTGGATGGTGGAGAGACGTGGCAAGTTTGCAATTTGGACGTCCCTGAGAAGCCAAACAAGTACGGCAAATATTGGTGTTGGTGCTTTTGGTCACTAGAGGTAGAAGTGCTCAACCTGCTTGGAGCCAAAGAGATTGCGGTTCGAGCCTGGGACGAGTCCCTCAATACCCAACCCGAAAAACTCATTTGGAATGTCATGGTATGTGTATTATTACCCTTCACCTCATACTCATACCATTCGTAATTTCTATATATATATTATGGGACGAATAAACAATTAAGAATTAAAAAATGAGAAATTGCAAGATATTTTACTAAAATATTTGACAAATTCACTTTAAGAAAGTGAAATAACATATAGAGAATGATTATGAAATGAATGCCTTCCCTTTCGGCAACGGCAACTTGGCCAAGAATTATTAACAAAAGAACTTTAACTTTTTTAAGTCATATTAAATTATATATAATTGCAATTCGAAATATTCCATTCTGACTTGTTTAGTAAATTAATTAATATCTCCTAGTTGCTTGATACAGTAAATTGGCTTTTCATTAAAATCTAAGTCCAAGGTAAATATAGACTTCAGTAAGCATTAGTTATAGGTTGGTGTCTCAATCAGTAGGACACAATATGTTAAAAAAGTCATTAATTAGTGTTGTATTGTTAGTCTATTTGGTGGGCCCACGATGTGGTTGGGGAATTGGACTGCTCAAACATGTGCTTAATTTGACCATGGATATTTACCTTGAGCTTGGGTCTTGGCCCCGGCCCCCACATGAACGCGAGGCCGCCTCTCTTATAAAAATGACACGGCAATTTCTTACTGGCCCTCCCTTTTCTCAATGGTAGAATCTCCTCGTAATATGCTTTTATAAGTACGTAGGATGTATTTTAAATACTCTTTTCTTTAACCTATCTATGTCACTACGATTAGATTATCATTACCCATGACATGTATAATAATTCATCACCCATGACATCTCTACATGCTTCTTCTTTATTATTTATTATTTCAATTAAAATCCATAAATTCTATTAGCGTAGGTGATAAATCTTAATTTACACTCTCAGTGTCAACTAGTATCATTAATCAAACAAGGGTAAACAAAAATTTAACACATAATTGTTCTTCCTTCCCCCACCCCCCTTTTTTTTTCAATCCACTTTCAAATATATATATTTTTTTCCCCAATAGTAATGTTACTGCAAATTAACTTACTGGGTCGACACGCAACAAAAAAAATGGAGTGAAGGAATAATTGGGCAACGAGAATAACGTATCTTTACATGTTGACGCAACAGGGGATGATGAACAACTGCTGGTTCCGAGTGAAAACCAACGTGTGCCGCCGACACAAAGGCGAAATTGGGATCATCTTCGAGCACCCAACTCAACCCGGAAACCAATCCGGTGGATGGATGGCTAAGCAAAGGCACCTGGAGCAATCAGTTGACAACGCTCAAACCCTAAAGAAGAGCGTTTCCACTCCTTTCATGAGCACCGCCTCCAAAACATACTCCCTAGCCGAGGTGAAGAAACACAATTCCGCTGAATCCGCATGGATCATTGTCCATGGACACATTTATGACTGCACCAAGTTCCTCCAAGATCACCCTGGTGGTGCGGATAGCATTCTCATCAATGCTGGTACTGACTGCACCGAAGAATTTGATGCCATCCACTCCGACAAGGCGAAGAAACTCCTCGAGGATTACCGCATTGGTGAGCTCATCACCACGGGCTACGCCTCCGATTCCACCACTTCCTCGCCTAACAATTCGGTCCACGGGTCATCGTATCTGTCTTACTTGACCCCCATCAAAGAAATAGTAGCACCAGCCCGACCCGTGGCACTTGTCCCACGTCAGAAAATACCATGCAAGCTCGTGGCCAAGAACTCAATATCTCATGACGTGAGGGTGTTTAAATTTGCATTGCCATCAGAAGATCAAGTGTTGGGGTTACCGGTAGGGAAGCACATATTTTTATGTGCCACCATTGATGAAAAGTTGTGCATGAGAGCTTATACTCCAATCAGTGACGTGAACGAAGTCGGAGTCATTGAATTGGTGGTCAAAATTTATTTCAAAAATGTGCACCCAAAATTTCCAAATGGAGGACTAATGTCGCAGCATCTTGATTCCCTTCCGATCGGTTCGATGCTCGATGTGAAGGGACCACTAGGGCACATAGAGTATACTGGTCGTGGCAACTTTTTGGTCCATGGCAAGCCTAAACATGCTAAGAAGCTGGCCATGTTAGCTGGTGGAACCGGAATTACTCCGATATACCAGGTGGCTCAAGCAATTCTCAAGGATCCAGAGGATGAGACCGAAATGTACGTTGTGTATGCAAATCGAACCGAAGATGATATCTTATTACGGGAAGAACTTGATGGTTGGGCTAAGAAACATGAACGTTTCAAAGTTTGGTACGTGGTACAGAAGTCTATTAAGGAAGGTTGGCAATATAGTGTGGGATTTATGACGGAGAGTATCCTCCGGGAGCATGTGCCGGAAGGATCGCCGGACACGCTGGCATTGGCTTGTGGACCGCCGCCGATGATTCAGTTCGCGGTGCAGCCAAACCTGGAGAAGATGAATTATGATATCAAGGATTCATTGCTTGTATTTTAGGATTTGAACGGGGAGGAAATGAGAAGCAAAGAGTGGAGTTAAAATAAGAGTACTATCTCTGTAAATATTTTTAGCATATCATGGATTTGTGTTTTGATTTCATTTTCTTGAAGATCTTTTTTATATATTATTCTTAAACCATAATAAAAACTTGCATGAATATGTCTAAAGGTGTGGAGAATGTACTACAATTTTCTGATAATGTAAAACGACAGTTCCCGTTGACATGATAAGGTCTTGTACATGGAGACACGTAATGAACTATATTTTAACTTAGTCAAAGCGATCACCCGCATTGCTATTACTTTCCGGCAAGCCACGCGTACTATTATTCACTCACAATCATCCTCTCATCGTTGTGGTCCTATCAACGTCCTTATGTGCCTGTATCATTATTGTTGTTGTTGTCGTTGTTTCTACCCCCCTTTCTCTTTCTGTATTTTGATTATTTATTGGGAAAAAAATTGCACCAACATATGAGTGAAATTATAATAGATTCTTGAATTCTCCAAACTGATTATTGCACCAAACTAACATGGAAATAATATGCTGTTGAACGAAAAAAGAATATATATATATATATAATAACATAGACCTCATTATTGTATATATCTGGATCAGAAAAGTGGATTTAGGCTTTTAGATTTATTTGTTACATATATACAGTAAGGCGTCTTTTGGTTTTTAATTTTGGAATCCAATTTACACCATCCAGTTCCCTGTAATTTGATTAACAATTCATTGCTTGAAATCGGACATAGAATGCTAAGATCTTATTTGGTTGAATTGGTTTAGATTTTGGAATTCCAAGTTCATATAGGAGAAGTAGATACATAGAGAAAACGTGGATAAAGGAGGTGGAAGGTAAGGAGGGAAGAAGGGAAGAAGGATAGAACCGAGAGTGCGGAGGGGGCTTAACGAGGAAGGCTACTGTACCTAGATTGATGATAAATTCAATATAGATAACTCTTAGATTAAGTAAACCTTATCTCATTCATCGCATACTAAGGTGAATCGAGGAATGTCATTATATCTCTTTATTTTTATATAATTAAAAAAAAATTATATCATATTATAGGAGCTCCACCCTCAAAGATTGAACAACTACTCATAGAAGAACAATTCCAATTGCTTAAGAATTGCACAATTGAGGCCTCAGGCTCAGTTATGTGCCACTTATACATTCCAAACTTTAAGACCACACATTCCTCTTCCCTTCCATTTTCTCTACGTCATCCTTGCATGTATTATCTCCGCATTGTTTCTTTGAGGTTACTTGAAGTGCAAGATATGCATAACATGCACATGACCATAATAGGCAAATCCCCACATTGACATATATTAACACTTACAACTATTATTTTTATGAGATTCCAAGTGATAATAGAAGTGCATAATAGTGATATTAAGTCTTATATAAATTTTAGAAAATGTGTGAATGTTATTCAACATTACTTATACACTTTTGGACAAAGAGGTCTATTATTACCTATCAACTTGATTAATGATTACCAATAGGGCCCAATATTACAAAATTATATCAAAGTCAATCCAATTAGTGGGTGAATAATTCAAAGATAAACCAAGATAGAAAATGATTATACATGTTTAAAGGAGAGTGTGATATCCAAGTAAAACTAGATGTGGATAATATATAATGAATGTAAATGATTATAGGAGGATTGTGATTAATTGTCAAAATTATTAAAAAAAAAAGCATTATATGATATGTATCATTGATGTAGCAAATATTAAATCACTAGTAATTGAAAACTTTTTAGTTAAGTGAATAAAGAGATTTCATGGTGATTTATTGTTGTAATTATACTATAAACCATGGCTGAATCAGGACATTATCAACTTATTATATTATATGGCGGTCATATCCAGCTATTTGTTATTGGGTATTGAATTAATAATTCATTTGATAGAAGTATTTTATTTTTGTTTCTTCCTGGTCCGTTTACTAGAAAAAAAAAAAAAAAGGGAGGGCAAGAAGGGGAAAGCAAGAGGCAACTCTATGATCCAAGTGGGTAGAATAAAACGTCGCCGCGTCCTCTGTTACCCGCAACATTTACGTTAAGCCAACAGTGGAAAAGGGGTTTGCCCCAGAGGCTAACATATATTGGCTCTGTCGGCTCTTTACGGTCGTGTTGTTTCATGCATGGAAGGGTCGGTACTTCTTTTTGGTCATCGTGCCTTCCCATGTGCCAACTGTCGACCCATATATTTTTTGTCTCTACTCTACAACATTTGAAAACTACTACCTTTACTCGTTCGTCCGTTGAATCAACACATTAGCGAATCCCTCACGTTTTTCACCACGTGAGATCCAATAATAAACCCCGAAAATTAAAAAAAAAAATGAAAAGTCACAAATGAAGATAAATCACATAATAAAAAGGTTGGAGTACTTATAATATTAGGGGTACCTTAGTCAAATAATTTAGAGACAGTTTAATAGGGCTATGAAGCCCTAAAATACCTTTTCCATCTTAAATATTCCAATCAATTATGTCTCATTTACAAAATTTCCGTGCAGACGTTATTTGAAGATCTATGAAGACTTATGAATGATTATCGACCAGTCCCATTTTCATTGCTGGTTTCTTCATTTCGGATGTTCCATTACATAAATGAGTTAAAGGAAAAACGAGATACTAAGTAGGAATAGACAGGAAAATATATAAATAATTAAATTTTCTTAAGCAGTAATTATTGCTACATTTAAGTATTATGCAAAATATTATGAAATGAAATGCAATCTATAATATTTATAATAGCTGAGAAAGTTGGATTTTGAAGAGGCTCGTATGTAAGTTGAGTTGACCTTTTAAAGGTTTAAACTTAACTTGTTTGAAATATTATCAAGTTAGAGTCAAGTCAACTTTTTATTAATCCTAAAAATTATAAGCTCAAGTTTAAACTCATTAAAGAATGTAAAGCTTAAACTCACTTCATTTAGCAAACAAGTCTAAACAAATATGAGCGTAAGCTCAAACTCATTTACATATACAAGTTCGAACTTAATTATTTAATTCTTTGAACTCATTTAAATAATAATGTTTTTACTTTAATATTTTTCTTTTTTGAGAAACTATGTTTTTACTTAAAAGTTTTTTTTTCTTTAATGAAATAATAAATTAGGCTATAAGATTTTTTTTAGTTATATTTCTTTTAAATTTATTTTATTTTATTTTTAAATTTATTTGTGCAATAGTTTATAGGTTAATATTATAAATTAAAATAGATAATTTAGATTAAATTATTTTAAATAAATGAATCAGATTGGTAGTTATACCATATAATTATTTTTAAGTGATTACATCATAGAAATCCTATCTTATATTATATTTTTTTTTAAATAATAGATATTTAATATAATATATCAACCCATAAGTTTACTCTTAAGCTTCTTTGTAAGCCAACTTATTAATAATATACACAAGACTACTTGTGGATACCTACCCACCACCTTGAATGAATTGCATAACCAACCTAGTAATGGGTTGGGACCCATAGGTTCTTATTGCGGTGGCCTAGTTAGACCAAAGGATGACATTTTCAATATTTACCTTTATCAGTTTTATAATTTCTCATTATATCATGTAATTTAGTATATGTAATAATATTATATTTTAAATTAATTATTATGGATCTATAAGAATTTGATTGATGTCAAGAGTGGATAGATTTTTTTAATAGAGTTGATCGAGGTCATTTTGTAAAAGTTGAAAAATCTCGACAGACTCAAATAGAATAAAAAAGAAAATAAAAAATTCAAGTAAAAAATAATAAATTATTAAATACTAAATTTATACTTTTCCGACATATAAAATTAAAATACAACCAGCAAAGCATCCGCTATGCTTTTCATGAGCAGTAAGGAAAGTACCCAAACGCGATCAAACTTTTATTACTTTTTAGTTCGATTATCAAACTTTATTAATTTAGTCCTTGAGGGTTTTTTTTTTTTCCAAATAGAAGAAGTAAGTCCATTCCCCAGAGCAACTCCATTTAAGTTTTCCATTGAAAAATGCTGAGATGACATTTTGAGTAATAAAAGTAACATGTGATTGTTTGTCTTCATTTGATTGTATTTTTCTCTAAGAAATACTATAACGTACTAATACTCATTGATATATGTAAAAGTTCCTTACAATATGATTGACTAGTCCCATAGCATGTCCCATATCAGGCTGCTAGTGGTTGCTTTTCCGAAAGTAATTGCTGTTTACGTGTAAATCTGAGCCCTTTTTTGGGCTGATTTTTCAGTCTATTTTCATTCCTATCATGTATATTTAACGACTTATGTCAAAAATTTACTAGCCACATATTATTTAATAAATATTTTTTTCACATTTGATAACCTCTGTAGAAATTTCAGTGTCATGTGGACTCAAAAAGTGGAAGGAGAAATAGGAAAAGGTGCACAAGAATTCAGGAATAATAATTACATGGGTCGTTGATTAATATCCATAATCCTACAAAAATTGTGGACATTTATTGCGAACCAGAAATGACCAAGGATTTTAATGGATGATTAGGTTCCATATAAATGTTTAATGAATTATCGCTCCCATAAACTGTTCCAAAGAAAATTACTAATTTTATATATACATACTGTTGTACATATATATATATAATAGCATGTTTGTTGGTAGGGGTCTTGATGAAGGAAAAGAGCAGTTCCAAAGACTCGGGGGCAGAGCGAGCGAGAGAGGGGTTATCCATTAGTATTGCCAATAGCATGCACCGTTGTCATGTAGAAAAGGACCCTTTCAGAAACCGCGTGCTGTCGTCCTCTAATTTCCCTTGAGATGATTATTAAATCTAAGTAGGATCCATCAACTTTGCAGCTTCTTCCTCTCTCTCTTAGTCTATTTAATAGTTGGAAAGCATGGGTTTTATATTATTTTTTTAAAGTGTACTATTCGTAATCGTTCATCCATTTCTATCTGGTTATCAAATGCTCACTGATCAACTTCATATTGACAATCGAGTACTGTAGTCTAAACAGACCTATCCATGAAAATAAATATATAAATATATACTCTCCATAAACTGTACTGTCCATGTGATTGTAAACTTTGTC
Source organism: Laguncularia racemosa (assembly GCA_037954665.1). Classification (NCBI taxonomy): domain Eukaryota; kingdom Viridiplantae; phylum Streptophyta; class Magnoliopsida; order Myrtales; family Combretaceae; genus Laguncularia; species Laguncularia racemosa. The sequence goes on from JBBMOL010000040.1 coordinate 2,461,550, forward strand.
TTATTTCTTGATTCAAACACGGCATGTAAATAAATTCTTGAATATTCTCTTCATCAGAGATAGATCTATAAGTTTGAAATGCTTTTTTTTTTACCAAAAGATCCATTTGAAAAAGTATCTTGGCATTATGTATGATGTTGTGATTATATTGTAATATTATAAATATGTTGCAAAATCTTTATACTAATATATTAAATTCCTGTACTCACAGTCGAATCAATGACAACTCAACATATTATTATGGACCACAAAGCTAAATTATTTCATTGTTTATGTGAGGGAGAATCCATTTATGCATACTCGATTTTAAAGGAAAGCAAAAGACCTGCATGATAAATCCTTGAATGGCACCTATACAAAAATCCTAGTTGGTGAATTCACTAACACCATTAGGGTTTTTCTTTAGTCCCTAGAACTGGAGGTATATTACCTCGTAGAGTCAGTAGATTATAAAAATATTACAACTGAATTTTCAAGGGAAGAGGATTACTTGCTTGTCCGGGGAAAGCCATTGTGGCGTACTGAAAATGTTGATATGAGAGCTTTGAAGTTTGTAACATGAATAGATTCAAGGTAGATCTGGACTCCCCTTTGATACTAAATGTGGAGGGCTCTTCCACTGATGCTATTACATTTCATGATGAATGAGAACATTTCGTCTTCACCATGTCCATTTTTGAACCTCCGTAGCGAGACTGATAGCGGAAATAAACATGACAAAAAACTTGATGTCCGTGTTGTCACGCCCGAATCCGATAGGCCAATCAACTTGTTGCATGTTTTTGCCGTCTAACAAGTGAATGTAGGACTTCTGGAACATTATGCTTGCTTTAATTTTTTTCTTTATCAAAATTCTTTTAGTACCTAAAACATTTTTAAAAAGTTCATACAATTCCATGAGCTATGGAGTCCAACAAGTACACACACATAACACGTGCATACAAATATATATAATGCAACAAAGCAAGCAACCATCATGCTTAGTCGTGGTTACTAACATTTTGAGACCAACACCATAATTTGATATCCAATATCCATACACAAAATGGATTAACCATTTTATAATTAATAAATTTCTATATCATCCATCAATAGTCAAGTCTATTACCTCCATATACATTGTATCCCTTACCACAAATGCATTCCATTGATAATTTCTTTTCATATTAACAAACCTACATCAATCATAATGCCAACATATCGATAACCTACTTATCCACACTAGGATCGTCTAGACACCTAAGTGCAAGCTACTTATTCTCGAATATTTAACCAGCAATAATACACAACAAATACATAATCAGTGACTTATATATTTGGAAGACCTCAGTATCAACTACAAAAAGCATATGAAGATTATTTTAAAGGCCAAAGAATGATTTAGTTTATTGTCAAAAGTACATGTACAGTAATCAAATAAGATTGAACCCATACTTACATTAGCTTTAGCAAAATTAATGTTTTATGCCATTTAACAAAAGGCTCCTAAATTTTTTTAAGTTGTGGAATAAGGTTTAATTATTTCTAAACATAAATAAACTATTTTAAACTTAATTTTTAGGTGACTAAAGTTTTAATTTGATTGTTATGGTTTATAACCAATGATAGGCATAGGAAATTGAATCAAGGAAGTAAAAAAAACAATTGGAACAGGGACTGGGTAAATGGGACAGGGTGCTCGTGGAATGGCTGCGGGGGCAATCAAATAAGGCTTTGTTGCAACCGAATGCGGCTTATTGTAGGGTAGCCAGTGGAATGTCAAAGGGGAATGGTCGAATAGTCCTATTGTCAGTCGAGTAGTAGGTCTGGTTGGTCGAATAGAGTCTATAGGGTTTGCTTTGCTTTGCTTTCCACTTTTTCATCTGTGGTTTTTCCAAATTGATGTCTAAGTTCTTAATTAATGTTCTAAAAGGTCCTTTTATGCAAATTTTAGTGCTTTAATTAATTGAAATTTAGGTTTCATCTATCTAGTCTAGAACAATGTTACTAGGGTTTATATTGAGTTTTTCCTAACTCCTATATCAAAAGTCATTTCAATTAAATTGTTTTCCAATGTTGCATCCCATTCAAATTACAAGTTTTAAAGCTAAATTTGTTGATTTAGATTAGTTTGATTAAAATTTCATGAATATGACACTAATTTATGATTTTTCCTTGAAACAGTTGTTTGATTATAAGAACTTGTTATAACAATTGATTTTAATCATGAAAACATCATTAGATCTTAAATTTTATGTATGTAGTTTTGGAGTTTGACTTACAGTTTGATTTTCTTTTTGTTAGAATTTTAAAGTCAAGTTTGATTTAGATTTCGATTATTATTGTTCTTAAATTTAAAAAGCTTTTAAATAAAATAAAGATATTGGAATTTAGTTTGTTCACCTAGAACTCGACATGACATCGAAACTGTGCTTCTCTCTCCCATCTTAGCAGGGGGTATCTTATTAAAATTATGGAATTTTTTATAAATAGGGTTCCTACCTTAGAAATGATGCATTTATTTTCATAAAATTCCCATGTTTATCCTACTTTCATTTCTTATCATCCAATAAATTTGGTTCCTATTTATATTTCGAATCAAATTTCTAATTACCACATTTATATTTTAAGAAAAAAGAATTGGAATATTTCATTCTTCCCCCGGAATTCTCATCCTCAAAAGTTATCATAACTTATATGCAATTATTGGCTAAATCTCCGGTTCAAGGCTCGCAATACAATCTGCAAGTTGAATATACAATTTCTCCAAACTTATTATATATTAACTAAGCGCTCAAGTGCTTGAATGGATGACTATATGCCATCCAAACCTATTTTGTCATCAGAGGTGGAGTTGCTTGCTGTTACAACGCAGATAAATTGCTTGATGCAGGGGGAGCTTAATTAATTTACTCCATTATGTGCAAAGCCGCACAATGGAAGACTGATGGTAGGGCTAGACATCCGACCGGTTCAAAACTAGTTTGGAATCGCCGAGTCAAGGGCCGTGGGGAGGGAGAATCGGAACCGGCCTAGGAGAAGGGCTGGGCCAATTCTCTTAATCCGACGGTTCACGAGCCAATTCGAGCCTTGAATCGACTCTTCAAGTGTTTTTTTTTTTCCAAATAATTTTTTTTAATCTTCATTTTTTATTTTTTTCTGAATAATTTATTTGATAGCTATCTGTGTGTATTTGTTTTTTTTGTTGGTTTGGCTTTTTCCTTAAATTTATAAATATTGAAATTTAATCTACAATTTCTCAGGGCAATATATAATTTTTCTGAATTAATTAGTAGCAATACCTCGTACACGAGAGGGGAGGGGGTGGTGGGGGGATGCCAGCCTCGAATTTTATTGATTGAATAAAATTATTATAGAAAAAGAGGGAGACATTTGGTCTTATCTCTTATACACGATAATAATACAGTATAAGTAAAAAACAAAATATGTCTAACTCTAAGCTAGTACAAAAAATAAATAAAGTAGTATTACTATCCTTAAAAAATTATTTGGCTTACCTAATATTAGGATCCGAACTGGTAGAGCTTCCACCTGATGGGATGAAATTGTTGAAGTATTCATCTTCTTCATTAGACGTCCCTTACGACTCTTGTGTGCGACTTTTTACCTTCGATCAATCCTCCACGCAAGCTAGTGCCTCAACATTGATGAATGATAGTCATAATCGCCGCCAGAACAAGATAAGGCTCGCCATGCTAAATGTCAGTTCAATAGCTACAATTGATACGGGAGTAGCCAAAACCTAGCAAACCATGCGAAAGAGTATAGGATACGTCTTCTTATGCCTCCTCCACCAGTCAAGGATGTTGAAATCCGTGATACTGCTGTCACGAAATTCAAAGTATGTATTGAAGTAATCGTCAAGTTCAATATACTCGATTAACCCGGAACGGTGCCACTTCAACTTTTGTAACATCATTTGTTGCGCAATGAGGGTAGGATCATGGGTGGTACCATGTAAGCCGAGGGACGGTGAGAGAGTTCGGGATACTTAACCACCAAATGCAGTGCAAAAGTTAGCATATAATTCTTGCATTACCTGGACTGTTTGGCGTGGTTCTTGTACGACAGTTACGACATAAGTGTCTTCTATGTCACAGAATGTGTCAACAATGGAATAATACAAATTAAGATATTCTAATAACATGTCTTTTTTACACTGTAGATCTAGCATAGAAACAACTAGATAAATTGATGGAATTTGTTTATAATACTAGAATCATTTTATAGTCATATCATTTATAGCCATTTGCAGAAAAGTGTTGGATCAAGAATCAAGCAACATTGACAATATATTCACAGCATTCATAAGAAAAAGATGAACACTAGCTTAGTACACTTGCGAAAATGTTAGAGTACAATTATGAAAAACTTTTAAAACATTCAACATTCTATTGCATACATCCCAATTGTTAAGTTGTACTGGAATGTCTGGAACATTCATGATAGCAAAAAAACATAATTCATCTTTATAAACAAGTATACTTTTTAAAAGTTGATAAGTAGAATTCCACCTACGCTTAACATTATTTCTAAATTTTTTAGGTCATATTTCATTTTCAATACAAAATCTTCACTATGCCTTATTTACGAAAGGATGGTCAATTAAAAAACATACTAGTTGTCTTATTTAAGACATTTTAAAATCTAAACAATTCATACCATCCTTAACGCAAAGATTTAAAATGTGGCAAGCACATCGAATGCAAAAAAATGTCCCACCTAACGTGGGTTGACATAAAGATTGAAGTTCATCAATTGATGCCGTGTTAACAGTCGCGTTGTTAAAATCAATTGAGAAAATATTTTTTGTCAAACTATATTCACCTAAAATAATACTTATAATACAAAAAAATGTTTTACGTCGTATGGTGACCGTTAAAAATCCTTAGAGCTATTAGTCTTTTTTGTACTTGCCATGCATCGTCTTTCCAATGGCATATATAACTCCCATGTATGAATCTTCTTGCCACGGATCGGTCCATATATCTATACAAATGGAAACATGCATCTCATTAGAATTGAAAAGAGCGACTAATTCACGCTTACCATTATGATACAGCTTAACAGTGGTTTTTTTATATGGTTTTTGGGTCGTAAGTCCGTGAACTTGGATTTAGCGCTTCTCACTCATACTCTAACCGGTGTAGGGAAGTTGTGTGACTTCATGACATGTTACACTTTATTAAGTATTCTACAAGTAGAACTTGTTATCTATCGGCATAATAACGAAATAAGCCTCCTCCTTGCGAAAATGTTTAGTAAAAATTTGTGATTTAAGTGGTACCGATGGCTTACTCGTAGAGTCACATGGGTCACTTAAGTGCCTTGGAATTTCTTCCTTCGGCACTTCTTGCACATTGTCTTGCCCTTCTCCTTCCACCTTCTCCTCACTGCCCTATCATGGCAGCCATTTGCTTTGTCCACCAGAAAGCTTTTCATGAAAGCCTAGATGTGACATTATCAAATCATCTAGGCGTTTGTTGGTAAAGTTATGGATCTCATAATCATTCACTTCAAAATATTGTTAAGATGCCTCTTGCACATATTTCCTCTTATCACATTTGTCAGAATGATCCCTCTTAAAAAGACTTGAATCACCAAAATAACTTGCTATTTTTTAATATTAGGATAATTATAAAATACTGATATGAGCAAATAAGGGGACATAATTTATTTAACAGTTTGCAAAAAATATGACAGAAATTATTTGTAAAGTATTGACAGTGTAGAAGATGCGAGCACAGCAAATAGAAGATGAGAGCACACAAAATAAAAGATGAAAGTATAGAAATTTAAAGATGAGAGCAGAAGACAAGAGTGAGTGTAGTTTTTTTACGTTAATAATTTGGCTTTTCAAACTGCACTATCAATTTATACAACATCTAACAATACGCTTAATTTCTTATGTTCCTTTGCAACATTCAAATTTGAAAATTTGAACACCTACACGCTACACTTACACCAACAACTTAAACTTATTCTTTACTACCAACAATCCTATAAACCTAAGCGAAATTTTTTTTTAAATGTGCTCGATGCTTTCAAATTTTCTAAGCAAATTTAATTGTTTTTATCTTGCATCCTTCTTCCGCATTTCTCTCTGGCTACCTTATCTTTTTCTATATTTTTCTTCCCCAACATTGTAGAGTTGCAGCTTTTAAATTCAATATTTTCTTCACTCTGTTCTTGTTTCCTTTGGCATTTTTTTTCCTTCTTTTTCAACGTATCTCAGGGCAGTGTTAATTATTGTTTGCCTTCTTCTATTATTCCTCAAACTTTTTCAATGTTTCAACGTGTGTCAAGGACCTTGTTTTTCAACAATTTTTTTTTTTAGCATATACGGCAGGCCCAACCTACCGATTCAAGTTGACCGTGAACCAACGAGCCAAACCCATAGATTAATGGTTGGTTCAAGGCCCACCGATTTGTCGAGTTGCATATTGAACCACCAACCCAGCGATTCCTACCTATTGGGCCAATCTCTCAATAAGGCCGGTTCAAGGACCTGAACTAGCAGAGCCGTTCCAAGCTGGTTCACAGGCCTGAATCGACCCTCACCCATGTCTAAGGGCCTATATGGTAGAGGAAGGTATTTGGGACAACTTTTGACTTGCTCAACAAATATTCATATTCTTGGTCCAAGATTTGTTTGATGATTGTATTTTAGGTGACAAGAGCTATGTAGGGTTAGGAGATAGATCTAGTGAACCAAACCCAAGCTACAATACAAAGAACTAAGGTGGCATTCAATCGAACTGGACAAGTATGCAACGAAGTTGGTTGGCATTTTAATCGGTGCTTTGTACATTTCCCTATTTTATCTTATATTTCAAAGTTCGTGTTTACTTATTTCCTACTCCAAGTCTCCAACCAATGTTTATGAATATAGGGGCTTTGGTAGGTTTTGCTTTAAGATCTTATCCTATGATAGTTAGGATATACTCCAAGATTCTTACAGTACTTTATATGAATACATGTGAGTGAACTGAGAATCATTGTCATTTTTTCCTACTATTTACTTTTTGGTTATTGTAGTGAATTGTCACTCAAGTTCCACTCGCAGTAGTTCTTCCTCATAATGGGGCTTTTCAAGTCATCAATTTATTTGTTGCTTCCAACGTGATAATATCAACGGTTAAAATCTAAATTTTGTTGATATTTTTCTCGAAGACCTTGATCTTTTATGTAATTAATTTCGGTTCAAGTCATGGACTAAAAACTAGTGATTTTTGTTCAAAAATATTTCATAGTCAAACTATGGAGTTCAGTAATCTTGTCAGATAAAATAATCCAACAAAATGGCTAGCCCGACTCCAAAATACTTAAAAACAATGGAAGAAGTGGAATTTTCATCTTCTTATAGAAAAAAAAAAAGATATAACTTATTAATACTAACAAATCTATAATTTTGACAAATGAAATTAAAATTCAAGAAATTAATATAATTCTCTAAAAAGAAAATTTTTAATAGTACTAATATATCATATGGATTATTTAGTAACATAGAATTACTAATAAAATTGATGGTTTTATGAAATATAAATAATAGTTTTTTGTGAGTACCTTACTTTAGCTTTGTGAAAAGATTTTGGGACTTTCTAAGTGAAAAAAAAAAAAAAGGCATTTTCTAGGACTAATGTGTAGCTAGCAATGCAGAGTCTATGCGTGCGTGCGCGTGCTTTTGATGTTTTAAGTTGTAGAGGAAGAACTATCTCTGTTCTTGTAGAACAATTTATACAGGAAAATACTTCAGCCAAAATATTACCTTAAAAACAGGCATGATCTTAGAGAACTTAGAAATATTACCTTAAAAATCGATTGCATTTTGAGGTGGGCCATTTAATTATTAAATTCGAGAACTTAGACCCCTCACTTGCTTCAATTTCAAGAGGGATATTCTGGAATTTAATCATTTGAAGACCAAATTAAGGTTCAGGAAAACACGTTTGATTTTAACTACCGTCTTCTTCTTTTTCCTTTTTCCTTTTTCCTTTTTTATTTTTTTAACATCCAGGCTGACTTGAGTATAGTTTTATTCAAGCTGGCCATGTAAATATTAAACATATATATTCAACATCAAAGTTCTGGGTAGCGTTTTCTCCTTCAAATTGTTAGGTTGCGTCTTCGATTTGTGCTCTAAAGGAGGGGACAAGAAATTATCTCCACAAAAATTATTTAAAAATAACCATCGTTAATATCGTCAAAATCACAAGGTTCAGGATTTTATTATATAAAGGAAAAATTAAAACCTTAAAATGTCAAATTCAAATAGAGAAATTCATCGACATGTAACTCATTATTCTTTCTAGTGATAAAATCATTCATCATCGAATATATCTCAATTTTTTTAGTATGCAAATCAAAAGATAACTAGTTAGGAATTCATCATCCTTCTTATTTTTTAGCCTTAATTATAATACATACATATGTATATATGCATATACACATGTATATGTACATATGTACATATAAAATATAATATATAACACATATTATGTTATAGATAACACAATGAGTAACACATATTATACGTGCCATATTACAAAATATATATAATATATACAATTGTTGTGTATAAATAATATTATCTATAATTTATGATATAATTAGCTATATAGATTAAATAATATAAGATATAAAGCGACGTGTAAGGCTGGAATTTGGGTATTAATTACAAGCAGCAAAAATGGGCTTTTATACATGCGTCTGTCTTTATTTTTCTTTTAACAATTCAATATAGGCTTCTAACTGAGTATTAGACAGTAACCCAAAAATGCTGGAGGCGACTTTTTTGGGCTGAGGGCTCAGCAGGGCCCCCGTGAGCCGTCCCTGGATACCAACATACAGATATAAAATAAGACAAAAAAAGACAAAACGAAAAGTGAGCCGAAGAAAGAACAACTCAGGGAAAAGTTTTAAGTTTGTATTTTTGCTCAGAATGGATGGGAAAGGGGCCTTCAAAGTCTCGAGCTGGAAAAGGGGAAAGTTGGTCCTTCAGAGTCCAGCTCAACACTCCTAAGGTCCTCATATACAAAGCCCTTGAACTATATATTATCATAAAGCATAAGACTTCGTAATCTCCATTGGCATAAAGGAGAAAATGATGACTGCGAATACAATGAAAGAAATCTTAGAATTAAACGAGAACGTACAAAAGGAGATTTCCCAAGCAAATCGGCTCGATATGGTGTACCTTAGACAGCACGAGAGGCTATTGAATAGAATGTTAGCCCATAGCTTTCACAAGGCCCCAAGAAAAAAAAAAAAACTTGCCTTTACCTTTTCATCCCCCTCCAGCAGCAAACTCTTGATTTGTTTTCGCAATTTGGTCGTGTTTTGAGTTCAGATCTAAAGGGATATGCATCCTAAAATCTCAAACCATATATATTGGTCATATTTATATCAAACCCTTTATTTAATCCATTTATTAAATATATTTTGTATCCAAGTTAAATTAGAATCAATTAAAAAAGTTCTAAAATATACCCATAACATAACTATATATCAAGTCTCTATTAGAAAAACACACTTCCAATATTACATTCAATTTGTTAAATACTTATAACAAAAACTACATAAAAAGAAGAAAAATAACCTCGAGTCTGAACGCAAAGAACACCGAGAAGTAAAGGCCATTAGCGGTTCATTGCTATTATGTGTTGATAGATTAGTTCAGAGGTTCAAGATGCAGTATAAGTTTCATGTAATCAACAGATTTGTAGTTTCATGCATTTGAGTTTCTAAAACTAAAGGTTTTTACTTACTAAAACTTGCTTTTACTACATTTTTCTAAACATGACCTATTTTTAAAAATGGATTGCTAATTACTAACAATATCCAAAAGACAGTTTGGTAATTTATAGTTGATTTTAGTAATAGTAAGTCAATTTTGATGTAACTAACAAATGACTTAATGCAATCCTTTTTTTTATTCATTAATTCTAAAAGGTTTTTTGAAGCTGCCAATACTTAATGAAAGTTAAAGTGATGAACTTCAAACTAGGTTGGCCAGTGGTCAAAGTAGATTAATCAATATGTTTGCAATTATTGAAATCGCAAGTTTATTTTTAACTTATTGCTATATTGCAAACTCGTACGAATCGAGCCAAGTATAAAATTGTGAACAACGCTTAGATAAATATCTATGTCAAAACTAAATACAGTTAACTCGAAATCATTTTTCAAATTGTTAAATAAAATAATCAATAACTAGAACTTAGTAATAAATCGTTTTACTTCTTGTTGGAACAATATTTTAGGTTTTAAAAAAATCGACGTTGAGGAACTTTTTAGCTATTTGTAATGCCATCAAATTAAACAAAGTAAGTGGAGATAGAATTTAGTTAAGATTTTCGCTTAGGGGTAAAGCCAAGGTTGGAACATAAACAATATCGAGGAAACTATAATTCTCTTTAACTAAGAAAAATGTATATTAATCTCATTGTATCCTAAGTTATGTAAACATGAGTTAAAAGCAATTAGTTGTGTACATTTACTATAGTAAGACAGTCAAATTAGTGGATAAGCGAGAACATCTAACTCAATAAGCATACATGAAATCCAAAGTAAATCTTTAATAATAGTACCAATACTTTTGTATTGTAATGGAGGAAGTAGCAACGTTTTGTTGTTTCTCAGTCTTCCATGGAATCAAAGAATCATGAAAAGACCGATAGCAAGATAAAGATATTCAATCTTCTATAAACCACATTCCGCATTCGAAAGCCAATAAGACAGAGAACGATCAAATGAATAAAATAAACCATGATTAACTATCCCCTTCAAGTACTTCAAAACATATAATGTAACGTGTATATGAGATGTGTACGGAGAAGCAACAGATGACTCAATTATTGAACCAAAAAAGCTAAGATTAGGACCTGTAATGTAACATATAAGAGACATAGGACAGATACTAAAATCCTTACTTAACAGCTCTGAAATCATGTTATTATGCTCCACGTTTCATGGAAAAAAAAAAAAAAATCATATGGCTTTAGCCCCTTTCAAGCCAACTTTCCAAAATATATTAAGAAGAAATCCGCAGATAAAAATAACTAATTTATAAATTTGACAAATTTCAATGCTAAGGTGGCGGCCAACCCTAAATCCTTAGTTGTAAAAGCATGATGATCAATGCACCTTTAATCTCGTAAATTATAGTAGGATGAGTTCATGTGATAAGAACACCATCTACATGCACACAAGAATAGCATAAACTCAATAATTTACAATTTACTTTTAGATTGATCAAAACCCACACTTAATATTAGGTCGGATCCTTGCCCTATTATTTAGAGTCTCATCTCAAGCCATATAAAGAATTTTCTATACAAAAAAACTTGATTTAGTTGTGCCTTTATGCATCCTTGTGGAGGAGTCATGTGAATCTCCTGTTTAATATATTTAAGTAAGAGAGCATCATTCAAAATAGTTGATAAACTTCCCATAATAGAACTGACACTATTAGCAGTGGAACATTTGGTTTTCTTAGTATGTGCATAATCAAGCCCATCAATTTAATTATTACCCTTTGCAACAAGCCAAGCATTAAATTTTCAATCAACCTATGTCCTATATATATTAAACTTGTGAACCTATTTGGACCTAGTTGCTCTCTTCCTCAAAGGCAAAATGGCTAATTCCCTAATATGATTAACCTCAAGAGGATGTAATTCTTTGTTTATAGCTTCAACCACCCATTAGGGATTGTTTTTAGCTTCAATTTAATTTCATAGCTCACGAATTGTAAATATGTTTCTTAAAGATGCAACAGTCTCAAAAAAAAAATAGCTAAAAGAAGTTGCAGTGACAAGAGGGTAACTAGTAGCAAAGGATGAAAAAGAAACTATTGCAACTTTGGCATTGATTGATGCAGTAGTATAAAAAATATGCACAAAGTCTTTCAACCAAGCTAGAGGTTTGTTCCCTCTATTTAGACAATTAACACCAATTACATGTCACTCAAACAAGGAGAGGAATTGTTGAAGGTGAGCTAAAAGCAAAGGTGTGCATAAGGTATATCACGAAAAGTAGTAGTATGTGGAATATCTTCAAAAATATCAGGAAGAGGGTATAAGAAAAAAAAAGGTGAACTTAGAGACCAATTTTATGAAACAAAGGGACATAAAAGGAAAAATCTATTCATAGAACACATCTTACTATGAAACATTTGATGTGTGGCAAGCAAATCTAAGTAAGTATACTTGGTCATTGCAAGTAACAAAAAATGTCGTTTTTTGTATAGACCTTATATATCATCCTACATGGAGTAACATGATAGGTTAATAAACCACACAAATAACTAATTCATCCAAGAATTTAGATAAGTTGGCTGAATCTATATTATGAAAATAACTAAAGCTTTGAAACACTTATTAACTAAGGAGGATTCACAATGTCATATTTGGCCTAATGTGCATAAAATATGATCAAGCATTGGGTTAACAAGCAAACTTCAAGTTTCAATTTCATTAAAATTTAGATTAGTCTATTTCATGCATTAGTTGACCTAGCTTGAAATTCAACACTCTAACCTTAATTGAGCATTGACAACTTTAAAACCACATTAAGATCTTAAGAATAGAAGAATTATGTAACAACCTACCAACTAAGCCTTTGACTAACTTGTTTACTCAAATTCATATTCGAAAAGAAAATCATTATGTCATTCTCAAAGTAAGGATTAAGCTAAATAATATCTTCCACCTAGACCTTCCAAAACAATTTCATTCTAAATTTAAACCTAAATTTGAGAAACCATTTTTAAGAAACTACACACCAAGCATGCTTAACTCAGAAAACAAGTACCAAGTTTCTATGCCAGTTGAGTGAATCATCATCTAGCACATTTAGTTTGATAAAATTATTAGCCTATAAAGCAAAACAAAAAGGTAGCCATGTTTTACCTAAGTTTTACTTTTTGCCCTAAGCCACTTGAATCATGTATGTTATGATTTACAAAACCATGGAAAAATACATTTTTGACCTTTAAATTGACATTTAATCAAGTATTTAATTACATCAAAATCTAGTCATACATCTAACAAAAAGACTTCCAAATGCCAAAGGTTCCCTTTTTAGCTGGGCTAGTGTACTCAAAACTTCCCAAAAAAACCTAGCAGTTGTAATGTACCTATACCTAAGGTTAGAGAAACTAACCTCTTAGCTCATATTATGAGCTAAGTGAGTATAACTAAAACAATAATGAACAACCACACAAAAGGAGGAAGACAAATTTAATCATATTCTATAAGATAAGCTCAACCTCATCATTCACTAAACACAAACTCAATATTTATGCAACATGTGGATGCCATGCTAATTCACATGTCATGTACTAGCTAGTATCCTAGATGAGCAGCATTTAGTGGATCAAATGAAGTAATAAACCGAGCATCAACCAAGAAATAAAAGAGTGCACTAGGAAACTATAATCGAGCATAAAACTAAGTAAATACATTCTGATGGGAATCAATTAACTAAAGGTCCCATTACGCGAGCTAAAGCTAAAGGATTGTAGAGTTTAGTCATGAGGATTTTGCATAAAGAACGATCTAAGGAGGAATTATCATTGATTAATGCATTTTAGGTGCACTTATAAAGGTATGGTGAACTAGTAGTGTTACTAAAGAACATAAGAGAGGAATAAGGACAAGATCAAAATATCAAGGAAGAGATTAGTACGATTCACGAGCAAGTGAAGGAAGCACACTAGTGTGATTCATCCTATGGTCCTTTCAGAAGCTTTAAAGACTGGAACTTTACAAGCTCAACATGAGTGTGAAGCTAACCATGAATCCTTTAGCATTAAATTAATTTCTTAAGCATTCACGAGCATGAACTTCAGGACTTGAAGATGCATTTCACAGTTTAACTAAAGAACACGATCACAATCATGCCTATGATCCTAACTATAGACTATCTTATTTTGTTATTTTTGTGACAAATTTTTGTAATTTTCTTTAGTTTTCAACTCTGTTCTTTACGTTACCTTAGTTATCATATAAATAGGTTTAAAAGACTCTTGTTTGGAACTTTGGATGATTAGTGATTAATTTCATAAGTCGTTCTAAAAACTATTATTATCAATTCTTCTAAATTATAGGGAACAAATCACCTATTAATCTTATGCATCATGTTGAAAGAGATGAGCGTAGGGTGGATTTCTATCTGCATCATATCCTATAGAAGGTTGTTCATATCTTTTTAAAATTTAAATCCATAATTGCAATAATTATTATTTTACATCTTTGCAAATGATCAATCTATATAGAAAATTTTGTGCATCAACTTAGTATTAGAGTGAAGGTTACGACAAGGAGGTGTTAGTGCATTGGAAGTAGTAATCATGAGCAATTCAAAATTGAGTGCTAGGAGTGTTGTTATTGACGCTAGGAGTAATCTTAGGAGGTGAGCTAATGATGATGTATTTGGAGAGACTTGTAACCAAAAATGCAAGATTTGTGGTCTATGATGCAGAATTTTCTAAGGCACATGGAAAGGTTAGAGAGTGCCTTGAATGGTAATAATAGGGAAAATCCTCAACCTAATGAGAGGAATCAATTACAAAGGGTAGTGCATGTTTAGGAGCATAGGGGTGTCAAAAAGCGTGTTGACGGTAGAGGTGGTCATGGAGTAGTTGAAAGGCTTAGTAGTAGAGTACTTAGGTTTGATGATGATGATAGTAATAATGCAGACTACAAACATGAACAATGTTAGTAGCTTACTCACACCCTTGATACTATCAAATTCAAGGTTTTGTCCTTTGATGGAAAGGGAAGCCCAGCTCACTATTTCATTTAGGCGACTCAGATCGAGAAATTATTTGAGTATTACAACTATGAAGAGAAACAACAAGTAAAGCTTGCTACATTGAAGTTTCAAGGGTATGCCGCATTGTGGTGGCAAAATGTAGATGATAATAAATAGAAAATTGTAGAGCGAAATGTTGTTTCTCAAAGATAGATGAAAGAATTAATGCATCAAATGTTTGTTCCAAATTATTATCAAATGGAACTTTTAAAGTGGGTACTACACTAAGGCGAGGCACTATGAGTCTCAAGGAGTACATACATGAGTTTGAGATAATGACTAGTTGAAGTTAGGTGGTCAAGTCATAAATAAGGGAAATAGTAAGGTTTATTATTAGCCTTTAACCTAATATTTTAGAATTTTTAAAGTTACAAAGGATGGACACCTTATAAGAAGTAATGTTATTAGCTTAGAAGGTTGAGTGGCAACAACATCAAAACCTTTATAGAGCATCAATTCTAATCTCCAGACCAAATGTGTAGAGTAAAAGTAAGGCTTTAGAAAGGGAGCTTCAAAGTGAACCCAGATCAAATACTTGCTCAAAACCTAAGACACCATCTCTTATTAGGCCTAAAGGTTAAAATCCAAACTTCATGCCAGCAAATAAAAGGAGTAGAGATATCAAATGTTTTAAATGTTTAAGTTTTGAGCATATTGTGACCTAGTGCCCTAATCAGTAAGTGATAAAGAATTTGAGTGGAGTTAGAGTGAGTGAAGATGAAGAGGAGGAAAAGGGGGGAAATGATGAAAGCAATGAGGATAATGTGGATCAATAAGTGAGGATACTACTAGTGATGTTAGGGCTGTGCTAGCACTTAATGGTGTCTTAAGGTGTAACTTGAGTATTGAGCTCACTACTAATCAATAGCAGTGTGAGAACAATTTTCATATTAAGTGGTCCATGAACAAAATATTTGTGCTGTGATCATCAATTTAGGTAGTTGTGCTAATGTAGTAGCACTTGCCATGGTGGATAAGTTGAAGTTACCCATTACCCTACACCCTCAACTATATTATTTGCATTAGCTAAATGATAAAGGGTTAATGTGTGTGACTTGTAGGGTTTTAGTGCTAATGTCCATGTTGGGCAAGTATACTAATGAGGTTGAATGTGATGTAATGTCAATGAGTGCATCACATATTTTCTCAGGCTGTCCATGGATATTTGACAAGAGTGTTACCTATAACAAGCAAAGTAATACCTATATAGTCTTGAAGGATGGAAAATGTATTAGGTTGTTCCCAAAGAGTCTAGTAGAGGTATGGGAGGTGCATGGGGACCTTAAACCCTCAAAAAAAGAGGCATTGTTGTTAGCTAAGGTAATCTTTGAACTCGAGATGAATAGTGGTAAAATTGTTTACTTACTTTTTGTTAAGCAGGCATTAAACAATAGTGAAGAGTTGGTATTACTCGAAGAAGTGCAGGGGGGGACATTTTCCCTAAAGAACTTCCTAAGGGGCTACACCCTTTATAGGGGTATTGCGCACCAAATAGATCTAATTCCAAGTGCTACATTACCTAATCAATCGGCTTATAGGATGATTTTGGATAAAGCAATGGAATTAAAAAGGCAAGTTAATGAGCTACTTGCAAAGGGATTTGTCTACAAGAGTATGAGCCCATGTTCAATGCCAACTTTACTTATAGCTAAGAAGAATGGTAACTGTAGGATGTGTATAGACAGTAGGGTCATCAATAATATCATGGTAAAGTATCAATACCTTATTCCTCATTTAGATAACATGCTTGATAAACTGTATAGTGTGAGGTTGTTTGCAAAAATTGATTTAAAGAGTTTATTATGCCATTTAAGCTATCTAATGCCCCTAATACTTTCATGTAACTTATGAGTTATGTGTTGCATGAATTTGTTAGAAAATTCATAGTTGCTTATTTTGATGATATTTTAATTTATAGGTTAGATTCGAATAGTCATTTGCAATACCTACCATTAGTGTTCATGGTGTTAAGGAGGGAGAAGCCATACATAAACTTGAAGAAATATGTGTTTTGCTAGAGAAAGGTGATATTTTTATGGGTTTTGTTTGTGTCAAGAGATAAGATTCAAGTAGATGAGGCAAACGTTAAGGCAATTGTTAAGTTGCCTATGCCTACTAATGTTTCTAAGTTCTATAGTTTCCATGGACTGGCTTCTTTTTACCGCAAATTCATACAAAATTTCAACACTACTATCACTCTACTTACGGAGTTAATTAAGAAGAGTGTTCAATTCAATTAGGGAAGTTACATAGAAGAGTTTTGATTTGATCGAACAAAAGCTAACCTCTATGTTGGTGTTAACGTTACCTGATTTTAGTAAAGTATTTAATCCAAAATGCGATGCCTTTAATAGTAGAATAAGAGTTATTCTTATGCAGGAGAGGTGTCTCATAGCATATTTTAGCAAGAAGTTGCATGGAGCTACATTGAACTATTCCATATATGATTGTAAGTTGTATGCCTTGATACGAGCCCTAAAGGTATCACACCATTACCTTTTACCTAAAGAGTTTATTATTTTCTCTGACCATGAATCTATGAAGTATCTCAAGGGTCAGAATAAGTTGTCCAAAAGGCATGTGCAGTAGATAAAGTTTTTGGAATCTTTTTTATATACTATTAAATATAAGCAAAGCAATTCGAATGTCGTGGTTGATACACTATCTAGATGACAAGTCTTGGTGAATACCATTTAGGCCAGGTTGTTGAGATTTGAATAGATTGTTGATCAATATGGCAAAGATGAAAGTTTTTCTTCAATTGTTAAAGCATGCTTGCAAGGTGTTGCAATGGGAGGAATCCATTTGTCTAGCATGTATTTATTCAAATATGGTAAGGTTTGTATACCATAGAGTTCGTTGAGGGAGTTATTAACCAAAGAAGCATATTTGGGAAGCTTATCAAGGCATTTTGGTAAGCATCAAACTCTTGAGGCTTTGTAAGAACACTTTTATTAGCCTGATTTGACAAGAGATGTGGGCCGAATTTTGGAAGCCTATGTAGTGTGTAAGAGGTCTAAGAGCAAAACAAAGTTATAAGGTTTGTATATGCCATTTTCAATTCCTACCAAACTTTGGGTTAATTTAAGTATGGATTCCGTATTAGGTCTTTCCAAAACTCAAAGAGGAAGGAATTCTATTATAGTCATTGAAAGATTCAATAAGATGGTTCATTTTATAGCATGTCACAAAACAAACAATGCCATCTATAATGTAACTTATTTATATAGGAGGTAGTGAAACTTCATGGTATTCTACAGTCAATTGTGCTAGATAAAGATGTTAAATTTCTTAGCTACTTCTAGAAGACTATGGCAAAGGTTAGGCACAAAGCTTTTGTTTAGTACATCTTGTCATCCTTAGACATATGGGCAAATTAAAGTTGTCAATAGGACACTTGGGTCACATATGAGAGCTATAGTGCAAATAAATATGAAGGATTGGAACCGATGCTTGCTAATCATGGAGTTTACCTACAAAAGATCAATTCACATTGCGATAAGTAAAGCACCATTTAAAGTTGCTTATGGCTATAATGCTAACACTCTCTTGGATTTTCTACCATTTTGCCCAACCAGTGAAGACAGTCAAAGTGGGAACAAAAAAGTAGTATAGGTGTAAAAATACATTAGCAAGTATATGATCAACTTTAAAAACAAACCAAGAAGAACAAGTAGCTACGTGATAGAGGAAGAAGGCAAAACATTTTTAAACTTAGAGATCTAGTGTGGATCCACCTTAAGAAGGATCGATTTCTAAGTAAGCAAGCCTAGAAATCAGCTCTATGAGCAGATGGACCATTTAGGGTATTAGAGCGAATTAATGACAATGCTAATAAGATTGAACTTCCAAGTGATTATGGTGTGTTAGCAACATTTAACATGGTTAATCTTTCATCTTATGCACTTGATGACACGGAACAAGATTTAGGGGCAAATCTTCATTCACCTCAGGGTTATGATGGGAATCAATTGCCTAAAGGCCCCATTACACGAGCTAGAGCTAAAGGGTTATAGAGTTCAATTACAAGGATTTTGCATGAAGAACAATCTTGGAAGGAATTATTATTGATTAATTCATTTCAAGTGCACTTTTCAAGGATTAGTGAACCCGTAGTGTTGCTAAAGAGCATAGGAGAGGAATTGGGGCAAGATCAAAATACTAAAGAAGAGATCAATAAGGTTCACAAGCAAGTGAAATACATGGGCATGATTTATCTCATGATCTTTTGAAGGCTTTTAAAACTAGAAGTTCACAAGCTTAACACAAGAATGAAGTTAATTATGAACCCATTTGCATTGAATTAATTTCTTAAGCATTCATAAGTGTGAACTTCAAGGCATAGACATGTTTGAACATGGTCATGGTTATAGCCATGATTTTGACCGTGAACTAGTTTTGTTATTTTTGTTATGAATTTTGTAATTTTCTCTAGTTTTCAACTCTATTCTTTAGGTTACCCTAGTTATCTTATAAATAAGTTTCAAAAGACTCTTATTTGGAAATTTTGACAATTAGTGATTAATTTCTTGAGTCTTTCTCAAAATTGTTCTTATCAATTCTTCTCAATTATGAGGAATAAGCCACCTGTTAATCTCGTGCATTATATCAAAAGAGACGAATGTAAGACGGATTTCATGGTTACATCATATCCTACAAAAGGTTGTTCATATCTCCTTAAAATTTTAAATCCTTAACTACTATAATTATTATTTCACATCTTTGTGAACGTTCAATCTATATAGAAAAATTTCCACATCACAATCTCTATATGCCACTAAAAACAAGTTTAGTAAACCGAGAATTTCCTTATTAAAAAATCGAGCTTTAAAAAATTAAACCTTAAGTCCCATATGCCATGCTATGGAATGCAAACATATCAATTCCATGCAATATCTAAGCTAACTTAAGCATCTAAAGACAACACATCTTCTAATATAGATCAATGTCACATAATCATTAATCATGCAATCACTTCATCATCCATAAAGCAATAATTAAGAAGTCCAATTAGTATTCACTTAAGTGATTTCCATTCAAAGCAAAGCACTAAACTATTTACTTCTTCCTTATTTTGACCATTATAATGGATCACACACTATAAATATATCATGACTAGCTATAACAATAAGCACACAAACCTTTATCACACAAAATCCCAATAAGGAAGAAAGCTTCAAATACTCACTACTTTACCAACTCATTTTCCATTTTCCCATTATCTAAGCCAGCAATAACTAAACATCTGTCAATAATATGAGCACAAACAACAATAACTCAAATTAATCTAAGCAGAAGAAAGTACTCACCTAGCCTAAACTTGTTCTTTACTCACCTAACAAAGAGTGAAATGTCCTTTACGTACCTATAGTAACATCTATAACTCATCAAAGTCCATTTCATTTCAATACCATTATACTATTATGTAAAATTATGTGATTACTCTAACTTTATCTACTTTAAGTCACCTTACTTTATATATGATACTCTACGAGTACGTTACCATATAAATCTAATTATACTCCATGAATTTCTAAGTTGCTTCCCTAATCATTAATTAATTCCAAGTGATAACATTTCCATAATTGAACTATATTAGCTTAGATTATCCTTAAGATCAGCCAATCATCATTAATTTCTTCCTCAATTAAATCTATCCAGCACTCCTTTGTTCCACACAAATGAGGTAAGACTATGTAAATACTCAAACTAATACCAAACCAACTATAATTTGCCACTTTAACTAGTGTATAACTAGATGCTAATTATAAAGCATATAATTGTTTGAACCCTTAACACAAATGGATGTAGATACTTTTAAATACCACATTTCGACTTTGAGAATCCTATAAAGTCAAATTATCTTAGGAAATTTCCATTAAGTTCTTAAATACTTATGCTAGAAAACAAAGTAATTTAGCCATATTAATTTTATTTAATATTAAATGAGATAGTAATAATCAAAGCTCCTTATAATGCATATCTAATATAACATGTTAAGAATTATAAACAAAGAATCAAATCAAAACAACAACAAGGGTTTGGAAAATTAATTTAATTCAATTCCAAGTAGGTAGCCTTCTAAAGGATCATATATATATATATCAATTATAAATTTCTCAAAAAAAAAATCATATTCATAATCTACATCAAAAATTAGCTTGGAATGCATTTTTCCATAATTTTCTTACATTATCTACTATTTTTAAGGAAATTTACAAAATCGGATTGAAAATGGCACTCACAATAAGGATAAGGACCCTAGATACTCACTTGTTTCAAACATATTCCACTAATCAAGGTATTCTCCATCACTAGCTTTTACAATTCTGATCAACTTCTTTAGCCATCAACCCATCAGCCCCCCTTGCCATGCTACCTGCCCTCAACAACCCAACCCGTACAACAGTAGAAGCACTATAAATAGTACAACACACAACTAACCTGAATTCCTCCTTTTTCTTCTAGTTTCTTCTTGTTAAATACTTTGATAACCCAAATTAAATCAACCTCAAATGTTTTCCCATTGTTTTATGGAGTGTATATTTGGAGAAAATTTCTAGTGACACATGTCGATGACATGTGAGTGACATGTGAAAATTTGGTGGAAATTTTAGAGAATAATGGGTGAAATTATCTTCTTCTTCTTTTTTTCCCTTTCGAATTTCACTTGCATAGACATGTAAATATATAATTGTTTACTCCATGTTACCTAGTATAGTATATATCACTATTACATTAATTGTAATCCTTTGTCGTGTTAGTATCATTTTCCAAAAACAAAATTTATAATTATTAATTAGTTAACTTTTCTTATATTATATTATATTACTCAATATTTAAGTTTTTGTGACCACAACGTAGCATTTGACCTAAATTTGAAAGAGTCAACCAAAGCCTTAAATTAATAAATCAAAACCCTTTAGTATCAAAAACTACACCTAACTATTTGGCATTTTCATCCATATAGACTTAATATCATTGAAACTAACTATAAACTTCTAAGCTACCTTTTGATGTTGTTGATAGTTAGCAAACCATTTATAAAACCATCCATATTGAGAAAAACATTATGAAAATCAATTTTTAACAAAAACCTTTACTTTTTTTAACCCATATGCATAGAACAATAAAACCCATTAACTATATAAGTCTTATACTACAAGTAAACTCCTAAACTATTCTAGCAGCACATGCAACCAATAAAAGAACAAGTAAACATGAATTGGCAACAATGACTTTTGTTGAATGGCATCTCCACTCTATCCCATAGAAGTCAATTTGTAGCTTATGGACTTCTAGGGCTTATAATTTGTCTAACTCTTTTGTGACTTCAATGTGACGAAGTTACTCACTATGTTCACTTGAGTCAGAGGGGATGACTTTGGTCAAAAGTCCTAGTTCGTCTAAATGAAGTTTAAAGCTTGAGATCTTACTAGCTTTTGATCAAATGAAGTTAGACTTTTTCCAATTGAATTAGTCTTTCTTTTCCATTTGCTTCTTAGCCCCAATTCTTAATGCTCCCTGTTATATGGACTCGACATAATTTCTATTGACTTTTCTTATGAAACACCAAATTTAACCAAGTAAAAGCTAATGATGAGGGGAAAATATACATGAAAATTGGTTAATTTCTACATTATCATCATGTATCAAGATTAAACAAGTGAAATCCTTTTTCACTTAAGGGATATCTAAAAAGTGCATAATGACATCCCCTTGGCTCAAACTTATCAATTTTAGGTCTATTATTTGCAACAAAGCCTATATGTGCAACACTCTTTGTTTAGGATAAGTTAGTGGTTTGTGGAAAAGTACTTCATAACGTGATTTTCAAGAAAGTTTTTGAATAGGTACTTTATTGATGAGATATGCAATAGCAAGAATGCATTCCTCTAATTTTTTTAGAGCAAATTTATGTAAATAAGAAGTTATTAAGATAGATAATTAGTAAAGTGCCACATATGATTCTAAAAATCAGTATGAAATAAATCAAAGGCATCAAGATTGTAACAAGAACTAAAAAGGGAAACATAAATAATGAAATTTAGCCTATTGGCAAGTATTAAACATAGGTAAGACAATTTTAGATGTTGATAATGAGGAATGTGAATGATTTTAGATAAAGAAATATGTCCCACTCTATTATGTAGACATCTCTTTGGACATTTCATTTGATATATTTGAAGGAAAACTATTAGAACTAGTACTGGTGTTATGTATGCGAAATTAGATACCTTCAAATTTAATCTAATACCAAGCACATAAAGTTTTTATCTACCCTTAGCTTATGTTGCACATGCCTTAAAGATCTACTCTTGAAATGAGTATTTTCGAGAATAAAAAATATAATTTATGTGTTAGAGGTAACTCACTATTTTTTTTTTTACCAGAAAAGCAAAAAGAATTTATTTATCCATAGAACTTGAGAAACAAATTATATAAGTTACTAGAAAAAAAAAAACAAAGAAATGGGGATTATACATCAAACTCATAATGGGCATATCTCTTATGATGAAAATAGTTGTAAAAAAATGCTTAACAATAAATTATACCAAGTGAATAAATATCTAATACTTTGATGGGAGAAAAAAGTATACAATTAAGAGGTTAAGAACTACACAAAAGATATATTTATATATATACAACACATGCACTAAAAAGAGGATGGGGATGGAGGCGATGAAGGGATTTTGGTAAAAAGATGTGGCAAATGAGACTTTTAATGACTTGAGAGTATGGTAACAATGATGTACAACATGTCTCTAATGTAGGAGTGTGAGCAATGAGGGTGAAGGAGAGAGGAAAGGGATTGTAAGTAGCTATATAGGTGGAATTTGAAAAGCAAAAGGAAAAATAGAGAAGATGGAGTGGGTATTAGAAGGCAGATGGGTATGGGAGGGATTGCTTGCAAAGGATTATTGGTTACTCTTATGATGGTAAAAGTTAAGATTTGCTTTTTCCTTTCAAGGGGAAGGAGAGAGAGAGAGAGGGGGGCTCCAACAGGAAATCAAAATGAAAATCTATTAACTAGAAACACTTTGGTTAAAGTAATGTGTTCACTAGGACCAACATCACCACTTATGATGACTGTTGCATAGTTTGATAAAAAAAATTCATTGATATAACGTTTGTAAGTGTATGTTTGATAGTGAAAACTAATGAATATAGTCTTATCTTGTGTGGTATGAAGTTCCCATATCTATGCTAAATTATGTTTCAGCTTTAGTGGAACCAAAAAGGAAGAGTTGGTGCATGACATACTTGCAAAGTGTTCAAAAACTCATGCCATACATCTATAGGTTGTTTCCCTTTAAGAGTCTCCATCACCTTGTGACAACCAACAAACTCTATTAATTAGCTTGGGCTCACAAATAAAGCCTTTAATTTTATGGCCATATTTTTCACATCTTATAAATTTTCATCAATAGAAGCATCTTGCATTATAGTCAAGCTCAAATTAAACTTATCTTGAAAAACGAATCTATTTCTTCCCTTATGTTCCTTATCACTCTAGATATCTAGTTATCTAAATAACCTTTTCATTAACAATGAGAATAATGCATTTTTTCATTGGGGTTTTACTTCTTAAATCCTTTCTATCAACCATTATGAAATTGTGGTTTTGTCTCCAATTACTAAGAAACTTATTTTTTCTTCTCCACTTGATGCACAAAATTATTAGCATTGTTCAACTTTATGACTTTTCATTTCAAACAACTTAATTCTATAAATCACATCTACTAGTAATTACAACTTTATAACTCCACAAACTACACTTTGGTAGAACACACAAACTTGGCATTTTATCCTAGAATTTCTTCAATTAGTTGCAGAAAAATGTGACATTGAGTTTTCCTTGTTTCAAATTGGAAACTTCATGCTCTGGTTTATATAAAATAGATCCATTTGTTTGACCATAGTGCTCACAAACCGCATCCCCAGTTCCTTGGCTATCCTAGCATACATTGAGACCCTCGAATTGTTCCTCAATCATGGGATCATGTATCCAACACCTAATTAACCATTTATTTGTATCTTATCGACCATCTTTGATTTTCTGTGCTACTCTCTTTAGGTTTCAGGCAAGCTCCATTTTTTATAAACTCTAACTTCACCTTCGCTTCTAAAGTTAATATAATTACATGACATCATTCCAAATAATTTATGCCAACAAAAATGAAAGATATACAAACCTTAGCAAAATGGAAAAATGGCAAAGAACATTGTAACTATCCTCAGTGATCGAGTACTCGTGAAAGTAGAAGATATGGAATTTTAGGCTTGCCTCTCCCGGATTTCATGTGAAAAGCTTTTTATGGATCCATTAAGCTGCTAATATAAATATTCGAGAGCAAAAAAATGGAGAGAAAAGTTTGTTAATTTATTATTCCTCGTTGCCAATAATACTGATATTTGTATGAACACAAATCAATCTAACCGTCTATCACACGTCGAAACCACACTTGTTGCAAATAATTTACTATACATTCTACATGTTTTTCTGCATTTTACGTGTTTACAGCTAGCTACTTGTAACTTGTGGAATTAAATTAGTGAATCCTATTTTGCATTTCATTCTTTGCATAGCCAAACTCAACTAATGAAAAGGCTAGGGTAATATTACAAGACAGAATCTTTTTGTTTAACGAATATCAAGTGAAAATTTCTGTTTTAAACATCTTTAGGCATTCATCAACATCCTCCTCGGCGAACACCAAATTGAGAATCATAATTATCACTCAATTCTCATATTTTATTATGTCAAGTTTCATCCGCCCAACGAAATGTTTTACGAGGTGGACGACATAGACATGGCGCTACTGTCAAACCTACAGGATGCAAGTTTCTTACCAGCTTTGTAGAACGACTGGCTAAAATCTCCATGTAGCCAACGTCTGGCGAGATAAAGATAGCGTATATTCATGCAAGTGAGATGGACAAGGCAGGCTTCTGATAATATGCTCCAGAGTCAGGACCGCTTCCTATTTACCAACATTTGGAAAAGCAAAATGCTGTCTATTTACATGGAAATGGCAACTTTTTGCTTACCAATAAACATCTTAGCCGGTGCCAAATATTCCTCTTTTACTTGCCTTTTCTCGTTCGCCAACATTTTGCTTTTCTAAGCTAAAATATTGTACGCACAGGCACAGTAAACCTATATATCACTGACCAGATTCAGATTTTGATTTGCATGCTTTATTTGTATTCGTTGTTTTAGTGATTTGCTAGAGTTGACTACACTTGTTTAGGCTCATAATGGATGTACTGGTGTTAACCTAACGAGACCTATAGAGTTCCATAAATATATATATATAACCCTAGACCAGTGTCTTTTCATTGGTGTCCTACAATTGCAATAGGAATAGTTTTTCTTTTTTGTCTTAAGTGAATTACTAGCATAGGCTACGGTACCCACCCTGATATATCTTTATTTATTTATTTATTGGCCCTAACTAGCTCATACGAATGATACCCCAAATGAGTTTCACGTTGGGTTCACCAAGATTTGTTGATCACGCATCAATCCAACTCCATGATAAGAAATATATGAAGCTTGCATTTAAATTATTTAAATCAAATCACTAAATTATAGTAGAACTATGCAAAAGCTTAACTTTTGCACCACGTTGCTATATATTTATAAAATTATACATATTGGCAAAAATAAAAAAGTTACTCAAAAATGAACACAAATAATATATAAAATGCATATTTATAAATTGTTGTTGCTATAAATACAAGGTAAGTACTATTATTTAATTCTATAAAAAATATATATGATATATGAAATTTTTACATGATTACTGGGGGATTAATTTCAGCATGGCCATTATTTTCAGCATTTTCTAGAATGATTACACACTCAACACCAGGTCGGCTCCAAGTGTATATTTCTTAGATTTGTTGACATGATTCCTAATAGTTGGGCTCCCCGAATTCGATTACGCCAGCAAACAAGACGCAAACAATTTAACTTCCATGAGACAAGATTTAAAGGTCCTGTTTGTGTTTGAAATTTGGTTCTTCACTCGAATCATGAGAACTCATAAAATTTGAAATAAGTTGCTCCGTTGCTGCTCATGTATCCAACCTGAAATGTCCACATCGTATATGGTAAGTGCTTGATAGGGATCGTCCCAACTGAGTGTTAATAGTGCTTGGTTTTAGTTTTAGTACATCCAGGAATCATCACACGAGAAAAAGAACAAATTTTAATTAACAAATACTTTAGAAAACTTCTGAAATTTTGACTGGTATCGGTGTCTGGTGCTTGCGATGGCTGTGTGGTCCGTGGGCGTATGCGTAGAAGAGGAGGAGGAGAGAGCTGGTTGGGGAACAGGAACAAAACCAACAATAGCTATCTATTTATTAAGTATCCTCTTCAATAGCTATATAATAATTGGTGGTATTTTTTTACCCCTCTATAATATACTGAAGCATAATCGAATAAGTTTAAAAGCGGGTATTAGAACATCTTGAATTTTAAATTTTTTCATCCTTCATTTAAGGCAAGGACTGGATATGCCTTTTACTCACTTTGCAACCAAATCCTAAACCATACATATCCTATGTACCACAGATTTCAAAATCCAAGATACACTTTTGTAATATTGTATGTACAGTATGCAGTATATGCATCTCGTAAATTTTTTAATAAATGCAAATAAATTTTGTATAATAAATATTTAACTATCTGAAGCCACAATTATTCACGTTCATCAACAGCAAGAAAAGTCAAACTTACTCCAATATCTCACTTGTTTAACATTCATGAAATCGAAAAAAACAATCATAATGATAAAATAAAACTCATGAATTTAGAGTTTTAGTTTATTTTTAGATCAGTGTCGTACTTAATATACTAATAATATTGTTAGTTTTGAGCATAAATCAAACTGTAAATAATCAAGGAGAAAATCAAGTGATTTTAGGCTAGCTACCTCAAATGTGAACCCATCATACAGGGGAGTACATATCATGCAACTTAACACATATCCAATAGGTAGTCTTTAACATACACCTTAATATTAACCGATAACGTGTAGATTAGTACTTGATAATTGCATCAAACTCGACTAATAAGCCGATATATGTTTGATTAAAATACATCAAAACTCAGATTTCCTGGAAAGCAAAATTTTTAGTTCCACTTTGGAGTGATATATACTTATTTCAAATGTCTTTTGTTATAAGGTAGAGTTTGTTAGTTACCGAGATTCCTATTTTAACATCAACGCAAATCCTATAGGGTACCAATATCATTTCTCAAACCCAAACCCATTTCATTTCCGGTCAAGAACTACCTTATCGATGTGGTATTAAGTTATAAGACTTGCATGCTTGCATCCCTAGCCATAATATTACTTTTTTTAGCTCATCAATTACTTGTTACAGAAGCAGAGGAGGAAGGATTGGAAACTAGAGTGAGAACAGTTTTCATAACAACTGAACTAAATGGTCTTAGCTCCTAACTATAATATTCAAACGCCCTTCTTTTTCCCAAATAATAGTAACATGGTGCATTAATAATAATAATAACAACGCATTTTGATTGGCTATTCCACAAAATACCTTATAAACTATAAGTTCAACAAAATGGAAGGACATGTGTTCTAACTCAAAACATAATATATACCTTGCCCGACCTCTATTTTTCCTATCAATAGGTACATACAAAACTAAACTCAATCGACACAAATACATATACCAACGTTTCTTTTTCAACCAGCAAACATGATGCGGACCAAATAGCCGAAGACTACTGGAAGAAGCGGGAGAAGAAGAAACGAGCTAAGAAGCCGCGGTAGACTTCAAAGCCGGCTGGCCTTTGGCCGGCTTTCATACATAAGCCGCCGGCCTTAGACCGGCCTTTATTGTCAGCCTTTAGTTTTGCAATTTTTCTCTTTTATTTATTTTTCCATGTAAATTTTTTTGGGACTATATATACCTTCCTAGGGTTTCTTTTGAAAGGAAAGTCTTATTACTATTACTTTTACACCAATATTGAGAGGTTTTCTCTAATAAAGTATGCATCTTGCAACTTGTGTGTTAGAAATCAACCAGTGAATTGATTTCTTGTTTACCTTACACTATCTCGCTGCATCATATTGGTATAAGAGCCAGACGAATTCCTACAAAGATGTCAACCAATCAGGGTGAAGACGACAGTCGTGTTCTTGACGGTGTTCAAGTGCGAGATCACAAAGAGCCAATCAGTGGGTTCCGAGGGCGAAGTTTGACGCTATGGATCAAAGGATCGGGCGTATGGAACGGTGCCTTGAGGAGTTGATCGAGCATTTCGACGCCATGGCCGTAGATCCCAATAGGGCTAGGGGTGCTGGTAGAAGTCAGCCGCAGGCAGCTAATATCTATGGTGGCCAGATTAATCAACCTGTTGTCGAAAACAGGTGGAGAAGGGTAGAATATGATGATTCTAGTGATGAATACGAGATCCTATATGGAGGTAGGCAACAACAAGGACAAGGTGGTAACGGTGGTGGTTATTGCCAAAATCAATATGGGAACAACCAGAGGAATGGTGGTGGTTATCGGAGAAATTATTACGGGTATGATCAAGGAGATGGGAGAGATTACCGTCTGAAGGTCGATATCCCATGTTTTGATGGCAGTCTTAATATCGAAGGTTTTCTGGATTGGATTGTCGAAGTTGATCGATTCTTCGATTACATGGAGATTCCTGAAGACCGTCGGGTTAGATTAGTGGCATGTAAACTGAAAGGTGGAGCCTCGGCATGGTGGGAAAGGCTGCAGAACAGAAGACAAAGAGAGGGTAGACATCCAGTGAGGACTTGGTATCACATGAAACAACTATTACAACGCGATTTCCTCCCTCCAGACTACGAGTAGATATTGTTCCAACAATATCAACGGTGTCGTCAAGGATAGAGATCCGTGCATGAATATACCGCAGAGTTCATGAGATTGGCCGAACGGAATGACTTGAGGGAGAGTGAAGACCAACAAGTCGCACGGTATGTAAAAGGTCTAAAGCTCTAGATTAGAGATAAAATAGGGGTTACGGTGGTGAGGAACTTGATCGAAGCGAAGAACATGGCCTTACGGGCTGAATTGATGTTGCAGGAGCAGTGTAGTAGGTACGGAGGTGGAAGAAAGGGTTATGTCTGACGCAGCGAGTTAGCGTAGAGAAGCAAGAGAATCACTCAACGAATGAATCTCACACACACACAATTGCAAAGATAGCAATTCTAGAGAGAACTCTCTCAATTAGGGTTTCAAAAGTGTTTCAATCTGATGAGATATGAAAATAGGGCATTAGATAACGTATTTATAACCTAAACAAAGGAAACTAAAAAGATAGGACGAAATAATTCGCATTAAAAGAAGGCTGGCAATAGGCCGACGGCCTAAATTGCAAACTCCACGAAAGCTGGTGGCCTTGGAACGTCATCAACGGGCGATCGAAAATCTTCAAGGCCGGCACCAAGGCCAGCGGCGTAAACTTCAAGGCTGGCGGCCTAAGTGGAAAGGCCAGAGGCTTTCAAGCCGGCCTTGGCTCTGCTGACTCGTCGTCCCGGTTTCGTCGCATCCCGCTTGATCATGTATTCTTTCGCTATATGATCCGCATCATTCTCTCCCACCAGAGAAGAACTCGACCCTGAGTTCTCTTCAGGATATAACGCCCCATCGTCAGGGAAGAAAGGGAAGATATCAGCGACATTAAAGGTCTTTGAAATGCCCATAGTGTTCGGTAAACCAACCACATAAGCATTATCATTGATTTTCTGCACAATCTGGTACGGACCATACTTCTTAGGTTGAAGCTTGTTGTACTTTCCAACAGGGAACCACTCCTTGCATAAGAATACTATAACTTGATCACCTACTGAAAACACTTGTCGCCTTCGATGCTTGTCAGCTGCAGCTTTGTACTTAGCATTAGATTGCTCAATTTTCGCACGCACCTCAGCTGTAATGTTCTACCAACTATCCGCTAGGTTCTTAGCTGCTATGTGAAACTCAGTACCCCTTAGAAGCTTGATCAAATCCACAGCATGGTTAGGAGTACTGGTATAGACGATAGAGAATGGAGACTTGCCTATTGTCCTATAAACGGCACTGTTATAAGCGAACTCCGCCTAAGCCAATGCCACATCCCATTGCTTGGGCTTTTCACCACAAATACTCCTAATTAGATTGCCCAAAGTTCGATTTGTAGCTTCTGTCTGACCATCCGTTTGAGGGTGAGCCGTGCTGCTATAGTTTAGTGAGGAATCAAACAGCTGCCATAAAGTTCTCCAAAAGTGACTCAAGAATTTGCTGTCTCTGTCTGAAGTAATGGATTTAGGCACCCCATGAAGACGTACCACTTCTTTGAAGAACAACTTGGCAATAACCTGAGCATCAGCAACCTTCCGACACGGGATAAAATGGGCCATCTTGGAGAACTTGTTAACCACAACAAAAACAGAGTCAACGCCCCGTTGGGTACAGGGCAATCCAAGGACAAAGTCCATGGACAAATCCTCCCATACGTTATCAGGAACAGGGAGCGGAGTGTAGAGGCTAGTGTTTTGGGCCTAGCCTTTAGACGTCTGGCATGTATAACACCGTTGCACAATCCTCCCAACATCACACCTCAAGTGTGGCCAGTAGTATCTATCACTGACTGCAGCAATAGTCTTATCCCTTCCCAGATGACCTGCTAATCCACCCCCATGCAAATCACGGATCAATTTCTCCCTCAAAGAAGACTTGGGAATACACAGTTGGTTTCCCTTCATTAAATACCCATCATAAATATGGAAATCACCGCTAGGCTGTTTAGTTCGACACATCTCCCAAGTATCTTTAAAATCAGTGTCAGTCCTATACAGGTCTTTCATACATTCAAATCCCACCACTTCAGTATGAAGTGTCACCAACAAGCTGGCTCGCCTGCTCAAAGCATCTGCAACCTTATTGTATACTCCCGATTTATGTTTCAGTTTAAACGGGAATTTCTGCAAAAATTGTACCTATCTTGCATGCATATCTTTGCTAATCCTGGTCTAATTACTCAAGTGTTTAAGGGCATCACAATCAAAATATAGCACGGATTCTTTGCCCACTAGGTAATGCTCCCAAGTCCTCAAAGCGCGCACAACTGAATAGAATTCTTTGTCATATGTGGACCAATTGCGCCTAGACTCGCATAACTTCTCACTAAAGAATGCAATGGGTCTCCTTTCTTGAGATAGTACCGCCCCCATTCCAACCCCACTTGCATCACAATCGACTTCAAACAACTTATCAAAGTCAGGTAATGCAAGAACTGGTGCATTACACAACTTTTCTTTCAATAACCCAAAACTACTTTTAGCTTCATCATTCCATTGGAATTTCCCTTTCTTCAGGCACTCAGTCATAGGTGCAGCAATGGTACTAAAGTGCCGAATAAACCGTCTGTAGAAACTTGCTAACCCCAGGAAACTCCTCAACTCACTTACTGTTTTAGGAATAGGCCATTCCCTAATAGCTCTGACCTTCTCATCATCCACAGTAATCCCATCACCACTAATAACAAAACCCAAAAATAGCAACCTCCTAGAGAGGAATATACACTTCTTCAAATTCACAAATAGCTTGTTCTCCCTCAGAACCTTCAACACCTCCCTCACATGCTTGATGTGCTCCTCCTCAGTTTTGCTATAAATCAGGATATCGTCGAAGTAAACTACTACAAACTGATCAGAAAAGGGTTTAAGTACCCGATTCATTACACGCATGAAAGTGCTTGGGGCGTTGCTAAGGCCAAAAGGCATGACCATCCATTCATACAGGCCCTCTTTGGTTTTAAAGGCCGTCTTCCACTCATCCCCTGGTCAAATCCGAATTTGATGGTAGCCACTTCTCAAATCGATCTTGGAAAAGAACATAGCCCCACTTAAACAATCTGACATGTCCTCCAACCTTGGTATTGGGAATTTGTAACCAATGGTAATTTTATTGATCGCCCTGCTGTCAACACACATACGCCAACTCCCATCTTTCTTTGGGGTTAACAAGGCGGGCACTGCACAAGGACTCATGCTCTCCCTGATGAACCCCTTCTGGAGTAGTTCCTGCACCTTCCCCTGCAATATTTCTGTTTCTTTTGGACTCATTCTATAGTGTGGGAGATTAGGTAGACTAGCACCTGGGATCAGATCAATGTGATGTTGGATATCCCTCATGGGAGGTAATCCATTAGGTAGCTCCTCAAATGTTATCTCCTTAAACTCCTCCAATAGTTCCTTTACCCTGTCAGGCAACTCCTGAGCACTACTTTGGCCTTCCTCCACTGTCATCACCTGGCGAACAATTAGCGCATGGACTGTCTGCGCCTCTTTAATTGCTTCCTCCATCTCCCTCTCAAATTGGGTGATAGTGAGAAAGGAACGCCCTTCCACTTTAGAAGCTTTAGGGTGGTGTGTCACTTTGAGAGGTAAAAGAGTGAAATTTACCCCATCCTTCTCTAGCCGGTAAACATTCTCCCTTCCTTCATGTTTGGCATCAACATCAAACTGCCAAGGCCTCCCAAACAAAAGATGGCATGCATCCATATCCACGATGTCACAATAGACCTCATCCCTATGCTTCCCTATAGAGAAAGGTACCCTACATCGCTCAGTGACTTCGATCTTTTCAGTTGCTTTTATCCACCCAATAGTATATGGGTTCGGATGTTTTTCAGTCGGCAAATTCAATACCTTCACCGTTTCTCTACCAATGATATTCTCGCAACTCCCACTGTCCACAATCAACTCAAACACCCGACTATCAACAGTACATCTAGTGCGAAACAACTGATGTCTCTAGGTCTTCTCATCACACTTTGGTGCTAACATCAATTTTCTGATGACGTATGCCTCCTCATCATCCCCATAGCCATCATCACCATAATACTCATCTCCTCCATCCGGTTCACAACACACCTCATCATCCTCCCCTCTGTCAATAACATTGACTGGTCTCCTATTGGGCCACTCATTGGACCGATGGCCCGATTGATTACACCTATAGCACTTTCCCATAATTGGTTTAGCATAAGGGTTGTTCTGTTTAGGTGCCTCCTTAGTCTCCATTGGCTTCCTGCTCACCACTCTATCATCTCTCTTATCATTAACCCCACTTTGCACTTCTTGGATAGCCTTCCCCTTGTCTGTACCTGTTGTATTGAATCCATCATTCCTAAACCTTCTGTTACCCCCATCAAACCTGTTGATCTTCTCTTGCAGCATCATCTCTACCCGAAGAGCCATGTTTTTCACTTCATTGACATTGTGCAAAACATGAACTCCTATCTTCTCCCTAATTTGCAACTTCAGCCCATCCAGATATCTAGCCACCTACTGCCCTTCGCTCTCCCTTAGATCGTTCCTCTCAGCCAATCTCATGAATTCCGCCGCATACTCATATACCGTTCTCTGACCCTGTCTACACTTCTGATATTGCTGAAATAATATTTGTTCGTAGTCAGGAGGTAAGAAATCCTTTTGAATCAATTGTTTCATCCTATACCACGTCTGCACCGGTTGCCTGCCCTCTCTATATCGCCTATTCTGCAATCTCTCCCACCATGCCGAAGCCCCTCTTTTCAATCTATAAGCCACTAACTTCATCCTACGATCCTCCGGCACTTCCATATAATCAAAGAAACGGTCTACCTCCGCCAACCAATCTAATAAATCTTCAATGTTCAAATTACCAGTAAAAGAGGGTATATCTACCTTTAATTTGAAGTCGCTGGTGTCCCATTGATCATACCCATGGTGATTCCTGCGATATCCACCACCACCATATCCTCTCCGCTGTGGTTGTTGATTCCCGATCAGCCAATCATCCTCTTCATCAGAATCCACATCACATGCTTAGATTCTTTGATTCGCAGCGACAGATCTGTTGACGGGAAAGCCAAGAGCAGGATTTGCCCTGGGTCGTACTCCACTAGCATCTCTATCTCTGTGCGTATTGGTTCCCATCGCGTCGAAACGCTCAACCAGATCATCAAAGCGCTGTTCGAAACGCCGGAGTTTCTGATCCATGGTGTCCAACACTGCCCTTTGAGCCTGCACTTCGGTTTGCAGAGCTACCATATCCGGAGCAACGTCCGGAACATGACCACCTCCTGAACTACCGTCACCCGACATCTTCACAGGAAATTTTCCTTGCTCTGATACCAACTGACGCAGCGAGTTAGTGTAGAGAAGCAAGAGAATCACTTAACGAATGAATCTCACACACACACAATTGCAAAGATAGCAATTCTAGAGAGAACTCTCTCAATTAGGGTTTCAAAAGTGTTTCAATCTGATAAGATTTGAAAATAGGGCATTAGATAACGTATTTATAACCTAAACAAAGAAAACTAAAAAGATAAGACGAAATAATTCGCATTAAAAGAAGGCTAGCAATTTAGGTCGGCCTAAGGCCGGCGGCCTAAATTGCAAACTCCATGAAAGCTGGCGGCCTTGGAACGTCATCAACGGGCGGTCGAAAATCTTAAGGCCGGCAGCGTAAACTTCAAGGCCGAAGGCTTTCAAGCCGGCCTTGGCTCTGCTGACTCGTCGTCCCGGTTTCGTCGCATCCCGCTTGATCATGTATTCTTCCGCTATATGATCCGCATCAATGTCAATGATGTCGTTGGCAGTGGTAGTAAGGTAAGGATTGAGAAGAACAAAGGTGTTATAAACAAGCCTAGTGAAGAAAACACCAAGAAGGAAGACAAGGATGAGGGGAAGAAACCTATTGAGCCTAGGGGGACCTAGAAACAAAGCAACCCATATGCCAAGCCGATTTTGGGAAAGTGCTTTCGTTGTAATCAGCCTGGCCATAAGTCGAACGAGTGCCCTGCTAGGATAAGTGTTAATATTATCGATAGAGGAGACGAAGAGGAGGTATGTTGTGAGCCTGATGGAGAGGATGATTATTATGAGGAGGAGAAAGAAGTGGTAGAACCGACCTATGTGATTAGGCAAATGATGCTGACACCGAAGCAGGAGGAGATTACCCAACGACACCAGTTGTTTCGCACTAGGTGTACCATTTGAGGGAAGGTGTTCGATTTGATAGTAGATAGTGGAAGCTGCGAAAATATTATTGGGAGTGAGATTGTTAAGTAGTTGCAGCTATCTTTCGAAAAACACCCAAATCCATACACCATAAGGTGGATCAAAGTTGCAGAGAAGATCGAGGTGAAGGAAAGGTGTAGGGTACCGTTCTCAATAGGGAAGTACCATGATGAGGCCTTCTGCGACATTGTGGATATGGATGCATGTCATATCTTATTTGGCAGACCATGGCAGTTCGATGTGAATGCACAACACGCTGGAAAGGAGAACGTGTACAGGCTAGAAAAGGGAGGTGTGAAGTATACGCTATTACCATTAAAGAAGGAGGGTCGTTCGAGGGAGAAGAGAGTGGAGAGACGTTCTTTCTTGACTATCACCCAGTCAGGGAAGGACTTAGTAGATGTTTTAAAAGAATCACAGGTGGTTCACGCATTAATAGTGAAGAATGTTGTGAGTGGGGGAGATGAGATGAGTGTGGAAATTCCTAAGGCCGTGAAGAGTTTGCTGGAGGAATATAGAGAGGTGGTTCCCGATGACCTACCTAAGGGTCTACCGCCTTTAAGGGATATCCAGCATCAGATAGATCCGGTGCTTGGGGCAAGTCTCCCCAATTTGCCACACTATAGGATGAGCCCCAAGGAGACTAAAATCCTTCAAGAGAAGGTCCAAAAGCTATTGGGCAAGGGATTTATTCGAGACAGCCTGAGCCCGTGTGCAGTACCTACACTACTGACTCCCAAGAAAGATGGGAGCTGGAGAATGTGTGTTAATAGCAGGGCTATCAACAAGATCACCATAGGTTACAAATTCCCCATACCACGCCTAGAGGACATGTTGGACAGGTTGAGCGGGGCTACTATCTTCTCCAAGATAGATCTGAGGAGCGGTTACCATCAAATTCGAATTCGCCCTGGAGATGAATGGAAGATGGCATTCAAAACCAAGGAGGGGTTGTATGAGTGATTGGTGATGCCGTTTGGTCTCAGCAACACGCCAAGCACCTTCATGCGTGTGATGAACCAGGTATTGAAACCCTTTAACGGTCGCTTCGTTGTAGTGTATTTTGATGATATCTTGGTGTTCAGTAAGTCTAAGGAAGAACACCTTGAACATTTGAAGTGTGTTATGTCTGTGTTAAGAGAAAATAAATTGTATGCTAATTTGAAGAAATGCATATTTGTGTCGAGGCGACTATTATTTCTTGGGTTCGTAGTTAGCAGTGAGGGGGTGATGGTAGATGATGAGAAAGTGAAGGTGATCAGGGAGTGGCCTACTCCAAAAGCTGTTGCTGAGCTAAGGAGTTTTCTAAGCCTGGCCAGTTTTTATAGGAGGTTTATTAGACATTTCAGTACAGTCACCGCTCCACTGACTGAATGTTTAAAGAAAGGGAAATTTCGATGGGGTGAAGAGGATGAAGCTAGCTTTGTAGACTTGAAAAAGCGGTTATGTAGTGCCCCTATATTGGCGTTACCTGATTTTGACAGGTTGTTTGAAGTAGATTGTGACGCCAGTGGAGTTGGGATCGATGCAGTGTTGTCGCAAGAAAAGAGGCCAATAGCGTTTTATAGTGAGAAGTTGTGTGAGGCCAAGAGGAGTTGGTCGACCTATGATAAGGAGTTCTATGCCGTCGTATGAGCTCTAAAAGTCTGGGAACATTATTTAGTCGGGAAGGAGTTCATACTATATTCGGATTGTGGGGCTTTAAAACACTTGAGCAATCAAACTAGG
This sequence comes from Laguncularia racemosa, assembly GCA_037954665.1. Classification (NCBI taxonomy): domain Eukaryota; kingdom Viridiplantae; phylum Streptophyta; class Magnoliopsida; order Myrtales; family Combretaceae; genus Laguncularia; species Laguncularia racemosa. The sequence continues at coordinate 2,499,172 of JBBMOL010000040.1, forward strand.
ATAAGTAAAGATATGCATGCGAGGTGGATTGAGTTCCTACAGAGATTCCCCTTTAGATTGATGCACAAGTCTGGTGTGCAGAACAGAGTGGCTGATGCTTTGAGTAAGAGGGCCGATGTACTACTCACTCTGAGTACGGAGGTTGTGGGTTTCGATAGGTTGAAGGAGTCATACGAGAGGGATGGAGATTTCAAGGAGATGTGGAGTAAGTGTGCCAACAGGGAGCCTTGTGATAATTATCATATTCACAAGGGATATTTAATGAAAGGGAATCAGTTGTGTATTCCTGAGTCTTCCTTAAGGGAGAAACTTATTCGAGACCTGCATGGTGGTGGGTTGGCGGGACATCTGGATAGAGACAAGACCTTGGCTACAGTTGCCGAAAGGTACTTTTGGCCTCGGCTAAGAAGAGATGTTTATAGGATTGTAGAGAGGTGCTATATCTGCCAAGTGTCAAAGGGGTAGTCTCAGAACACTGGCTTATATACTCCTCTACGAGTGCCTGAAAACATTTGGGAGGATTTGTCAATGGATTTTGTACTTGGTTTGCCTCGTACCCAACGAGGTGTTGACTCTGTGTTTATTGTAGTTGACAGGTTCTCCAAGATGACTCACTTTATCCCTTGCAGAAAAACCACTGACGCACGAGCCATGGCACGACTATTCTTTAAGGAAGTGGTGCGTCTACATGGTGTTCCAAAATCCATCACCGCCAACAGAGATAGCAAGTTTCTCAGTTACTTTTGGAGGATCCTATGGTACATGTTTGAATCATCCCTGAATTTCAGCAGTACAGCTCACCCTCAAACTGACGGTCAGATAGAGGTGACCAACCGGACCCTCGGGAATTTAATTAGAAGCATTTGCCGTGAGAAGCTAGGGCAATGGGATCAAGCGTTGACTCAAGCTGAGTTCGCCTACAATAGTTCTGTCCATAGAACTATTGGAAGGTCACCGTTTTCGGTAGTATATACCAAAATGCCACAACATGCGTTGGATTTGATCAAGTTACCTAAGGGAATGGAGGGTAACATCGCTGCTAAGAATATGGCTGAGCAGTGCCAAGCCATCACAGAAGAGGTCAGAAGGAAGATTGAAAAAGCTAATGCCAGGTATAAATGGGCTGCTGATAAACACAGGAGGAAGAAGCTGTTTGAAGTTGGCAATCAGGTAATGATATATCTTCGGAAAGAACGTTTCCCTGTGGGTAGGTATGGGAAATTACAGCCAAAAAAGTATGGTCATTACGAAGTAGTGCGTAAGATCAATGACAACGCATATGTTGTGAAGCTCCCAGATGATATAAACATCTCGTGCACTTTCAATGTAGCGGATTTATCTCTCTTCCATCCAGATAACACACCATTGTATCCTGAGGAGAACTCAAGGTCGAGTTCTCCTCTGGTGGGGGAGAATGATGCGAATCGAATAGCCGAAGACTACTTGGAGAAGCGGGAAAAGGAGAAACGAGCTAAGAAGTCGCGGTAGACTTCAAAGCCAGCTGGCCTTTGGCCGACTTTCATACATAAGCCGCTGGCCTTCATTGCCAACTTTTAGTTTCACAATTTTCCTCTTTTATTTATTTTTCCATGTAAATTTTTTTGGGACTATATATACCTTCCTAGGATTTCTTTTGAAAGGCAAGTCTTATTACTATTACTTTTACATCAATATTGAGAGGTTTTTTCTAATAAAATTTGCATCTTGCAACTTGTGTGTTAGAAATCAACCGGTGAATTGATTTCTTATTTACCTTACGCTATCTCGCTGCATCAAAACATGTTGAAACCATCATAGGAATTAGGAAAAAGAAAAACCAATTATCGAAAAAGTACATAAAAATCTTAAACCTCGACATAACTTTTGTAAAACATTTAAATCTTCAATTTACTCCTGAACATATTTTCTTGTGACACTTAACATTATACTAGGAATGTCATGTTATATTAGCAAAACTCCTAAAATTATATATTTTAAAAAGATTTAGGTTTCAACTAAAAATACAAAAAAGGTTTAGAAAATTGCTATGCTTCGTTAGCTGGCACTAAGGAGAAAAAAAATAATCAACAGAAACACTTCTAATAAGAAGATGAGTATAAGATAGGCACAGCAGAAAGACTGATCTTGTAACTTATAATGTAGGTTCAATTTCTCAAAATTTGGACGAATATACACTCTAATATATGTGATGGGACAAAAAAAGCTTTATTAGCTAATATACATAATGTGCATTTATACTTGATATATATAAATATTAATTATGTTCGAACTTATAATAGTGGTAATAAATAGTTTTTAAAAAATCTATCACCCGTATTATCATGATGGGACATGTATGCACATGTGGCATGTATTAACTAGTAATCATTTTTTCCGTTGGATCCAGTTTGAAATCTAAATATACATTTTGATATAATCTTGTAAAACTAGTGAATTTCTATCTTTTTAAAGAAAAAAAAAAAGGAAAACCTATTCCATTTTCTTTTTAAAGAAATTAATGGTTGATCTTGCAAGATCTACAAATGATGTCCAGTTTCCTTTTAACTATTTTGATTATTTTTAACATATTAAGTACATCGATGCCATAATGCCTCTGTTTTAATTCAGAGCAAAAGGAATACATTATTAAATTATGAATCCATAGCCAAAATGATGTGTTGCACTGCCATTGACCCAAGGGAAATATTCATTTAATAAGGTTAAACGGGGGATAATGTCGATCCCAACCAAGTGACCTCAACGATCATTCATTGATCAATGGGGCACTAGGTAGCCGTACAAAACTTCAATCGAATATTTTATTTACAAAAAGATCAAATACGAAACATAAATTCTACATATGGATAAACCGGCCCTTGAGGCCTATAACTTTCAATTCTTCAAAGATTTACAATCCAGTCAGAACATTTAATTTAAGTTGACCTAGGAGTTAATTTTACGACCATATTTATACTTATGTCATGCTGAAAATAATAGAAATCCATGACGTACTACTATAAGCAATATATACACTCGGCTATCTTAAAATCACAAGGGAGGACATATACATTAAATATCTACTTCATTGCAAGGACAGAGAATCCATACTTGTAATGTAACCATAACATATAGGAGTAGGACTCATGTTTCCATTTCACCCCTAGAACTAACTTTCCTTATCAAGGGAGACAATCAAAACACGGTCGTGTTTCCCCTAGAAACCAAACAATAAAAAATAAAAAGCCCTCATACAAACCCTATCAGCATTACCCTACACCCTAATGACACACATTACACCTACATGTCCATCACATGTGGACTGACTAACTGACCAGGGAGAAGGAAGTAGACGGCGTATGTGACAGGGGCCAGGGTCACCTCCTCCCCATTCACTCACCACTCACCTCTCACAACCACCAAAAATCCCATCATTACAATATCGCTTGCTTTGCTTAAATTGACACAGTGACTCTACATGCAAATAGTGGGTATTTCAGTCTCCGAGCAGTCGAAAAACTAAAGTGCCCTAACCCATCATTGCTTTTGTCTGAACAACTTCCTAGAAACTTTTAGGAGAGAGAAACAGAACCAAATCTTTTACGTCCCATGACTTACGAAAACATCAACCCAACGGCGCCGGTCCATCAAACTCGTTTGTTTCTTCTATTTCCGATGAGAAAGCCTAGAGAAGTTGTTTTTGGGCTGCCGTCGCTCGATGGCTCCATGGAAACTGGACGGTATTCGTCCTCTGGAAACGCTCTATTTCGAAAGTTGTCTTTCAATGCGTGTTTACCCTGAATTATGTTATTTCAGAAACAAACGGGCTAAGCTTTATCTTAATAGAATATATTAACAGACGCTTCACGTTAGCTTGTTACTCGTAAAAAAAATTTCCCGATCTTTCCATAATCCTATTCTTGATTTGTGGTAAAATGCATGATCAGCTTTATATTAAAAAAAAAAAAAGCTTTTATTTTTGGATTAACTAATCCTATTTTAATACACGTATATAGTTGAGTTACATAGATTTAAAATACAATATAATAAGATGAAAGTATTTTATTGTTACCTGGCACTTAGCCCAGCAGATTTGACAAATTTTCCTGCTTCGGAATCTGGAGTTTTCATCAAACTGATAATACTCCCATTTCAGTTGATGAAAAGCTTGCCAGAACCGCACAGCAGCAGTGTCCGTAGTGAAGTTCACAAAAGCATAGCCCTTGTTTAATCGTCGTCTTTAGTAAAACAAGAATGAGACAAAACCAATAAAAAATTGTAAGAGAATCTAAAGACTAATCACACAAAACATGAAAAAAAAAAAAAAGAAGAAGAAGAAGAAAAACCAAGCGAGTTGCATTGTATGAACAAGTACCCGTAGTCAATAGGCAAATAGACAAAATCGTACTCGGACCAACATAGGTCATTCCTTGAAGAGGACTCCACCTTCATATTCTCTTTACGGCAATACTCGTCCAAAATCTTCAACAAATGCTGCCTCCTAATGATTGTAATCATAAAAAATGCAGTAGATATCAATAAAAACACTAGAGACCCTTATTTATAGCATTTAATTTGTGTGAGAGAGAAAAAAAAAAAACACAAAGAGGGTACCCGAACTGGTTGGGGACATTCCTAATCATAACTGTTGTTTTCCCACAATGAAGAATATCAACCTCCGGACCACAAACATCATTACATTCAACGCTAGTAACTTCAATAGGTAAAACAGCCTCATTAATGTTGTTTTCAGGATCAGCATTACCCTTTTGATCACACCGATGCTTCGGAATCCATCTCTTTCCACAAAAAGATAAACGTTCGTTTCTATTAATACTACTGCTACTATCACTTATGATGCTTCCGTTTGGTTTTTTCATCAACCGAGGACTTGTAACCCTCTTTCTGCCCCAATAAAACCCATATTTTTCGTTACTTACCAACGGCTGCTGCTGCTCCTTCGACATGACAGTAGCAGTGCTTTCAACACCAAAATCCGTATTTACTACATGAGAGAGTAAGGTCAGCTTTCCAGACTCGTTTATCCTGTGGTGGCCCTGGTACTGGTGACCTTGAAGACGGTATGGCCAATAATATTGTGAAAGGAAACTTGGCTGTTGATACTGATACTGTGGAAAAGCTGACGTTGCAAAAGTCCATCGTTGTGGAAAAAAATAATAAAAGGGCATCCTTTTAAAAGTATACCGGTAAAACGAATCAGATGATAGCGGTTCAAAGACGGGAGCATTGGGGTTCAAGGGGATGGTTTTTGGATGGACTTTGATAGAGCTGTTTGAAGAGGCCATATGATGATGGACTTGCCACGTTGGTGGTAGTGGGTTTTGGAAAGCCAAGAAAGCAGTAAGCTTGTATATTGAGTTACTTCCCACGAGGGCAAAATCTTGAAGGATAGCTTACACAACAGCAAGAGATAAAATGGGACTTGCTTTTTGCTAGTTCCGTATGCATATAGTATTTCGATAAGGGGTGGCAAATATGCCCGGCATGGCACTAGCATTGATAAGCCCACCACGCGACACACGAGGCACAATGGTTGAGGCACGAGCATGTAAACGCGTACTTCTAATAATTATTTTAAATTAATGTTAATATTTTTTTAATAAAATTTAATCAGTTAATTTGTAAAACGTGCCATTATTTCTGATGTAAAAAAATTTCAAGCATTTTTTTTGTTTAAATAGTATGAATTTATTTTTTAGTTGTTATATTATATGATGAAATTGATAACTTAAACTAAATCTTAATTGAACTTATAAAATTAGTTAATGAAATTTGCAATTTAATTTTAGTGAAAGTTATTCATAAAATTTATGTCTCAAAGTAGTAGTTGGACAATTAAGTAAATTATGTACGAACGATTTGCATAATCACCTTGCATTGAAAAGTTGAAAAAGAGATTTGCATGGTAATTATACAAAAACTATTAAAAGTATAATAATATAGAATGAAAATTAAGATGAAAGAATTTAATAATGTTCATCTGATAATATTATAAAAATTATACAAAAAAAGGATTTAATTATGCAATTTGTTGTTCTTTTAGTATTTATTTATTTTTACATAATTACTATGCATTTTATATTATTTGTTCTAACTTCTAAGCCTTGTGTTATTTGTATATATATAAATATATTTACATAGTATATCCATACATTGCACACATATATATTTTATTGCAATATAAATACTTATATATATATACACATTTTAACATATATATATTATATATATATATATACATACACATATATATGTATATATTTTATTATTATGTCAATATATTAAAAGTACATATACACATCCATATTGTATACAACATAGGCCTCCCCCCACATATATATTTTGTATATGTATGTATATTTCAATATGTACATTTATGTATACATATATATATTAATATTATGATAATATATTATACATACACATACACATATAAATATACATGTATGTAATTACATATGCATACCATGTCTATATACTTCATACTTATACATATATAAATATAGTATATTTTAATATTACATAAACATTGTAAACACATTTATATAAATGTATTGCAGTACTCATATTCTTACAGACTCATTTATTAATTGTTAACAGTTTATTTTTAATAAGAAATTAATAGACAACACATAACAATGTATGCATGTACATGTATATGCATATGTGCACGTACATGTGTACATGCATAGGTATGTAATTACGTATACGTATACGTTCATGAGTTCACATAATAATTTCTAAATTTTATTTTCTTATTTTTATTTCTTTTTATTGTCATAATATTATTCTCTATATTTTTTTATATCTGTAATTATTAATAATAACTACAATTAGTAGTAAATACTATAAGTATAAAAAAAAAAATCATATTCCTTATACATTTAAGCTCACTACACATGGGTTGACATGTGAATAAATGGGCAGCATATGAGCAACATGCAGGGGAAAAAAAAGAAAGAAAGCATGTAGATACACTAGCTTAGACATGCAAAAAAAATGAGCTCACAAAGAACACAAAATTGGGCATGATGAGGGCAAGATTGGAGTTGTGCAAGAAGGTTAAGCAGAGCAACCCCCGTTCACCTATGGGCTAATCTAAGGTAGTTTTGTAGATTAAGTGAGTTGACCTACACAACCTGTACCTTTTACACAATTTTAAGGTTGAACAAGGTCAATCCACTTCGACCCAACATCGACTCACAACTAATGTGATCCAACTTGCTTTATTCTACTTTATAAGTGAGTTGAAATTTTTTGTTCAATCCATGTTTTTTTGCGATTTAAATAGGTTAACTTGTGCAACATGTCCTAGTTATATAGCTTTAATCACAATTATCAAGCCTAATTTCAACATTAACTTTAAGTAGAGGGAAAGGTAAGGAAAGCAAGTGAATCCACATCATTTGTAGCATGTTCCATTGTTTATCCATGTAAGGACAACTAGAGGTCAATACCACGTAAGGTTATCGCTTCTTTTATATATATATAGAGTCTTTGAGGATATAATTTTTTTTTTTAAGTTATCATTTGATATAAGTTTAGGATGATTCTCATGGCTAGTAAATAGAAATAGGTGTAATGAGGCTCAATCCGATTTGCACTCAAACCAAACTTTATGGGTTTTTTTTTTTTAAATCGAACCTAATTACATGGTTTAGTAAATTTTTTGAATCAAAAAAGAAAAAAAAAACAATTCAATCTGATTCAGTATATGATTTGAACCATTATCTTAATACTTTAAATTTAAGTGTAATTTTAGTTATAAATTATAATAGTAATTTACTTTTTGCACACTATGTAGAACCTAGAATATGGATAGGAAAATGAATGTGAAGATTATTTCAATAATAAAAATGGCATCGATTCCTTTACCAATTTAAAAAAACAATAACAATAGGTCAAGATACAAGATGCAATTTTCTATTATGAAAATAAATCTTTCACTGTGCAAATTGCTTTGTAGTTGTAGTAAGATATGAATAATAAGACCAATAATACATATGCAATTCATGGTCCAATTTCCTCTATGAAAGTAAAAAAATTTGTAGTCCTTCCAAGTGCAAGTTACCATAAAACATACATTTAAAGAGCTCATCCATTTCTATCTATTTTTAATCTTTGATCTCTTTTTTCTTTTAATTATTGGACATGTTTGATTTGACTTGATCGGTTCAATTTGTCTAGCTAAATTGAACCGCGAGCCGATTCCTCACAGCCAAAATGGACCAATAACCCAATCAAATTAAAAAAAAAATGAATTTTTTGGTTTAGTTTAGTTATCTGTTCATTCAGTTTTTTTTGTCCCACTCTTACTAGTGAATAAATGGTGGTGTAATAAATAAGGATGTTGATTATACCATAAAGATATTATAAGATTGTTTACATTTTTAGATAATTTAAAAATTAAGGGGAATTGGAAAGATGTAGATCGAAAAGATCCATTTCTAATAAAATAAAGAGTGAAAGTTCTGCACAATCAACTAAAAGGAGTGAATTAGTGTTCTAAAAATTTCAACTTAATGTCGCCCCTTTTGATTACGTTTACTTTAAATTGATAATGACAGTGACAAACAAATAAATTACTTAAAACAAAAAGAATGGATAAGAAAAGGAAATTAACTTGTCGTGGATTGTAGAAGTCTATCTTTCTTCATACTTCTTTTTTGTAATCCTAATATACCTTGTTTAAATTACTGTATATCCAAACAAAGAAAAAAACTATACAGCAAGATAGACTTCTTTAGTCCACCACAAATACTACATATATGATCATGTGGACTTTGAGCAGCTTTAATATGATTTTGGTTTTTATTTGTTGTCGTTGGTATTGTTGGGGCCTTTGCCATCTCAACAAAATGGAGACGCATCCTCATACTTCAAGTTATTTACATATTTCAACGGGTTGTATCTAAATTATTTATTTTTATAATTAATTATCTAAAATTTAAAAATATTAATTTATTATATATAAACTTTTCAAAATTACTTAAAATATTTAAACGAAATAGTTAATTATAAAATAAGTAAAATTCAAATAATTAATTATAAAAATAAATAAAATTTAAATAATAAATTAATATTTTAAAATTTTAGATAGTTAACTACAAAATTAAATAAAATTGTAGTATCCCTACACCTCTTTTATTGTCTTAAGAAGAGCAGTTGGTGGTGTCATTGTTAGACTATTTACACAAGTTTATTTTCCTTTCAAATATATATTTACAAATAAGAACATAACTCTTTAACAAGCACATCAAACCCTTAGACTTTCCAAAAACACGTTTCAACTATTATAGGAATCACATCATTTTTTTTCTCCTATTTTATAATTCTACTTATTAAAATTAGTACTACAATTATCTTTTTTAAAAGTTTGAATTTATAAATATGACATAATCTATTGTATTTATTATTTAGTCTTATCATTTTGCATTTGAAAAATGATTAAAAACATGTTTTTAAAAGTTTAGGTACTCGACATACGTTTTAAAAACTTGGAAGGTAGGAGGGGATTGTGATCATATATAAGGTAAAGATAAGCTCAGATTTTAAATTTGATCTTGTTACAAACTTTACCCAAAACTTTCAAGCGTGACAGTGATTTGTTTTCTAAAAGTTAATTCTTGATTTTTATTTTTATTTTAGATTATCCAAACAAATTTTTGTAAAGTTTCTCTTACTAATAAGAGAAATTGAATAGATTGACTATAAAATTTGGCGGTTCCTTCTAGCTTGCCCATTGCATCTTTTATAGCAGCCGTTGCCACTAAACTTCTCACTATGTATGAAAGGTTGCATTTGGTTCGCTATTGTTATGTCTCCAATGGTATTCCAAGCATCATCACTATCCTTCAAAGAGTCGCCGTATGCACTCATATAGCATAGGCAATCTAAACAAGCTGCAAATGGTGCTAATACATTTAGAGAAACAAAAAAAATTGGTACTAGCTAGCCATAGGCTTAATGATCACTAACACTTCCGTTGACTAGATTTATTGCATTCAATTATATTACTCTTTTCCTTTGAATATACATCGTATGGAGTCTTTATCTTTTCTTTTTTTTTTTTTTTCTTTTGGGTTAGGGCATTTTGTTCCTGTTAATTTTTAGCGTACTATGCTAAAAGCAGCTAGTAAATATTAATGGGTTTTTTTAGATCACTTAATTCAAATTTTTTAATTAATATTGATATATTATTCACTATTTGGTATTATATATCACTACTTAATATCTATAATAATTTATGTAAGATTTCCATTCACATTGGGTATTACAATCTTCCCTATTAAACACATAAAGTATCACAATCTTCTTCACTTAAATACACGACACCTTCATCACAAGACCTTGTAATTGGGTCTAAATCTTCCCTTCTCTTCGATCATTCCCAAATTGGACACCTACTAGTAAGGGGTTGACTCCAATATCATTTATTCTATCATGCCAAAAATAGCTAATAACCAAGTCAACAAACATTAATGAGCCTTTTTGAACCATTTGACTCAAAAGTTTCTAATTAGTATTAATATATTATTCATTACTTAATCTTATATATCTACTATTTTTACATATTTAAATATTTAGATCAAATTACTATAGTGCTAATCTAAAGTTTCAACTATCCATAATTTCTCAAAATTATTATTTTTTTACTTTTTTTTTATTAAAATGGTGTGAGTGACTTGGGGAAGGGAGATCATGAAATCCTCAAGGTGGTTTCAAATTTTTTTTTTAGCTTAACGACTACTAGATTAAAAGTGCCAAAATTCGAAGAGTGTGTTTCCCTGATAATGAAGACACATTTGAGGTCTACAAAAGCTTTAATATGAAAAGCACATGACAAGGCTAAGCTTAACAATTGTCATATGCTTATGACCAGTAGTAGCTTCCTAATGATTCTAGTAATAAAGACGAAAATAAATCAAATAAAGCTAAGCAAGTGGGTAAAATAAACCAAATTGGCTCAATGCACTTTAATCCATGAGTTAAATAGGCTAATCTATCGTAACTTGTTTAATAAATTGGTTAGAACTTTAAGGCCCAACCTAGCCCACCATATTGTGTACCATAGTCAATAGTTAGATATGGATAAGGGGGTATGGAAATCATAAGGTGAGCTAATGGTGGGTTGAATGGGCCACTCTACTAACCCACTAACAAAATTGTAGTCTTTTAAGAAACAATCAAAATCCTAGTTCAAATTTTATTATGAAATCACAAAAGTTCAAAAATTGATCTAAAAAAAGTTTAATAAGTATCTTTACGAAATTATACAATATTGTTATTTCTAATATAGTAACTATACTTCAATTTTATCGAAACTAGGGACAATGAGTAGACCTCGTCAATTAAGTTTATTTTAAATGCAATTTCATATACCTTATTGCTTGCTATTTGCCTAGGTGATAAGGACTTTGAGGGTCCCATTACCAACTACCTTCCAAAGGATTACTCTTATTAAACACTTGATACTATGAATAAGTGAATGACTCTTTATGATTGCAATACTTGCTTGTACTTGTAGTATAGTTACATACTATTTTAACGATATGAAAATTAATTGTATGGGAAAATGGGATATGTGTGTGCTTGATATTGGTTGCTCTATTTTGCAAAAATATTCTAATTATATGGAAAGAAATACTATTTGTTGCATCACATTACATTTTATCTTTTGCTAAGTGTTTGCTATATTTAGATGATCATTGTATAAGATACCTAATAATTATCGAGAGTAACTATAAATTAGACATGCATAGCATGATTAGCATGAAGAAGGTTGCTAAATCACACGATAGTATAGAAAGGCCGTACAAGGCTGATTCTTCGTCTGATGTGACCTCGCCCTAACCTCTAGAAACTACGTAGTACCAAGAAATATTGTCCTTTGATTGGGGCTCTATCTGAGGATTTTACCGCTTAAGGATGAAAGTAGACTACATGTGCCTCTCACATCCACACTCTTAAGTATAGTTATGTATTATCACATCTATTATTTTTAAAAGAAGAGAAAATATATAATAATGAATAATTCTCTTGAGCCTAGCTTGTGACCAAACTTTTTTATTAATTAGAGTTTTATTATTGTTGCATTCATATGATTGTATTATGCACAACATGCTAATGATTGATAACTTGTTTGCTATTGTGTGAAGTGTGATATGAGGGGTGATCTTACTAAGAAGTGGTAGCTTATATCCTAACAATTTGTTTTGCAAGTTATATAACAAAGTTTAGAATGGGTTATGATCAAAGCAATAAGTGTTCCATATTCAAATTTTAAAGAATAGGTGTAAGATAGAATATTATTTAATCTAGACTTAGATCATGTGACGAGATATCTAAAACTTGTATATTATTTTATTTTAAAATTATTATTTTTATTCTTGTTTTAACCTAGGTCCTTTGAAGTTCAACTATCCGTGTTTACAATGTGGTAGAGGATGTCAATTTTCCGCTATTCTGAAGAACTATAGAACATTGTTCTCTATAGTTATTTTCATACATTAATCATATATATGTATTTTGATTAAATAAAATTTAATTAAAGTCTTGCAAGTTTGTTTCATATTATGTTGCACATGTGATATGACAATGTAAATACATGTTTATAAAATATACATATATATGTGTGTGTGTGTGTGTGTGTGAAATAATTAATATAGTATAAGACTAAGGTCAATTAAATAAATAAGATAAATAGACAAGGGTAGTTAGGTCTTTTCTTGGCTACTGTATAAAAGATGCACTAACCTAGGTTTTATCTCTTTTCCCTCATTTGTGCAATTGCAACCAGAAACCTCAGATAGACTCTAAAGACTCACAGGCGACCTAAAAGAGAACCACAAGACTAATCCAAAATCTAATAGTTAAGGATTCTAATCATCGAAAAGGTTTTATTATAATGATAGACACATGAGTATAAATTGATTGTGGTATGTTAATAGAGATCAGAATAGAGAACATGTTGGAACAAGTGTAAGATCACACACTTGAAGGATTTCAACCACAATCCGAATCAAGTAAGTGCACAAGCCTCTGATTTTACATTAGATTTAGTAAAAACTTTGATTGATTGGCTTAGAATCATAGAATTTAGGCTTAGGAACAAAATTGAAGAAAAAAGAAATAAGGATTCGTGATGAATAATGTGTACACAATTAGATACACACCCGTATACCTGTTCGTGTAAAAAAAAAAACAAGTGTGTACAATAAAGTATACGGATGAAGGATACATGATCGTGTACTTAGGTGTACTAAATTAACATTTTCCACAGAAATGTACACGACCAGATACACAAGTGTGTACTTGAACGTGCTGAAATCACTTTTTATATAAAAAGATACATTGCCACTAACACAATCATGCTCTAGCTCGTGTTCCTCTACACGACCTCTCACATGACCATGTTGTCTTGGAACACTTATACTTTAATTCTAAATTGTATTTTCATGATTCTAAACTATGATAGATGCACAATAGGACTTTCGAGAAGGGAATTATATAATTAGAATATACATAATCAATTAGTAAACCTAGATTACTTGTAGAATAGAACTAAGTGTAGTTCTTTATAATTGAACAAGTTTACACCCTTTTCTTAGATACACAAGGGATTATAACAGGAACATCCTTCTAAGTACGCGTTTACCTTGTTCTATTGCTTGTGATTGCTAGTGTAGTTTGCTTAAATGAATTTAAATATTACATGAGCAAAATGTGTATGTTGCTTGTGCTTGGCTCGGCCTAGGGGCTCATAATTAGTATGTCACGTTGTCCTTAGTAGAGCCATATATTGAAATGATTTGAGGTATATTAGAGTTAGATAGAGCCTACAATGGCAATTCCCATTTAAGGTTATGTATATGTAAATACTGTATGTGAAGAGAGGTCATGAGTTCCCTTATGTTGTATGTTAATTAATGAAGATAAATAACCTGATAAATTGATGTGTTGTATACTACTGTTGCATTTATGAATGTGATATTTTTACTATATAGCATACGTATATTTGTGTGGTACTCACATACTAAGCTTAAACTCATCCCTTTTTATTTTTAGTTGCAAGTAAGAATGATGAGCATAGGAACTTAGTGGGTCATTACATAGATGAACATGGAAGAGAGCATTATTTTTATGTAGATGAGGAATGAGATAAAATCAATGAAGAACTTGATTGAATTTTAAGTTAGTGATTTAAGAGTGAGGAAAATAGCTATTAGACTTTTATTTATATTGACCATTACATGATGATAGACATTTACTTTGGTTTTAAGATTAGAGCTCAATATATTTATTTGAAGTAATGAGTATTAGAATGACTCACCTAAGAGTCATTCATTTCTTTTTTGAAGTTATATTAGTATAAATGTAAAGTGAAGATGAACCGATCTAATGTTGTATAGAGATTTAGAGCTTTAGCATATTGCTATGTAGTGTGACACATAGCGACAAGTAGTGAGCTGTAATGTCCTAAGTTTTAGGGCAATACATCTTAGGTGGTATTAGAGTTTAGGTTTGATGATCCTTAGAGCTTATGGTATGATCAATAAAGTTTAGGTTTAATAATCCTTGGAATTAAGTGTTGATCAATAAATATAGGTTTCAATTAGTAGAAAGCAGGTTGAGAAATTTAGACGGATTAAGCATGGAAATCTATAGAACATTAAAAGATAAAAAGAGTGGTTAAATTATGAGATGATTGTTTATTGCATTTTATTTAATTTCAATTATTTTATATAAGTAGACTTTCCTTTAAATTCCTATTTTTTTATGCATATACATGTATATATGTGTAGACTTGAGTATACATAAATGTATACTACCACTAACTTCCCCTACTAACTCTAACTGTTGGAACCATTTTGTTGTCTCAATTTCAAACAAAATGCCTCCTAAGAGAAATATCACTCATGGCTCATCTAATGCTAAATAAGGTGGAGATACTCTAAAGGAAAGGTATCGTCAAGAACCACCTTAGCAAGGAGCCCTAGATTAAGTAAATGTCACAACTGCTCAACTGCTAGAGACTATTAATGCTCTAGTAGGGATGTTGGCACAACAGCAACAACATGCCATGAGACCTATTAGACCTACAAAAGAACCATGTGGATTGGATAAGTTTGTTAAGCTTGCAAAGGAGGTTCATCTATGGGTTGATGATCTAATAGAGGTTGAGCATGGAATCAATGAAATAAAGAAGACAATTGAAGCATTTATGGTGCTAGAGGATAGGAAGGTGAAATTTGATGCATATATGTTAAAGGGGTCAGATATTGATTGGTAGACTAGTAAGTCCAAATTGATAGGAACTCTTATCTAATGGTAAAGGTTCAAGGAGCTATTCTATGGGAAATATTTTCCTTGTAGTATCAAGGAAAAGATGGAGGTTGAATACTATAATTGCAAACAGGAAAATCAGATTGTGAAAGCATATGAAGTGGAGCTAAATCACTTAATCAAATTCTTGGTAGAATCGGTTAGAATCAACGATGCCTCGAGAGCAAGAAGATTTGTGAGAGGCTTAGAGCTTAACCTCCACCATGAAGTGGGGGCTTTCTAACTAACCACTTATGCAGAGGTTGTTGACAAGGAAAAATTCTTAGAGTAGAGTAGGAGGAGAACAAAGGAACAACTATCCTATAGATTAGGAATTGCTTTGGGAAAAAGGCCTAGCTCGAGTATACCATATGCAGAGGAAAGAGGCTAGTAGTGTATCAAGCTAGATTAGTAGCTTATGTACCTAGACCTCTTCAAACTAAGCTTATGCCTTTAGCTTTACCTCCACCATCATAGGCAAGACTAAGGAGGAAATGTCCTAAGTATTTAAGACCACATGAGATATAACAATGCATTTGGCTCAAAGGAGCATGTTTCTCTTAGGGTAAAACAGGACACCCCACCAGAAACTGCATAAAAAAAAAAAAAAATCCATCCCTCTGGCCTTTTGCTATATTTGCAACCACATGAGATACAACAATGCATTTAGCTCGAAGGAGCATGTTTCTCCTATGGTAAGACGGAACACCCTAATAGGAACTACACAAAAAAAATCCATCCCTTGAGACTTTTGCTACACTTGCAAGAAAATGGGGCACAAGTCATTTGAATGTGGTAACTTCCATAACCAAATGGCTGCACCTCAACAGATCTAATCATAGTAGCCAGTAAGACCTGCACTTAGATGACCAGTGGGTAGACCTCAACATTTTGGACCAAGATAGAGGGTACCTGATCAAGTGTTTATATTACAATAACAGTAGCAGCAGGATGCTCTAAATTAGGATATCACTGTAGGTACATTGCTTATTAACTCAAACACTACCTATGTGTTATTTGATATGGGTGCCATACATTCCTACATATCACTTATTTTCATGCATGTATGTGGGTTGAAAACTGTATTGTTGAATGATGCTATGGTTGTGAATATTTCTTGTAGAGTGGGAGGAAAATTAGATCAGATATATAAGGGTTTAAAGATTATAATATAAGGAAAGAATATGCTAGTAAAGTTGTTTGTGTTATAAATGATTGAATTTGATATGATCTTAGGATGAATCGGTTGTCTAAATACTATACCACTATAGATTGTCACAATCTAGTGGTTTATTTTAACTTCCCTGATGAAGATTAAATTGTATTCAAGTTAGATGCATAGAAGCCTGCAACTCTTTCTACATATGAGTTGTGGGATAAAGATAGATTATCAACATTATTAGTAGAGGGAGGACAACCATGAAGTTAAAAGACATGTATGTAGTAAAAGAATATGCAAATGTCTTTCTTGACAATCTATCAGGCTTACCGCCAGTCAAAAAGATAGAGTTTTGTATTGATTTGGTATTAGGAATAGTACCAATATCTAAAGCGCCTTATAAAATGGCACCTACTAAGTTGTCTAATTTAAAGACTCAACTTCAAGAGTTGCAAGACAATAGGTTTATCAAGCCAAGTGTCTCATCATAGGGTGCTTCAGTATTGTTTGTTAAGAAAAAGGATAGGAGCATGAGGCTATGTATAGACTACAAGGAGCTTAACTAAGTCAAGATTAAGAATAAGTACCCCCACCTTAGAATTGTTGACCTGTTTGATCAATTATAAAAAGCTCAGGTTTTCTCCAAAATTAATTGGAGATCGGGATACCATTAGCTAAGGATCAAGGAAGAGGATATACAAAAGACCGCTTTTAAGACTCAGTATGGGTATTACGAATTTCTAGTAATGCATTTTAGATTGACAAATGCTCCAGCAACTTTCATGCATCTGATAAACAAAGTGTTTAGAGATTTTCTAGAGCAGTTTGCAATGGTATTCATAGATGATATTCTCATTTATTCTAAAAGTAAGGGAGAATATGAGGCATATCTTAGAACAATACTGGAAAGACTATGAAAAGAAAAGCTATATGCTAACTTTAGCAAATGTGAGTTTTGGCTGGAACAGTTATCCTTCTTAGGGCATGTGGTAAATAGTGATGGTATATCTATAGATCTTGAAAAGGTAAAGGCAGTTATTGACTAGCCCAGACCAAGAATTATTATAGAGGTGAGAAGCTTTCTAAGGTTAGCTGGTTATTATAGGCGCTTTATGGAAGGATTTTTGTGTCTGGCAACTCCCCTAACTAGAGCCGGGAATGCAGGCCAAATGGGCCAGCCTGCCCCGACCCACAGCGGCCCACAAGAGTTGTGGGTTACAAAAATTAGCCCGCCTTGCCCTACGGGCCAATGCGAGCTAACCCGCGATGACCCACAATTTTTTTTTATTTAGCATTTTTTTATTAGAGATTTAGAGTGTATTATGTAGGAGTAGCACATGCCAGATGAAATTTTTTGTTTTTTTTTTATATATAAACTGTTTTTTCTTTGCAAGTATAATTTATATTACATATGTTAGGAAAAAAAAGTATTGAAAATTGTTTAAATTAGTGTTTCCCACGTCTAAATAAACTAAGTACATTGCAAATTTGCAATTGCTCAATTTTTCCATTCACTTTCCTTATACAACTTCAATTTATACGTACTTACTCTTAAATCTCATTCTCATACAATAGAAAAGAAAACAACCTAAAACGATAATTAAGCAAATATAGCAATTATCATAAAGTACTTTTCACTAATTATATAGGAAAACAAAGACAATAATAAATGAGATAAAATCACATATACAAATCAATCATCACATCAGTCATCACCATCATCATCATCAACAACCAAATTAGAGTCTTCCTTTAATGAAGTAGTCCTACTCCCACCCCCATTCCCATTGTCTTCTTCTTGATCTACAATTTATGACATTACAAATATAATTAAATTAGACAATAAATGCTTAAAACAATATGTTAAAAGAAAATATTACCAACAGAACAAAAATAAATTACCTTCACATGCAAATCCTTGTAACTAATTATGTGTACAAATTAGAGCTTCTACATTGGCTGGAAACATAGAACTGCGATACTTATTAAGTACACAAGCACCGATATTGAAAGTTGACTCTGACGCTACAATAGTAATTGGAATGCTAAGCACATCGAAGGCCATGATAGATAAATCATGATATCTCTGGCTTTGACTCTTCCAATGTTGTAACACAACCAATTCTGAGTAGAAGTCCATATCCATTATTGGTTCATCTAGATAAATATCCAAAGAAGATTTATCACAACTTTGTACTTCTACTTGACGGTATCGGAATTCCTACGTTATTAAGGAAAAAATTAATTAAATATTGATATATATTATGAAAAAAAAATATAATTGAGAAGTTAAAAAAATTATTAAACTTACCACCAATGTAGCAAAATCAATCTCCAAGCCCTTCTTAACTTTATGTGTTGCTGCTCTTTTACTGCTACTGCCTCCAAATATGTCTTGTCCCTAAGAAGATGATTCAACCCAATGGTTTCTAGTTCTAGATATGTGATCTGTTTTGCTTTTCTCATATTTTCCATAGAGTTTATATAACTTGCTCTTTATGTGAGCCAACTTCTCTTCATAACTGAGGAGATCGAGTTTATTGAAATAGAAGTTCAAAAAATCAAACTTTATTCGAGGATCAAAGATTGCTCCAAGTGTAAGGATAACACTATAATCACTCCAATACTTATCAAACTTATGTTTCATTCTAATAAACATCTTCCTTATGACATGATCTTCACTACTTAAATTTTCATTCAGCAAACATTCGATCCTCCATACTTGCAAAAAATAGTGGTTTGAAGTTAGATATTATGATCCTGACATCAAATTGGTGATACTATGAAACGAGCTCAGAAACTTGCATATCTTTTCTGCTCTTTCCCACTCATCAATGGTTGGACAATATTTATAATGCCGATTATTCAATTGAAAGCAAGAAAAAGCACGTCGATACTTGAGTACGCTATAAAGCATAAGATAAATGGAATTCCATCTAGTAGTTACATCCAAGCGCAAACCAAGATTTATATCATTGTTGCCAACCTGTTCAACACACTCCAAAAAGTGTTTCATTCTACTCTCAAAGCCCTTCACATACTTGACACTTTCCCTTACTTTATGCAATGCTTCACTACTTACAGTCAATCTTTCTTTAATGATCAAATGAAGAATATGAGCACAACATCTAATATGAAAAAACTCACCACCACATAACAAACTATACTATAAGTTCAATTGCTCTTTCAAAAAATCTTGCATACAATCATTTGTAGATGCATTATCCAATGTAAGGGAGAATATTTTCCTATCTATGCTCCAATCTTTTAAAAATTCAAATACTTTTTTTGACAACTCAAACCTTGAGTGGGGAGGGGGCATTTTACAAAAAGAAAGAATTTTATTATTCAATTTCCAATTGTCATCCACATAATGTCCGGTCAAACAAATATATCCCTTATTAGTGGAGGTAGTCTATACATTAGAAGTCAAACATATTTTCCTTAGAATTTTTTGCAAAATTTGTTTCAAATTCTTCTTTTGAGTCAAATATAAATTTCAAACATCTTATGTAACAGTTTTTCTACTAATTGGCTTATAATCAGGATTATATAGCCTTATGAACTATGTGATCCTCCTATACTCAACAAATGAAAATGGCAGATCATGTTCAATAATAACCATAGCCATTACCTCATGAGCAAATTTAGGATCTGGTTTTGTTGATCTTAACTTGTCAGCATGATCAATTATCATATCACCAACATCATTATACCTAGGAATTTGACTCAAACGACACTTTTCTCTATGTCGACGTAAAGATGAAGTTCAATGTGAATGTGTTCCAATAACATTTTCCTTCCCACACGCTTTACACTTAGCCCTATTTTTACCATCCTTCCCAATACCAATTTTTGTAAATATTTCCCAAACCTTAGAAGAAGAGCTACCTACTTGAGCCTTCTTACCTATATGTTCTTCAGATTGAGAAGATCCTGGTTGTAGATTATCGTTATGCCCACCGACTTCAAACACATCATCCACATTAATAGGTTCCATTGTAGTCTCATTACTTGGAGGATCCATTTTGTAAATATAGAAAATGTTATTAGTAGTAGTACACTTATTTATAAAATATAAATATAGTTACCCCACCGGCCACCGCACCGGCATCATCCAAGCCACAGCCAGCGGCCACACCACACCCCACACCATCCAAGCTATGGCCGGCAACCACACCACACTCTCCATTCTCCAAGCCACCGATGTCACCCCCACCCCGCATGGCCACACCGCATCACACCACACCACACTCTCCATTAGACCTCTATCAGACCATACAGCCACACACACCACACCACACTCTCCATTCTCTAAGCCACCGGCGTTACCCCCACCCCATACGGCCACACCACACCCCACTCTCCAATAAAAGTAAAAGGACAAAATCTATTGCTTTACCTTAATTAATGGGGACAGTGGCATGAAGGAAATGGAATAGGCGGTCGGCGGACAGCGAAGCAAAAATCTCAAACCGTGAAGACAATTAGAGAAGGAAGAGTGGAAGAGGAGATGAAGCCGGAAATTGAAGTGAAAGATGGAAACTGAAGTGAGAAGACGAAATCCGGAAATCTTAAAATCTTATGGAAGCCATCCGTGTCCTTCCTCCCGTCGCTACATTGACGTCAGTCCCATCGGCCATCGTCCTCCTCATCTGCTGTACCTGTGCGGATGTGATTGAAGTGTGTCAGCGAAGTCTTCAGCTACTACCTACGAGGAGTCATCTCGAGTCGCCTAGCTGTCTTTTGTTTACGTAGGTCATAGCGTGTGTCGGTGTCGTCTTGGTCATCGCATAGAATTTTTTCCTTTTTTTTTTTTGCCGGTCAGCGAGTCAACCCGTGCCCATGCAAATTTACTCACCCCGCCCGACAATTACCAGCTTTACCCCTAACACAATTGACAAAGAAGAAGAAGACTAAATTTATATGGAGTAATGAATGTAAAAACAACTTCATAACACTAAAAGAGAAGTTAGTGACAACTCCTGTGTTAGCCCGACTAAAGACAGGAGAAGAATTTGAAGTCTTTAATGATACCTCAACTGAAGGCTTAGGGTGCGTGCTTATGTAGAATGGGAGAGTCATTACATATGCCTCTCGCCAGTTGAAAACTTATTAAAGGAATTACCTTACGCATGATATAGAGTTAGCGGCTGTGATCTTGGTGTTGAAATTGTAAAGACATTATCTTTATGGTGAGAAGTGCAAAATCTTTATAGATCATAAAAGCTTGAAATACTTATTTACGCAGAACAACCTAAATATGAGGCAAAGAAGGTAGTTGGAGTTAATGAATGATTATAATGTGGTGATCTATTATTACCCTGGAAAAGCAAATGTGGTAGTAAATGCTCTAACCCAAAAGAAGCAAATGAACATTGCAGCTTTAATCACATCTCAAAGAAAAATATTAGAAGATAGGTGTAAGCTTGAATTGGAGATGGTGACACAAGAAGTGAAAAACAGGTTAGCTACACTTAGTTTTCAACCAAGTATAATTGATCAAATTAAGTCTGCGCAAATTGGAGATTTGAGAATCTAAAAGATCAAAAGCATAATAGAATAGGGCAAAGCCGCTGAATTCAATATAGATGCTGAAGGGGTAGTTAAATACAACACAAGATGGTGTGTTCTAGATAACATATAATTGAAAAAAGAGATTATGAAAGAAGCTCATTACTCAAGATATACAGTACATCCCAAAAGAACCAAGATATACAAAGATCTAAAGAGTCATTATTGGTGGAAAAATATGAAGTGGGATATAGCTAAATTTGCATCTAAATGTCTAACCTATCAACAAATCAAGATTAAACACCAAAGACCAACAGGTGAGTTACAACCACTTCCTATACCTGAGTGGAAGTGGGAACATGTAACTATAGATTTTGTAACAACCCTCCTAAAGATTAAGGAGAAATATGATGCAATTTGGATAATTGTAGGGAGATTAACCAAGTCTGCCCATTTCCTACCAATTAAGGTCGACTACAAATTAGAGAAGCTTACTCAACTATACATTAAGGAGGTTGTTATATTACATGATGTACCGATCACTATCACATCTAATAGGGATACTCGATTTATGAGTAGATTTTGGAAAATCTGCATTAGGCTTTAGGAACTAAATTACAATTTAGTACTATATTGCATCCTTAAATAAATGGGCAATCTAAGAAAACCATCCAAATTTTGAAAGATTTACCACGAGCTTATGCATTGGGCAATGGGGGTAATTGGAGTGATTATGTACCCTTGGTGAAATTTGCATATAACAACAATTACCAAGCTATTATCCAAATTTCTTCATATGAAGCACCATATGGTAGAAAGTGCAAATCTCCCTTATACTAGGATGAAGTAGGGAAAAAAAACAGATAATGGGGCCAGAGATGGTGCAAGAAGTAATAGACAATGTTAGAGTAACAAGGCAATAGATTCTATCAACTTAAAGTCACCAGAAGAGTTATGTAGATATACGGTGATGTCCCTTGGAATTTCAAGTGAGGGATAAGGTTTTATTGAAGATATCTCCAATTAAATGGGTGATTATACTTGGCTTAATTCTCTTGATTCCCTATGACTCCCTTGATTCTCATAGTTCTCTATTTGTCATGAAGTTAATTTTGGATAGGGAATTGCAGGATTAAGAGATGTTATTATGGCAACTGTCATCCTTCACTCTATATCCTCGTTTGAATGTCTTCAACAGTAATTAGGATTGGGCTCTCAAATTTTTTTTTTTTTTTTTTAGAATCTAAGCTTAATTTTAGGAGCATTTGACTCAATTCATTTCCTTTACAATCCTAATATAAGGGTAATATTAGCATAGTTGGAAAAAATTAAAGTAAATTCATTAAATTCTATGTATCATTAGTTTAACTTGAATTAAACCTGTTTTCCAATAAATTATCCTAATATGAAAATGATGATATGTTAAAATAACTCTTCATCTCTCTCTCTCTTTTTAAATGCCTTACAGGTGAATCCCAGTCTTTTTTAGGATAATCAAATCAGACTATTTAATGTACAAACAGTTAGAAATCTATTTAAACCATGATATTATTATGATTCGAATGGTCTTATATCCGCATACATCTACCTTTTTTATTTCTGCCTTTTACACATTGAGCTTTGCCTTACGTTTTTTGGGCTGACAATTTTCAGAAGACATGTTGCTTCAACGTTGTATGTCCAAGTTTTATAATGGCTGCACGAAAAATCGGATTGGTGTGGCACATTGTTCATCACTTTATCAAAAGGGGTGCCGATCATGTTAGATTAGATGGGGTGCTGGTGAAGTATATCAAAGTCCAAATTCAAAAGGGACATCAGTCCATAAATGGGTTGCTACACTTGTAAAGTCAAACTCTTACAAATAGGATAATCATGGGCATGGCTTCCTATATGGAGGCGGGGCAAGCCAAGGATGAAATGGACTGCCATGGAGACTGAAACTCTCCACACAAAGCTCTACTAAACTGCTAATACTATCAATTTTTCCATATACATATTTTGGTAAAAATTATAAGGCAGCACATATATTATTAATAAATAAAACTTATCATACTCGTGTATCGGTAATATTCTATCAAATTTTATCAGCGTTTTCGAGAGTTGTTATAAGAAATAAAGAATAATTCCCTTCTTTTTATATATGTCCAAAGTCATGTCTTTCACCTTGTGGAGAATACGAATGTAAGCACATTGAGAAAAAAAAAATTAAAGTAAAGAAGAAAATAACTTGAATAAAGTCCACGTATTTGAAACAACGTAATTACCCAAATTGTCTAATCACAAGGTTTCTATTTCGTGCATTGATACCTGCGGGTTAAATCCTTGAGTATAGATGTAGATTTCTTCAAGAAAAAACGTGAAAAAGAACTATCAAGACAAATATAAGAACATATATGGTCAAAGGAAAAAGTATGCAACTAGTTTTGCTTAATTTGATTAAAGAAGCATTGGGACCCCCCGTCAAGTACACTCCATTCTGTTACATTGTTCATTTCCACCAAAAGCAGGCAGCAGTCGAATCATTTAGAGATACATCTACTAGTATTATTATTTCAAGCAGTCCTTACAAGCTTATATGACATTATGTATTGGAACATGAAGCATACTCCATCCTAATCGTGTTGGGCAGTGCGAATATATGGAATGTAAAATTTTTTCCTTCATTTGGAAAACATGTCAATGGATCTATGAGATATAGCATGATATAACATCAATAATACATCATCACAAGATTATAATATATATAAACATAATACAGACATAAATGGATTTTGGTACTCTTACCAAGGTTACAATTATATGTGATCTAACACTTAAGTTCGAGTTGATTGGGCATGAACCACAAACAACACTTCAAGGAAGTTTGAGCACCACTATGATCCATACCATCATGCCGCCAACATCTACCATTCACCATGCTTAATACACCCTTCATCATCCCCTAGCAAAACCGCCAAGCCAAAACTCCAATACAAAGTAATAGGCACAAACCTTACTAACTCAAGCATGAGTTTGATTCTGTCAACTAGAATAAACCCAACAATAGTCTACGTTTGGAGAGCTCAAAAAACAAATCCTCTAGGTTAGCGCACACATGATTAGTATTTAGGATTTAGTTTAGTGAGTAAGGTACTAAATCCTATTACTAATGTAGGAATTAAGACATGAAAATTAATCAAAGTAAAATTAGAGTATAAATGACATGAACATCACAAGATAAAAAAATAAAAAATAAAAATTGAGAGGGAGCAAATGTGGTCAAAATGTGTACATAATAATAGAAGATTATTCATTCTTGAAATTTCTAGGGAGTTGTCCTTATGGAATGAACACCAACCCACCCCCCACACACACAAGTGAATGAATGGGAGCCCATTGATTATCCAAATATGGTCTACGATTCTTAGTCATGGCAATCATATTCTTCCATTTATTAGCCAACAAAAGTGTCACATCACTTACACAAGTGTAACACTCTGGAACCCGAGACGAGTATAATCTGCCATATGTCCTCATTAGGTGAAGACACGCGAAGGCTTAGACACTACAATTTTCCAACATTAACATTCAAGTATTCTGAATGATAATTATAATCATCCTCTACATACAAGAGTATAGGAAGAGTATCTATCCTCAATAAATAAAAAATAAACATCTATCCTCAGTAAATAAAAAATAAACATTCTCCTCAAATTATTACAATGAAAGCATTTATAAACATAAATACTATAATAACAATTGAAGAAAACATATGTCCTTAATACATAACTCATATTCAATCTCCTCAATTAAAATACAACTGAAGCTTTCAACAACTTAAATATAATAACAGTCTAAAATCACATTTACAAGAATATCCAATATTTCTCCTTTCTCCTCATCGAAATACTAATCATTATAATTAACGTATTCCACATTTTTCTTAGTATCTTGATTTGTCTTTACTAAGGTCTCATCATACCTTATAATTTCTCATGTGATACCTGTAACTAAAAAAGATCCCACGAGAGGTGAGCTAATATCTAGTACAATGTATACCTACACACACATACACATGCCATGCCAGGAACATCATTACATATATAAAGCAACATATTATTCATAAACAATTTATTTATCTTTCAAATCATTTAGCCATCATACAATTTCATCATTAAAATCATCATACAACCTTACACATATCCATACAATCCTTCTACAAACAAATATATATATATGACAAATGGTACTTTCCTTTGTCCATGAGTCTATTCCATACATAACATAATACTATACAACAGTTGGCACTCCCTACTATTTATGAGTCTTTTTACAACATCCTTCCACATACATGAGTTCTTCCACATTCTACCGGGATCATTTCGGTATACGACTCCACTAGTGACAACGTCTCATACTGATTATCGGGATGCCACCCTAAGAACAACGACCCACACTTAGTTTTTTTGGACCCAACAATTCACAATCACATAGACAATCAATTGGGTTCTTTTACAACAACATTTAATCCATGCACAATTTCTAACCAACAAGCACAAACAACATACATGATATATACATACCTTAATCTCCAACTGTTGATTTCTTTACACTTCTACAGCCTCACAATTCCTCAAGCCTATACATAATCACAATCTCATATTCTTATGATTGCATTTGATTGAAGTAAATCGAATGGGAAGTGTTTTAAATTAACACGGCCATGTAAGAGGCTGTGTAGAAGAACATGGGCCAGTATATGACTATGCTAGAGGCTATGTACCTTTCTATAAATTTTTAAAATTGGACATGCCCTAGTACACGGGCATGTTAGTGACCATATACCTTATTGTACACCTTCAAATTTCAGCACAGGTAGGTACACAAGCATATACCTAATCGTACAGGTGACTTTTCATCACATAACTCCTTTTCTTATTCGCAATTTCTACCCTGACCTAATTTTCTAAAGAAACATGTCTGATTGATTCAAAATTATGCTATTCCTATCATATTATAAAGGGATTTTGGTACTTACTTGTTCCGAATTGCGATTTAACTTCTCGAATCGTTCATTCCTATACTCTTTTGTCCTACTCCATGCTCTAAATTCTAATCACACATTAACAATTAATCTTAGGGTCATGAATTCATAATCCCCACTTTACACTCTAATGATCAAGCCTCTTACATGGTAAAATGGATTTAATTACTACGGTTTTCCTTTCAGGTTGCTCTATGGTCTTTAAGAGAGTCCTTTTGGTATGGCATTTAGGATTTTGTAGTAAATGAGGGGAAAAAGTCACATTAGGTCAAAAGAGGGCTTAAATACTTTAACCCTAAATGGACTAAACTGCTCCCATCACTATATATAAGTATACATATACGAGTATTTACATTCTTCCTCCTTTATAGAAATTTTCAACCTTGAAAATTACCTACATCGTGGAAGAGTTCTGAATATCTCCTTTTCATCTCTTCTTCCAATTCCCAACTTGCCTCTCTCTCTCTATTTGATTGCTCCATTGTACCTTAACATACTTGATAAACCTTCTTCTCAAAATTTTCTTTTTAGTGTCCATGATTCTAACATGCTTCTCCGTTATAGTGAGATTTGGTTACATTTGTAAAGGTTCCACTGCAATGATTTGGTTTGGGTTGAGTACATACTTTATTATCATAGAAATGTGGAATACATCATATATCTCAACCAAATTTGGTGGTAATGTCAATCGGCATGCTACTGATCCAATTCTTTCCAAAACTTCAAAGGGTCCCACATATCATGGGTTTAATTTTCCTCTTAGTCTAAATCGTACCACTCCTTTTATAAGTGAAACCTTCAATAAAACATGGCCTCCCACTTGGAACTTCAATGGGTGCCTTTTCTTATCTGCATAGGACTTTTGACAGCTTTGAGCTAACTACATTCTCTATCTGATCAATTTAACTTTGTTTATTGCATCTTGTACTAAATCAAGTCCCAACCCTTTTCACTGATCAATTTAACTATTGTTAATTAAATTAAATTTGCATATAATACTTATGTGATGTTTTATTATTTT
The DNA here is from genome assembly GCA_037954665.1 of Laguncularia racemosa. NCBI lineage: Eukaryota > Viridiplantae > Streptophyta > Magnoliopsida > Myrtales > Combretaceae > Laguncularia > Laguncularia racemosa. The sequence continues at coordinate 2,527,213 of JBBMOL010000040.1, forward strand.
TTTATTAAAGGAATTTAAGACAAATTAATTTAAGATACTAATTGATATTGATTTGAAAGAAAAGTAATTATAAAATAAAATTTATGTTAATCTGACTAAAGGAATTTGGAAAATTAATTTGTTTGATTGATGATTTTATGATTTGGAAAAGAAATTATATTATTATACCATAAAAGACTTTAAAAATAAGTGAATGCAAAGAGATATGCAAATAACAAGTGACTGATCCTAGCTTAAGGTGATTTTTTTAGTCTATCTACTCAAATGACCCTATTCTATACGCACAATTTCTTAAGTTAATATACAATAGCTAATATATATATATATATATATATATATATATATTATTACTTTTGGGTTATGTTTTCGCTTTTATATTATCATCTTTCAATAGTCATATTTTCCTCGTTTGATTTTAACATTCTTTATATCATTGCGATTGTTATTTCAAATATTATTCAAATATATTAAGAAACCAAATCTAACCCATACACAATTATGAAGACACTTGTTTACAACTCCATTTTCTCTTAAGTTACTATATTTGTATAATTAATGTGAATTATGCTTGAATGCTCAATTATTTGTGACAATTACTCATGACTCCAATTAGATCAGACCATTAGACATACAAAAACATCTGGTTGAACTCATCAAAATGTCATAAATATTATAAAACCAATTTCGAATTATAATTTTAGGCTATTTTACTTGCTATTTACACAATAATTAGCATACAACCTCAATTAATTCCATGAAAGTTCTTACAACTTCACAAAATTATATAGATTAATGGTGCAAACCCTCATTATCAAATTAATATTTGCTAATTTACATGTTTAGCCTTAAAATTAAGGTTAGTTATACAAATAATCATGTCTACATGTAGCGTCAAAACCAACCATTCTTTATATTATTATAACACTCAAGAAATCAACAATCCTTGGATTCATCAAGTAATTTTCTAAATCAATTTAATTAAAAAAATCCTTAGATTCGGCAACTTTGCAAATTAAAATCTAACGAATGCTAGATGCGTTGATTTTCAAATTTTCTTTTCATTTATGTAAAATATGTGTTAGATGAAGTCTACAATAACTTATTGATCATAAAACAACAATAAATTGATATTTAAACATTAGGATTGACAAGGCCCGTTAACAAGTCATTTCTTATATCCATCTATAAATAGGTTTGTATTTAAAATGTCTTAACCTATTACACGATCAGTTTATTAATCATATTTAAAAATCTAAACCCCTATTTGAACCCATTTAATAAACATATTTCATATTTAGGTTGGATTCATCTTCCAATTAAAAAAAAATCTAAAATAGATCTTATCACATTTATAATGTTTATTAAAATAATAAAATAGTCTTTGTAAAATTAAAGTCTAGAAAAACAAATTACTTGAACATTTAAATATAAAAAACTATAATATGAAAAACAAAAATCTAGAGTAAAGTAAATCTAATTAAACATAACAAAATAAATCATTCATTTGCTACATTACATCATTATGTTAAATTAAGTCATATGACCTATGTAGGTATTAATAATCAATATTCAAATTAATCATATCCTTTTTTAACTCTTTAAAAAGAGACTGTTAAATGATGTGCATTAGAAAAAAAGTCACTAATATGGTATTAGTGAACTCATCATCCTCTTCCTCTTTTTCTTTTATTTCTATATCATCAAAACTTAACAACTAACTATACTAAAAGATTGTCGAGATTCAAAAAGCACATTAAAATCATACCTCCATACCTAATACATCTATTAATGGATACCACCCAACTCCAAATTCATACATATCACACTAACATTAATGGCCCATATCATCATTCCAACATTTTCATACTCAAATTAAACACTAATTCAATCTTAAATCAATGATTAAGTCAAGATTATTCACATATCTTGATTGTGGCCACTTCAAAATACTTGTTAAGAGTCCAAAGGTCTTTAACCCAAAGTACCTTAAAATGAAAGATTTTACTCCAAAATACTATATTAAAACTATAGATCAAAAGATTCTCTAACACATATCTCAAATCCATACCTATCACACCACCATTAATGACCTATATCATCATTCCAATATTTTCATTCTCAAATTAAACACTAATTCAATCTTAAATTGACAATTAAGTCAAGATTATTCACATACCTTGATTGTAGCCACTCTAAAATACTTGCTAAAAGTCAAAGGTCTTCAAATCACCCAATTTAAACTCCAAAGACCCAAAGGTATCTTAAAATCAAAGGTTTAACCCCTAGTCACAGTATTAAAATTGTAAATGAGAATGATGATAATAATTGGTAAGTCTAACATGTAATGACAATCAGAGCTGCGATGAGGCAGCTTTGGGATGGATTTTATTAAACTCGAACTCATCCCAATATCCTATCAAGTGTTCCTAAAGCTATCTAAAGATCTTTTCCTCCATACTTAAAATCCACTTGCTAAGCTACCAAAAAACAAGTAACTCGTTCGAAACCTTTCTAATTAATTAATACAATTATTATTATTATTTATTTTATGAAAACTTGATGTACACATGTTCTTTAAAATAATTTTTCAAAAAAAAAAAACATATTAACAAATGGATCGAATCATGCACTATAACAAAAATTACTAATGAGAACCAGGTCATTCTTAGGGAATACTAGACCATTTCAATTTTTTCTTTATCTTGGCTATTGAATAATTGAAAACACCAAATAAATTGAAAAGCCAAATAAAATTGAAGTACTAAAAAAAATCACCAAGGTAGAATTTCAATAATCCACAAATATAGGATCATAATGAAACTATCCTTTGGCCAATTACTACAAACTTTCAAGATATAGATGAAAATTAATTAGTTGGTTGCTAATTAGATTTATAAGGAATTATCCATTTCTCGATTCGTATTATTCTTGAGTATAGCAAAAACATCTTTTTAAAGTAATTTATCTATAATTACTAATTACACAATTAATTTCTCTCACAAATTATCTATACTAATTAATATTAATGCTTATATATATGTCTATGTCACAAGTATTAATATCAATTACATTAAGAGCATGAGTCCTAAAACTAACTTAATTTACATGTGTCCATGTCAATGTTAAATTAATTTTAGACCAATTTCACGTGAACTTTCAATTTCCTTTCAAGTTTCTCAATTCATTAAGAGTTTAGTGTTGATTATATAATATGAATTATGAAATTGGATAATTAAAAATCCAACTAATTAAATATTAGCATATAGTAAACTCATGCATTGGTTCGACATCAATTTATGTCATTATCCTACAAAAGTTATCTAGTGCATGAGTACAATAATTACGACGCACCAAATTATAAGATGCATTACTACAATAAGATAATTTAAGAAAGAAAGAATTAAAGAAATTGAATCTTCTTTTCAAATATCCCCTAAATACATTTCACGTTTCTTGAACTCCGAACAGCCTCGCGATCAAAACAAACTCGCACAAGATGGAACTATTAGAGAAACAAAACAATATTATCAAATGAAAGTATGGTACAAGATACTTCCACCATATGGCTAAAACATCCCCGATTGATATACACAGATTCCAGCCATCGCCTTCCTAAAAGAAAATCCATTCTTTCCTATTAGTTCACTCGTGGTAATTAAATTTGATTGTCCCAACCAATTTAATTTTTAGATGTTGACCGTGCTTTGCTTATTTGTTGAATTGGAGGAGAGGAGGAGCACGTAAACGGTTCCAAAGGCTGGAGTCTAGACCATGCTGGCACGGGGACACTGGGCGGTGAACTTTCCATTTCAGACGACTTAGATATATGCTGGAAAAAACTTTACGTGTGACATACATAGAGATGGGGGCCTTGGCAAGTGGGATTGATTTCATGGACCAATTGCTTAAGCTGGACATCATCTCAATTCCTCGGCTCACATAGACATTGGCTTTCTTTTGATTAATTTTTACACATATTAATAATGGAAGAAAATACTAGTTGCATACTCTCTATTAATGTGGAATAGAAGTTATTTGCTTCATCATTTGCCCTTTAATCAGATCCTTCATTCCTTCCATATAGCCCATATATAAAATCTTGCAACCTGCCATTCATAACTCCTCAATCCTATAGCCTTAAAACCAAATACCCTTAGTCCAAGCACATCCAAGAAGTAGATGCTCAATAGTTTCCTCTTCATTGCAGAAATTACGGCCAGGAGAATGTCTACATTTCCTCTTGGAAAGAGATCAGAGTTTGTCGTTTAAGTATTTGTACACACTCTCCATCCATGGTGATTAATCTTTGTGAAAAGTTGTGCTTAATCTCATGAAATTCATAACAAGTTGATAGAGGGAAACGAACAAGATGAAAAGATTCAGTTCAGAATTCAGTGTAACAGTGAGTTCTATTCAGAAAATGTTAGCGTTCTCATTCCTCCTACGAAAAGCTGCCGCCAATTTTCTTGTCTCATCAAATGGATCAGTGCACCTAGTCGGCCATTTCTCTCAACAACTTCCCTTTGTATTCTCTCGATTTCATAATGGACGTCGTCATTATTCCAAAATTGCTTCAAGACGTTTGCAGCTTCGTCATTCTCCTGATGCTCTATGAGTGCATATGGCGACACTTTGATGAATAGTGACACCAAGAGTACCATCGGGGAAATGACACGTTGAACCGAGCGCAACTCCCCATGCATACTTTGCGAAACATTTTGTGACAATGGCTGTCACAAGGTATGCAATGGGCAATCCTGAAACAATCGCCACATTTAATAGCAAATCCATCCGTCTTCTCTTAGGAGTAGGGGAAATCTCCCAAATGTAAGCTTGGATAATCTAAAATAAAATTCCAGAGTTAACTTAAAAAAAACTGTAATTGAATTTTGTAGTTTAAAATTCATTAATGGAGTTTTTAGTGGGTTTTTGAGATGAAAGGTGGAAAAATAACAAACATGATGTGATTCCTACCGTACTTAAAAACGTTTTTAGAAAGTTTAAGGATTGACATGCACTGTTGAAGTTAAAGAGTATGGTATTATTTGCAATGATAAAGAGGAAACAAACCTGTGTAAACAGTCCAAGTGCGACTCCACGAGCTGCCCTCCCAATAAGGAATAGAAGAGGTGTAGGACTCCCAAAAAAGACTGTCAACACGACCCCAAGAAAATCAACTGCACATGCAACTCGCAGTATTAGTAGGCATCTCCACTTTCTTGATGAGAAAAATGCGCCGGTAATACCCAAAGCACCAAATGGAAACAGCAACATATTATATAAATCCAGCTTCATTTGTTGGAATATGCAGTAATTATCCGAGAATACAGTAATCTTCTCCGGATTTGCTTTTGGAGAATAAACATCCAAAAAGGTGTTGGTTGTAACAATTCCTCCTGTTAAATAAAGCACACATGAGCCTAGATTAGATATATAAAATCTTAAATAAAAGGTCACGGGAGGTAAATTATTTGAAGAATTTTTGTCTTTGCACTAAATAAAAATTAGAGCATGGAAGAGCATTCCAATTTTTGCAATAATTGAAGACTCCATCTTTGCAATGTACCTCTTAGTGCCCAACTCAAATAACTTCCAAGGGACAAAACTAGTAAACTACTACTTCGGAAGTAAAGAGTTTACGTGATCCTAATGTTGGAGCCATAAATGATAACCCGTTTCTATTACTGGTGTTGATATGCATCTTTCTTCATAATTCTTTTTTGTTATACTAAGATACTTCTTCAATCTTCAATACTATAACGTAGAAATTATTAGATTATATTATACTTCAACCATTCTGCAGACATCAACAAATATTACTTGTAGAGTAGTATAATGCAGTAATTATCACGCCATATCATACTAAACCCTTCGCCCAAATCTTGTAATTTATTAGAAAATTGGATTAGTAGCAATAGAAGCTATCAAATTTTGGATGTAGCACAATTGTTGTGTGATATATTTTGGTATGTGTGAATGAGTATGCTCCATCGGATCTAAACTTGATTTAGTGCTTAATCTGATCATGCTGGTTCTTTAAAGGATGGTTTGGATCATTTTGAGCACGCCGTGGAATCAGCTTGTAGGAGAAGGGTATCACTATCATTCATTACAGCCAAAGCTTCTGGAGCTGCCGGTTTCAATGGCAGGATAGAGCTGAAAGGTTCTCTCAGGAGCCTCATGTGTTACCTAAGATGTGGGTTGCCTCTTGAATGCTTACTTTTAGGCACAAAAATAGGGAACAATTCTCTCAATAATAACCTATGTGATGATAAAATTCCAAAGGAAAAATTAACTAGCGCAGTTGAGCTTGAAAGTCGGAGAATAAAAAAATGGCACTGCTGTGATAGATTGTAAAGATTCCAAGGACCTTTAGTTTTCTATCAAGGATCTTTAGTTTTCTCAGCTTGGAAGTCGTTTGCTTTATCTAAGAATTCACTGGGTGACACCTGCTTCCAACATTCCAAGTCATGCGGCAGCAAGACTTTGTATTTGGCTTCAGATAAAACATGGGTACCAGATGTAGTAAAGACAGATAATTAATTTAACTATTCTCCATCGGAAGCACTATTCCACTCTAGGAGGATGTCTCGAATGTTCGGAAAAGGTTAATCTTCTATTACTTCTCTAGCAATATATATAGTTGATATAATCTTCTATTTTGTACAAGCATATATTCAAAAAAAGAAAACTACTTCTATCATATCTATACTAGGATTCTATTTTGTTCTAAATATTGTGTTTCCCTTATTCTAGATATTGTAGAGTATCTAACTATAGTATCCAACACCCCCCCTCAAGTTGGTGCGAAGATATCTTCCATGCCCAACTTGATAAGTAAGCTTTGAAAAATTTTTCTTGAGACACCTTTTGTTAGCATATCAGCTAATTGTTCTTCTGACTTCACAAAAGGGAATTGGATTATCTTCTCTTCAAGCTTTTCTTTGATGAAGTGTCTATCAATCTCAACATGCTTGGTCTTATCGTGTTGAACTGGATTTTGTGCAATTTCAATAGCAGCTTTATTGTCACAAAACAATCTCATTGGATACTCGGATGTGTATCCAATTTCTTTCAACAACTCTCTTAGCCAAAGTAGTTCACATAATCCTTTAGCCATACCACGAAATTCTGCTTCAGCACTTGACAATGCCACCACCTTTTGTTTCTTGCTTCTCCATGCTACAAGATTTCCACCAACAAATGTTAAGTACCCGGATGTTGACTTCCTATCTGTAACACTTCCAGCCCAATCTGCATCGGAGTATCCATCTATACGGAGGTGATCATGTTTTCTAAACAGAAGTCCTCTTCCCGGTGAACCCTTCAAGTATCACAATATTCGTTTCACAGCTTCCATATGTTCTTCACTTGGATTGTGCATGAATTGGCTTAACAGATTTATGGCGTATGCAATGTCTGGTCTCGTGTGGGATAAGTACAGCAGCTTTCCCACTAGTCTCTGAAATCTTTCCCTATTTATGGATGCTTGATGTTGAGATTCTCCAAGTTTGTGGTTTTGATCAATTGGAGTGTTTAGTGGTTTGCAATCGAGCATCCCTGTTTCTGCTAGCAAGTCAAGGATATACTTCCTTTGTGAGAGGAAGATTCCTTGCTTTGATCTTGTTACTTCGATCCCAAGGAAATACTTTAAACCTCCCAGATTCTTCATCTCAAATTCTGATGCCAGTTGATCTTGCAATCTTCCCATCTCTTCGTTATCATTCCCTGTGATGATCATGTCATCCACATAAATGATCAAGGCTGTTATCTTTTCTTTCCGACGCTTCAGGAGCAGTATGTGGTCTGAGTTGCGTTGTTTGTAGCCGTAGTTCTTCATAGCCATACTGAATCGTCCAAACCATGCTCTTGGAGATTGCTTTAAGCCGTATAGTGCCTTCTCTAACTTGCACACCATTCCTGGTTATGATGCAGTATATCCTGGTGGAACCTCTAGGTACACTTCTTTTTCTAATGTTCCATGTAGAAATGCATTCTTTACATCAAATTGGAGTAGTGGCCATTCCAAGTTTGCAGCAAGTGAGAGTAATACTCTAACTGTATTTAGCTTTGCTACAGGTGAGAACGTTTCTTGGTAGTCAATGCCATACATTTGAGTATATCCTTTTGCCACCAACCGTGCCTTGTATCTATCTATCATCCCATCTGCTTTGTATTTTATGGAAAACACCCATTTGCATCCTACCACCTTCTTCCCTCTTGGCATTGGCACAAGCTTCCAAGTATCATTCTTTTGGAGTGCTTCCATTTCCTCAATTATGGCCTTAACCCATCGAGAGTCCTGCAGTGCTTCTTCTATCGAGCTTGGTATTATCTCAGATGACAGTTGTTGTACCAGATTCTTCACTGGTTGTGCCATCCTCTTAGTGCTGATGTGATGAGAAATTGGATACTTTGCTTTGGTCTCACCACGGTCGAGTGTGTAACGGTTTGGTGGTTTGCCCTTGTTGTTCCTGAGAGGTAAATGATAAGTAGATGATAGTTCAGGGACTTGTACCTTTGCTGCATCCTCAGGAGCTTGGTCTGTTGGTACTAAACTTGAAGTTGTATCTTGTTCTAGTGTTGATTGTTGCCTCTGAGTGACTTCCTCTCGGATGGAGTGTTCTTGTCTTTCATTTCCTTCATTCTCTGATTATGTGGATTCTCCTTCTTCCATGGTTCTGTGAGTGTGGCTGTTGCTTTCGTCCTAGAAGGACAACTTGTCAGGCCACATTTCCCACCCAGTTTTTTTACTTCCTTGTTCATCATCAACTAGTTCTCTTTGAGTAGATGAAGATGAATTCAGGTTTGAAAAAAAATCTCTGTCTCTAAGAAGGTAACATCCATAGTTACATAGAGACGTTTAGTCATTGGATCAAAACACCGATATCCCTTCTTGTGAGTTGCATAGCCTAGGAATATGCATCGAACAGCACATGGATCTATCTTTGTTCGTTCTGTCCTATGCAGATGAACATATACTACACATCCAAACACCTTGGCAGGGAGCATTAAAACTGAGGGCAACAGTTCATGTTGAGCTAAGATCTGTAATGGAGTTCTATAATTCAACACTTTAGAAGGCATGCGGTTTATCAAGTAGACCACAGTAGTTACGGCATCCGTCCAGAATCTCCTAGGGGCCTTAGCAGATATCAAGAGGGCTCTAGTTGTTTCAAGTATGTGTCTATTCTTCCTCTCTTATATGCCATTCTGTTGTGGAGTGTGTGCACATGATGTCTCATGATTTAGCCCATGAGTTTTGAAATAATTCATCAGGTCTGTATTTACGAATTCCCCCCCATTATCAGTACGAAGTGTCCGCAAATTTGTCGAGAATTGAGTCCTAACCATCATGTGAAATGTTTTGAAAATCTCAGTAACGTCACTTTTATTTTTCATCAAATATAGCCAAGTCATACAAGTACAATCATCAATAAATGTCACAAACCATCTCATTCCCGAAGGTGTTGAGATAAGTGCAGGTCCCCACACATCTGAATGTACTAACATGAATGGTTTGCTGCACCTCTTATTACTTATTTGGTATGTAACTCTATGACTCTTAGCTAGGATACACGACTGACACTTTAACACTTTCTCAGAAATATCATGAAATAGACTTGGAAACAAATACTCCATATACGTGAATGATGGATGTCCTAATTTGTGATGCCACAGCCAGATGTCTTGCTTCTTGGTGTCCTCCCTGTTTACTTTGTATACTTTGCTTCCACTGAACTCCTCCAAGTAGTATATCCCTTCTCGTTTAGTACCACGACCAATGATCTCCTTGGTGAGGATGTCCTGAAATATACAAAATTTTAGATACATTAGAACACAGTAATTCAAATCCTCTGTGACTTTTCCTACTGAGATCAATTTGTTAGAGAGGGATGGAACAAGTAATGTGTTTGGTAGATGGAGTGTGGGCGAGCAAACCACTTCTCCAGAACCATTCACGGGATATTTTTCTCCATTCGCATTTATGATGTAGGTTCTGTTCGAGCTGGTTTTCCTACAGACATCTTGAGGATCGAACGTCATGTGATCCGAGGCTCTAGAATCAATGATCCACCTCTGATTACCTGGTTCATCCTTTGCTAGGGAATAGTTATCTGTTGCTGTGGATGACTCTCCCTATGGGATAAGAGATAGATTTGCCCTTGTGCTCACCGTCTCCGCAACAACGTTTGCGACATGGCCTACTTCACGTTTTCTTTTCTCTTTTAATTCATGCCACCACTCTAGATATCCATATATTTTGAAGCAAGTATCCTTTGTATGTTTGGTGTTTCCGCAATGAGTACAACCATTCTCTGCCGTTTGATTCCTTGTTCTTGTGGCAGGACTTCTTTTTCCATGTTGAAGCAAGTGAAGGGCAGGTTTCTGCTGTAGTCTCGGTCCTCCCCTGAAAATCATCGCTGCACTCGACATGTTTTCTTCCTTCATCAACATCACACTTTGTCTTTGATCCTCCCTTCTAACATATGCATATGCTTGTTCTACAGAAAGGAGTGGCTGTATACGAAGTGTATCAGCTCGAATGCTATCCAGCCGATCATCCAGACCATCTAAGAAAGTATATACTCTGTCTTCCTGCTGTATAGAGTTGTATATCTCTATATCAATGTCGCAATGCATAGGATTCGATCGCCTAAAATCAATTTCTCTCCATAATCCTTGAAGTGTATTGTAATATGTTTCCAATGATCCTCCATTCTGTCTCAGTCTTGACACCTTCCGCTTCAGATCATAAACTTGTGAGGTATCGGTTCCATCGAAGTATGTTGTTGCAACCGCATCCCACACGGCTTTAGCAGTTGGAAATCTGATGTAGTTTCCAATCAGATTCTGTTCCATAGATGTGATTAACCACCCCTTAACCACAGCGTTCTCTGTTCTCCATCTTCTATACATAGGATCTGTTTCCATCGGTTTAGGTAGATCTCCATTGATGTAGCCCAGTTTGTCCTTGGCCGCAATATACATCTCCATAACTTGCAACCAGATTCCATAGTTGGTTCCATCCAGTTTTACACCCATGGATGTGAGGACTGGATTAGTGGTTGTTGGTATAGGTGTTTGATGTAGCATTTGTGTTATTCTTGATGTCAGATCATCAAGAGCAATAGTGTCCGTCCGGGAAGAGTCGGTCGAGGGTGTTTGGTCTCCCATTGGTCGTTTTTTATTTCGTTGGTCCTAGATCTTTTCCATGCTCTGATACCATGTTTGGAAAAGGTTAATCTTCTATTACTTCTCTAGCAATATATATAGTTGATACAATCTTCTATTTTGTACAAGCATATATTCAAATAAAGGAAATTACTTCTATCATATCTACACTAGGATTCTATTTTGTTCTAAATATTGTGTTTCTCTTATTTTAGAGATTGTAGAGTATCTAACTATAGTATCCAACATCGAATTCTTCAAAACTAGATTTATTACTAGAAAGCCAAGTATATAGCACAGGGAGGAATTGATCCCAAAAGTAGACAAAATTGGTGAGATGAAGTCCTCTAATTCATTTCTTTCTTGCCATTACAAGGGTACTGGAGTATAACCATCCACATTTGTCTTTTACTAGCATTAAGAAGTACGGTCAAGATATTCCAGAGGCAATTTGGTAGATTATGTTCCTAATTTAGGCTGACACCAAAGGAAAAGGAAACAGGAGTGTAGGGATGCAAGCAGAATGGACACCGCAGTATCTACGTCCAAATTGATGCATTTCAAATTAGCAATGGGCTGGCTTGGAACTAGGTTCCAAAACCCTACAGGTGGCAGAATTCCTGTTTCTATGTAAGAGGCTAGATATGATGGCGTTTAACAACTAATGTAACATCATTTGATAAAGCAAATGCATATAATTCTCAGGAATGTATTGAGAATGCAAAAATCTATATAAATAAAACTTACCAGCAATGTGTGTCTCAATTCCAATAATTATTCCAGTGAGGACTGTTATAAGATAGTATATCAAAGGGATCTTATCTGGCCGGTCATGCAGAAGAGAAAAGGTACACGACTTACAAACTTCCCAAACATTATGTAAGTGTTTCGAAATAACACGAGATATACAAAATATAGAAAAAAAGAGGAATAAGTTCATATATCTACACAAAGTTAAAGTCAAGGGAAAAGTCAAAATCTAAATAAATTGAAAACAAACTATTGTTTCAGGTGGTAGTAGATACAGTGCATTTCCCCTATAGGAAATTTGTGTTGGGAGTTTCAAGTCGTTGCTAAGTAATTGGACTGTACAATGTTAGGCTGCATACATTGAACTGATCCCCTTCACGCTTCAGGTGTACTGGTTTCTACTTCTTTCTTGCTGCTCAAGTGAGTAATAAAGTTGGTAGAAGTAAACAGACGATTTATCTATGTCCGTTAGAGAGGATATGCAGCACATCACAGAATAGGAAGGACTAGGTATTATCCTTCCATGACAAGCTGTCTTGTGTGTTTGCTCTATTAGGATAAAAAGAGAAACACGAGGTCTAAAGAAAAGACCAAAACTGGCCGCTAGGCCATTCCAAATCATTTTTACCTACTATACAACAAAGCATAGCATCAGGACGAAAACAAAGCAGCCCTTCTCTCTGATACTGACTCTCTCATTTAAAGGAGCCACAAGATCATTCCACCTTCCTGATCTGTTTTCCCTTGCATTAATTTGAGTACTTCTTTGTGCACAGCATGAAGCATCTGCTGATCAACGCTATTGCCTGCTGCATTCACGATAGAAGCATCACCTGCAACCAAACTCCCTTCTAAAGGAGTAAGCATCTTCACCTCACTAGAACAACTGGCTGCTAGCCTATTCGAACCATGCAACTTATTAATTTGTCTCCCTTTATACCATTCCAGATACCCTATGAGCTAGAAACAATTATCTGTAAAATGTCCTTCTCCTTTGCAATAACCAGCTAATCCTTCTCCCTTTCTCTTGTCAACCAGATTTTTAACAGTGTCTTTCTTGCTCAAATGATAAGCAACACCCTCTGTTTCACCAACAGCACTCATAGTGATTAATTTTTGCCTTTCAACTTCTTGTACCAAATAAAAGGCCCTATTGAGCGAAGGCAAAGGTTCCATGCCTAAAATCTGATTAAGAACGGGCTCAAATCCCCCATTAAATCCCATAAAAAATTGCATCAATTTTCCTTGTGACTCATATCTAGGATTCTATCCTTCAAGTCACATGCACAATACTCTATGCAACCACAAGTGCAAGTAGGATAACTGTTTAGCGCTTGTAACTTATCCCAACAGCGCTTGAGTTTATTATAACACAACCCTGCAGATTGATTCATCTGCTTCAAATTACTCAATTTATGTTGCGATTGAAAGATCAAAAGCCCATTGTCTTGACCATATAGTTCCGCAATCTCTTTCCACAAATCTGATGCCGATTGTGCATACAAAAAGTTCTGAGAAAATTCACTTTGCATGGAGTTTAAATCCAACAATGGGCCATATAATCGCGTTGAATCCACCTAACTAAATCTGTGAATTATCATTGGGTCTAACAATCGAACCCTCTATAAACCCTAATTTCATTTTGGCTCCTAATCCCATCTTTACAGATCTACTCCATGCTAAGTAATTCATTCCATCGAAAAAGATTTTTTCTATAACCATACTAGGATTATCTGATCCCGAAATGCATAAAGGATTCAAGATACTCTGTTCTCCTGCAGTATTACGAATTGCTTCCGTTTGATTATTCATGACGAAAGTGATTCGAGAAAATCGAAATACTGATTGAAGGAGAAAAGAACTTCAGCTAGATGCTCTAATACCATGTAAAAGTAGTCAAGAATGTAGAAGTAATCTGATTGTTCTGTCATGTTCGAAGTGTATTTCTGATAAAGAAGATGGAATGATAGTAACAGTAAAAACTAAAACTAGAACAAACTCCTGCTGCTATTTATATCAGCTGCTAATCAAACTTACAGACTAACAACTATAACTATACATCTATCCACTTCCCCCTTAGGTGAACACCCATGTTCTCACGCCACTTTCACACGAATCCTTTCCCCATAGTCACCTTTCCACTTAGACTTGTGTAATAACAATCTCCTTCAAGCTTTTTGGAAGGAACCAAGAGGACTGATACAATTGAATCGAGAACAGAGCTGACTAAATCAATCGAGTGTGGCCAGCATACGAAAGCAATTTGCTAGTGATGATGAATCTCTTAGCAATATTCTCAGCCATATTTCGGAAGATAGTAAGTAGTAGAGGAACTCCAACGTATCCAACAGGTTGCTTCCAAACTTGAACGCCTGATGTTCAAACAATTTCTTCCTTTACCCAAGCAGGACTACTAAGGAAGATCTTACTCTTCAAAGGATTTTGAAAAACAGACCCAATAAACATTGGAATCCTCATAAGGTAGCATTAACCAAGTGAATGGATTCTGAATTTTGTAGTAGAATCTTCAGGAAAATTATAAATAAACATTGTTTATTTGATGAAATTTTTAAATTGAAAGCGTACTATTTCTATAGCTTCTCCTATATTTATACAATTAAAATAATTAATTAACAGAGGTTAAAAAAAATGAAAGAAGTGATCTCTATTTATTAATTAACATAAATAAATAAACATTGTTTATTTGATGAAATTTTTAAATTGGAAAACATACCATTATTCTCGATCTCTTCAATCACTACGTAACTAAAGAAGGGTCCGTAACTTCTTCTCTGCTCCTATGTTTAGACAATTAAAATAATTAATTAACAATAGTAAAAAAAGAAAGAAAAAAAGAAGCAATCTCTATTATTAATTAACATACCATTAATAAATAAATAAACATTGTTTATTTGGAAAAATTTTTAAATTATGTATTGTATTTTGGTCTCTTTAGTCCCCGCTTAACTAAAGAAGGATCTATGGGTTCTTCTCTCAATAGCTTCTATGTTCATACAATTAAAATAATTAATTAACAACAGTAAGAAAAAAAAGAAAGAAAAAGGTGATCTCTATTATTAATTAACATATAATTAATAAATAAATAAACATTGTTTATTTGGTGAAATTTTTAAATTAGAAAACATACTGTTTTTCTTAATCTTTTCAATCCCCGATTAGCCAAAGAAGGGTCGGTAGGTTGTTCTCTCGATGGCACCTATGTTTATACAATTAAAATAATCAATTAACAACAGTCAAAAAAGAAAGAAAGAAGCGATCTCTATTATTAATTAACAAACAATTAATAAATAAATAAACATTATTTATTTGGCAAAATTTTTAAATTGAGAAACATATGGTTTCTCTTGGTCTCTTTAGTCCCCGCTTAGCTGAAGAAGGCTCGATAGGTTCTTCTCTCGACAGCTCCCATGTTTATACAATTAAAATAATTAATTAACAATAGTAAAAGAAAGAAAGAAGCGATCTTTATTTATTTTGGCAATATATATCACAAATGGAAACTTAAGGTTTCGCTGGATATTTCCACAGCAAAGAAAAAAGAAATAGAATAAGACAAGAAAAATAATGGAATCCTTTCTATTATTAAACAACCAAAGGCAACATCGCTCAAATTTACACCAACTATGTAGACCTTGTGCGTTATTTTGAAAATTTGGTTGGTTTCTTACAATAGATAGCATCAATTGAAACAATACAAAGCAACAAAATCGATTTCCTATTTCTGACTAGGTGTGGGATCTGGTGTAAGGAAATTGCAAGAGAGTCACACCAAGTAAAGTGGAGATGAATGCAGATAGCAAAATCAAATGAGTGAACTTCCCTCACATAGGCTAGTTATTCATAACAAAGGAGTGTAGTTATTCATAGGACTGTGATCTGTCTGATCTGCATAGCAACATTATGATATTCTACAACTTGATTAACTTGTCAATATGGTTGTATGCAATTTGAACTTCTCTCCTCAATTGAAGTAAAAAGAGAGAAACATTCAATGTGCATTCAAATATAAAACATCGAAAATAATTGTATAAGGTACAAGAAATGCAGTTATCTTTTTTGGAATAGGGATCGTACGTGCCTAATGAAGGAAGGGGGAGAGCCAGGTATTCCTTATCGGGACGATAGGCATAAAGCAGCAGAAGTGAAGTTTTCATGAAGTCAATAAGGTCTAGAAGGTAGGAAATACCACTGTAGCCGCTGTCCAAATCTGGCCATTATTTCAAAGTTTCTTCCGGTGGCAACTAGGGGATGGAAACTTCATATCCACTTCGACGAATGGAGCACTATCTAATTAATTGGTGCTCGATATTTTTATTTGCTTGTACTCCTAATGAGGCATGACTTTGTTCCATTATTGAAAGATATTCTCGCAAGCTTACAGGCGAGTGTTTTGACAACTAGTTAGAACTCTTGTTTACAGCTGTTTCCTTGTCAAATACATCTATTGCTAGGATGGTCAATTTTCAATCAAAAGTGCATGGGATAGCCTTCACAATACAAGCCACAAAGACTGGGAATGTGTGGTTAGCTTCTCTAAGAATACTCGTAAGCATGCTTTCATCCTTTGGTTGGCTATCCTATTCCAAACAACCAGGAAATAAACAAGCTTCAAGATGAATTAAGAATTCGAGGTGAGGAACCACAAGTAGCAGAAGAAACCGTAAAGAGATTGATGAATGAAAAGGCTTTACTGGAACAGAGGCTAGCTAGAATGGAAAAGAAGACTGCTGATGAGGTGGACATTGTTAAAAGAAACTTTGAGGAAGAGAAGGCGGCCTTGAAAATCAAAGTACTGGAACTTGAAAGGAAGTTAGAAGGGGTTACAAAGAGTTTGTGTGGTGCCGAGGATGCTCTTGTAAATAAGAGCAACAAGATAGCTGCATTAGAGAGTAATTTGAAGGAATTAGAGGAGTTGAGAGGGCTGAACTGGAGGCTCTTTATGAAGAACAGAGTTTGAGGAAGAGCTACGATTGAAGATATGAAAGGCAAAATTAGAGTGTATTGTCGGATGGCAACCTCCAAGTGAGAAGGAAATCTCTGAAAGAGAAAGAAATGTGCTTGTTAGTGTGGACGAATTTACGGTCGAACATTCATGGAAATATGATAAAGCGAAGCAGCATATGTAGTATTTGAAGGTATGGCGACATAAGAAGTTTTCGAGGATGCTAGATATTTGGTGCAATCAGCTGCTGATGGATACAATGTATGCATATTTGCCTATGGACAAACCGGTTCTGGGAAGACTTTTACTGTATATGGATCTAAAAGCAATCCTAGACCTACTCCTCGAGCTTCAACAGTACTTGTTAAAATTTCGAAGCCAGATGGCAACAAATTCTCATCACTGTTGGAGTTCTATCAAGACATACTCGTTGACCTTCTATTGCTCAAAAATGCAAAACACATGAAATTGAAGATAAAGAAAGACTCAAAGGGTATGGTATTGGTTGAAAATGTTACAATGGCAATGACTCTGGAACTAAGAAATATCATTCAAAGACGATTTGTCCAGGGCCATACATTTGGGACTTAAATGCATGAAAAAAGCTCAAGATCTCATCTAATACTTTCAATTGTCATTTGAAGTACTAATCTTCAAACTCAATCCATTGCAAGAGGAAAGCTAAGCTTTGTTGACCTTACTAGATCAAAAATGGTAAAAAAATTGAGGTATGTCGATAATCAACTTAAGGAAGCACAAGTATCAACAAACCACTTTCAGGTCCTGGCGATTTAGTAAGTGCTTTATCTTCTAGTGGAAAGCATATTCCATGGAATCACAAGCTAACGATGATAATGAGTGATTCACTTGGTGGGAATGCTAAAATGCTTATGTTTGCCACTGTCTCTCCTCCGAGTCAAGTTTGGATGAGACTTACAACTCTCTAATATTGAGTTAGGTCAATTGTTAATGATCCAAGTAAGAATGTTTCATCAAAGGAGGTTGCATGCTTGAAAAAACTGGTGGCATACTGGAAGGGGCAAGCTGGTAGGAGGGGAGATTATGAAGGAGAGACCAATAAAAGATAGATTAAACGATTATGATACTAGTCATAATACTTATAATTGAATTGTTTTGACAATTTGTTAGAACTCTTCTTTTGGCTATTTCTTGTCAAATAAGTCTAGTGCTGGTGAGCATATTAGCTAAAGATGGTCAATTTTCAATCAAAAGTGCATGGGATAGCCTTTAGAATACAAACCAAAAAGACCATGGGCATGTGTGGTTTAGTTCCCTAAGACTATTCAAAGGCATGTTTTCATCCTCTAGTTGGCTATACTGTTCTAAATAAGGCAAACTTCAATCATAGGGGATCCTAGCAACCAGCCGATACTATTTGTACTCGAATGAACCAAAGTAACCCAATAATTGTACTTTTTTAATTTAGTGGTACTACTTCAAATGAATATGATAATTAAAGAACATGCCAATGATAATACTCACTTTGCCCCCACTTTATGGTCTATATCAATGTTCTTCGAACTCGACAAGCCTTTGACATAAGAAAGGGTAGTAGTTTTGGGATTCCATCAAATCGAAATAAATATAACGATATTTATATATATATATATATATATATATATATATATATATATATATATATATATCTTTTAACTATAGACGATATACTTGAGCTAGAGCAATATTACAAGAAATTCCTCCGTTAGCCACAAATGGAGAGAACTCACAAGAGGAGTTATATAAGTTAGGTAGCGTTTGGTTGTCACAAAAATGTGGAACTGAACATGATAATTTTTTTTGTCCTACGTTTGGTTGCCATTCATGAAAAAAGTACTGGACAAAAATTCAATGTGATACTGGACAAAATGATAAATTTTTGTACCACATGTAATTAGGTACAAAAAATCTGGTACTGGACAAAAATTCATTTTTTTCGAAATCTCCAACTTGCCCTTCATATTTTTCTCTTTACAAACAAACCCTACCTCTCCAAACCCTTTTCATTCGAACCCATCCGCGCCGCACTAACTTACCCTTCAAGTGCAGTAGGAAAACCCATCAACGCCACTCCAACAACGAGATTCATCGTGCAATCGACCGCTATTCGAATGTCGCTGTCGTCACGCCAGAAGTTATCGTCAAGTTCGTATCATTCCATTCTTTCTCACATTCTTGCTTGCTTTTTTATGTTCCCCGCATGCTCTGCCTATGATTATCGCTGTCCGTTTAGATTTCCCTCGCTTGCTTTTCTATCTTCACCACATGCTTTCCGCCTGGTTGTCACCGTGCATTTAGATGTTTGTTGAAATGAGACGATGGTGGTGGATCAATCTTTCATGTATAAATAGATCATCACGTATCCCAACTTGATTCCAAACTCACATTTTGATTTCCAGTACGATAAGAACAAAGAAAATTACATAGCATGAGAAAAATAATATAGCATAAGTTTTTTTTTAAACCATGTTTATTGCTAATTTCAAGTCAAGATTCTTTTATGTTGTATATTATTTATCATGTATATATACTATATCGAAACATCATTTTTAAGATAAAAGAAAAGTAAGTAATGTGTTATTTTATTAAATATAACATAAATTATTGTAATTTATAATATGAATTATTAAATTTTTTCAATCAATGAATTTACACGAATTATTTTATATAATTTATAATCTCTTCAAATTGTATTTTCTTATAATAATATCAAATATGTATAAATAACCATGATATAATTAAAAAGGATATAATTGTCAAATTTACTATGTTCAGTTCAGTACTTTGCAATTCCAAATACTGGACAGCACAAAAATCTTTATCTAGTACTGAACAAACCAAACGTGGTACAAATTTTTTTTTTTGTCCAGTCCTTATTTTGTACTGTCTAGTACTTCTTGTCCTATCCAGTACCAGTAACCAAACGTTACCTTATAGTATACGTATATCAATAGAGACATCTACCCTCGTAGGTGGAGGGTTATCTGAGTGTTGTTATGTCATAGGTTGAGAAGAATAACGATAGTTAGTAAGATTCAAATTTAAGAAACATTAGTACATGTAAATCTTAACCATACAAATTAAAATAAAGTGAAGAATATTTGTTGAGTATATTCAATGTTGTCATGATGGTATATTATCAAGTATATTGGGAAAAATGTTACATTAACTATAATTAAAATATTGTAAAAATTTGTATATAATTATTAACAATGCCTTTGAATAAAATATATAGTCACTAAACAATTAGATTGGAAAAACGGTATATTTCTTGAAACAAATTATATTTCTTTTTCTAAAACAAAATTTACATATATATATATTGACAATCCACCCAACCCTGCAAAAAATAAATAAATAAATAAATAATAAAACCACAGCTGGAAGTGACATTTTCTCCACTAGAGATGAAGTTAGAAGAGTGGAACCCATAAAGTGACATCTTCATGTCTTATGCATGACGAATTCTATTTAGAATTTAGTTGCTTGGTTACAGTTGACCAATCAATTAACAAAATAATTACACCCAAAAATAGCATGTATTCAACATTTACACTTGTAAGAAACATAAAGAAAATTTCACGGTCACAACAATATAGTCATACGTTGTATCTCTTAACAACCATGTTGAATTATCTAAGTTTGATAACAAAAAGGTTATTAGTATATAGATTGTGGATCAAGTGCAAAGAATAAAAGAGTTCATACTCATCTAGACACTTATCTAAACAATTTGTTAGATGTTTCACTAAACATTTATGCAGACAGTTTGATAGTTTGCTTTGTAAGCTTTTGATTTTAAATGTTCTTATACAAGTTTAAATTTATAAGTCTGAATTATTTATAATATCAGTTTACAAAGTTTTTGTATACACATGACAATCAAGTCAAAGTTGTTCCAACTATAGAAGAACAATACGAGGATAAGAATAACCAATATAGTTAGCAATTGAAGAACATCTAAATAAAGGGAGATTTTCTGTTTACAGCTAAAACTTATCCATCTGAAACTGTTGAACAACCGGACGAAGATAAACATCAGTCAATCTAAGTTGAATCTATTCTTCATCAATCGATTTGAATTTGAATTACAGTTTGAATTTTTCAAATTTCCAAAAATGCAGGGATATGAACATTGTATGTAATCTATCAACAAAACAAGAAAATTTATATACAAAACAATTTAAGTTGAAGATATACAATATATGAGATATACGACACAAAATAGAGATAGAAAATAGAAACAAGATACAAAGATACTACACAAAATAAGGAAGAGATACAGATATACGAGCATAAAGAATAATCAAAACAGAGCAAATCAAATTTCTTTGTTTACTCAAGCTTAACTTAGAGAAATTACATTTTTCTCATTTTTGTAAAGTTATCTATTATTTTCTGTGTAAAGTTAAGTCTAAGAAAGTAAGGTTACACATTCTTTTAGTCTCTATTTAGCCAAAGAAAGGGCTAGAAAGACAAAGCAAAAGCTATTGGTGATTATAACAAAATTCTTAGCAATGGAAATAGTGGAATAACTGGTGTAAAAGACCGGATCCCCAGCAATAAAAGTGGAAGAGAGGGCATACTTAATAGGAGGAACTTCTATAAATTATTGTCTTCTTTATTTTACTACACAACATATTTGTTTATCTTATTATTGTTCATCACGCTAAGAAGATAAATAGAATTCAATTAGATCAATTTGGTAGAATATTTCTTTTTCCAAACAATTCACTCCCCTCTTGTTAAGCATATCAAGACCTATATTTGGTATCAAAGTAGTGGCTCTTCTACACATAAGAGTTTATTAATGGTCGATAACACATTTACAATTGCATCTAATCGTATAGCATTCTTTGATGGAACTAATTTTCCCTATTGGAAATGCAGGAAGGAGACGTATATCAAAGCAACTAATTTTGCTTCATAAGAAATTATACAGTATGGAGATCAAGAAATCATTCTAACTAACAGTCTAATTCTAGCTGATGAAGAAAAGAAAAAGGTTAAAGGTAACAATAGAATGAAGAATTTGCTACTAATGAGCATATCTTAGACTGTGTTTGCAATGATTTGATCATGCGAAACTACAAAAGAAATATGGGACAAGTTGTGCGAAACATATTAAGGCGTTGCAATGATCAAAGACATCAGGAGATGAACATTCATGCAAGATTACAAATTATTTAGACTTCAATTTGGTGAAACTATATATGATGGATTTAATAGATTTACTTTAATTACTAATAAACTTGCTTTACTTGGTAAAAGGTTTGATGACAGTAAGCTTGTAAGGAAAATCTTGAGGATGTTGCCAAGTTTGTGGGATTCAAAAACAAATGTAATCGAAGAAGCTCATGATTTAGACAAATTGACCCTAAGTCAACTTCGAGAAAAGTTTCAAGCATATGAATCAAAATCAAAACATATGAATGATCAAGAGAAAACCAAAAGATCTATAGCATTTAAGGCTACGAAACAAGCTATTGAGATAAAAGAAGGATCAGACAGTGAGGAGGACAATGATGATATAATAATGCTAGTTTAAAGATTTAAAAAAGCATTCAAGAGAAATGGTAAATGTTTTGAACGTTTTAAACGTTTTTCATCTAATCAATCTAAGTGTGGTACAAGAAAGACTTTTAGAGAAAAAGAAGGAAATAGTTTGGTTCAAATGCAAAAAGCCCAGACACATCAACTATGAATGTCCCATATTGATTAAAAAGATGGAGAAAAACAAGAAGAAACAAAAAGCTTTAATGGCAACATGGAGTGATTTTGATGAGTAAGATGTTGAGTTAGACAATGAAGAAGAAGCAAATTTGTGCTTCATGGCATTATCTAAGGTATCTTTTGAATCTAATATGACACGCCTATTAGCTTCAGAAAACAATTTAAAAATGTTAAAGGCTTTAATTAAGGCAAACAAAAAGACTAAAACTTAAAAAAAATGAAAAAGAAGTTGTATATTAGACTAATATGTTATTAATTGATGAAAATGATATAGAAGTGCTACATATGAATAATAAAAGTTTATGAGAAGCACAAGATATGTTGACAAATAAAAATAATACATTAAGAAAAGAGATTGTAAAGCTTAATGTAAGAATTAATGAAGTTTCAAACAGTTTAGGTTCTATGTTCACTAAGTTTTCTGAAAGTAATGAAAAATTGCAAAAATTAATATCATCTCCAAGAGTAAGTAACTCAAAAGAAGGATTATGATATAATAAGGCAAAGTCCTCAAATCAAATTAAGAAAACTATTTTTGTTGAAGGAAAAGATCTAATAATTAAAGATAATATTAATATTAGTAAGACGGAAATACAAGTATAAATATGAGTGAAAATAAATTTGTTAAACAAAATGAAAAAAAAAAATATTAGAAAGAATTACAGATAGTTCTCTATAAAGTATTCCGGATAGAATTTTAAACAGTTCTCTAGACAATATTCTAGACAAATGTACAGACAGTACTCCAAATGATCTTACAGAAGGTATTATGGAAGATATACCATGGTAAGCACATATCAATATCAATAGAGACCATATTAAAATTTAAAAAAAAAAGTCTAGTAAGATCTAACATTTATGCATCCTATTTTTGCAACAAATATGAACATATAGAAAAACATTGTTATTACAAAAATAACAAGCTCAACCAATAACAAATAATAAATCAAAATAACACGAGCTTGAAATTTGGTGGACCCAAGCTAGTCTATGTTCCCAAGAAGGTTTAATCATCTTCTTTACATGTGCAGTAACACGAAACAAAGTGAAAAGGATTATGGTACCTAGATAGTGGGTACTTTTGACACATATCAAGGGATGTTTTGTCGTTCACAAATCTAGAATGGAAAAATGGGGGTTTTATCAAATTCGGTGATGATAGTCGAGGAAAGATCATAGCAACCGGCATTGTAGGATTGCCCTCTAGTAAAATTGAAAAAGTTTCTCTGGTAAGAGGTCTTAAACACAATCTTTTAAGTATTAGTCAGCTTTGTGACAAAGGTTACAAAATGATTTTTGGAAAAGACAAAGTAGAAGCATATGATCAAAATGGAGAAAAATTATTCGACGAATTTCATAATAAAAATTTTACATGGTTAAACCTTCAAGAGTAAATGTTGAAAGATGTTTCTTAACAGTTGATGACAATTGTTTTATTTAGCATAAAAAGCTAGGACATGTTAACTTTTTATAATTAGAAAAACTTTTGAAAAATAAACTTGTTACAAGTTTACCAAAAATTCCTTCTATTAAAGATATTAAATGTGATACTTGCTTAAAAAATAAAATGGTTTCAATATCTCATAAACCTAAAAATGTTATTTCAACAAAAAAAAACCTTTAGAACTTTTACATCTTGATCTTTTTGGTCCTATAAGAACTTTGAGTCTAGGAGAAAATAAGTTAGCTTAGTAATAGTTGATGAATTTTCACAATTTACATAGGTTTTATTCCTTAAACATAAAAGTGAAACATTTGATGCTTTTAAAATGTTTTCAAAACAAGTTCAAAATGAAAAAGGATTATCAATTATAAGTTTAAGAACTGATCATGGTAGAGAATTTAAAAATGAAAACTTTATTGGGTTTTGTGAGAAAAATGGGATAGAACATAATTTCTCAACTCCCCATACTCTACAGCAAAATGGAGTAGTAGAAAGGAAAAAACAAAGTATTACAAGAAATAGCACGAAATATGCTAAATAAAAGTAACGTCGTAAGTATTTATGAGCTGAAACAATTTCTACATCTTGTTATATTTCTAATCATATTTATGTGAGACCTTTGACATAGAAAATAATGTATGAAATCTACAGCAATAGGAAGCCAAATGTGTCATATTTTCACATATTTGAAACTAAATGCTTTATCAAAAAAATTTAGGCAGAATCTCAACAAATTTTATTAAAGAGCTAATGAAGGAATTTTCCTTCGTTATTTGACAACTAATAAAGCTTTTCGTATTTTTAATCAAGTAACTAAATTAGTTGAGGAGTCAATTAATGTCAAGTTTATAGATAACCCAATCATAGATGATAATGATGATGTAATAAGTAAAATGAAAAGAGATAAAATTTTAAATCATCAACAAAAGTGCAAGATATTGTAAAAATACCTATTGAACCAAAAAAAAGATAGTAGACCAAAAAGACAGTCATCTAGACAATCCACCAAACAGCAAGTTAGACAGTCATGTAGACAATTTACAAGAAGGTACACAAACTAGAGTTGAATATTCTAAACCTTGAAGATTTAAGACATATCATCTACCAGAACAAATACTTAATAAAGTAGATTTAGGAGTCAAAACTAGATCAAAACTATAAGATTTAGAAAACCAATTTGCTTTATTATTTGAGATTAAACCTTATAATGTAAATAAGGCTTTAACAAACGGTAATTAGATCAACGCCATGCAAGAGGAATTAGCATAATTTCAAAGGAATCAGGTATGGACACTAGTTCCTAGACCTAAGGATAAATCTATTATTAGAACGAATTGGGTGTTCAAAAATAAGCTTAATGAGCAAGGTAAAATAGTTAGAAATAAAGTAAGGCTTGTGGCAAAAGAATATTAAAAAAAGGGGAAGATATTGATTTTGATGAAACTTTTGCATCGGTAGTTGGATTAGAAACTATTAGACTTTTGTTAGCTTATGCTTGTTACAAAGATTTTAGACTATTTCAAATGGATGTACAAGTGCTTTTTTAAATAGATATATCAAAGATGAAGTATTTACAGAACAACCCCCAAGATTTGATGATCCATTAAAAAATGATTATGTTTTCAAACTACAGAAGGCTCTTTATGGTCTGAAACAAGCTTCTATAACTTGGTATGAAAGGTTAAATGATTTCCTAATAAAAAATAACTTTTCAAAGGAAACGTTGATGCAACTTTTTTATAAAACGTTTTTATGAAGATAGCTTAGTAGTACAAATTTATGTAGATGATATAATTTTTTGTTCTACTAATGAAAAATATTACAAGGAATTTTCAAAACTAACGCAAGCTGAATTTGAGTTGTCTTTGGTGGGAGAATTAAACTTCTTCCTTGGATTGCAAATCAAGCAAACTTCTCAAGGAATATTTATTCACCAAGAAAAGTATGCTAAGCAAATGCTTAAAAAATTTGGTTTTGAAAGAGTTAAAGGAGATGCTACTCCTATATTAACTTCAATAAGGTTAGTACTAGACATTTCAGGTAAAAAAGTACATGAAAAACTTTATAGAAGTTTAATTGGTTCCTTGTTATATTTAATTGCTTTTAAATCAAACATTTTGTTTGCTATTTGTGTATATGCTAGATTTCAAACAAGTCTAACTGAAATACATTTAACAACTGTAAAAAGAATTTTCAAATATATATTCCTAAAAATCAAAATATCGATTTAATGGGATATTCATATACTAATTATGCAAGATGCAAAATTGATAGAAAAAGTACTTCAAGAACATGTCAATTTTTAGGAGACAAACCTATTTCTTGGTCATCCAAGAAATAAAATTCTATTGCCTTATCAACAGCTGAAGCAGAATATGTTTCTATAGGAAATCGTTGTGCTCAAGTGTTGTAGATTAAACAACAATTGTATGACTATGGATTTGTATGTAAAAATATCCCAATAAAATGTGATAACACGAGTGCTATTAATTTAACAAAAAATCCAGTTCATTATTCAAGATCCAAACATATTGAAGTAAGACATCATTTTATAAGAGATCATGTTAACAATGGAAATGTTAATCTTCATTTCATGAGTACAAAACTTCAATTAGCTGATGTATTTGCACAACTAGATAAGAATAGATTTGATTTTATTGTAAATGAAATAGGAGTGTATTTTCCTATATAATATTTATTAAATTAATTTTCCCGTTCTTCAATTATTATAGATAAACTCAAAAAGAGGAAAAGGAGTAATATCCTCTTTGTCGTTAATATCTCGCGTGTAGGGAACCCTTCCATAAATACTACTTTTTTTAAATCAAAGATTAAAATCTCCCTCTCATTAACTTTGATCACTCTGAGCATTTTAAACCTTTCGAACACTCCCACTCTCTCTCGACTCTAAACGTTTTCAAACTTCCTTTTACTCTCTTTCTCAAATCCTAATCAATACATAACAATGGCACTAAGAAAATCTACGAGGACTACTAAAATGCAATCAAAGGCCAAGAAAAAAGGACATAAACCCTATTGACATTCAAGATGAGGAGTCTTCTATATCAAGACATTCTAGTTAAGAAAAATCACAAGAAACACAACACCATGAACAAGAACAACTTGTAGTTAGCAGCAGTTTGAAAGAATGTGCTATAAAAAGTAATAAAGATGGTGAGCTAGACATTTAACCAAACACTTTAAAAAGGAAGAAAAAGGTACCATCTAGAAAACAATTCTCGTAGAAATTTACTCCTTTCAAAGGAAAGATTAAGGATTGCATGTTTGTAGATGAAGAGTATTTGATCAAAAATGGATTTCATGTAGATGAAATGATGGATAGAGTAAGTTGAAGAAAGTTATGCAATTTGAGATACATAGTTTTTGGAGAAATAATTATTAACTTCTATGAGAATTTAGACACCAAAAGAAAAGATAGGCTAAAACTGAATGTATGCAGACAAAATACTGAGATAACTAAGAGTGATACGATTCAAAGTTTAGAACTTAAAGATGAAAATGATGATGAAGATGTTTTGAATATAAACCGATTATAACTATTTCAATATCTCAATGATGGCTATGAAATTGAATCACAACGAGAAATGCTCATTATTCAATTTTCATTGCTTGTGAGGATATTGCATAAGATAGTAAGCTCTTGTGTTTTACCTAGGATAGGAAGCAAAACATACATATCGATAGACAAGGCAAAAATAATTCTAGGAATAACTAAAGGAAAAAGAGTGAATACAATTGATAAGATTTAGAGAAATTTTTTTGAGAATTGGGAAAAGAAACCTTATGGAAATCTAATTATTTTTCTTTTGAAAGAGAAATAAATAAGATTACCTAAGGAGGACTATACAAACTTTTCAGTGAATATTTATGTTTGGAGGAAAGTATGGTTCTTTGGAGATTGTGTTACGTATATGGATCATAGACATACACGAAGGGATATTCCGAATGGATGTCTAATATAAAAAGAGGAACAATCTCTAAAGGACAAAAGAAAGTTGATGAAGAAGAACTTCTAAGAAAGGGAAGAAAGAGAAAAGGCAAAGAAAAGGCAGTATGGAAAGAAGGGAAAAAGCAAAGAAAGGATAGAAAAGGTAATATGGAAATCAAGGATGAGCAATTAATAGAGACAAACAGTTCTGTAGAAGGTATACCAAGATCTTCCACTCTTAAGAAAAATGATGTGTAGGCTAGAATGAGTAATGAAATAATAAATCTAAAAAGTAAAATTTCTAATCTAGAAAACTTTGTAAAGAAAAGTTTCTTGGAGATGAAGTCTTTTATAGAGACGGCTACTACTAAACATAGTGAAGAAAAGTTGAAGAATAGCTTCGACAAACTCCAATCAAGACTAGGGATGATTCTCCTAAAAAACTTGTTCAAGAAGGCCAAGAAGAATTGAATGAAGATGCTAGAGATACTATTCATGTGCATGAATAGAATTTGGAGAGTCCACATGCACAGCAAAAGATTCATCAAAATAGAGGAATAGACATTCTAGATCACACTGAGCAAGAAGCAACTGAGATCAATCCTGAAATTGACCCCACTCATGAAGCTACTTAAGAAAATGGTCCTCAAGCCGATTCTATTGCTGACTAACCCACACAAAATGAACCCTCTACTGAACCAACATCTCCCAATGTTGAACCAACATCTTCCAATGCTGAACCAATAGAGTCTCAACTAGCTCCAGTTCCAATTCCAACCAAACCCACTCTTGATCCAGCTGCAAAGAAACCTAAAGAAATCCAGAAGAAAACAAGGAAAAGAGTAAAAACTACTACCAAGAAGGCCGCGAAACCACCAAAGAAGAAGAAGAATTTCTTTTTTTGTTTAAAGAATTTTCATAATCTTTGTTAGCTGTCAATTAATTGTTTTACTTTCAAAGACTTATATTTTCTAATTTTAGATTGTTGAATGATGCTTACTATTCTCTAGCTGCTAAGTGATACTTTTTATTCAATTGATGATGCTTTCTGCTTATGTATTTTGTGATCATTAATTCTTATTTAAAATTTATATCGTATGTTAAGGGGAAGCATTATACTTTATTTGTTCGATAACAAAAAGGGGGAGAAGGGATAAGTATTTGATATATTATATAATGGTTATCACTTAAGATAGGTTTTGTTATCAGTAAAAAGGGAAAAATGTTGAATTATTTGAATTCTGAAATAAGTTTTAATGACAACAAAAAGGTTATTAATATATAGATTATGGATCAAGTGTGAAGAATAAAAGAGTTCATACTCATCCAGACAATAGTATATAGACGCTTATACAAAAACTTATACAAACCCTTATCTAAGCAATTATCTAGACAGTCTGTTAGATATTTTACTAGACATTTATACAGACAGTTTGATAGTTTGTTTTGTAAATTTTTTGTTTTATATGTTCTTATACAAGTTTAAATTTATAAGTTTGAATCATTTATGACATTAGTTTACAAAGTTTTTGTATACATATGACAATTAAATCAAAGTTGTTCCAACCGTAGAAGAATAATATGAGGATGAGAATAACCAATATGGTTATCAGTTGAAGAACATCCAAAGAAAGGGGGATTTTCTGTTTACAACTGATACTTATCCATCTAAAGCTATTGAAGAGCCAAACGAAGATAAACATCAATCAATCTGAGCTAAATCTATTATTCGTCAATCAATTTGAATTTGAATTATAGTTTGATTTTTTCAAATTTCTAGAAATGCAGGGATATGAACATTGGAAGGCTCAATGAACGTTGTATGCAATCTATCAATAGAACGAGGAAATATATATACAAAAAAATTCAAGTTGAAGATATACAATATACAAGATATACAACATAAAATAGAGTTAGAAAATAAAAACAAGATACAGAAACTCTACACAAAATATAGAAGAGATACAGATATATGAGCATAAAGAATAATCAAAACAGAGCAAATCAGATTTCTTTGTTTACTCAAGCTTAACTTAGAGAAATTATATTTTTCTCATTTTTGTAAAGTTATTTATTATTTTCTGTGTAAGGTTAAGTCTGAGCAAGTGAGGTTACATAGTCTTGTAGTTTGTGCTTAGCTTAAAAAAGGGCTAAAAAGACAGAGTAAGTGCTATTGGTGATTGTAACAAAATTCTTAGCAATTGAAATAGTGAAACAACTGGTGTGAAAAACTGGATCCCTAATAACAAAGTTGGAAGCGAGGACATACTCAATGGGAAAAACCTCTATAAATTGTTGTCTTCTTTATTTTGCTACACAACATATCTATTTATCTTATTATTGTTCATCACATATAACCTTCATCATGCTAGGAAGATAAATAAAATTCGATTCAATTCACCCCCCTCTTGTTCGACATATCGGGACCTACAAACCATATATACCATATAAACATATATTAATCATTAGTTTATATACATATAAATATATATAAAGAAATCTAACATATGAACTTCCATGGATAATTCAGTTACTAAGATAGTTTTGTCACAATCTCTAAGTAATAGGGTAACACAATACCTATATAGATTATAACAGTCCACGTATTAGTGGCATAAGTCATAACACATTAGTTATGTGATTATCAACCTTTAGCTCCATAACATATTTTCACATAAAGCTGAAAAACAACCCGTGTACTTGGGCGTGTTAGGAAGGCTTAGCACTCAAAGTACATGGCAATTTACACAATCGTGTTCCTTCTTGTGTTCTTCTGCATAGTCACATGTATGGCTATATTGTTGTGGAACACTCCTACTTTACTTCCATTTCATTTTTCTTTCATTTTAAGCTAATTTCACCTACAATAACATAATAGGGAAGGGAAATATCCAATTAGTATACAATTAACAACTTAGTGAACTTAGACTATGTTAGAGGGTAGTATTAAACTTTATCTTTGATACTTGACATATTTTGTACCTTTAATAGTTATTCAAAATGTTAGCTCTGGGACCACTCTTCTAGGTACATGTTTACCGTGTTTTCTGCTTATAATTATTAACTTAGCAATCTAAATGAATGTAATTGGATATTGGATTTAAATGTATATGTTGATTGTGGTTAGTTTATCTTAGGAGCTCGTAGTAGCAGATCCCTATGAGGCATTTCGATAATTGGTATACGATGTTGTCCCTAATGGAGTCTTATATCGAAATGATTTGGAGTAAATTTAGGGTTAGATAAGGCAAGCGATGACAATTCCCAACCTATGATTTATATATATATATATATATATGTAATGCCCCAAAACTGAGGTACGCTATGGCCTGCCACGTGTCCTCGTTTCCTGAAGACACACAAAGGCTTAATCACCACTATTCTCCTGTATCTTACATTCATGTACTCTTAATAATAATCATAAATCATTTGCTACATAATAGAGATTAATGAAATTTCTCATTCTCAATAATAAGTCATCAACATTCTTTTTAAATTAAACAGCGAAAGCGATTAACATTCACTTACAGTAGAAATTCTCAAACGACTAAATAAATATCTAACATTTCTTTTCTTAGTCTATTTACTTATCATCGTAATAGACATATTCTACATTCTCTTCATTGTTTTGATCTTGAGTTCTTTCTCCAAGGTTTTCAACATATCCTACGATCTCTCCTGTAATATCTGTAACTAAAAAAAAATTCCCACGAGGGGTGAGCTAATGCCCAGTACATTGCATACCTATACACACATACGCATGCCATGCCAAAAGCAGTAACACATGCAAAATACATCATAATATTCATTCACAAATTTATTTATCTTTCACAATCTTTAACCGATACACAATCACAACATAAACATCTTCACACACAACATTCCTAAACATCCTTTTACAATCCATCCACAAACAATATATACTATATATATATATATATATATATATATATATATATATGACAAAGATAATCCTCTTTGTCTATGAGTCTCTTACTATACATAATAATAATAATAATAATAATGAGTACTCCCCACTGTTCATGAGTCATCACACATTAACCTTCCATAACTATACACAATAAAAATAATATATATACTAGTGGTTCTACCACACTGTCCATGAGTCCATGAGTCATTGCACATCTACCTTTTACAACCATATGTTATATATATATATATGACAGTAGGTACTCCCCACTATCCATAGGTCCATATACTACAACCTTTCACAATACATGTCACAACCTTCCACATCACAACATTTCACAACACAACCTTCCACATAAGACTCAGATCATTTCGATACACAACTCAACTAGGGAAAACGTCACATACTGATCATCAGGATGCCACCCCAAGAATATTGACTCACACTTGATTTCTTAGACCCAGCAATCCACAATCATATGTACACTCAATCTAGTTTATTTATAATATTATTAAACCTACACAAAAAAAAAAATCTAATTTATCAAGCACAAGCAACAAACATGGTATACATGTACCTAAATCATAATACTTGGTTTGTTTTATACTTTTCTAACTTCACAATTCTTCTAAACCTATACATGATTCAAATTGTTTACTTTTAAAATTGTATTCCTATAAATATCAAAAAGGAAAATAGATGCATTTCAACTTAATATGATCATGTTGGGGGTCGTGTAGTTGAATACAGGATAGTACACAACCCTGCTAAAGGCCGTATACATTTTTTTTTTTAACATGGTCATGTTGAGAGGTCTTTTTTTTTTCTAACATGGTTATGTATCTCTCTATTCGCTATGTCATTTTTTTTTTTCAACACGGTCATGTTGAGGGACGGTGTATCTCTCTATTCACCTTGGATTTTCAATACGGTTTCCAACACAACCGTGTTGGGAGGTCGTGTATCTCTTGGTTCACTTTGAGTTTTCAACATGGTTCCAACACGGTTGCATTGGGAAGGCGTGTATCTCACTATACATCTCGTAAATCGATTCCTCATCTCAATTTATAATCAACTCAATCTAATTGATTCATCTAACATAAAATTTATAATGTAATACATTAGTAGATACACTTACTTGATCTGAATTATTATCGTGGCTAATGAATCGCTTATTTCGTCACTTACGTATCACGGATTGATCTAAATCTGTAAATAACCTTAATATGTTAATCCCTACACTACCATATACATACGTAAATCACGATTCATAATCGTTGATCTATATACTTACCTTAATCCGACAAGCTAGTGATGGGAAAAGGGTCATCTCCTTCTCTATGGATTCACACAAGAAGATTCTAGGGTTCTGTGAGATGCAAAGGGAGAACAAAGGTTAATAAGGTTTATAACAGCCTATTTATAGTCCTCATTTGAATGACCAAATTGCCCTTAATCCTTTTAGATTATTTACGGTATTAACCTTAGCTACATTTTTATTATATATATATATATATATATATATATATATTATATTATATTATTCATGTATTTACAATATAAATATGGTATGGTGGGGTCTTGAATACTCTTATGATAGTTGACAACTTAATCAAAGAAAAGAAATGGATTATTTGTGATGTTGATGTTGCATCCTTATGTGTTTATGATGTGATCTGGTTCACACGCACATGCGTTGTGATACTCATGTATTGGGCTTAAACTTAACCTTTTTCTTTTTCTTTTTCTTTTAGCTACAATTGAGTATGATGAGAATTGAAATGTTTACCACTATTATTAGGATGAGAATGAGGGAGACTATTGTTATTACTATGGTGATAATCGATGAGAGAGTACCTGAAAGACTATTGAAGACTTGGAGATGTTTGAGATTGGGATTTCAAAGACTATATAGACATACTTAGTTTGACTACTTATAATTATGATAAATGAAGTTTGAATGTGAAACTTAACCAAAATTTGTTGTTTGCTTCTAATTAAATTTATGGTTGGAATGATTTGCCTTTGAGTCATTCAATTTTATTTATGGAGTTGTAAATGATAAATTGAAATTGAAAGTTGGATAGGTTTGAAGTTACAAGGGTGAAAGAAAGCCTTAACATATTACTACCCAATAGGGATACATGGCGGATTATAGCATTCCAAGTTTTAGAGCATTACATATTTATTCTGGATCCATCTTTAACAAGTCTTATATCATTTTATCTGTTATCACAATCTACATATTCGTACAATTCACTGAGTTGCCCTTTCATGTAATTTTGAATTACTTCCAAGTATAATACTCATATAGATAATTCTTCAATTACTTAGGTTTTCACTTAGATTAGCTAACTATGTCCTTCCAGAACCAGTCACAATTAATGAGCATTTATATTCACACCATTCTATCAAATTATAATTATCCAAATCATGATACAATCCAACTTTATTTCAACTATTTAGCAAGTAATTGGCTATATAGCTACTATTTTCTTAATATTAATAGCATACAAATCCAAATGTTTATGTGGAAAACACTATGATTTTATGTAAACATTTACACGCACGCCAATATATATGTGTGCTCTTCTGCTTCTAACCATTGCAAAATCAACTAATTTCACATGTAACTTACTCTTGAATGACTATTTGAATCCCCATTCCTTGTTTTCATATAAGGTAATTTACATAGTTTACATAATTTAAGTATAATATATAGGTTAAATAGTTGTACTAATGAAATTAAGCTTTATAAACCAATATAATCTAATATAAATCAGATTCATTAAGAAGATTTTATAGAAATCATTGTTACATAATACCAAAACAAAGTAGAACATTCATTAGCATGATAGTAATTAGTATACATTGAATTTTTCAAAAATTCTTTTACCCTTTCATATTATCCCAAAAACTATTAATAGATCTGGGGATTGAACCATCAACATACATTTTTATACAATTTGACCACCACTGCCACACTAACCTAAACCTAAATCCAAGAGATAACCAAACCCACCACCCACAATCCACACTCTTATAGAGAAAATGCAACAGAATAGGATATAAGCCATTAAAAGCCCATCATTCTAGTTTCAACGAACAACATGTCCCTATAAAGGAGAGGAAAACCTCCAAATGAGATTAACAGTCTACTCCAAATGGCCACAAGAGCAGACTCATTCCAATTTCAACCAACAACATATCCTTATAAAGGAGAGAAAAACCTCTAAATGAGACTAACAGTTTGCTCCAAATGACCACAAGAGCAAACTCAAGGACCATTAAGGGTAGATGAAATTCCAACCAAATTGCAACTCAAACCAATTATATGATTCTTGTTTTCCAATTTGTTTTGGAAATTCCGAAAGAATCAAACAAAAAATTTATGGTTTGTTTGAAAGGATATATTGAACCAAAATGAATTGTTTTAAAAATCAATCTAATATTTCACTTGAGTCTAAGAAAATCCTTTTATTATAACATAATAATACTTAAAAAGAAATCCTAAGATAGTAACTCGCTGAAAAAAAAAAAGAAAGAAAGAAAAAAGAGAAAGGCCACTGGTCAGGCTTCAACATGTAAGGGTATCATAAAATAGAATACTTACAACCTAAATTTTAGCTAGATCACATCTTATAACTATACCCTTTCAAATGTTGTAAGTCACTGCATAGCTCACTAAGCTATGTTAGCTATGACTGATGATCAAAAACAATATGTTTTATCTTTCAGAAACCCAAATCAAATTCGAACATAATAGAAAATTATTTAAGTAGTATATATATGCACATTCAAAATTTTAACAAAATAAAATCACTACCCTAACAACACCTCAAATTAGGCTACAACACATTTCCTCTTAATGTTTGGACAACATTTCATATTTTGAGAAGTAGATAAATTCAAGTGAAAAAAAAAAAAAAAAGAACTCACTGACGAGAGCTACTCCAACCATCATCTCTAACTAAACCTCAAATGGGCTCTTTTGGCTACCTTCCTTCAAAGTGGTGTAGTAGCAAGCACCAACAGCCCCTCCAACCAATTAGCCCAATGGCCACCACCTCTATTTCTTACTTTAAAAATATATATAATAATAATTTCTATTCAAACTCACTCTACTAATTCTTCTTCAACCATCTTAGACATTTAGATTTACTCCAATTCCTCCCCTTTTAAACAGTTTTTGTGAGGAATAGCGTTGAAGATGAAGATTTGAAGAAGTGAAAGGTGATAAAACCTATGCC
This sequence comes from Laguncularia racemosa, assembly GCA_037954665.1. Classification (NCBI taxonomy): domain Eukaryota; kingdom Viridiplantae; phylum Streptophyta; class Magnoliopsida; order Myrtales; family Combretaceae; genus Laguncularia; species Laguncularia racemosa. The sequence goes on from JBBMOL010000040.1 coordinate 2,563,426, forward strand.
CAAGGAGAAGATTTAAATGATTGAGATCATATAGCTTTCAAGATTGAGGATGCAGGAGAGGACTTGTTCGAGGGGAATAAGAAGATGGACTGTGAAGTAGGTTTAAAGACAAAAGCGAATGTCAACCGAAAAGATATCAAGGCATAAATTAAACAAATGCCCCCTTTTAGCAATGGAATGTACCATGTAAGACATTGTACAGAACTTCATTTAGAAAACAATTTTGCAAATTGGAACTTTTGAATCTTCATGTAATGGGAGGAAAATATTAGGTGTCGCATTCGTATCAATATGGAAGTCGTAGCAGGCCAATCTTGCTTTTACGAGCGGTGCATGCATATTGCCATTGGAACATGTAGCAACTAAAATGTCATCATTTGGTAGACAAAAACATAAAACATTGATTGGAGGTGGATGAATGCTTGAGTCAATGTCTTTCTTACACAGATTATATGGAAAGCTGTCGAGGTCGTGGCACCATGCACATTCGTAGTCATTTCGAAGCGAATACTTTTTCAAGCTTATAATTGCTAAGCATTATGTTTCATTGGATGTATCAAAAAAAAATTAAAGAAATGAAAAGTAATGGCTAAAATATCATGATGAATGGGACTACTATAATGTGAGCTGCGTAAGAAATTGCTAAAAGATGGTATTGCTATTTCTTCGTTCATAATGATTTTGTTTCAGATTTACACTTTTATCACTTTGCTAGATTGTTATTCAATTTAAAATTAAGGCTGAATTTTGTATCACCAAGATGCCATGAACAAGTATAAATTATTTTTTTCAATGGATTATTTATAGAAATATTTGTTATAGCTCCACTATAATGACTACCTAGACATAGGACATGGGCCTAACCGGTCCTAACTTGCTAGTTTTCGAGTCTAAAAAACAAAACCAGGATTGATCCTAATTTTTTTTTTACCCTAATTTAACCGATTCACCATGTGAATCCACCTAACTTGCGAGTCCTTTATTAAATTGAACCGGCCATCCCATGCTAGTTTGGGTCGAGTTGCTGGTTCAATCCAACCCATAACCTATGTCTATGACTACCTATATAAATGTTTAGCATTGAGCTTGTGACCCAATAAAAACCATGATGTGGTACTTAACTAAGACATAAGAAATGCTATCCTCACTATAAGATACTAAAATCGTGTAATATATAATTATATCATGTGGGATGATTCAATTTCAAAAGTTTAGTTGTAGCTATAAGAAGCTTTCTATTATATTGTATGTTATATCAATTTGTATTTGAAGACATTACTTTAAATATTGAACACCTAACACCTTTCTCCTATATACTAATGAAATAAGAATTTATTCATTGGATAAGCTCAACAACAATTCAAAGGACTAAAATTTTTTCGATTTTAGTTTCATTTATTATCATTTGGACGAATGAATGAAAAAAATAGGTAAAAAGGATATTTCAATGGACAACAGCCATAAAGCTACGAATTAGCATAATCTCTAAACACATGTGACTCTTGTAAGACATTAGGATGTATATGTATGTAAGGGAAGTCACTAACAAGAATAAACTAGATTTAGAATAATCCATATCACTTTTCATTTCTTCTAATCTATTTCGCATTCTGTTTTATATTTCAACTTCTACCGCTTACTTTTAAAGCATATATGACGAGAGATCTAACTTCCTCTTATACCAAACTAACATGGAATCTTAGATATAGGGTTTTTATTATAGATAAATAATAAAGGAAGGATTTTTTTTTTGTTTGTTTTTTGAGGTTTCGTAAAACTAAAAATAAATGGGACATAAACAGAATCAAAATTTGATATTATACACGTATATTGAAATTAAACTTATTTATGGTCAAATTATAGATAATGTTACACATGATCTATGAAACTCTCATAAGTGTTAGAAAGAAAATCTAATATGATTCATAGAATTTCAATTAGCAAGTTCACAATTGATGGAGATAGGGGACACACGGCCTGAACACACGGTCGTGCTATGATGGAGCCAGGGGACACACGGCCGTGCATATAGACCGTGTATCCAATTTAGAGCCACAGACGTATACACGGCTTCCTCACACGGCTAGGAGACAATCGTGCTTCGCGACCGTGCCCTTAGACAGATTTCCACAGAAGTATACACGGCCTCACACACGGCCGTGTATCGTGACCGTGTATAACGATCGAGAATCCCATAGAGGCTGACACGGTTCCGGGCACGGCTTGGGACACGGCTTGCGGAACTTTCACAGAATCATACACGGCGTCGAGGCACGGCCGTGTATGAGACCGTGTACTAGGCTTGTCATTTGCCCAGAAGCATACACGGCCTGGAGGCACGGCCATGTATGCGACAATTTATAGACGTGTATTTTACTATTTATTTCCACGTGTACGCTTAGATTTTCCCCTTTTAGATATTTTACGGGGCCATATAAATACTCTTTTGTCAGATAGATTAGGGTTACGTTTTAATATACATTTGAATACACTTTGAGAGAGAGTTTTCTCCAATTATCGGGTTGTGCGCAACCTAATTTGCATCAAAGCGTGTGTCTTTGTTGTGTGAAACCAATCCAATTTCGGATTCGTTTCGTTTTAGCTTCCGCGCTGCGTCAGTTGGTATCAGAGCAAGGCAATTTCCTGCGGAGATGTCGGCTAACGACGGTGTTGACGGCGGTCGTATTCTTGACGGTGTTCGAGGTACGGAAGTCCGACGTTACGGGCAACCAATACGAAGGGCGGTAGAGGAAACCATGGGTCAGAAAATCCGGCGAGAGGAACAGCGTTGTGAGACTCTGATCTATCGATCCAATACCAACAGTAGCAGGCAGATCTATTGGAGACGACTGGAAGGCGATCCAAAGAGCAGTTCTGTTACTTATGATACGGATGATGAAGACGAGATTTTTAATAATCTGCCTAGGAGAAAAGGCCATGGTAACATAAGACGATACAACAGATGTAATTACAGGTATAAAGATGAAATCTTTTCTCAATTTAATTATGTTGTATCCGAGTTTGATGGTACTGGGAGTTTGAAGGAGTTTTGGGTTTGGGTTGAGGATATTGAAAGATTCTTTGATCGTATGAGGATTCCTGAGGGAATGAAGATAGAGTTAGTGGAGAGTCGTTTGTGGGGTGATGCGTTGTATTAGTGGGAACGACTTTAGGGATTAAGACACCTTGAGGGTAAAGATCCAGTGAGGACTTGGTTTAAGATGCAATACTTGCTAGAACAAAAGTTCTTTCCCCTTGATTACGAGCGAATTCTCCCTCAAGAAATTCCACAAACACCTAAGCTTGTAAATTTAATTCCGGAAGTGCTTAAAGAGGGGATGGTCGAACAAGAGAAAAACTCAACCTGTGAAGATCATAGTACGTTGGTTGATGATGGTGGAGGCAGTGGAAAAGCAGTGGAAGCCTATGAAAATTGTGTTGGTGAGGAAGCTATTGTAGACTTGCCTTTGTTGAATGACGAGCCGGAGATGACGGTGACTGAAGAGTCGAAGGCTGGAGATACTCTGAGCATAATCATTGCACCAATGAAGGAGATTAAGGGTGTAGAGTTTAATGTTTTACCCAAAAACTTGTACTTCGAACCGGAGGAAACGCTAGAGATGACTTATGGAGGACAAAATACAGAGAAAGAAGCTCATGACATTCTCAGTTATGCATTTGAGAGTGGCACAAATACTTTGGACACTATTGAGGCTTATCCAACGGAGAAAGAAACTCAAGGAAAAACAAGTCGTTATATTGGTAGCTGGTTAAAGTCTCAACCTCATGACAAGGCCATAGTGGTAACCAAAGTTTGTAGTTATTCAGAAAGGTCAAGCTATATTCGTGAAAATGCAAAGGTTTTACGAGTTGATGCTGCTAACATCCAAGAGAGTGTCGAGAAAAGTCTTAAGAGACTTGGCACTAACGACATTGATTTGCTGCAAATTCATTGGTCAGATCGCTATGTTCCACTATTTGGTGAGTACTCATATGATTTTTCAAAGCAGCAGACAAGTGTGCCTTTTGTTGAGCAGTTACAGGCCCTACAAGATGTTATCTATGAAGGAAAGGATCGCTACATTGGTGTTACAAATGAGGCTACATGTAGAATAACGGAGTTTGTTCAAGCTTCTAAAGCTGAAGGGGTTCCAAAGATTGTTAGCATGCAGAATAGCTATGGTTTGCCTGTTAGAGCCCGATTTGAAATGGATCTAGTTGAAGGACGCCATCTGAAAATTCGCAACATAGGCCTCCTTTGTTATTCTCCATTGGGTGGTAGATCATTGACTGGAAAGTATTTGGATATCAATTCTAAAGTTGCCAATGAGAAGAGGTTGAACCTATTTTCTAGATACATGAAGAGGTACAACCGTTCCATCCATAGGACTATTGGAGGATCACTTTTTCCAATGGCCTATACCAAAGCACCTTCTCATGCGCTGGACCTAGTTTCCATTCCCAAAGGTGAGGAGACCTACGTAGTAGCAAAGCACTTGGTGGAACAGTACCACACAGTGGTGTCGAAAATCAAAGAACAAATTGAGAAAGTGAATGAGCGATATAAGAAAGCCGCCGACAGACATAGGAAGAAGAAGTTATTCGACGTGGAAGACTTAGTGATGGTGTTCTTAAGGAAAGAACGTTTCCCCGTGGGTACATATAGCAAGTGGCAGCCGAAGAAGTATGGGCCCTACAAAATAGTGGCCAAAATCAATGACAACGCATACGTTGTACAACTCCCGAAAGATATGAATATATCTTGCACTTTCAATGTAGTGGACTTGTCACCTTTTCATGCCGATGATACTCCTCTATATCCGGATGAGAACTCGGGGTCGAGTTCTCCATTGGTGGGGGAGAATGATAGAGATAGGGGACACACGGCTTGAACACACGGTCGTGCTATGATGGAGCCAGGGGACACACGGCCTAGACACACGGCCATGCATATAGACCGTGTATCCAATTCAGAGCCACAGACGTATACACGGCTTCCTCACACGGCTAGGAGACAACCGTGCTTCGCGACCGTGCCCTCAGACAGATTTCCACAGAAGTATACACGGCCTCACACACGGCCATGTATCGTGACCGTGTATAACGATCGAGAATCCCATAGAGGCTGACACGGTTCCAGGCACGGCTTGGGACACGGCTTGCGGAACTTTCACAGAATCATACACGGCGTCGAGGCACGGCCGTGTATGAGACCGTGTACTAGGCTTGTCATTTGCCCAGAAGCATACACGGCCTGGAGGCACAGCCGTGTATGCGACAATTTATAGACGTGTATTTTACTATTTATTTCCACGTGTACGCTTAGATTTTCCCCTTTTAGATATTTTACGGGGCCATATAAATACTCTTTTGTCAGATAGATTAGGGTTACATTTTAATATACATTTGAATACACTTTGAGAGAGATTTTTCTCCAATTATCGGGTTGTGCGCAACCTAATTTGCATCAAAGCGTGTGTCTTTGTTATGTGAAACCAATCCAATTTCGGATTCGTTTCGTTTTAGCTTCCGTGCTGCGTCAACAATGACCTAAACTATAGCTGAATAAAGAAACAAGACGCATTTAATATTTATAAATTAAGAGAAAATTCATCTCACTATCCTATAGCAACCACAAAAAGGTTTAATAATAAACCTAATTCATTCTATTATTCAATAATCAAACTTATTGCATGATATATCTATTTATAGGCTTACAAATAAAATCTTAAAGACTTTTAACATGAAAGTATACAACTTAATATGAAACACATCCTAATAACTAGGCAAGATATATATATATATATTATAAAGGAAACTAATAGAAAGGATAATATACCTAATAAAAGATTGATAAGACTAATATCATTGAAAACCTCATTGTTTATATTATAATTTAAAGATAAAACAAATATATTTCTTAAAATAAGTCTATTGAATAAATATTTAAATAAATAAATCAAACTAAAGAACACTTTGAATTAAAATTTTATCTTGAGTGATCAATTTGAGATACTATCTATTATTATTTGCAAACTATAGTAAAGTCATAAATTTTTTGTTAATATAAAGCTTGTAAACGTCGAGTATTATCTGTAAAAGCTACACACAAATAAAATTTTAAGACTCGAGCCCTTTTTCCTACGTTTTTTCAATTTATTATTACAATTTATCATCATATTTTATTGTTTTTTTTATAATATTTTTAGCAAGGAGGGAAAAGACAACGGGTGCGTGGCTTGGCTGTGGCTCGAGGGGAAAATGTGGGAAGAGAGTTACTTCGGGTAAGAAAAATTGAACAAAAAAGGGAAACGACGATATGACAACTGTCTGGGAAAATAATAATAATAATAATAATAATAATAATAATAATAATAATAATAAAAGCCAGAGTTTCTGATTTTATTGCATACCATCATACGTGTACATGGCGCCGGGGAAATTTAATGATGAGAGAAATAAAAAAAAAATCATGAATTTGAAATTATATGCTTCATTTTGAACAGTCTTTTAAGGAAATCATTTAGTTCTTTCACTTTCAGGCTTTCACATTTCAAGGGTGACAAACTTTCCTTAATTTACCTTGAGGACATTGGTTTTTTCTAAGGGTAGGAAAAATTACGTGGTAATTAAACTATTGGAATTTAAAGCTATTGTTTTATTAGAAAAGACAATAGAAAATAGAAATACATTAAAAAAAAAAACATAGAATATCATATGCTGGTGCATATGCTGAGATATGCTAAAATAGTAATTGTGATAGATATAATAAAACGATATTAAATAATTTAAGAACTCGGTTGAACAACCAAAGTTTGTTGATCTAAACAGGTTTCTTCATTCAACTTAATTTACTATTGGCTATGAAATGAAAGGCAAAACTTTATATTTTATTCTAGGAATTAGATGCTTTTATTAAATACATTTTCCTATTATATACTTAAGTCCGGTCTTCATACAAAAGGCATAACATAGGAACCCCAAACTGCCATATGCATGCATCATGCCTTGTAATAATTGATGGTCGGCCACGTAGGGGGGGACAGCTTGCTTCAGTGCATCCCTGGCACATCTCTCCTATTCCGACGAAGCACGGGGATATCCACTGTTAACCCAAAGTTTTAAATTTTAATTTTCCAATAGATATAGTTTTAAGATTAATAAATTTTTAGAAGAAAAATAGTTTTTTCTTAAGTTAATTTTGTTTATTTATAAAATAAAAAAAATTACATTTTTAGTTTTCAACATTTGATTAGTATTCTATTCAAATCATATTTTTTTTCTTACTTAAATCTTCAATGTTTAAAAAATTCACAGAACTAGACTTTTTCTAACACAATTAATTTTTCCATTCACAAATGACAATTAATTTGTCTATCAACAGACGAGATGATGCATTTTATGATTATTCTAATAAGCTTGCTATAAACCTAAAGCCAATAGCTTAGATGTGAATGAACCAATCTAACGATTTATGTTCCTAGTCTACTAAGTTAATTCTCTTTTAATCATCTCAATAATTATACTAAATTCATTGGATCATGTCATCTAGTCTAATGAGTTAAGCTAAAAAATTAATGAGTTTAACCCAATATACTTACGTAATATTTTTAATTCTTTACATTTTTTTTTATGTTGTTTAAAGTGCAAGGAATTGCTACATTGTTATCATTATTATTATTATTTTATTTTATTTTTTCTTATTAATATGGACATTGGGACTATAAGTAACTTTTAGTATGTATTACTCGATTAGGAATGCAACTAGGATGGGTCGTAATATAATAGGATACTTAACCCGACTAATCTAATGAAAATTTTATAAGATTTAGGATTAGGTTTTTAAACATAAAATAAAATCCGATAGGGTTTAGGATCAAGTTATTGGATTTAGAAAAAAATCCGACTTAATAAAAATAATATTTTTTAAAAATAATAAATTAATATTATAATTTATATTTATATTTATAAATTTTTTGCATTTCCCGCTGAACCAAAGAAAGAAAAGCCAATCTCGTTCCCACGTGTGCGGTTTTCCATGGTGTCTGCAGTGCAGTCTACTTTGTACACTGCCTACTGGACTAGAGTGGACTCTGATCTGACTGGTCCGCAACTGCCCTGGCTGCTACCCTGCCCATATCCCATATTCCCATTCCTATTTCATTTACATTTTATAACACACAACAGAAACTCATTTGTTAAACAGGATGGGTTCGAAGCTGTGATTAAAATAAAAAATTAGAAAAAATTCTATCAAATCGAAACGGATTTTAGTTTAATCTTTTGCCGAAACGGATTCGGATTTTAACGAATCCATCTCAAATTCGGATCGTTTATATCTCTACTTGATGATATCTCTCCAAAATTCGTACAACAAGACAGGTAGGGGACCACCGAATCACGAATGTACGGCTTCTGACACATCCTTTTAGAACAACTCTGGAGATTGACTTCGACCATGGGTCCCGTAAGTTTAAATATACTTCATCTTTTATTCGAATATGTGCAAATAATTCTTGTTGTAATTTTTAAGGGATAAGTTTAGCTATCAACGTTCGATTAATCTTCTATTAATTAGAGTTTTTAATTCTTTTCTATTTAAATTATTAATAAATCGATAAATTTCTATTAAAGTATCTCCATTAACTTCATTAAAAAAATCTATCGAAATTTAAAATATAACTACTTATTATCAACTTAATTAATTTAATAAAATATTAATATTAAATATTTTTAATTAAATAATATAATAATTACAACAAAAAATATAAAAAATAAAAGGAAAAACATAACCCAAGTGAAGAGGGTTTGAAAAGCCTACCCTAGCCTAGGTAGTGGTCAACTAATAGATATTATGCCATGTAATTTACTCATATTTGTTATATAGCCATTTAAGCAATCAGAGTGTGATACGAAAAGTTGAAGTATTTCTAATGAATCAATTTTGTTTTATGCAATTACTTCTCCTATTAAGTTATATACATTATTATTCCAACAAATATTATTTATATGTTATATAATTCATGATTTTCATATGCAACTTATATTGTCTACTAAAAATAGAAAAATAATATTACATTTAATACATAAACTTTAAACTATATTTTAATTGAATATTTAAACTTCTGAAGTGCTAATTTGAGATTGAACTTAATGTTACTAAAGTTAGTTAACTTTATTACTCTTGACCATGCTGGATATAATTTTCAACTAATGAAAGCATGGCATGTTTATAAGAATTAAATTAACCAATCACAATATATCCCTATGTCAATAAAATAACTAAGGATAAATTATGTTGAGCATTCGATGAAGATTGTTAATTACATTAACATCTTATCTTTTTAAAATACATAACTTATACTCCCATTTAATGCGGCACAAATGTAGACTTGTTATCACCATGTTAGCAATAATAATTTTTTTTTAATATTATAAGTATATATAATTAAATAAAATAATATTTTTTTAAATAAAATTAAAAAATGATAAAACTTCCTTAGATGCCACATATATTATACAATATACATACATACATATATATATATATATATTAAACAAATTAATAAAAAAAGTAGAAGGAAATTAAAAAAAAAATCTTTGTCAACCTAAACATGTTAACAATTAGCAGCTACTGTATTATCATTATTTTGATTATCAACAAGGTATTTAACCACCTATTATATTATTTTTACAATTGGATTAACATGAGTAAAAACCTATACCTTGTAATTGGGAGGCATTGTCACCATAGGTCTAGAGAAACTATTTATTCAATTGGTCATTAAATTAGAGGTTGCCTTTTTATTTGCCTTCTTTGCCATAGTTAAGATTTCCTATAGAAAGGTGGGAATAGATATTTCTGTTTAGGTCATGTGATTATGCAGTATCGAATTTCAATGATCCACTAATTAGTGTGTAGTGAAAATTAGATGCTTCCATTGACACTGACAAAAAAAAAATGGTATTGGAGTAATAATTGCTCTAATAATCCTTAGAAGGGATGAGTTAATAGATATAGATATATAGATATAAATGTATATTTTTTTTCTTTTTATTAATTTATATAATATATGATGTGCTATTTAAAAAATTTAGCTTTTTCTTAATTATTATTTTGAATTTTTTCTAATTTTTATTATTTTGGTCAATTAATATATATGCTTATAGTATTTAAATAAAATATATTATTACTATTGACATAGTGATGATGTGGTAATATTGCATCATCATTTTTAACATGATAGTGTTTATGTAAGCAAAAATATGGGTATAAGTATTGTATTTTGAAAAAATAGGATGTTAATATAATTTATAAAATTTACAAGATGATCTATGCAATTTACTTAATAATTAAATGTTACTTATTAAACCCTAAGATACACTAAAGTCATAAAAAGAAGTACATATGATTGTTGTTTAAATTCTTATTGTGAAATAAAAAAGGATAAATATTACATTTGACACTTAAATTCATTTTTATAATTAAATATTTAAATTTTAAAAATACCAATTTACTATCTATACATTCTTTGCTTACATTTTCTTCACCTTGTACAAGAAGGATTAATGAAAACAATCCCTGTTTTATGTCTTGAGAAATATAATCCAAATAAGTAAAATGGTAATACTCCAACATAGGGAAATCCATTAAAATAATATCACTTTTTTTTTAATTTTGCAAAATAGGGTACCCAAAAAAATTATTCCAAAAATAAGTTTTGAAGTCATGAACCTGAAACATGCATTTAGTTTTATTGGATTTTTTTCTTTTTGTTATGTAAATTATTATAATTTTTAAATTTATGGAAATTAATTTTTTTCTTATTCTTATGTAAAATTTTAATTTTTAAAAAACAATAAGAAAAAAAAGTAATTTAAGGAAAGTTATAATTGAAAAAAAAATGATGATTATTGTAAACACCTCATTTTTGCCCCTAATAATTAATAATGGTCAATTTTTAATTTTTTTATTTTTTATAATTTTTCTTATAATTTAGCAAAAATAAAGAAAAAATATTCAAAAAATAAAATAAATATGGAAAATATATCAATTTTGGAAAATAATAGTAGAAATAATAAGAAAAATAGTTAAATAATTTTTATAAATTTTTAGAATTTCAAAATAATATAAAAATAATAAAAATTGCAACGCATATATACAAATTGCGTTTAATAAAAAAATGAGTAAATGGGTTAGTTTAGTTGATTCGGACCATGGTCTAACATGTGGGGGAAGGGGCTCGGTCATGAGTTCGAATCGTGGAAAATGTATTTTACATTTTGTAATTTTTTTTCCTCTCCATAACACATGTCAGCAACTGATTAGCCCACGTGAATCAACTGCCAACCCCACCTTGGGAATAAGGCTTGAGTAGTGTTTTTGCTGTAGCTTATCAGGTTGACAGTACCTTCAATAATCGTTGGGTACATAGACGTCAAATGATGACAAGAGTTGTTTGTCTTCAACTTCCATTGTTGCCCAAATAAAAAAATGGAAAAACGAAAATAACATTGATAATATTTATGCACTGGCTGATATATGTCAGTTCTTACATATAATATTCTTTGATTTTCCGCTGTAGAGGACAAATAGGCAAATGATTATGATCTTCGTCTTGAACCGGTGTAGATCAGACCGATCTCTTGGCTTTGGATAGTCATGTTGTATATTCATCGGGTAAGGAAAAATCAGCATAACGTTTTTACGTAGTGCAGTGCTCGCATACTGCATCTCAAAAGTGCTGTTTTGGTGCCTACAAAAGATACTTTTGTCAGTTTTGGCTTTGGTCATAGCTGTACTTGATGAGAAGATTTCGTGTAAACTATGATATGTAATTGATAATCAAGCTTCACCCAAGATGATGAATCAAACTATTGCTTATTAAACAACACTAGATGATGCCTTACCCTTTATATTTTAGGTTAGCAAATTTTCATTCTGGTGAAATCATTCCATCTAAGCAGTTGTTTGCGAAGGGACTTGGTGGGTATTGTTTTATAAATAAAAAAGGTGTAAAATTCATGTTCTTTTCATCAACCTAACTAACTACAATTTTCTAAGAGTCATTGAAGTCCATATGCTGAGAAAGCTCTTCTAAGGTTTCCGTTTTTTTCTCTCAACTACATCATTTTTGTTGCGGTGTTTTTTTACTAGGACGTTGATGATCAATCCCTCTTGTTGTGAAAAATTCTCATAGGACTTTGTTAACATATTTCTTACTATTATCGCTCCTAAGAATTTGTATTTATGTGTGAAACCAAGTTAAAATCATTTGATAAAAGTTTATTTTTAACACTTTAGTGACTTCTAATTTTTCTTCATGTAAATAAACTAAACTCACACGTGAGTGATTATCTATGAATATAACAAACCAACACTTTTCAGATAATGTGGGAACCTTAGGAGGACCCCATATTTCTCTATGGATTAAGGTTTTGTGGGTTTATATGGTTGAAAAGGAAATAATGAGTGATGGTGCTTAGTAAGTTCACAAAATTCAACCTTCCCAAGAAAAAAGTTCACACAATTCACACTTGAAAAAAAAGGTGCCTCTTTATTACCAAATAATTTGGGAAATATATTGAAAATTTGGATAACCTAATTTGAAGTGCCATCTCATTATTTCTTCAATAGTAACAAGGGAAATAGATTGATGACAAGTACTCAAATTCTTTCTTCTCGAGTCTAGTCCCTCTTATAGGATGTAGAGTCCATTATTAGCTTTAGCGTTACCTATTGAGATCTTGAAACTTAATATGTGAAGCAAAGAAGTTAACTTAGCATTTTAAATCACATGTGAGCTTTCTTATTGACATGAGATTTCAAGATAAGTGTGAGACATGGGACACATTGTATAAGCAGACGATTATTAAATATAAGATAAATTATTATAATTTATAATATGAATGATTAATTTTTTTAATTACATAGCAAATCTATGAATTTACATTTATTATTTTATAATTTGTTTAATTATATGAATTAAATAATCTCTTCAAATTATATTTTTTTAATAATATTAAAATGTAATTAAATAACATGATGTTATACAAAGGACATAATTGTTAAAATTTCATGTTCAATGTAGTATTTTATATATACTAAATGATGAACATCACAAAAATCTTTGTTTAGTATTAAACATACCAAACGTGTTATAAGAAAATTGTTTTATCCTGTTTTTCTTATTTTATACTATCTAATACTATTTATATAGTCTAGTACTATAATCCAAATGTTACTTACGATAGATTAAAAAACATGTAAATTGACTTGTTTATTTTTTATTTTTTATAACATAACGATTTAACTACATATATGACCTACCATTTGAAAAAGGTTATTGAATGCTATAGATGGTTTAATGATCAAATCTAATGACTTTGAGGGGATGAATCAATATAGGCCAAAATACCTAAATAATGTGATTTTTCAAAAATATTACGCGAATAGGGTTAATGGAAAAAATATTATGCAAATAAGATATCGAATGTGCATGTAGTGCATGAGTTTTTAGCATGCATTTCATGCACCTTCAATATAAAAAAAAATTATTAGAAAAAAATATGAAAAAAGAGAGAACTTTTTTTAGTTACATCCTTGAATTGAAGTCATAACTATTTATTTTTATTTATAAAATATCAATTTTAAATCTCCAGAGAGCATAAACTAAGAAAACCCACTCAGTTGAGACACCTTCAATTTGATTTTGAAAATTCAAAATATAATAAAAATAAATAAGAAATAGAAATATAAAATAATAAATATAAATATAAGAAATAAAAGAAAAAATAAATATTAATTAGTGAAATTGGAACCTTTCAAAATAAAACGATTTTTTCTCATCAATTTCAATTTAATTCAATTAATATAAAAATAATTCAATTAAAATAAAAAAAAAAAGATATTGGATTGAATCTAATCCTTCAATCTCAACGATTCGATAAAAATAGGTTATCACTATAACTCTATCATTGTGAGTGTTGAATTTTCTGAAATAAGTTTTAATGATGATAAAAATATTATAAGATATCTAATAAATTTGTTTTAAGTGTGTCAAGTAAAAGTATTTATTCCCATAGAAACTTAAGTAGACAGTAGTTTATAAATACTTCATCTAATAGTTAACAAGATAATCTATTAGACATTTCAACATACACCTAAACAGACAACTTAATACTTCAGTTCACAAAATGTATGCTTATATAGTTCTTATCTATCTTTAATACAAGTTTGATTTATTTGAAGCCTCAGTTCAACTAATTAAGTGTATTTGGGTAATACAAGGAGGATTAATAATCCATTGGAATTTTCTTTGAAGTCTGTTTCATGAGTTTTTAAGAAAGTTTTTAATAATTGCAACAAAGTACTATTTTTTATTTTATCACGATGGTGGATAGATGTTTGATATTTAAAGATTTTTCTCGATATAAATATCAACCAATGAATAACAAGATAAGGATAAGTATAACAAATATAGGTTATCAACTAAAACTTATCCACATAAAAAAGGATTTTTGGTTTTCAAACTAAAGCTTATCTATATAAGGTTGCTAAAGATTTGGATGAAGATAAATATCAATAATATTTGAAGATCACAAGCAAAACCAAGAGTTCAAAAATTCAAATTTTAGATAAGATTTTTAAAATCCCACAAATATAGAGATATTAATTTTATCTATGCAACAAAAAAGTTGTTAAAAGATTTGATGAATGTTTTGAAGCTATCTATCGAGAAGGACAGTACTAAAAGAAAATTTATAAACTCCAAATTTCAAGTTCAATATAAAAAAAAAAAAAAAAAGAAGAAGAAGAAGAAAATAAAAAATATTTTACAATTCTTTGTTTTACTCGAGCTTAAACTAAAGAATTTATATTTTTCTCATTCCTGTGCAAACTCTCTTTACTTTTCGTATGAGGATTAGCTTAAAAAGTGAGGTTATAAAAATCTTATAGTTTATGTTTAGCTAAGTGATAGGTTAGAAAGACAAAGCAAGAGCTATTGGTATTTGTAACTTTTCTTTGCTATTGGATTAGTGGAATAATTGGTGTGAAAGATCGGATCCCTAGTAATGAAGTTAGAAGAGAGAACTAACTTATAAGGAGGAGCCTATATATATCGTCGTCTTCTTTATTTCATTGCACATTATTTTTTGTCATTTTCTTTTTGCCTATCATGTGCATTCTTCACTAAAGAAAGAAAATTAAAAAGTTTTCATTCAATTGATATTTGGAAAAATTTTTGAACAAACAATTCACCAACCTTACCTCTTTTCTCTTCTTTTCATTTTTATTTTTTGATTTTTTTAAATATTTTGCTATTTTAGTTAATTTATATATATTTAATTATATTGCTTATTTTAATTAACTATTTGGATAAATTGGACATAGCCACATGTCAAATGAGAATGGAAAAGTTAATTATATAAACAAAAATTTCACTTTGTAATTGTTAGAAAACGTTAAGCACTCAAATAAAAAAAATAAAATATTAATGACTCAAATAGAAAAATGGTTAAATATTGGGAAAAATATTTTTTTATTAAATAATATATAAAAATACAAAAAAAGAAAGAAAGAAAGCAAATAATGAGAACTAAGAATGTATTTCTCCCTATTTGGTATATTTAATTAAGTAATATAATAAAAATAGAGAAAATTTGAAAAGAAAAAAAAACATTAATTAGTTACAAATATAAGAGGGAGATATTAACCTTATCTTTTGTTATATCATGCATAGAACGGGACTCTAAGCGTGGAAAATAAATGAGGAAATATCACTTCCCTTATCAATTATTCATAACCTGGTAGAGAAAATAAATAAGATAATAATACTATTATCATAATAATTTTTTTCTATATTAAAATGATAAAGTAACAATAAATACTCTTCATTTGCTATCGCTCCTACTAGTATAGAAAATAAATAAGATAATAATACTACTCTCATAATAAACTTTACATATATATATATATATATATACTAAAATGACAAAGTAACAATAAATACTCTTCAATTATTATCACTTCGGTTTTTTTTTTTTTAATGAATTCCATTTCGGTTTGCATAGGTAATTGGTTGCGTGCATTATAAAACGAGTTCTTTATTGTCTATCAATCGAAAATTGAACATTCAGGTTGTGATCATAATTCATAATTACTATCCCAATGCTATTAAACCTTTTTACGTCGGAAGCTGAAACTACTTGCAAGTGAAGTTACGAACCTTCCATGTGTCCATGTGCATATAAGTAATATGTTTAGACTACCAGTTGCCATAATTACAAAAGTGCCCACCATGTCAAAATTAATATTTAGAAATAATCTAGAATAAAAATTCAATCACATCATTTAAATTGCTAAATGCTGAAATTTCCCATGTACATTACAACTAGTTGATGAGCCTACCCAATAAAAAGTTTCCAAATCAATCTATGAACATACATTATTTATATGTTAATTGTGATATCTTAAACAAACTAATAAATTACTTCATAACAAAATTCATATATAGCGTGACACTTTAACTAGCTTATTGTAAACCTTTATTGGTGCGTTATAAGCCATTTTATTGTGAGCATATGTGTTGAGAGTAATTGCAATTAGCTAGAAGTTGATAAATCTTTTAAAGAGAACTAAAGAAAAAGGTGCATTCACTACCTTAAATGATCACCAAATTGGGAATTTGAAGATAATGGTGATTTATTAGACAAAAGATTTATTGATATTAATATATCATATGTTTAGATAAGTAATAAATAAATATTATTAATATTTAAATACATAATAATAATAACATTAGGTAATTTTTAAAAAACTATTATTAATGTTTTCACACGCATTGTGTTATGTTAATACCATTAATTAGAGATGAATAAATTTTTTTTTTTTTGGGATTGTAAAAGCGCTTTTTTTTTTCTTTTTCTTATTCCAAGCTGGGCCATGGCATTAATGGGAGAATCACTTATTAATTCACAATAAATCATGTAGTTAATAAGATATTAGTTATCGAACCATATAACTTAATTGGTTGATGACTCATGTCGTGTTGCACGAGGTTGTTCGGTCTAACCTTAAGTAAAACCATGTTTGCAATTGACAGTCGGCCCATTTTTAAAATAGAATGAAATAAAATACCAAGCCCAGCGGCCTGTACATGTTAGCCTGGACTCGATGGCTCCGACCAACTCGAGTTGTCAAAGGATGTAAGGCTAGCCCAACCTAGTGGCGAGGCCAACTATAGCCTTTCTCTCTTTCCGATATATGCATTTATTGCTATAATATATATAATTTTAAAAAATATATTATTTTAATTTTTCAGCATTATCTATTAATTATCACCATGTCATTGCCTTTCAATTCAAACGTAATTAACTACCTACGCATGTTGAAAATAACTAGTAAGTTTATTTACAACATGAGTCTTCACTTCTCTCAATTTTTTTTTTTCACTTTTGATTCATTTCCCAAAGATTTTTATTATGCATATCTTCTCCTTAATAACACATTTTATCTTTTTGTCACCTATATTTTTTCATTATTTAAAAAACATATCTTTATGAATCTAAGTGTATGAGGAATAATTTGTTTTTCATTCACATCTTATTACTATTTATTTTTATGTCGATTAAATAAAATAATAAATATATAATAACTACTACATTTTTATTCATTTTTTTATAAAATTACAATTCAATCTTCTTTTTTTATTCATAAGCGCTCATGTAGATATTGATGTTGTACGTACGATAAAAGGCCTTTAGGCAGAATCAAAGTATAAATAAATTCACTAACTCTCTATAGTGTCCTAATAAATTAAAGATAGGGTTATCATTGATAGACACGTATAATAAGTACACAAAAAGGCATATAAAATAAATAAATGGAAAATAAACACAATTTCCAAGGAAGCCACGCACTGGATCTCCTACTCCTAGTGATATTTTAAAAGTAAAAGACCAATCGAAGAAGATGAGATAGCAAAATGTTTGTATGGATGGTTGATTGAGGGAGACAACATGATGCGGGTTGTCTACTTTTTTCCGCCAAATCCCCGTAATGAAGGTCAGCAAGAGATGGCTGATTCAAAATTCATCATAATGAGTAGCAGCTTGTCTCCCTCTAATCAATTCTTCATGTTGGATACGCACACATGTCTTTAAACAAATCGTGTTTTTATCCTATGATTAAGACCACACCTCATTTAAATAATTCCCAGCTAGAGATCATATATATATATCAATACCCCAACCTTTTGAAATGAAATTAATAATTACTTAGCGTTATAACGTTTTTTATAAAAAAAAAAAAAAAAAGAGAGAGAGAGAGAGAGAAAAAGTAATAAAGTAATGATAAAACTAATCATAAATTTAAAAAAAAAAACACATATCTCACAATATAGTCTATACTTATATGATATTAAGGCTATGTATATCATATGCCATATCACTTTTATGCTCGTGGCTAACATAAATATGGGAAAGGTATTAACATATTTGATGGATGGATTAATAATAAAAATATAAATGATAGTTTTTTAAAATAAATCTCAATCATATATTTAAATATCAATAATATTTACTCACTACTTATCCAAACATGAATGAATTCTTTTTCCTACAACATAGTTTACTAGATGAGTCGGTGATGTTGAGAATGACAATAGGATTTTATCAATGAGAGTTCCAATGATATTAGACTATCTTAAAATGTCATTGATTGGATAATTGCCTATGGGGAATATAAACACTTGCACCAACAAATACATGAATTAAAGGTCATTCTCATGAAACCCAAAGATAATATAATCTAAGTCTTATACATAAATGCTTGAAGTTTAAAATACACCTCACAATAATCCACTTAAAAAGCATAAGATATAGATAGCATCATTGGCTCATCTTTTTAATTTTTTTTTTTTTTGAAAGAGTTTAAATAAACTCCAAAGCTGAGAATTTTATTCACCTATACGATTACGACTATACTTTGATAGTAGACAAATATAGTCATGAAAATGATCATGGGTTAAAAAGGGTCATTAGGTATTAGACAAAAGTATGGCTATGTGTGAAGATGAGATTCATCGCTTTTCTAGCTAGTTTGGAAAGTAGAAGTCACTGTCACTTGGTCGAAGTTAAAGTGGCTCACAAACCGTAGCCAAAGTAGGATGCTTTGTCCCTTTGAGTATCTAATCTAAGTCCATAAATTCCGATAGACCAAGCAAAGGAAATAGTTTAACAATGGTGAAGGTACATTAAACTAATTGGTGTGTTGGGAGATGATGAAGAGCAGTTATATATATATATATATATATTGTATGGATTCCATTACCAAGTCTTTGTATACTTTGGTCTAAAAACAAAACCTTTTTGATTTATAAAGCTGGACTATATATTCCATAGCTTTTCATTTTGTCTCATGGTAAATATACACACCATCCAGTACACAAAGAAATCATATATATATAATATGTATGGGGATGTATATGCGTGTTAAAGAAAAAAACATTCATTAATATTAATATTAATATATTACATATTTTAATGAATAATATATAATTATCAATAATTTACAAGTATATATTAATCATAATAAATATTTTTAAAAAAATATTATTTATATTATTATATATTAAAAACTTATTAATATTTATATATTACTAATCAATTTATATAACATATTAATAAAGTTTTTCTCAACTAAAGCTCTAGACGGGCAAACATAATTTGTTTCAGCCTGAGAGTAGCCCACACAAAGGCTGGCGCAAAGGCCAGTATCTGGTTTCAGGAAATGTAAACCGGTTGCTTAAGGACACTGAACACGAGAAATCATAGGCATGCATGCACGTACAAGCAAATTATGTAGATACGTAGGAGTGGAAATGACTGTCACATGCATGCGGGTCTTGAAATAATTGTTGAGCATATGAAGCAATCTCCTTGAGGCAGTGATCGGAAACAGCACCATCTGTCAAATGGAGTACTCACGAATCACCGATGATGAATGATGGGCTCAGCTCTTTATCCTACAGTCACCAGGTTGTCACAGTAACTAAGAAGCTTACAAAACATTCTCGTATTTGGTATATACACTGCTTCTCCTTAACATTGATTGATTCAGATTTTAAAATAATAAAATACACAACAGTTTTCTAAATTAATATATACTGTAAAAACATATATATATATATAAATAAAATAAAATGTTTTCTTATCATTAGAGTACTCATTAATATTTGTATTTGCTTTAATTATTGTCATACAGTATCACAATAAATTGAATTACTTAAAAAAAAAATAGAAATAGATGCAGACTTTCCTACACATTAGAATCGAATTATTTTTTTTTTTCTTTTTTTACTTTTGGCTTAATTGCAGAAAACATGTTTTCTCTTCCTCTTTTGACATTGTAACCCTGTGTTTCTGTTTTTTATGTTTTAGAATCCCACGTTCTCCTCACTTTACAAAATATTGTTTAGGTTTCAAAATTAGGCACACGGATTCTACGTGGGATCAAAAAAATTGTCGAAAGCTATTTCCTATTTCATTTCTCTAATCAATATTTTTTTTCTTTTTTCATTTGAAATATTTAACAGATTTATGCAAAAAAAAACTAAGTAAATTGAATACATATATGAAAAAAAAGGGCATCTAAGCAATAAAATTCTAGTGCTTAATCACTTTTAATAGGTTTCCCACAGGAATGACTAATATTATAAGTTATCTTTTATCGAATCCTGACAGATTCCATTCAACAATCTATCAATTTTCATATCTTCATGGTAATTTAATTTCAGTACCATTCCAGAATATTTGTAAGGATTTGTTTGACACTAGAACTTTCACAACTAAGAAATATTAATGGCTTTCATGTATTTATAATCTAGAATACACAGTGCGGACATCTTGTCTAATATACATATTCTACATAGACATAATTACAAAATCACGATACATACATACATATATACATATAAAAATTAAGTAGAATTATTCATCAAATTAAACCGATACAAAATGCAATTTTTTTATATTTCAGTTTGGTTTAAGATTCAAACCAAATAGCTTGAACCCAAAGTGAATGACTTATTATTGAAATATTAAAATTAAGTAATATATTTTTTTAAACTCTATTGATATCTCAATCTAACCTTATTCATGCTTTCCTTTTTATCTATTCTCTTCCCACTCTCAACCTCCATAATCAACTCTTCTTTCTTCACTTTCATCTCTTATCTCTGGAGTAGATTAGTATTTTTTCACTATCACCAAAGAAGATACACTATCCTTGTAATGTAATATTATATGATTTAAATTCTTGTGTAATGTTTATTAATTTGAATATTAATGTTTTATTGAAATTTCCACTAATTATTAGTATTATCAATTAGAATAATATATTTTAAAAAATGGTTTGAATTGATCTAAATCAAACCGAACTATATTTAAAATGGTTTAGAACCCTGAATTGTGAAAAGCGGTTTAGTTTATTAAGGGATTGAACCAAATTATTTCAAATATAGTTTAGTTCGGTTTGGTCCCTAAACCGAATAAATTGAACCATAAATACTCTTAGTGCTAAGGTGATTATTGTTGCGATCAAGAGGATTTGTAAACTATCTTACATCATGTGCTCACAATGTACATTGCCTACTTTAAGTGAACACTTAAAGAATAGTATTATGTAAACTGGTACTCAACACCGAAGAAAGGTATCATAAAGGAAGAATAGATATTTTCAGTAAACCTTTTTATTATTGTAACAAGTGAATGAGGCATAAGATTATAAGAGCAAGTGACAACCTGTCTAAGTAGTAGTAGGTACAATAACATTATGTGCAGTGTTGACAGTCCTACAGTCATGAATAATTTAGAAGACCCTGTGTGCCTATCATCAAGGGTCGAATTAATGATTAAGTGCCAAGAATTTCAAATGTATTGAAAATGCTCAAAGCTGTATTAGATGAAGGATGTTGATGGATATAGGAGGAGATAACCATTAATGGTTGGACCATGTTATCTATCGATAAGTAAATGTAAGGTTAGGCATTTTTACAAACTTATAATTTGTTTTTTGTTTTTTAATAAATACATGACGTGCTTTATTTCTATTTATTATTATTAGTTAAGGAATATATATATTAGCTTCTAATCCGTCCATTTAATAAAATAATATATATTATTATGTGGAAAAGTTAAAAAAAAAAAAAAACCGAGCTAGTCAGTTTTTATACGAATCCAAGTAACTTTACCAACTTTAAGCCGAGCCCCTTAAGATATTTTGCAGCTTCTAAGTTTAACCCCTCCACATACATATAAAAGGTAAAAACTGAATTATCTAACTAAGGAATATTTTAAGAGAGTATGAAAGTAAGATTTTATCTATTTGAACAGTATTCTTTAAATTATAATTACTAATTTTCCGAAAATTATACATCTTCTTGCTATATTTAAACAAAACGACTAACTGGAAGAAAGTGGTGACAAAATGTTTTTCTTTGTTGGGGCAAAAGTACTTTTTTTTTTTTTCAATTAAACAACTTCGTCTTTTTTGAATTTTCTGTTGTGTGCTTTCAGTGGTCTCCAAAAGCTTAAAAAGTCAAGTTTTAATGGTCACTTATTGACCCCGACAATGGGACATTTAAAGAGGTTTATGTCTACCATACATCGGTGTTGGTTGGTGATTAATGGCCTAAACTATACTAAAGATGTGAGGAAAACCTAACCCTTTGAAAAAGTACTAGTACATTTTCTCGAGTTCCAATGACAACGAGAGATGCACATTTATTAGTTAAATGGACTTTCTGGGCCTGTGTAGTCGGGCTTGGCTTTTTCTTTGGTCCCAGTCAAAGTCCACTGGGCCTCTCCAGACACCAAGCACATGAGTATTGATTAATCCCAAAATGTAACACTTTTTTTTTTTTAAACCCCTCATGTCATGTTGAAATTGTTTCTAATATTTCAATAATGAAAGAGGAAAGTGTACTTGAACACCCTAGGATTTTTATGCGTATAGTCTGCCCCATGTACTATGAAATTAAGGGTTTAGAAAACGTGATTTTTAGATTTCTCAATGATTACTTAATTGATATTATATTAGGTTAGAAATCTGTATATCTTTTTAAATTTCTCAATGATTACTCTCCAAGAACTCTATCAAAATAGGTCCTCCCATTGTTCTTATATCATATCCTCGATTTGAGAAAAAAGAAATAATAATAATAATAACTTGACGATGAGTTTATCTCAATTATTCCTTAATTTAGAATGGGTTATTTATCCTTGCACATATACACAAAGCATAGGGCCGCGAGCACATGTCATTGCCTTTTGCACAATATACCGTCTCGAGGAGGTATCACAGCCTTGTTCTCCTTGGTATCAAGTCGATCACCGGTCGTATTAGTGGTTCTTGCGACAATTGTCGGGAACTATAGCTCTAAATATTGGGAATGTTTTCCAAACATTGCGACGTGATATGAAGCAACGGTTTAAGCAAAGTGTTTTCCTACTAGAAGGGTGTGTAACAGCGTTAGAGCATCACAACAATTGGTGATCATTGTGATATCAAAGACGGAGTGCGATTTCCCAACCAAAACCATGTGACTGGATCTGACAACAAGGAAAGAGACTTTTACAATAAAATCTAATTCCCTAATTTCCTTGGTTGGATATTATCCCGAAAATTTCTTAAGTGATTTGTCAAAAGTGGACGAGTTAGTTTCTTTTTTTTTTTTTTTTTTTGCTTCCCCTCTAATGATTATGTCTTATGAGAAACATGTGAGATTGATGGAGTGAAAAGTGTGTGATGATAGAATTTAACTAAACATCGTAAATAAGTTGAGTTAAAATAATATAATACTGAGTTCAAATTCAAATTCAAATTCAATTTAAAATGGTATTCAACAAACTCAAATTAGACTCAATTAAACTCATTTAAATTCAATTCATTTAAAAAATATTCTTCTTTTGATTATAGTAATACCAATATTAAAATTTGACTTAAACTTGATTACTACTTAAATTTAATTCAAACTCAATTAGACTTGTGAGCAAGTGAAGTCAAATATTATAAAATTCAAGCTCGATTTAATTGCATTATTCAAACATTTCAAGTTTGAGCTCGAATTCACATAATCGAACTCGTGTAGTTTGATTCATTTACACCCCCATATAGGAGATCTCATAGAGGTATGATATAACATCCCAAAACTTAGAGCATCACAGCCCGCCACATGTCACTACTATAAACCGACACTCTAAGACTCTAAAACTCTATAAAACTTCAAAACCTGATCATTTATATTATCCATCATACTACTATAATTTTAATAAAATAAAATACTCTCAGATGAGTTATTCTAAGTATCTTTATTCAATAACAACAATTATGAAGATAACAATTATCTCCATAACTTTAATTTAACTAATAAACCTCTAAATTACAAATATTCAAATTTCTCCACATAATAATAATGTTTTCTTCCCGTCTCATCCATGTAATGTCTCATCAAGTCCCCATTCTCATCATACTCCGCTTACTCATTATTCT
Source organism: Laguncularia racemosa (assembly GCA_037954665.1). Taxonomy (NCBI): domain Eukaryota; kingdom Viridiplantae; phylum Streptophyta; class Magnoliopsida; order Myrtales; family Combretaceae; genus Laguncularia; species Laguncularia racemosa. The sequence goes on from JBBMOL010000040.1 coordinate 2,587,979, forward strand.
CACCTACAGCTAAAAAAATATAGGAAAGGAAGTAAGCCTAAGCTTAGTACGTGAGTATCACACTCACATGCACATGACACACCACATTAATAGCACATGCATATATACAACATTTATCTACAACACATTCATATTTCAGTTTACACATCAGTATCAAAATGAATTATACCACATAGGGATGCTCATGACCCCGATACACAACATTTTTCCTAGTAGGAACTATCACTGCAGGCCCCATCTAATCCTAATCTACCTCAAATCATTTCGATACACAACTCCATTAGAGACAACGTGGCATACCGATTATCGAGATGATCCTTAAGGATCTACCACTACGGGCTCCTAGGCCGAGCCAAGCACAAGCAACATATCTCATTTAATTCATACAACACTTTAACATTTTCTTATTTCACAAAATTTTCATTAAATAGTTACCTAACAATCACATACAGTAAACAAGGTAAACACATATCTAAAATCCTAACCTTAAGCACGTCTTGTATTGAACTTAAGTTAAGTTAATATCTGTGTAATCATCAAGACATCATTCTTAGTACCAATCTAAAAATAATATAACTCTCTTAATTTTTTTTAATCTATTAGGTTATTTAAGGTCTTTCTAATTATCTAAGTTGTGTGGAAATTGGTTTAATTTAGAGTTAAACAAATGTATAATGATATTGTTTTTAACTCAATATGACCATGTTAGAGGTCGTGTAGCTCAACACGACTAGTACACGATCGTGTCAAAAGGTCGTGTATCTCTCAATGGGTTTGGTTTCAACACAATTGAAACACGACTGTATAGATAGGCCATATATCTCTCAATGTATCTATTGTGTTCAACACGAGAGTAACACAACCGTATTGTGAGGTCCTGTATCTCTCGATACGTTTTACGAACCTTATTTTTTTCTGTACTAATTCATTCAATCTCCCCATTTTCTAATCCTAAACTTAAGTAAATCTTAAAACATGAATTTTCTAATCACTTTACATGAATTAGAATCCTTACTTAGTTCATATTACGCTTGGAACTCCAAATTCAACAACTTTTGTGCTTGTTCAATCCATCCTTAAACCAAATTCCTATGAACAACCAAGTAAATTTGATATTTTTTTATTTCAATTGTTAGAATAGACTCTTGTTTAACTAATTAAAACCATTACATGTTCGATTAGTTGCTTGATTCACCTTTAGCTGCTTTAGGTTTTTCCTATGAGATCCTTTCGCTTTCTGTCTCTCTATGCTGTTGTAAATTGTCAAAGTGTGAAAAAAGATAAGCCCTAGGTTAGTCATGTTTATATATAGTCCCGTCAAGAAAAGACAAAACTGCATCCATCTTTTAACCTTATTTATACGATTGCCCTTACTCTTATATTATTTCTTTATTTTATAATACTATTTTTATGACATATATATATATATATATTTATTTTAAAATCGTGTATTACATATGATAATGAAAGTTTATACGGTACACATTATCCTTTTTCAAACTGTAAGTAAGTTATTATTGAAAATCCTAGGTAAAGGCTTCTTGATAAGTTTTTTCAATTGATGGTATATATAATGAACAGGCAACCTCTAGTACCTGAAACTCAATATATGTTCTTAACAACATAAACAACAACATAAACATTGTGCCAAATATATTTTTCCTTTCGGTTGCAAAATTATCATGACTTGAAGACAAGTTTACCCTGCCCTAATTGGAGAGATATGGCACATGCATTATCCAAAGATTTAACGTCTTACAAGTAAGAACCAGCTGAAATTCATATAAACTTTTACACTTTTATCTATGTTTCATCTTTTAAGTATTTCATATAATTCTTAACATATTTTATGGAGATAATTCTCATTTGATAAAGATTTGTCTTTATCTTTTTGTCAGAATCTTGTATATTTTTTCAGATTTCTTGTCGTTTAATTTAGAAGACGTTTATATATTTATTAGTCTTCCTATTTCATATTTATGCATATATTTTCCATTGAATTGAATAAAAACTAATTAATAATTTCAATTTTTTCCTGGATTAAACATAGATTATTTATTTTGCCCGCATTGTTGTTTAGCTTGAGCTACTAAATTGGTGTCTTTTACAAAAGGCACAACACCCAGTTATTTAAGGAAATAACCTCTTTATTTTCATCATCTTAATTTTCTATCAATTTTAAAATCAATCATTGAGTTACTTAGACTATTTTACCATCTTATGATATCATTATGAAGTCATCGTTTTTCTTATAATCTCAACTATTGATGACACATAATAATATCTAAGTGAGAAATTAATAGAAATTGAGAGAATTGAAATAATGAAATCCAAATCCATTCTTTAATGATGTAGATAAAAGCCACTTTTTAGTGTTGTTCTTGAACCATAATCCCCATTTTAGATAAATACAACCACAAACATTAAAATGAAAAGTTAGGCAAAATTCATAATATTTATAATATAATTATCTCCTTTGTAATAAAGAACTCGAGAACCTAGGCATATACTATTGGGCTATCAACAATTCGAGTTGAGATGATACAATATTTAACTTAAACTAGAACTCAACTCGAAATTTCAAAGGTCAAACTCAATCAGGCTTAGAGTTTTGTGTTCAAAGTCTACTTCAAGTGGCACTCAATAAACTCGAGTTTCACTTGATTAAACTCAATTTATCTTTAAAATATGTTTTGGTATACCTATTGTAATATTAATAGACAAACTTGACTCCAACTCGACTAATAGTTATACAATGGTTGAGCTTGATTAGAGTAAATATAGAATCAAATTCAAGTAGTCTACTAGTAGTTTGAGTCATATGTACCCCAATTTTATTCACAAAAAAGCCCAAAACCTCAAGGATGACAATCGGAGACTGATAACTCCATAGACAATGAGAAACAAAACAAGCCAAAATTGTTGTACCTCTTCATAAACAACTAATAAGGTTTCCACATTTCTTAAAGAGTTGTGACGGTATAGCCCAAAAATTCTCACCAAATAGTGATTTGAATGTCCGAATAGTTGCTGACTATGTACAAGTCACACGGATAGATTCCAAAAATATTTCGCAAAGTCCTTCATTTTTGCTTTGCTTCTCATAATAGTTTAGACTTCCATTGCTTTTTTCTTCTTTTTTTTTTTCCCTTCCCAACAATAAAGATGTAAATAGAGATAAATTAAGTACATAGACAGAGAGAAAATGAATTAACCTCACACTTATTATGTCAAGCATTTTCTCATAAATTTCAAACAACCATATTAGTTTGCTTGATGTGTCTAATTGACCATGGCATTTGATAAATAATAAATATGTGTGTGAGTATGTGTGTTTCGGAACAAGTCAAATGCGGCTTACCTTTTCCGCAATTTGTGCTCCAACCTTTATATCGAAAGTAGTCTATCACCAACTCTAGGATAGCTAACAAATCAATTGGAGCACAAAGAGCAACTGTGGAGCATTTTTAACATTTGCAACTCTAAACATAAAACAAACCCTCATATAGCAATGTGATACCTAAACATAGTGCCAAATATATTTTATGTGAATGATCCAATTAAAATCTGTCACTTAGAGGAAAAAGAGGGCAATGCATTTCCTTCAACAATCATTAACCCTTTCGTTCAATTTTATGAGCCAAATGGATACATAACTAGTCTAAGAATCACATTGTACTTTGATTATAATAAGGAAAAGTTATCTATACTCTACCACAAATTTCAACATAAAATTAGACTTGTATCAATTGAGAGTAAGAAGTTTATTTTTTTTTTAAGGATAAGTACGTAGAGAGTCAAAAATAATTATTAGGTTGATGTATTATTGTGAAGGAGGAGGCCAAATAACATGTTTGACAGTTATTGGAATATTTGCTGTTAGATTAGTGAGTGGCAAAATCAATATGAGTTATCTAGCTTCCTCCATGATGCATTACATGGGGGGCTTTTGTTTTTTGTTGCATTAATCACAATTACACTACCATTTTCACCATTATTACCATCACCACATTTCCTACCTCTACCATCACCACTACCATCAACCACTACAAACTCACCACTAGCATCACCATTACTACCATTACTCCATACTATCTCCACACCTTTGTGCGAATACCATCAACACCATAGCTTGACCATCATTGCCACTATAGTGTTGGCAACATTAATGGTTTGATTGTAGTGGCAACGACAAGACAACTATAGTGGTGGTGGTGGTGGTGGTGATCTAATGGCAAAGATGGTAGTGGTGGTTTAATGGCATTAGTGATAGTGGCATAATGATGAAAGTTGTGGTGGTCGTGCGTGAGGGCAACAACTCTATTAGTATAGGGTTATGATGGTGGTGTCAATTATATTGGTACCTTTTCTATTCCCAACTCAATAATATAACATAATAATACTATATAATCAATGAAATAGGTACCTTTTCTTTTCCCAACAACTCTTAGGGACACCATTGAATTGGGTTCAATATAGGTTTTGCAAAACCTGAATTCGAGTTGGTAACTTATAGCACTTCTTAAAACTAGCCCCTAAATCCTATAGGGTCTTTATTTTATACCAAAATCCGCCCCCATAAGGTGTTATTAAACATGCAACCTAACTCAACTTGACCTAACCTGACCTGCCTTAATAATAAACGACCTTTTAGAAAGTTTGTGTTATGGTCACATGTTGTGATCCTTTTGATTATTGAAACTTTTTACAAAGACTACATGGAACTTCCAATTATGAAACATTACATGGCTACCTTTATGAGGAATAACTATTGATTTAAAGGAGTGCTTGTGTGTCTGGTCTCAACTTAACATTCTTGTTAATAATAATAATAATAATAATAATAATAATAATTTTTATTATTATTATTATTATTATTATTATTATTATTATTATTATTATTATTATCTCTAGAAATATGATTTACAAATAATATAACGATAGTATATTATCTACCTTATTTATTACCTTCATGAGTTTTTTTTTTTTTCTTCAAGAACATGAAACAAAATTCTCTACTTGTTCTTTAAACAACAATGCATTGGTTGATCCTATCATCGAATCTTCTAGCTTTTTTCTTTAACATAGTAGTATCTAATATTAAAGTTAAATAAGGAATATATAGAAACAAATGACATAAAATGAAAGGAAAATTATTTAATTGAATAGAAAATATTATTATCTAATATTTTTATTGAATTGGGTTTCCTATTAGATCTTATTTAAAACTTGAAACCTGACTTATAACCCAATAAGGTTTTCAAAAAAATCCAAACTTATTCCAAAACCTTATAAGATAATACCTTATAAAGTAATTAGCAGGTAAGATGGTTTAAGTATTCTATAACGACCTATTCGGTAGCATCCTAATTACTGTTTACAAGAGAGTTTCGTGAAAAATAAACAATGAAACATATTTTATTTGGCTATTTAGTGTGCTAGTTATTTTTAAGGAATAATTATTTTATTTCTTATTCCTTTAATTCCTAAAAGTAGACCGACCATAAATATTGATATTAGTTAGGATTCTGTAAAGGCATAAAGAGGTCAAAAATGGTCTTGAGTTAATTATATGTGAGTATTTAAAAAATGCTTACAAAGAAATAGACAAACAAACTTAAAAATAACAACAAAAATCATTGACCGAAAAGCAAGAAAAACGCAATGAAGATTAACTATTTCAAAAGAAGTCCTATTTGGAACTGAAACCCTTTTGCTTCGAAATTTATGGTTTTTCCAACTGAAAAAAAAAAAAATCATAAATCATCACAATGGACCGTAAAATTAACAGAAGAAAAGAATATGAGATAAATAATCTATTAAATCATTTGTGAATAGATTATGAATAAATCATGAATTCCTAATTACTTTTAGTTAAGTACAGGCAGCAAAAGGTACAAAATTATTCTTTTACAGATTTTTTTTTGCAAAACAAATAAATCATGACAACCTAAATTTAAAAAAAAAAAATGAAAACGACCTCCATTTTAAATGGCATCTTTCCTCTAATTATGCTTAATGTGGATGAGATGTGAGAACGGGGGCGCACGTTGAGCGGTTGCCATTTCATTTTTCTTCTGATATTTATGCATGATAATGAAATGATATATCTCTTCGTAATGGGACTAAATCGGATGTTCAAAATGGAATACTATTCGTTGCTAAGCTAAAAGTCCAGTGCAATACACGGATTTTACTTAAAATATAAATATATTAATGAAGATGATAGATTATTCGTTTAAAAACAATTATTCATGAATTGTTCTAAATATATTGATAATATTATGTTATTTGATTATATAAATGCATCTTATATATTATAGTTTTATATGACTATTAATGGTGATTCTATAATTATAAGAAACTTGTTATACTCTTGCACTATACGTGGATTTTCAGTTCAAAACAAATTTGTATTAATGTATATAATAGAGCTATTTAAAAGATCATTACAATAAAAATATTAATAATGTATATTTACGAATTGTTTTAAAAATGGTATCAATACTATAATTTAACTATATTAACATATAATGCATATTACACTTATACAGCTATTGATAGGTACTTAACATTTATTAAATGGTGCAATATTCAACTAGTTATGATCATTCAAATTTGAGGATATAACGTCATATACCAGTAATTTTTTTTCTTTTGCATTAGGCCATGAAACTATTGCAATATCCCTAATAAATACCATTATTAATAAATTAATAAGCCTCTTGGACACATAATTAAAAGAAAAAATAGTTAATTGTCTAAAGGTGTAAGTTGAAAAGGTATGGATGATAAAAACAAAAAGGTTATAAAAGATCATAAGTTATTATTAATTAAAAAAAATCAAAGTATAAAAGAATTTATAAATGGTCAAAAAGTGTTGACAATGGAAAGTGCATTGCTTTTCGTATCGTAAAAATAAATATACATATATACAATATTGAAAAAATAATAAAATTACACAAAAGATTATCCCAACAACATTTTAACGTTGAGAATTAGCAGATTGTTAAATATGGTTTAAATGCTTCAATTTGATTATATAAACAATTATTACATGTTGAATTTATGTGATCATCAACTGTCACTTTTATATTTAAATGAATATAACCCTTCAAATTATATAAATACAATTTATATACTAAGAACTGTATTGATTATAACTCGCCATTAAAATGTTGCTCCTTTTCCACATATATTTTGAATACATAATTAAAAGAAAAATAAGTTTAGTTAGCAAAAGATGTCTAATTAATAAAAGAAAAAATATGAATCGTCAAAAGGTATTACTAGTGATCAAAAGTTAAAATCGTAAAAAATGTAATATTGAAAAAGTACCATGATAAACAAAGTCTTCGAGATATAATAAATTATGTATTTTTTAGAATGAGTTATAACCCTTTGATTTATTGGAGTACATTACGCGTCGTGGGTCGTTATTTTTAATATCATGCTGCAACTCTTATATGATTTATTAGTTGCATTTAGGAGATATGTCCCTTAACAATTAAAGAAAAGAACATTATTCTAATGATCAAAAAGTTATTAATATTAAAAAGGTATAAGCAACAAAAATGAAATATTATAGGCAAAATACACTTTTAAACTTGTTATTTATCTATTTTTTTATTTAAATTTATAATTTTTTGTTTCCTTTTATTTGATTTTCTAACCTTTTTAAAACCTTATAAATATAGGAGATTTCGTTAGATTCATTAAAATTTCCATCAATGTTGGATACGTATTAACTTTTAATTGGCTTAGTGGTAGTTGGCCAAGATAGCTAAGGTTTGCATAATTAAATATATTAATATTTAATATATTTTTTATTATGCGATATAATTAAATATATTAATATTATATTTTACTTTTTTTACTTCTTATTTCACTATATTATGTAATTAAATATACTTAGTATTATTATTTTATTAAATTAATTATTGTGAACCATAGATGGATGGAAATTTTCATAGACTTGATGAAATTTATATTTTTGTGAAAGTTTGCAAGCATTGAAGATTCAAATTAAAAGAAAGGAAATTCGAATAAGAAAGTAGTAGAATATCGAAAACTAAAATTATACTTTTCCTAAAATTATAAATGGTAAAAAGGCATATTAATGAAAAGTTACAATTGACAAAAAAAAAAATCCAAAATTAGACACTATGAGGTACTTTGTAACTAGGTAAAAGTCTATCCTATGCAATCATTGATGAATTACTTAGTGTTAAAAATGATAAATATCCTTAAAAGATTATTATAATTAATATGTTAACGATATATATTTATAAATTATTATAAATGTACGATAAATATTATTATTTAAAATATAAAAATATAATATATTAATATTTTATGCAACTCTTAGATAGTTTTCATGAGATAATACATTATTTAGAAAGAAAGAAAAAAAAAGTTATTATCTTCAAATTATAGAAGTAAAAGATTATGAATATAAAGAGTTATATTATTATTTTTTTCTTATTAAAGTATACAAATATTGCAAATATCATAAGAATTTGATCACTTGCAAAAAGGACGCAGCCTCTATATAAAAGTTTCCAAAATTTTGGATCTATCTATACATGTAAACAAGAGAAGGTAGTGCACTCAAATCTTACACAGGGAAGTCCTATTTGAATTATTTTCCCGACACAAGATGTCAACCTTACTTTATTACTGACATAGTATTAATCTATTCTATCAAGTGGTCAAAAAGTTTTTTAACTTACCAATCTGTAAAGTCCACATGGGATTTAGTGTACAAGATAATTATGAAGTTCGAGATAAATAAAAAAAGTTCCAGGCAAAGCCACCATGCTTGTGGAATGCAATGCGTTGTGTCGCCTTCAGAAGAATAAAGTCTCATTGAATTGCTCAAAACACAGATCAAACAAAACCCTAGCACCCTGTTAAATATCCAGCCTACTTGTGGCTGAAACGGGGATCTTCAAAGATCTTCTTTCACAGCTTCGAGGTTTATGTAATTATATATTAATACTATTATTGTTATTATCTGTACCTCCACTGTAGTGCCTACCTTAATAATAAATATAAGACGACTGAAAAAGATTATGGATTCCAATGTGGTAATTTAATCAATCTTTGATTGTCTCTTTGTTTACATTCATTTTAGGGAATAATTATTTTACTTTTTTATTATATATAAAGTTATTATTATGATGTTTAAATCAATTTTAGACACTCAATAATTATTTTTAATTAATTACTATTATTTTAAATATTAAATGATATGAATTACTATTTTATAATCTATTTATTGTTTTAACCATAAATGTTATGTTCTTATAAATTATACTACCAGAGTCTCATCATCTATATTAGGAATATAATTAATATTTTGATTTTATTTCAATATAATTATTTATGTTATTTTATGCTAATGGAATAATATAATAAATATATAATAATGATTACACCACTACACAGTAAACTAAACGGGCTTCAGTGATAGTGATGTAGTTGGGAAGGGAACCGTGGCTGAGTTGAATTGTGCTTTTTATCCTTAAACCTATATTAGCCTAGCTTGCTTCTATGTTGAGACGCGGTCAGCATCTTGAAACGTGTAAGATCCTATGGAATTAGACAAAGATCTAACTCTAGATCTTCAAGTCTTTTTCTTACATGAGAGGTTAATATGATATATATGATTTTGCCCACTCAATAACCAATTAAGAATTTATATCCTATATATTGCATATTTACTATTTGTAGAAAGGGGATTATGTTGTTTGTACCTATCTATAAAATATTCATAATAACAAGGACCCCCAACCCACAAGCTCGAAAAAAATTCATTCTAATTAATTATGAAAATTTTTTAAAATAAAAATTATATATATAATATATATTAAGAACAATTATTAATAAGATATAATATATAACATAATGGTAAATGATGTAAAAGTTTTTACATTAGAAGTTATAAGTTTAATTCTCATTATGATCATTTTATTTTTTCTCAAGTTGTATTTATTGTTTTAATGGTATTCTCTTTTTACTTATTTTATTTTATTTTTTATAATAATTAATAGTATTAAATTTCATTCATCATTAAATTATAATAAACTAACTAAATATTTTAAGTAGCTATTCATTTATTAATAGTATATCATAAATGATAAGCATATTAATATTACAAATATTTTAGTCTTATTTCATAAAATAATAATAATATCATTTGATGCATTTTTCTTAAAATTAATCACCCTAGGATAAAGCTCTCTAAGTTGGAGATGAACAGCCACTACCTTTACTTGTCAATACCCTTCTTGAGCACCTTGGACTAATTTAATTACCAGCTTGACAATGACCTAATTTCTTGATATGAAGTTTGAAGATTTGTCACACCAATTAACTAGGAAGAAAACGGTGACACTTAAATATGCATTCTCTAAATTTTGGGTCCTGTCCAATTACCCATCTATTTGGTCTTCTACGTGTTTGTCTTTCCCTAGCAGAGTGCCATGGTCAATGAATATAACCGAGGATCAATATACACATGATCTTATGCCTACGTTCTCTTTAAGCATTCACTCAATCAGGAACCTTTTAAGATTGCTAAAATATCAGAAAAACATTTGATAATCTCATTGGGTTTTGTTATAAATTAGTATTCGTAAAAGTACACTTAATAATTAACTAATAACTTTCAATAATTAAAATCCTGTTAATTCTTTTGGTATCTCGATATTGTAAACATACACTTATGTTTATATATTCCACCTGATATCCTGCAAACTCTATAAATTACATGCTCTTTGGTGAACTCACTAGGTAATGTGATAACATTGATAGGTTTCATATTTAAATTTTAGATACTTATATCTACGTAATAGAGTCGGGCAAACGCATTCGATTGTATCCCATGCTCACTCACCATATTCAGAAATAAGGATGGATCATGGAAGGCTAGAAGGGTGCTTGTCCGCCCAAGAACTTTGTGTCGTATTGTTGTATTGATTAGTAGTACTTCTATGAACTTGTCGAGTTACCGATTGTCGTATATTAGAGTATTCAAAAATAGTCATATTGATAAGTGTCTGAAAACATTTGTTAAAGGGGAAAAAAACAAATACATGAAAAATATGAAAATTTCCTTTCTTTTTTACATCTTAAGAAATGTCTAGTAGGCCATCATCTCCTTTGAAAATTTATTCAACTTTTTTTTTTTTAATTTGAAAACCTCTCTTAACGATATCTTTTATTTATATAATATGCTCTGTAATTGTAAAAAGAAGTGAGCTTCCTCCCCAGCCCCCCACCACAAAGTGAACTTAAAAAATAGTAGGTTGGACCGGCAAGTGTGGCTGTGCCTATTCCACTCGAAGAACGAATACCCAATTTCATAAAATTAAGGTGCAAAAACATAAAAGTAGTTTTACAGATTCAATTAAAGAATGTGCAGTGCAAGAGCAAAACATTAATGGTCTGTCATGAAGTTTGGGAGCAAAGCCTATGACCTAACTTCTCTTTTGCCAGCACCTATGACCTAACCGGGGAAATGGAAATAAAGGGATAAATTGTTGAATGAGAGATCAAGCCCATAAAAGGAAAAATATTTATTTTATTTTTTTATTGTATGGATAAGAGAGGGATGGAAAGGTAAATGGGTATATACAAAAGCAGATTTCATTAGTAAAATTATCAATACATGTTTTTATTATTTATTTTTAAAATTTATCGAGTGTTAATTTTCATTTTTTCTTTAAAATTTAAAGAATAAAAAACGTACATTTAAAGGATTTATTTCCCTTAAAAATCTCTTACCTCGAATTTTTTTAAAAGAAATCTCACTATTTTCTTCTTTATAATTCCATTCCTTTTCTTCCCAGTCCCAAACATAGGCTTATAATCTAAGCTAAATAATGTGTGCCATAAGGATCACTTTTCTAGTATTTCATTATTAACTTGATCTCAAATTCAATTTCCCATGTGAAGAAGGGTATGTTAGAAGGGCTTTGTAGCTTTTGCGGGAAAGCCTAATTTCATGGTTTGTCACCATCGTTTTATAATTTCGGCTGATTCAATCCTTCCATAAACTTACTGTGCTTGTCAAGATATAGGTTCCTATGCCCTAGGGATTTGAGCCCGACTTAACTCCTAAGTGTGGTCATCACAGCAGTAAAAAGCTTTTCATCATCTTATATTTAATGTCCTTCGTATATACGTATGAAAATGTGACTTACACTAGTTGTTTTTTCGGGTGGGAGAAGTCAAATTCTGGCTTTAGGTTGGTCGTGAGGTTTGGCATGAACATGGACATCTCGGTCAAATAAATACAAAATGCAATGAATTTCTAACGGCTCAAAAGGAGCAGCATAGCATTGCATTGCTCTTGTTCGTTCACACGCAAGTATGTCGTGTACGTCCCCATTGACACACGGCAACACAAACACCCATCATCGTACATACGCTAAACCAAAATCATACATTTGCTTCTGAATTTCATGTGACTCACCGCATGCTCATTACAATGATTTATTATGCACCGTCATGTGTGTAAAATGGTTACTAATTTTTGTTGCGTCCTAGTTTTTGTAAGTTTTGCTAGTTAATATGGATCAAACTTTTTTATGATGCTAAAACTAATTTCTAAGTACTATTACCAAATTACTTGAAAATATTGGATTAGAATTGGAATTTCAATCTCATCAAAACCGTATTATGTTGGTGAGTGTTTCATCCCCTCGACCAAGGTAATACAAAATGAAACTTTCAAATTAACCCAGATACATTATGCGTGTATTATATCCTTAAGAGGAATGTGTGATTAAAATTCTAAATTACACTCTCTGTAAATTGTTCTAAAATCTCGTATGTGAAACCATTTAATCTATTATTTGACCATTGAAATATTCACCGCATTAAAAACATCTCAAAAACACTCAGCTAACAAAATCAATCTAGACATTAATTTGTTTCAAATAGGTTGGAGGTGAGGAAGAGGCAATTGGGTAAAGACCAGAGATCGGGAATGAAAGAGACGAGTGCTTTAGAGGGTTCAGAGCGATCAGAATGTAGAAGCAACCCAAAAAAGATAACAGGAGGGGTCAAAAAGAGAGAAAAACATACCCTTTTTTTTTTAATTTTTAGCTTTAGGTTCGACCAAAGCTGAGCGGGACTACAACACCCACTGCCTCTGCCTGCCTCACTCTTTGACCCTCTGTAGTAAGAATTTAAATCCAGAGAGAATTAACCAAAAAAAACAAGGCACAGAACCCAATGAATAGCGACCTTTTCATGTGCAATGGCTTTTCTACCCTTCAGTAAAGAACTCACTAGTTCAGTAATGTAAACCCATTTGCTCCAGCCAAATGGACAAGGTGGTGCTTTTCCCCATTTGCTTGGCAGTTGATGACTAATCTTTCTTTTCTTTTTTCCTTTTTTTTTTTTGTGGGGATAAGAGGCATTTTACATATTTTCAAAGGGAGAGAATGGAAAATTGGTAAGATGGAGGAACAGTGAAAAGGGGAAGAAAATGGTAAACAAAGTAGGCAAAAACAAGAACCACCTCCATCGCCCTTATCTTTCTCTCTTTGCTTTCTCTGCTTTTCATGCCCTTCAAACTCTCTTACTACCATAATGCCACCCTTTCACTGCAAAAAGAAAAGCTATATTGACCCCATTTCTATGTACAATGAGTGCCCACTTTTTTTACACCATTAAATTAAAAAAATCCAAAGAGAAAAAGAGAAAAGAAAGAAAGAAAGAGAGAGAGAGATCCAATGGACCCAATTACAACGTGATTCAGACTATTTTTTAAAAAGAAAAAAGAAAATCTCACATCAAAAAATTTTTTCATGAAATTCCATAAACTATCCATCCAATTCTATATGCTGTACAATTCCTTATTCAAAAAGTCACCTCCCCACTCTCTTTCTCTCTCTCTCTCTCTCTCTCTCTCAGTAACATGTTTCTCACTTCGCTATACCCTTTTTGAATCTCACACTTGCCTTGATTTCCCACAAAACACTTAAAAAAAAAAAAGAATTACCCCATAAAAAATTAAATAAAAATGAAAAGGGATGGTTAAATTCCCTCCTCCATTTTCAAGCAGCCCCACCAACTCTAACCCCACACCGCCCACACCCCCCCCAATGTACAAAAGTATTTCTTCTCTTCACACCCTGGCTGAGGATCAAAATTTCAGCCATGAGGATGCATCCTCATAAAACACCCCCCCGCAGCAAACCTTACCCGCACCACCATGTAAAGCTGTGTGCATTCGCGATGACTGATCCCACACGCTGTCACAACACCGCAACAATGTACAGTTGTATAAACCACCATTTAGCTCCCAATGGAACAGTCAATCTTCGTCAAACACTGACTCTCATGGGCTCAACAGCATTAAACTTATTTCCCTTCACGCAAATTTCCTCACTTCTACCTGTCTTCTATGAAGATTCTCCCTATAAAATCGCGGAATCTCTTTGAATATAATTTCGGATCCACTGCTGAAATTGAGCTGGGATCAGCTTGCCAGGATTTATAGGCATGCTCCAGTTTCTTACTTATGTCATAGTCTTGTAATATGTCAATGATGCCAAAATAAAGAACTACTTCATATGTCTCGCCACGGGAAGGAGTAAAGTGGCTAACACCACCCTGGGAGTACTGGTCAAAATCACTCCTCCTGGCCATCCTCTCTGCTCTGGCGGGCATATTTGCCCCTAATCTTATCAAGGATTTCCTGACATAAAAAAACATTAAAATTGCATGTCAGCATGCATTGCTCAATATTACCCCCTCCTCAAGGCTTTGTTAAAGCCATTAAATGCAGATATCCCCACCACAAACCAAAGAAATTTTCGTGTTAGACAAGCCAGCATTCATTCACATTGAATTTGCAACAAAAAAATTAGTGAAAATTCATAGATTGAACCTTTCTTGACCAACATATATCTCACATTATTGTGTCAAATCAACAGAAAACCAAATTGTGCAATATAATCAATATAATCGGATAGGCAATGATGATCAAAAACCTTGTCCAGTGATAGGAAGACATCGGAACATGCAATGTCCATGACCCACATGCAACTAACTGCTTATTAACAACTAACCCCACTGATGGCCTACGACAACACAGCTCACAATCAATTGTTCTCAAGTAGGTATTCCAATTTGAGTGGGGATTCAGTTTCTATAATTCTAGTCTCATGAAGTCAAAATTAAAAGCTTTCAATAATTTTTGCAACGATATGAATTATGATTGTAAATTTAAAACGAAAAATCAATGGAACAGAAGGAGCCACGTCCCCAATTATCCTGTCCTGCCAAATCACCAGCCCAACAACTGATGCAACAACCAAAAAAGGGGAAAAAAACATAAGCTTCAGAATTTACCTGCCCGATAAGATTCGATCCATGTCCTGTAGCTCCGCTTCAAGGAAACGGCACCCACGCATGAACTTTTCATTTTGGTACGAATCCTTCTTGCCTGCAAGAAAAGGCTTCAAATAAGTACAACAGCGCATTTAATGAAAAGTAGCCTAGAGTGGGCAGTAATAATCATCAATTACCTGAGCGTAGTAGGAATGGCGACAACCCCATTTTTTCATATGTGTTGTCATCTCGAAAATGAAGACCGACAAGAAGACTGTAATCCATTATGCGCTCTGCTTCCAAGAATGCACAATCTCTTTCGATTTGTCTGATCAAGATTAGGAAACCAGATATGAGCATTACATCACTGATTGGTCAGAGAAGGAAAGAAATACTCGAGAGAGCCAAAGCAACAAAGCTGAGAGGACATGAAATCAACTCTTACGTTATAAGCTCTTGAAACCAGTTCCGTTGCAAGCGGAACACGAAATTGAGATCAAGGTCCTTGAGGGTGGTTGTTTCATCAATCTCTTCCTCAGGCTTCTCAGTGATACGGCCATGAGATGATCCTTTAAGGTCAAACCGCCTATGGATCCGATAGTCTGAGCAAAACAAATTGGCCATCACGATAAATCGAGTCTGCAAATCAATCAACCAAACATGAAATAAAACCATACGAACAAACAGAGCAGAAAAACAAAAAGATTCCACCATAATTTCTCAATTTCCGTACATACCTTCTGACCCCCAATTGGTTTTACACAATGCACACCAAAGAATTTCGTCACCAGGGAATTCTCGTACTGGCTAACATGTTGGTAGTAGCTTGGAAGCATCCGAATGAGCACCTGAACAAAGATTACAATATCTCAGATGGGATTTAAGTGATTACCTTCATTTAATTGACATATACAATACACTAAGGAAGTAGAGTGCAAGCACAGCAAATGAACAGCACAACATAGGTAGATAAAGCTAATGCTACTTTAAAAATTGAAGATGAGTAAAGAAGAGACAGCAAACCTTGACTTCTGATTTCTTCACGGTTTTTATCATGAATCTATCATCCTGAGTAAGGTAAAAGAAGCTTCCACTCTTCCCCGGAGAAGAGAGCTCTCTAAGAGCATCATTCCCGCAGATTGCAAGCATGTAGTCAGCAGGATCCACTTGAAATAAATCTCTCAAGTGCCTGGATAACCAAAAGAATTTATTTAGATGATATCAATACGAAACTACAAACTCCACCTTGGTACCCATTTTGCAGCACAATTCATCCTAATTAAACTAATCCTGGAAAGACCAAAAAAAAAATCACGTAATATTATTGTCTTAAATTTCACAAAGACAGCAATCATACTAAACCATATTCAAGGCCTACCTAAACACCACTGGACAATAATCCTTCCATCGGAACTCCACAGACTGATGAGGCGGTGTGATTTTTGAACCTTCAGCAGGAAACCTAGTCCAGAATTTCTCCTTTGGATCAAAATCACTAGGTTTCAACTCAAGAATTTTCGAGGCATGCCTCCCAACCGAATACCTACACAAGATCAACAAACCATTAGTGATTGCAGTACAATCTTTTAAACCCAGTAGACTCCGCAACCTTATTATTATTAACTAAAAAAAAGTCCATATCCAATTCACAAAATTTACCTTATACCCAATTGCAAGTTAAGCATGAGATCATAATTCTTGTGCCCTTTCGAAATCGTCTGACCCGGTTTCTTCGCATCTCCATTGAAACAACACGGTCCACGTCTAAATTCCCTAAACCCATTTCGACCTAACCCCATCCCGTTCCGATAAAACATGGTTGCTTCCACATTGTCAATGATATCACAAGTAATATCCCCAGCCTCACCATCCGATTCCCAGATACAAATCCTCGGAAAACTCCGTTCCGCCAAGCCTCCATCCACCGAAGACCTCTTCCGCATCGTCGACGCAATCATCAAATTTTCTGCCCCGAAACCACATGGATCATGAACCTCCTTCCCTGTCCCCGCGTAAAACGTTCCATCAAACCGCGGTAATCTCAAATCCTTACTATTCCAATCCACAACGTAAGAGCTCCCATCAGGCCAGGTGAAGACTCCGTTTCCACGGGGAATTCCATTCTCCCATTGGCCCTCGTATCGATTCCCATTGGCCCAGATCAGGATCCCACGCCCCGAGATCACCCCGTTCCGCCATTCCCCTTCATACTCATTCCCGTTCCGCCAAACATAGCGTCCATGACCATCCTGCAAATTCCTTCTCCAAGAGCCCGTATAGAAATCCCCATTGGCGTAACGCTTCTGGCCCTGTCCATGCTTTCTGTCCGCTGACCACATGCCGCGGTACGTGTCCCCATCCGATCCAACGAACGTCCCGCAACCCTCCATCCGCCCCGACTTGAATTCGCCTTCGAAAGTAGCGCCGGAGGGCCAGGAAAACTTGCCCCTCCCAGACGCCTTCCCTCGCCGCCAATCCCCTTCGTACATGCAGCCGTCGGCCCACAAGTACTTCCCTTTCCCGTGCGGGGCATTTCCACTGAAACTCCCGATGTAGAGATCCCCGTTGGGAAGGGCCCTCTCTACGATCCTACTCGGCGGCTCCAAAGTGACTGTCGGCGCGACACGGCGCGTCCCAGCCGGGGATCTGTTCCTGCTCACCACAACTACCTCTAGTGGAGAGGTCTTTTCTTCAAGGGTCTTATCGCCGAGGGTACTGCCGTCCTCGGATTTTTTCTTCTTGTTTGTTTGGGTATTTAGAATGGGATCGTCCAGTAGAACTGCTTCACGCATCTCTCCCCTACATAAGAACCAAACCAGCCAAAACAAAAACTTACTTCTTTCTCTGTTCTTTTTGTTTCGTGTTCTATGGGTCTATGTTGTTAGTGCATTATTGAGTGTGCCAGAGAGAATGGTGACATCACTTTCCGGTGGGTTTCTCTCTCTAGAAAGTTCTCTTTGGGTTTAAATTTCTCTCTCTAAAACTTTCGCTTTTGTCTGGGAGAGTAATGAGCAGTCGGAATCACCTTGCAAGCAATTACACTTCAGAAGAAAGAAGCTCAAGAGAGAGAGAGAGAGACAAACAGACAGACAGGGAGAGGATAATAGACTAGAGAGAGAGCATGACACACACATACAAAAAGTAAAGTGGAGAGAGAACGAGTAGTGTAGGTATTTTTTAATTGTTTTAGTTTTTCTTTTTTTCCTTTTATCCGATAAAAATGATTTTTTTTTTTAACAAAATGATTCCAAACTGATCTATCTCACTGTGTAGCATCAATTACACTAAGTTATAAAATCTTATCCAAACAAAAAAAAAAGAAGAGTAATTAATGTTTACATAAACCGCATTGATATGTGCAAGCAATGCGTTTACCTAATATAAATGAAGAGTAAAAACTACCATTAGAGTAAAATACTTTTCAATTTGTACATCCTACTTTGCCAGAAGCTAGTCTCTTACCTAGATTAGAGAAGAGATCCTAATGCATAGGAAAATAAATTTTTCAAAGACATTACACTAAAGCTAATCTCTTATAGTACATTCAATATATGAAAATCGATTAAAAATGAAATTATGATTTGGATTTCATTTTATTTCTTATATTTAAAAATAGTTTTATAAGTCAAAATTATAATTATCTAGAGTTTCAATTTAAGAAAAAATTTAATTTTGTCTTTAAAGAAATGAAATCGACTCCATTTCATTCTTACTAATAGAAGTTCACATAAGAGGTTTTATATCATGTTTAATATGTAAGATTCATTTTGAATGGAATGAATTTAAATAAAATAAAATGGAATTAGCAATAAAATCTCAAACCTATTTCTATGTTTGGAAACATTTTATGAAATCGTTGATTACATTTATAAATTATGTTTTGTGAAATATATTTGGAGTTAAATGAAATACGCATATAGTAGCATTTGTCAAAGATAGTCTTAATTTGTCAATATAAGAAATATTAGGGCTAGAAAAAAAAAACAGTGAAAACCCAAAATTGAACCAAATCAAATTATAAATTAAGTTCGAAATATATTTTCAAGTTAAAAAAATATATATAAATCAAATTGAACCTTTTTTATGTTAAAAAATTATGAATTATGAAGAGTAAAGAAAAAAGAATATGATAGTAAAAAATCTATATATGTATGATTAAAAAAAAAAATCTATATCACTTATTCAATTCATCATCTTATTCAGTTTTCATTAAATAACTTACTTTTTATTTTGTATTTTTTCTTATTAACTAATATAAAAATTATAATTATTTAAAAAAATAATAAAATTTTATTAAATATATTAAATAAGTATTAAAAATGGTGAACGATATCAAATAAATGATAATAAATTAAATATTTATCATGTCAAATATAATTTTTTATAACTTATTAATTTATATATAAAAAAAATTATTGACATGTGTAAAAATAGGATGCTTTGAACTAGAAATCCTTGGCTTTAAACCTAAACACGCAAATGGTGCACTGTGTTAGGGATGTAAAAATAATTAGTGCGAAACCTGTAGTATCAAAATGGCTTACACCTTATTGTTATCTTACTTATATATATATATATATATTAAAACTGCATGCCCATGCAACTTGCAGTTTCCATACAACCCTATGCAACTTTCAATTTCGTCACACACATACACATCTCCCATGTCCCTACTTGGTAACTTAATGGGTGGATGCCGTTTACTTCCATTGGGAAATTACTTGGCTAAAGTAAATGTTGGTATATCTATTGGAAAAAAGAAATAAATATTAATATTTTAAAAAATATTTTAAAAATATTCTTGTAAATATACCAACGGCTAGAAATATATTAGTTAAAATCGATATTTGAAGTGCTCATTTCAATTTAAATAAAAATCGACACTTTAAGTATTGATTTTAAGAAAAATTTTAATTACAATCAAATATTAAGTATCGATTTTATCTTTGTATTGAAATCGGTACTTAAAGTGTCAATTTCAACTGATATATTTTTAATATTATGTTCTTAGTTGGTACATTTAAGGGATTATTTTCAAAAATACTAATATTTATCTTCTTTTCCCTATATCTATTATCATAAAGTAAATACATTTCTTTTGAACTCCACGTCTTTACACATAATACTCCTAAAAATGCCTTTGAATAACTTAGTCTATTGGATATAATCCAGTTTTTTTTTTTTAATATTTCAATGTAACCTTCCTCTATATACTTCATTTTCACATTCCTAAAAATATAATAGCTAGATAATTCTTTTCTCACACTCCTTTGAAATAAGACATGAATTGAAGCCTCTCATTTTTTTTTTTTTGTTTCCTTTTCAATATCTATTATGGCGTAATCCATAATAATTATATAAAAAAAAACAAAGTAAAATTTTTTATCTATTTCTTATTATTTTTTTCCCTAATAGCTTTCATGTGTACCCTTTTTTTTTTAAGAATAGTCTAAATTATGTTTTAGTAGCCATATCATTGTCGCACTTTTTATTTTAATGAAGTTCTCACTTTTAAGTTTGACAGTCATATTATGGATTCATGATCCACTAATACATATAAAAAAAATAAAAACATAAAAAATGGATCTATTTTTATCTACTTTAATGTTATAAATATATCATTAAAATTATTAGTTAAGTATAGAAACAGTATGGTTAGGTTCAAGAAGGTTGTAACTTGGGCATAGGATATAAGAATAGTTCTAATTCCATATTTTTAGGACCTATGGTCATGAGATAGAATACAAGCTATAATACTTTATTTATTGTTACAAACTTGCTCGCAATATTTATTTTATACTTTTTGGTTCCAAATTCCTGTACACGCAGTAATTTTTTAATTAATATAAGGTGTCGTGGAACTAATCCATACAATATAGTTAATGCGTATGATTTAATTCGACAAATAAATTAAAATTCAACTATGTAAACTTAACCTATAAATCAAACTAATACTTAGTGGGTTAGTGAAATGTATCACAGATCTTCAATTTAAGCCAATGTCGTCCTTCATGTTTGTTGTGTTTTGTCTAAATTTTATGTTTTATCTTAATTTGCTATATCATATTTGTTATCATTACGTCTAAATGTGACATTAATTGACAATTTGAATATCATAATTCTAGACTTTATACTCTTTAAATATCTTTAATCTACTTGCTCAATTGCATTATAAGTCATAGGATTGGTTTTGAATATAAATTTTTTATAACCTATTTTTATAGGTTATGGTACAAGCATAAGGTATTCTTATCTTATATCTACTTTAAAGCTTATACTCTAAAATATATATGATATAAGTTTCAAAATGCCATAAACTTACCTTATAAAAAAATTATTAAATAATATTATATTTTTTAAACTAAAAAAATATTTTAGTAAAAAGAAAAATAAAAGGTTTATAAGTTAATAACTTAAATGGCTAAACTAATGCTACCTCACTTGCTCTACATTTCCCTTTTTTTTTCCTTATCCTTCCTCATTTTCCTTTCAAATTATATATATATTTTTTATTTTTTTCCTTATTCTTTTTTTTTTTGCTAAGTGATAAATTTATATAAATTTGAAATAATAAAGAAAGAAAAAATTATTATTTTTTAAATTTTACAGATTTTTTATAAATTTCATAAGTTTTACATATAAAGAACTAGTAATATTATATGTAAATTACTTTTTTAATATTACGTAAACTTGAAATTTATCAAAAGAATTATAAAATTTACAAATTTCATAAAGTATTATATTACATGTAGGTTTATAAGGTATAAGAAGGTTCTAAAATATTGTGGATTATATTTTAATTTCAAAATTTAGAAATTTATATTTTACAAGATAAAATAAAATATGAATAAAACTTGTTATTAAATGGTGAGTTTTTATGTAATTATCAAAACCCATGGTCCGAAAGCAATAGGACCATTCATTAGGTTAGCTAGGTTACCTTTTCACATTTGATGTATATTCTTCGGGGTTTATCAACACAAACCATCGAAAAAACGTATAAGTTTTTATCTAATTGAATTGAATTCAATCCGATTTTAAAACTTTGGTATACATGCATTAAGTTGATTTTTTTTTTTCTAAATGTTTCCCCTCAACCAATTCAAGTTTGAATTTTCAATATGGAGTTTA
This sequence comes from Laguncularia racemosa, assembly GCA_037954665.1. NCBI lineage: Eukaryota > Viridiplantae > Streptophyta > Magnoliopsida > Myrtales > Combretaceae > Laguncularia > Laguncularia racemosa. The sequence goes on from JBBMOL010000040.1 coordinate 2,610,461, forward strand.
TTAAGACTTTTCATTAAATTCGATTTTATTGTTTGGTATCCATATGCCTATCCTACCTACCCAAGATAGACAACTAGATTGGATTGCAGCTGTAATCATTTTATAGAATTATAAACTTTAATTTCCGGAAGTATATTAGTTTGACTTTTTTTTATTTTATTTTACTTCAAATATTCTTAATTTTTTTTTCCGGTAATGAAATATTCTTAAAATGTCACTTCTATCCAACAAAAAATCAAATTATGTAAACATATATTATCTATAAAAGCAAAATTAAGAACAGCATAGTAATATTAAGCATTTGAAATATATTGTTTCCGTTTTATGTTTTTAAAACTTGCATATATGGAGATACTTAATATAATCTTATATGCATCTTAAAACCTATTTGAAAATTGTACTTATATATACATTATTAGGTTTACAAGCTTCTCAATCTATATGAGATGCTAAGTACCCAACCCCTTAAATATAATTGGTAAAAATATTAAATTTGACAAATGAAATAGGAATACAATCAAATCGGTCTAGAGCAACACTGGACAATAATGATACCTATTTCATCTCCAATTTAAGTTAACATTTTGATTTTTGTTTATCATATTATGCTATCTATCTTTTTCATAAAACTTGCTATATTATATTAAATTAAGAAAAGGTAAGAGAGTTTATATTTTCACCGCATGACTTAGGCCTTTAATTTAATTTTTTTACGGTATAATATGTAAGGTAATTTTAAACCGTAAGGTGAGTACAATTTCAAATTTTTAGAACTGCTTCTTACATGCTAATGTTCTATATCTTTTATAATCACTTACCGTAGCAATCTTTTTAAAAAATTTACTGCTACAAAAAGGAAAAAAAAAAAAAAAAAAGGTTGTGGTTTCAAAATGTTTATAAATTTCTTGAAAGATAGTTCAATTTTATTTGAAAATAGAACCCTATGTTATTTTAGGATATATATATATATATATTACACTTTTACAAAATGAATTCCTCCAAATCATTTATATTAATCATTATTCTGTCTCACAGTAGATGAAGAATTGAAACGGAAACAAAAACGACCAACAACGTCCATGACTCTGGTGGTTGGGCTGTATATTTGGAAAATATATGAAAATTCACATTTATTAATAAAATAAGAAAAACTCCTTTATGATAAAATTAAATGACAGAAGAACAAGAAAAGTAAGAGGGAGGGAGAGAGAGAAACGGGATTGAAATTAATGCGCCGGCTTTGCATGGGAAAGCCTGCAAGCTGTCTCGATGAAAATAGTAGTGAGTAATAAACCGCCAGCTCAGCATTTTAAATGTTTTAATGACGAATATGCCCTCCCAAATAAACGTTTAAACGCAAGATTACTAACTGTAGCATCCTTCCCTTTCTTCTTTTTTCTTTTTCCTCTTTTTGTTTTTTATCGGTATCATTAACGATCTGACGAAATTGCCTAGGTACGAGTATAACTAAGCTACATGGCGATTGAATCAAATGAGGAAAAGAGGAGGGTGTTTTTATTTTTTAAATGTAAAATTTAAATTTACTTGAAGGTCCTTATGCTTATCATAAAATTTTCCTTTGCCCCCCCCACCCCCAGTCAGTCCCACCAAGACAAAGTGGTAGTGTGTGTGTGTCGTGGCGGGGTGTCCCTTCAGCTCTTGATCCCATGAATGTGTTGTGTAGTGGAGTGAGGTGATTACTTCAAAGTTGAAAGAGATACTTTTTCAGATTCCATGTTTTCCTCTTCTTCTTCTTTTTTCACATATAACAAATGTGGGTTTCATTGACAGATACAACGCATGATTAGATGTGGACAATTTTTTTAAACTCCTAAGTATATTTATTATGTAAAAATATTAGAGCATTGGGTCATATTTTTTAAAAATTATGAGAACGCGATAATACACTTTTCGAGCTGATAAGATCTACTCATACTTAATTAATACTTTAAAGATTACATTTACAACCTACCATTTATTTTCATAAGCTAATTGCCATTAAAGAATTCACTAAATGACTAATGATCTATCTGTACCTAGAGACAAGAAATCTCTCTAACCGAGTGCTTCTTAAAGACAAAGAAGGGTTTAACTATACAGTAGAGGTTTTTATTTTACAAAATTTGAGTTAAAAAAAAAATCTCATGCAGTGAGTTCCAAACAAAATGTAATTATTGATTATTCATGTCTCTCTATATCTTCCATTATAAACTATCCATTTATAAAAATAAGTTTTTAATTGGACGAGTGCACGGTAATATATAGTTAGTATCTCAAATTTGTAATTGAATGTGAATGGTTAAAATAATTAAAAATCCTCGAATCGTAATTGAATTTGCAACAACTTAGTTGAAGAACCCTAATCAATATTTTCAGCGCCCAACGGCGAGAGAAGTGGGTATAAAATATTCTTTCTTAAGTTGAATTAACAACAATAATATTATTTATTCTTTTGGGTATGTCCCGTTTTCTTTTCTTTTTTTTTTTAAATTTCTGATTGGTTAGGTCGCGACATCAGGAGAAAATATAGCTGTGTACCATGCTCCAAATGATTTGATGGTGGGAAAAGTACGTACATTCTACAACTGGAATTTGGTGTATGAATCTCATATATATATATATGTATATATATTTATTGGGGAGATGGCAGCCGACCGCAAGGTTCCTTCCTCTAGAAGCCGCTTTGTGGTTTTCAGGAAGATGTTAATGTTGTAATTGGTACATAGAAAATGTGACAAGCTTGGACTTTGTTCGACTAGGCTAATAAATTGGCTTTGAACCAATCAAATAAGCCCTTTGGTTGCCTCCATTTGTCAGCCAACATCATGGTCATTATCACTACGACTATGCAGACTGGGCACTCCGAATTCCACATAAGACACCAAACATTGGTTACTTACACAATAGGCAACTACTTATTTCAGCCAAATTTCCAAATACACTGTTTCCAAAAACCCCACAATCCAAGCCCCACCGCGCCAACAACTCCATCCCCACACCCCACCACCACCCCCCTCCTAAAACCCCAAACATATAAAAAAATAAATAAATTTATATACTATAATCAACATCACTTGTTGAGAATAATGTCCATTTAATACAAGGAAAACTATCCTGAATGAGCTAGAGCTCGATCATGGGATATGTTATTGGCACTGGGGACCAACTTAAAGAAGGCAAAATCATGTATTGTGAAAGTAAAAAAGGTGTTGGACCAGTTACAAGCCCACATTAAGGAGATTGAGAAGAATTTTCATAGGGGTATCACAAGGCACTCCTAGCCACACTGTAGAAAGCCTAGATGCTTGAGATAATACACTTGAGGCCAAAGTGGGAGACTTAGGTGCTAGAACTAGTTAGTTGAAAACCAGGATAGCGAGAATGGGGGAAAGAATGGATGCAACCATTATGATCTTGAAGAAGCAGGGGGAGAACCTCAAGTGCAGTTGGTGACTTGTAGGGTAGCATCAGCAAATGGAGTGGCAATTTAGCCAGCTCCTAGGCTAGATGTGCCGTAGCTAGAGTGCTTTTAAGGGGATTAAGTCTACGAGGGAAGTATAGTAGAATATTGAACAGTACTTTAATGCCATTGAGCTTGTGGAGGATTAAAATAAGGTAAGAACTACTACTTTATACTTAAAAGATACTGCTATGGTTTGGTGGATGAAAGGAGCTAAGGAGATTACTACTTGGATTAACTTTGTGCAAGAGTTCAAAAACTAGTTTTCTCTTCAAAATGCCATAAAAGAGGCTAAAATAAAACTTCACCACCTCACTCAAAAGGATAGTGTGAAGCAGTATGTACAAAAGTTCTCATAAGTCATGTTGGAGATGCTATACCTCAAGTGGGATGATGCTCTTGTCATGATCTTAGATGGGTTGAAAACTTAAGCAATGATAGTGTTGGAGACACGAGGTGTAGAGAATAGTTCAAAGGTAATAGCAAGCATTAAGGGCCAAGTGGAGTTATAAGACTAGGAGGAGAGTGACTTCATTAGTAGTGGAGGGGAGTAAGAGAAGGGGACCATTAGTAGTAAATTTCAAGTCCACTAAGGAGGAAGTGGAAGATAAAGGGGAGGTATATTGAGAAGTGGAAGCCTTGGGAACTAAGATGCTATTTCTATGACACTAGGTGGGTCGCATTATGCTAGGGATTGTCTAAAGATTGAGCGATTAATGACTATTAGCAGAAAAGAACTTTTGATGATGAAAAGAGAGGGCAACTTGGCACTTGTAAATTTTATATTATGCAACTGTTTTTTTTTTTTTTTTGAATGAGAAATATTTTGAAAGAGCTGGTCATGCAATATAATTTCCAACTTATCACAATACATACATACAAGTTGATAGTGTTAATTATTTCAAATTTTCAACCTTATATATATATACCAATGACTATAATGGGAAATACCTAGTCATGAAATATAATTTCCAACTTCTCGTAATACATACATACATATACAAGTTGATAGTGAATTTAATTATTTCAATTTTTCAACCTTATATATATATATATATATATATACTGATGATTATAATGGGGAATGAGGGATTTGAACATGATCCATTCAATATAAAGATCGATACTTATACCATTAGGCTATAAAGCTCTTAGCTCAATCTTATATGTGTTAATAGTTTAAAAAACGGGGGTAATAGTGAAATAGATAGCAAAACTTCTTAAAATATAGAAAGTAATTGTCTATTAATATTTTCATAAACATTAACCATCTCTTTTTATATTATTATATTGAGTTAAGATAGAAATTATGCTATTTTAAAGCATGTTTATCAATTAAGTGTTTGAAGAGCTGCTTAGGGTACTGCAATAGCATCCTATGCAACTACTCACTTCATCAATAGAATGTTTGGAAAGTTATTTAAGACTAAAATTTTGACACTTCAGACTTAAGGAAATTAAAAAAGAAAAAAAAAAAACAAGTTCCCCTAATAAAAGAAATTTAAAAAAAATGAATAAATACCCCTCATAAACATTGGAATATATATCAAGTATCAATTTTTATTTAATTATTTAGGTGTTATTAAGTATTTTAGAATACTTAGAGTTTATTAAAGGTATTGGAATGCTTGACATAGGAATATATATCAAACACCTGTGATAAACATGTTCTAAATTGAAGATATAAAATGACTCATATGGACGTATTATTATATGGGATAAAATGCCAATAATTTGGATATGAATTAGAAAACACATGATAAGAAAATGAAAGCTCTTTCAATTTCCACTTTTCAGAAATTTGTCTCTTTCCATAAATAAATTTATATGCTACAATCAACATCACTTGTTGAGAATAATGTCCATTTGATGTAGGGGAAACTATCTCAGATGAGCTAAAACTCGGTCATGAGATATGTTATTGGCACTTAGGACCAACTTGTAGAAGGCAAATTACGTATTGTGAAAGTAAAAGAGGTGTTAGACAAGTTACAAGCCCGCATTAAGGAGATTGAGGAGAATTTTTGTAGGAGAATCACAAGGCACTCTTAACCACACTGTAGAAAGCCTAGATGCTCAAGATAATACCCTTGAAGTCAAAGTGGAAGACTTAGGTGCTAGAACTAGTTAGTTGGAAACCAGGATAGCGGGAATGGGGGAAAGAATGGATGCAACCATTATGACCTTGAAGAAGCAGGTGGAGAGCCTCAAGTTAGTGACTTGTAGGGTAGCATCAACAAATGGAGTGGCGATTTAGCTAGCTCCTAGGCTAGATGTGCCATAGCTAGAGTGCTTTAAGGGGACTCAGTCTACGAGGGAAGTATAGTAAAATATTGAACAATACTTTAATGCCATTGAGCTTGTGGAGGATTAAAGTAAGGTAAGAACTGCTACTTTATACTTAAAAGATACTGGTATGGTTTGGTGGATGAAAGGAGCCAAGGAGATTACTACTTGGATCAACTTTGTGTGAGAGTTCAAAAACTAGTTTTCTCTTCAAATTGCCATAAAAGAGGCTAAAATCAACTTTGCCACCTTACTCAAAAGGATAGTGTGAAGCAGTATGTACATAAGTTCGCATAACTCATGTTGGAGATGCTATACCTTAAGTGGGATGATGCTCTTGTCATGATCTTAGATGGGTTAAAAAGTTAGGCAAGGATAGTGTTGGAAACACAAGGTGTAGAGAATAGTTTAAAGGCAATAGCAAGCATTAAGGGCCTAGTGGAGTTATAAGACTAGGAGGAGAGTGAATTCATTAGTAGTGGAGGGGAATAAGAGAAGGGAACCATTAGTAGTAGATCTCCAAGTCCATTAAGGAGGAAGAGGAAGATGAAGGGGAGGTATATTGAGAAGCAAAAGCCTTGGGAACTAAGATGCCATTTCTACGGTGATGGGGGGTCACATTATGCTAGGGATTGTCTAAAGATGGAACGATTGATGACTCTATTAGTAGAAAAGAAGTTTGATGATGAAAAGCGAAGGCAACTTGGCACTTGTCAATTTTATATCATGCAATTGTAAATTTTTTTTTTAATGAGAAATATTTCGAAAGAGCTAGTCATGCAATATAATTTCCAACTTATTGTAATACATACATACATACATACATACATACATATAAGTTGATAGTGAATTTAATTATTTCAAATTTTCAACCTTATTTATATATATATACTGACGATTATAATGGGGAATGAGGGATTTGAATGTGATTCATTTAATATAAAGATTTGTACTTATACCATTAAGCTATAAAGCTTTGACCTCAATCTTATATATGTTAATAGTTTAAAAAAACAGGGGTAATAGTGAAATAAATAGCAAAATTTCTTAAAAAATAGAAAGTAATTATTTATTAATATTTTCATAAACATTGATCATCTCTTTTTATATTATTATATTGAGTTAAGATAGAAATTATGCCATTTTAAAGCACGTTTATCAATTAAGCGTTTGAAGAGTTGCTTAAGGTATTGCAGTAGCAACCTATGCGACTATTCACTTTATCAATGAAATGTTTGGAAAGTTATTTAAGACTAAAATTTTGACACTTCAAACTTAGGAAATTAAAAAAAAAAAATTTCCTTGGTAAAAGAAATTAAAAAAAATTGAATAAATACCCCTAATAACATTGGAATATATATCAAATATCAATTTTTATTTAATTATTTAGGTGCTATTAATTATTTTAGAATACTTGGAGTTTATTAAAGGTACTGGAATGCTTGACATAGGAACATATATCAAACACCTTTCTAAATTGAAGATTTAAAATGACTCATATGGACTTATTATTATATGGGACAAAATGCCAATAATTTGGATATGAATTAGAAAACACATGATAAGAAAATGAAAGCTCTTTCAATTACCACTTTTCAAGCATATTCTAATTTAAAGTAATTCATAATAAAAGGCCGAAAAAATAATGGGAGTCGTTGAAAAATTGATCCGGCATCGCACGTAACGAAGCCATTTAAATTCAAAACGTTTTGGCTGGTAAAATGGTATAGGGTAAAAACATCGTAAGAAGAGGGTAGGTAAGAATATCAACGACAAATGACCTACTCGTTCATTCTTGGCATTGATATTAGAATCCGAAAACTGTGGAAGAACATGGTGTTGTAATGTGTTTAATACGTCCCTCTTGGGTGATCAAATCTACTACTATTTAGCGCCCAATTGGCTCATGAATTTGGGGAGGACAATGCCCGGGATGTTCCATGATGTTTGGCATTCACGAATTACGACAAGGGAAACTGAGGTGTCCGCCGCAATTGTTTGAGTAAATTAATCTAAACTAATCATGATTGACTTGCCCTTTTGGCCTCTTCCTTTTCCACATCGATTTTTTCAATAATCTTTTGATGTGGTCAAGGGACTGTCAACAATTAGGGTTTTTTAATAGAAGTTACAAGATCATCTTTAGCCTCGGATCCTTCATCCACTGTTTTAGATTGAAAACCCCTCCAAAGTCTTTAGAGGATAGATGGAGGTCCTCAATAGGTAAGGAGGAACCAACCATGCATCAAGAACTTCCATTATAAGTGTTTTTATTTTTTATTATTTTTACTTTTACTTCTTCAGCTAAAAAAAACTACTACTTAAAAATAAAGTAAAATATTTTTTAAAGAGAGATTCATTTAAAATCTGGATGTAACATTTTAAGAAATTCTATTAAGTTTAAAGTTGATTTAAGTTTATGAAGCTTTAAATGTCAAGTTCTTTGTAACATTTTTTCCAAAATTTTAATAATAAAAATAACTTTAAGTGCATTACTTGAAAAAAGAAAAAAAAAAATTGTCAATATCTGATCAACGTCCCTTTTCCATTTAAGCCTGTTGGATCTTTCTTTATTTGCCAAGCCAAAAGAGAGAAAAATTGGAAAATTAATCCACGATCCAATATTTAGGCATACTTGTATTATATTAGCTTTCTCTTCTAGCAGATATGCAACGCAATTGTGAATGAATAAAAGGAAATATCGAATTTTACCAAAAATTGTCAAACAATACTAGAGAAAAAAAAATTACAATCATAATTCCATAGTCAAAATCCACATAAAATAAACTCATGTAATGTTTAAAATATTTAACCTTAGTGCTTCGGTCCAAATGTTGCCATCTAATTTAATTTCAGTGGGACTAGTCGTAAATGTCATAAAATTAATTTAAAGCTAAATGCAGATGACCAACTTCGAGGATATATATATTTTAATTACGAATAAAAAACCCATTAATTTGTAAATGTTAGCATCATTACTTGTGTTTGACAAATTTATCAAGAACACCAAGAAGCATCAAAACCCTAAATTGCTTAACGCAAACACATGACATGAGGAGGACACCATCTGGTTTCGTCTTCCTATAACTTATAAGCTATGTTTGTGTATGTGGATAAGAAAGGAAATAAATGGGGTTGATGGCTTCCTGAAACGATTGGTATTTTCAAGAAAAAAATGTCTCAATGGTTACACGTCTTATTCTTTTTTTTTTTGTTTCTTTGTATTGAATCCCCTCTCTTTCCTCTTGTTCTTGTGCCTTTTTTCCATAATAACGAAGGCAGGAGGAGGTCCACTGGCAATAATAGTGACTATACAGATCCCTATGTCCCCTATACTTTTCTTTCAATTATCGAAAATTTACAAAAATTAGTGACTATACAAAAAGTGCCCTCATGAATTTCTTAGGATTTGCTTCAAAACACTTGCTGTCAACCAAAAATATAAAATTTAGCCACGTGTGACATCTTAAAATAGTGGACATATCAACTGTCTTTTCTTCCTCTTATTTATAATAATGTAGTTAAACCCAGTTTGACCGGTCTAATTGATCCAATCCAATCCAATTGTGAACCCTTGACTCAAAATAAGTTGATTTGAACAAAAAAAGTCATATTAATGGACTTGATCAACTAGGCTAGTCCGACCTCGATCTTGACAACCCAGATGGTTTGAATGTCAATTTTTTTTTTTTTTAGAAATATTGAAAAAAAATTGCAATGACATCAAGAAAAAAGTATAATGATAAAATTCTATTTATTAAATATATATATATATTAAAAGCATAAATTTTAAAATTAAACCATCACTTTTTTACTTAATACCATTAAAGGTACTAAGAATGATTAATAAGGATTAGAATCAAAATATGATGATGGTGGTTTTATGATATTTGATCAGACCAATAATTCATAACCCAATTATTTTTGTTTTATATTTATGTTTCATTATAAATTCATGGATTTGTTTAGACATATTATTTATTGAATCATGTTTCTTATTTCCATTTAAATTCATGTGAGTTTGATTAAGTTATAATTTAATTGATTATATGATTTGATTACATTTAATATTTTACACACAGTTAAATAAAATATAAATGACAGTTATAAAATTTAATGAAATGAGTTCAATCTAGGTTCGACTCTTCAACCCTTGATCATTAACCTTGCGGCTCGAAGTTTGGTCCGTATTTGATTACCGTGGTTTACGATATAATTTTTTTTTTTTTTTTATCTATTCTACATTGTGTATAGTTTCATGTATTATGCATTATATGATCTTAATACTTTTGCTTTCTCTCAATGTTTACGGAATAATCAGTACTAGGTCAACCCGTTCATGGCATTTAAATGCTCAATTTATCTAATGAAAAAATATTTAGTTTTAAAAATTTGGAGAATTAATGAGATTTTGAATGTCCATATAATTTTCTCTTAATTTACTTAATACAACAGATCATACATATATGATTGGCTAAAAATATCGTGAAAACGAATGTGAAATCTATGAAACACTTCAAACATTCAATCCTATCAGAATATAAAAATTTCTAAATACTATTTTCCAAAGCTTTTCAATATTTAGTTGCGTTCTAAGATCTTAGGTAAAAGAGAATCTGCAATAATGGTGCAGCAATAAATTGAGTATCTTTGGTCCATTATCATTTTAATAAAGCAGAAATAATAAGTAACATTATTGGACCATTATTATTATTTACCTACTCCTCTTGTATCTTTAGTGTTACGTTAATTCTATTAATTGAGAACTGTGATTGATTATAGTATATATACGTTTGGTCATAGTTGGAAGGGTAAGATATGATACCATTTAATACACGAGCATTAACAGTCCTAATAAACTCACCGTGATAGGTGAGAGTGAGGCTGTGAGCTAAACAACATAATACTGTATAGTTACAATATCGCACACTGGTTTACACTTCAAGGGCCTCCTTTCAAACCGCTAGTTTGGCACGTCAAGAAAATGATGAATTATCAACCACAATTCACAAACATAGTCAATGAAATGTGTTTATCAAAAACAAAAACATATGCTACTTCTTTACAATAACCTAAAAACATGGATCTATTTGTGTGATTCTCTCTCTCCCTCTCCCTTTTTAATCTTTCTCCATGACCATTTGTCTCATTTTACAGAGTAATCATCAGTTCCATTATACAACCTGAAGCCATATTAATTTACACCATCACGGTTTTGATTTGATCCGGTGGGGATTAAGAGAATCAGCCAGTTATACTCATAATCTTTTTTTTCAATTAAAATTTTTTAATCTTTTTTACTTTCTTCTTTAATTTTTTTTTCTTTTGCTTTTAGTTATCCTTAATTCTTTCTTCGGTATAATTCGTCATCTTAAAATTCACAAATCAATAGATTAAATTACTACATTAATCACTAATAACGTTAAAATTTAGATATACATGTTTCATAATTATGGTTGACAAAAGCTTCGAGAGGAAAACTACCCTAAAATTTTATAAATATTAAATTAAATGATACAAACACTAAAAGAGGATATAAAACCTTATTTCTGTTAGAAGCAAATCTTATTTCTAAATAATAATGAGTAATGTTTCTCCTTTTATTATTTTTATTTATTCAAATCTTTATATTGCTCATTAAATTCACATTCATTTTTTTTTCCTTTATGCCATGACTACTTTTTGCTTCTTCTTCTTCTTCTTCCTCCTCTTTTGGTATATAGGTGTGTAGACCCACCATGGACTCGTGGAAGGAGCGGCTCCTATACAAATTATGACTCATAAATTTGGGTCATGGGCAATTCCGGCATTTGGTCATGGTTTCGATTTGAACCATGGCAATGTCTACCTATAAATGAGGTAGTGAGATATACAGATTTAAGTATCACATGCATAGAGGGTGAATAACAATAGCACTTCATAAGAAAGGTGGCGAATATTACCATGGCTGAAGATTTGAATACTAGTTATAAATTTTTGAACTAAAAGATAAGAAAACTCGTTTATGTATTGTTAGCATGAACATTAACTACAATTAAATTGCAAGGTTATAAATGATAAGCCGATTTAGGGCCGAACTAATGTGAAAACTGTTAACAATGTAGTGATTTGAATTGAAAAGATAGTCTGAGGAGGTCAGGAGTGTTGTTAGAACAAAGCTTAAATAAGAGGCAGGTTTATAGGATTTTAGGATGACAAGGCTTGTTAGAAAGAGATATGCATGAATAAATTGAATCTCACATCAAAAATGGGAAACTACTAGGACTGATTATAAGGTGATATGACAACGACGTTAAGTTTATAAGGAGAAGATTATAAAACCCTCAAGCCCTTGGAAGCAAGGAAGTAAGGAGTGAAGGATTAAGTCCAACATGGGCGAGAAGAAAAAGTAAGTAGTTTATAAGTTCAAAATAGTGATTAACAAATAGTTAGGAACTCTTGATAAGTAGTTTACCCACTAAACTACGATTATGTTGGGATAATACGAATACTACTTGAGTGGATGTATCTAAATGGAAGGGGTGGATAAACGAGAGTGGGAAGTTTCAGGTGAGTGCTGAATCGAATAACGAGCGACTCCGGATATGCTTCTAGGATGACGAGACTTCTAAAAAAGAGTGGGTGAGAACTGAGAATGACTGAATCATACATCAAAAAAAGGAAAGACTAAATCTGATTATATGTCAATTCGACAAGGATGTAATATGTTTAAAGGAGACATTGGAACACCTAAACCCTTAAAGCAAGGATTAAGATTCAAAAGTTCCAGAGAGAGCAGTTTATAAAGTGCCGTAATAATTAACAAATTAATACTGGTGAAAAACTATTGATTCAAGTGGATAAAACAGCCATATTAATCATTGTAAGATATGAAGGTCACTAAATTAATTGTGATTTTAACCTCTCTTTTTTTCTTTTCTTTTTCCTTAAGACTGTTACAGTGGTTGGGCTGTCCTTTACGACCCCTCTTAGCAAAAACAGTAATGTTTCTTTTAAATAGCGGGGCATAGTGTATTTAACCAAGATGGGTACACAACACTCAACTAACCAAATAATCAAAGTATGCGCCACATCATCCTCCGTCTTGTTTGCTCGGATTATGACTTGCCATTCTCACTTGTAGGCTCAAGTTCAAATAGCTGTCTCCTGCTTCAGGAGACAAATGGACCACACTTGCCCTCCTAACATTACATTAAAGACAAATATAGGACCATAGCTTATTCGTCAATAAAAGACTTTCGTAGGATTTTACATCTTTCAGACTCTCTTTCAACTTTCAATCACGTAAAACATGTTCGTTTGTAATTTTGTCATTTAATTCATAGTTTAGACTATTGGAATCGTAATTTAAAATTTTGATTGTAACATATGACCAATGATTTTATTACACGATTTAGAGAGTATGACGTACAGGTGGTGGATTGACTTCGACTTTCCAGATCAGAAATGAATGATAAGACGCTTGTTAATTATGATTTCTTTTTTTTAATTTTTTCCAATTATGCAACGCTGTAAGAAAACAGGGAAAATGAATATGCTCTATTCCAGGTTTTATTGGGAGATAGGGTCTCGGTATAAAGTTAGGTTCATTATCGTATAAAATCTTATCTCATTTTATACTATAATATCTTTAAAGGAAAAATTATATATATATATAATAATTTGTGTTTTAAGGTTCTACCAAATCATAACATGCTTTTTTTAAAAAAAAAATATTTTCAAACAAACATATGACAAGTGTTTTAAAAGTTGTGTTAATGCTAATTAAGGATAAGCGTTAATGCAGTAATTAATTATATTAAAAACAATTATAAAAGTTGCGGGAAAGTAAAACAAAATGCAGAAAATATAAGAAAAGAAAAGAATTAACACTTTTGACCATTGGACATTCTTCGGCTACTCTGAAGACCTTAATTAGGATTCACACTTAATTTTAAATTACACGTTATAAATGTTTATCGAAAACAAAAATATAGATAAATGGTTTTTCATAAAACCTCAAAACATAGATTATATTTTTATAATCCCAATTCTCAACATAGCTCAGTTTTTAAGATCCCAATAAAATAAGGATAAATTATAAAAATTTCGAATTTACTGTGTTGTGAATGTTAAGGTTGGATTATACGACTTTCTGCAACCCCAAAACAAAGGTCCAATCTCTCTGTCATGTTATCATAAGCAAGGTATCGTCCTTTTCAGAACCTACAAAAATCTTCAAAAATTAGCAACTTTCACTCGTTCCCCGTACGGTTTAATGACCGGTTCTTGTCTGCACAATATGCCAACTGGTTCGAGGACAGTACTTTGCCACGCCGAACACTGTTTTTATGGTTGCTATTTCCATCTCGGATTTCGTAAGATTTGATTTCAGGTGGATTCATATTTCATCTTTAACATATTCTATTTATATTTTCATTTCTTATCGAACCGGTATAAGTCTAAAAGATGCGTGGAATTGCATAGAGATTATAAATAATAAAATTATAATATAGTCATATTTATTTATATTGTAATTATATTTTCATATAAAGTATTATGTTGTATATTGTATTTTTTTTTCTATAATTGGATTCTTAATCATGTTGATCATATGTATGCATCAAATTTATTATTATCAACAAATACATGTTCATGTCATACAACTTATCTGATATTAGTTATTAGATTATTTATGTAAAGCAATAAACTTAACGTGGTTGATCGTATCGATAAGAATGGTTATTAGATTATTTATTAGAAGGATATTTTAACAAGTTTAGGTTTTGGAAAACCAATTGATTTGCTACGAAGTTCTTAGTTATAAAAATAGGGTTTAAAGGTAGATTAACACTCTAAATACGGTTTTGAATGTAAGGTAACAATTAACTATTCTGAAGGTTTTGTTTGAATTCATGGTCATAGATTTTATTAGAGTTTGTTAAATTTTATTATTTTATTTCAGTTATTTCGATTAGGACACAAATTTAACGTTTTCGGTCTCTTAAGTGAGGTGTGTAGACTAAGGTTGAGATTTGGATTTGTCTTAAGAATTTAATCCATACTTACATGGATTTGATGTTTAGGATTTTGTTTCACAATTTAATTTTATGATTTTTTTTAGTGGATATGACTAACATGTTAGATTTCTAGTTTCCAATTACTTTGATCAAAATTCAGCAAAAAGTCTTAGAATTTACTTAAATGGTGTGATTTAAAGTATAGATATAGTCAGAGACTAGAACTGCCTTGGACTTAGACTTGTAACTGGCAGTTTTGGGTCCTTCAAATGGGGAATTGGCCCTAGAGCCATGGGACTCGATTCCGAGTGAGGGCCAAAAAGAGGTCGATTTACGAGTCTAATTTGGGATTCGTAAATCAAATTTAGATTTTTTTTAAATTAAAAAAATTACAAATTCAAAACTGTTAATTCTTGCAAATTTGAAGTTAACCCATCACTAACTCGTGAAGAGGAACCACCTCAACAGTTCATCATTCTGGATTAAAACTGCCGGACCGGCTTTGGACCGTGCGAATCAAAGTGCACCCCCCTTAATTCATAACAAAGAATCTCTTGCCGGAGTTAGTTGTAGGAGAAGCTGCACGATTATGCTTGCAGTGTATAGGATCGGTGTTGCTGTAAAGTGCGTCGCCGTCCATTCAATACATCATCGTATCCTTTGCCCATTGAATAAAGGATTTTAGTTTGATATGTAATAGCAGAAAAAGATGAGCGATGTGATGTGACTATAAAACTCCACAACTGTCCTTTTTATCATCGAAAGTATAATAATATTAAAATAATTACAGAATTTCAACAGAGAAATGAAATCTAGTAATTTAAAATCTGGTTTAGCATTTCTTTTCATTAGACGAATGTATTTTGCTTAATTATTACTAGAAACCTTACTATTTAAGAAAGAGAATGTCCATAGATGCCGGATTATAAAACAAGAAAAATGATAAACAATTAAAAAAAAAGAATTTTAAAAAGTTTATTAAGAATTATATGTTTATTAATTATTGAATCAATTATTTTTATATTGTTTGGATAATAAAATCTATAAAAATATTATTAGTTTATTTAAATTTTTTAATGAATTTTCTTAACTTTTTTTTTCTTTATAACTGCTTATCATTTCTCGTAAAACGAAGCCTTCAAAAGCAAATTGATCAAAATTAATACAGATATGAGATATTAATTAAATAATATTCAATAAATATAAATATATAAATGAATAAATAAATAAGCAAAGCCCAGGTGGACAATTGAGCTACAAAAAGTCGTATATCTTAGAAGAGTGAATGAAGTAAACTGTAGTGATGTCCTGCTGCTCGAGAAAGACAAGGTAAATGCTCAGGTGTATTGCCCCACCATAAGATCGGACCTTCAAACAGCAGATTTCGAAGATTGCTTTATTTAATTATTTATTTATGGAAAAAAAATATTTTTAATTTTTAATGTTTATTTACTTTTTTTTTCTTATTTGAGTTATTAACTTTTTTTCTTTTTATTTTTATTTTTAATATTTTTAAAATCTTATAAAAATAATATTTTCATTAAATATATTATTTTTTTTTATCTATCTTAGATATGTATTAACTTCCAATTAGTCTTGAACCACCTGATCAAGATGATTAGAGTGCATACAAAGTTTTTCCTAACTCTCTCTTTTTTTACTTTTAATTATTATTTTTACATTTTTATTATATTATGTTTATAAAAATATTCAATATTATTATTTTATTAATTTACTTATTATGAAAAATTTAAAA
The DNA here is from genome assembly GCA_037954665.1 of Laguncularia racemosa. NCBI lineage: Eukaryota > Viridiplantae > Streptophyta > Magnoliopsida > Myrtales > Combretaceae > Laguncularia > Laguncularia racemosa. The sequence goes on from JBBMOL010000040.1 coordinate 2,626,962, forward strand.
TTGATATATCTAATGAATGGACGGAAAAAAGTTAATAAATTTGATATATGTCTTCTTCTTTTTTAAGATATAAAACATGTTCAAAATTCAAATAAAAAAATTAAGAGCTCATAGAAAAAAGTTGGTATATATTAAGAATTAAAAGTATAATATTTTTTCTTTATTCATTTAATTTTCCTTCTTCCTCTCCTTGAATTTGATATTGATGAAAGCTGTCCATGCAAGCATGAGTAATGGAAAGGGGGTAAATATTACTTTTAAAAACAATTACATAAATATTGTACCCACAAAATATATTCTTAAAATAGGTTGTGAAGGTTTGGATTATGTATGTAACTTTAGGGATATGCAAAAATTCTAAGTTGGTCTGTGCCTTCAACACAAAATCCCCCCCACTTCTCACTGTCTAATTTTTTATTCAATTTATACTCACCGTTGATTTATAAATACGTGATAATAGTACAAAAAATAAAAAATATAAATACGAAATACACAGAAACACACAACCTACACAAAATACCCACAAACCTAGATCTCATTTTGCTCCCATTCACACGTAGGAAAGGGAAGAAAGAAAAAGTAGTGATTTTGCACATGTTAGAAAGATTTGCCCAGATCTAAGCGTTTTTAATAGCTAATCTTAATTGTGGCATGGTTTTTTTAGAAAAGTTGAAGTCTTTTTATCTGTATTGAAGTATTTTTATCTATGTTTGTATTTGATATAAGATTTTATAAAAATATTAGTATAATTGTATATTTTATAGAAAAGATTACTTACTATTGCTAAATTATAATTTATTAAATATGATTTATATAGATATTGCATGCGTAATATGTAATATTAATTTTTGTATCAGAATGAGGATTGAATACTGTAAACAATATGAAATATGTAGAATGTTGAATAATTGTTGTAGTATTATACAAAAATTTTGAAATATTTTGTTGAAAAAATATAATTGAAAAATAATTTTGAACAAATATTTGAAAAAAAAAATTGTTTGCAAATAATGGAAGAAAATTGAAATTAAAATTAAAATTAAAATTAAAAGTGAAATTAAAATTAAAAGGAGAAATGATAATGTTGTAAAATCATACGTAAATGGTTATGATTTTTAGTAGCAAAAATGTTATTCAAAAATAACATCTAACAAATTTTTAGGAATAAATCATTTGCCAATAATGGGGAAAATTTTAAATATTTGAAATATTATAGAAATAAATTTTTTTATTAAAATTTTTAGAATGTTGTTATTGGAAATTATCATATTTATTAAAAAACTTGTAATTTATATATACTATGAATATGGGAAAAATAGCTGATTACATGAAGTTAATCTATGCATTTGGAAATATTGTGGCCGGTAACTAAGGGCAAGAGTATAACATGGATCCGGTAAAGAAGTTGAAAATGAAGAAAAACGTTAGGTACAATAAATTTTTATACAAAACATGTCGCAGCATTAGAGTTGATCCAACTAAAGTGGGGTTGAGATAATTCACAAGCATCCTATGCTCCATGGGGACAATACATGTTATGCATTGACGACAATTAGAGACGACGAAGATGTTGAAAATTTTATTGAAACGGCTAGATCATATAGAGATCATGACATACAACAATTATTCACCAGAATTTCTGACAATTTGGGGGGGGGCGCTTCGGTAAGGCAGACATTTGATATAAGTAATCAACCATAATCATCACATGACATTGTAGAAATGCGGCTAAAGCTGTAGATATTTCAATCCTCAATTCTAACTCCAATAGAAGTAAACGATGATGATGAAATAGATAGAGTAATTACTCAAGTGTTGTAGTGACCAGAGATGCGGGATCCGTACATTGTTCATGTGAGAGTGAAGGCTGTAACTAACACTGATGGTAGAATGGGTGTTGAGCAGAACAACAGCGATAACGAGGAGAGTTCCGATGAGGAAAATGAGGAGAGTGAGAATGAGGGAGATGAAGTAATGGAAGAAAAGTCTCTAACCATACATACTTACTTGAGATAGTCAATATATCAAGCAAAGTAGGCTAAACCACTTACCATGCTGGTTAGAGATCCTGTTTCATATTACAATTACGGGAGCGATAATGGTTACATTTATTTTGAGCAAGAGTAAATCAATATTTGCAGTAGTTTGAGCAACAATGACGATTTATAGGGGCATCAGATTCAGGACAAAAGCAGATGTCATTCAAGCACTGAAGTTTTATCATGCAAAGAACTATTGCAACTTCACTATTGTAAAATCAAACCCACTACTGGTCTGTTAATTGTATGAGAAGGGATGACGGTTGTAAAGGGAGGCTTCGAGCTCAAAAGAAGAAGTTAGAGGGCATGTTCATGGTGACGAGATTCGAAGGTCAACACTCATGTAATAACCCACTAATTAGTCAGGATTACTCACAGCTGGATTCCTATCTCTTTGCCAACCGGTTTGTAAATCTTCTTAGGGAGAATCCCGATATGAAGGTGGCTGAGCTAACTTCTGTTGTTGAATAGGAATTTGGCTACAGGATTAGTAGGGGACGGGTTTAGGAGGGAAAGAAACAAGCTATCGAGCTCATATACAGGAACTAAGAGAAGTCTTACAGATAATTGTCAAAACTTCTCAATGCAATAGAAAATACGAATCCCAAAACATAAATAGAATGGGAGTGGAGCAGATTGAGCACCCTCGAGGTGTCCACTTTGAAGTGGGTATTTTAGGCCTTTGGGCCGTGCATCATAACGTGGAGATTCCTTAGACCTATTGTTACCATTGATACCACATTTTTGTATGGGAAATACACCCATAAGTTGTTAATTGTTTGTGGCATTGATGGTAACAACCATATACTTTCGCTAGCATTTGCTTTGGTTAATCAGGAGACAGTTGAGACATAGGGTTGGTTTTTGCGAAAACTGAAGGAATATGTTGTTGACGACCATGAAGGTCGTGAAACCATTTGCCTCATATTGAATAAACACGCAAGCATAAGATCAATAGTCCGAGAAGAAGCGAATGGATGGGGGGCCTCCATTTGCAGTGTGGTCGTTTTGCTTCCAACACGATGCGAGCAACTTCAACTTGGTACATAAAAACACCTATTGCAAAAAGTTGGTCACATATGCTGGGTTGCAAGCACAATCTCGTAAGTTGAATTATGTGATGGAGCAAGTAGGGATAATTTTGCTGAATATGTGGACGTTAGCTCATGACGACTGCTATCGATTTAAGTATATGACCTCCAATGCTGTTGAAAGCTATAACTCCGTATTAAAGGGGGCTTGAGGATTACATGTGACTGCTTTGGTGAAGAAAATGTTCTATAACCGCGTCAAGTACTTTGTGTAAAAGCGAACGAAGGCATTGAAGAATATAACGAATGGTAGAATTTTCACCAAATATGCAGCCAAAATGATCGACCAATGGAGTTCATGAGCTAGCCACCATAGGGTTATTAACTACAGTAGACACGATAAAGTTTTTGAAGTCTTTACTGGTAATCATTGCATCGCCAGTAGATTAAGGGAGGGGGCCAAACACACGTTGTTGACTTTGCCCGCAGCACATGTAGCTGCCAGAAGTGGCAGATATACATAATTCTATACTCACATGCACATGCAGTGGCCGCCTTGCTTAAGCTTGATATGACACATTCTATACCCGATTGGTATAGATGGACACATAAGGACTAAACATATACAATACACTTCATGTGTATAGGGGACGAGTTGGATTGGGCGCCAATGCACTTCCCGAGACTCCACTCAAGGGGATACCTCATACGGAAGAGGGGAAAGTGAAGGCGGAAAGATACCACATGGAGATGGACAGTAAGAAGCATTTAGATCAAATCGCATGTGGAATTTGTGGAGGGGGGGCATAATAGAAGAATGTACCCACGTCGACGCGATAATGGTAATTGATGAATACAACTACATATTTCACTATGTTCGACATTGTATTTATAATGCTAACATTAGCTTTTTCTCTTTTGCAGATTAGGTGAATCCTCAGCTACTTCATTTATTAAAACATGGCAGAAGGGGGATATTTCATATTCTGTATATATACATGCAATTTTATCATTCATTGAGAAGTTATTTTGAATGTCAATTTGTTTAGAAATTTGTTAAATTTTATGAAATATTTGAAGACGTAAAATCGTACATGTACACATTATTGGTGCACGGAATGTGTACTGATTTATTACAAATTGTAATGATACATAAATTTTATCATTGTAGTATATCGTATACATAGGCAAATAATTAAAAACCTATCTCTTACCCCTAGTGAAATGCCTAACTAGCTGAGCAAAGGTGTTGGACGACCTTGTATACAGATTTGGAGGAGATTCAAACTCTTGGGTGGCATGCTAGTGGGGAGAACTATTGAACGCTCGCAGTTGCATAGGAATCCACTGATGTAGCTGATTCGATAATTCACCCTGCTTCACAGGTTCCTTCCCTTCCCAAGGCGTTGCCTTTGTGGAGTCGGTGGTGTTGGTACAAGACCACATTGTATGCACAAAGGGAGCTGAATTTATCGGCAAAGATAAACCCCCTTAATAGCTATAGAATGTATGCACGAGTAGCTCGATATATTTGCTCTACATCGGTGTTTGGTGGGAATAGCTAGAACATATCATGGAGCCATATTATACTAATACGCTTACCTCTACTGTTGAACCCAAGTCTCACCCCCAGCAGTTCTTCACATATTGTTCCCCAATCCAGGTAGCTACTCCCTGTAACTACCTATCCATTGGCGGGGAGTCCTAGCTGGATCTCTACATCCTATAGCATGATGGTAAACTTCCCCATCAACATGTGGAATGCATGCATCTCTGGACGCCATCTCTCCACCGGTGTTGTAATCATGTGCCAATCAAGAGGTATGTACGACAGCCAACTAACACCTTCGAATCTAGCTAGCTACAAGTATGGTTCCATTTACTTGTCGAATGGGATCGTTTGCTTGTCACGATAGAGTGACAACTCACGCTGTTGTACAACGGGGGTTGCTTGCTCCTATGCCAACAACATGTCAAATGTTTTCCTATCTTTAATGCAACGTAAACTAATTGATAAGTAAAACGTCTGTTATCTCTTTGTCTCAGACTGCTTATGATCTATGATTGGCCTGCTACGTCAAGACTGAAGGATCAAAAGGTCCAGACTCTATCTATTATGCAAAATCGTACAAATAATTCACATTTGCGACCAATATAAAATTTTTCAGTAATTAATTTTATAACCCAGTCTACAAAAGCATACAAATAATCCCACATTACAACAAATACAAAATTTTTTGCTAATTAATTTTATAACAATTAATTAATAACATATTAACGACTAATCATATTTAATTAACGAATAATTATCAACTACTTACTTTTATAACTAATTCTACTAAACTATACAAATATTTTACATTTCTACCTAATATAATATTTTTCACTAATTAAATTTAAAGCAATAAATTAACGATATATTGAAGACTAATTTTCTTTGATTATCGGATACTTAATAACTAATTAATATTATAACTCAATCTACAAAAGCATACAAATAATCCCACCTTACAACAAATACAATTTTTGTTTACTAATTAATTTTACAACAATTAATTAACGATATATTAATGATTAATTATCTTCAAACGTAGTGTTTGAATGGTAATATTAAACAGTAAAAATAGGGAAAATAGAATGATATAATAGAGCTATATTTATAAAAAAAAAAGAGAGAGAATTTATTTTTTGTAATAGCATGTTTTAAATTTGAAAATAAATTGAAAAAGAAAGAATTATTTTGAAGCTCTACATCTTTGACTTAATGCCATTCATTAAAAAAAAAAAACTTAAAATGGTCATGATATATCAATATGTATGTGATTATATTTTGACATGAGTTAATAGTATAATAAAATAATTTAGAGTGTTTTTAGCTCATCTTTTTATTGTTGTTTTGGCATCTGTTTGATATTGTCGAGTCTAATTTTTGAATTTTCCATTCTTAATCCGATCTAGACTAGACCCTATGCTCATCTAATATAGATCCTCGACTTGAGTTAGGAATTTCGTTTAGTTTTGGAGTCGCCACCCAACTGTGGTTGGGAAAAATTGAATTAAGATTAATGGAGCGGATTAGTCTTAATTTGGACCACTAGTCGTCATGATTTCCTCTTCTCATTTTTTTGTGAAAAGAGGAAAAGGGAAAACCAGAATTTCTAAATTTAGAGGCTAACCTATTAAAACCCTAAGGTTACCACCTAATCTCTTAAAATTTACTCAATCTAGAAATGTCTTTTATTTTATTTTTTGTTGCCTTTTATTGTGTTTTTGAGTGAATTATTTTAAGAAAATGATTTTTTATTCTTTTTAAGGTTGCCCCAAATGGGTGCCTACGTACCTGTTATTCAGGATCAAACAAGCCGTAGTTCGCTTTTCCTGAAAACTTTAAGTGTGTTTGTGAATTTTAATTGTGAAATTTCTTTTGATATATGTTTTTTACCATTTTAGAATTTTTCTAAAAATCTAAGCCTAAGCTTGATAATTTGATTTTTTTTTAAATAATAATTTTGGAAAAAAATACCAATTTTGGATTTATTTGAGAAAGTAATTTTTCTAAGTGATAAAACTCATTTTTTTTTCTATTTTTTCAACTCATTTATACTATTATAAATTTTTATTGATTTTTTATGATTTTTTATAATTTTTTATTAATTTTTAATTGTTATTTGTTTTTATTAATTTTTCATAATTTTATAATTTTTATTTTTTTGATTGAAAATTTTTCTCCTAGATTTTTATCTATCCTATTTTAAAATCTAAATTATTTTTATTATTTTTCTAATATTTTTATTATTTTCTTTATAAATTTTCTACATTTTTATTATTTATTATTATAATTATATTTTTATTTTTATATCATTAAATCATAAAAAATCTAATTTCTAACATTTTTCTATCTGTTAAAATATAAACAACAAATAACAAATAAGTGAATAAATAACAATTAAGTAAATAAATTGATTTGAAATAACTAAAATAAACCAAATAAATAAATAACTAAAAATATAAAAAAAATCGAAAAATCCGACTTACCTGGATCCGGGTCGGTGTGCGAGTCGGGTCGAATCGAGTCGAAGTGGGTCGGGTCGGGTCGATCGGATACGGCGGTTGGGAGTGCTCGTTGATGGCGTTCCGACGGCTTTTTACAGCGGTTGAGGTGTTGATTCCTAGGTTCTCAGGGGTGAGGAATCCAACTATGGCGGTGGTTTGCTTCAGAAACGCCTCCTGGTGGCTGCCCAACACTTGATTGGTGGTCGCGGTTTCGAACAACTCCGGTGAGCTTCGATTCTCTCATTTTTCTCACTTTTGATCCGTCATTCTGCCCCCCCCCTTTCATCCTCTATTTATAGGCGTTCGAAAACCCTTCCAAATAAGCTCAAATCCTTGATTTGGATAAATCCGAATTTTTTCGTTTTTTAGATTTGAGTTCATCCAACATATTTGATGCCGATTCGTTGTAATCTTGTGATTTATCTAGATGATTCGGTTTTAGATTGATTGAAATCCAAAAAGATTTGAAGAAATCCAGCATTTTTGGCCTCGTCAGACTTCTGCCAGATTTTTCTCCGGCTGGGCTCGAGGAAGAAGACGATCATGTGCGAGGCACGTGTCTTCTCTCGGCCAATTGCATGCTGCCACGTGGCGGCTCCAGGGGAAATGAAAGAAAAAATTTCCGAGCGCACTCGGGACCTCAGGCTTTCTCACACGTTCTAGGCGCACACATGAGCCAGCTGAGCTGGCCCAGATCTCGATTTTTTTATGTTACGCAAATTGTATATACGCGATACAATTTTTTATTATTTTTGTTTTTTTTTTTGAAATTTCAAAAATTTATAAAAATTGTTTAATCCTTTTATTGCCATTTCTACAATTATTTTCCAAAATTGATGTATTTTTCCTATTTATTTTATTTTTTGAATGTTTTTCCTATTTTTGCTAAATTAGAGAAAAAATTGGAAAAAATTGGAAATTAATTATTGTTGATTACTATTGATCATTAGGGCAAAAATAGGGTGTTTACAGCTGCCCCTCTTTGTAGTAAAGTTTGGAAAAACTTAACTACAAAGATAAGAAAGACGCCATTTTTGGCCTTTTGGTTGAATAGATAATGCCTTGGTTTGGCTGGTTATCTGGAATTTGGTTTCTAGTAGGAAAATGCTCCATGAGCTAATAATCCCACGAGTCTTTTGTGATGGTTGGTATTGCTTAGGAAATGGTCCTAATAATCTAGAGTAATGTATCCTCCTAAAAACTGCTGTATGGGTTGACTAATTGGCGATAGGAAATATTTCAAACATTGTTTAGGAGTGTAGAATAGCTGATGATAGAAAGCGTCTTATCAAACTAGCAACCTTGAAGAGAAGATTATCTTAGGAAGCGCTCTTATGAGCTGGCCACCTGTCAACAGAAGTGTCTGACTAGACTAGCGACTGTTTGGAAAAATACCTTCGAAGAGTGCTCTTACGGGCTGACTAATCGGCTATCAAAAATTTGAAAAAGTGCTCCTATGAGCTGACTAATTGGCATATTCGGAAAGTGCTCCTTTGAGCTAACTAATCGATGGATTCGAAAAGTGCTCCTCTGAGCTAACTGATCGATAAATTCGAAAGGTGCTCCTTTGAGCTAACTAATCGATGGATTCGAAAAGTGCTCCTTTTGAGCTAACTAATCGATATATTAGAAAAGTGCACCTTTAAGCTAACTAATCGATGGATTCGAAAAGTGCTCCTTTTGAGCAAACTAATAGATGGATTCGAAAAGTGCTCCCTTTGATCTAACTAATCGATGGATTCGAAAAGTGCTCATTTGAGCTAACTTTAAGGAAAGGTCTCTAGGAAAGTGCCCCTTCTTGGGCTGACTATCCTTAGCGGGAAGTGTCTTCTTAGACTCACGACCCTGGGGGAAAGATGCCTCGAAAGGTGCCCCTATAGGCTGACCCTGAGACAGGATATTTAGGAGAGTGCCCCATTGTGGGCTGACTAACCTATAGCATAGAGAAATGTCTCAAAAAGGTGCTCTTGTAGGCTGACCCTAAAAAAGGATATCTAGGAAAGTGCCCCTCTATGGGCTAACTAACCTATGACAAAATGTCTCAAAAAGGTGCCCTTATGAGCTGACCCTAAGAGAGAATACCCAGGAAAGTGCCCCTCTGTGGGCTAACTAATCCATGGTAGGAATGCATTTCTCGAAAGGTGCCCCAATGTGCTGACCCCACGAGAGGATGTTTAGGGAAGTGCCCCAATGTGGGTTGACTAACCAATGACAGGAAGAAATGTCTTGAAAGGTGCCCTTATAGGCTGACCTTAGAAAGAGATATCCAGGAAAGTGCCCTATTACGAGCTGACTAACCTTTTAAAGGGGATGTTTAGACAAGTGCCCCATTATGGGCTGACTAATCTTATGCTTTTGAAATATGCTTCTACTGACTGAGTTAAATGATTTGATGCTTTTCATGATATGTGGATGATAGTCATTTATTTTTTTTTAATGTTTGCCAATTCATCGTGGATAGCAACCAAACAACCAAACCTTCGTGCTGGTTTGCTTTTGCTTTGCTTACTCTTGCTTTGACACGGGGTTGAAAATCTTGATGTGCTTCATTTCTTGTGCGCATGGCTCTTTTGCTGGTAGTGTTATCCTACTAATGCACTAGGTTTTAATGCTCAAAAGTAGATAGAATTATATTACGAAATTTATTGAGATTCATCATCATTTTAGTGTTTATGATTCATTGATGGGTAATGTGTTTAGGAATATTTGTTGTAATGAGAATTGGTTAGAAGTATCGACTGTTTAGAGACATTAACTTTGCTTGTAAAAAAATAAAAACTAGACTCAACGAAATTTGTATCGAATATTGGCTTTCATAAACATTGGCAAAATTTCAATTTCCTTGCCTAAGGATAGTACATCTTTACAGCATCTGTATTAATGGGGTCTCTCAATTCCGAACCATCCATTTGAGTTGGTATCAAAGCACCTCCTGACAGAACCTTTTTCACCACATATGGACCCTCATAGTTCGGGTAAATTTCCCTCTGGAGTCTTGGACATTCGGGAGAACCTTCCTTAGCACCAGATCCCCCTCTTTGAAGTGTCGAGGCCTCATCTTCTTGTTAAATGCTCAGGCCATCCTTTGTTAGTAACACTAGCCATGACATAGTGCAGCGAGTCTTTTTTCATCAATCAGATTCAGCTGATCAAGTCTTTTCTTTACCCAGTCTGATTCAGTTAGCTGAGTCTCTGACAGAATTCTGAATGATGGTATTTCGACTTCGACTGGTAGCATTGCTTCCGTACCATATACCAATGAATATGGGGTAGATCCAGTAGATGTTCTTATTGAAGTCCTATAAGCCATGAGAGCAAACGGCAACATTTCGTGCCAATCTTTATAAGTAGTTGTCATTTTTTCGATGATCTTTTTGATATTCTTGTTAGCTGCTTCTACTGCCCCATTCATCTGAGGTTAGTAGGGAGTTGAATTTCTATGGTTTATGTGGAATTGCTGACATAAACTTGACATCGACTTATTATTAAGATTGTTACCGTTGTCCATGATGATCGACTCAGGAACTCCATATCGAGCTATTATGTCTCTTTTCAAGAAGTGGACTATTACCCCTTTGGTGACATTGGCATATGATGAAGCTTCTACCCATTTGGTGAAGTAATCAATTGCTACCGATATGAACCTGTGGCCATTGGATGCTGTCAGAGTGATTGGGCCAATTATGTCAATTCCCCACATGGAGAAAGGCCATGGTGCTGACAACAAGTGTAGCTCGTTGGGCGGAGCATTTATCCGGTTTGCGTATACTTGACACAAATGACAGTGTTTGACATATTTTATGCAATCCGATTCCATGGTTAACCAATAATATCCCAACCTCATGATTTTTCGGGCTAACATGTAGCCATTCATATGAGATCCACATACTCCTTCATGTACCTCTTTCATCAGTTCACAAGCTTCATTTTCGTCCACACATCTTAACAAGGTGGTATCAGATGATCTTTTGTAAAGTATAGACCCACTTAATAAGAAATGGCTTGCTAACCTTCTGAGTGCTCTTTAGTCATTCTTGCTAGCCATTTCAGGGTATTTGCTTTCTTGAAGAAAGGTCTTGATGTCGTGATACCAGGGCTTGTCATCTTGTGCTTTTTCAATTGTTAAACAGTAGGTGGGCCGATTTTCGATGTCTATTTTCATCGGTTGGACTTTGGCTCCCCCTGTTATCTGGATTATAGATACTAGTGTGGCGAGTGCATCTGCAAATTGATTCTGAGTTCTTGGGATATATGTGAAAGTAATTGCCTCGAATTCTTCGATTAGCTCTGTCAAATGTTGATGATATGGTACCGGTTTAGGGTCTTTAGTCTTGTATTCCCCTCTTGTCTGTAGTATGATGAGCGATGAATCCCCATATACTTCTAATTCGCGGATTTCCATTTGGCAGGCCATTTTGAGGCCGAGAATGCACGCCTCATATTCCGCGATATTATTGGTATATGGAAATGTGAGTCTTGTCGCTGCAGGGAATTGTGTGCCATCTAGGGATATCAACACTGCCCCAATCCCGCAACCGAATACGATGGCAGCTCCGTCGAAAAACATTTTCCACTTAGGGTTCTGCTCTATCCCATGGTCTTCTACCGATATATCTTCCACTGTTAATATATTTTCGTCTGGGAATTGAGCTTGTAGTTCTTGGGAATCTGTGTCAACGGGGTGTTCTGCCAATTGGTCAGCTAAGGCTTGCCCTTTCATTGAGTTCTGATTTATGTATGTGATGTCAAACTCTAATAAGAGAATTTGTCATTTAGAGATTCTCCCTATCAAAGCTGGTTTCCCTGCCAAGTATTTCAAGGGATCATGCCTTGTCAGTAGCTCAATATGATAATAAAGGGTGTATTGCCTTAACCGGTGCATGACCCAAATTAGAGCACAACAAGTCTTCTCCACCTCTGAGTACCTCTGTTCCCCATCTGTGAATTTTTTGCTCAAATAATATATGGAACGCTCTCTTCCCTCTTCACCTTTCTGCCCCAACACACAATCCATGGATTCAGGGAGTATAATGAGGTATAAGAATAAGGGCTTCCCTTGCTTCGGGATTATCAAGACTGGAGGTTTTATAAGGCAGTTTTTTATTGTCCTGAATGCTTCTTCGCATTCGTCGTCCCATTCTATTGTGGCATTCTTTTTCAACAAACGGAATAGTGGTCGGCACTTATCCATGAGCTGTGAGATAAAACGAGCTATGTAATTTAACCTTCCCAGCAAGCTTCTTACTTCTTTAACGGAGCGTGGGGAAGGTATCTCTAATATAGACTTTACTTTGTCAGGGTCGATTTTAATACCTTCCTGGCTTATGACAAACCTTAACAATTTCCCCGTTGTGATCCCGAAAGTGCATTTCTCTGGATTTAACTTGAGCTGGAATTTTCTCAATCGTTTAAACAATTTCCTCAAGATATCTATATGGCTTTCTTTCTCTTTAGATTTGGCTATCATGTCGTCGACGTATACTTCGACCTCTCGATGCATCATGTCATGAAGTATCGCGACCATGGCTCTCTGATACGTTGCCCCGGCATTTTTCAAACCGAAGGGCATGACTTTGTAACAGAAAGTTCCCCATGTTGTGATGAAAGTCGTTTTGGTTTTATCTTCTTCAGCCATTTTTATTTGATTATATCCTGAGAAACCGTCCATGAATGAGAAAAGATGGTTTCCTGCAGTGTTGTCCACTAGAACATCAATGTGAGGTAGGGGGAAGTTATCCTTTGGCGTAGCTTGGTTTAAGTCCCGGAAGTCTACGCATACACGTACTTTTCCATTCTTTTTCATAACGGGGACTATATTTGCTACCCATTCTAGGTAATCGGATACTTCGATGAACCCTACTTCTAGCAGTTTCTTGACTTCTTCCTTAATCTTTAGTAAGATGTCAGGCCTAAATCTTCTCAGTTTTTGTTTTTTAGGTTTGACATCTTCTCTTGTGGGAAGCCTATGAATCACTATTGATTGGTCTAGTCCTGGCATGTCACCATATGACCAGGCAAACACATCTGCATATTTTGTTAATAGCTCGGTTATCTCACACTTTTGCTCGGCACTTAAATTGGTCTCGATTTTGAGGTTTTTAAGTTTTTCCATGCTTCCTAGATTTATTGTCTCCACCGGCTCATCAATTGAAATTCCGCTTTGTTCATGTTTTTGCCAATTTTCTTGTATTATTTTGTTGTCAAGGATATCGCCTTCAACAATTGACCCAGCAGCGTTGGAAACGGTATCAGTGTTTTTATTTTCTACCTGCGCGAAATATCCCTGATGTTCGATGGTATGAGATATAGGTAAAGTGAAATGAAAGCATATATATAAGTAAGACAAACTGTAATTGAATTAATAAAGAAGTCTCAAAAATTTGTTCAATAATCGTTCTCTATCCTTGAGCTGACCTAGAGCTATTAATAGGATAACAGAACCAATTATTCAGAGCCAGATGCTGATTGGATGTGCGGGGGGTTGGGCTTCTATTACTGACGTCACCTTCACTTATCCAAGGCTCTTGAATGACAGTTGCTTTTCTGAAAGATTGTTGGAGGGGTGGAATACGCATTGGGGTGTTGTTTGGCTTTTCCTTCATCTCCTTTGACACCTCTGGCTTGTGCTTCTTCCCGAGCTGTAGGAACGTACCCTAGTCCAAACGTCCCTTGCTGCCCCTTCTTAAACTGATGGCCCTCCTTATTGGTCACCATGTTCACTTCATTAAATATTTGGAGGCTAAGGTCTTCTGAACCTTCCTCCTTGATGTATGGTATGGCAGTTTCTTTGTATATGGCGTAATCCTGCTCGCCCAGCACGATGACTATTTGGCCATTCACAATAAATTTGACCCTTTGGTGGAGACTGGAGGGTATGGCTCCAGCAGCATGTATCCAGGGCCTTCCCAAGAGTAGGTTTAAAGATCTTGGGATGTTAAGGACCTAGAAAGATATGTGGAATACTTGTGGACCAATCTCCACCGGTAGGTTTATCTCCCCTACTATATCTCTTTTTGACCCATCAAAAGCCCTGACCACTGTTGAGCTAGGTTTTATATTGCTAGGATCAACCCCCAATAAGTCGAGGGTAGCCAATGGGCAAACGTTGAGGGACGACCCGTTGTTGATGAGTACTCGGGAGACAATTATGTCATTGCACCTGACCACTATGAACAGTGGTTTTGTATGTTGGTCTCCCTCCTCTCCTAGCTCTTCCGGGGAGAAAGATATCTGGTCCATTGTGAAAATAGAATCCGCCACATGACTTATTTTATCTGTAGCGATGCCTTCTGGGACCTGAATCTGTTTGAGCACTTTGAAGAGTGCTTCCCTGTGGGGCTCAGAGGCTGTAAGAAGGCCTATGAGTGATATTTGTGCTGAAACTTTATTTAGTTGTTCCATTATCTTGTATTCACTCGCTTTGACCATCTTTGTAAACGCAACGAGCCCCTCTTCCTCTTCCTCTCCTTTCTCCATGTTGGGCTCTTCGGTCGGGGCTTTATATTTTGGGTCGTATATTCTCCTAGAGCGGGTGATTCCTCCCACCATAAGAGGTCTGATAGTCAAAAGGTGCAGCCTTATACCTCTCTGCCGGTATCGGGACATTAAATACATATCTTTTCTTCGGGATCTGTACCTCGGTTGACTGTCCCTCATAGCATTTTATGACCCTTGGCTTTTGATGAGAATTGATCATGTTTATAGATTTCTCCCCTTCCTTCGGCAGGTTGTCCTCCTTCTCAGACTCTGGCCCCCATTCGCTAGGTAGCCCATATACAGTCGGGGTATAAGAGTAGTTCACCAAGTAGTCAAATCTCCCATGTGATTCTCCCAAAGTGCCGACTGTTGGGTCTCCGGCTAACTATCTTCTTTTGATATGCGACTTTGGGGTTTTCTCTGGAACTTGACGGGACTTCCTCTTCTGTTGGTCAGCCGCCTTTTGCTTAGGGGCTTCTTTAGGAGCCGACTCCTCAGATGTGATCATGTTGATGACTGGCTTATGATTGGGCAGCGGGTTGGTGTTGACATTGGGTGTTGGGGTGTTAACAAAATCCAACTGTACAATTCCTGCGTCGATTAAGTTCTGGATTTTGTGCCGGAGCCTCCAGCATCTATCTGTAGAATGCCCCTCTTGACCTATATGGTAGTCACATTTGAGGTTCGAGTCGAAGTTTCTGGGCTTGTATCGGTCATTGGGGATTTCGAAGCTGATCAAGTTGTCTGCCCGCAGCCGAGCAAAAACCTGGCTGAGCGGGATTGGAATTGGAGTGGACTGTCTTGGGACCCTGGTAGTCTGCGTATGATTTGCCATGGAGTGCTGGGATGGGGTACTCGTGGTCTGAAATGTCACACGAGTTCCAGCCTTTTCTGCCTTACCGGAGTAGACCGTGCTGACGGTAGACTCTTTGGCTCTATTACCTCTTAAGGGCCTTTGTGTTGGTGTGACCCTGGGAGAATCCATTGTTTGGAGTCCGCCGGTGGTGATGGCACTTTCGATTCGGCACCCTGCAGCTACCACTTCTGCAAAGCTGGATGATGTCTGGCCTACCAGATGTGAGAAGTAGGTCTTGTCTAGGGTGTTGACAAATATGGATGTCAACTCCTTCTCAGAAATTGGGGTTGCTACCTTAGCAGTTTGAGCTCTCCAGCGCTGAGCATACTCCTTAAAAGGCTCAGTGTGTCTTTTTCGAAGACTCCTCAGATCAATCACGGATAGGGCGACTTCAATGTTAAATTTGTACTGGTCATAAAACGCCCGGGCTAGCCTTTCCTAAGTGTTGACATTATTGAAGTCCATGTGGGCATACCAGACCAACGTAGGGCCCGTGAGGCTGTCTTGGAAAGTCTGGATCATAAGTTGGTCGTACTGGGCATACTTGCTCATCTTTAGGGCATATAGCCTTGTATGCATTTTGAGGCACCCAGTCCCATCATACTTTTTAAATTCCGGGGTCTTGAACTTGTCAGGGTACACCTCTTCCTCGTATACTGGCAGACTGGTGATTCCGGCTCGCTCGAAACCATCAAGACCCTCAATTGTTTTCATTTTGTCGTGGAGCTGTTGGAAGAGTCTTTTCTCCATCTCTTTCTGTCTCTCCTCCATTTCTTTCTTCAGGTCATTAGAGGTTAGACCCCGGTTGATCCTTGGTTCATACTCAAAGGCCGGGTTGAGGTGGGAATTGATTTCTTCATACTCTGGAGGCTGTCCCTCCACTGCCTTCCCTTTCCTGGCCCCTGAATGCTCTTCTTGAGTCGGCTGGGTGGTGCGAAGGAGGCCGATGCTTTCAGTCAGGAGGTGGACCTGTGCAGCTAACTGTTGGACCGTTTGTTCTAGGGATACGATCCTGGAGTCTGAGGCAACATCAGCACTTGCGTTGTTGCGGTTGTCACCACTGTTTGCCATCTTTGTTTTTGAACGTGTGCAAATTGGGCTTCTAGGAGGGTTCGGTTGTTTAGGAGCTATCTTGATACCTGGCGCGCATTTTTCTTTTTTAGTATAATGTATGCAAATGTGATGCATGTGTCACGCGGATGTTAAAAATAAAAGGGTCGACAATTGATTGACGATGTAATATTGAAACTTTATTTTTATTAATATTGAAAATTTTGGAGTTCGATACTTAAAAAAAACAAATGAAAGAGTACAATAATAATCTATTTCTTAGCTCTCTTGGTCTTTTGTTATGGAGACTCAAGCTTCCCGTTGATGACGGCTTCTAGTTCTTCGACTCTAGCTTTGGTCTTCTCCAATTGTGATTCCAAGGCTTTATTCCTTTGGTCGGATTCCTTGAATCATCCTTTCCACATGTCTTTCTTATAATTTGTAGCTTCAAAATAGACCTCCATCCGGGCCTTGACCTGCTCTAGGTAGATTTCTAGGTCCGGATTTACCTTGCCCGGCCTCGGTTGAGTGACATCTGGGACCTGGTATGCTCTTTCCCCTGTTTGATACAGCTGGCGGATCACAAACTCCCTGGTGGCTCGATGCTTTCCCACTTCGCCATCCAGCTCACCGAGGTCTACATTCGGGCTTTCAATTCTGGCTTCCCAAAGTGCTTTGACCTCTGCTAGCTTAGCAAACTTTCCAGCCACCAGTAAGTTCGGATCTTGGTACTCGAAGGTGACTGCTTCCAGCGAGGGCCGATAAACTATGTCTTGAATAGTACCAAACTGGCGGACCAATGTATTGGGGTGATATCCAATACATCCACTAATTCCGATCAGAGGCACGGCTTGAAAGTTATTGCAGGTCAAAATAATTTTGTCGCAGCAACTCCACCTGGCTGTCCACAGAATATCATCGGCACTGAAGCTTCTAAGCACTTCTACCCAATTGTGGCTGGTAAGGTTGTCGGGTAGCTTTATCTTTTCTATGCAGGAATCCACGAGATCCACTTGCTGAGCCAACGCTTTCTGGACCATGTTCAGCCTGAAACACTTAAGGTGGCTTACGAACCATATCAGCATAAGGTTGATACTTGAGCGGAGGATCCTATGGCCTTTCTTCTTGACGAAGTTTAAGTTTCGGATCTGTTTAGCCAATAGAGCCGGGATGTAAGATCTTCCTTCCAGGAATTGGGTCACCAGCTCTACAACCCGGTAGTGGACATAGAAAGTTCCGGTGGGGAATAGTATGGTGGCAAAAGCTGTCAAGATGAAAGCGTTCATCCTTCTCTGTTTATAAGTCTTGGGGTCCCCACACAATATGTCTTTCCTATCCCCATTGTCTTCTTAGGCAATGAACCAGGCTTCCAATTCGTCCATCCGGATGCAGTATTCATTACAGTATGCTAAGGCCTTGTTGACTGCTGTTTTGCGGATACCTAGTAGCCTGCTAAAAATACCGGCTGGCCCGGCCTCGAGATTTGGCACATAGACTTGATTGGTTAGTGCTGGAGCCTGTAACAGTTGGGTGTACTCTTCCAGGGTAGGGGTGATTTCATGTGGCTCGATGAAGAAAGTTGCGGGCTTTACTTCCCATAAATGGAGCATGGCCCGTACCAAGGGCAAGTTCGCCTCCATCTTTGTTAGTTAGAGGATGGACCCTATTTTCTGCTGGATGACGGCCTGCTCCTCTGGATTGTATAAGGTGAACCAGTGGTCCAGCACCAACTTTGGGTCCAAAGGTTTGTACACCCGAATCTCTTTGCGAAGGAGGCAGTCAACTGCGGTACTAGCCATCTATTACAACAGAAATTTCCTAATTACAACCAGAACTATGATAATATTACAGGGAAATAGATCCGAACTCCATGAATAAAACAACAAATATTACATCATCATCAATTGTCAACCCATGACATTATGTATGCAAATAGGTTGGTTCTAACTGGTCCCCAAGCTCTATGGCCTCCCGCATTCTCGGAGAAATGGATCTCAGGCCATATCGAAGCATTGGGTGGGGTAGCCTAATCGGTCCCGAACGGTGATTACATCACTTCGAAGCATTAGGGTCCCAAGACGGTCCGGGTTCGACCATATCTATTCACATAAATGTATGCATGCAAACCCAAAAGTAAAAACTGAATCATAAATTTAGCTAACTCCTGAAAGGTTAGCAACAGAATAATCAAAAGAAATTTCTTAAAAAGGAGCAATTTGAGGAGGTTCAGATGGCTAGCCTACTAGAGAAAGTTCTCCCCAGTGGAGTCGCCATCCTGCCGAGTCTAATTTTTGAATTTCCCATTCCTAATCCGATCTAGACTAGACCCTATGCTCATCTAATATAGATCCTCGACTTGAGTTAGGAATTTCGTTTAGTTTTGGAGTCGCCACCCAACTATGGTTGGGAAAAATTTAATTAAGACTAATAGAGCGGATTAGTCTTAATTTGGACCACTAGTCGTCGTGATTTCCTCTTCTCATTTTTTTTTTGTGAAAAAAGGAAAAGGGAAAACCAGAGTTTCTAAGTTCGGAGGCTAACCTATTAAAACCCTAAGGTTACCACCTAATCTCCTAAAATTTACTCCATCCAGAAATGTCTTTTATTTTATTTTTTGTTGCCTTTTATTGTGTTATTGAGTGAATTATTTTAAGAAAATGATTTTTTATTCTTTTTAAGGTTGCCCCAAATGGGTGCCTAAATACCTACTATTCAGGATCAAACAAGTCGTAGTTCTCTTTTCTTGAAAACTTTAAGTGTGTTTGTGAATTTTAATTGTGAAATTTCTTTTGATTTATGTTTTTTACCATTTTAGGATTTTTCTAAAAATCTAAGCCTAAGCTTGATAATTTGATTTTTTTTAAATAATAATTTTGGGAAAAATACCAATTTTGGATTTATTTGAGAAAGTAATTTTTCTAAGTGATAAAACTCATTTTTTTTTCTATTTTTTCAACTCATTTATACTATTATAAATTTTTATTGATTTTTTATGAATTTTTATAATTTTTTATTAATTTTTAATTGTTATTTGTTTTTATTAATTTTTCATAATTTTATAATTTTTATTTTTTTGATTGAAAAGTTTTCTCCTAGATTTTTATCTATCCTATTTTAAAATCTAAATTTTTATTATTATTTTTTCTAATATTTTTATTATTTTCTTTATAAATTTTCTACATTTTTATTATTTATTATTATAATTATATTTTTATTTTTATATCATTAAATCGTAAAAAATCTAATTTCTAACATTTTTCTATCTATTGAAATATAAATAACAAATAAGAAATAAGTGAATAAATAACAATTAAGTAAATAAATTGATTTGAAATAACTAAAATAAACCAAATAAATAAATAACTAAAAATATAAAAAAAAATCAAAAAATCCGACTTACCTGGATCCGGGTCGATGCGCGGGTCGGGTCGGATCGAGTCGAAGCAGGTCGGGTCAGGTCGATCGGATGCGGCGGCTGGGAGTGCTTGTTGACGGCGTTCCGACGGCCTTTTTGCAGTGGTTGAGGTGTCGATCCCTAGGTTCTCAGGGGTAAGGAATCCAACTGTGGCGGTGGTTTGCTTTAGAAACGCCTCCTGGTGGCTGCCCAACACTTGATTGGTGGTCGCGGTTTTGAACAACTCTGGCGAGCTTCGATTCTCTCCTTTTTTCTCACTTTTGATCCGTCATTCTGCCTCCCCCCTTCATCCTCTATTTACAGGCATTCGAAAACCCTTCCAGATAAGCTCAAATCCTTGATTTGGATAAATCCGAATTTTTCCGTTTTTTAGATTTGAGTTCATCCAACATATTTGATGCCGATTCGTTGTAATCTTGTGATTTATCTGGGTAATTCGGTTTTAGATTGATTGAAATCCAAAAAGATTTGAAGAAATCCAACATTTTTGGCCTCGTCGAACTTCTGCCGGATTTTTCTCCGGCTGGGCTCGAGGAAGAAGACGATCATGTGCGAGGCACATGTCTTCTCTCGGCCAATCGCATGCTGCCACGTGGCGGCTCCAGGGGAAATGAAAGAAAAAATTTCCGAGCGTACGCGGGGGGATTCGAACTCGAGACCTCAAGCTTTCTCACACGTTCCAGGCGCACACACGAGCCAGCTAAGCTGGCCCAGATCTCGGTTTTTTTATGTTACGCAAATTGTATATACGCGATACAATTTTTTATTATTTTTGTATTTTTTTTAAATTTAAAAAATTTATAAAAATTGTTTATAATCCTTTTATTGCCATTTCTGCAATTATTTTCCAAAATTGATGTATTTTTTCTATTTATTTTATTTTTTGAATGTTTTTCCTATTTTTGCTAAATTAAAGAAAAAAAATGGAAAAAATTGGAAATTAATTATTGTTAATTACTATTGATCATTAGAGCAAAAATTGGGTATTTACATATATCTATATTAATTTGGATGTAAGGCTTAAAATAAATAAAAAATAAAAATAAAAATTACATATATACTCTTATTAAAGGACTAAATCTCTATTAAAACAAAAACAATATCCAATTTCAAATAGACACGAATCAAATGTATATCAGATATAGATAAAATATAAATAAAATATAAATAATCAAAATGAACATATAAAAGATTGGATTGTTGTTAAATAGCCCAAAACAAATAAATAAGAGAACACTAATCGAAAAAAAAACACGAATAATTTCTATATGATCTAAATGAGGAATTGATCGAATCAATTAACTACTTAAAAATATTAATTATTAGATTTTACTTTATTTAATATTAACGAAATTTTAAAATATAACTTAAAAACACATAGATCATATTTTATTATTCTCCTCTCTCTTTCCTTCTCTCTTATCTTCCTTTCTCAAACCCCCAAGCAACCTCCAATAAATGATTAAAAGCCCCCATTTTAATATATAATTTATTGATTATTTTACGGCTACATTATATGTGCTAACGCAATAGTAAAGCACCTACCAACATCATCCCATGTCCATATATGGATAAATGATTCAAAAGGAATAGGTACAATACCACATCACATGGTACAGGACATACTTATTTTTTAGGGCAAATATCACATGATATACTAAATAAACATTTATATGCATATTCTTTTCTTCATTTAATTTGTTTTTTTATGTAAGTATGATTTAACAATACCAATAGCATGGATTTTATTATGAGGTAATGATATTACTTTCTTTTTTTTTTAGTTTTGATTCGTATAATAATAATAATAATAATAATAATACTCTTTTATTTACTATTAATAGATATTAAGTAACCTAGAATGTAACCGGGTTTTAAGAGAGAAGCCAAGCAGACCCTTTTAGTCACGGTTGGAGGGTGGAGATGGAGGGACATAAGGTGTTGGCAACACACACACGTGGGGCCCAGTGTGCATGTTTTATGAATTAAGAGCAAGGACTGGACATCGGCTAATGTGTGTGTAGTTGTAGACGTAGTGGATGATGTGCATTTTATGTCCTGCTTCTCCCTCCAAACAAAACACCGTCGTTTTCTAACAGTTCCTCAGACGTGCGATTCCTATTCCTTCTTGTCAGTACCCGTCCAGTCGAGCCCAGCAAAGCAGAAATAAATTTAATGAAATATTAAAAGATTGATATGGACACAACCTTATATTTATATATATATATATCTGAATTTTATTTGCCCAATTAATTAAGTAATCACATCTTTTTCATATCAGATTGAATTTTCAAAGATGACGTTTAATTTAGGTTAATGATGCCACCTTTTTTTTTGTTTGTCTTATAATACAATTATAATGATTTCGAATCGATATTTTAAAAAATCGTATGCGTGTTATTTCAATTAAATTATATATATTTCAAAAAGTAAGATTAAACACTAGAACTATAAATAAAATTATCACAGGTAAAAAATATTAGAATTGGTTATTAAACTCTAAAGATTAGACAGAGAGATAGAGAGTGCAAGACAATCGGCTCCACCAAAAAAGCAAGACAAGTTCATAACTATTTAATAATAAAACCCTAATGGCTAAAGTTGTAAACATAATTAGCCCGTCGAGTACAAAAATTAAGAGGACTGAAGTTGTATGGAGCTCATTTTCCTATTTTCCTCTCATACAAATCTCCCATTAGCATTCCAAGCAGGTACGTGGATGATGAGGATATATGTTCCCATGATTGGCTGGTTTTGGTACTGGGGATCTATAGTTATTGTCTGGTCTGGTGGGTGGCGATGGGGATGGATGATGGGTTGGGTGGTTTCACTTTCACAAAATGGAGGTGCATGCCAATTATTCAAACTGTACTTGTAATATATATATATAAAGGGTCAGGATAGGATATATATGGTTTGTATAAATTTCATCTATATAGGAATTATGTACTAAGTTGTAATGGAAGTAAAATCACAGTGAGTCAAGCATATAACTCATTATTCCAAACTAAATAATATTAAATTGAGTTTTCAGGTGTTATTAAGTGCTTCTCAGCATTTAGCTAATTAAGGGTACAAAACATAAATGACTTAGTTCTTTAGACAATTAGCAATAATCATTAGTCACCCACCTGCGATGTTGCCTCTTTTGGAGGTAATAATAGTCTGGACATTTGGTGGCCACTCGATTTGTTCGAGAAGTAGTTGCACTCAATATATTAAAAAATTTAGATAACCGTTCTTTTTCTGTACCCTGCCTTTATCTTTGCAATCATACTACTAAACATGATGAGTACTTAATAGTAATCCTACTTTTTACCTATTTAATTATATATGTATATAATAGTTTATACATAGAATTGAGGGATACCTTCACACATTTTCTTACGGCCTTTTTACTTCATTGTTTAGAGGTGAAATATCTATTCTGTCATGAGCATGTGTTAAACATTTAATAAAAAAGGGTAATAAATCCTCCCCCTCACCCCCCACCCCCCCTTTTTTAGACTCTTATTCTATTTCCAAAATAAGGTCAAACAATATAATCACTTACTACATCATTTGGAATTTTACTTTTACAATCAATTTTTAATTTAATAAACATTTTCAATTCTATTCCCCTCTTAAAATATGCTTGTTATTGAGTTTACTTGGAATGCTACTATTATGCAAGCGGGGATAACTTGCCAAATAATGAATGGTAAGTGAGAATAGGAGGAATAAATATGTAAGTATTTCATTTAATTTAAATATATAAGACTTAAATTGATAAAGTCTTTAACTTTATATATATTGCGTGATTAGATTGAGAGAAATCACCAACCATCGAATGCAATCGAGTTCTTTAAGATCACCCGATACAGTGATCTAAGGTTTGATGGTGGTGGCGGTTGGATTTCCCAACAAGCTGGCCAAGATTATGTAAGTTGATGGGTTAATTTACAAATAAGTGCTATCACTTTGTTTTATGTTTCTATCTACATTTCTATTATGTTTGCATTGTATATTGTTGTCATCGTTACTTTAGGAGGGTATGGTCAAGATGTATCAAGAATCTCAATCCTCAACTAATCCTAAGATTGTAGAGGAGATAGTTGATGAATTTATGAGTGCAAAAGCGCGAATTGACTATCATCCTGGTAGAGGATACGGACCACCGGGCATTGGGAAAGATACACATTCACGAATTTATATGGAAAAGATGGAAACAACGCTACAAGAGACATAGGGAAAGCTTGAAGAGGAAAAACATCAATGTGAGCAACCGGAGGGAAAGTTTAATGACCAATGTCAACAACTATTGTCAATGTTTCAAGAAGAAAGGGATCTACGTATCACCCAAGCTTAAGAGGTTAGTTTAAACTTGTACTTTCGAGTTAAAAGTATATGTGCTATGTTGTAAATGCATACATATTGCTTCTATGTATAGAGTAGAAATGTTGTAAGTTTTGATGATGTAGTGGTTGTATTGATGTGGTGGACTCCTTTGGTATGTTGTGTTATAGTTTTTCATTATGTGCAATATAGGAGTATGTTGTGTAATACAACGGTAGTGTGTGGGTACACTATGTTCTGCAGGGATGTTGGATAGGGAGTAATGTTGTCATTGTGCAATATGTGTTGTCATATAGGTGTTAAGGGATAATATTCTAGAATATTAAAGAATCTGCATGGTTATAATTCCTTTGGGGTAATATTGTAGAATATTGATGTTTTGCTTACATGTTAAGGATAAATATGTAAGTACTTTGTAAATGTCTTACAACTATCTGAGCTTTCTCAAGTAGTTGCACGGCTTGTTGGAAATTTTCCAAGTTTTTCAGGTAAATAATCATAAATATGTGATAGTATTCTGTTCCCCACTCTCTCTCTCTTAATTAAAAACAATAATAATAATTGTATGCATGTGTTGTTTAAAGATTGTATATTTTGTGACAGGAACAAAATATGCACAAGACCTTGTTCATTCACCAAGTTCATCTACTAGTGTTGATACGGAAAGTAGTGAAGAAAAATGTGATAGCAAAGATGATGAAAGTAGTGATAATGAGGATTGATGTGAGAAATAGGATGTTAGACGAGTTTATGTAATGTTTAAGGTTAAACCTATTAAAGTTTGACTTTTTTTCATCTTATTTGGATTTGTTTAGTTAAAGATATTGCTCCCAAGTTTTGTTGATGTGAAAGCATCATGTTTATGGGGTTCATTTGAATATGTGAAAAAGAAATGTGTAGGGTATATATAATTGTGTATAACTAAACATGTGTACGTTGGCTTATATAAAGATTGTGAATGCAAGTTGAAATCAATGCCTATTACAATTACTACGTTTAAACGTTGCTAATCTGGCTTTATAGTGATGTTTAAACGTTGCCAATGTACTATTTCACAACGTTTAAACATTGCGCATAATTATCTTTTGGTTAAGTCTAAACGTTGCCAATATTATTCTTTTACTATGGTTAAATGTCGCTAATATTACTTAACTACTATGCTTTTTTTTTTGTCCACTTTTTTAATTATGGTTTAACTACATTTAAACGTCGCATATAATAACTTTTAATTACATGTAAACGTTGATGATAGTTATCTTTTACTACGTTTAAATGTTGCAAATATTACTTATTTACTGTGCTGTTTGTGTCCATAAATTTTTTTATTGTACTATTATTACGTTTAAATGTCGTTTATCATAACTGTTAGCAACGTCTCAACGTTGCTAATGTTGGTACTTTACTACGTTTAAATGTCGCTTGTAGTACTGATTTACTGTTTTTTTTTTTTTTGCCCTTTAAATTTTTACTTGTCATTTTACTACGTTTAAACATTGCGTATTACTTATTTTTAGCAACGTGTAAACGTTGCCCTCTATAATACATTTAGCTACGTTTCCACCTTTAGCAACGTTTTCGCAGATATTTTTTGCGATGGACCTTTGGCGATATTTATTAGCAACGGTTATTAAACGTGGCTAAATCTTTTTTACAATATTTATTTCATGTTTAGCAATATTTATTAAATATTGTCTAAGATTGAATTTGTTGTAGTGTGAGTTCGAAGGCTCATGTTTACTAAAGCCAAAGTTGATTGCTTATGGTCCTTAGTGGTTAACAAGCTTATTGGTGGTGGTTGGTTGACTAAGATCTAGATTGGGGATGGTAATAGTGTTTAAATTTTGGCATTCAAAAGATATGCTACTCTTCATAGTTCAATTCCATATTTGGTATTTTGATTTTTAGTTCAACCGAACAAATTAAATTAAACTTCTAATGTGTAGAAATTCTATTATGAACTTATTATATTCAACATGACTTTGTAGTTTAAAATAAAAAAGAATGGATTAAGAAAGAACTTGATCCAATAAAAAGGGAGGTAAAATAGAGAACAAGCGATGGTGACCTCCACAATTAATCCATTACCATAATTTATTTTAAACAGTCAACAAGCTGGCCTTCCTAAACTTTACTCACCCCCAAAGCAGCGCCATGCTTTGTTAAGATGTAAACTAATGGGAGTCTTTAAGTTGACCTATATATTACAATATCACGAATTATATGATGTTGAGTACATGTACAGGCAATATAACATCATACGCGATCCTTTCAAAATAAATCTTAATAAAAAAAAATCCATGAATCGAATCCTCAATAATTAAATTTCATTAAATAAAAAATAATTCAGGAATTATTTAGCCAAGCATCCTTCTGCATGTCCTTCCTAACGTGCCAACCACTTCATCCATCATGTTCTATACTGCGTACGGAGTCCCAGTAAACTAATAATGAAGTTGAACTACTGTACATAATATGACGCCGTCTACATTGCAAAGGTCCACTCAAGGTCGAGGAAAGATTTATTGGATAGTAAAATAAGTAATTTTTAAAATAATAATTATTTATATTTATATTATATATATTATATATATATATATATATAAAATACCATGTTTTATACACATGTTAGCTTTGTTCTTAGCTAATGGCTATGGTTTTATATGAAGCATCAAGTTGATAAGGTATTTATTTATTATTATTATTATTATTATAATTTTGTAACGTCCATGGACATGGAGCATATGCACATATTATTACCCGTGAAAGAGACGGGTTTCATACTTGCAAACAGCTTCCACATGCATCTCATGCACCGACGCATGCATTTGGGAAAAGAACTGAAACAAATATTGAACAGTAGAATCGAAACTAAAAAGTTCAGATTATTAATCTTATTAGGCTGTCGAAACACACACATTCGTAATTTTAATTTCTCGAACTCTTGCAGTTAAGTTGTTTCTAATTGATTGTTTTAAGGAGGTGGTCTGGCTGTATTATTTGACACTACTTGGGTGTTGGGGCACCTATTTTTTTAGACCTCTAGGGCAATGCAAGTACAAAGATCTGATTGACTAGCCACTGGCAATATATGCATGTCAAAAGTCACGAGAAATCTGACGAATGGTCCAGTATGGAGTAGCTCCCACACGGGAGAATAAGTTAATATGGCTCTTTGGTGTACCATATGACATAGAACGACATATAAATTAATTGGCTCCCTCAAAATGCATGAAAAAAGAAAAAGAACAAAAAAAAAGAGAGGACATATTAAGGCGCTTTTAAATGTCGGAAAAATTATAAGTAAGAGGATTAACATTTGTGATCGAATTCAAATAGGAGATCAAAATTTTAAATAATTAAAATAGATTATCAATATTATACCGAGTATTTAAAATAAAGGATTAACGTTTTATCAAGTAGTTTAAACAAAGAATCAGTTACCATCCCGTAAACATGATTAGTGGTTCAAAAAGAGATTTTATTATCATTTGTAATTGCGCTGTAATAATAGGATTCTCAGTTTAAATTATTTAGTATAATATTAATCATTTATTCAAACAATTTTAGAATTGGATTCATTATTTGAACTTGATCTTAAATGTTAATTTCTTTCCTTGTATTTTTCCCTCTAAAACGTTTGGCAAATTTTATTCCCTTAATTAGCTGAGTAAAGTAGGGCTATAAATGTTCAGTAAAGTCTTGAGTGTTACCTTGAGACATTCGAATAGTGTCCTATGTACGCCGTTGATTCGAATAATACGCTATAATGGTGTTCAAATGAAGCCTTCATATAGTTATAGTCTTTAAGTTGCATGTCAAGATTATGTCTATTTTGAAAATTTTTACGGTTCTATTTACTATTTTAATAGAATTGGTTTAGTTTTCAATCTCGTCGTTAAGTTATATATATTAAATCTTCATTTTTAATAAGAAAATTAACGATAAGATTGAACATTAGATCGGTCTCATAAAAAACTCGGATGGAATCATATAAAAATTGATATACTTTGGTTTGGACATTTTGTGATTTTCGGTCCATTTTTTTGTATAAATATTGAAAACACATTAAATGGAAACTAAATCTTAGGTTTTATTTTAACTTGCACCAAGACATAGTATTTGAAATATCTTAGATATTGGTATATATAATAAATATGCTAATAAGTAGATATATTTACCAATGAAATACATCTAAACATATTATGACACCGGAAATAAGAATATTTAAAATTGTTGATAAAAAATAAAAGAGTAAATAATAATTTTAGGGAACTATGATAGTAGAGGAAGCTTTCATTATACAAAAGAGGTAATTGTTTTAAGAAGAGAGAATTTAAATGATGTAGAAGAGAAAACAAAAAAATTAGAAAGAAAAATCAAATATAAAAAACTTCATAAGAAGGACAAACACCAAGCTTATCTTAAACACTATAAATAAGATTTTAGAGTCTCCTTCACAACTTTTTCTAGCAAGAAACCACTTGCTACAATAGGAAGGAAAAACTACTCTCAATATATGACATAACAAGTAAGTATTTCATTTTAATTTATGTTTGAAAACTAGAAACTAGAAATCTTTTGTAATAAACTTAATTATATACTTTAGGACACCTACACAATAATTAACATTTAAAACCTTATAACATAGTTTAATTTAAAAATATGAGACCAAAATCATCAAACATTAAACAAACTTAGTAATTTAAATTATGAGATGAAATTGCAAATCTAGGAGATTCAATCTAAAACTAGAAAACCTTAATACTCTAATATAAATTGAAAGATAAAAAAATTAGAAAACCGATCCCTAGTAAACTCAATCTAAACTAATAGGAAAGATCTAAACCCTATTTTATTAGATCTAAGATGAAGAATTTATTAAATTTAGCCAAGACAAATGGGCTAACAAGCATTTAATAAAAACTATATGTTTTAATTATAAAATAGGATCTCTATAAAAAGGTTTAGTTTTTAGTAATAATTAGAATTTGGGAACATGGCAATAAGTTACATAATTTTAGTTAAATGATTGATGTGATGTCCCATGAGATTGTGGATTAGATCCTAGAGCTTAAATTAGGAAAAATCTAGGAGTAAAAGAATTCAAGAAATATCTAAGTCGATAAAAATTGGCCACATAAGTGGAAAAAAATCAATTGATCTAGTTGCAAATTAAGCCAAACACATTCTAGGTTTGGTTGACCAAGTTAGCTAGAAAGGCACCTAGTTGACTACTTCTCTTACTAAATTAACCAAATTTCTAAAATTAAATAAAGTGATGAATTGGATTTAATTAGAGAATATCCTACACCTTAGAATAATCTAAACAACAAATTAAAACGAACTTATGAGCGATTTATTGAAATTAAACAATTAATTAAATTATAGGAATTTGGTAAAGAGTAAACTCAAGTAATGAAAGGTTATAAGGAAAAATAAGGTGAGAGTTTGTTTGGTTGTTTGTGCTAGAATTACTTAATGAATCTAAACTTTGTTCAACCATTTAATAATAATAATAATATGTTGCTTGTATTTGTGTTAAGGGCGATGGCTATCCTAAATAGGTGGGTTCTCACATTTGATGAATGCCTTCGCTTTTCCTAATGGAATATAGAATCGTGATTTCATTTTGAGTTTATTTTAGCATATCAAACATAATATAAGAAGGGAAATAGAAAAGTAGATTCTTTGGTATTCAATATCTAATGGGATCAAAATGATGACATATATCGAATCTATTGGAAATGATGGGATGTTAACACTAGAGTTGAGGAATATAGTAGATTGGGATTCAAAGATCTAAGAGAAGCTTAATGAGATACTTTTCGAAACTAGTGGAGAGATTAGATCAGTCCCTTAATGCTTTATGGGCTTGAAGACTCTACTTTCCACCCACATCTTTTATGACTGCAACGAAAGGAAGTCGAGTTTGATGCTCTATTAGTAAAGCATCCTCAGAGGTAGAAAGACTGAAGAAAAAGGGGAGAAAACATGGACCATGTAGGAAACGGTGTAAGCATCAATATTCAAAAATGATGCTTGGGTTCCACAACTGAATTTTTTTTTAAAAAAAAAAAGGGTCCCCCATAGGGCAAAAGTGGTGCTAGTGTCCTGTCCAGCGTTGCACTCTAGTGTACCATATAATATGGTCTTCTCACTTTAATGTCAAATAAATATTCGAAAGACTCCTATCATGGTCCATTTTCTTCACCAATTTCTCTTTCTCTCTCTCCCCTCTCACTTTAATATGTAATATCAAATGCAGAGTACCCGAATGTTAAAAACGTGTTTAGTTAATCTTTATTCATTTCTCAAATTTGATGGTGAAAGAGTATTTTGTTTCAAAATTAATTTTTACATACTTCGGCCGATATCCAAAATCAGTGCTGTGTTTTCCTCGATAAGTTTGCTTTAATGCATGTGTTTCGATCTACTATAGCTTAATATATAAATTTCTAGAATTGATTTTAACATAATAATTTATTAAATGTTATTCTATTTGGTGCATGAAAAAAAAATTAATAAGGAGACACAACAAATTGTATTGGTAAAACAATGATAATAGTATCGACTTTTTCTATAGCGGGACGATGGGGGATATTTCATGCAATCATCCCAAAACCATCCTAGTTTTGAGTTTACTGAACCACATTTAAAGCATTTTCCAAGGAAAGAGCAAATCCAATCGACTGGTCGACCGGTCCTATCCTTGTTCAATTCTTTTTTTTTTTTTAATCTTCTCGGCCTGCTTTGGTTGTGGTCTTAGAAATACACACCTGGCACATGAATGACAGCATACCCTTCCTTGTCATGTTCACTCAAATACAGTTTTCTTTTCTTTTTTTTTTTTTTTGTGTTGTTTTTAAGGCCGGGATTCGTCAGACAGGATAGGATAGGAGACAGAAGCACGCCTCTGCTTAAGAGATTAGAAATCATATTCATAAATACCAATTCGTGCTATTACCCTGTTTTCTTACTTTATGCTTTGTCTATCAATTTTTCATCCCATTCGAATATTTACCATCTATGACTTATGAAATATGACTTAGCATTATTAGTGCATACATATATATTTTTGTTTGAAACAAATGATTGAGAAGCGTCTAGTACCTACTTGCTAAGATAAATAAATACACATAATACATAATTGATTTTGGTTGACCTACACATATAATGCAGTGCATTTTATAGGCATATATATATACCCAATTGAATTTGATTTGAGGTTCGAATTTCCTGGGAGTGGAAACTGGAATAGGAGTTGTAATTTAATGGTATATATGGCCAGAAAAACTGGAGCAACTGGCGTCAGATTGTCGTGACTCGACAAAAGAGGAACATGAAGGAACAACATCAATCTAGGGATGACTAGCCAAACGTACAAACCACAAACAAGGATGTCTTTGTCAATTGTCATGCACATGGATTTGAATTTGTTTTGTGTTTCTCGTAGGGGTGAAGATTCTCTGTGCCGTAAACTTCATGGCCTCGTCATCCGGAGTTATCGATGAGCTAAATTGGTGTGCGAGCTCTGGTTCAACATTTCCTCAAGTCGAGCCATCCAAGAAGAGATGGATTTGAATTTCAATTGTTTGAATATTTGAATAGTATATTGAGGTCAACTTAAAAACTTTAACATGTGATCAAGTTGAACTTGTGCTCAAATTTTATGAGTTTATTAAATTCGAATTGAGTTTAGGTTTTATTAGAAATTTAATTAAAAAGAATATAAATTCTCTATATAATTTGACTAAACAAGCTTAATTGTATGGAATTTGAGCTTTGTTAAATAGCACTTGGGATCAATCTCAACAAGATCAAAGCTCAAGCTAAGCTAAGATTTTGAATTTCCAAACCGAACTTAAATTAGAGTTCAATACTATTTAACTTAAATCAATCCGTTTATATTCTTACTTATAATGCATCATTTCAAAATAGGCGAATGATATTTTTTTCATATAGCATTTTAAATGCTTGAATAACCAGCAAGTTTGGCCATTGTTTTTCGAGATCCTTTACAGAAAGATTTAAGCTAGAAGCCTCTCAATGGGGATCCTTATAGGATAAAGTGAGATGCTTAAGTAATTATAGTTTCCCATTATACTTTCACGTGCGGTTTTTTAAGGGTAAAATGGAAAAAAAAAAATCCCTTAGAAAATTGTTTTCACGAAAAGTTTCTTAAGACACTGAATGTGAAAGAAAAAAAAAAAAAAGTCGAATCCGTCGCTGCATGCATATTAAATTATTCATACACACCGGAAATTATTTTAAAATAAAAAAATAAAAAGAAAAAGAAGAAAACATTGAATAGACAAGTAAGTTCTACTTCTGGATATATGGAGCTTTCCTTTTCCAGGACCCTCTCGAACGCGTTTTACATAATCTTCCCTTCGAGTATGGGCAAACTTAGCACGTGTGTTTCCTCTATCCTTCAATCAAAATAAGTAATCTACAACCATATTGACCTCACCAACCGACTGAAACCGTGAAAAAAAAAGTCTGTCTGACCAGGAGCCGCCCTAAGCTATCACTATGCTACGACCACAACCAGCAGCCGCAAGAATATTAAACAAAAAAACAAAAGGATATCCCAATTCCCGGCCTCCCAGGCCAGGCCATTGCGCTCTAAGGAGGATTGAAATGACTTTTCCAAGACAATGCATCATTTATTTATTTCACTTGAAAATCCAATTTAAAAACAAACCGGTTATATCCTGGTGATTACATTAGCAAGGAAGGGCCATCCTGCTGATTGATTTGACAGTTAAACAAACACAATACGCAATCTGAGCTCCAAACAGCAGGTTTTCTATTCATCGGCCATTTTCTCTATCTTAGGTTGGAGCTAGACAGTATCAGAAAACAGAGAATATGCATGTGCATTGATTGATTCGAAAGCTCATGCTGCATATCTTCTTCAGCGGACACAATGAAGTCATCCGTGGCAAAGAAGAAGAACAAAAGATAGTGAGTTGATGGGCATGCGACTTTATCCACCTAAAAGCCTAAAGGCTAAAGCCGACCTCACCTCCTGTTTTTTGCGTTGTCGAGTTGTTTGTCAAGTCAAGAGAGAGTAGCTGTGGTGGCCAAAGCACCTACCAAAACTTAGCCGGCGAGGGTACACAGAACTAGGGCCTCCTCCGGGCCTCCATCTGACCCCAGGACTGACCCAAGCAGAGGCAATTGCTAATTACTAGAATAGCTACATCACCAATTCACCAGCTTTATCACATATAGAGAATTTTTGTGTTAAAAGCATAGGCATGAAACGAGACTGCCGGTCAAACATCCGTTTTAAAAGTTACGTTTGGATATGAGATATTTCGATGGTATTACTGTGTATTTCATACATAGTGTCGGAATAAAGTCATCTTATTGCTTTATCTGTCCAGAGCAATCAGTAAACCGAACCATAAATGTGCTAGGTTCGATATATATATTTTTTAAATGTTATAACAAATTATTTGCATCACTGGTTCATTGAACTTACAAATATTCAGATCTCGAGGAAGCTCCTCAGACAATCATAAGATCCTTCAAAATAAAATAAAATCACATTTTTAACTATAATTCACACCTCATGAAAAGTAGGTGTATTAAAGCATGTATTTTGTTTATCTGAAATTTTAACAAATATTTAAGAAATACACATGAACATTTTCCATATATAAAATTTCTGAAACAATTCCAGACTTGACACTTCCCGTTACAGAAAAAGCACTCAATACTACTCGACAAAGCACTTTTCCGTTGCAATGGAAGCACACCACGTTACTCAGTGTAACTGGACGAAGTCGGCAGTCAGAGCCAGACAAGATGCACATGGAGTGAATCCACACGCAAGTTTTTTAACACTATCCACGTTTCATATTTATCCTTTTATCCACCTTTTAATATGCATTATACCTTCCTGTTACTATAGATTTATCTCGGCTTGGCACCAAAAGACTGGATATCCCTTACATTTTCTGTTCACCAAACACAGCCTAAGCCTATTATATAATAAATAAATAAATAAGAGGAGGAGGGCTACTCATCATTGCAAGAGAAATTTTAGTCTTAGAAAACTTTCACTCCAGTTGATTTAACGCAGAAATGATAAACCAGCACGATCGCATCGAGACAGTGCGCTCCAATTTAAGAACGTCAGGAAATACAAACATGTAAAGAAATTTCAGGAGAGGGGTATGAAGATTAACATATCAGAAGCAAAGTAATTTTGAATGTAAAGAAATGAAGCTGCACCCGGCAAGAAGGTCCAGGCCTCCTACATAAGTATATCACGATCACTTGGAAGGGCCCATCGTGGTACCAGCTCCACTTGAGTTTCCCAAAGACGCTATTTAACATTACGAGTTTCACAAGAATCACCATTTTCTAGTAGTAGTTTCAAAGACATTCGCTTTCCCTCCGATTCCATGTGACGAAGTGCACTTGATGATCAACACATGGAAGTCTCCATACTGTAAATAACAGATAATTGTGGCATTTCGACTGCCAAGTTCTAAAGGTGCATTACCAAAACCAAGCTATACCAACTGACTCATGGCATGACCATTGACTCGTTCTGAAAAGAATTTTTCTTCCTCTTTTATTAACTTATGATAATTTAATTCACAACTATACGTTATGTGGCATTTTGAGTGCCGACAATGGTGTCGTGCACCACCTATCGAGAGAAAATTAGAAAAAATAAATAGTAAAAAAAATCAAATATAAAAGAAGAAACTATGAACTCTTAATCAATCACAGGGTCAGAAGGAATTTTCCCAAAAATATCACGGCATGATTCCCAGTTTCTATGCTCTCTCGCCTCCCAATACCCACCAATATAACGAAAAGCGTCACTTCCCTTATCCTTGGCAAACCATCGTGGTTTCCAGCCTCTCTCTTGCATATTCCGAGCCTGAATATATTGATTAGAGCAACATCAGCTTATCAATAATAAAAAAATATTACATGTTGAACATTTTAAACAACAGGTTTATGATTTTTTTTGGGTGGGGGGAGGGGGGGGACAGTGAGAGAAACAAACTTTCCTTAAGAGAGCTTCATCCCAGAATCTATGGCTGAATCAACTTTCAAAAGGGAAAAGAAAATCCTTCTAGAAGTTTTTTAAGTTTTTGTTCCATGCACATCGCTAACCTCACTTAGCTCACCCTACTATCAAACTTAGAAAACTCTGTAGAAAATATAGGAGATATAAACTGCCCTGCCGTTGCAAGCTCAGTTTCCCCATTGTTGCTTTAAGGAAGCATGATCTCAAAGATAGACAAAAAGGCCTAACTAAGTCATATTTCCAAGGCATTGTAGCTGAAGAAAAGGTGAGATTACTGAGTGTGAATGCATTTAGAAAAAGTAACTCTACAGACTTCAGTTCTGAAAAGGGTCTGCTCATGAAGCTTTGGAGTTCTCAAAGCAAACGACATGGTGTTTATGGGCAGAAACTCAACCAATTAACGTTTTTCCTAGAATAAGTAAAACAATAATCACATCAATCCTAGTATGACATAAGATATACAAACATGCAGAGATATCCATTTGACACATATGAAAAGATTTTACTTTAACGGGACTAATTCAGCTTTTAATTTTACTATTTAATTATATATATTAAATTTCTATTATTGATTACTATTAATTCTATTACGCCTTATTCCACATGGAATAGGAATTACGGTGTTTACTTCACTTGCACTGTAGAATACGGATTCGGAGCCAAAGTAAAAACATGGAATTGAAATTAGGTTCGTGAAGCCCGGAATCACAATTATGAGTTACCGTAGAGAGAATTTCCCCAAATTAACCTCCTCGTTTTTTAGCTGCCTCACATTTTCGTTACACTACAAACACAGACGGAGGAGAGAAGAGGACAAGCTGATGGATGAACTCCCAGATCTGTCCTCTGTTGGTCATGGTTGCTGTGTTCAGCATCGTCTTGTGTCTCTGGTGTGAGAAGCTAGATCTGGTGGTTGCTGTTTGGTGGGTTCGCTGCCTTGTGGGTTGGCTGTTGTGTCTTTGATCGTCGTTCGCTGTTCGGTGGGTTGGCTGTTGGTGGGTTCGCTGCGCTGTTTGATCGTCGTTCGCTGTTTAGTGGGTGCGCTATTCGTGTGTTTGCCGATTTGCCGCTGGGTTCATGTGGCAGCCGACTTCACTGGTTCTTTTCCCTCTTTGGTGTTACGTAATTCTTTTTTTTTTTAATTTCTTAATAATATAACAAAGCTATTTTAGATATTTTATTTTTTATTCATATCTTATTCTCTATTAAAAACAGTTAACTAAATAAAATAATGCCTATTCCATTATTTTCAAATAAATATCATAATATCTTATTATATCCTTATTTCATTTTTAAATAATTACAATTTCATTCCTCCTTATTCCATTCAACCCTCCTTATTCCATTCAAATAAATGCTAGTGCTTTACTTTTAAGAATCAATGACCTTTTGTCCTTTTAGAGTGAGGCCAGTGACATGATTTCAAGTCCATTCACCAATACCTTCAATCTTGAACTTAAACAATTGTAGCAAGGATAATACAGAACTGCAAAAATTCTAGTTTACAAAGGTTGAAGCTAGCTGGATAAAGCGATATGATTATTGGTCTAAGTCATCTTGCATCTATTTAGCATAAGAGCAGGTTTCAATGAACACAAGTAAACATTCAACTCAAGCTACAAACCTCTATAGTACAAGTCTGATGGATATAAATTCTGATTTGAATATTAGGGGATTTGGTAGTTGAACTTTAACTAGGAAAATTGTTTTACTATCTCAACTCAAGTTTGAAGTTAGCAAATGTAACCATAAGATATCACATACTGTGGACAGTTAAATTTAATGCAATGTGGTAGTTTCAACCAGCGAAAGTTCACAATGTGCCAAATATTATATTAAAAAAAAATCAATAAATCAACCACAAATTTTACATACCAAACAAAAACTATAAAATTTCAGGTTTCCATTTGACATTACCAAAGAGAAAACCATTGTAGTTTTGTAAGGAGTACTATACGATTTTTCAAGATATGATGAAGTTGTACATATTAGGAAATTAATTTACAGCCAGCTGCAAGTATTCATTAGAAAACTGTAATTATATTAAATTAGTATGATTATTTCCTTTCTTACGAAGATTTAGTTTTTCCTTTTTTTTTGGGTTTCCGTTGTACTATAAAAGGCCATGTATACTTCTATTAAGAAAAAAGAGATATAAGAATTATTCTTTAATTTACTACATGATACCAGAGCAATAGGCTTTTGTTCCTAAGGTTTCTTGTTGCCTTCGTTTAGCCTTCATAGATGGGTTTTTCTGGAGTCATTATTTTTTAACAGTCTTAATTGTTGGAAATTTTTTTTATCATGTTTGAAATTATCAATAACTCTAAAATATTCAAAGACTCCAATAATGTCCAGGAAATTAGAGAACTACAGAATATTCGAACCTCCAATAGACTCAATGGGAAAAACTACCTTAAATGGTCGCAACTTGTCTACACATACCTTAAGGGCAAAGGAAAACTTAATCATCTCCTTGAAACACCATCAGCAAAGGAGGATCCAACATTTGAAGCCTAGGATGAAGAGGATTTCATGATAATGTCTTGGTTATGGGATTCCATGGAGCTCACAATCAGTGATACATGCATGTTTTCGAAGGCTAGTGATGCTACCTAAGTGTATGAGATTAAGGTAAAAACAACAATCACTAAACAAGGTAATAAATTTATCACAGAATATGCAAATGTACTACAAAACCTATGGCAGGAACTTGATCATTATTGAGTCTTCCGGATGAATCTCTTGATAATGTAGCTGTCTTAAAGAGTTTTATAGTGAAAGATTGTGTTTATGATTTTTTGGCCGATTTGAATCCTGAATTTGATTAGGTTAGGGTTCAAATTCTTGGCAAAGATGACACACCGTCTCTAGAAGAAACGATCTCACTAGTTCAAGCGGAAGAAAGCCGAAGGAATGTCATGCTGGAGCCTAGAAGCATGGAGGGTTCAACCTTAGTAGTAAATTCATATCACCAGGAGAAAGGAAAAGGTGATTTTTCCAAACAACCAGGAAGAGAAAATCAGTGGAAGGAGAACAAAGACAACCTTTGGTGCACCTATTACAAGAAATCGAGGCACACTAAGGACAAGTGTTAGAAGCTAAATGGTAAGCCTCTAAGTTGAGAGTGGGGAACTCGTGGAGGACAACATAAACCTCAAGTACACATGGTAGAGGATTCAAAACATGAAGAAAAACTTGCTACAAGGGGGCTCAATAGTCAAGAAATCAAGAAGATAAGGAACTTGTTGGGATCACTTGAGAAGCCTTCTAGAGCTTGCTCATTGGCTCTCTTAGGTAGTCTTTCATTTTCTTTTTGTATGAATGCCTCATAAAATTTTTATCACAACTCTTGGATAATTGACTCTGGTGCTACAGACCATATGACCCCTACATCTCAATTTTTTTCATTCCTATACTCCTTACCTAAGCAGTAGAAAGATTGTAACGGCTAATGGTATGTTAGCTACTGTTGCTGGTTTTGGAAACATACATATTACACCTACACTTATCCTAAAAAATGTTCTCCATGTACCAAAATTATCAGCTAACCTCATCTCCATCTAAAAACTTACCCATGATCTTAACTGTTATGCTACTTTTTTTCCTTCTTATTGTGTTTTTTAGGACCGGGGCTCGGGGAGGAGGATTAGACTTGCTAAGGAAAGAAGTGGCCTTTATCACATTGAACCACCCCAAAGCAACATTTCAGTGTCTTTTCTTAGTTCCTCAAATAAAGATGCAATTTGGCTACATCACCTATGTCTAGGTCACCCTTTTTTTAAGGTTTTAAAAGTCATGTTTCCTAATTTGTTTTATAGATTAGATGTTTCTAAGTTTCATTGTGATGTTTGTGAGATGGCAAAACACACTCATGTATCGTTTCCTATTAGTAATAAAGGAAGTACTCATCCTTTTCATTTAATTCATAGTGACATTTGGGATCCTTCAACTATACCTAATTTATCTGGAGCTCGGCGGTTTGTGTCCTTGATTGATGATTGCACTCGGGTTATATGGCTCTTTCTTCTTAAACAAAAATCCAATGCTAGTCAAGTCATACTAAGTTTTCACACAATGGTTCAAAATCAATTTGGGGTTAAAATCAAAAGCATTAGAATAGACAATGCTAAAGATTGTTTCAATCATACTTTATCACCCAACTTCTAATCACAAGGCATTATCCATGATTCATCATGTGTCAACACACCCCAACAAAATGGGGTAGTTGAGAGGAAGAAAGGACATTTACTTAACTCCACCCGAGTGCTACTTTTCTAAGGAAATGTTCCTAAGATCTATTGGGGAGAAGCAGTTCTTACTACCACACACATGATAAATAGACTTCCTTCATGTGTTCTAGAAAACAAAAGCCCCATAGAAATTCTCAAAGCCTTTTAACCACATTTTAGAACCTCTAATGGTCTCACACCTAGAGTATTCGGGTGTACTGCTTTTGTTTATATCCACAACCAATATAGAGGCAAGTTAGAGCCTCGAGCCATCAAATGTGTTTTCCTTGGTTACTCTTCCACTCAAAAAGGGTATAAGTGTTACAATCGTTTATCCAAAAAATTTTACATCTCTAAAGATGTCACTTTTGCATAAAATATACTTTTTTTTGCCAAGGCCTCTCTTTAGGGGGAGACTACAATAATGAAAGATAGACATCCTTGTGATTCCTTTGACCCTCTTGACCTCCCTTCACCTCTTCGCATTGTGTCCTCAAAGTCATCTCCTGATCAAGTCACCGTTCCATTCTTTAAACCAGCTATTGATACTCATAATCACCAAAAATTTCCTCTGGTATATTCAAGAAAAAAAGGTCCAGAAGCAAAAACTCAAGAATCTACTCTAGAACAGGTGCAAGTCCAAAATCCCTCCTACTCTGGCCCTAGAGATCAATAAGCTTCCAACTCAGGTTTTGGCATTGAGATTACGGTAAGACCTAACTCACCACCTGTTGAACCACCAAATGACCTGGACATTTTCATTGCTCTTAGAAAACATACCCGAGAGTGCACAAAATGACTACTTTACCCACTATCTAACTATGTCTCCCTTAAATGCTTGTCCCCAACCTACAAAAAGTTCATCATGAGCCTGAACACTATCATTATTCCAAATACTGTTTCTAAGGCATTGTCAAAAAGAGAATGGTGGGCTGCTATGAGGGAGGAGATGAGTGCATTAGAGAAGAACAAGACTTGGGAGATTGTTGATAAACCAAGAGGGAAGAATATCATGGATTGTAAGTGGATTTTTACATTGAAGTATAAGGCTAATAGATCTCTTGAAAGATACAAAGCAAGATTGGTGGCCAAGGGGTATACTCAGACCTATGGAGTTGATTATCATGAGACTTTTGCTCCAGTTGCAAAAATGAATACCGTAAGAATTTTATTATCCTTAGCTGCAAACTTCAATTAGCCACTTCTACAATATGAGGTAAAAAATGTTTTCCTTTATGGTGAATTAGAAGATGAAATATACATGAACATTCCACTGGGTTTCAAGGAAGACATAGGTAACAAGGTGTGCAAATTGAAAAAGGCTCTTTATGGGTTAAAACAATCTCTTAGGGCGTGGTTTGAAAAATTCACAAAAGTCATGAAGGAGTCTAGGTACAAACAAAGCCAAGGTGATCACACTCTCTTAATTAAAAATTTGGCTGCAGGGGGAGTAACTACTCTACCAATCTACGTGGATGACATCATAGTAACCGGAAATGATGAAAGAGAGAGACTTGAATTGAAGTCAAGGAGTTTGAGATCAAAGAATTGGGAAAATTAAAATATTTTCTTGGTATTGAGGCTGCCTACTCCAACTAAGGAATTTTTATATCTCAACAAAAGTATATGACCAATTTGTTGATAAAGACAGAAAAGATTGGGTGTAAGTCAGTTTCTACCCTGATGGATCCAAATCATAAGTTGGGAGAAGCTAAAGAAGAAGCAACCATTGACAAGAGAATGTACCAACGGTTGGTGGGAAGGCTTATATACCTTGCTTACACTCGACCTGACATTGCATACTCAATTAGCTTAATCAGTCAATTTATGCATGATTCAAGAAAACCTCACCTTCAAACTGCTTATAGAGTATTACATTATTTAAAAGGGAACCTAGGAAAAGGGATCTTGTTCAAGAAGAATGATGCTCTTACTCTAGAAGCATATACCGATGCTGACTATGTAGGGTCTCTAGTGAATAGAAGATCAACTACGGGGTATTGTGTCTTTCTTGGAGGCAACCTAGTTTCATGGAAGAGCAAGAGGCAAAACATAGTGGCAAGATCATCAGTTGAGTTGGAATTCAGAGCATTGGCATAAGGATTGTGTGAACTACTCTAGCTAAAGATTATCTTGAATGATTTGAAGATTAAATGGGAAGGTCCTATGAAGCTCTATTGTGATAAGTAGTCAGCTATCAATATTGCTCATAATCCCATACAACATGATAGAACAAAGCATATTGAAATTGATAGACATTTCATTAAAGAAAAATTGGAAGAAAGGTTAGTATATATATCCTACGTTCTAACAAAGGGGTTGAGGAGTTCAAGTTATCATGACCTTTTGTTCAAGCTAGGAATCGAAGACATCTATTCCTCAGCTTGAGGGGAAGTGTCGAGATATGATGAAGTTGTAGATATTAGGAAACTAATTTACAGTTGTAAGTATTCATTAGGAAACTGTAATTATATTAAATTAGTATGATTATTTCTTTTCTTAGGGAGATTTAGTTTTTCCTTTTTTTTTTTGTTTTTGTTGTACTATAAAAGGCCATGTATACTCCTATTAAGAAAAGAGAGAGAAGAATTATTCTTCAGTTTACTACATGATTACTTGTAAAAATATTATTATCTTTCTACTAGAGGAGCCCTTCGTCTTACGAAGGGTAGCCTTTGCCGCACTAAAATTACAAAAAGGAAAAAGAAAAAGAAAGAGATAGGGTACCACCTTTATCAACCAACCTATTACACATCTCTTTTTCCTACTCCCCATCATCATATGCTAGAAGGATTCATAAAGGCAGTAGAGAAATTTTATCCGGGAAAAGCATCGATTAGTTAATTTTGTAAAGAGTTCCTCTCTTAAAGCTCTTCTTGGTAAATGATTTTGTAGATTCACTTCAAGGGGTAACCTTCACTGAATAATGTTATTTTTTCACTAGTAGTCTTTGCTAGGATGAGTTGTGTTTGGCAGGGACAAGAACTAGAAGATCATATCCAATCCACCATACCACATGTGATATATGGTGATTTATGTTTCTTTAAGACACAATAATGGTGCAAAAAGGAGACATGTTTACAGATAAGGTAATATATGTTTACAAATAGGGGCAAATCTTACATTAAGTTATCAATGCAACTGTTAATGAGAAATCAACTATCTCATAACTTAAATGGATGAATATAAGGTAATTTACTGAGAAATTAACTGTCTCATAACTTAAATGGATGAATATAAGGTAATTTACTGAACTTCCATTCCTAATCTCTACAACCGCAAGGAAAGTATACATAAGAAACAGTATTTCTCCTGAAGGATCATATAACAAAAGCAGAAACATGGAAGGGGGAAGAATGTAAATTGAGTAAAACTTTGTGTTTATAGGATAAATTCACCTTAAAGCTCTTTTTCAATGAGATATTGAAGTTAGGGATGTGTTATGTTTATATTCTGTTAAAGCCAATGAAGAGGAAATGCCGTTCATCATCCAATAAAAACTTTTGACTTAGTCTTAATTCTTATTTAAGCAATTCAACTGTATCCTTAAATTAATACTTGAAAGTATTTACCTGTCGTTGACGTTGCTCAAGCCTTAATTTCTCTGAATTTGCCATTTCATACTCCCCATTCTCTAAGAATCTCTGATCAGGTCGAAGCCTTGAGTCCGTAGGTGGCAGCTTCTCCTAGATTCAATCAACATAATATGATCATGAACAAACAACAAGGCCTGATACTTTACCACTTAATAAATTCAGTAGAAAGGAATGGAGCATCTAGAAACGTCTCAAGGATGCATGAACGAGCTAGAGCCTTCATAATTTCAGTAGATTGTTTCAAGATATATGTTGCCAATGGAGGCTGTAGTAGTAATTGGGTCCTAAAGCAGCATAAAAGAATAACATGTGGACAAGTAATTTCCCTTTTTACACTTCACTAGAAACTTACATTTTTGGGATGGAATGAAGTGAACATGGAAATATGTATCAGGCTTCTTTCTATCGAGATTTTGTAATTAACAATTTTCAGGATTTGTCAGAATCGCTGTCTAATAAGTCGCACCAGACAAGAAGAAAATTCGAGGAAAGCACATTATGGGACCGAATATTACTAAACCACTCATCAACTTGCTAACATATAAAAGCACATGACTATCTTCAGTGAATAGTCACCATTTTATGTGCATGCATGTTTCTCATGTTAATCCACAAATTGTTCCTCCAGCAATGTGTTACAGGATCATATATAACTTCCAGTCCAAGGCCTTTCAAAAACAAATCCCACTGTATGTTTAATCAAATTTCTACCATTTTTAACTGTTTCAAATCACAAGTTTAGACTCATTAAGAGGAAATTGAATGATCACATAAAACACAAGTTTTAAGTAAAATAGGACTTAGTTTTCCCTTTCATTTTTTGATGCATATATTTGGCCATGCATGAGCAGTTGGACCCAACTGATAAGTCCTAAAATCACTCTTTTCTTCAACACATCTAACTGCAACCCAGCACTATTTAAAATAAAATAACCGACAAATAATTTCCCTGAAAACAAGACAAACTGATCAATACAACACAAACTGACAACAATTCCAAACATATTAAACAATACAAGTAGACATCCAATCCTATTGACCATTAACAGTACAACACAATTACAAACACAATTCACATTCCCAGCTTCTTTGTTTCTTTTGCATGAATACACATGCTCAAAGGAATAATTTTATATGCTTTTGTAGCTTGTGATCATGCATAACACAATGTCAACAACCATTATAACAAAAGATCAAATGTATCTATCCATGAACTCCTCCAATTTTAATTCTTCATGCAATAGTTTGCTTAGTTTAACAATTTAATTAAAGCACTACCTTCAGCCCAGGAGTAAGCTCATTTAGTGTCATGGCGAAGTGAGTCAAATTGTATCTTGTAGGAAATTTAGGTGGCTTGCTCCGCTTCCACAATAGCCGTGCATCAGAAAAAGACTCAAATCCTTTGCCTTTACCAGAACAGTCTCCAATTACGTAATGCATACTTTCATCCCATTTTCCAAATAAAGTTGCAACTGTTTTCCCATGCCTATCTTGAACAATACCATGTACCTGGAAGGAGAATATTCATTTAACTAGAGTTTGGACATTTTATTAGATTGACTAGAATAGTAATATAATGAAGTACTTGATCC
Source organism: Laguncularia racemosa (assembly GCA_037954665.1). Lineage (NCBI taxonomy): Eukaryota > Viridiplantae > Streptophyta > Magnoliopsida > Myrtales > Combretaceae > Laguncularia > Laguncularia racemosa. Next base: position 2,671,696 of record JBBMOL010000040.1, read on the forward strand.
AAAAAAAAATATAATGAAGTAGCAAAAGTCATTTGAAGACAAGGATATGGCATTCACTAACTATAACAATAAATATCTCATTGAAGTAAAGATTCTTAATGGCCAAAAAGAGTAAGATCCTTACTAGGGAAAGCAGATGTGAGAATAAGAATAAAAGAGAGGGAAATCAGCTTGCGTTTTACACTTCAACGAGAGAATAAGTGCTAAATAGTATTAATCATTGTTTGGAAGAAGATGATTTTTACAAATGTATTTTTCCATAAAAGATGTATATTATTTCAGTAGCAGAATGAGATTTCTATTAATTGGAGATGGCCAAAACACCTCACCATGCACAAGTAACTCAAGAATGGCAAAAGGAATACTGATCATGTTTCATATGTTAATTTCAAGGCCAAAAATGATCTCCAGAAATAAACCTAGATATACACCAGTATAGCACATCAATTATAAAGTTTTGAGGGCTGACTTTATATGAGACTCTGCTTCCTGACATAGTAGATCAGCCTATATCTTCTAGAGGTTTTGCAACATTGTTGTAACAAAAAGAAAAACGTCATCCAATGTGACAAACCATATTTGATTATCATTGCAAGGTTCTAAAAGTAGAGGAAAACTCCTGAAATTGAAAAATAACACACATCTTCTAGCAAACTGTAGTTATCACAACCATAGATTTTCTGAAACCTATAAACTACACCCAAGAAATAAAATATGTTAATATAACGAACAGCTTCTGGTGTTAAAAGTTGGGAAAAAGAAGAGAGGAAGTTTGCTTTTATTAGTCCTCTAAAATCTAAGATCTTTTAACTTTGAACCTTCTTGCATACCAAGACATCATGCTTCTGTGTACGAGAATAGGATAAAGTATCAATTGTGCAAGAAGGTTGAGATGTGTCCTCTACAATTCGGAGATTGAAATTCAATGTAGGGCTCAAATATTGCTATTCATCAGAAAAAGTTCCAAGTTCAAAGCACATGATGGCTCAAACTAAGCTCCAAATTGCCATCAAACACATTTTTCAGGAAACCATTTACATGTTAGTACCAAAGGAATTGATCAAATCAGCAAAGTTAATTCAGACTTCAAATTAGATGGTGACAATCTTATGAGGCAGTTAATGATTAAGATTTATCTCATGAGGCACTGGCTTCTAAAAGCCTAAGCCTTTCAAGAAAGTATCCTAACTGTAAAGTAAGAGATAACTATATGTAAGTGGGAGTGATTGTGAGTATACATGTGAGTGTGGGGGTGTGGGTGTGTAGGGGAGAGAGAGAGAGAACCTGGTGAGGATTTCGGTCTATGATAGATTGCTCCTTGAACTTCAATTTACATGAATACTCATGGTTTCCTTGTATACGCATTGTTCCATAGTGATCACAATAGAGTTTTCCCAGAATGAGATTATATATAGATGTTGTGACCTGAGAAAGAGAGCTTTCCATAAAAGCAAGAACCACATATGGATGAACACCTCACGGTAGCTGGGATCTTACCTTACTCCATTGGAAAGTTTCCCCATCATCAAATTTCAATGTCAAAATTCCAGTAGGATCAAGCTGAATTGACCGACCCCAAAATTTGCTCTTTAAATTACTATCTCCCCAAAATTTCCATCCAGTACCATCGCAATGGCATGCAACAATCATAGGATGATGACTGACCTGGAAGTCAAGAAAAATCCACATTATTGGTTTGATCAGACACAGAAAATTTGTGATCTATGTTGAGGATAGAACATAAACTTTGATTGTGACAGACCCAATAAAAAATTCACATAGGTCAAACCAGTGGCCTGAAGAAGCGGGATGGAAATTCAGAGATTGTTTAGACCTCTGAATACCCTACCCAATAAAAAATTCACATAGGTCAAACCAGTGGCCTGAAGAAGTGGGATGGAAATTCAGAGAACGTTTAGACCTCTGTTCCTGAATACCCTCTCTAGTCAACAACCTGGAGAAATGTGAGGCTGAATGCATGGAAGCAGAGAACGTGTCCATTGTTTGATCCAACTCGACAGATCAATTAAATGCATGAAACATCTCCAACTATAATATGTGAACCACTTCTATGGCATCGACCATACCAGAGTAATACTTCTTAAAATAAAAGAAAAAGGATGCTCCCTGTTAAACTAATTATTGGATGCCGTGGTCTAAATGGTACTAGTAGTAAGCAGCTTTACGAAATGGACTTGTAGAGTTCCATTTTTAACCTACACTGCACCAGGTAAAGGACTTGCAGAGGTAGGGGTGGGAGGGTGGGGTTGGGTCAAAGAAGGGGGAGCAGGGTAGGGAAGATGTGTCACTCATTGCTAGCTTCTTTCTTATGTCAATGCTGACCATTCTTAAATTCTTAGTGGAGAAATGGTGCTATAAAGCGAAGAAAAGTCACCTTTTCTGAAATGAAATGAAGGCCCTTGTCCGGATAATCTGCTTCATATGTCTCTCCTAGTAATGGATTAAATGGTTTGCAAATTCTTCCTTCAGTAGAAGCATATCCAGATACAGCAAATGCAGCCACGTTAAGAATTCTCATTAGGCCGTTGCCCTGAAAAGTTTGAGAGAAGTATAAGATGGGCAGCGAGGTACTCTAACGTATATAAATCATGTGCCACAATAAATATTACCAAGATTGAACCAACTACGAGCATGTCTATTTCATAAGCCTACATAAATATTCTGCAATTTCCTAAAATGCTTGTGCTTTAAATGGAACAGCATTAAACATGTCAAACTCGTGCTGCATATCAAATAGGGTCTTCTCTGAAATATGGAATGATCGTTTAGGCTCTAGAACAGACTGAAAAACAAAGGGAAAAAAAAAGACAGTGCCATAATGTCATGATACAAAAAGTTACAGGCATTAGAAAATGTAAATGATAGCAAAAGAGAACAACAATGTATTAATCCACCTTGAGCTAATACTGCATACAGAAGGCATGGCAATCGTAACATTCTCATTGCTTTATTTCAGTCAGATGGAAAGTAGACTAAAACACAGATTCTTTATAGTTTCGAAGTAGAAATGAAGGCCACTGATTCAGTCACAAACTCACCCTTTTTCCCCATTCATATGCCCGGTCAATGAGGAATGAATATTCCAAATCTTCAAAACATTTTTGCAGGGAAGAAAGAGGCTCATTAAAGTAAACTGGAAGACAAACTTTTGTGAGGTCCTTCCCTATGTTGTCCTTTATCATTGACCAAAGACTGACACCCTTCTCTTTTTCAACTGGATCGGGCAATTTCTTACGCCTCTTGACATAGGGAAAGTTGGCCCCAACAGATTTTACTTCAGGATCAATGTCTTCTTCAGATTCAGCCCCATAAAGACCATCTTCTGATGAGACAGAGGATCTCCGGTAATCAGAGCTACTGCTTTTGAAAGAACCAGAGGAGAGAAAATCACGAGTGTCAAAAAATGTATTGTCTTCATCATCCGTTTCTTCTTCTACAGCATCAGCTCTCTCATTGTCATCATCGGATTCACTTCCACTTACTTCTGCATAAGGAATAAGAGTAAAAAAGAAAAGTACATTGAGGTTAAAAATGTCCAAAAGACTAGTGCAACATGTGAAAGTGACAGAATAATAGAAGTGACATATTGCAAGATCATAAACAGCCTATCATCAAGGATCAAGATGCTTAGCTATTCTTATTTCATTAAGAGGGAACTTAAGGTAGAACAACCTTGAACACATGATGATCCCCTTTTCACTTATAAATAGAAGGGTAAATGTCACATTTAGTATCTCAATTTTATCCATTTTTACAATTAAATACCCGAAGTTTCAAATTGTTAATCTACTACCTAAACTTTGCCTATTTTGCAATTAATTACTTGAACTTTATGTATTCTTACAATTAACTATCTAAATTTTATTTATTTTTACAATTAACTATCTTTGTCTAGATATTATAAATGACTCGAAAAGTTTGTAAATAATAAATTAACATTTTTAAATTTCAGATGGATAAAATTTAGGTACCAAATATGACATTAACTTAAATAGAATTGTGAACCTGGAGTACTAAGAGGCAGGTTAAAAAGGCATTATTTGTACTCACGTGATTTGACAATCTAACATCTATCACAAACCCAAATCAGAAACAATTTCCTACATGAACTATTCAGCAAAGCCCATGGGAATGCTAAGACAGCCCAATGCATTCCTTTCATTGATAATAACAAACTGCCCTCTGCTTCCAACTTCAAGCAAACAAACTAATAACTCAAAAATCAACATTATAAATTTCATGAAAACTTACTTAAATTGCTTTCTTAAGCTATATGCAACTAGCAACATGGCTTTCTTAAGCTATATGCAAATAACAACATGGTTCTTCTGTGTATACATGTCCTTTCCAGCTGCAATTTATCCATAGTCTATCACATTCATCTGTTGGAACCAGTAAACAAGAGGATTGAATAAATGCAGCTTACCACTAAATTTGTCTTGTCCCAGTCCAGAAGTCGTGCCGTTATTAGTTAGCTGTCTCTGGCTCTCATCAACAACAGTGTTCTCAAGATCCACCTTCTCTGTCTAAAAAAAAATAAAATAAAAAGAAAATCTTAAGGACAGAGAATCTAGTTTTGAGCTAGGATGTAGCCTCACAGCATCTAATACTATTATAGGGGGAAGGAGGTTTAGCTTGCACACCTCCAACCCTTACAATATAATCTCCAATTACAAAAGCTACCATCATATATAACCGATCTCTCATAGAAATAGAAGGCACTCAAAACAAATCAGATGCTCTCCACTGCAATAATTAATCAGTAATTTCAACTAAATCCAAAATAATTTTTTTTAGTATTCTTATAATTATGTAGTTATGTTATATTTTATGCAGTGTAATCTGGGTGCATAGCACCCCTTAATATACAACTCAAAAAAGTAAGGACATGTTGCCTCCAAAACACAAGATGAAGGATGTGCCTATTCGGAAGTACAAATGGATCCACATTCTATCAAATGTAAATAAGATAAACTCCAACAAAATAAACCTATAAGTGCTACAGCAAAATGATAGACTAGAATTCTGTTCATCCAGTGAACTTGAGATGCAATACTCTCCATATCAGAATGGCAAAGCCCCCTTATCCAGAATGCATGCTTCCAGGAAAAATGGTGTGATTAAAAACATCCAGCTCCTAATATGCAGGTAAATAAACCACTGAAATTATTGAAAAACTAATTGAAGCAAAACTCAGTCAAGGCAAAACCAAAGGCAGACAACATGAAGATTTCACACATATCAACCAACTTTTGCACTTGAAGATGATGTTGTGCTATATCACTTTTTTTTTTTAATTAAAAAGAAGGGGAATAAAAGCTGCCTTCCTAAACATGAAAACATCAGACAGCTGAAACATATAGAAAACCTATGAAAACTTGCACTTTCCACCCCTACTCATTCTTAGAATCAGTTAGACTATGAAACTGTACCCATGGCAAACCAGAGATGATCAGAGTGCAGATTGATGGCCCACATCAGTGTTGACGTGGAGATTGGAATCATGAAACAGCTTAAGAAAATGACCATAGTATTCCTCACTACTGCAAAAACACCTGATCAAAAGCATCACTTCCCCCCGCATCAAGGCTATCAGTTAGTTAGCAGCCATTTATTACTCGCAGTAATGCAGCTATTCAAACTTCAAGAGAAAAATGGTCTCATACGTATGTACTGGCATTTAAAGAGAAAGGTATTATTGTCATAGAGTGATTGCCAATGCCATGATGGCTCAAGGAAGTTCATGCTATAAGATTATAAATTCGTAGGAGGATCTTCATATGGATTAGCATCAGAAACTGAAGAGTCTAGAATCAATTAGTATATCCCCTACAATATCTAAATGTTACCTCTAACTGCCGCAGAGCGTCCACAAGTAGCCACTGTTTCTGCTTAAGAAGAACAAGCTGGGTCTGAAGAGAGGCAAACTCACTCCTCATAATCTGTTCACTCTCGAGAATGGCTTCTTCACGCATGCCTTCCTCCTGAAGCCGCTTCCTCAACTTTTCGGTTGACACAGCCAGATCATCCATAGGAGCCATAAGCTCACTGTTCGACATTCGTGGAAACATATCCTTGACAGCCTGCAATGCTTCCACCCACTGCCATCTATCTTCTCGAGACTCAGCCCTTAAGTGCAGCCTTTTTGTGCCAGTATATATCGAGAACCTCTTATCATCAGATCTACTTTCTCGAATTGATGAAACCTATACATGATCTCCAATACTCAATAAAGAATAACTTTAACCTTCCTAATGATTCAATTCTGTTAAAATTAGATCAGGCAACTCTAATTACTTACCATCATACAACTTATGACAGTATAATCTCAGTAGCTGAAATAAGTAACAACTTTCTGATCGGAACAAATGCATGATGATATTACTAATAATTTCCAAAAATAACCAACTCACGACAGAAATTAAAAATACTCAATTAGAACTCCAAAATAATGTTGACACTATGATCCTATTATACATATACCTTGAGATGAATTTCGCCGAAAGGCTTGCGAAGCTTCTGGTGAGACGGACGGCCATTCGAAGGCCTTAAGGTTCGTCTTTTAGATTCTTCACCAATGACCTTCGATCCTTTCTCAGTTTCTTGATTAACAACGATCTTATCAGGTCCGTGTATCTTGTAATACGACAAAACTCCATCTTGAAGTACGAACCACCTCGGCCTCCATCCTTTACCGTAATTCACCCACTTATAAAGCATTCCTGATATTCCATTCCCAACGATATTATTTATCTTCATATCCACCACCGGCTGTTCTCTCAACGACGGAATCCGCGATACGGCGGAGGGAAGGGACTCCGAGGATAACGCCGGTGGCGTTGACCGCTGACTCGGTCTGTTCTGGTTATGATTATGAATCGGACTCTGGTTCTGATTCTGGCTATGCTCGTTCCATATTTTTACGTGGCTGTTGATGCTGCTGCTGTTGTTTTGATTCCTGTGGTTGTGGTTATGGTTGAGTGATCGGACGGGGAGATCGGATCTGGCGGCAGCGGCGGATGAGGAGGACATAGAGAAGGGAGACGACGGTTTGTGGTCGGAGACTGTAGATATGCAGCAGAAAGGATGCATGAATAGAATGAAACCGCAAGAGAAGAAGGGAGAGGAAGAGAGAGATTATGACCGGAGAACGCCGTAGCGACGGTGGACTCCGGTGGTGGAGATTCCAACACTAATCGTATTCTCGGCACCGAATGAGAGAGAGAGAGATTGAAAAAGGGAAAATTAAAACGATAAATATTTTCATAAATCTTCTGACTGATGTTATTCAGGAAATAGCGACTACTCATCTCACAGAGAGGAGCATTATTTATATTTGGTTTTGTTTACGGAAAGTTTGAACGAGTGGGTATGGAAAGGGTGTGAATTTATGCGAGACGGTTACTAGGTAGAGCGGCGGAGAGAGAGAGAGGATTTTGATTGGACAGCGGCGATGTAAGTGATGAGAACGGGAGCGGAGGGTCGGGGGGAGTCTGTCGGGTTTGGGTATATTCGGTGTCTGTCGTGATGACGTGGCGAGGTGGAAAGGAACAAACTGGCATTTGTGTTGGCGTTGTGTTGGGGTATTGGAAAGGCAATGACGTTTAACTGTTGATGATGGGAAGAGAAGGAGAGAGAGAGAGAGATAGCTACTTTTATTTTTAGAAGATGACGTGGATGGCGGGTTTTGTGTTGGTTTGGTGGGGTGTGATGGGGTAGCCTAATTAGGATGGGTTACGCCAGGAAAATAAAATTGATATATATATATATATATAAGCCATACACACATGTTTCGTATTTTTATTATTTATCTTCAACATTTTAAGGTTAAAATTATCAAATTAATCAAATGGTTCTTCATTTATTTCTTTTTCAGTAAAGGTAAAATTGTATTTTTCATTTTAAAAACTTATCTTGTCACCATTATTTCTACTTTTTTGCTCCATTTCCTCAATTAACTCAAAATTTTCAAACAGTTAAATTTTAGTATTATTACCTACATATCTATATTAATCTATTTTATTTAAAGTGTGAGAAAGCAAATACATTTCTTAATTGTTGTCTAGGTATAGGATCGTGTATCGGAAAAAAAAAAAACCATGGGAAAATGTAATCGTTATCTTTTTAAATGTCATTTTACAAATCAATCTTTGTGTTTTATTTATACACAAAATAAATTTAGTAAAGATATTAATATAATACATTTCTCAAGCAGTTTAGACCCTACCCAACCAGCTACTTTTGGACAGTCCCTAAAATTCTTGATGGTTTTAATTTTAGAAGTTAAAAAATAATTTTCCTTTTCTATGATACAAAAAGTTTGGGTAATACTCTTAATTATTATAATTTAAAAAAAACTACCTAAATACTATATTTGAAATAATTATTTTTAAAATAGGTTTCAAAGACACGAATGCGATTTATGATTTTAGGATTAAAAAAAATAAAACTAAAGGCGTAAAATAGATCTACGCTTCAGTATAATTATACTATAGGCACAAATCGGGTCTAAGTCTCCAATTTAAATTTTTTTTTACCCTAAAGTTGCAAACCGTATGGATACCTTCGAAACCTTTTTTAGGAATAATTATTTCGAGTACGATATTTATCTAATTAAAAAAAAAAACTACAATATTTGAGTGTTACCTCAAAAAAAATTTTACTTTAACTTCTAGATATGTAATCTAATTTTGCAATTGAAATTTCATTCTCACATACTCAATAATGTTTGAAGGAAAAAACAAATAGAAAAAAATTATTATGCTTGAGTAACATAGTATTAGTAAAATATAAATAAAGAAAGAAATGAGATATAGGTAATGTCATCTCATAATAGAATGTATAGCTAATAATTTCAATTTCTATTTGTCATCTCATAGTAGAATGTGTAGTTAGCAATTCTAATTTTTATTATAGGATGATGTGATGATTTGATGAATTTTATTGTAGAAATTTAAATTTTTTTATAATGATAACTAAGTTTAATTATCACTATCAAATTGAAATTTCCATATCTAATAATCAATTTATTTCTCTATCGATTTAATATCAATTTTTTTAGCATATTAAAAAATTATTTTGTCAAGCACCTTATCACAAGTGCATTGTCCGCTAGTGTGTGTATATATATATATTATATGTATAAATTTTAACGATACTTTATTTTTCTCCTATAGATTCATTCTTATATTTGATTAGTTTAATAGTTGTTTTAAAGAATTGTTATTACCATAAAATGAAGAATTATAAATTTTTTAAGAGCAAAATAATAACTATTCTTTAATTTTTAAAATATATTTGTATATCTATCGATAAAATCTTATAGCAATTATAAAAAAAATAGTTATTATTTTTTATTCAATTTCTTAATAATTGTAATTTTATTTTTACTTATTTTATCTCGTATATTAAATGTATTATAGTATTTTGATTTTAAAGAATACACACACTTTATTTATTATAGGAATAGAAGATAACAATAGCGTTAGGATTAGGCCGGCTAGCTATATAAGAGTCCAAGACTAATGGGGGATGCACTTGTGCTAGATTAAATACTTATTAAATAATTTAAGATAAAATATAACATAAGATATATGCCATTCAATAATTGAACTCATACATAGCCAACGATTAGGAAAAAAGTGAGAGAGAATATAAATTTAAAGAAAAATAGATAATAAAATATTGAACCATAGGACAAATCCTTTTATCATTTTTAGGGATAAAGGTAAATCTAGTGTTTGTATTTTTAAATTTGGCTAATTAAGCATTTTAACTTGTATTTTTGACAATTTAGTGTTAATACTTTGAAAAGAAATTTATTTGAGAGTCCACATTAAATATACATCATAACAAATGTTATCTTCATTGACGTGATCATTCACATGTCATTTTATATATATCTAGGTTCATTGGAAATTGTCTAGATAAATTAAATAACTAAAGTATTCTCAGTATAACAGTAAAATTATTTTACTTGCACTGAGTAAGAAATTAAATCATTGTATGCATTTTCATCTATCTCATTTATTTGTCTTCAACATTTCATTCCATCTCCAATACTGCCCTCAACAACCCATTAGTTTGTATCTCTAATCTCTTTTGGTCTGATTAAATCTCGTTCACAACCTTCCCATTTTATGCATGTAGAGGAGGATAATATTTTCACAAAATTTGTCTATTTTGTTGATGACAGTAATAGAGATAAAATGGTATGTTGAAGACAAATAAATGAGATGGATGAAAAAAGTGTACGAAGATTAAATTTCTTACTTGTGTGAGAGAAATGATTTTACTATTATATTGAGGGTAATTTGGTCATTTAGTTCATCTAAGTAGCTGTAAAAAAAAAGACATGTCAATAGCTACGTTAGTGAAGATAACCTTTGTTATAATGTATATTCGATAAAGATACTAAAACGAATTTCTTTTTAAAGTACCGATACTAAATTACTAAAAACAAAAATTAAAGCACTCAATCGTCCAAATTAAAAAGTATAAACACTTAATTTACCTTTATATCATTATTTGCATTATACTTCAAGATGGAGTTTTGACAAATGCCCATACACATAAACAAAGGGATTTTACTCTCTTTTTTTATCACATATTTGCTTCATTATAGGATTTACATTTTGTGACTACATGTGAAAATAAAAATTCATGTTAATAGATTTAAAACATAATGATTTTGAAAACTTTTCATCATGTTGCAAGATTATCTATGTAGAGAATTCAAATTTAAGACAAGCATAACACCTCCAAGGTGAATGAATCTAGTGAAATAACTTAAAAAGTAGTTTTAAAATGAAAGCAAATAGAACATTTAATCCTAATTTTTTATATAATAATCAAGATATTTTAGTTTACTTCTACGAAAATATAACATCATTTTACAGAAACCATGAAAATAGAGCTCTCCCCTTTTATTTGCTTAAATCCTCTTATAGACTTACAATCGTTAATTGAAGAATGATAAGTTGTGGTTGGGTTTTCAATTATCAAGTTATGTCATCATCATTATTGTTATTTATTATCAAATTCTTTGTTTTAGTTTTTAAACTTATAGAGATTTGTGAGGTTAATATAATACCCCACGTCTTGAGGCCTTATTTAACCCTTAGTGAGACCCTAGTGTCTAGGTGATGATGTGACGATGTCATCCTCAAATCGAGGATTAGGCTTGACTATATCCAAGCATGTAACAAATCCACAAGATGTTAATCTTACATACACTTTTCTTCATTATTATTACCATATAATAAAGTGGAAACGTACCCCAAAAAAAAAAAAAAATTACTTCACTAACTTCCAAGTTAGAGCATTCTTTATGTATATTACATAATATCACACTACCTCTTAGTTGCACTTAGTTTCTATCCCAACTTGAGGTTTTGCATTACATTCTACCTTTGAATCCTAAGGTTAAATACACTAATCCTTTAGCTAAAACTCAAGCTAAGTGAGTAGACAACATAAAGCAACACAAGTATACGCATATATTAACCAAGCAACTAAAGTATGGTTAATGCAATCTATATGCAATAAAAACCAAGTCATATAAATCAAGCAACTTTCGTTTAACAAAATCAAGTTTGTAAAAACATGATCCTTAAATCCTTTTATATTATTATTGAGCCCACACTCCATACATGTCATACAAAACCGTGCAATGATACAAAAAACAAAACCAAGTAACCAAGCATACAAATTGAGCATAGTGAGCTTATCTCTTGTTTATATTGCAACTTAAATGAGACCTTGTATTTAAGAGTATTATAACTCATGAATATGTTTTATCTAGCTAAAACATACACAGTGAGCATATATTCATACATATATGGCCAAGCAATCCAAGTTTTACTTTAGGGTATACATACCACGAAAGTTGGGGGTACTCATCTGGCTTAACTTGTAGTCTGGTCCATTTGTCCAATACTACCTAGCTCCCCTAACAAAGTGAACTCACGTGTTAAGGCTTTTAACTTTTTACACATTAACCTAAAAGTTATATACATAAGATGTTGTTGAGCTCATAACAATACATTGGTTTAAAATAAGAGTTTGGTTTTCGATTTTGAGAAACATCCATTGTACCCATCTATGGATGCGGTCATCAAAAGAATAGATATCGAATATCACAAATTTAATAACAAAGCCATATAGTCAATGGAATTGGATATTACTATATTAGTTTTGGTAAAATAAACATGGTTATTTGACTCATAACTTATGATAATGACAATTTTAGCCTAGAATACGTCATATATTTAAGAAATCCTTATACTTACGTTAGCAACCATGACAAAGCCTCTTCCATTTCCTAACAGGCCCTAGAAGTTGATGGATTATAAAGTTCGACCTAGGACGGAACTTCTTAGTAGCACCATAAATTATCATCTCCAAAACCTAGTGAACCCGTGACATGGCTTCCACCAAGTTTTTAGACTTCTTTTACCGTTTTAGCAATACTTTGATAATATATTATACATTTTCAAAAGTTATAGATATATAAAATCACAGTTTATAAATTTAAGAATATATTTACACTTAATTAACAGTTTAAAGGATATATGTGTATTTTGTCATGATAGTAAAAATAATAAACCATTTTATTATTGTATCAAGTCATTTATAATTTTTAAACCACAAACGATTACAGTGTTATACTTCTTAAAAGTTAACTTTTTTTTGCAAATAAAATGCTTTAACTACCCTTCAAATTAAAAAGTACACACATGATGTCACATACAATTGAAAGTTAATTCAATTATACCAGTAATTACTATTATTATTATTTTTACTTTATTAGCCACCTATATTAAAAGTCATCGGTTACTATAGTTTAATAAAACTATATTTGACACTTATAAATCTTTGATCATAACATATTTATTTTGCTATCAATTTTTTTTTTTTTTTAAAAAAAAGAAAAAAACAGCAACAACGATGAAATGGATTCTAATGGCCTGGAAGCCTGCTGCAATCGACAGAGAAGTTCGCACGGGTTTAAAGGTTCTCTCAACAGATGGAGCCAACTAAACTCTGGTCCTCACTCCCGCTGGACGGCAAAGAATGGTCAGCGCAGCAGCCACACAAAACAACAAACGATCGTCGCAAAGTCAAAATTTTATTTTATTTTAATTTTTTTTCGAGCAATTAAAAAAATTTCACAACTGCCTTATTGCTATTCTTTTTCCCTAAAAAGTCATGTGCAAAGAGAAATTCCACCCTAATCATCTATTAGCACACTCGTACATTTTACAGCATGTCAATTTAGCATGGCTCGTGCTATTATGAGCGCAATTGCAGGTACCGCCAACTAGACAGGGCAGGACACGGACAAGGTTCATTGGTAAGTGAATAGGTATTAATGATATTTGGATATATAGCAATGATGGTGGTTTTAAAATCTAGAAGCGGGGAAAATAAAAACTGACTTTTACCACAAAAAGAAGAAAGTTTCTAACAGTTTTTAAATTTCCTAGTAAACTAGGACTAATAATTTAAGTAAATCAAAAGTTCACAGGATAAGAAGTGCAAAGGACGGATCATTAGGTAATATCTTATAAAATTTTTAGAGGGTTTTAGAAAATTCTATGGGATAATGAATCATGTTTAAGTTTTATAAAATCTATTCTAAACCTACTTCCATTGCATTTCCATGAAATCTTGACCATTTATCTCAAAACAACTTGATAGACAAATCTTAAATACATCATGTTGCAAGTTTGTAGTTCTTGGGTTACCAGCTATTGCAAGTATACTCTTTTAATGTTGTAATTCTTAGCTCCCTTTAGTTAAGTGCGTTTTCAACTCCTTTTTTTTCTTTCCTAGGATCAACTAGGCACGTGATGAGGGCATCCACTCTACCTTGCAAATTAAATGGGTAGGCCAAAGAACCCACTATTTAAACAAATTAAAAAAAATTTAACTATAGCCCATTTTTAGGTTGGCTAAATATGTCAATTTATCAACTTTAATCTATTTACACAATTTTAATTATAAATAAATTGTGTGGCCCACTTATAATGATGGATATGCACCATCCTAAAATAAAACAAAAAAAAAAGTTGAAAATTGTAATGCCCTAGAAGCACCATAGCCCATCACATGTCACTATTATCGAGTGACACGCTAAGACTCTAAAACTTCAATATACTTCAAAACCTGCTCATATACGTTATCCATCATACTGTTATAATTATAATCAAATAAATGACTCACAAATGAGTCATTCTAAATCTTATTATTTAATAACCACAAAATCTCCAGCTACAATCTATCTCTATAATTTCAATTTAACAATAATTCATAATTCTTGTCACTCTTCCTCCACATAGTAATAGTGTTCTTTTCCCATCTCATCCATGTAATGTCCCACCAATTTTCCGTTCTCATCATACTCTAGTTGTTCATCATTTTTACATGTAGTTAAAAAAAATATAAGAAGGGAGGGTGAGCCTAAGCTCAATATGTGAGTACCATACCTACATGCGCATGACACACCACATTAATATCATATGCATATATGCAACATTTTCACAACTCATTCGCAATTCAATTTACACATCAATACCAAATTGAATTATCACGCATAGGGGTACTCATGACCCAGGTACACATAACATTTGTCATAGTGGGAACTATCTCTACGGACCCCGTCTAACCCTAATGAAAACTGCCACTACGGGCTCCGTCTAACCTTAATCTACCTCTGATCATTTCAATACACGGCTCCACCAAAGATAACGCGACATACTAATCATCGAGGTGCCCTCTAGGGATCTGCCACTACGAGCCCCTAGGCCGAGCCAAGCACAAGCAACATATCTCATTTCATTCACATAATACTGTATTACTTCATGATACCACATGATTCACATTATGTCTCAGCATTTCATTATTTCACATACAACTCATTATATAGCTTCCTAACAATCACATACAACAAACAAAGTAAATACGTGCTTGGAATCCTAGCCTTACGCACTTCTTTTCTCAAACTTAAGCTAAGTCGATATCTGTATAATCAACACATTAATCTTAGTACTAATCCAACATAATATAACTCTCCTAATTCCTCTTATTCTATTAAGTCATTAAGGTTTTACTAATTGTTTTGGTTGTTTGGAACTTGATTAATTAAGAAGATAATTTGATATATAATAATAATGTTCATCACTTAACACGGCCATGTTGGAGGCCGTGTTGCCTAACATGGTCTAGTACACAACCGTGTTAGAGGTTGTGTATCTCTCGGTGAGATTTAGCTTCAACACGGTTTGAACATGGTTGTGTTAGGAGGCCGTGTTTCTCTTAATTCAACATGGTCGAAACAGGACCGTATTGGAAGGTCGTGTATCTCTCGGCATGATTTTTGGACTTAACACAGTCGAAACACGACTGTGTTGGGGACCGTGTATCTCTCGGTATACTTTTAAATTTAACACGATCGTAACACGACCGTGTTGGGAGGCCGTCTATATCTTGGCCAATCCTATAAACCCTAATATTTAACTCTAACTTTCCTCGAATTCATTCCCTTTTATCCTTAACTTTATTAAATATTTAAAATATGTAAATACTTCTCAATTAACGTAAGTTAGAATACTTACATTGAATTTCCCGCATATCGACTATTTGATTCGAGAATTCCCTTTTCTTTACATTCCCATTTGCTTCGCCGTGCTAGCCCCACGAATTTCGTTCCTAGACAAGCTTTCTCTCTTTTTGTCTCTCTCTTTGTGTCACTCAATCTCTCTAGGTGGTTGGGATTGTTGGATTTGCGAAAAAGGAGAACCTTAGGTCAGTTTAGCATATATATATAATCTCGTTGGAAAAGACAAAACCGCCCTTCTCTTTTATTTGTAATTGTGCAATTGCCCTAGCTCTTATATTGTTTATTTATTTGTGTGTGTGTGTGTGTGTGTGTATATAATATCGTGTATTATATTCTCCTCATCTTATTAAAACTTTCGTCCTAAAAAATTACCTAGAATTGGAAAAAGTTTTGGATACTTTCTCTTCATTTCTTCTTCTAATTTGTATGTCACCTCTCGCTTGGTTTGATTTGTCCACTGTACTTTAACATAAGGAATTCTTCTTGTTCTTAGCACTTGTTCCTTGGTATCCACTACCCTCATAGGTTTCTCTATCGAGGACAAGTTTGGTTGTACCTTCAAAGTTTTCAAGGCCATTACCTGATATGGGTTTGGTACAAATTTTCTTAGCATTGATACATAAAACACATCATGTACTCCGGCCAGACTTAGCGGTAAGGCCAACCTGTACACGACTGTTCCGATTCTTTCTAGAATTTCGAATGGACCCACATATCTTGGATTCAGCTTACCCCACTGTCCAAACCTAACTACCCCTTTAGTTGGAGATATCTTCAGTAAGACTTTATCTCCCACTTGAAATTCTAGAGGGCGTCGTCATTTGTTTATATAACTTTTTTAACGACTCTAGGCCGATATGATCCATTGCCTTATGACTTTAACTTTGTCTATTGTCTCTTGTACTATATTGGGCCCCAATATCCGTCTTTGTCCCATGTCATCCTAATGTAAGGGAGATCTACACATTTTGCCATATAATGCTTCATAGGGAGCCATCTGTATAATAGCCTGGTAACTGTTGTTATAAGCAAATTCTACTAAAGACAAATGATCACTCTAGTCACCCCCTTGATCCAATGTATAAGCTCGTAGTAAATCTTTCAGAATTTGAATAGTTCTTTTATATTGCCCATCTGTCTAAGGATGGAACCTTGTGCTAAACTGGAGTTTAGTTCCCAGAGCTTGATGTAGACTTTTCCAGAACTTGCTCACAAAACAAGTATCCCTATCAAATGTAATCGTAGCTGGGATCCCATGTAATTTGACAATCTCTTTAATATATATTTGAGCAAACTTTTCTAGTATGTAGTCTACCCTAATTGGCAAGAAATGTGTAGACTTGGTCAATTTGTCTACTATCACCCAGATCGCATCATATTTCTCCTTTGTTTTTTAGAGTGCTGTGATAAAATCCATAGTTACATGTTCCCACTTCCATTCGGGTACAGGAAGAGGTTGTAACTCACCAGCTAGCCTCCGGTGTTCAATCTTTAGTTGTTGACAGGTGAGACACCTGGACACTTATTCAACTATCTCTTGTTTCATATTTTTCCACCAGTAAGTGTTCTTGAGATCCTTATACATCTTGGTGCTTCCTGGGTATACTATATACCTCGAGTAATGAGCTTCCTTCATAATCTTCCTAATTATGTTTTATTTGGAACACACTATCTATTATCATACTTGACTACTCCTTCGGTGTTCAACAAAAATTACGTGGCTTCCCCATGTTCTACTTTATTCCTTATCTTCTGAATTTCAGGATCTTCCATTTGTGCAGCTTTATTCTGATCTAGAAGATTAGGTTAGATACTAAGTGTAGCCAACCTATTCCCCACTTCTCATGTCACCACTTCCAATTTCAACTTATCCATATCTTCTAATATCTTCTTTTAAGATGTCATTAATCCTGCAATATTTATGTGTTTCTTCCTACTTAAAGCATCTGCAACTACATTTGCTTTCCAGGGTGATAATGAATTTCCACATCATAATCATTTATCAGTTTTAGCCACTTTCTTTACCTCATATTCAACTCCTTCTAAGTAAACAAATACTTTAAACTTTTGTGGTCTGTGAAGATTTTACACTTCTCCTCATAAAAAAAGTGTCTCTACAATTTCAGTGCCAAAATCATAGTGGTTAATTCCAAGTTATGGGTAAGGTAATTCTTTTCATATGTTTCAATTGGTGGGAGGCATATGCCATGTTTTTCTGATTTTGCATAAGTACACATCATAAACCTTAATTTGATGCATCACTGAATACTTCAAATTCTTCTCCCGTCTTCAGTAGAGTCAACGCTGGAGCTGTCATTAATTTTTTTTTTCAATGTTGTAAAGCTACCCTCACATTCCTCACTCCATACAAACTTAGCCTTTTTCTTTGTCAATTGAGTCAATAGAGTTGCTAACCGGGAGAATCCTTCTACGAAGTGTCTGTAATACCCAACTAATCCTAGAAAACTCCTTACTTCTGTTACAGTTCTTGGTCTTAGCCAATCACTTATTGCCTTTACCTTCTTAAGGTCTACCAATATTCCTTTTATATTTACCATATGTCATAAGAAGGATACCTGTTCTAACCAAAATTCATACTTACTGAATTTTGCATAAAGTTTTTCTTCTTTGAGTCTTTCTAGTATGGTTTTAAGATGTGCTTCATGTTCTTCTTTGCTCTTAGAATAGATGAGGATATCATTTATGAAAACTACTACAAACTAATCTAGCAAGTCTTTGAGCACTCTGTTCATGAGGTCCATGAAGGCTGCTTGAGCATTTGTCAAACCAAAAGGTATCACCCGAAACTCGTAATGCCCATACCGAGTCTTGAAAGTAGTTTTCTGTGTCTTCCTCTTTAATTCTTAACTGATGGTACCCTGATCTCAAGTCAATTTTGGAGAAGACTTGAGCTCCTTGTAATTGATCAAATAGATTATCAATCCTAGGGAGAGAGTATTTGTTCTTGATTATGACTCGGTTTAGCTCCCTACAATCTATACATAGTCTCATACTCCCATCCTTTTTCTTGACAAACAACACTGGAGCACCCCATGATGAGACACTTGGTCTAATAAACCCATTATCTTAAAGCTTTTGAAGTTGAGTCTTCAGTTTAGATAGGTCCGTAGGTGCCATCCTATACGATGCTTTAGATATGGGTGTCGTTCCTAGTACAAGATCAATACAGAACTCTATCTCTCTGGCTGGTGGTAAACCAAGAAAATTGTCAAGAAAAACATCTGTATACTTATTCACTACTTGCATAGTTCTCAATTCCTTAACTTGCCTTGTCTCTATTCATAAGGCTGATAATCTTCCTTTATTCCACAACTCATATGTTAGAAGGGTCGCAGGCCTTCGTGGATCTAACTTGTATACAATTTGCTTCTCATCAGGAAAATCAAACCTAACCACTAGATTGTGACAATCTATAGTGGCATAGTACTTATACAACCAATTCACCCTTAAAATTAGATTAGACTCTATCATCTCTAATACAAACAATTTAGCTGGCATTTTTTTGCCATTTATTACAATCTCTACCTCTTTACACATTTGATCTAATTTCTCCCCTACTCCAAATGGAGTATTTACAACCATAGTATTCTCCAATACAACAGGTTTTAATCAACATACATTCATAAATACAGGTGATATACAAAAATGTGTTGCACCCGTATCAAACAGTACATAGGTAGTGTAACTGCTATGGTATCTTAATCATGGGCATCCTGTTGTTGCTGCTGCTGTTGTAATGTGAACACCCTACCATGTGCCCTCTGTCTTAGTCCCACGTTCTGATTTTTACCTAGTGGTCCTCTAAGTGCAGTCCTTATAGGCTATGGGGCTTGTAGAGTTACAGTCGCCTAAGTGTGTTGAGCACCACACTTAAATGATCTGTGTCCTTTCTGCTTATAAGTGTAGCAGAAAGTCTAAGGGAGGGTCCTTTCAATACAACTCCTGTTGGTATGTCTTGTTTTGCCACAGGAAAAGCATGCCCCTTCAGGCCAATTACACTGTTGCAGATCATGCGGTCCTAAACATCTAAGACATCTCACACCTTGACCTACCTGTGATGGGGGAGGCAATGATAGAGGTGCAGGCCTAGTTTGAAGAGGTCTAGGCGCATAAGCCATAGGTTTGATTGGATATACAACTGACCTCTTCCCTTTATCTGCATAAGATATGTTGGAAACAAGCTTTTTTCCTAGAACTGATCTTGTTCTACGGGATAATTGTTCCTTTGTTCTCTTTTTGCTTTGCTCTAAGTATTTTGCTTTTTCAACTACTCCTGAATAAGTAGTTATTTGAAAAGCCCCTACTTCATGTTATAGAGTAGACTCTAGTCCCCTCAAGAATCTTCTAGCTTGGGAGATATCATCTCCTCATATCACCTCTGGCAAGAATTTGCTCAAGTGGTTCAGCTCCGCTTCATATGCCTCAACAGATTTATTGCCTTGCTAGTAGTTATAATAATCCACCTCCATTTTGTCCCTAATGCTGCTAGGGAAGTACTTCTCATACAAGAGTTCCTTAAGCATTTGCCATTGTTCAGGAGCTCCTGCTAATCTAAACATACTAGTCCACCAAAATGCAGCTTCTCCCTTTAGCATAGAAGCAGTATACCTCACTTTTCTATCTTCTGGGACTATGAAGGCTTCAAAGGTTCTCTCAGTCTCAGTGATCTAATATTCAGCCTCTATTAGATCATCAACCTTTGGGTGGAACTCTTTAGCTAGTCTTACAAATTTGTCTAGCCCACAAGGTTTCTTTACAAGCCTGATAGGTCTCACAGCCTGCAGTTGTTATTGTGCCAACATTCCTTTTAGAGCATTTACAATCTCTAGCAGTTAAGCAGTAGTGATATTAGCTTGCTCTGGGGTTTCCTACCGAGGTGGTCTTTGAGGGTTCATATTCTCTAAGGCATCTCCACCCTATCCAACACTAGATGAACCCCGCCTGATATTTCTTCTTGGAAGCATTTTATGTAAATTGAGACACCGGAATGACTTCGTAGTTAGAATTTATAAAGGAAGTTAGTGACAGTATATATCTATGTATACTCAAGCTCAAACATATACATACCCATGTAGTTAATAGGAAAATTCAATAAAATACATCCACATAGAATATTAGGATTAACATAACATAATAGTTATTCCCTAATTTACCCACTCTCTTCATTCTTATGGATCTATAGATCATTTAATTGATCTTTTAAAGATTTCAACTTAACTTCTATTGATTGAATTCCACACCTTTTACATCATTAGTTAATTTTAGAAGTCATCAACTAAATCTCTACTTGATCACATCTTAAATTCTAAAGAGTATCAAAACCTAGTGTTTTGAAGTTACTTACTTCTTTTCTTTTGATCAAAACCTAAGCTTCTAAGGATCATCAACCTATACTCCTATAGATCATAAACCTAAAGCTCTGATACCACTTAAGCTGTAACGCCCCAAAACCTAGAGCACCACAGCCTGCCACGTGTCACTACTACCGAGCGATATGTTAAGACTTTAAAACTTCAACATACTTCAAAACTTGCTTATATACATTATCCATCATACTACTATAACTATAATCAAATGAATGACTCACAAATGAGTCATTCCAAATTTCATTATTTAATAACCACAAAGTCTTCAGCTATAATCTATCTTCATAATTTTAATTTAACAATAAAACATCAATTTACAATAATTCATAATTCTTGTCACTCTTCCTCCACATAGTAATAACGTTCTCTTCTCATCTCATCCATGTAATGTCCCACCAAGTTTTCGTTCTCATCATACTCTAGTTGTTCATCATTTTTGCTTGCAGCTAAAAAAAAAATAGGAAGAGGGGGTAAGCCTAAGCTCAGTACGTGAGTACTACACCCACATGCACATGACACACCACATTAATATCACATGTATATATACAACATTTATCCACAACTCATTCGCAATTCAATTTACACATAAATACCAAAATGAATTATCATATATAGGGGTACTCATGATCCCGGTACACACAACATTTGTCTTAGTGGGAACTACTTCTATGGGCCCCGTCTAACCTTAATGGGAATTGTCACTGCAAACCCCGTCTAACCCTAATTTACCTCAAATCATTTCGATACACAACTCCACTAGGGACAACGCAACATATCGATCATCGAGGTGCCTCTTAGGGATCTACCACTACGAGCCCCTAAGCAAAGCCAAGCACAAGCAACATATCTCATTCCATTCACATAACATTGTATTACTTCATGATACCACATGATTCACATTATGTCTCAGCATTTCATTATTTTACATACAACTCATTATATAGCTTCCTAACAATCACTTACAATAAACAAAGTAAACACATACCCGGAATCCTAGCCTTACTCACTTCTTACCCCAAACTTAAGCTAAGTCGATATCTGTATAATCAACACATTAATCTAAGTACTAATTCAACATAATATAACTCTCCCAATTCCTCTTATTCTATTAAGTCATCTAAGGTTTTACTAATTATTTTGGTTGTGTGGAACTTGATTAATTAAGAAGATAATTTGATATATAATAATAATGTTCATCACTTAACACGGCCATGTTGGAGGCCATGTTGCCTAACATGGTCTAGTACATGATCGTGTTAGAGGTCGTGTATCTCTTAGTGAGATTTAGCTTTAACACGGTTGGAACACGACTATGTTGGGAGGCCGTGTTTCTCTTAATTTAACATGGTTAAAATATGATCATGTTGGAAGGTCATATATCTCTCGACATGACTTTTGGACTTAACACAGTCGAAACATGACTGTGTTGGGGACTGTGTATCTCTCTATATACTTTTAAATTCAACACAATTGTAACACGACCATGTTGTGAGGCCGTGTATATCTCAACCAATCCCACAAACCCTAATCTTTAACTCAAACTTCCCTCGAATTCATTCCCTTTTAATCCTAAACTCTATTAAATCTTTAATATATGTAAATACTCCTCAATTAACGTAAGTTAGAATACTTACATCGAATTTTCCGCGCATCGACTACTTGATCCGGGAATTCCCTTTTCTTTACGTTCCTATTTGCTTCGCCATGCTACCCCTACAAATTTCATTAGGTCTTCTTGGACAAGCTTTCTCTCTTTCTGTTTCTCTCTTTGTGTCACTCGATCTCTCTAGATGATTGAGATTGTTGGATTTACGAAAAAGAAAAACCCTAGGTCAGTTTAGCATATATATATAATCTCGTTGGAAAAAACAAAATTACCCCATCTTTTATTTATAATTGCGCAATTACCCTAACTCTTATATTAATTATTTATTTATATATATATATATATATATAAAATATCGAGTATTACAAAAACCTTGACCTTGATAGATCCTTCAAGGGTCATGCAAGTTGATTATGACTTATCAGGCTTTTCATATAATTCTCCCTTTGTTTTTAATTCTAGTGCTGCCATCATGGGGTCCCACCCGAAAACTATTTTTTTCTCCTTTTCCTTTTTTTTGTTTTACAATTTTCTGCACTTGTCTTTTTTTCGTACACAATTTAAAATTTTATTTTTTTAATCAATAATTAATATGACAAACATTATATCATCATGGAACTTTTAACATTTTTTCCCCACCGCAGAGCTCCGCCCAACGGGCTATTAACCAAGTGGTCATCCTCAATTTGATCCTTAAATTATGTTGTACCAGTCTCATTTTCTCTTCTCTTCTTTTCTCTCTGTCCTGTATATCTGTGTGTGTGCGTGTCTTCATATGAATCAATTGTATTTCAATTTTACTTGAAATGACTACTCATCCTCCATTTACAAAATGGAAAGGAAAGGACAACGAACGACAAAGAGCACAGTTCATCATCACTTAGAGGACGAAAAAAAAAAAGAAAGAAAAAATAGAAATCGTGCGTGTCCGATGAATTCGTACGCTAACACGTTTTCAGGCGGTAGGTCGGGAGTAAATGGCATATAAAGAAGGGACCCTAGTTCCATTTTGGTCCTAAAGCTTCTTTTACCGACACCTAGATTGTTGATAAGATTCCACACCTGGATTTCATGGATGCAAATAAAATAAAAAATATAATACAGCTTGAAATAGAATGCATCGAAGCATCAGCTTTTAAATCTTAAGCAATGCCCCAGGTCTTAGCCTGCATCTTTTTCTATTTCCTTTAGAATATGCTTGTTTCCATTACCCATTTGCCTTTGCTTAAATAATGCCTTAAGCTTCGTTTTTGAAAAAAAAAAACTATGGCCGATAGAACACATGCGCGTCTAAAATAAAAAGCAGATACACTCTTAAATGTTATTATTATTTTTTTTAAATTCTAAAATATTATACCTATAAAAATTATTTCAAAAATAGGTTTCGAAAATATGAATCTGATATGTGCTTTCAATGTAATTTATTTTACCATTCGACCATAAAAAAATAGCAATTTTACCTTAAAAAAAAATACTAAACGGCAACAAGAGTTAGTCTCAGCTATAATATATTTAAAGCAGTCTTTTTTAATATATTATGAATTCTGTAACTTCAAACGAGTAAAAAGTTATAACCCTTCAAAATTAGAAAAAAAAAACTCATATTGATAGGATTTGTTTTTTTAACTTTGAAGAATCATAACTTTTTACTTGTTTGGAGCAGCTCATAATATATATATATATAAAGACTAATTTAAGTGTATTATAATTGGGATCAAACCCTATTGCCATTTGGTATTTTTTTCGAGGGTCAAATTGTTATTTTTTGCATGGCCAAATGGGTAAAAAACAAAAAATACACTAAAGGCCCAAATTGCATCCGTGCCTTCAAGTAATTTACTTGAGGGCGCGGATGGTATTCACACTTTTAATGTGATTTTTTTTCTTTAGCCATGCAAAAATAGCAAGTTGACCTTCAGAAAAATATCAAACAGCAATGAGGTTTGGTCCTAGCTATAGTACACTCAAATTAGTCTTTTCTAATATATTATAGGGTTCATAATTTTAAACGAGCAAAAAGTTAGGACTCTTTAAAGTTGGAAAAGTAAATCCCATTAATATAAGTTTTTTTTTTCAATTTTAAATGGTCATAACTTTTTGCTCGTTTGGAGTTATAAAGCTTATAATATATCAAAAAAGACTAATTTGAGTATACTATAACTGAGACTAAACCTTGTTGCCATTTGGTATTTTTCATAAAGGTAAAATTGCTATTTTTTCATGGTCGAATGGTAAAAAAAAAAAATTATATTGAAAGCGTGAACCTTATCTGTGTCTTCATTTGAGGGCACAAGCTACGTCTATGCTTTTACTTTTGTAAAAATTGACAAAACTAAAAGCAAATACTGGGTCCGCATTTTCAAAACCTATTTTTAAAATAATTTTTATAGGTACAATATTTCGAAATTAAAAAAAAAAACTATATCAAAGAGTACACCCTAAATAAAAAGAGATTAAATATAATATATATTAAAAACAAAAACTATTATAAAGGTTTGAAACTTTCTTAATTTGCTAAAATTTAACCGTTTTACTAAAAGTGAAGAAGATTTACTAATCAACTGGAATAAACCCTTAATTGTCTATGAGATTGGATGTATATTTTTAACTTGAATGGTAATTGAAGGAATTTATTGATAAAAAGTTAATTTTTAAAAGATGTAACATAAAAATCAGTTTTTTACATTTTAATATTATAAATAAAGGGAAGTTGTAAAAATTGGCCGTTAGTTTCTACTATTTTCTTATAAAAGGCATTTATCTGATAAATTTTAATATTTTGGCTTCTCTATATCTTTACCTATTTTTGTTATAATAAATGAAGAAAGACTCAGATCTGATCTATACAATTAGAAGATAATCACCCATTTTATTAAGTTACAACTTACAAGGCCTTGGCTTAGGGAAAAAAAAGGGGGGGGAATGGTTATTGCCTCGGGAGATAGGCGCAGAAAGTGAGAAAAAGGAATGTTTAAATATGGAAATGTATTTTAGCATATATATATATATATATATTGCAAATGTATTCTAATAAATGTTAAGTAAATTATAATGACTGACCATCCCTCTAAGTTGAAACACAAAAGACTACGATAGGATAATAGTAAATGTAGAAATCTGTTTGTAACCAGAAATTGCGACAGAAGTATTTAAAAGATCCTATCCTAAAAGTTGATGGTGCTTGTCTCGTTTTTATGTTCCACGGTTGATTAATAGCTATGTAATATCGAAAAAGTTGCAAAATTATGAGGGTTATATCACGACTAATTTTAAATTATTTTTGCTTATCAAACACCATTAATTGCCAATTAATTTATTTCAACAAATGTGTCATGTCTTCAGTCCATTGGAATACAACAACTTCGTCACATACTCCTCTTTTATGGTAGAGACATGTAAAGCTGAAACATCAATAATTGAATTTCCACATATTCTTATTATATTTCTTCATCTAAACTCTCAAAATATAATTTTATCTAAACTTTCATAATCCATATTAGATCGCATTAAAGCTCTATTTTTAAGCTTTCTTTTTGGCAAGGTGATTATCTTTTGTAGTCTACTGGGACTTAGGTCATATACTGGCTTAAATGGAGACTTTTGATTTTGTTTGCAATAGGTCCCATATTTGATCCCTTGCACGGATGGGGGACATTATTTTTCCGATCCCAGCACTTGCGTTGGTTAAAGACAAGCGTATGTTGAACACATACTTCATCTTCAACCTCCTTTAACACCATTAGAGGGAGCTCAAGCTCTTGACGCCCAAATTTAACCCTATTTTGGCCATTTCTTTATCTACTTGATGGAAATTGAACAACAGAAGGTCGATGGATTGATTTCCAAAGAGAAAACATTCTAAAATCAAACTTAAGCTTAAATATTCAAGCATAACAAATCAAGGAAAGAACTCAAACTAAATAAGTTTGTCCCTTGATAAGTCCCAATCTTAAACATTCAAGTCATGATTGTATATACATATATATTTACATTGTAATCCCTATGAAGAATACTTCACAGTAAAACTAGGCTTCTAAGGTAAATGTGGAGCTTCAAGTTTGAAATTAAATCCAAATGAATGTAAAAATGTTTAGTTTCAAAAGTCTATTCAAGCAATGATTTGTAAGATTGATTTATTAAAGTTTTGATAAGTTTAACTAATTCAATATTTAGTAAAGATATCGTTCTTGAATCTTAGCTGAAGATTTTGATTACTCATAGCTTGTCAAAGACTATTTTGAACCTTGAAACGATGAGGTTAAGGGAAGTAGGAAATTTGATGAATTACTACAATGTTTGTGACTATTGGATTGTTTGATGATTATATTTGCTTAATGATTGGACATATGAAGATTATTGATGATTTGAGTGTTGAAATAATGAAAATTGAAAGTTTAGTTATAAGTTCATGAAATATACAATAAATATCACAAAGTTGACAAAGAATATCATTAAAATGATGTAAAAACCACAATCCTAATGCTAGAATTGTAATGTAGCAAGTCAAGATATTGTCCACTTTCGCATAACTCGCCACAAGGTTTTGTTCCTTGATGTAATGGTTTCCTAAGGGATCATCCATCTTGAGAGTAGTTCAAGCTAAGCACGTTTAACTTTGGAGTTCCAACGAACTCCAAACCACTACACCATTTAAAGTTTTGTCAACATTTATTAGAGGGATTTCATAGTGACTTCAACTATCACCCTAGGGGTGTTTGATGATGAGCGTAGATGCTACTAACATCCAAAACACCCATCGAGTTGTTCGAACAACACCGTATAAGCATCTAAACTTATCAATAGAAAATTGCACGCTTTCACTTTGTAATTTTGTTTTATTTAAAGACATTTTTGTCCTTATTTTAACCTTGATGAACACTTCTATGAGGGTTTGTTTCCATTTGTAGGCAACATGTAGACCATTATTAACCATTATTGAGTGATTTTCTCTCCAAATTCGTTTTTATCAATATTTGATTAAGGCGAACACCTCAATGTCATTGAATTCTAAGTCGTAATAATTTAGTACTACCATAGTTTAGTTGACCTTGGTGAGTCATATTCATTGGAAAATTGTCCACATCCATGGTTGTAAGAAATGCCAAAAATTGATTGTTGTGGGTTGCGAAACGAAAGAAGTTGATTTTGTTTGGGCCACTGGTGTTAGGTATATCTCTAAGTAAGCATGGAAGATTATATTAAAGAGTTTGAGATATTGCAAATACCTTTGTGAGGTTGATTACGTCACACATTAGTTCGATTATCACTGGGTTAAAAAGAAGTGTAGTGGTAGTGGAGCTTTAGCTGAACCCTAGTTTGGGATAATGTGACTGGGCCTGCAGTTGAGGTACGGTGTAGCAGTAGGGCAAACGCATCCTGCATCGACCACCGTTATTCAGACAAAACCGGTCTTTATTTCTTAAGCTGGCATCAGGTTGTGGGGGACGGAGAATCATGATGGCAGGTTAGGTTAGGAGCAAAGAACAATGGTTGGTCGACTGTCGTGTGGGTCCACCAGATGCTCTTCAGGGGTGTATCCTAATTCCTAACCTATGACTTAAATCCTCAATTATGATGTTATGCTTGGCGCGAAATTATCAAAATTTCGATTAAAAAAAGATACAAAAATATCTAGTGTTTTGAAAAATTAAAAATACATATTCTAGCAAACACTTCCTATATCGGAAAACATATTAATATACTGTAAATGTTAAATATACATCTATTACGCTTAAACCAAATAATAATAATAATAAATCTTAAAAATAATAGAAATCCAAAGAAACATAAAAAGATCCAAATAATTCATATTAAGTTAACTCAGAAAAAAAAAATCATCAAATAAAATTCGGGAAAAAAATCATATACACACGGTGTTCATAACTTTGACACTTGGAAAGTTCATAAAAAGAAAAAAAGAAAAAACAAAAATCACCGACGAAAATACAAAAAAAAAATCCCTCATAAACACTACTAACATAAAGTATCTCACAAATCATCTTAAAAATAATCTGCAATTTACATATCAATTTCAAAAAAGCCCACATGAACGCATATATTATTTCGGATTTATATGTATATCTGATATATACATATAAATAATAAATATATACTATTTAGAATTCTCCATATCAGTACCAATTAATATATTGATAAGACATAATTACAGAAATTTATTCTATGGAATTAACTATATTCATATGATTGGCTCCGTTCCATTTTATGTACCACGCATGTCAAGTAGCATTAAAAAAATGAAAAAAATAGAACACTACGAGTGGATGTAATAAGTGTACCATAATTATATACAAGTTGTAACTGTATACTAATCATCGTATTACTAGATAAAAAAAGGAAGTACAACAACGTTGTACTTGTACATGTATTTTTTTTTTAAAATAAAAAATAAAATCAAATGTTAGTTTAATAACGTCTGAGATGTAAATTCCAATCGCTAACGGGAGGAGTTTTCTGACTGTGACTACGTAGGCATGATCGTGAACAGTTCTTATTATGTATGTGTGTGCGTGTGTGGAAAATCACGTTTTGGCGTTTTATGTAACACTCTCCATGGAGAACGTCGGTCGGTCACAACTCACAAGGTAAAATCGGTTGCTGTCAAATACGCCTTTGTTTGACCACCCCCTCCCACTTTATGAAGGACCCAATCATTTCCACAAATGATTTAAATCTTCCGATGGTTGTGCTGGAAGCACAAAAGCCCATGTTGATACGTAATGATAATAATATGGACTTGACGATACCGAACCGTTTCTCCATCACCAAACTAAGCACCCTGGGGGGATTCAAAAGGTTAAAAATAAAAGGAAACGAGCATGTAATTGCTTTTTACTATTTGTCATGATGTGTTACATAAGAAGGAATCTATTTTTGGAGATTACTCTTGTTGCCTTCCAACTTTACTACCCTTTTACTGGTGACATGTTAGAATGGAGGTGCACGCCAGAAGCCCTTTTTCCATTGTAGGAATTTTTCTTCTTTTTAGATAGATAACATGAATAAAGAAAAATAAATTATAATTTATACAGTAATAATACTGCTCCTCCGATTATGACACTACTCCTCTCATCATCATGACTCCAGGTTTTTCTTTCTTTAACACTAACCAATATGCTTTATGGCATATATGTGACGGTTTATAAAATTTTAAATTTCTTTTGATGTAATAAGAAAAAAATTAGACGCCATAAAACATAAATTAGTAAACAGCCACACACACACTAACCGACGAAAGCAATGAAATTTGAAGTTATTGAATGTTATCATTGATTAAAATTTTGTTTGTCAATATGCCGGTACCTTACCTCTAATAGTTTATATGTGTGCTCTTTGATCAATATTTTTAAAGATGATAAAAGTAGTAAATTTAATAAAAAAAAGTT
Source organism: Laguncularia racemosa (assembly GCA_037954665.1). Classification (NCBI taxonomy): domain Eukaryota; kingdom Viridiplantae; phylum Streptophyta; class Magnoliopsida; order Myrtales; family Combretaceae; genus Laguncularia; species Laguncularia racemosa. Next base: position 2,701,735 of record JBBMOL010000040.1, read on the forward strand.
TTATTAAAAATGATATTTAATAACTTTAAACTTTATTTATAATTTTTTATTAGTAAATGTTTGATTGAATATAATATTTAATGATTTTGAAGATCAAGTGCAAAACTAAAAAGAAAAAAAAAAAGAAGGCGCGGCGGCTTATAATTTAGGTATTGTTTTGTAATGATCCCTAATTATTTTTGTGTAACTCATCAAATCCATGGATGTTGCCGTGATTCATGCTAATAGCTGCCAAAATGCCACTTGAGACAAGAATAACCCCATATATGAAGGGATGTTGTTAAGTTTTTCTAATAACTTATTTGTTTTCTTTCTTTCTTTCTTTTTTTCAGGAATGTTTATTTTCTTTGTTCCTAAGGAAATATTTTGGTTTCATTATCTAAAAATGCTTTTCAATAATAAATATGTCGACCTTATAATATCAACACATAATGAAATTAATCACCATTAAAGTTTATTTTCGACTTTCCTGAACATGAATGAAAACATCTGTTCTCGAAAAGCCATCTCTGGAACACATGGATCATGCCAATAGAATTTTATAATCTCTTCGAACTATGCTAAATTGAAAGTATCCAATAGTAATGAATTTGGATCCTTTTAGTATGTCTTTCAATTTTATTTAATTTATAGATTAATATTAAAATTATTTTTTAAAATATTATAATATTATTATAACACCATCCTCTCTCTTAAAATTCTAACTATTAATTACACATATAGTGTACTTCACCAATGAGTAGACGAGGCTCTCATGTAGCAAAAGGGTTGTCAAATCAGATATGAATCTAGAATAATGATGCCGTTGGGTGTAAATTTCAACTTTATATCCAACTCGAGTTTTAAGACCACTTTTTTGTCAATTCAAACGTATGCCACCATGCATGCCATGTGATCGTGCACGGAGATCTTTGACTAATCAATTATCTCCTCCTTTTTTTCTTTTTTTGGTTTCATCATTCCAATAGTAATTTACTAGATACAAGACGCGACAAAATATTGATCTAAGAGGACATTCTCCTATTGGATTTAGGCCTAATAGAGAGCTTGAACCTGATGAATCCTAACTTATATTATTTTATGTTACTTCTAAAGTCTAAACTATAATTTTATGTTCCTATCAGTGTGTTGATATAAAAGCTTTTCTCTTGTTCCAATGATGTTTTCTCTGGGTATCAAATGGATATTCTCGATCAGAGTGCTTTAAGCTAATAAATGCAGCAGCAAGGGACCAGCCAAGCCCCCAGAACCTAGAATTTCTTGTATGCCTAACCTGCAAGGATTTCAATGAGTGTCATCTCCGCCGGAGCTATTTATTTTTCCCAGAAGATGATTTTCAATTCTTCAACACTCAAGGGCAGAGTGATTTGTGCGGAAAACAAGTTCAGCTCCTTATGGTTGGAAGATAGATTTTATGACACCTCATAGCTTACATAACTTCTAAGGACGGAAGCATATGCACTTATAATTTTTAAAGTGTTTTTCTAATTTTATTTATTTAGGGATTTAGGTTGAGTGTTGTCTCTAATTCCTATCCTTTCATCTTATTGATTGCTTTTTAAATTTCAATTCAAATCTAGAAGCTCTAATAGCATAAATGAATTTTGCTTACACAAGTCTTATATTACCTTTTTTATTTTGTTGTAATTGCATATGGTGTGCTAAGACTTTTTTTTTTAATGTATTTATGAATATCATTAATAAAAGACAAACATTTATTGTATATATATATATTTTTCTACTCATATATATATTATAATAAAGTCTCATAGATAATTAGAATATGTCTAGAATAATAGTAAAGATATATTATAAGTGGGATTTCATGACATCTTGTAATGTAAAAGTTATCCTTAGTCAAAACAAATATCTAGAGGGGACATGGATATTCCGATCAACACGTTATATGGCTAAGGTTATTCTCGCTTGACCAAGGGAAAGATATTCAAGTTATACAAATGGGGACCAAAGTTAAGTAGGTATATTGGATACAATTCGCTCATAAAGGATACCACATATTTAATATTGTTGGTTCCTTCTCTAACAAGCTTAAATAATCCCTAAACTTAAGACCTTCATATATCTTATATATGGAATGTTGCATTTTGGTACTGTTAAATATAATCTTGATATTAGATTATAAATATTATGGTTATTGAGTATAATATGGAATTAAGAGAGGATAGTAATGAGTCAAAATAAAATCCATCGCTCTCTTAGATTAGGGAGTTGATATTTAATGTCCACTTGGTTGAAATAAGAGTAAATCATAAGCTTGTGATCATGACAAGTTTCATTGAGTCTAATTTATTTTGGAAATCAAATAAAATGATTAAACATTGATGACATGACATGCAAGGGTTTAATCAAGATATTTTTTATGAAGAGATTTAATTATGTAATAATTGATTCATAGTGGTTTGTGGTTTACATTTTTCCTATTATGTTGGATGGTCAATAATTTTTGCTAGATGATTATCTTAGTTTATGTTTGAATAGATACTACCTTCATGTATAGAAACCTAGAGGGTCACATACAAATGTACAATAATAGGAACAAATTGATTGACTAGAAATTTTGATAGATACTAAAACCATGTCAATATTTATTTTGGAGATAGAATTAAATGACTCGAAATAATAAAATCAGAAGTATTTTAATATTGGTAAAATCAAGAGGCAATATATGCATGAATGCTTCTACTGTTGATGGAATAAGAGAAAGTTGAATTTATTAATTCATTGTTTGTCATTCATTTCAACCATAATGATGATTGAAAGACTTTTGGTATTCTTTTAACCAACTATGTTATAAGTTTTTATTGAAATGATTATTCCACACACCAACAAAAGGTATAGAGAAAATATTGCCTTTGCTTCCTAGAATTATATGTGAATACCACTAGAGAGATTGAAATTGGAGTTCTTGTGGTGAACATAGTTTATAAGAAGTAAAATGAATCTCGAATCCCGCATGAACACCATCCCAAAGAGGCGAATTCTTTTTGTTATAAGAAATGCTATTTTCTTATAAACTTATTATTCATTTTATTTTACATGTTACATATGGATCATGGAATAGGTTTTGTAGTATTTTAAATTCCGCTATGTTTTAAAAATGTTGAAAACTCAAATAAAAAAGTAAGTAAATGATAAGAACTAAAAATGTACCTTTCCCTTACAAATTTAGTCCCTTAACCTTAAAATAACGTACGATATAGTGTTTTTGTTAGGCACTAATTTTTTTTTTTAAAAAGAAATTTTAAGTATTAAATTGCTCAAATCTAAAAATATAAACAATTTGTGTGCCTTTTCCCCAATTATATTGTTTAAAAAATTAAGAAGAGACACATGTCTTGTAAGATTTAGCTAAAGGTGCTCTAATGTGCACTTAGGTAGTCTAAGAGTGCTAAATCAACATAAACTCACAATACTTGAGATTTAGAGAAAAAAATTCTAAAGAGGCATGTCAATGAGAATTTTTTTTCAATAAATTGAAGGATGATTTACAACTTTAGGAAAGTCCCCTACATACATACAAGAGGCTTTTTTAAATGAGTGGTCAATTTTATTATAATGTAATGGTTACAAAACAATCTTACTTACCACTACCATAAAGAAATCCAACTTCTTCCACCTAATAAAATACATCAAATATAGAGACAAATAGAAATAAGGTATCACAGTGAAACTTAGTCTTAAACTATAAATAATTAGGTTATAGATTGGGCCCTAGCATATTGTAAATTGGGGCTTTAGACAATTTATCCATCACATTCTCCTCATCTAATTGGCAATGTTCTTGTTGTGTCTTCAACCTTGGACTCTCAATTATTTTATGTTCCTTTATAGGTTCTCAACCAACGCCCTCTTCATTCTTATAGTGACCTTAACAGTTCTCCATCTTTGTTTAGCAAAATGTGGTGCTCTAGTATGGGCCTCTTTGTCGTCTTCGCAAGATCTATTAGTTCATTTCAATTTGTACTTCTCTAATGGGACTTTGGTAGTTGCTTCTTGCTTGAACAAATTATTCAAATTTAGTTTCTCCCCCACTAAAAGTGGATTCCCTACTAAGTCCCCTTCTCTTTCTCATCACATAAATGATACCAATTGAGTTGCCTCATCATTCTATGGTATGTATTACTATAATGGACCTTTTAGTTTTACTTATCTTCTTAGTCACTGATATCATACATTGGGACTTTTCATTAAGCAAGTAAATACAATTAGATTAAAAATGATGATGGTGTAAATCCAATCGAAAAAGCTCATATCACTAAAAAAACTTGAAGTTAACCATAGGGGTCACCTTTATCTCTCTTCACCCTCACTAGCTACCAATCCTACATGGTACATTTCTAGTAACTTCTAACATTAGGATTTTGCTAGAGTTCATTGTTTTGAGCCATGATTTACTCCCCTCTATACTTAACCCATGTTTATTAGTAGCCTCCTTGAAAACAAATAAATGTGAGGCTCCTATGTCTACCTTCCTCTTAACTACCTTGACTTCAACATCAAACCCTTGTGCTTCTTGGTATCTTGAGATTCCATGACATAGAGTTACAATGTGCCCAATTAGGCCTTCTTGGCCCCTACCATTAAAGTAACTAGGCATTCCTTTTTTTAGCACTATTAGGCATAGTTGGTCTATCATAGAAGTAAGACCAAGGCTCTTGAGCCTTCTTCCCTTCAATCACCTTTCCCCTTACCTTACCCTTCCTCCTTTGTGGACTTCAGAATCTTACTCTTAGTCTCCTTTTCCTCTTTCTCTTCTCTAATAGTGGAAGATCATACATCGCACTTTTAGAATTTCACTAACCCTTCAACAATAGTAATGGCCTTAAGGAAATTTTTAAACCCGCCACCCACACCACCCCCCCCTAAGGCACTCCCACTCTAATCTAGCCCTGGGTTTCAACCAAACTTGCAACATGACAAGAGCTCATTTTAGCTAAGGTCCATGATCTCCAACATAAGTTTAGAAAAATCTTTTATGTACAATTTCACATCACCTTTATAGGTAAGGTGGCAAGTCTAATGTTGGCCTCCCTTTTGGCATTTTGGGGAAATAACCAGTACATGAACTCTTGCATAAACTCAACCTAAAAGGTAATCTTACTAACCTTCTCCTGTACTATATTAAAATTAAGTCCCTTAAGTACAAGATTGTACCTTGATGAGTGTTATAAGATGCTTATTATTTGTAACATTTATAATAGTATTTTATTTAATTTTATCATATTTTGGATAGATATTGCATTTAATCATTCTTTATGATAAGTTCAAAGTTTTGAATTGTAATTTTTAATTAAATGGAAGAAATATGTGAAATTTGAAGTAAAAACATACAAGATATAAGATTAGGAAGTATGGCACAGTTCATGGTACAACTATGTCTAAGGTCGTGTTAAACAAAGTATGAATAGAGCCTTTTAGAGAAGCCATGCAAAGGTACACAATCGAGTACATGCTCGTGTCGGAAGGCATATTGAAGACAATTTTCAAATATTTTCAAGACAAAATGGTACATGGGCATTAGCACAACGGTCCCATACTCAAGTTAAGTAATGATTCTACTATTTAGATTAATTTTTCAAACTCAATTGTACTTTCCTAAGGAGTTATTCATCCTGAAGATTTAATTTCCTTTCATGAGAAGTCAAGTTTCCTATTTCCTAGAGATACAATTCCTACTTATTGAAGTAATATTTCCTTATTTATGAAGATTCTGATTTTTACTAAGAAATTACAATTTTCTTAGAAGGGAAGTATTGGATTAATATAAAAGGAGTACAAAATTCCAATTACAAAGGGAGATAGAACTTAGATTAGTAATAGTATAGTTATATATTTTATTGTTATTTCTACTTTATTGATGATTTTTTTATGCACTATTTTTATATTTTTACTTTTAATTTCAATATGTTGCTAGCTTAATTTTCTTTTTGTACTCAAATATGATGAACCCTAAAATGAACACATGATTTTCTAGTTTATAAAGTAAAATTATTGTTATTCTTATAATCTAATTATGTGTGTTTTATTTTTTTCAAATTAATATAACAAATATATTACTTTGAAGTTTAATTTCATTTATAAAGATCAAGAGATCCTATAATAGAATAGATTCAGCATAATTAAAAAAAGTTGTACGTAATCCTAAAGATAAGATGATGTAAATCTTCCAAATCGAAGGTAATGCGATTCTAGGAGTTTTAATTAGGAAGCAATTCCAATTAATTAAGCTGAAATTAGGAGTTAATAGACTCCAAAGAACCATTAGTTTAGATTAGAAATTCTCACGATCTAAGAATATAATAATGAAATTAAATAATAATTAACTAATTACATTAGTAATTTTATGGTAATTCAAAATCTACGTACACTTTTAATGATTGTTGTTTTCTTTAAATTACTTGTTTTTTTTTTCTACTTACTTCACTCAATTTTGCAAATTAGATAATATGAGAAGATCTAATACTAGTAATCATAATCCTTGTGAGATTGACACTTAATATTAATATCCATTATACTATAAAATCGATAGGTGCACTTACCTATAAATCTACGGTAATAAGATAGATTGATATCATATTTAGAGTTGGCAATTTGAGACCCAATCTATAAGACCTAGACATAACATAACACAAAATAAACGGGTTTGCGTACGGAAAAAAAAAAATCAACATGAGACATAAACAAGTTAGACCCATTTAGGCACAACAAAATGTATGTTCAAGTTTATATTTAGCTCCCAAACTCGTTTACAAACCCCATTTATTAAATAGGTCTTAAGTTCGACCCGCAAACCTATTTAATATTAATAATGTATAAATTTCTTATTTTCTTTATTTTTTAATTCCTAAGTGCCTTTGATTTTGTCACTTAGAGTTTCATGATCCTTTTATGCCACACCAACAACATATCATATCTCTCTTCTTTTTAATTATTTTATCTCTTTTCGTCATCTTTTTTTTTTCCCTTTGGATAAATTCAATTTTTTTTTGTTGGGATAAATTTCTCTTCCTCATCTTTTGGTTATTTAAAAAGCACTCTATCATCATACCTACAAAGTCATGCTTGACAATATTGGGAACAATGATAAAGGTAAGCCAATCTCTCCTTCTCTATCTCTTCAACGACAAGTGGTATGTGTTATTCATGTGAATAGTTTTCACTTTTAGATCTATTAGGCATGTAACACATTATTGGTATTTCTGTTGTTTTGAAATATTTGTTGAACACTAGATTCGATTGGTTTATAAATCTATAATGAGGGTTTTAAGATGTTACTAAATCTGAACTAGAGCTATATTTAGATGAGGAGTAACATATAATGGTTAAATTAAATGTATTAAGCTATTAGAAAATCAATTAATTCCAATATCTTTAAGTTGCGGAAATGACACAAGATATCTTAGGGATATCAATATCTATGGCTGCTTTAGAGTCTGTATTTAGTACTGAAGGTCAAATCCTTAATCAACATTGCAGCTTATTGAAGTCAAAAATTATAAAAATTCTTTTATGTACAAAAAATTGGCTTTATAAAGATGCGGGTAATAAACTAAACTATTTTTATAAAAATTTTAATGCCATATATTTTTATTGATATCATTCTTTTATATGTATAGATTCTTTAACCATCTCTGTTGAAAATCTAACAAAAAATATTGGATCAAGAGTTTAGGTTAATTTAATTATGTTATGAAACTTGTGATTTTTTAGATTTGTTATATTTTATGAAACTTTACTAAAATTGTTGTTTGGATTGTAATTTCATGTTTACTTTTAAGCTCTTATGTCATTAGTATTTGTAAAAATTAATTTTAGAGAGAATTGCACTTTTAGTCATTAACATTTACCTACTTTTCTTTTCAATTCCTCAATTTTTTTCTTCTATTTTAGTCTTTAACGTTTTGAAAACCTTACAAAAATAAAATTTTTCATTAAATAAGTTAAAATTTTAATTCATCTTAAGCATACATTAGCTTTCGATTAATCTGAAACTAGTTAGTCAAAGTGATTAGGGTACACACAATTTTTTCTAGCCTATTTTCTTAATTTTGATTTTGATTTTTTATTTCTTTCGTCATATTATATCATTATATATATTTAATATTATTGTTGTTATATCATGTAAAAAAATATATTTAATTTTATCATTTTATTATTTTAGTTATTATAGACTAATTTGAAGTTGATATGTATCGGCGATGGATGAAAAAACTTAGTAGATTTGACATAAGTCTTTTTTTATAAGCTTTTGAAAATGTTGATAACTTAAATAAAAGAACAAAAAGGTTAAAGATTGAAATAAAAAAAATAGATAAACATTGAGGACTAAAATGTACATTTTCCTTAATTTTATTATTGGTCTTTTTACTTTGTATATATAAGTATTTTATAAACTTATTTATAACTTTTTTAATTGATAAGCGGGTCTAATTCGGACACGAGACACGCTTATCAAATGGGTTGTGTCATGGGTTTAGGTCTTTATATACAATTAATAAACGGGCCGTATCATAGATTGAGGTTTTTTAAATACAAACCTATTTAGATGCGGATATGAAACATGACACAATAACATGAATTGTTAACCCTAATTGTAATTTGTACTTTACTTTCATTGTCAACACGCATGATAGTGCCTTAGTACTAATCAAACCCTACAAGAAATGGTCCACTTCTCTCATGAACCAAGTTCTCTTGAAGTATTCCCACATGGACACATTCACTTGGTAAATGGTCACTCCATTAGTCATTGTTGCCCTTGCCCTACAATTTGCCAACTTGGTTCGAAGATTCTTTGTTCCTTCCTTAAAGCCACAACAACTACACCCGTCTTTTCTTCATATAACTTTACATTGGCTTCTAAATTACTAGTCTTGGCCCCTAGATCTTCTAGCTTTGCTTTAACTATGTTGTCCTGCTTAACCAAGCTTCTCATGGTATCATTTAGATGCCCTTTCATTTTCCCATAAAGACTCTTATATCTCTTCAATGTGGGCTTACAACTCCTTCAACCCCTTCTTCACCTTATTGATTCACATCTACATCTTCTTGAGCTCATATCGACTTCCATCAAGATATCCCTTAACCAAACCTACTGTTTAGTAACGGGGCACTCCTCACATCACTCTCTTGTGCAATATTTTAGACATTGTTCTCCATATCCAAAGACATCTTCATTTTCACTCTTAAAACTCCTACTTTGATACGGTTTGTCATAGAAGTTTCATAAGTACTTAGGCACTCTAAAGGCACTTCTAGAGTGTTGAGTCTACTTAAACTCGCAACACTCAAGTTTTAGAAAGAGAAAGTCTAGAAAGGTTCCCCCATATCTATATATAGGATCCCTTTTCAAATAAATGATTAAGATTGTTCTAATCTAACGACTAGAGAAAAAAAAATCTACCAACCACTATCATAAATATATCTAACTACCTCCATCTATTGAAGTACATTGAATTTAAGCACATATAGAAGCAACGTTATCATCCTATAGTGCATCAACTACATATATGCCTAGAAGACATAAAACAACTTTACTCCTTCCTCACAACTCATTCTACCAAGTGCCCACTTACTAAAATGGCAAGATGAAACCACTCTTATGTTACATGCCCAAAACAATTTGTATCAAAGAAAACTCCAATTTTTAATTCTTTCTTTTATAAGATGTTTTTTACCAATAAAGATGAATTTTACTTATGGAAAAAAAATTACATTAATCAAATTGACTGATACAGGATAAATGACTAGTGAAGGGTTGGGGGTATAAAGAACTAGCTAAACAAACAAACACATCTCTTCTAGAGTTATATCCTACATTGGGGATATATAATGATTAAAAAAGAAAAACCTTATATGAGATTAGAAGTGATAAATCTACGAATATTGAGATTGGTACTAATGGATTTGCATATTTAGAGTGATAATAGAAGGGAAGAAGTTTAGAAGCCACCCTTCTATATTAGGATTTGTTAGGAGTTATGTGTGTTTTATGAAAATATTAGATTGTGGGAGTATTATCAAAATTAAAAAAAAAAAAAGCCAATTTTTTAGTAGTAAATTCAAATCCATGAAATTGAAAAAGTTTTCAAACAACTATAATTTTCATTAAGCAAATACCAAAGTTCCTAAATTTGAACCAAAACTCCTAGAAACAATATGAACAAAAATAAAGACATGTTTCCTTAATGTGCTATGTTGGTAATTTATCCTTATAGATTGGAAAAGATAGTAACAAATGTAAGAATCTACATCCTAAATCAAATCAAGAAGTTAGAATTAGGAATTTTCTAAAACTAAGTAAAAACTAATAGAAGGAATCATTACAACACTAATATAAAACAAAACTGGGAGATCCACAAGTGAGAGAAATGGAGAAGGAAGTTAACTAAGCCAAAACAAACTAGCCAACTCGACCATCCATCCACTAAAGAACTAGTTCAATTGGCCTAAAGCTCCATTCAACCAACCAACTCCATTTGACCACCATAGCTGATTCGATTAGCCCCTCTTTAAATTCGACTGCCACCTTCTAGTTCTAACCTCTTATGAGTAGTTCTACTTCTATACCTTAAATAATTAATCTTTAAACTTATAAAACAACCTAAAACCCATTAAAAACAATTATAATATGTCTTCTTTGAATTAATTAAAATATTTCCAAGTAGTAGAATTGAAGAACTAATTTGTTTGCTACTTGGATTTGACACTAAGGCCCATAAGCATTCATGCTATAGAATGAGTATTTAGGACCAATTGTAGGAAAAATATCGAGAACATTGCATTTATATAGTAACTAAGGCCATATATGAATAAGCTAATTGACAATATGGTAATACGTAACTATACGATTTGATAAATTTAAAGAGAAGCTGCCAATAGGACGTGATCATAGTATGGCATACAACTTTCCACCATGAAAGTAGACTAAAAGGCTAATACAAGTAAATAAGTCAATATAAGATGATTTGTTTTTCATACTCTTATTGACTTAGTGTATTTGTTGCATTAGAAGTCATCGTAACACATGTTGCATGCGTATTCTATGTGTTCAGTAACACTTGTTAGACTTTATACCTCATCTTTTGGGATTTGAATTATTTCAAGCCCAAGGTAAAGTGTGAAGAGAAAAAATTGAATCTTATATGCTTTTGTCTATGTATAACAACAAGTAGTTGGTTGCTACTCCTTTAGCCTTTAACGTTGCTCCACATTAGGCCCATTTTTAAGCTAAATGAATTGATTTGATCTCATCCTACTTTTACTCTTTAAGACTACCTTGCAAGCGATCGCAAACACAAAAATAGGATTTTTTTTTCATTTAGAATATGCTTTTGAAAACCGTAAATACATATTAGATGAATTTGTTACTTTTACACTTCAAAAAGCTAAATTGAAATTAGGATCATATCCATACCTTTTATTTCGTATCGAACTTGTTTTTGTATCAAAAATACATAAAATTATATTACAACGATAAATAATATAATTATATTTATTTGTATCATAATTTTATTACGTATTATATCACTTTATCATTTTCTCTCTATAATTGTATGTTTAATCTTATCATACAGCGATCGTTTATCGTATTAAAGATTGCGTGCGTCCCTATTGGACCATGGTGCAAGAATGTCTAAGTTAGTTTTCCTTTTTACTCGTAAACGAGTGGGAAAAGGTCCTTGGACACTTTTACTTGTCAAAGATCATGATTCCTTAGCACATGTTGTAATTATTCGGCTTTTCGTTTGTTCTTCTACGCAAGTAATGTTTGTTTTTCGTATGGTATAATGTTATGCCACTTACGTGTTTATTACATCTTCAACTATCAACAATCTTGAATTATCTTTGTGCACGCCGTGTGTTTAATAGTGAATATTAATAATATTAAAATATATGATATTGTAGTAGGTATTTTTTTTTTAAATATTATTTATATTTATATATATTAATATTTACACATCACTCATTTATCTATATGATGTATTAGTATAGTAAAACTTTTCTTACATAATAAACTTCTCTTTGTTGCTTAGCATAAGTTAATTTCCGTAATAGTTAATCACTATCATCAATAGATATTTGCTTCCTACCCATAGTTTTATTGCTCATCACTTCCTATATCCAGCCACCCACTCGTGACAAAAAGAAGAAAAGCACATAATCGTTTCCATTGAATCCGTGAAAGAAGCAAATTGATCGACAGATAATTCAATTATTCTACTCTCCTAAACTCGTAGCTTAAAGCCAACGCGTAATGTGGCGATGGTGATGACATCCCAAACTTTCTATAAAAAAGATCTCTATCAAGTTTCTACGCACATGAGTAGTAATATAGTAGAAATTGATCTTTCAAAGAGATTCTTGAAGACTTTACCAGCATCTATCTATACATATCTTTTATTTTATTCACTGGAATTTATTCTTAGTTGATGCTCACTCCTCCACCAATCCGATTCCTGTGGTTGAATTTCAAAATCATATTATAGATTTAGATAGCTGAGAAACTTATTGACATAGGCAAGCATCTATCTACCACTAAACCATCAGTGACAAGCCATTTTTGGAGAATCTCAATGGGTGTTGAAGACATCTATTGCTCTAAATCATTTCGAATGAACTTATACTGTATAACCAATAGAAATGAAATAGTAATTTATACTTTATAAGGCCATTAATGCTTTTAATTCAAATTCTATTCTATAAAACGAACCAATCATGTTAAAGAGTCCATCGTTGTATATATGATTGGAGGAACAACGTGAATGAGACAGGTGTAAGAGAGACAAAAGTTGTAGTCATGCGCGTTTGGTTGGGATAGCCGACCACGGAGTTAGAGAATGAAAATTGTCACGATTAACAAAGAAAAAAGAGGGATAGTCATCCCAAGGCAGCCCACTTTTCCAGCTTTATGGTGAAGACCAAACTGCTCCAAGCCATGTTATGAAAGGGAACGTGTCCAGCAAGTGGTCCAATTCTACAGGTCGTGTTGTATCCACACACATGATGATTCATCCCAAAAAAATCCAGTTTATTCTACAGTCTTGGGCATGTGATGCATTGCTGCTTTTCCCCATTCCATGAGAAGAAGGACGAGTAAATTAACTTACACACTGCAAGAGAAGGACCGGGTCCATCTACTATTCTTTCCACTCGGAGAGCAATGCCATTATCAGTGCTCAATGATGACAGAAATTATTGCTTGGTTGTTGGAATGCCTTTGGGCCACCAAACAAAAAGAAAAAGTTTCATTCATGCTCGCCATATATATCAAAAAGCGGTGCCTAAGCATTAATAATATTTATATAGTTGTAAATAATTTTTAAAAATCTATCATTCGTATTTTATAATATTTATATATTATTAATTTATCTATATAACGTGTTAATTTTATTAATCAATTTTGTTCTGAGTAGTTGGCATATTAGAAAAGAGAATCTTCATCTGGAAAAATTCTGGTCTGGCCAATGATAGCCATTACGTCAGGACACCAGGGTCAAGGACTGGTCTGGTCAAAGGACTGGTCCATCGATTACAGCTAAGGAAGTATATATAATACACCCTCCCTTCTAACCAATTTACTGCCTATTAAACTATTTCCCCTTTATTGCATTGGTCAAAAGATGGACCGTGAAATTGCTTATTGAAATCCACAGTTTGAAGGCTTTTATTTTCAGAGGCTATATGGCTTGATTGCCATATCCACAAAGTATTCTTTCAGCATTCACTTACGACACGCTTTCTTCGGTCAAGTTTTCTCCTGGCCAGTCCTGTATAGAAGTCACAACTGTTGCCACGCGAAGAACCAGATAGCATCCTGTTACTACATGGCATGGAAAATCGAATTCTGCAGAGAAGAGTTTTTAAATCAAAGGTCAAGGTATGCATACCTTAACGACACGAATTAAGGTCATCTAGGGGTGTCGGAAATTAAATGAAAACTCGTAGAAAAGTGCCTCAAATTCAGTGCCGCACATGGGTACGAACTTCTAGAAATTGGGCTTATAGGGCCCCTGGCTCTTAACAAAGAAGCAAGAGTACACGACAGCCCAGCTATCTGGATTGGACCCATTTGGATGGGAAACATTTGTTATTCCAACTAGTAGAGCTTTTTTTTAAAAAAAAAAAAAAAAAGACAAGAAAATCGAATCCAAAATTCAATTTTTTTCCAATTCAGTTCACGGTCAAGTATGAGTATAAATAATATTATGGTTCACAGTTGGGTTCAAGCATTAAAATAAAATCAAATTGTATTAACCAAATTGAACGGTTATATGATATTAAGAAAAGAAACCTAGCAATGAAAAATGCCACCCAACTTATGTACTTCTACATTTTCCTCTAATGCCGTGTCTCAGGATTTCAATTACTCGTACCTATTTTCTATGTAAGGTAACTATCTTTTTCCCTATTTAATATTAACTATAGCAAATATAGAGATCCGATAGCATATACTTATAATGTAAGTCTTGCATTTTGTGTGACTTTAAAGGAGTAATGTAGAAATGATAAACAAATTTTGTTCACTAAGATGCATATAAAAAATATACCTTTTAAATCATTATAATATAAAATACTATCCATGCAAAAGGAGTTCTTCAAAGTCACAAAAAAGGCTACACTAAGGTGCGCTAGCTATGCCTTGATGGCTATGTTTCCAACTTCCTTAATGAGCTTTTACGGTTGCACATGGGACAGATTTTCTGATGACTTAGACATACCAACTGCTGTCTATATTTTGAATCAGGACTTTGGATGCTAGTGCAGCCAATGCATCAAAATATCAAATGATGGATCTTGTGGTGTGCTCACACTTATTGAATGAAACTTGCCAATAAAGTAGTACTCCACCAAATCCTACTATTGCTACACAACAGAGCGTTGCCAAACTAACTGGGCAGAACCTTACTCCTACAACCAAAGATGAAGAGTATGGCAATGGTTAAGAGAGCAGCGATCATGCTTACTCGAAGGAACTATTTTCAAGAGGCTGATGCAATATGGCAAGACATCGTTATTTTCTGAGCACATTCTACTCAGCAATGCTTACTCTACTCAAAACTTCGGTAACACTTTTCTAATGTATTATACATTTTGCATGACAATGTCGGTTCTTGGTTGTCCATGCTATGAGATGACACTTGTTCTGCTTGACATTCACTATGTGCGACAACATATGTTCTTCATGATCTACAGAGGATCATTTTGCAGAACAAGTATAGGATGCTAACGTTCGAAGGAAGCTTGGCATTTTCCCATCCATATTTGCCAGCAAGTATATACCATGCAAGAATCAAAATTGATGATGACATGGCCAACTGGTTCAAAGGAAAGGATACACATAAGTAAAACTTGTTGCAAAAGTAAATCTACGATGAACTCTTACTAAACCAAACATTTGATGCCCTCTCACAATGAAGAACATGCTCTACATCCTTGATAAATGGACAAATTTCGCATGAGTGAAACCACTAAATTTTTCATAAGTTAGCAAAAGCCTATTTCGCATTACAATATGCCCTCCACAAAAATTTTCTCTACACAAAGTATGCATTGATGGAATGATCAAAAGTCCACAATTCAACAAAATTGGATGATGAAGCATTCAAGTTCCCAAGCCTCCAGTGTCGACCGTGTATAAAATGATAGGTCGTCTTTATTAAATGGCCAGATTATTGTATCATTTTAAGGATTCACGTGAGATTCCATCTCTATTTAGCTGTAAATTCCATTCACATGGATCAAAATCAATAAAGTCGAACGCTTCCAAATCTGCATCTAGAACTTATCACTCTGGATGAAGCTTGTATCATGGTTAAGAGCCCTTTCTTCCACCCATCCAACTTCTTTCAGAGTTTTGCTCGACAAAACCAAGAGTCGAATTCCCCCAAATGGGTTAGCAAGTCCGTGTATACTCCAAACTAACAATAAGTAATACTTACAAAACTTGCACTTTAAACTATAATTGTTGTATCATTATTGTACTAAAGAAAATATTAAATTTAGACAAAGTAGATCACAAATGGTATACATAGCTCCCTCCACCTCATCTGTAGCAAGAAGAGCACTCAAAGATCCATCCGAGGTGTCCTAAACTAGAGGAGGACAACTAAAGCATCCTATACATTATGAAGTTCCACCGGTTTAAAATCAGCTATCATACGATCTTGATGTTGCCACAATTCTATGTAAGACCTTGAGCTTAGCATAAAAGATTAAAGATTAAGTTAATCTTGAGATGGATTGAGCTTGAAATTCAAAGAGAAGTTGTATTAAACAAGCTCGAACTCCTTTAGTAAGCTCATTAGTTTGAAAAACATGTTACTTTCAAGTAAAACAGATGCCCAAGCAGGCAAACACTACTACACTCAAACCCAACTAAAGCAACTCAACTTGTGAAGTAGCTTGCAAATAAGTTCGGTTCATAGACAACCCTTATATAAGTTCACTATATTTATACATAATATTCTATAATAGTTTTCACAGCCCTCAGTTCCACTTTGCGGAATTATACCATTCTACACGGTGAGAAAATCTGCAATTTACGTATTAGATATTCCTTGATAAAGGGTAAGCAGCAACTAATACGATTTTATTCCTCGGGAACAAATTTTAACATTTCATGGAACATAGTTTTACTTCCGCTGGCTTGTATGTCGAGAATATAGCCCGATTGCCGTATCCACATAATATAATGACAAAATTAAGTTACTGGAGTTTCTTTCTTAATTCACTAGTTCATGAAAATATTAAAAGACATTGAAGAAAAATGGTACTGATTGACAAGTAAAGAAGAAAGATTAATTTAAGATGTAGACACATTCCTATTTTCTGCACATTGTCCAGCATGAGAGGTAGCTGCAACGCATCTTCATCAGTCTAGTTTCCTTCTGACCAGTCCTTTGAAGAAGTCAAAACTGTTGCCAAATGAAAAATAGATGCATAACATTGCATGGTATAAAAAACTAATTAATGTAGAAAAGATTTTCTAAATCACTAAGGCGATGCAAAAATAATAGTAATAATAATAATTTAGAACTCAGGACATAAAAAGACATGTACTTTGGTTTCTAGTGCCAATAGTCTTAGATTCAGTGTCAAAATGGCAACATGGGTACTAAACCACTAGCTTCTAGGAATTGGGCGACTCTGGCTCTTAACAAGAAGCTTGACAGCCCAGTGAAATGGACCATAACCATGAGAGTTTAAAGGCCTGAAAGTTGGAAACACATGGCCAGAACACCACATAAAGGTAAAATTAACTGTGGCTATTATAACCACATAAATATCGGCCTCCCAAATTTTATTTTTTCCAACTATCTAACCTAGAGTTAAAAGTCAGAATCCATTGCCTGATGTTATAAATTGACAAACCAGATATGCAGATGGAGTCTCATGGTCCCATCAATTCATTATTAAAGTTTGGCTCTAACCATTCAGCATAGGATTCGTAAGTCTCTGAGACAAATTTAAATTATGAATCGACTTTCAAACTAGGCAATAGAATTACTCATTGGGCCAATTAAAGTCAATTTATCATCACCAGTAATGCTACCATCAGTTCTCAAATAAGTCCATGATCATTTTAATTTCAATTGACCATTAGCACATGCGTAGCACACACAGGTGCACAAATTAAACACTTCTCAATACCTAAAGTTTATATAAGATATATATACGACAGAAAAGGAATAACAAACACAGGTTCTCAAAAGAAAATGGATATCTGGTTAGATGGTCAGCAACTGAATTTATTTTGTGGAGGAACAAGCTACTGTAGAATTTTAGATTTTTTACTAGGCTACTGGAGAAACCAAAGACTGCATTTCAACTAAATGAGGAAGCTGAGGATAACCTAAAGTCTTTGTTAGGGATTTCCAGATAATGAGATTGGAAAATAAAATATTTATATTTTTCTTGTTATTTATTTTTTCCAAACGTATGGTTATCTTTAGGGACATTAGTTATCTTTATTTTTTGACATGATTAGATCAGAGGATCTATAAAGATAAGAAAGATAAGCTATTCCTTTGAGAAATAAGACGACCAAAAAGTTTCACTTTTTTTTTTTCCCATATAGTTTATATGAGATCAAAGATTTCTCGCCTGATAAGGCCTCAGCCTTAATCCTAACCACCATAGGTCTCACCAGGAAAAGCCAGAATCTAAACAATAGCAAGGCCTTCATCACCAACAATTTTACCTTTATCTCTCTTTGGCTAGATTCCAAACTCAGACCCACAAAAAATTGGTATGGAAGCTACCTATGTGGGATTGAGTGAGCAACTAGCATCTTCCATGCAAAAAAAAGTTAAAACAGAGAGAGAGAGAGAAGGCCAAGCGTGAAATCAAGAAGGCAGAAAGAGAGATCGAGAAGGCAGAATGTCTTTCCTTGAAGACCTGCATGGAGGCAGATCAACAAACAATGACAACCACCTGGCAGAGCTATTGTGCTTGGTGATGCAGCTGTGGTTGGGGGCCCCATGAGTAGCACAACACCCCATATCCAGTGATAGTAGCACAGTGAGTAATGGTGGAGGTCATCCTCGTGCAACCAACACCACCAATGCATGGAGGCAAGTGAACACTAGCAATCACCACCACTAGAAATCACCAATACTAGAGACATGCAAATTCAAGCCACCATAGCAGGTAGTGCATGACAGACCACCACACTTGGCAACAAGGTTTAATCAACCCAAGCATCCACAACTGGCGGCAAGGGAGGAGTTGCACCAACAAGTCCTTCAGGGTGGCTAAGTACATTTAAACAGTTTTCTGATGACCAAAGAACACCAGAGTTTGATTGGGTCAGGTTCCTTCCTTTGATATGGTGGGTGTAGAACAATGGCGGTATTTCCAGGTAATGCATGGAGACTAACCTGACATGGGAGTGATTCAAGAACCTGTGTAATCTGAGGTTCAAACTGCCAATGAGTAGTAATCCAATGGGTAAGTTGGTTAAACTTAACCAGACCAGGTTGCTACAGGAGTATTAGATAAGGTTCCAAGAGATGCTTGCTAGAATGCCCTTTGTGACTCCAAAACCAGTTGCCATATTCATGGCAGGGTTGTCTAAGGCAATCCAAGTTTGTTGAGAAATAAAACCCACCTAGCCCCAGCAATGAGTTTAGCTCGTGCCTAGAGAGAAAATTGCAGATATGGAGAAAGAGACTTTGAAATATTATCAGGGAAATGCAACGTGAGTTGATGGACAATAAAGGAGGTAGGTTAAAACAAACCCTTTTATCCGTTACCTGAGTAAGGGGGGAAATAACAAATAGAAATAATGCTTCAAACATGATAAGCCATTCACCCAAAGAAATTGATGCAAGAGATCTTTTTGTTAGAAATCAAGGATGACTTTCTTGGGAATGAAGCATCAAATAATACAGGAAGTGGGTGTTCACGTTCCAGCTTTCAAGCTTGAGTACAAGCTTAATGTCATGAGAAGGGCAATGTTAGAGATATTTCCATAATAATGAAATTCAGAAATAAAAGATTTATCTTTGTTCTGTTATTTTTGTATTTCCAGATTTACTGCAATCTTTAGGAGATATTGTACGATTATCATCATCTTTTGTTATTTTTGCAATATTAGGTTGTTTTATAAATATACTATTCCTTCTAGAAAGTCAAGCCAAAAAGTTTATTGTCCTTTATTTTGTAGTTTATCAGATCAAACTGTTAACGAGCCCTTAACCATAACCCTAACCGCCATAGTTTCCACCAAGAAAGGACAGAATCTGAACCAAGATAAAGTCATCATCACCATTGACTAGATCCCAAACCTGGGCTGGGCCCACAAGGGACTCAGTAAGAGAAAACCCTTCAATCTCATAAACTATAAAATAAAAGACAATAATTTTGCTGTTTATCTTATTAAGTCAAAGGAATAGCATCTTATAAAAGCCCTATGACCTAAGCTTGCTGAAAATGAAAGATCACACTACTCTAATAATGTCTGCTAAAGATAACCATAAATCTGGAAATACAGACAACAAAAATCAAAACACAAACAAGCTCCTAAAAAGGGAAAATTTTCCATTTCATTTTTAACATCTAAAAATGTTAAAGTGTAAAAGAAAAGCAGTTGGGCAAAACCCAGTATAATAGAGTCAAAATTGCAAACAGCTTGACATGACAGCCTAGTTTCCCTATTATACCTCATGAGATGCACACCTCAGTGATTTTACCCAGATTTTCACTTAAAGTGAAGTTCATTTCTAAAAGAACTTCAAGCAACATATATATACATAAGATAGACCTCAACTATGGAATAGCCATGTAGTCACTACGAGTAACACAATATAGACAGAGAACTCAAAGAACATACCTATTGCCATCAGGATGAAGTTCACACATCTGGTTGTCATCACCAATAGCTAAAAGGTATCCAGATGACGTCAAACCCTGGAGATGAAAGTTCATTGTCAAAAGAATTCTGTGATTTAAAGGAAATTGCATCAGCAACAAAAAAGTCCATGTCTTCTTCTAGCATTTAGCTCCACATCAATGGCAAAAAAGCACAAGCATCAACATCCAGTTTGAATGAAACAAAAATAAATGTCAATAATGTCATGGTGTTGAGAAAGGTTTGAGCTGATTGAATCAACAACTAAAGTTCTATGTATCTTCAATTCCTTCATGATAACTTTCACTGCATGAAAAAATGAATTTTCCACCCAATAATTGTCTTCTTTATGTGCAATAAACAAAGGTAAAAATTTGATATTATTGCATCATCAGTGGCATTTGTTAATGTATAAATATTAGACAAGTTGGCTATAGAATCAAATATGATTGATGTAACAAAGGGATCAAGTTTCCCTCTCTACAAATGATGTCTATGCACTTCTTCCCCCCAATCACATGTGGCCACACATGAAGAATCTCATATTTTTATCTCAACTTTTTTCCTTCTAATATTATATGTCAGCAGGTGACTAGAGAGACATGGACAGGGACACCATTTGAGGACAGAGAAACTTCATAAGTAGTTGAGCTTATCTGCAAAGGCAGGGTAAATGTAGTGTTAAAAGCATATTATATTCTCAACTTCTTTGAATTTCACCTCTTCTTGCTTTTCTCTATGTGAAAGAACTCAGCTTTCATATGTGGCGATCTTTTCCTAATCTCTCTCAACACAAGCCACTATTCTTAAGCAATTCTTCCGTTTAACTGATCTCCCACTTTTCTCATAAATTGTGGAGAAAAACAATGCAAAGTTGTGCCTAATAGAGAAATTAGTTCCAAGCATTTATTATTATTATTTTTTCCTTCCTTGGTTTGGTATGTTCCATGCATTTCCATTGTCAAAAAGAGAAATTTTTCCTTCTAGTGCCTTCTAACATTCGTTACATCTTAGGTTTAAGATTTCCTCAAGGATCCACCAATGCATCATGATTATCTTAAGAATTTACTGGTTCCCTTCTTCCCATCTCAGAAGAAGAGAAAAATAAAGAGAGAGAGAGAGGAAGAGGAAGAAGAAAAGAGCAAACAAATTCCACTAGCCCACAACATATGATGGATAGTGCTCTAAGAATTCCACCATCGCTCAAGTATCAACTATTGCACATAACGTCATATTAGACAAGACTGTTAAAGATATGTGATAGCAAAAATAAAACATCGATTTAGCGATCCACCAATAGTGAGGAGTAACAATAAGAAAATAGATACGGTAGAGAACATTGCAGGCGTGGGTAAATCGACCATTTCCATTAGTAACAAATCTTCCATCCTCCAGTCTTCAACATATTAAAAGAAATCTTAAATGTTAAGCTATAACCAGAACAGGTTTGGAGAGCCCAAGGGCTGACATCAGAACTTTGGAAGTATGTTAAACATACTTACTAAAATGAATGATTTCTCATTAGCCATAGTTTCTCAAAGATTTTAAGCACATGAGCTAAATTCTTGATATATCTAGTAGAATCAGAATGCAACTATTCAATAATATGTCTTTTTCAGAATTAAACTGGCAGAGCTACTCTTACGGTTATCCATACCTGTATAGTAACTGCATTTTCATTAATCTGATTGTCATTCTTTTCCTGTACTATCACTCTCTGCCCACTGCAAGAAAATATGATAAGTCCAATCTCTAAAAGAAAAGCAAAAACTGAGATAGATCAAATTACATTGTTATTGAAAAACACAACTAAGTGCATAGCATGCACATTTTCATGAAAAACACCACATAAATGAATGTTAATGCCAAAACAACCATAAAGAAAAAAATTTTAGGCTGCTGTTTTCCTTTATTTAGTGTGCCGTACCCTGATTTCCACATATTCATAGATGGTAAAAATTTCCTTCTCTAAGTCACTATGCTCGAGCATGTGTAGAGATACTAGTATACACATCATATATTTTCTAAAGAGTAGTCCAAATTCATTCTACTATATCTACTGCAGGAAAAGCTAAAGCTACTGTATACTTGAGAATTCCTGCAGTTAAGATAAGGGTTCTCCATTTATAATTCATCCACTAGCAGAGACAGCCACTAGAAGCAAATTCTATCACAATGCATACACCAAAAAACTTAAGTTACATCTTCTTTCACAGTGATACTGTCCAACTGTAGTGCCTAATTAGCAAGCACAATCATGAATACTCACATTATCTCCTTATAGTTTCCAGAACATGTCCATAAAAAAGCACTATACACAGCAGGGAAAAGGATGAAACTTCTTACATACCTATGCAACCATGTTTTGTAATATAAATCCTCCAGAGTACTAAAGCCTGAAAGATCGCAAGAAGCACAAGGCATCATTACTTCCTCATGTACACTTGTTTACAGAATACAATCTTTTTTAGCATGTTTTCCATACGAAGATACTGTAGCAGCTTGCTTGAGTGTTCTGTCAAAAACAATTTAGGAATTAACTTTACATTAAAGCTGCCATGTCTGAGTTTTGCTATTAAAATTGCTCCTATGATAGTCCTTTGAAGTACACAGAGAAGTAGACCATTTTCAAAAGACAAAATCACCAATCAAATGATTTACAGAAATATTAAATAATTAATTAAAAACTTAATATTCAGAATAACTTCTAAAGAAAAAAAAAAGTTTTTGTCATCTTCAGAGAATTAGCTTTAAAAAGTGATCTTTCATCACACATTCCTATTCTGAAAACAACTTGGAATCATAGTTACAGACTTAAATAAGCTTTTAAGAAAACTAGAAAACAGCTGTAAAAGACCACGGAAATTCTGAAAAATGATTAGATTGGAAGGAGGGGGGGGCGGGGGGGGGGGGGGTGGTATGGGGTGGAACCCTTCCAAATCCATCTGCAGCCACAGAAAAATCCAGGTTTCAGCACATTATGGAAGTGATCAAAAGATTAGAGTTTGATTTCAAAATTTAAAGTGTCATATCCAAAGATACCAGACATCTGCAACATGTGAAGAAGTTATACTGCATCTGGGAAATTATCTTGCCAAGCAGAAAGGCCAATGGGACAGATTTTATCATGAATGGTATAAACAAAGGAAACTAGCGCTGCAAATGTTGAAAACTCTGGCTCATTTGCGCGATCATCAAATCAAGCACTAAAGGTGGACATTTTCACTTTAGAAATCAGCTAAATTATAGAAGGTAAGCTACATTTTGAGGCATCTAAAGCAACCAGGTACCCATTAAATATGATGATTAGCAAACTTCGCATAAGAAAATGAGACAACAAAAGCCAGTACAGAGAACTTTACCTTGATAAATGAAAAGGTTATACAAAGTCTCGAACTTATTGAAAAAAGCAGCGAGGATATCTTCCCTTGTAAACTTGTAAGCAACTGATGACAAATCTCTCAGGACAGTGTTTAGGCATATGGTTGGTTTGTCATTGTCAATATTTAAACCAATACCTGCAAGAGCAAGGGATTTGAGAATCCAATACCAAGGACTCCTAGCCTCCTTAAAACATATGAATTGATGGAAACTTAGAAGTTGACAGTAAAAATGATTATGAAAGTCATGCAATATGATGATGATAATCTGCAATTATTTAAGGGAGGATTCAATTTACCGGCACTGACATTGAACTTCTTTGACTTATAAGTAGATGTGCACAAAATGCCTCCGACTTTAAGGCCATTTAGATAAAGATCATTAGGCCATTTTATCCTAACATCAAGATAGGGTAATCCCTGAAATAAATTGATGAAAGTACTTGATATTATTGGCTGAACTTCAACAATTTACAAGTACTGAAAGGATCATCATGGGCAAAAGCGAATTTAATATAACAGAAGGATAACTGCAGATCACAACAATCCAGATATACCAACGATGCCTAAACCTCTGAACAGGGAATTTACCTGTTCCATTATAAGTTTATTCATTGTTATAGAATGTATCAAACACTAGGGAAATAAATGTGGCAAACTTCATATGACACATGCAATGAATTCTATAAAGAAAGGAAAGTGAATCATGCAGGATGAAGCATTGGTTTCCATAGATATTTTTTATCTCAGTTCTTCAAAAACAACTAATGCTAAATCAGCCTTGCCTTTTCCATTCTTTAACCGTCGAAGAGATGACAGAAGCCTATGTACAAAGATAATTTCCTTACTTTTTTGTCACAAATGTCCTTTATTGCTTCTGTAACAGCAAGAGATACAACATATTGTAAAAGAGGCACGGTTCTTCCATCATCCATCTGTAACGTAAAAGAAAACAACAGGCAACCGATTGGAGATTCCCACACATTCTTGGACCTTCCTGCGATGTATGCATTTTTCAGGCAAAACCAATAAAAAAGCCAAAACTGAAATATCTTGAATATGAAATTTTATAACTATTACAGTAGTTTCAGACCTCGTCCTTTGGTCTGAATGTCAGCAACGCAAACTGCACCAACCGGAAGCTCACAAAAGTTCCTGCCATAAACACAAAAGGAGCATGATTTACTCGAAAAATCCAATTATTGTAAAAGAACTGTCACTCAAGTTTGATTCTTACTGCGAAACGACATCTTGAGTGGAGGGCAAGCGCGGGGACCAGATGAGAAACCTTCCGTACCGATTCGTCGAAAGCAAATTAAAGAACGAATCGAACTGGAAACAATCTTGACTCAGCGGCTTCTCGATCTCCGAATGCAAAAACAATCTAGTGTCACTGTCTTCAGGAAGTTTCAATGAGCTATTGCTCTTCAAAGACTTTGCGATTTCGGTTTCGGCATGTGATTTTCCGAGTAGAACCACAACACATGGCAAATTCGGTTCCATTGCAACTGAACCAAAAATTAAACAAACCAAAGAAACAACTTCTAATGAACCAACTGCAACCAATAAAAACATAATGACTTCATCAATGGAAAACCTAATCCCAATTTTTCTACAAGAAATTGATTACGAGATGCATACCTTCGGATAAGATTGATGGGGAGAAGACGCGAGTCTTGTTAATGGAAAGTAGGGAGCGTTGTGAAGGTATGGAGCTAAGAGAAGCTTGTGTTTGTAGAGAGAAGAACAAGTTACGAAGGAGTTTAGGTTTAGTATGCATAAAACGGTGAAACCACGTGAGCATTACATTGGAAGAAGAAGAGCAAGAAGCAGTGCAGGAAGGAAGGAGCAAGTGGACTGGACAGTTGAGCTAAGACGGAGTGTGCGAAGCACAACGTGGCATACTGGATGACTCAAGTTGTTGAGTTTAGGTTTGGCATGCATAAAACGGTGAAACCACGTGAGCAAAAATGGAAAAAGAAGACGAAGCAGTGCAGGAATGAAGCAGCAGGTGGACTGGACGGTTGTGGTAGGACGGAGTGTGCGAAGGACAACGTGGCATTACCTAAAGCGGATGACTCCAGTTGATGGAGAAACGTGTGAGTTTATCCATCATGCGAATTTTTTAAAAAAAAAAACGATTTTGAAAACATAATTCTTAAAATACAGTTATGTAATCAAATATTAGTATAAATATAATAAAAATTATATATTAAATATATAATTTTTAAATTATATATTTAAATATAAAAAAATTATATATTCAACATACAATTTATAATTAAAAACCGCATAAAAGATCTTATATTGATTCCTCCTCATGTCCGTGGATGGTATCTAAACTATTGATTAAGGTGCCAAATGAGCTTATATTCGTGCTACATAGGACCCTTCTCTGAAAGCCGCTCCCCTATCCTATCTCTATAAGGGGCACGAAGGCTTCCAACTGAACTTACCTACCGCCCACCGCTAGCAAAAGACATACAATTTCTATATTCATAAAGGATTAGGGCACTGCTAGGAAGAATTTAAACTACAACTTTCATTGGACCCGCCGTAATTTGGCTCTTGTGGTTATATTTGGTATTGCAATCCCTGTCTTGATCTACAAGGGCATCGTAAAGGAATTCGTATGTCTCCGTTTCTTTTCCTCATTTATTGTTAATTTGTTCATGCTTTGATTGATTTCTCATTTTCATCGATCTTTTTCCCCTTTTTCGGTTCCGTCCGAAAACTTTCAAATGTAAAGAAATTGCAAATTAGAATTATGATTTCCTAATATGAAAAAATCACATGTTTAATATATAATTTTTTTATATTTGGAAATGTTTAATATATAATTTTTTTATATTTGAAAATTACAATCGCAATCTTTGATTTCAAAATGGTATTTTGAGAATTTCTTTTTCTAGAACCAAATTTTAAAAATTAGTTTGCTCCGAAGGGCAAACTCACACATTACTCCAAGCTGTAGGGTCACTAGCATGTATATATGGCCGTTGATTGAGAATGTTCTTCAAAGGGCTTTTTTATAAACAAACGGTTCTAACACATCGCAAATTCAATTAGGAAGGATGCTAGTGACGTGGAGGTGAAGTTGAGGCTTTCCTTTTTCTTCCGATTACTCATTATACTCCAAAATCTAAAACTACCACCACGATCAAGCAACTATTACTCATTTGGAACTATATAATAGGCTCTTTATTAAACCAAAATAAATCAAATCGAAAATCAAATTAAATCATATCAAACTGTAAAATATAATTCTTTTAGATTTTGGTTCGGTTTATAATTCGATTTGAAGATAACCTAAATGGTTAGCGATTTGATTCAGGGTCAAACTAAACCGTTTCTTATCAAAGATATTTTTGTTTATCTCTATTTTTTTTTTATCGACTTCCATTCCACTCTTCATTTCCACTATCAATTCCTTTTTTTGACCTTTATCCCTCATTTCTCGAGTAAATTAGTATATCCTTATTATCACCTAAGATATAATGTCACTGTGATATAACGTTATTTCGCTCACATTCTTACATAATGCTTGTCAATTTAAAGATGAATGTTTGGTTAAAAACCTCGTTAACTGTGAATATTATCAACCAAAATAAGATGTATTTAAAAATGGTTTGAATCAAAACAAACTAAACTAAACCACATTTTAAGTAATTCAATTCATCAAGAGTTTGAATCGAACCATTTCAAATATAATTCAATTCAATTTGACCCCTAATCTAAACCAAACATTACCATGAACACTCCTACCATAAAACTCCAATTAAGATTAAATCGAATCAATTTGTAAACTTAATTAAATCAAACCGAAAATATAGTTTTTCTTGCTATTTGGTTTGACAATTTTTCAATTCAAACTAAATTAAAATTTTATAATTGGTTTAAAGGAGTAATTTGAACCAAATTGTAAAACCGAATTAAACCACTTAAAAAAATAGTGACATTTTACTTGTAATTGAAAAAAAATTGTTATAACATAATATTTAAAAAAAATAGTTTACATTTATTAAAAAGTATATGTATTTAAATTTTGTAATCAAAATTTAGCAAATAGGTATATAAGTTAACACAAAAATTATGCTATATGCTAACTTGATGAATAAATTATTTGTATTATACATTTAAAATATTTTAATTACTTAAATATTAACTTTATCAATATCTTATATGATATCAATATATGTTATTATTAAATGAATTGCTCGTATGTAATTACACCCAAATATACTTTCTTAAAAAACAAAATATGGTTTAATCCATAAACCAAATCAAAATTTTATAATTTGGAAAATTTTCTAAAACTAAATCGTATGGCTTGGTTTGAAGCAATAAAAAACTAAACCACATTTTTATGATCAGATTTAGTTTAGAGGAAAAAGCGAACCAAATTGAAACGTATCCACCCTTAACTCTAACACTATGTTTGGTAATTTTTTTAGAGAAAAGAAATTGACAAAAATGAGTGGGAAAAAAAAGTGGAAATAAAAAAGAAGAAGTAATTTTTACTTTACATTTGGAAAAATAGAAAAGAGAATGAAAGAAATGGAGATAAATGTTTCCATTTCCTTTATTTGGCTCGATAATAAAAAGAAATGAAGTTAGTATCCAACAAAATTTGATAAAAATTATTGCAATGGTTAATTTTGTAATTGTACATCCATTATTATCTATTTCCACTCATTTCTCTCCAATTATGGAGAGGAAAGAAATGGTTTCAAAGTGGAAAGTTTTCCACCTTTTTCCACTCTTTACTTAATTTACCAAACATAAAATTCCCCTTCATTTCCATGCATTTTCACAGCTTTCCACTAATCTAAATGCATCATAAGACTGAATGTTGGTTTTGGATTCAAAATCCTTGCATTGTTAATCAATTCCTATCTAACCTCAATAGGAACAAAAGTAACAAAAGAAAAAAAAAATGTGATATCTAGAGTACTTAAAACATGATTTTAAAAAGTATGGGCATGCATTGTTAAAGTTGAAGTTAAAGGGTCTTATTTGCAACGATAAATTTGAAAGGGAAACAAACCTATGTGAATAGTATAAGTGTGACACCATGAATGCCCTTATAATAAAAGAGGTGTAGGACTCCTAAAGAGGACTGAATGCAACCCCAAGAAAATGAAGTACGTAGGCAACTCACAATATTAGAAGACATCTTCATCGTCTTGATAAAGCAAATGCACTAGTAATACCAATAGCAGCAAATAAAAACATCATCATACTAAAGATATCTAAGTCTTTATGGAAGAATCTGTAGTAGTTTCCCAAACTGTAGTAGTCTTCTCATGAAGTGTACTTGGAGAATAAACATATTAAAAACAACTTATCGTAAGAATTCCTCTTGTTATTTTCTTTTTCGCTGAACGAACCAACTCTGACTCTGGGTCCTCCTACCTAATCTTAATACTAGTGATGATTGATGTCCCATTTGTTTCTAGTTGCCCATTTGTATCCTACAAAAACCTATAATTAATTTCATTGATATTCTAATAATAAAATTGAACTCAAGCATGTTTAATTTTTTTTTTCTTTTCAATTGTAACAGCATTCAATCTAAAGGGAATGAATAATTTCAAATTGAGTAAGCGATTTTTAACATGACACAATAATACAAAAACTAAGATGAACATGAGATAATTAGGAATATAATTATAGAGAAAAAATGATAGCGACACATCTACAACATAAAAGTGGCACAATCATGAAACAAAAGTGACACAAATATGATAAAAGAAGCATAATAGCATTGTAAATTAATTAACTATGCTATCCATTAAATTTTAAGTATTTTTAGCACCAAGACAAGTTCCACATAAATAAAAACACAAATACGACCTACTAACATAACTTGGAGGTACAAGAGCTGTGTTACCTAGATCTATCTTTGCAACAACTACATCCTATGAATAATATGCTATTTCTTTCAACAGCATCATTTTTCATCCTTTCAGTTTCATTACAGATATCATCACTATTCCAAAATTGCATTTAAGGCATTTACAACTTGGTCATATTCCTCATGCTCTATAACTGCACATGCGACTCTTTCATGAATAGTGACTCCAAGAATACCATTTGAGACAACATGTATTGAACCAAGTGCAAATCTTCAGGCACACTTCCTGAAAGGTTTAGTGGCAATGGCTGTTGCAAGAGATGCAATGGGCAAGCCTAAAGTAATCATCACGTTGTATAGTAGATCCATCTTTCTTTACTTACTTGTAGACGAAATTTCCCAAATATAAGTTTGGATAATCTATAATAAAATTCAAGGGTTACAATAATAACAATACTATATTTGAATTTTGAAAATTCAAAATCCATTAATAAAGTTGTTAGTGGGTTTTTGAGATGAACTCTAATCATCAACGTACCATTTAGTGTAATAGCATCGAATTCATCATAATACTTTAGCATTAAACATTTTTCTTGAGTTCAAATCCTTTCATCATTGGTCAACCCCTTAACCTCAAAATATAGAAAAATAACAAAAAAAAAATGTTGTGATTCCTAAACCATAATAAAATACGGTTTTAGAAAGTTTAGGTGTTTGACGTCCATTGTCAAAGTTAAAGAGTTTAGTCTTATTTGCAAAGATAAATTTGAAAGGGAAATAAACTTGTGTAAATAGTCCAAGTGCAACACCACAAGCCACCCTCCACATAATGGATAAAGAAGTGTAGGATTCCCAAAAAAAGAGTGTAAATGTGACTCCAAGAGAATGAAGTATGTAAGCCACTCACAATACCGATGTCTTTATTGTCTTGATAAGGCAAATGTACTAGTAATATTAATAGCTGCAAATAAAAATATAATCATATTAAAGATATTTAAGCCCTTATGGAAGAATATGCAGTAATTATCCTAGACTATATTAGTTTTCTTGTGATCTACATTTGGAGAATAAACATAGAAAAAATAACTCGCTACAAGAATTCCTCTTGTTATCTTCTTTTTTGCTGAACAAACCAACTCTAACTCTTAATCTACCTACCTAAATTTTATACAAGAGATGATGGTCTTACTATTTGTTCCCAGATGCCTATATGTTAAGATATTTTAATAATAATATTATTAAATTCAAGTATTTTTTTTCCTTTTTAATTGTAATTACATTGAATCTATAAGAACCGACTAATTTCAAACAGAGTTGACAATTTTCTAACATGACATGCTAACACTAAAATATGGACAAATACAATAAAACTAGGAATATGATTACAAAGATAGAACACAAAAATGACATGTATATGATATGAAAATAGCAAAATTATGACATGAAAGTGACAATTATGATATAAAGAAGCACAATTACATTGCAAACTAATTATTTGTGCTATTATTAAATTTTGTACATTTTTTTACACCAAAATGGAATAAAGACATGAACACAATTCACTAACACAAATTGAAGGTGGTGGAGCTATGTCACCATCTATGAAGAAGTAGTTACTAACCTCGTAGGTAGAAGAGTTGTGTCACCATGATCCATTCTACAACAACTAGATCCTATAAATAATGTGTCATTTCTGTCAACAACACTATTTTTCATTATAAATATCATCATTATTCCAAAATTGTTTAAGATGTTTGCAGCTTTGTTATATTCCTTGTGCTCTATAAGTGCATACAACGACTCTTTGATGAGTAGTGATGCCAAGAATACCATTGGAGACATAATATTTGTCGAACCAAGTGTAATTTTTCAAGCATACTTCATGAAAGGCTTAGTCGCAATGGCTGTCACAAGAGATGCAATTAGAGCTGGGAATGTGGGTCGAACGGGCTGACCCGTCCCGACCCACATCGGCCCGCGGGTCGAAGTGGACTAGCCCGCGTTGGCTCACACATGCTGTAGGTCTAAAAATTCCGCTTGCCCCACCTCCAATAGAAATTTTTTTTTACAAAATAAAAAATTATTTTCATCATTAACTCTCTTTTTTTTCATAACCATTTAATTTGCTTAACTCTAAGGTAATGTTAAACTTTTTTTTTCTTCCATATTCTACTAGCAGTGATTGAGCATGAAATCATAGTTTAAATATAGAAGTTTCGTATTGTGTTTGTATGTTACATATCCTTTTTAGTTGTTACTTTTGCCTTTTAGTTTATTTACTTACTTTACTTTTAGTTTTACCGTTGATATTGGATAGTTTAGTGAGTTAATTTTTTTTTTTCCGGGCCATGCGGGTCAACCCACAGTCACAGCGAGTTGGTCTGCCCCGACCCACAGGCCATGCAGGCGAGGGCCAAAATTTTCAACCAGCCCCGCATTCCAGGCTTTAGATGCAATGGCTAAGCCTAAAGTAATTTTAGAAGTTCAAAATTTATTAATGGAGTTGTTAGTGCGTTTTTGAAATAAAGGTTAAAGAGTGACAAAACTCTAATCATTGAGGTGTCATTTATTATAATGTCTTAGAAATACAATCAAGCCTTACATTGTCAATCAACCCCTTTCTAAAGCGGCAACAAAGATGATTATAACACAATTAGAAATATGATTATTGAAAAAAAAAACATAAAAGTGACACGTATATGATACAAAAGTGATATGTATATGACATGAAAGTAGTACAATAATACGAAAGTGAAACGATTATGACATGAAGAAGCACAATTGTAGCGTAGACTAATTATTTATGCTATTCATCAAATTCCATGCATTTTTTGCACCAACAAAAAGTCGACATCATTATCCATTCTTTCGATTTCATTATGGATATTGTCATCATTCCAAAATTATTTCAGCACATTGGCAACTTATTCTTATGCCCTTACTCTATATGTATATATAATGACTCTTTAATGAATAGTGATGCTAAGAATACTATTGGAGACGTAACACACGCCAAATCATGTGCAAATCTTTAATCACAGTCTGTGAAATGTTTAGTGGCAATAATTGTCACAAGAGATGTAATGGGCAAACTTGAGGTAACAACCACATTTTATGGCATATCCATTCGTCTTCTCTTGCTCGTAGGAGAAATCTCGTAAATATAAGTTTAGATTATATATATATATATATTATATTGGAAGTTCAAATTCATTGAAGGAGTTGTTAGTGGGCTTTTGAGATAAAAGTAGACATTGTAATACCCCATAATAGAGAATGAAAAAACTTTAATTAGCGAGGCACCATTTACTACAATGACTTAGAGTTTATACAAAATTTTGAGACTAAACATTAGTTTTAGGTTCAAAACCTTACATTGTCAATCAACCCCCGTCTAACCACAATAGTAGAGGTGTTAATGGTTCAATTTGGTTTGGTTCAAGGGTTAAACTAAATTGCTCTTCAATTTGGTTCGATTCAAGGGTTGAACTAAATCGCATTGCATTTAAAATAGTTTTATTTGAATCCTTAATGAATTAAACTACTTTAAATGCGATTCAGTTTGGTTCGAATAGGTTTTTTATTTTATTTTAATTGATAATATTAATAGTCATTGGAGTTTTCAACCAAATATTAAGATATTTAAATTTAGGAACATTACACAAGAATTAAAACTACATAACATTTTATTACAGTGACATTGCTTCTTAGGATAATGAAGGCATCCAAATCTACTTAAGAAATGAGAGATGATGGT
This sequence comes from Laguncularia racemosa, assembly GCA_037954665.1. Classification (NCBI taxonomy): domain Eukaryota; kingdom Viridiplantae; phylum Streptophyta; class Magnoliopsida; order Myrtales; family Combretaceae; genus Laguncularia; species Laguncularia racemosa. The sequence goes on from JBBMOL010000040.1 coordinate 2,735,103, forward strand.
GAAGCAAATGTGAAGACTATGAAAATTAACAGTGGGATGAAAGAGATAAAAAAGAAGATAAGTAAATAAGGTTAGATTAAAATGTCAATAGGGTTTAAAACTAAAAAAAAATAAAAATTATTGCTACACCAATTGAAAGGGGGGGAAAAGAGAGAGAGAGAAAAAAAGGTTATTGTACAATATAGATGAGTTAAGTTTACAAGTAATAGAATATTTTGATCATTAGAAGCTTCAAAAACAAATGAATCAAAATAATCAGAAGCTTAGAAACAATCACAATCATAAGGTTGTCAAGTTAATGTGAAAGTTGGAATGCTAGTTAGATTCTAAAGGAGTTAAAAACTATCGAAAATTTTTAACAAAAATCAAAACCTACTTTATCTGAAGAAGACACTTGACTTTTGGAAGCTTATAGATGAGTTTATTTTTAGTTGGTGCTAATAGTTTTGTTTTTTAGTTTTGTTCCAAACACAAGTTAGCTCGCTTTTTGAATGCTCTAAGTTGTCAAAGAATCTTCGCTAAATTTGGAAAGTATATTTTGATTGATTTAGTTACTTGTTTTCTATTCCATTTCCTTTCTTATTTTTAGGGTTTTGAAGATATAATAGCCTGTATTTGAAGGCTCCTTTAGTGAATTTGAATTATCGTTTTCTCTTATTTTGTGTTTTTTATGCTTCACATTGCATCATTGTATTAATGGAATGTTGCATTATAGTGTACACACTTGGGGTAGGAGTTGTGTCACCACGATCCATCTCTACAACAACTTAGTCTAGTGAATAACATGACATGTCATTAAATTTGTGAGATTTAAAATGCAACTATTTTGATAGTTTAGGCTATTTTGTATCAAAGAAATTTGAGTGTTTAATGTTTTTTAATGAATGATAATAAATGTCATTTTATATTTGAAAATATTTGGAAATAGTGAAATATAACATAGTGTAAAATTGAAATTTAATAGGTTTCTCCAATGACATGACTATCACTTCAACAAAACCCTACTAGAGAAATAGTACGAACATGGGCATCTTTGGCTTAAGCTGGAGCAAACTTTCTACCATACCAATTAAAAGAGGAAGAGAAAAAAAAAAGTGAATTACTTATCAATAGAACGTCATATTATAGTGTACATACTGTCTAAGTATAAGCATCCACCACACACGTAGAGGAGTTGTGTCACCGTAATTTGTTTCCACAACAAATAGCTTATGCTACAATGACCTATAGGCAACTTTATAAAAGATCAAATGTCATAGACTTTATTTGATTACTTGATCATTGCTTCTAATCATATTAAATATAACTATATAATTTAAAAAGAATAACTATGAATTCCAATAGTTCATGGCCTTTTAGGATCGTAGAGAATTGAAATCCCTAGCCAAAAGTATATTGCAATATTTTGAGTTCTTTCCTCCCCAACCAAAAGTAGACTACAACATTTTGAGTTCTTTCCTAAGCCAAAAGTATATAAGCAAAAATCTTCTACTAGTATAGCTAAAAGTAGCTCTCGAACACATAGGATCCTAGCTAGTCCCGAACTTTTATAAGACTTGCAAGAAATTGTCCCTTACTACTATTGTTTAAGTAAGTTATCAATCATTATTTAGCATATGAAGAAATTTATCTACACTTAATATGAATGCATACATGATGAGTGTAGACAGCACATCCTAACATCTATGGTAGTTTGGAAATATGAAAGGTTTAGATTCACGTTGTTTATATTTCGATTATCCCACCACACTTAACCATATGAGTCACCTCATCTTAATTGCATGAGGCTGTTTTTAGATACAGTCTTGATAGACAAACTCGATACTTAACCATATTGCTAGGAAAAATTAACACATGACAATAATACCATTTAAGGGCCAGTATCAACTATTGGTGATCCCACATGTGGGGCATGCACTAATTTCATAACATTTCAAGGTTATTAAATGCCATTTAAGCCTCAATTGGGGAAGTGTCTAATGGTTTTACTTTGCTGAACTATTTTATAAAATTATTTTATATTCCCCAAAATCCAAATTATGAATGGAGATACTCACTGGAACCTATGCCAAAATTTTTAGGCAATGGCTTGCAATAGCTCACGTTAGATTTTAAATAAATTTATGTTTTACGTAAAAGTATTTATAAAATACTTTACAAATCTTGAAAACTCCCTTCCACTTTCTTAGCAACTCATAGACGTGCGACAAATGTACAATATTATTTTAGCCCAAAATTTAAATTTAACAATTACTAGAATGATCATTCAAACGATAACATACAAGACATTCAATTATTCACTCAAACAATCAATAACATCTAACAAAGTATCAAGCAATTGTGAAGTAGCAAACAGATAATCGATCATCAGAACTTCCTCATCTAAGCATCTTAAAATTGGGTTTATTTTAGATAAAATTCCTTGATGGCTGCTTTTGAATTGAATAACTCTTCTAATAAGAATAATATATCTAAATTGAACTAAAAAAATTAGGATTATTTACGCTCATTATGAGTTAAATGGTTTAAATGCTATTCACGTGTTTTCTACATTGATCCAAAGCTATTTATTTATACGCACACACAAATATGTATATATTTCTAAATTTGTATAGTAGGAAAAATATACAAATGAAGGTGCCCAAAAATCTATGCATGTGTGAATTGATATTAAATTTAACTGTACTGAAAGCTCACGAGAAAAAGAATATACTTGGCTCATGATTTGTTGAGCTTCCGGTCAGACGCGGTCCGAACATTGAAGACCAAGTTAAAGATAAATATCAATTTGTTCTATTTCATGCACCACAAGGCCTTTTGAGGAGGTTCTCTTTATTTATTATTTTTATTTTTTTTGGTGTGTTTTTCTCCCCCTTAAATTTGTTGGGTCATTTCATTTTCATTTGCTATATGAACAAGACACTTTACATGACAAACTAAAGAGAGACTGACTTATTCATTTATTTTTTGCCAATGCCAACTAAAATTGTAATGAATAAAAAGTTTCTTATTGATTCCAAAATATTATGAGACAATTTCAATTCCATATAGCTAGTTGTTACTGAGTATGACTTTTAACCCAATCACCTTGATATGACTAAGGATATAAAAGAATCAAATTGAATCGTAGAGTATTATATTAGGTTTTAAGTTTGACTAAAAAATTCAAACCTTAAGTTCAACTAAAAAATATATTTGATAAGTTGAAACTTAACTCATTAATATTCAATTACTAAAAAGGTCATATTACTTTGAATTGAATTTATTTTAAAGCTTGAACTCAAATTAATCCAACAAAGTTTAGTATATACTTAAGCTTCAATCAAGGTCAATTTGATAAGGTACTCAGGTATCTTGAGTATAAATTCAGCTTGACTACAAATGCATTAAGTTGAAGCAAATAAAGAGTCTAGCTTATGTAGTGATGGGTTACCTTTGTTCATTTATATAATTGTCCACTCCTCATAACATACAAGTAACAAGCTTATACAATGTTTGGCAATTCTCAAGGAAAAAGAAATGATACAGATAATTAAAATTTTAAAAAATTAAATAGAATTATAAAAAGGTATATTTGTAATTTGTGTTTAGAGATAAAGGAAGATAATAAAAGGCAAAGAAATTAAATATTTTCATTTTGTTTATTTTGTTGGTTTTATGAAATTGAAATAAAATAAAATGAAATATGTACTTTGACAAAATTATCACTATAATAATTTAGCAAAAACTATTAAGAAAAGGGGTATTCCGGTAACTCCACCCTTATTTTCGGGTGGAAAGGGCTGGGGGTGAAAGAAGAAAAAGGAAAAAGAAAGCTCTGCACCTGGGGTTCTGACGCGTATTCTGGAGTGCAGAGCGTGTCAAGAGAGCGAGTCAGAGCGGAGTCTCGAGGTCTGAGTGAGTCGCGTTAATGGAGGAACTGCAGGCTTGTCTTATCGAACAAGGTCTAACGGTTTCTTCATTACCAGAGAAAGGCCGTTGTCTCTTTACTACCAAACACTTCTATCCAGGTCTCTCCCTCCCTCCCTTCCTCCCTCCCCTCCCCCCCTCTTTTCTCTCTCTAAACGCATGATACATACCATCGCCATTCCAAAAGCATGTCGTTGTGAATAATCGAATTAAATATTAACACTAAGAATGCAGGACAAGTTATAATCAGAGAAGAGCCTTACGTGTGTGTGCCGAACACTTCTTCGTCGAAACAACCTAGATGCGATCACTGTTTTTCTTCCACTAATCTCAAGAAATGCTCTGCTTGTCATGTCGTTTTTTACTGTGGAGCTTCATGCCAGGTGCTTAAATATTTTAATTTTTGCCTTAGAAACTTGCTCTACGATGATACGATACAAGCTAGAGATAACGAATGAGTTACTATATCATTATATATTTTTGTAATCTGTGTGTTTTATGAGATATGGAGTGAGAGTAGTTATTGGAATTTTGCAGAAGTTGGAGTGGAAAGTTCATCAGCTTGAATGCAAGATGCTTTCGAGACTCGATACCGATAAGAGAAACGCTGTTACGCCTTCCATACGTTTGATGTTGAAACTCTACATTCGCAGGAAATTGCAATATGAGAAGGTCTGTTTTTGTACTGGAATTCGGTCCGTTTGCCACTGTGTTACTCTTTGGAGTTCAATGTTGTTGGATGTATCTGAAATTCGAGTGCTCAGTAGAGGAAATGCTAAGTTTAATTGTTTTTTTTTTTCATTTTGATAGAATGAGGCAGAAATAACCCTGTGTATTTTGTTTTCAGTTAGGTATTATTATAGAAATGCTTGAATTAGGCTTGTTTCTCTGATCGGTTTGCTCTTTCCTGCAGATTATCTCATCTAATGCGAAAGACAACTACAGTTTGGTAGAGGCATTGGTGTCCCGTATCCTTTTCAAATATGGTATTTGGGTGGTTTACATATAGCATTTTACTTGTCTATCGTGTCTCCATGTCAGCTGTTTTGTTAACCTCCTTTATAAGATATGTCTAAGCTTGATGAGAAGCGGCTGGTGCTCTATGCTCAGATGGCTAACCTTGTCAATTTGATACTCCAGTGGCCAGATATCAACCTAAAAGAAATTGCAGAAAATTTTTCAAAGGTCCTCTGGTTGAACTAGTGTGCACTGCACCTATTTTCATCAAAGGACAAACTAAACTATATTTGATACTCTTTCATTTCCTAGTTATGTGCTCTTATTTTGATGCATTTCAAGGACTTCTTTTAAAAAGATTTCTTTTTCATATGTAGCTCTCATGTAATGCACATACAATTTGTGACAATGAATTGAGACCGCTGGGAACAGGACTCTTCCCTATCATTTCAATTACCAATCACAGGTAACTTCTAATATCATGATGACTTGGATGTTTAAGGTAATTTCTCTTGCCGACTTACTATTTGTCATAGCTGCTTGCCAAATGCTGTCCTGGTGTTTGAAGGAAGGGTAGCGGTTCTCCGAGCTGTTCAACATATTCCCAAAGATTCTGAGGTAATACGAATCTTGTCTTGTTAACATGGTAAAGTCCCTCTCATAGTGATATGTCACTGTGTAGTGTTACAGCATTGGCAATATGCAGAACCATGTGATTTGCTCTGATGATAAGAAGTCAAGATAAAAGTTTATTAAAATCTTGCAGTAGTTACAGCTCTAGCTTCATCAATCATTATTGGGGTGTACTAACACACCAAGTATATTGCATATCTCATTTCTGCCTCATTCTTCATCTGTTTTCTCGCTATTGAGATGTATGTGAGATACTTTTTTTTGCTATTGATGACATTGGTAATCTTGACAATCTAAAGCCAGATTGTATTTATAAATTCATGCATTGCTGCTTGGATGGAATGCACTTATCTCTATGTCTAGCTGTATGTGGGGCTGGACTATAATAGTATATCCCGTAAGTTTGGACAATGGCTTATTTGTTGCAATGTACTACTTTGTCTTTTTCTTGTCAAATGCTGATTTCGAATTTGATAGAAGTTGCCAAGCTCAGTATAATGTACTACTAGGTCTTTTTGTGGTCAATTTCAATGTTGAATTCTATAGGTTACAAAATCAGTTAGGATCAGGCCATTTTTTCCATCTTCTGACATAGATATGGAAAAAATCCAAAGCCATACATTGAGATGTGATTACTCAAGCATCCCTTGTTTATCTGGCAAACCCCATTCTTGCAGTAGCAGTGAGTTGCAAACTACTTCTTTTCTGATGGCCTTTGATGCTGTCAAGCTCTATAACTAAATAAGGCATCTGGGATTTTCAAAGTCTTATGTACTTACTTTTAGAAAGTTTTCCCATTATTTCAGAATGGCATATCTGTATTGATAGAAAGGAGGGATTTTTTTGTCAGCTGAATTGAGTAGCATATTCTTAAGGAATTTCCATCTCAAAACCTAATAAACTAAGGATTTCAAACACTGATAAATTCTAGAGAGGTAATAATGTCTTGGTAGTAACGTCCTCAGAGTTTGATGCACAGGTCTCCATGCCTTCCTTTTCCAAAGTTCCATGTCAGAAGAACAAAGCTCAGTTTCTTTTGTTCTAACCATCACCTTTCAGTGCTTGGCTTGATTGATGTGGGTTAGCAATTAATACACGTGATGAAAATAAGTAACTTGGAGGCTAATATTTTAAAATAGGGTAAATTGTTCTAACCATCCCTAAAAACTTTCATAATTGTATGGACAACCCTGACTATTGAAATTGAGCAATTACAGCCCTAAAATAGATGTGTGGCCCACATATTTTATGTATTTGGATGCCGATATATGCATTTTGCTGGCATGGAATTTTTTTTGAAGAAAATAGTTGTCATGTCATTTAAAATGCCAATGTGGAAAACATCCATTGAAGTAACTATTTTTTTCCTCACCTACCCAAAGTCTGACCTGATCCACACTATCCCTTACGCCGAACTTGCTGGGATAACATATTGAAGATGAGTATATATTTGGAAAAGAAATCAGACAATAACTCTCAAGCCCCAAATCCCTATTGACATCTCACTTAGAAAGGAGCAGACCTCGTAGAGTAAGGAATGGGGGTTTCCAAATGTCCATATGAAGTGCTTTAATTATATCATTTTCAATTTCAATCATCATTTTTTCAACCCACCAGTTGGCATACTCTCCATTCATAGCTTTGTCTTTCCTGATTTAAAGCTCCTTCCAAGATCTCCAACCGGCATGAACCTTCCTCTGTATTGAGCGCACTTTATTACTACCATGTTTATTCATACACACACAATTGAGAAACAAGCTGATGAGAAAAACACGATATGGTATATATGCCATCCAAAGAACATGAGAAGAGGGAGAGAATGCAGTGGGGTTTTGGGTCAAGGTTCATGCTGATCGAGTTAGACTTTGCGCAGACCATTAAAAAAAAATTAATTTAATAGATGTTTATCATATGAACATTTTAAATGACATGACAAATTTTTTATTTGAAAAGAATTTCATGTAAGCAGAATACACACATTAGTAGCCAAACATTTAAAAAACATGGGTCCTGTCTATTTTAGGAATGTAAATGCTCAATTTCAAAAATTGAGAGTGTTTGTGTAATTATGATATTTTTCAAGAGTAGTCTATGCAATTTACCCTTTTAAAATATTATATCCTTCTTGCCAAGTTGCTGACAAGTATTGGGTTTCATCAAGTCTTTTGGGAATTTGGAGACTAATATTCGTTGAGCCCATATATTTTGCTAGAATTCTCATGGAATAGTTTCTTGCTAAAACCCGTATTATTTTTCTGGACAACGGTTGCCAAACATTGTGTAAACTAGCTGTCCATGTGTCGAGTCATAGGTAGAGGGTCATAAATGTCCTCACATTCTGATACATCAGGTCTCCATGCCCTCCTTTTCCAAAGTTCCATGGCGGAAGAACAAAGCTCATATTTCTCTTTGTTCTGAACATCACGATTCAGTGTATGGCTTGGTTGATGTGTTTAACAATTAATACATGTGATGAAATAAGTAACTTTGAGGCGAATATTTCATGATATTTCATGTCTATTTGCTTAGTGTTGTTTTTGTCAAGTCTTTTGGGAGTTTGTAGATAAAATTTATTGAACCCCTGTGTTCTGTCAGAATACTTGTGGAATAATTTCTTGCTAAAACATGTGTTATATCTTCTGGATGTTGGTTAAACCAAGGACCTTTTTTTTTTCTGTGGAATCCTTCTAGCCCTTTCAATGCAATGTGGTTCCTATTCTGCTAGTAAGAATGCTACCTTTTCTGCCAGGTTCTCATAAGCTACATAGAAACTGCTGGAAGCACTGAAACTAGGCTGGAAGCTCTGAAAGAACAATACCTCTTTGCTTGCTCATGTCTGCGGTGTGCTAAATTGGTAATAGCTATGTACTATCTTGGACCTGTATTCTTGGTTATGTGATAATTTTTCTTTGATTATGTAGTATGCATTTTTTTTCTTGCATGTTAATGAAGGTGAGTTTATACTTAAGGGTCAACCTGATGATATCAAAGAAAGTGCAATTTTGGAAGGCTACAGGTGTGAGGATGATAGGTGCTCTGGCTTCTTACTTCATGATCCTGGTAAGTGGCCAGTCTTCTGAGCACCCTCAAGTGAAATGAGCAACTCAACTCTTACTCTTTGCAAATACAGAAGCCAATGGATTCCGCTGCCAAACATGTGGATGCATTAGGGACAAACAAGAGTTAAAACAGACTACCATCAAGATAAAGACCTTGACAGAGAGAGCTTCAGCATTTGTGTCTTTTGGTCGTATCCTTTTCAATAACTTTCTCCATTGGCATTTTTAGGATAAGTGAGGAAATTTTCAACTTGACATATACTCGAAGAGGATCAAACTTGACTTATGTAGAACTCGAAGAAGCTATTTCTACATATAAGATGGCTGAGAAACTTCAAGCTAGAGTATATCATTTTTTTTCAATCAGCTTACTGCAAACACGGGAGAAGCTATTAAAGGTAGAAGTTATGTTTGGATATTCGTGTTCTATTTTTTAGAAGCAATATATCATTGTCACATTCTCAAAGTACTTTAGCAATCATTTGCTGGAAATAGATTTTTCTTCTTTTTTTAAAATGTGTGTATACACAAAGTTGACAACTAAGATACAATCTAACTGAGCTCTTTCCAGAGAAAGGAGACCATATATTTTTTAGGGTGCAATTATTCCGTGGAAAACTTTTCAGACTCGCAAATTTTCACCAAAGTTTTACAAATGTCAGATATTACTGTTGCAATCTTTGATAGACGGCAATTTTTAATGGCTCTTAACATAGATGGTGGGAAGAGGCACAGTTAGCAGCCAATGACCATTGATGGTGTAATTTACTGAAGAAACTTAGAAAATTTGGAAGAATAATTCACTTCATTTATTCTTTTCAGAAAAAAACACTCAAATACAAGAGGGAAACCTATTATAGATACAGATGACACCCAGAAAAATAGGAATAAGATAAAATACTATCTAATCTAGAAAAATACAAATAAAACTATCAAACAGCCAATATCCTTATCACAAACAAATACACTAACAACTAAAGAAACTTCCAAACATAAAATAAAAATCATCTAATCTTTTCTACACTCCCCCTCAAGGTAAGGAATAGATCTCTATCATTCCTAACTCGTTGATGTTGTCTTCAACAAGTTGTTTAGGCAGGGATTTTGTAAAGATGTCAGCTTCTTGATCTCTGGACAAAACATGCTGAAGTTTTATGCCTTAATCTTCAATTTCAAACCTGATAAAATTTCTGTCAAGGTGCACATGCTTCATTCGATCATGTTAGATTGGATTTTTAACAATATTAATAGCTGATTTGCTGTCACAGAACACTTGCACTTGATTCAACTGTATTTTCAGGTCTTGTAATAACCTTTGAACCCAAATTACTTCACAAATTCCTTGTGCAGTGGCTCTATACTCCGCTTTAGCACTACTTCTAGCTACAACGAATTGCTTTTTACTCCTCTAAGTCACTAGATTTCCCTAGAGCTTAGTACAAAAACCCGAAGTTGACTTACCATCTGATATCTCCTCTTCAATCAGCATCCACAAATGCTTCAAGCATCTTACATTGGGTTTTCGTGATAAACAACCCCTTATCAGGGGTACCTTTTAAGTACTTTAGAATGTAATTTACCCCATCTATGTGGTGTTTAGTAGATGCATGCATAGCTTGGCTAACCAAACTAATGGCGTGAGCTAGATCCAATTGTGTTAGAGATAAGTAGATTAGCCTGCCAACTAGCTGCTAATATTAGTCCCTATCCACAGGAGGATCACTCTCTGGTACATGACACTTCCATTTTTGAAGAAGTGGAGTATTCATAAGCTTGCAGCCCAGTTTGCCTGTCTCCTTAAAAAGATCTAGCACATTTTCTTTGACTAATAACGATTCCCTCTTCTTGCTATTTCCATTCCAAGAAAGAACTTCAAATCACCAAGTTCTTTAATTTCAAACTCCTCCTTTATCTCCCTTTTTAAATTTGCAATTTCAGAATGGTCATTACCAATAATAATCACATTATCCACATAAACGTATGGATTTTAAATCATCATTACCAAAGTTCACAAATAAAGTGTGCTTAACTTGACTTTAAGCATAACACAACTGGATCATCATATCACTAAATTTCTTAAACCATGCCCTAGGGGATTGTTTCAAGCCATATAGGGATTTGTTTAACTTACATACCTTACCCTCATTTGCTCTTGAAGTAAAACTAGGTGGAAGTTGCATGTAGATCTCCTCCTCTAAATCTCCATTGAGAAAGGCATTCTTTACATCTAGTTGATGTAAAGGCCGACCAAGATTAGCTGCTAAAGATAAGATAGTCTTAATAGAGTAATTTCACCACTGGTGCAAATATCTTTTCATAGTCTATGCCATAAGTTTGAGTGTATCCTTGGGTAGCCAACCTTGCTTTATATCTTTCGATGCTCCCATCTACTTTGTGCTTGATACTAAACACCCATTTACTTCCTATAGGCCTCTTTCCAATTGGTAGATCCACTACCTCACATGTATTATTTTGATATAAATTTTCATTTCCTCAAGGACCGCATCCCTTCAATTATGATTGTCAAGCCTCATGTATATTTTTGGGAATTACACCTTCATATACATGAGCTACAAAACTCTTGATTTGAGGTGAGAGCTTGGAGTAATTCACATAGTTAGAAATAGGGTATGTTGCAATATCCCAAAAATATACACTTTAGTGCCTTGGCTTTGACTTTGTGTTTATGAAGAGAATTGTCAAGTATGAAAGTTGTACAACCAAACACTCTCGGAGGAAGTGTATTTAAATATGCAAATATTGGGGTAAAATATGAGTAGAATGCTAATAGGAGTTTGAAACTAAAGTACTTTAAATGGGATTTGGTTAATGAGATAAGCTATAGTTAATATAGCATCCCCCTAAAAATAGTTTGGCATAGAATCTACAAGCATCATTAACCTAGCTATTTCAAGTAAGTGTCGATTTTTTAGTTTAAAAACTTCATTTTGTTGAGAAGTATAGACACATGAATACTCATGAACAATTCCATTACTGATAAGATAATTTTTAAGCTCATTTGAGAGGTATTCCCTCCCGTTGTCAGTTCTAAGAACTTGGAATATTTGTCTGGAAGATATTAAGAACAAACTTATGAAATTGCTTAAATGCAATACATAGTTTAGATTTTTCTTTGAGGAGATTTATCCAGCAAACTTGAGTATGATCATCAATAAATGTGACAAACTATTTATGCCTAGAATGAGTTAATACACGAGCAGGTCCCCAAACATCACTGTGTACAAGATGAAATGGTTTTGAAGGCTGATATGAGTGTGTATAGTAAGACTTATTTGAAAGTTCAAGAAGATTGCAATGCTCACATTCAAAACTAGTAACATCTTTATTCTTGAATAATTTGGGATACAAATACTTAATGTATACAAAATTCAGGTGACCCAAACGTTCATGCCATAGCATGATATCTAATTTTGTAGGAAGTCAAACCAACCGAGTCAAAAGGAGCATTTATTGTCCTGATTCATTTCTGTATTTTAGGAATTAGTATCCTAGTTTTAATGGTTGATTTCCTTGTGGTAATATTCTGTACATATATTTATAGATAGTAATACTATGTACCATATATGTAGGCTATATTTTAGGAGCTGATTAAGCAACCCCAGATCTATTCCTATTGTATATATATGTGTGTACTCATTCTTTGAGATAATAAGATATAGTGAAGCTTTTCACTAATATCATTTAGCTTCATGGTATCAGAGCCTAGGCTCTAAATCCCTAATTTTTCCTTCCAACATATTTGTCATCGTCAATTCAATGGCCGACTCCGATGGAACTTCCGGGGACTCATCAACAACAAACCCACCAACTGGAATAACTCCAACCACAATCGAAAACAGCCTTGTCCCCATCACATGTCATAAACTCAATGGCCATAACTATCTCCAATGGTCACAATCAATGATGCTATTCGTTAGCGGAAGAAACAGAGATGATTATCTCACAGGAGCAATCACTCAACTTGATCCAAAATATCTAAAATTCAAATCGTGGAGGGCAGAAAATAATCTTGTCATGTCTTGGTTGATCGGTTCTATGACAACCAAGATAGGAGAAAATTTTTTGCTCTACACCACTGCCAAGGAGATTTGGGGTGCTGCTCGTGATACTTTCTCCAATCACGAGAACACAGTCGAACTTTTCCATGTGGAAAGCATTCTTTAAGACTTGAAACAAGGAGAAAACTCATTCATCTCCTATTTTACTACTCTTACCCGACATTGGTAGCAGCTAGACATGTTTGAATCTCACGAATGGAATTGTCCAAATGACCGTGCTTATTTCAGGAAAATCATTGAAACCAAGTGCATATTTAAGTTCTTGATGGGACTCAATAAATCTCTCTATGAAGTCCGCAGTAGAATTCTTGGAACTAAACCACTGCCAAATCTACGAGAAGTGTTTTCCGAAGTTTGTAGAGAAGAAAGCCGCAAGCGAGTCATGTTAGGACATTCAGATTTTTCGGCAACAACAGAAAGTTCAGCACTTGCTGTAATCAAGGATCGTCCACATTCATCTGATGTTGCTGCTGTTGTCTCTAGAGGAATATCTCAAAATACTGGTGATAGTTGGCCACGACGAGGACATCCCTGGTGTGATCATTGCAAAAAGCCAGGCCATTTCAAGGAAACATGCTGGAAATTACATGGAAAGCCTCTTGATTGGAAGCCAAGCCGAGATCGTGAGGCTAAAGGAAATACAGCCTACACTGAGGCTTCACGATCCAACAATCAAGCACCTTTCACCAAGGATCAATTGGAATTGCTCCAGCAACTTATCCATAATACAAATATCACAGCTAATCTAACATCTCCCCATGTTGGGAACGGTTCAAAGCATGGTTCAGGTAATCTTGCACTCCATGTGGCTCAAACTCCTCCGTCATCATAGATAGTGGACTCCGGAGCATCAAATCACATGATAGGTGACAAATCTCTTTTCTCAACTTATTCACCTTGTAAAGATCCACAAACAGTACGAATAGCCAATGGTACACGCACCCAAGTTGCAGGGATAGGAACAATTTGTCTTTCGAGCTCCTTGACTCTTTATTCTGTGTTATTTGTGCTTGATCTTGATTGTAATCTAATATCAGTTAGCAAACTGAATAGTGATCTGCAATGTGAAACTAAGTTCTTTGCCAAATGTTGTGTACTTTAGGAGTTGAGCTTGAGAAGGTCGATTGGCAATGTTGAGCTTCGCAAGGGTCTTTATATTCTTGATGTAAACATCTCATCCATCTACAATCCTTCAAACTGCATCTCTAGTAATAAAGTCAATTCTCAATGTTGGTCTGTTCATGGTTTTGAATCTGTTGGTCAATCAAATAAGTATAGTGCAATCATGATGTGGCACTTTCGATTAGGTCATCCTAATTTCTTATACATGAAACGATTGTATCCATCTTTATTTATCAATAAAAATCCTAATTTATTTCATTGTGAAGTATGCCAATTTGCAAAGCATACTCGGAGTACTTATTATCCACGACCCTACAAACCAAGTCATCCTTTTTCTCTTATACATGGTGATATTTGGGGGCCAACTCGTATTCCTAATATTACTGGTGCTCAGTGGTTTTTGTTGTTAGTTGATGACCGTACATGATTATGTTGGACATTTCTTATGAAAGAAAAATCTGAGACCAACCACATTTTCCAACACTTTCATGCTATGGTTAAAAACCAATTCAAGACCAACATTCAAATCCTCAAGACTGACAATGCTAGAGATTTCTTCAACTCTAATCTCAGTCTTTACCTTAAATCACATGGTATTGTTCAACAAAGTTCATGTGTTGATACACCTCAACAAAATGGTGTGGCCGAGAGAAAAAACCGCCATATCCTTGAAGTTGCTCGTTCTTTGCTTTTTCAAACCAATGTTCCTAAGAAATTTTAGGGTGAAGCTGTCCTCATAGCCACATATCTCATTAATAGAATGCCCTCACACGTCCTTCAATTTAAATCACCACTACAAACTCTCCATGTTTTTTTATCCAATCTCACGGCTAGTATCCTAAGTTCCTTTCAAACTTTTTGGCTGCACTGCATTTGTTCATGTTGACCATGGAAAACTTGATACTCGTGCCCTTAAATGTATTTTCATCGGATACTCACAGAATCAAAAAGGGTATAAATGTTTCTCTCCTATCACACGTAAATTCTACCATACCATGGATGTCACCTTTTTTGAAGATAAACCATTCTTTCCCAATTTTGCAATTCAGGGGGAGCATGACACTCGTACTCATGAATTCCAAAATTGGGATTGGTCTGCTCTTATTGAGTCAAGTTCATCTAACACTTCTCTTCCCAATTCAGTTCCATGCTCACAAACGCAAATGATCCCACAAGAATCACCAAATTCATCATCCAAAACAAGTATAAGGAGTTCATCACCTATGATATATCCTAAACATCTCCTTCTTCCTGTTGAAGAAATCAATGTTTACACAAGGAGAAAAAGACCTCTTCAGCTTGAACAGCAAAACCAAGAGACTCTCCCAGGCCAAATCAATCCTGAAAGAACGCCAGATGAGGTAGAATCTAGTTCACAATCAGCAAATGAAAAGGTAACAAATTATGATCCAAGTTTAGATTTGCCAATTGCTCAAAGAAAAGGTGTTCGATCATGTACTCAGCACCCACTCTGCAATTACATCTCCTACTCAAACCTATCACAGAAATTTCAAGCATTTGTGACTTCTCTGGATAAAATTGTGATTCCTAGTTCAGTTTATGAAGCTCTAAAGGTTCCTGAATGGCGAACAACAACTCTAGCGGAGTATAATGCCCTTGAGAAAAATGGCACATGGGTTCTAGCATCATTGCCACCTGGCAAGAAGACTGTGGGTTGTAAATGGAAATTCTCAGTTAAACAAAAGGCTGATGGAGGTATTGATAGATGCAAAGCTCAGTTAGTAGCTAGAGGATTCACTCAGTCAAATGGAATTGATTATCAAGAAACTTTTGCTTCTATGGCTAAGCTTAATACAGTACGTGTGTTATTATCTATTGCTGTCAACTAAGATTGGGCTTTGTTCCAGCTTGATGTGAAGAATGCATTCCTCAATGAGGATTTAGTCGAGGAAGTCTATATGGATATACCAACTGGTTTTGAAACTGAGCAAACAAAAGGAAAAGTGTGCAAGCCACAAAAGGCATTATATGGACTCAAACAATCACCTCGAGCTTGGTTTGATAGGTTCACAAAGGTACTTAAACAGTGTGGGTACTTACAATCTCAAGCAGATCACACATTATTCATCAAACATTTCATAGACGGGAGAATTACAATATCGATTGTCTATGTTGATGATATAGTTCTTACTGGGAATCATGAAGGAGAGATGAGAAGACTTAAGGTCTTATTGTCCAAGGAATTTGAAATCAAAGACTTAGGACATTTAAGATATTTTCTGGGAATGGAGGTAGCCAGAACTAGCAAAGGAATTTCAGTTTCTCAACGCAAATATGTTTTGGATCTCCTAACCGAGGTTGGTATGAGTGGATGCAAGCTTGTTGAAACTCCCATGGATCCCAATACTAAATTGCCTCGAACTGAAGAGCTAGCAGCAAATAAGGGGCGTTATCAACACTTGGTAGGAAAGTTGATATATTTGACGCATACACGCCCAGATATAAGCTTTGCAGTCAGTATTATTAGTCAATACCTAAGTAATCCATCTATAGATCACATGGAGGCAGTGAGTCAAATTCTCAAGTATCTTAAAAAGGATCCTAGAAAGGGGTTAATATTTGAGAAGACACATGATCGATCCCTTGTTATCTACACTAATGCAGACTGGGCTGGATCTCCTATTGATCGAAAGTCTAAATTTGGATATTGTTCATTTGTTTGGGGAAACCTAGTAACATGATGGAGTAAAAAGCAACAAGTGGTAGCTCGCAGTAGTGCTAAGGCCGAATTTCGAGCATTAGCTCAAGGCATATGTCAAGGAATTTGGTTGAAACATCTCCTAAGTGAGCTCAAGACTGGTATTTCTGATCCTATTAAAGTTATGTGCGACAATCAATCAGCAATTACAATTGCCAAGAATCCAATTCATCATGACAGGACAAAGCATGTCGAAATAGATAGGCATTTTATCATTGAGAAAATAGAAGGAAACGAGATTTCTCTTAACTATATTCCTTCTTGGCAACAAGTAGCAGATATTCTAACGAAGGCACTATTTCGACCCAACTTCGTTGAACTAAGTTCAATGTTTAGTTTAATGAACATATATCGCCTAGTTTGAGGGGGAGTGTAGGAAGTCAAACCAGTCGAGTCAAAAGGAGCATTTATTGTCCTGATTCATTTTTGTATTTTAGGAATTAGTATCCTAGTTTTAATGGCCGATTTCCTTGTGGTAATATTCTGTACATATATTTATAGATAGTAATACTATGTACCATATATGTAAGCCATATTTTAGGAGCTGATTAAGCAACTCCAGATCTATCCCTATTGTATATATATGTATACTCATTCTTTGAGATAATGAGAAGAAGCTTTTTACTAATATCATTTAGCTTCAAATTTATTTCTAACAAAACAGAATGACTGAAACTTGGATTTAAGACTAGACTTAGATTGAACTCTAGACAAATAATAAAGGCCACTAGACTCTTCAGCATTGTCAATTATCCTCCCTGAAGCTAGGTCCTGCACAATACAACATGAAGTTAGGTCCTCAACACCTGACAATTCAAGTCTTTTGCTAGCTTGCTTACAAATAACAGATTATATTTCAACCTAGGCACAAATAATGTTTCTTCTAACTTCAAGTTAGCAATACAAACTGTTCCTTTTCCCTTAGCCATAGCACTTTCACCATTAGCTACCAATATATTACTAAGGCTGTCACACTTCTTCAAATTAACAAAAAAATCCAAGGAATTGCACGTATAATCGGATGTCCCCATATCAATAATCCAACCATCCCTTTTTAAGCCTTGACTAAGGTTTAGACAAGTACTTTTTTGAGCTATAGCAGCAGTAGTGGGCAATTCATGAATGCTACTAGAATTATGTTGGGTCTGGCCAAGAATCTGTTGCAATAAAGCAAGTTGCTCCGAAGAGAGACTAACCCCAAAACTGACATTAGATTGCATATTAGCTTCTGCAATCTGAGCAGTTCTAACACCCGTGGCTTCCTTCTGCCTTCTGGATCTCAAATTGGCTGGCTTTCCATGCAACTTCCAACATGTATTATGGGTGTGATTTGATTTTTGGCAAACATCACACCGCATTTTTTCTTTTATTGGCACATTCTGACTTGGCCCTTTCTTTATTACTAGAGCCAAACCTGAACTGAGTTGTCATGAGGTCATCATCACACAACACCGACTCTCTTTACATTTGACTTCTACAAAAGCTTTCTTTAAGCTCGGAAAGTGCTGCTTTCCTATCAACCATCCTCTAACATCATCAAGCTCAGGGTTTAAACCATGCAAAAAATAAAAAACCCTGTCTTTCTCAAGTAACTTCTTGTATTGCACACTATCTTCTACACATTTCCATTTAACCTCATAAAAGAGGTCCATTTCTTGCCAAAGTTCCATTAGCAGGTTGAAATACTCTATCACATTCATATCTCCTTGTGTAGTATTGTGAAGTTTTGATCAAAGTTCTAATCGTTGGGAGCAGTTTTCCACATCCAAGTAAATTTCTTGGACATTATTCCAAATTTCTTTGGTTGTTTAACAAAATAAATATGTCCTACCTATCTGTGGCTCCATGGAATTAATCAGCCATGCCATGAACCTGGAGTTCTCGGCCTCCCACACACCATATTCTTCTGAGTTACGATCTGGAGACGGTGTTGAACCAGTCACATACTCTAACTTTCCTTTCCCTCTAATTACCAACTTCACTGATTGGAACCATTCATGGAAGTTTACCCCATTTAGTTTATATCAGGTAATTTGAAGTGTGTTTGGTCCGCCATGGTTGAAGAAGGAGATCAATGGTTGTGCCTGGACGAGTCTGGTTGATCAAAAGTTCCAAACTTTAATTTGAGTCCAAGGGTGTTATCGGGTGTGTTAGTCATGTTTGAATCAATCCCATCGATTTAGGATCAATCGGAGCTCTAATACCATGAAGAAATTTAGAAAATTTGGAAGAAGAATTCACTTCATTTATTCCTTTCAGAAAAAGCACTTAAATACAAAAGGGACACCTAGTACAGATATAGATGACGTTCAGAAAAATAGGAACAAAATCGGATACAATCTGATCCGGAAAAATACAGATAAAACTCATAAATAGTCCATATCCTTATCACAAACAAATACGACTAACAACTAAAGAAACTTCCAAACATAAAATAAAAATCATCTAATCTTTTCTACATTTACCATCATGGAAAATTTCATTGGAAAATGAGGAAAGTATTTCCTTTTATTGACATTTTCCATAACCATTGTCCACCTCACTCGTTATCATTTGCTTATATTGCCTCCCTTTCACCACTGATGTTAAAAGCCACAAGTGAAGGTATCTTCTTAAATTCATTAGGGTGAGAAGTAAATTACTTGCAAATACAAAAGATTAAAACAAAAAAAAAGGCCTCATGGAAAAGCCCTAGGCTCGGATGATTATAATGCTAAGTTTTTCAAGGAAACTTGGGATATTATAGGGGAAGAAGTAATGTCGGCAATGAAAGATTTTTTGCAACTGGTTCTCTTCTAAAATAAGCAAATTCTACAGCATTTATCCTTGTCCCAGAGCAGATTATAGACCTATAGCTTGCTATGATACCATCTATAAGGCCATATCAAAATTTCTTGCTGATAGATTAAGAGATTTCTTGTCTATTAAAGGTAGGTGCATCATTGATAATACCTTAGTGGCCCGAAAGCTTCTCAATGGCTATCACAAGTCTTTAAAAGGCTCTAGATGTGCTTTGAAGGTGGATATTATGAAAATGTATGACCATGTTAATTGGAACTTTTTGAAGGAACTGCTAATGGCTTTAAAATTCCCTCACCAGCATGTAAAGTGGGGGATGGAATGTGTAATGACACCAAAGATCTCCATAAATATAAATGGAGAACTAATGGTTTATTTCTCAAGCTCTAAAGGGTTACCTTAAGGGGATCCTTTATCGCCATACCTCTTTGTATTGGTAATGGAAGTTTCTCATGCCTAGTGAAAGAGAAGGCGACTAATGGAAGGTTTTAATATCATTGTATTGCAAAAGCAGAGAAGGACACTGTTAGTGCTATCAAAGAAGCTCTCCTTGAGCTTAAATGCTTTTCAGGGCTGGAAGCAAACCTGTCCAAGAGTAGATTATTTCTAAGCAGAGTTAACCACCAGCTAGAGGAGAATTTAGTTCATCTTTCGGTCTCCATGAAGGGTTCCTACCTATCAAGTATCTTGGTGTGCCTCTAAATTCATTGAAACGTAGTAACTTGGCAACAGGGTTGCTAGCAGGGTTTAGCATTGATCAAAGTGACTTTTTGTCTTATTCAGGCCTTCTTTAGCTGATTAAGAGTGTCCTTTTCTCCCCTCAAGCATATTGGGCTTCCGTATTTGCTTTACTCAAGTGGATTCTTAAAGAACTTGCCACAAAATTCAAGAGATTTTTATGGAATGGAAATGATGTGAACAAAGCAAAAGCAAGAGTTAGTTGGGAAGATGTTTGTAGATCTAAGGAGTAAGAGGAGTTTTGATCCATTGATATTTTTGCTTGGAACAAGTTGGCTCAAATAAAACACATCTGGCATTTATGTACTGGTGATTTAGATGCTCTTTAGCCAAGTTGGGCAAGATCAGAGTTGTTAAAAGGCAGAAATTTCTAGCTTATTAGGCCTCTAAATGAAGCTTCTTAGATGTGTAGAAAGATCTTGCAAGCTAGAACTCTAGTAAAATCTTTACTCAAATGGGAAATTGGAAATGGAATGAAGATATGACTTTGGTATGATGATTGGTACACCATAAAGGTCCCCTAGTTGAGTGGTTGGGAGAAAGAAGTATCTATTCTAGTGGATGGCCAAAGGAAGCTTGCTTGTGCTTGCTAATAAATAAGAATGGTTGGATGTGGCTGGAAGAAGAGATATGGGACTTGATCAAATCTGACCTGGTAAATGTCAACATTCCAGATGTGCACAAAGAGGACCAACTGGTCTGGAGGCAACACCCATCAAAAGAGCTATTGATAAGCATGGATTACAAGATTATGAAGGGAAGTGGGCCAAGGGTTCCTTAGTGCAATTTAACATGGTTAAGGTTGCAAGTGCCAAGACATGGTTTTTTTTACTTGGCTGATTGCAAGACAAACTCTACACAACGGATAAATTAAATGATGGGAATTATAAACACTAATTCTTGTTACCTATGCAACACCGATGAAGAGAACTGTAACCATGTGTTTTTTAAATGTGCTATACCACTTGTAGAATGAAAGAAATCAGAGGAGAGTTGGGAAACATCCTTGTGATTCTTCTGTTACTGCTAAAAAGTTACATGGTGTATCAAGTCTCTCTTTCAGAGTTGCTTCTTTGGAGTTGTTTAGCCTAGTCTCTGGTTTGATCATTTTTGTATTTTTTTGGTTGGCCACTTGTTTAAGGCTAGAGAGCTTCTTGTTGGATCTTTGTATGGTCTAACTGCATGACAGGTAGTAGCAAGTGAATGCTTGTACAGGGCCACTACCCCTATCTTTTTTATAAATGAAAAATAATTAAAAAAAAATCTCAAATTTACAAACCCAAACCCAGCAACCCCCCACACCCCCAACAAGAAAAAAAAAAAAGAACCCTAGGTCATCTATTATAAACAGGTTAAGCAGCCTAAAAATATAACATTTACATCTTCGAGAAAAGTTGTTATATGCTTCTTATAGAAAGGTTTTTTCCTGAGGTTATTGGAGATTGTTGTCTTGTGATGAAATAGAGCTATGTCATAGTTTTGGAAGCTGTACTTATCCTTCACACAGTAGTTATATCCCAAGTGTCCATGTGCTTTTCAGTATCAAATAAGCTTTGTTTTGCTTGGTCCCCTTGCATCTCACTCGAAGTGTAAAAGTTGAAATCGCTCCATAGCATGACTTGATTTTATCTGTCGACTGCCATGGTTGTTTTGCTGTAGATGTTAATGGAGCTGGAAGAATGGAAGGAAGCATTGGACTATTGCAGATTGACAATTCCAGCATATGAAAGTGAGTGCCTCTTTAATTGAACTCTCGTGCAATATGTGAAAGAATATCTCCTTTGATTTGTCAACCTGGGGACATGATGAAAAACATTGGGATACCCTATCAATATTTGTGAACCTTTTTTTTTCCTCTTCCCCGCTAATCAATAGATGTGAACTAGTATGGTAGAAATTGGTATTTATGCACGTTCAAGAAATTGGCTTGCCATGTTTTGTTTCTTTAGTAGGAAGAGCCATAGGCAATTTATTATTTATGGTATATCTAACAGAGTTGTTAATTACTTTCTCTGTCTATTGTGTATAATTCTTCCTCTATCTTGATAAACTTGTCAAAAATCTATATTTGTATGGCACAAAATTGAATAGATCGCTAGTATTTCCAACTAATTGAATAGTTGATAAGAACTCTTCCATCTTGCATATATCTAGTGATGCTTTGATTGTTGAGTGAAAAGTTAGAAGTTAGAATTTTGATATATTTTCGCTGTGTGTTTAGAGGCACCGTATACTTTACATGGATGACTTGGCTGGACACTGTATATTGTTTGACTTTTTCTAGTCATGCTGTTTGTTTCCATTTCTGGGAAATTCCGTTTTCTCTGGTTTGTGTTCTTTACCCAAAAAAATACTTCTACCTTAGGACTGGGAGTATACAATTAAACCATTCAGTGATCAGTATATAGGCTTTGGCTGAAGGCCATGTGTTAACCAGATTCCATACTGCTGTCAGTGTTTACACTCACTAATTGGACAATTGATGGCCAAAATTAATTGATAATACATGGAATAATGGTATAAATCTTTCTATGAATCAAATAAATCTTTCAAAGTGATGCTCATGTGTAAGTCAGCAATGTGACCAGCAGATAACAATATTACACTTCTTTCTTCTTTTACACTTTTCCATGCAATCAACTGCGTACACATTTTCCGTACATTTAATTTTCTTCATTCATATTGGTCTTTTCATCCATATAGTCAACTAATCCTGCATTGCTGCTAATGTCTTTGCTTACTTTCTGAGTCTGGCAGGAGTTTATATGGGGTTCCATCCATTGCTTGGACTGCAATACTACACTCGTGGGAAACTTGAATGGTCAGTCTCTTTTCTTCATTCCATACAGCCACTATTTTGGGCTCCATTCTCTTTACTGTATCTTCTTCTCTTATCATCCTTGCCCTAACTTCATCTTCTGAGATTTTTTTGGATAAGCAACTTTATCTTCTGAGATTGTCACTTGTTTATTGAATTTATCCCATTGCATGCATTAAATTAAATGAATCATTTTCTAAATGAGGTAAAGTACTTCGCAATTGAGCATTTCCATTCATGGACTCTGTAAAAATGAATCTGAGCTTTAATTTTGTTTTCCTGCTTCTGAACCCTTTCTTGTGCGTTGAGACAGATATTCATGAAAACTTAGGGCAGACAGAATAGAATTAAAACTTCGAAGGGCAGATATTCAAATCATTTTTGCCCCTTTGATAGTTTGAGAATAAATAGCTTTTATTCTAACCACCATCGGAAGTTAAATCTATTTTGTAGTTTAAAGGGCTATACTGCCATTCCATGTGCAAATTTTCATTGATTGGTCTTATTCAAAAGTTTTCCTCCTCCCACCTGTCAAAACTAAATCAGGCTGTGATGGTTTTGATGGATATCAGAGCTTTTACAAGTGATGCCTTTAAGTGCAAGACTCAGTAGATGCTATTTCTTCACAGGTTGCTCAGGGACACTGAAAATGCAATTCAGTCACTCACCAAAGCTGTCGATATGTTGCAAGTGACACACGGGACAAATACCCCTTTCATGAAGGAACTCATGATGAAATTGGAGGAAGCACACACGGAAGCTTCATACCAAATCTCGTGTAAAGAAGATTAGAATCTTCTACTAAAGGTTCCGCCTTTCTAGCTATATGACATGGACTAGAAATTTCTTTCACAAATGAATGAAAAGTAAATGCCATAGAAGAAATTTCTACTGGGATTCGATTTATGCTCGATCAGTTTTAGATTAAAATTTGCAAGCACATCATGTCGAAAATGCAATTGAGTTTGATTTGATGAACTATTGGAATAATAATAGCAAACGGGGCTAAAAATTTTCTCCCAGCACAATCCACATAAGCAAACTTGGGACTTGGTCCACAGTCCAACGCTCATCTAGTGACACCTCTACGGAAGTGCAAAGCATCTATCTAACATCAGATTAACACGTGGCATAATATGGAGCAATTTTATTAGACAGGATTACTTCCGAGTACTTTCCATGTGGTTCTAATTCAAAATATGCATCGCTTGTACTATGTGATCCTAATTTTCCATTGTTTCAATGCTATAAGTGTTTTTTCCAGTGAACATGAATTTGCCGAAACTGTTATGATGTTAAGCTTCCTTCTGACTTCACTTGATTAAAATACAAAGAAGATGAAAATTTCTTTATATTACTGAAATCTAAGCATAAACGAGGGAAAAATGAAATGGAACAACCGTTTTTCCTTCTGGAAGAAAACAACGTGATAATCAATCACATACTTTTACAGGCTCAATGAATTTAATTTCACATAAGAAGATGAGATCCTAATTTACAGGGGGTGGGGGAGAGAGGGAGAGGAAGAAGCTTCAAGCCTGCAGAAACTAATTACCCAAACTTACAGCACTGGCTCCAAGACTATCTCTCATGTTTTGACAAATGTTCACTAAGCTGAAAGCAAAGCTTTGACAGTTGAGAGAGCGACGTGCATTGTAGGTCAGAAGGATCCAACGACTGAGATTTCACCAGGGTCATAGGGTCCTCAAGTATTTGCCTCACTTGAAGGCACAAAGCTGATGCTTCCCTATTATCTTTACATGCCTCGCCTATTTGCTGAAGCAGATTATATCTATCATTCTGCAACGGAAATGTTTGTGGTGGGACTGGGGGAACTAGAAAAGGATGTTTAAGTAGCTGTGGGATCCTCCACCTTTCATTCCTATCCCACGCTAGGCATCTCTTCATAATATCAAGAAGCCATGGGTTAGAGACAGGTCTGTAAGTGATCTCGTGTTTTGGATCAGTAATTACTTTGAACTTGGACCAGAATGTCTTGTACTCTGCAAAAGGGGTTCTTCCATAAACCATTTGATAAAGGATGCAGCCAAGGGACCATATATCTGAAGGACGGCCACACTTGATAATGTTTCCATTGGCATCATTCTCATTGCACAAAAATGCCTCGGGAGACATGTAGCTTAAAGTACCAACCTGCAATCATGAATGGGCACATCTCAAGAGCAAATTAACAGCCAAAAGATTCTTTTTCTTTTTCTTTTCTTTTCTTTTTTTTTTTTTTTGAGTAAACAAAGAGCGGAAGAGAAGACCCTCATATAAAAATGGCAAGTTCATCACCAAGAGATTATCTTTCCCTGTGCTCATGACAGAGCCTTAAGAGCTCAGTGATCTTCAAACATATGCAGTTTAATCAAAATGACTTACATGGCCTTAAAAAAAATAAATAAAGATGACTTAAGAAAGAAATGGATAATCTGTCTCATCAATATAGCTAGTAAAAATAACAGGCACATGCTTATTTTTTTCAGGTCTCATTTGGTTCAAATGCACCATAAAAAATGATCTACTTGACTATAGTATTTTCTACTTCCAAAAGGAGATTCTCAACTGCCTCAAGAGTTACCAGGTTGGTTTATTATATGTGCAAAGCCACAACTGAATTCACCCCATACTTCCTTTTCTCCCCTTTTTGGATAATTAGCAAGTATATTGTTATTATTGCAAAGAATACGCAAAAGCTGACAAGGTGTAAGTTCAGATATTCTAATTCATTCACAAAATTGTGACTTTTTGGACCAAACTAGCTCATTAAATTTACCAAAAGATGCTCACGCATGGGATTTGCAATAATTACCTGAGAATCCCTCTGGATATTTGTTGTATCACTCATTATGGCTTTAGCAATACCAAAATCAATGAGCTTTAGTGAACCTCTCACCAGAAGGAAATTGGCTGGCTTCAAGTCTGAATGCACAATGCGTTCCTCATGGATGGTGTTAACGGCTAGTAGGATTTGCTGAAACAATTGCAAGGCTTTTCAGATTCTTCCTGGTACCCCGCTAGACTAAAATCTCATGATAATTCATCCACAAGATTCCAATTTATCATTGAAACTAGTCCATCAATCTGACCAACTATAGATATCTGTATCCACGGCACTTGTCAAATAGGAAATTGACCAATGTCTAATTAAGATCAAATTAGCCAGCACCTTCACACAAGAGTTCTTCCTAGGCTAGGTTAAAGTCTAGCAGGAGTTAGCACCAAATTAGAGTATCACTACTAGTGAATATGAAGGTAACTTCACTGAAACCGAACATCCGCAAAACCAAAGCCAAAGAAATAACAATAGAAATAAAATTTCCCTTAATACTCTGACAGCTAAAATCTTTCTCGTGTGAAGAGCTTTCACAAGATTAACTTGACATTGGATGTGTGGAATTCCATTAATTCATAAACTTGAGGGACATGCACCTGCAACGTGTGGTCCCCAAAATAAGAAAGCTTAAAGTCATTCAATGTATGGTATCTGCTATATGAAATTATTAGGTTACACTAAAGCTACCACTATGTTTATAACCCCTTACATTTTGGCTGTATATTAAACTACATATACATGGAGTTGAATAAGATGTTTTGGATAAATAATATAGATAAAATGGAAAAAAAGAAGCAACTTAATTTTGTGATAATCATAAGGATTGCTATAATATAAAGAGGAAAAAAAAATGTTTAACAGGATGTGTAGTATTGGAAAAACAGAATAGAAATAAGATGCTATCAAACAAAACGGTTAACAACCTATGCATAATGAAAGTGATAACAGGGAATAAAACGGTTTGAGGAGTTAAAGTAGCTGCAAATGTGAAAATGGATAAGAGAAGGCTTGATAGCTTTTGAATTTCTGCACCTTGTACATTGGAGGGAATGGGGTATGCAAAAAGGATAGTTGACAGTGGGTTGGTCAAAGTGTAAATAAATGCAAAAGTAACATTAAATTTTATGATTTTTATAATGAAATTTTTTTGAAAGGATGTTATATCAAAACCGGTGATTTGATTTAATACTATAGATAGGTTAAGCCTTAAACAAATATGTGAAATAGAAAGGACACTAGTTAATGGGTTGCATCTTGCTCTGCCCTGTATAAAGAATGCTTCAAGCTTGTGGTGAGACCTTTACTCCAACTAAACTAAACTTGATGCCCTTAGCAGCTGACTAAAGAACTGAGACAAAATTACTTAAAAAAAAAACCTTAAAAATTATATATAGAAAAATATTGTTGGGGACGCATTTGTGGGAAAGACTTATACAAGGAGGGACAACAAAGCTGTAACCACCGTGCAAGGAAGACCTCCACAAGGCAGCACGCCATTGCTGTGCAAGACCGAGATAGAGGAGGAAATAATTTAGGCAGATTCCAGATAGGATCAATCCAATATTAGGCATTTAAGTACTTATTATATATTAGGATTGAAGGGATTATTTCCATTATTGTATCTCTAGATTAGGAAAATCCTTGTCAATTAGAATAAGAATCTAGGAGAATCAGGTTACCACCAAGTCCGCATGTCTGACAATGATGTGGAGAAGACGGCTTTCCGTACACACCATGGGCACTTCGAATTCCTTGTCATGCCATTCGGCCTATCAAACGCACCTTCTATGTTCCAGGCCTTGATGAATGAAGACTTCCGGGATCATCTCCGCAAATTCGTCCTTGTCTTTTTCGATGACATTTTAATATATAGTAAGGATTGGGATTTGCATCTTCGCCACCTCCGAACAGCGCTCCACTTGCTGCAAACACACCAACTATTCATTAAGAGATCCAAGTGCGCGTTTGGAACAACGACCGTGGCATACTTGGGACACCGCATTTCCAAAGATGGGGTCACATTGGATCCCGCCAAGGTCCAAGCGATTGTAGATTGGCCAAAACCGCAGAATGTCACAGCCCTTCGTGGATTCTTCGATTTAGCAGGATACTACAGGAAGTTTATACAAGATTACGGCCAAATTACAAGTCCCCTCACTACAATGTTGAAACGCAACACTTTTACTTAGACGGCAGCAGCAAAGGCAACGTACTCACGGTTGCAGAAGGCGCTAGCCACCAACCCCGTCTTGCAGCTCCCCAATTTTACACAAGCATTTATAGTAGAATGTGATGCTTCCAGCAGCAGCATTGGGGCTGTCTTGCAACAAAATCAACACCCCATTGCGTACTTCAGCAGACAATTAGCCACGAGACACCATAAATTGGCAGCGTATGAAAGGGAGCTGATAGGGTTGGCCAAGGCCGTGCAACACTGGCGTCCTTATTTATGGGGCTACAAGTTCGTCATCAAAACAGACCATTATAGTCTCAAATTTTTGCTTGATCAACGCATCACGACTTCCCCGCAGCAGCACTGGATCAATAAACTACTAGGCTTCAATTTCGATGTTGAGTATCGGTCAGGACACTCCAATAAGGCCGCCAATGCCTTATCTCGTTGTCACCACGACAAGCTTGAGCTGCATGCCATTAGTCAGCCTCGTCTGGATCTTTGGAAGGAGATAAAGGACGCGACAACACGTGACACCAACATCCAACAGCTTCGGAACAAACTGCAGTAAGGGGTGTTGGCAGGGCCGTGGACAGAGCAGGATGGCGTCCTTTGGTACAAGGGGCGAATCCACTTGTCCAACACCTCGCCACTCATTTCCGCTATCCTGTCCGGCATTCATGACAGCACACACGAAGGTGCACAGAAGACGTTACAGCGGCTGCACCAGGATTTCCATTGGCAGGGAATGAAGAGTACGGTCCAAGAGCATGTGCATCGCTGCCCCGTGTGTCAACAAAACAAGGTGGACTACCTGCGGCCTGTGGGATTGCTACAACCATTAGAGCTGCCTACTCAAATCTGGGCCGACATATCCATGGACTTCATCATGGGGTTGCCCAAATCGTGGGGAAAATCTATCCTCCTAGTGGTTGTCAATCGTTTTTCTAAATACGGCCATTTCATCGCCATGGCACATCCTTATACAGCCAAGCGAGTGGCCCAACTATTCATAGAACACATCGTTCGCCTCCATGGTTTCCCTGAATCCATCGTTTCCGACAGAGATGTCACCTTTACCAGCAATTTTTGGAAGGAGTTATTCCGCCTTAGCGGAACTAAACTGGCTTTTTCATCGGCATATCACCCGCAATCCGATGGCCAGACGGAGGTGGTCAACAGGAAAATTGAAATGTACCTCTGTTGCCTGGTAGGAAGCAGCCCCAAGGCTTGGGTGGACTGGCTACCGTGGGCGGAATATTGCTACAACACCTCCTATCACACAGCCCTCCAGGATACACCCTTCAGAGTTGTTTATGGCCGCGAGCCTCCACGCCTCATTGCTTATATTCCAGGAACCACCAAGGTTGACACGGTGGAAGACGCCCTCGCTGTCCGTGACCAAATGCTTAGGCAAATTCGCGCAAGCTACAAGCTGCCCAACACCACATGAAGACTCACTACGACAAACATCATAGAGAAGTCGCCTTTGACGTCGGTACTTGGGTTTAGCTCCGCCTACACCCCCACCGACAGCTATCCTTGGCAGGCCGCCAACTCCACAAGCTCCAACCCAAGTTTTATGGTCCCTTCCAGATCGTACAGCGGATTGGGTCGGTGACTTACCGGTTGCAATTGCCCGACAGTGCCAAGCTACATGATGTCTTTCATGTCTCCTTGCTCAAACCATACCGTGGTGATCCCCCACTTCAACCACCACAGCTACCCTTGGTTTCGGACGGCCGCATTCTACCAATTCCAACGGCCATTTTGCGCTCCCGCTTGAATAGAGGTCAGTGGCAACTACTGGTACAATGGGCTGGCACAGAACCTACAGATGCCACTTGGGAACTGTTGGATGAATTCCAGAAGACCTATCCTACATTTGAGCTTGAGGACAAGCTCGATGTCCAGGGGGGGAGCAATGTTAAGGACGCATTTGTGGGAAAGACTTATACAAGGAGGGACAACAAAGTTGTAACCACTGTGCAAGGAAGACCTCCACAAGGCAGCACGCCACTGCTGTGCAAGACCGAGATAGAGGAGGAAATAATTTAGGCAAATTCCAAATAGGATCAATCCAATATTAGGCATTTAAGTACTTATTATATATTAGGATTGAAGGGATTATTTCCATTATTGTATCTCTAGATTAGGAAAATCCTTATCAATTAGAATAAGAATCTAGGAGAATATAGCTAGAGAAGGAAAGAAGAGGAGTATGTATTTGGCGGATTGAGCAGAAAAGAAAGCAAGCACATTTTCTCTAAATTTCTTGAGATCGGATTCTCTCTCTCTCGCTAAGGACGTCCCAGGTTTCAGATCCCTGTGAGATCTGAAGTGTAGCGTTCCAACCACCATAGGGAGGTCACGGAACAGTAGCAAGGGAAAGTTTTCCCGCCTAGACTTGGACTTCCCGGTGAATCGTCCGGTGACGAGATCTTGGGCAAGGGATCCTAACAAATATCCTGTTGATTGCAGCAGAATATTTAATCACCTATATAAGATGCAAAAGAACAATCTATATGCATAGGATTATGCACTGTATCTTTGCATATGTAAACCATTACATAGATATATTTATTGTCCCTATATTATGCTTCCATTTTGCATTATTTAGTCCTTTGCAGCATACTTTTGGAAGCTCTGATGAGAAAATACAACGTGCAAAAGCAGCCAGCAGACTCACAAATAGAATTGTGAAGACAGCTAATGTGGACAAAGTTCAGATGTCAGATGTAGAATACCATGTTAAGTGAAAAGAAGGTATTAAGCAGTGAGTAGAGTAAGGATGCTCCATGATTTAAATATGGCGTAAAGATGCTGCTTGGTACATTATGCAGTAAGAGATGATTAAAAACGATTAAGAAGTATTCATCCAAAAAAAAATTATTTATCCAAAAAAAGGATTGAGAAGAAAGAAAGAGACTGGCTCCTCCAAACCAAGAGAGAAGATCCACAACATAACCGTGATTAATTAGCCACTGCAAATCCTTTCTGCTCAGATTCCAGTAGACTCTAATGAAGTAAGAAATCAATCTTCATCAGACCAAAGGATGAAAGACAAGCAAAATATAGGCAATAGTTTGACGAGCAAAACAGATAGAATTATGCAATTGACAATAATCTCCCAGAGTTGCTTAGAAGATAACATTCAAGCAGAAACTCATGCATAGTAGAAAACAGACCTGCCAATAAAAGCGGAGCCAGTTTTCATCAATTGTTTGATTGTCAGAATCCATTTCTTTCCATTTCTGGGACAGCATGTGAGCCAAATCAATTTCACCATATTCAAGCACCATGTATATATAACCATCATCAGTAACCCTTCCATCTTTGTTGTTAATGGACCCACTCATAACTTCATTCAGCAAATTTTTATCCGTCACCTTAATAGCAAAGCAAGGAAGTGACAGAACTCAAAATAAAGAACAAGAAGAAAGTCAGGCATAGAAAATAAAAAAATGATTACGTTAGCACCAGCAAGGAAACATTATAGAACAACAATACTCAAGCCTTGTTCACTATGTGGCATTGGCTATGTGGATCCTATTTCACCATTGCCCTCAATGGAAGCCATATCCTCAACTGCCTAAATTTTATAATCCTCTGTATCTTTTACCAATGAAAACTCACTTTTAAGCTTTATAAAAACTTTGCTGTCACAAGGATCACTAGGCAAACAACAAAGTCAAGTGATAAAGTGAAAAGGTAGTAAAGACAGCAAGAAAAGGGACTTTGAGTATAAATAATGAAATTAGAGTCTAACAAGAAGTAGTGTCTTTCAGATCATTTGGCCGGAATTATACATATGGGATTTGGCACACTTAGGAGGAGATATCCTTTCAAGTTCTTTGAGTTCTGGATAGAATCTTCAGATTTCATCCCAAAGGTAAAGGCGATTTGGTCCCAAGAAATTGGAGGTTCCAAACCCTTTCAAATGGTGTCTTAAGTTAAAGCTACTTAAGAAGGAGCTTAAAAAATTGAATAACTCCAGATTCTCTCACCTTAAAACAAGGGTTAAGTTGAATTGCGAATGGAAATACTTCCCTTCTCAATTAAGAAAAAGAAACTTTTAAAGAATATTATCCGCTAAGAGGAGCAAAAGAGTCTCTTTAGACAAAGTCGAGGGTTAAATGGATAAAACTAAGAGATAAGAACACTGCTTATTTTCACAAAATGGTTAAGCATAGGTAAAATCGGAATGCTATCCACAATTTGGCAAAGGTTGGATCAAAGATCCATAGTGATTCTGATGTCCATTTGGAAGTTGTTGCTTACTTCACTAAAATGTTGGGTGGTCAATAAAAGTTAATATCTATTTCAGGGGTGCAAAACAATGTCTTCAAAAGGATCTCAAATCAACAAGCCATACAAATTAATGCTCCATTCTCAGATGAGAAAATAAAATTGGCTTTCTTTAGTAAATCAAACAATAAAGCTCCTGACCCGGATGGATTTTTTACTCGGTTCTTTAAAGTTACATGGCCTATTATTGGTGTAAATATAGTTGATGGGGTGAACGAGTTTCTATTATCTGGAAAAATGTTAAAAGAATCGAATTGCACTATTGTGTCTCTTGTACCTAAGGTTGTTAATCCTACTAATCTCTTTGATTTTAGACCTATAACTTGTTGTAATACCATTTATAAAGCAATCTTCAAGCTACTTGCCTCAAGACTTAAGATGGTTTTACCTTTGCAGGTGGGAAAAGAACAATTGGCATTCATTAGAGGTTGTCGCATTTTTAACAACATTTTTGTTACTCATTAATTAGTCAATGAATATCACACCAACCAAGGAGCTACTCGATGTATGCTCAAAGTGGACATTCACAAGGCTTATGATTCTATTAATTGGAGTTTTCTAAAGGTAGTGTTAACTTACATTAACTTTCCACCACACTTTATTAAATTGTTGTTGCAATATTTCTTTACTCTTAGATTCTCCTTCAACATCAATGATGAGTTAATAGGATTCATCCCTAGTTCAAGAGGACTTAAACAAGACGACCCTATATTGCCTTACCTCTGTCCTTGGTATGGAAATATATTCAAGCATTTTGAGGCAACTCATCCAAGATTCTCTTATCACTAGAGATATAAGATGAAGTGACTAACACATCTTTGTTCTACGAATGACCTCTTGATTTTTTGCAAAGGAAAAGTGGACTCGGTTAAGGGTGATCAAGGATTCTTTGCAAATCTTTTGAGTCCATATCGGGCTTTAGAGCAAATGGTGGTAAAAGCCTTATGTTCCTCTTTAGTGTGCCAACTCTAAAAAAGGAAGAGCTCCTTAACTTACTGGGCTATAAAGAGAGGACTCTCCCCATCTATTACCTTGGGGTGCCATTGCTTGCTTCCAAACTCCGCAAATTTGATTACGATGCTCTTATCGAAAGAATTTTGGCTAAAATCAACTCTTGAACAACTAAGTTCCTCTCTTATGCTGGACAACTTCAACTTATTAATTCAATTCTATTTTCAATGCAAGTGTACTGAGCATTTATGTTTATTTTACCTAAAAAGGTAATTACTACTATTGAAAGGCATATGCGAAATTTCATGTGAAGTAGAAGGCCTAATATTTCAACAAAATCTAAGATAAGGTGGCAAGAGATGTGCTCCTCGATTTATCAAGGTGGTTTGGGCATTCCTAAACTTAAGGTTTGGAACAATGCATTCCAACTAAAACATATTTGGCACCTATGTGAAGATTCAATAGGGAGAGTGTTGAGTTATATATATATAGGTCCCATATTCTTTAGATAGAATATTTTTAGTATCTTTTATGTATGTATATATATATATATATATATATATTTTAAATTATGTGAAATAAAACACAATTTTTTATTTTTCCTTTTTTACTAACATGGTATCAAAGCTATGGAAAAACCCTAGTTCCTAAAAAAAAAAAACCCTAGCCAACAGCATTGTGCATCTTCGACCATTTTCTGGTGTTGGATTTAGAATCTAATCATATCACCATGCTCATATTTTCTTCGACATCGTATCCCCCAAAGCTTGCCACCGGAAATGCCTTTGCGCACCGTCATGCACCGCATTGCCATATCTTACTTTTTTTTCCTTCTTTTTCCTGTATTAAATCCTTCTTTTCCTTCACATGCCGATGCATTTGCTTCCTCTAGCTCCGACCGTCCAAACGCCAACATCTTCCACTGCCAACCACCGCTGTTTGTGCCGACCACTACCACCAACTACCACTGTTTACCACCTTTTTACCCTCTTTTTCAGGGTTGTCTTCAATCCAACATGGCTCACAATGCTTCCTTATTGAAAATCAATCCTTTTTCAAGCTTCCTATCTCCATCTCTCACCATTGCAATGGAAAAATTAATGAGTTCCAATTACATGTCTTAGTTTAAAGCTGTGGAATTATAGTGTATGGGTCAAGGTCTACTAGATCATTTGACCACTAATCTCAACAACTTGCAAAAGGATAAGGATCACTAACAAAGAGCAGATGCTTTATTATTGAGTCTCTTGTGGCAGTCCATTGATCCATCTCTTCATCCTATTTACAAGCATTACAATACTTGTTATGATATTTGGACTAAGGCAAAAACCTTTTATACTAATGATATTAGCGTTTATATTCGATGATATTAATCTGCTTAACTTGAGACAATTGGGTATGTTTATTATTGATTTCCTTAGCAAATGGGCATTGATTAAAGCTGAATACAATTCTTTGCTTCTTCCTAGTTAGAATCTCAAGGATGATTTAGCTCAAAGGGACAAATTCTTCATGGTTTGTATTCTTGCTACACTTAGTGCTAACCTTGCTCCTATTCGTGATCATATATTAGCTAGTCTTACTGTACCATCCATGGATGAAGTTTTCTCCCGTCTTCTCTGTGTGTCGTCCATTTCAAATACACCCATACATGGGTCTTCTATTATGGATAGTTCAACTTTGGCTTCTCAAATGGCTACTCAAGTTCAATTAAGTGCAAAAGAGGGACACTGTGGAGCTTATGGAGGTAATCGGGGAAATCATCCTAGGTATACTTACTGCAATCAATGGGGATATACTAAAGACAAATGCCACAAACTATATGGTTGCCCTCCTTGTGCTAATATTATTTATAATATGAATCATACAACTTCTGACGGAAAACACAAGGATTCTCTAATTCTCACTAGAACTAATCTTGAGAATTATCTCCAATATCAAGCTTTAAAACAATTGTCATCCTCTACTACTTCCATTGCTCATACTAGTAATTTTGTTGCATGCCTCACTCGATCCTCTTCTCTAAGTCCATGGGTTATTGACTTTGGTGCTTCTGAGCATATATTTGGTAAATCCCAATCTATTTTCTCAATTTTTACAATCTACATCTTTGTCTTCTGTTATTGTAGCAAATGGTTCTCATACAATTGCTAAAGCTGTAAGCAATGCACAACTCTTACCATCACTACCTTTAGAAAATGTCCTTTACATTCCTAATTGTCTATTTAACTTTGTATTTGTTAGTAAAGTCATTCATGCATTAAACTATTCAATTACATTTGACCCTCATTATGTTGTTTTCCAAGATCTCGGTAGGATAGACAATTGGCATAGAATGTGAGTCACAAGGGCTTTACTACCTCACTATCTCTATAGCTTCTCCTGTTACATGCTCTACTCCGATTTCTCCAACTCTTCTCCACAATTGTTTGAACCATCCCACCATCTCTAAATTTCAGAAGATGGTTCCCCATTTATCGCATTTGTCTTCCTTAGAGTGTGAGTTGTGTCAACTAGGAAAACAATCTAGGCAAGTTAATAATCAGCCTACCTCTCCTTTTGTTGTAGTTCATTCTAACATTTGAGGCCCTATTCGTGTCATATCTATTTTGAGTTTTCAGTACTTTGCAACCTTTATTGACAACTATTCTTGTTGTAGTTAGTTATATTTAATGAAACATTGATCTAAGTTGTATTCAATTTTTGTGTCCTTTTATGCCGAAATTAAAACTCAGTTTAATACATCTATACAAATTTTACGTAGTGACAATGCTCCTAAATATTTTTCTATTCCATTTACTAAGTTTATGTCCTCTTATGGCATTTTACATCAATTATCTTGTGCTTACACACCTCAATAAAATGTTGTTATTGAGGGTAAAAATAGACATTTATTCGAAGCTGCTCGTGCACTTCTTTTACATCACTACGTATCTACTCAATTTTGGGCTGATGTTGTTCTTACTGCATATTATCTCATTAATCAGATGCCTTCTTCTGTTCTTCAATATAAAATTCCTCACACCATCTTATTTCCTAATCAACCCTTGTATGCTTTTCCATTACATGTATTTGGTTGCAAATGTTTTGTTATAAATATGTCTTCTGGTCAAGATAAATTGTCAACCGTTCTATTAAGTGCATTTTTCTTGGTTATTCTAAATTTCAAAAAGGTTACAAATGTTATTCACTTACCACTCATTGTTACTATTTGTCTCCCAATGTTACCTTCTTTGAAACTTCTTCTCCCTATTCCTCCTCTTCATTAAAGCACCCTAATTTGAAGTCTTGCCTATTCCATCTTAGTTATCTCTTCCTGAGCCTGCACCTACTACCTCTAATTCTATTCCTTCACCCCCCCACCCTTGCAAGTTTATCATTGGCACTATCAGAACCACTCTTCATCAGACACACCACCTCCTTTAGATGCTTCCGCTAACTCACCTTCTATTCCACTATCTACACCTACCAAGGGGACCTCCTAGGTGCAAATCTCCCAATAGCTCTCATGAAAGGTAATCGATCTTCTCAAAATCTTCACCCCATTTATAATTTTCTTAGTTATCACCATTTATCTCCATCCACCGTGCTGTTGTTTCGTCTCTATCTTCTACTTCTATTCCTAAAAATGTGAGTAAGAAACTTTTAGATCCAGGATGGACACGGGCAATGATAGTTGGGATTTGGTTCCTTTACCTCCTAGAAAATCTTCGGTTGGGTGTCAATGGGTTTATACTATGAAAGTTGGTCCTGATGGTAAAATTGATCAACTTAAGGCTCGTTTAGTTGCTAGAGGTTACACTCAGGTGTATGATTTGAATTATGTTGATACATTTTCTCCTGTGGCTAAAATATCCTCTGTTCGATTATTTTTATCCATTGCAACTATGAAACATTAGCCATTGTACCAATTGGATATAAAGAATGCATTTCTTCATGGTGAGCTCTAAAAGGAGATTTATATGGAGCAACCACTTAGTTTTGTTGCTCAGAGGAAGTCTAATATGTTATGTAAATTCCGTCACTCCTTTTATGGTTTGAAACAATCTCCATGTGCATGGTTTAGCCGGTTCAATACTGTAATTATAGAATTTGGCATAGTTCGTAGTACATCCGATCATTCAATCTTTTTTAAACATACATCTGAAGGAAAATGCATTTACTTAATAGTTTATATAGATGATATTGTCATTATTAGCAATGATTGGGGATGGTATTATTCACTTGAAGGAGCATTTTTTAGACATTTTCAGACCAAGGATCTTAGCTTACTAAGATACTTTCTTGGCATAGAAGTTGCTCAATCCAATTCCGGTATAATACTCTCTCACAGAAAATATGGCTTAGATCTTCTAGAAGAAACTAGTATGCTTAATTGTAAGCCTATAGATTCTCCTATGGATCCTAATGTGAAGTTA
This sequence comes from Laguncularia racemosa, assembly GCA_037954665.1. Lineage (NCBI taxonomy): Eukaryota > Viridiplantae > Streptophyta > Magnoliopsida > Myrtales > Combretaceae > Laguncularia > Laguncularia racemosa. The sequence goes on from JBBMOL010000040.1 coordinate 2,772,625, forward strand.
TTATTAGGGGAAGGGGAGCCATTTGCAGACTCTAGGAGATATCGTCGATTGGTAGGAAGGCTTAATTATCTTACTATCACTCGACTTAATATATCTTTTGTTGTTAGTGTTGTTAGTCAATTCCATCAATCTCCTTATATTAGTCACTAGAATGCAGTTGTCAGGATTCTCAAATACATTAAAAGTGCTCCAAGTAGAGGTTTACTTTATGAAGATCATGGTCATTCTCAAGTGATTGGGTATTCTAATACTGATTGGGCAGGCTCTCCTTTGATAAACGATCCACCTCTAGGTATTGTGTCCTAATTGGAGGCAATCTAGTTACTTGGAAGAGTAAAAAGCAAGATATTGTTGCTAGATCAAGTACAAAAGAAGAATATCGTACAATGGCCTTAGCAACTTGTGAACTTATTTAGATGAAACAGCTTCTTCAAGAGTTAAAGTTTGGTAAAGTAATGCAAACGAAGTTAATTTGTAATAACCAAGCTGTTTACATATAGCCTCCAATCTATTCTTTCACAAGAGAACCACATATATAGAGATCGACTGTCACTTCATTCGAGAAAAGATTTTGTTTGGTTATATTATCACTAGCTATCTTAACTAGGTCTTCAAGGAGTTCTCGTATTAAATATATTCGTGACAAGCTTGGTACATATGATTTGTATGCTTCAGCTTTAAGGGAAGTGTTGAGTTATATATATATAGATCCCACATCTTTTAGATAGAATATTTTTAGTATCTTTTGTGTACATATGTATATATATGCATATATATTGTACATTATACTTTTAAATTATGTGAAATCAAACAATTTTTTTAATCTTCCTTTTTTACAAACAGAGTATGCGTTGAGTGGATTCATTCTAATTTCCTTAAGGGATCCTCATTTTGGGCTACCAAAGTGCCCTTTACATGTTCTTGGAGCTGGAGAAAACTGTTAAAACTTCATCCGTTAGCAAGAAACATGTTCAAGTGGGAAGTTGAAAATGGCTTTTTTATATCCTTATGGTTAGATTTTTTGCTGCCATTTGAGCTTTTAAATTTGGTGCATAGCCCCAAAGTGATTGCTAATTCAGACCTTCCTATTAACGCCAAACTATATTCCATTATCTAGGACAATGGTTGGGAATTTCCATGAAACAACTTTTAGAATGGATTTACAATTCCCCTTGGTATAATTCTTACTCCACATAAAGCCGATAGGTTCATTTGGAGTAAAAACTCTTCTGGAATCTTTTCTATCAAGAGTGCTTACAAAGCCTTGACACCGCACAATGGCCTTGTCCCTTAGTCCAAATTAATTTGGTGCAAGTACTCCATACCACACTACATATTTATCTTATACGTAACTTAGAAAAAGAAATTGCACACCCTGGATAAACTTAGTACTTAAGGAGTGATCACCTCAACTACATGCTATCTTTGTTCAGCTGGGCAAGAAAACCATGACCATTTATTTTTTTATTGCCCTTTCTCCACACATGTATGGATAGAGGTTTTAGTGGAACTTAAATGCCTGTCATCCTTCTTAGCTTGGCAAACTATATCCTCAACTTTGATAAATCCAGCACTTTCAAGTAATCCTATGGTCCCTACATGGAGAATTGCCTTTGCAACAGTAGTATATTGCAAGGAATTCAACCCATCTCAAATCTCCTATGCCTTCGACGCTATCTCTAATTAGACGAATTTTAACTTACTCTAAGCGTATACCATAATTTGGTTTACACAAGTTTCTATACAGTTTTTGTAAAATTCTAGTTCTATGACTAAATTTTATTGTAACCTTTTCCCACATCTAGCGGTTGTACATTCTCCTCATTTATTTCAATGAAATTACTTACCAAAAAAAAGAAGCAGTGTCAAACGAAACAATTTCAATAAAAAAAGGGAGTCTTTGTTCAGTTATTATGTTCGACTAAAGGGGTAGATACAACATTTACAAGTCAAAGGCATCTTACACAAATAACCTACAACTAGGATAATCTAAAATGTCCTAGGGTGGTGCCTAATGAGATTGCTTTCATCCCCAAACTCAGATTGGGAAACAGACATTGTACTGCCACCAGCTGGTCTGGTCAAATGTTTAGTGAAGCCTAAAAGACTACTTGCATTTATAAAAATTTAGTGCAAGAGAGTTTGAATCAAGAACCTATTAGCATAACAATCTAAACAAGCAATGACCAAGATAGGACACAATATTGCAATGGAACAATGTCCTAAATTGGTGGATGTATTCACACAATGAACAAAAAAATGCTAGCAACCTCTTTCATTAATTCTTGGTAGTTCAATATTTCTACCCCTTTGTCCTATATGAGAAATCAACCATCAACCATTTGCAGACTCAAGTCACAAAATAATCGCTTTGTGGTTTTTTTTAGCAGAGAGAGGTCAAATGCATAAGACCATGATCGTTTGATCTCATTGTTTGAGCCCCTTATTGTCATTAACTTTTATCGCTAGATTGACTTGATCATGAATAATGTTATTGATGGTCAAAATTTTACTGTTTAGAAGCTAGCACTTTTTACCTTTTAGTAGCCAAATAGGATCCTAGGTAGAACAACATATTAGTCATTGCAGCAACTCATATTGAATTCAGATTTAAAGGAAATTATCAGAGAAAAAGGCACATTATAACAATCAGAACAGCATGATATGTTAGCAAGAAGTACCTCATAGTCAATTAGCTGTATGATATTGTTCTTTCCTCTTAGCTTGTTAAGGTACTCAATTTCCTGGCAAAAACCATATGCAGTAGCATAGTCTCGGCCTTTAAGCTTTATTTTCTTGAGTGCATAGATTGTACAGTCAGATGAAATGACCTTATGAACCTCACTGCTTCCTCCACTACCTATCTTGCCAAGTCTTTGGTACAGCTTCCCATTAACTTTAAAGAATAGGTCAGGATCGTAGTTCCTCTTCCGTGGAACTGATGTACCTTTGCCACCCACAGCCTTTTCATGTTTCCCTGATTTTGAAGGCCCTAAACTTACAGCTGAAGCTGAGTCCTTTGACAAATTTTCCCGCAATTGCACATGGCTAACATCTTCAACAGCTCCTTTCTCTTGGGAGATCTTTGCATCGTTGGAAAAGAGATCTTTTTGGATGTGAAGTTCCTTCTCCACCTTTTCCTCTTTGAATAAGTTATGGCTGTTTTCACCAATTACTGTATAAATAGAAGATGGACCAGCTTTAGCTGTCTTGGGAGCCTGGTCATTAGTCCCATCTTCATTTTTAAGTGAAGGACATTGTAAGTGCATGTTGTCCCTGTCACTCATAGATTGAGGGTTGACTTTAAGATCTCCTTGAGGGTCTAGTGATTGTAAACCCTCATCTTGATGAGAGCGAGTTGTATATGTTGTTGAGCTCAGTATAGGGGCAGAAGTTGAATGGACTGAAGTTGTAGTGGCTAAAGCTGGACCAGTAACCGAAGATTGTGTAGCAGGTTGGTTCAAAAAGTTTCTGAACTGATGCAATTGATCCTGAATTGCAGCCGTCTTCTTGGCCAGTAGAGAAGAATTTTCAACATTGGACCTTGATGCATTATGAGATTCCGTGGTTCGTACATTATCAACTTGGATTCCAGTACTCGATTCAGTTTCTGCTAGCGAAGTAAACCAATGTCAGGTGATATATTCCCAGTTGCAGAGCAAGGTGATGGCCTGCCCCTTTAGATTAAAAGAAACGCCTATCACAGAGTTCAGCTACTACAAATGCATAGAAAAATGAAAAGATATGATTTCAACTTCCAAGGAATAAAACAAAAATTCACTAAAGTTAAACAAGCACCTGCAGTAAAAGACTAATGAATTTAAAGTTACCTCCAACTGAGAACTGGACTTTCTTCAGGTGGTCTAGTTGAGATTCTACACGAGATATCACATTTGAATCACTGCAACCAATCACAGGTTTCAATTGATTCACAGGTGCATTGAATGGATTGAAACTTTCACCTAAAGTGCTGGAAATAGTGCCTGAAAGAGAAGGCGGTGTAATCGATGCATCGTCATGGGTTTCCTCAACAGTAGCAATAGTACTTTTTGATTGCATAATGAATTCCTCTATCGCATGAACTTTACCCATAGAAGGTGCATCTTGAGACTTCATAGGATCTACTGCAGAACCTGTGTTGGGTCCAAGCATTCGTGAAGCTTGTCTTGTGGGACCAACTGCACGCCGGGGCCTAAGATCTTTCAAATGCGTAATTCCTGGCAGTTTTATAGTGATAGTAAAGCGTGCAGAAAAATGTTCAAATATCTAATGATGGATAATTTACATTTTACCTGTCACTGTTTGAACCTTTAATCAGAGAAATAATAATAATAATAATAATAATAATAATGCTTTTGGATAAGAACTACGATCCATTGCACAGGATTTCATTTCTTTTTGTGATGAGGCATTAATAAGAACAGTTAAACCTTAATCACAGCAGGTAGGCAGATCACATCGATCCTCCTTGCTTCAATGCAAACAATATCCTTATACTCTCTCTAATACCTAAGTACGTTGTCAGTTTTTTTTTCTTTTCCAGTTATCTCCATGCACATCTGTAGCCCTTGTCCATTGACCTCACATGAACAAATCTACGCAGCTCTCCCCACAGTTGAACAATCCTGTCTAATCTAGGCCATCAGGTTCTTGAGAAGAAATCAGATGAAGAAATGTATGCCATTCTAGTGTTCTCAGCATGGCCCAGATGCCATAGTAATTAGTAACTTTTGCCTGTTGACAACTAGAACAGTAGATCCACATTGCGATTTCCCATTTTCGAATGGTACGAAAAGCATAAATCTCACTGATTAAATAAATAATTAAAATGAGTGAGCTCCTATTTTCGTCTCGAGCAATTCGTTCGAGTATTAAGCTATACTCACATGGTAACTGCCCAATGTTTAGAGAACAAATTTCATTTTTTTTTCCCATCTGTTTTTCCTTAATCAATCAAACTCAAAGATACATCTTTTTTAAAAAAAAAAAATTCTGGTAGCTAATCCAATTTAATGCTTCAACAGCTGTAACAACAGAAACTAAATTGAACTGGAAAACCTAACTTTCTACCCACAATGAACTGAAAGGGGGCTCAACAATCAAATCAGGAAGCTTCGACATGAGAGAGAGAAAGATAGAGAGAGGTACCAAGAGAACGGTGTCGTTTGAAGGCGGCCTGAACATGGTGGAGCAATCCCGGTGGCGAAGAAGCTAAGGAAGAAGAAGTAGAAGCAGATTTAGAAGTAGCGGTAGTAGGGTTGAGATTTAGGGGCGGAACCGGAAGTGGATGTTTAGCCTCAGCCTTCCCGTCCATGGCAGGACGATGAGTATGTCAACCACATTTCGATTTAGCATCTACGACCATCGAACTTGCTTCGATACTCCCCCTACTGTTACTGATACTGCCATGCCCATAGACAGAAGAAGAGCAAGCATTTTTGAACGGAGACTTTGTTTTGAAGTTTGGCGCTTCTACGTTGTCTTCCTACGACCCAAACCGAACCGGTTTTGACTTGGGTTAGATTACAGGCCGAGTGGCTGGACACGGACGTCTTTAGCAAAGATATTTAAATAATAAAAAAGGTTAGATTATATCTCAAATATATATATATATATATATAATATATTGAAAAGTTAAACTATAGATAATATTATAAGTTTCTTATATATTTCAACAATATTAAGGGTTTGAATTTGATATTTAGATAGTCTGTTTATTTCAATTTTATATTGATTGAAAATTAGAATGCTCTTAAAATTATTGATAATTATGATAATATATCAATAAGAAGGTGGAAATTGAGACTTATTTTCATGTTATTTATTCTTGCAAGAAGAATTTGTCCAACGGAAAAAAATAAAACCTTATTTGATCTTCTTATAGAATTAAAAATATTAAAAGAGTAAAAAAGTCTAGTAATACATTGAACAATTTTTTTTAATATATTTTTTGAGCTATCAAATAAATATTATAAATTCATAAAAAATAAAAAAATATGAATCTATCATTAAGGAAATCAATACACACAACAATCTACTTCCTACTCGAGATACTATATGTTTGGCAAATGAGTCTTTTGATATTGATTAGTGATTCTAATACAACCTAGAACTAAGGGTGAACTCAAGTCGCTAGTTGTTGAAGTATAACAATTATAGACATCAATCTTTTTGGTATTTTAATGGAATTATATAAATAAAAATCAAGTTTTTATGATTTTTTTTATAAGGATAAGAAATATTCTTATTAGGTTTTATGTTTATGGAATGGAAACTAAAGTGATATGGACAAATTTGATACTGGATATGACTCACCAATATTAAAATTGGATTTTGATTAAATCAAGATATTGATATTACTCACGAATCTTAAGAATTGATTGGAAATATTTGTTACAATCAAATAATTTGATTGATAACAACAAAAACAATTCATGATAAATCCATCTCATTTGAAAACACGAAAAAACAATGCTCATAATGTTAGAAGTCTTCATACTACAACTCATAAAAGAACTTAAATACTAACTAGTCATCGATGCATGTGCAAATAGTAAATAAAGCATGCCATAGATGGGTTTGATCTTTCATTTGGTTGCACCATACTAGCATGGACAATGATAAAAGTGAGGTTTTCTTAGAATTAACACTATTTTATTGGATTAAAAATTAAATATCAAAAGTTGCTTTTAACAATAAATTTACAGGTTTTATTGTTCCATTATCCTACTCATTTACAAAGATTTTCTACTTGGCTAGTACTGAAAGTAATATTAACAACTTCCATCTACTATACACATCTGTAGTACAACTCCTCAGTAGTATCATCAAAATCATTGAAAGTTATGTTTTCCCACCAAGTCCAATCAAAAGTGCTTAATACAATAATTTTTTAAAGAGCATATACTAAAAAATGCATGTGTGAGAACAAATTAAGATAAAACATTGTTCATATATGAAAAATAACAAAACAACCGGTGTTTCTTCTTCCTACATATAGTTGCAGTCCGAATTCAGTTATTGCCCTATCACATCTTTTAGATTAGCAAGCTTGGTCTTCAAACTTAATTACATGGTAATACATTAAAATATTATACAACCCTCGATATATAAGAAGAAGCATATGTTGCATTTCCCATGAATAGTCATAAACCCTCAGTAATATTTTTCGAAAATAGTCATAAACCTTCTAGAGCGAGTGTTCGATGCCCAAAAAAAGAATATATTAATGGTGGCTTTGTGTACTATATGATGCTCTTGGTAACTGGTTTGCGTAAAAGTTCAAAAAAGCTATCATGCACAAATTAGATAATGGAAGAAACTATTAATAATATGAATAGCCTTGCTTTATTAGGTACCGGAATTGTGGAAACATACTTAAAGACTAATTTGTACTTTCAGCTTTGCAAGAAATTAGGCAGTTAGTACGCTTGAATGTGGAATGTTGGTTTAGTAATATGAGAGAGAGAGAATCGGAGTAGGGTTTTTTTTAAACCACTCATCCACCACTATATAAGAGTGAAAAAGAGAGAGAGATCAAGTATAATTTCCTTCATTTATCCTTGAATACATTTAAGTTAGATTATTATAATATATGATTTAATTTCCTTTTTAAATGTTTTTTTAAGGATAAAATAATAATTAACGGATGTGGAATCTAAAACTTAGTGTTTTTACTTAATAATATAGATAACAAGAAAACCTTAGTCTAGATGGGATAATTGTAAATAAAATAACTAGAGATCAAAATGTCTTAAAATTGAAAATACAACATAAATAGAAATCAAACAAACGTAGAACAAAATATAATCTCACAAAATAATGAATGCCCTGTAGCATGTATTAATATTTCCAACCCTTACTTTAAAGAAAATATGCTCCATCTCTCAACTACATATGCTCCAGACCTTTTATAGATACTTCAAACCTTTTCGATTAATTTTTTAGTGCAACAATTATGTTCTACAACAAATGCTATGATGCTTTAGACCTTTTGTTCCTATAAAATTTTGCAATAGTTTTGGTCTTTGTGCTCTTGGTTTTTTTTCTCCATTTCATTCCAATCTCACTTGTAAATATGTTTGAACCTTGAAAATGATTATAAAGACCTATGGTTCTCATTATTTCCTACCTCTTAGGGAAGATACAACCTAAATTTTGAAATGACATCCCTCCTAGATAGAACACCAACCCACAAATTAAGAAGAATAGAACATTATAGCTTGAAGAAATATTAAAATGCATCTTCAACATGAATTGGGTTTTGATAAAATCAAGGAACCGATATTACTCATAAATCCCAAGAATTAATTGAAGATGTCGATAACAAGCAAATAATTTGATTGATAAGAACAAAGAGAATTGATGAGAAATCCAACTCATGAAAAGGACTTAAATAGTAGTAACAAAAAAAAACTTTAATCTAGATGGAGTAATTGTAAATAATGTAAACCTAAAATAACTAAAAAAATGTTGTAAAATTGGAAATAAAACATTAATAAAAATAAAATATGGTCGCACAAAATAATGAATGCCTCAAAACATGTATTAATATTTTAGACCCTTTAGCTTTAGGAAAATATGTTTTATCTCTCAACTACAACTACTTTAGACCTTCTATAGATGCTCCAAACCTTTTTGATGATTTTTTAGCCAAACAATCAATTGCTAGAAATGCATGTTTCTTTTTTTAAAAAAAAAGTTAATGTAAATACACAAAGTTAAAAACTAATGTATGATCTAACTACTAAGATCTTTTTTAAAAAGAGAGATCATATGCAACTTTAAAGGTGCATTTATTTCATAGAGAACCTTTTAGACTTATATGTAATTGATTTTTTCAAGCTTATACATTTTCCGTAGGCTTGATTTCTTCATCCTTCTGTGTGTTACTACTAAAGTCCTTTGCTCATCTTATATGTCATACCCCTAAATGTCCTAGTAGTGGCATCTATATAAGTTGCCATTTAGTGTGTACACCAACCCTATAACAAGCATATCGTGTGTTAGAGTGCACTGGGTTCTATTAAAAGACTTATTTACCTGTTTATACTAAATTATAATACTTGAAGATAGAATAAGAAAATATAGTTGTTTTTATCAAAGTATTTTGATCATCCAGGACCATAAAAAGTCGGTAACTTCACAAAATAAAAGACTGGGGAACCATTTGAAAACTTTTTGTAATACTAAATAAATTAGTGTGGATTGAGATTTGACCCCACATTTATTCATAAATCTTATATCTTACATCTCACTTCAATGGAACAACTATTATGTCACCAAATCTAGACCCATTCTACAAAGCTTTCAAAAAGAAAGGAGCACTTTACAATTAGATCCTAAGTCGTCCCACATTCGAGTAGCTTGCAAGAAAGACTATTGTAGATGAGCAAGCCAAAACTTAGTGAGTTCATTCCTCACTATTATCATTCAAGTAAGTTATCAAACATTATTAAGCATGTAATAAAATCTAACTATACATGCTATGAACGCACATATAGTGAATACAAAAAACACATCTATTGGAGTCTAGAATCATGGAAAGTGTAGATTTACATCGTTTACACATCGATTATTTTATTACATTGGACCACATGAATGGTACCCCTACCTTAACCAAGTGACGATCATCTTTAGGTATTGGTCCCAACTAACAAACTTAACACTTAACTTTTGCCCAAGGAAGTGCTTAAGACCATAATGCCACATATGGGCTGGTTAACTTTTAAAATCAATAACACCAACTTGATGCTTAACCATACTTGAAGAAACAACTTAAATCATTAATTATACTTAGACATCAATCAAGGATGTGTGTTAAAAAACCTTGCTTCATTATTCATTTTCCAAAATTGTTTAATACTTCTCAATTTTTGAATTAAAATGATAATTTGTGATAACTCATGTTAGGTTTTAAGTAAAATTCCCTTTTGAAAAAATTTCTAAAATATATTGCAAAGCTTAAACACTCCTTACTTCATCTCAATATCTCATACACATGTAATAGGTATGTCTAATTGTTCCAATCAGATATTTAAATTTACCAATTATTCAAGTAGTTACATAGATGATAGCTTGCAAACCAAATAGTCATTCAATCATATAAGTATTAAGCAGTAAGTAGATAGTAGGTCATAAGAACTTTCTCACCCGGGCATCTTGTAAAGCTAGTTGAAATAATCATCGGGACAATTGTTAACAAGATTGATGGAAGTAGCTTACTCTATTATAAAAAAAAAATAAAATCACTTTATCCTAAATTATGTTACATGTTTGGGTTAACTAAAGTTAATAAGGTTCTTATACACTTACTCTTGGTTTATTATTACTTAAGTTGTTTTTAGTCGGCATTCACGACTTTATTTCATTTTAGAATTCATTAAGGTTTAGAAATTTTCATTTTAAATCTGATTTTTAATCAAGTTATAGGTTATGAGTGGGTTTCTTATTATATTTCTAGTGCTAGGTAATCCATTATTTATTTCTGTGGTTACTTTGTGCATTATGTAGTTTGATTGATCCTAAAATTATTTGGTTTCTCTTTTTTACTATTATTATTTTTATTAACTACTTAACCATGGCCTAGTTATCTTTCATTTTTCGTTCATACTTGATTTTAAGTCCATAACTCTATATTATACTTTAGTACAAAATTTGATTAAGCAAGTCATTGATTTAGTATCATAAAATAGCATTTTAGGTTGTATACTTATATATCAATACTAATATTCTGCTTAAGGTTGTACTTACATTCTAGTTAAAGTTTTACTTATATGTTATATTCTATTTAATGTTCTATTTACATATGTAAACACCTCATTTTTACCCTAAGAATCAATAATAATCAATTTCCAATTTTTCTCTAATTTGGTAGAAATAGGAAAAATATTCAAAAAATAAAAATAAATAGGAAAACACATCAATTTTGAAAACTAATTTCAGAAATGGCAATAATAAGGAATAAATAATTTTTACAAATTTTTGAAATTTCAAAAAATACAAAAAAATAAAAAAATCGCATTGCATATATGCAATTTGCGAAATAAAGAAAATCGCGAACATGGGCTAGCTCAGCTGGTCCGAACCACAGTCAGGCAGGCGCGCGCGGGTGCGAGGTCAGGGGTTCGAAACGCGGGGGGAGCAGAATCCGCGTTTTGCAAATTTTTCCTTTACCTGGGACACGTGACAACATTTAATTGGCTGGAGCGAACGCACGCGCTGGGCGCGTGATCGTCTTCAACCTCTGCCCGAGATCGCCGGCGAGGGGAAAAATCCGAATTTCGGCCGTTTTGATTCGATTTTTTGCATGAATTCAACAGATCTTCAACAGAATTAAGATAAACATCATCCAATTGGAATCAAATCTCAACAAATCGATGGATTTACACGAATCGGAGTTGGTTTGTTTAACCGCAAATCCGATTTGCTTCGATTGGTGGAAATCCGAGCTTATCCAGCTCGATTTCGAAAGCCTATAAATAGAGGATGAAGTGAGGCAGCTAAAGGACATATCAAAAGTGAGAGAAAGAGAGAAAAAGAGAGAATCAAAGCTCACCAGAGTTGTTTGAAGCCGCGGCCGCCGATCAAGAGTTGGGCAACCACCAGGAGGCGTTTCTGAAGCAAACCACCGCCACCATTGGATTCCTCACCCTCGATAACCTAGGAATCGACACCTCAACCGCTGAAGAAGGCCGCCGGAATGCCGTCAACGAGCACATCCAACCGCCGCATCCGATCGACCCGACTCAACCCGCTTCGACCCGATCCGACCCGCACACCGACTCGGATCTAGGTAAGTCGGATTTTTCGATTTTTTTTAATATTTTTATTTATTTTGTTTATTTAGTTACTTTATTTATTTCAAATTATTCTATTTATTTATTTGCTATTTACTTATTTGTTATTTGTTATTTATATTTCAATAAATAGAAAAATGTTAGAAATTAGATTTTTTAGGATTTAATATAATCATAATAATAAAAATAAAAATGTAGAAAATTATAAAAATATTAGAAAAATGATAATAAAACTTTAGATTTAGAATAGGGTAAATAAAAATCTAGGAGAAAATTTTTAAAAATGAAAATTATAAAAATTATGAAAAATTATAAAATAATAATAATAAATTATAAAAATCATGAAAATTCATAAAAATCACAAAAAATTAATAAAAAATTATAAAAATCCACAAAAATTAATAAAAATCAATAAAAACTTATAATAGTAGAAATAAGTTGAAAAATAGAAAAAAAATGAGTTTTATCACTTAGAAAAATCATTTTCTCAAAATAAATAAAAAATTGATGTTTTCCCTTAAAATTATTTTCAAAAATCAAATTAAAGCTTAGGCTTAGATTTTTTTTTAGAAAAAATCCCAAAAATGGTAAAAACATAAATAAAAAGAGATTTCACAATTAAAATTCACAAACACACTAAAAGTTTTCAGGAAAAGCGAACTACGGCTTGTTTGATCCTGAATAGCAGGTACGTAGGCACCCATTTGGGACAACCCTAAAAAGGAATAAAAAATCATTTTCCTAGAATAATTCACTCAAAAATACCATAAAAGACAAAAAAAATAAAATAAAAGACATTTCTAGATGGAGTAAATTTTAGGAGATTAGGTGGTAACCTTAGGGTTTTAATAGGTTAGCCTCCGAACTTAGAAACTCTGGTTTTTCCTTTTCCTCTTTTCACAAAAATGACAAGAGGAAATCACGACGACTAGTGGTCTAAATTAAGACTAATCCGCTCCATTAGTCTTAATTCAATCTTTCCCAACAACAGTTGGGTGGCGACTCCAAAAGTAAACGAAATTCCTAACTCAAGTCGAGGATCTATATTAGATGAGCATATGGTCTAGTCTAGATCGGATTAGGAATGGGAAATTCAAAAATTAGACTCGACAACATAATATATATATAGGATTTAACTACTAAAAGAAATCTCTTAGGCTCAAGAAGGCTCAATTAATCCTACAGGTCTCAATTTTATTAATCTAACTTAACTTGGCCATAAGTCATTCAATTTAAGTTGGTATTATGTATATAAATAGTCATTGTGAAGCTTTAGATGCCTATTTTCTAGATCTAGTTTACCTATTGATCCTAAGTCATTAGAATGGTAAAATAATTCAAAACAGTTTTTGTGTGCATTAGACCTATCTTTAGGTTGCTTTATGTTTTTGGCCTCCTTCCTTTTGGTTTTATTTGTGGTTTTAATTCAAATTTAGTCATATTCTAAGTTTAACATCAATAGCTAAGGGATTCCTAAAGGACTAACTTAAGGGAACATTTTTATTTATGATTCATTTCTAAACAAATATTAGGACTACTAATAAGTTAGACCATTAAAGTTTAGGTTCTTTTAAGAGTTATCCATGGTCACTTTTGGGTAAGAAAAATTACAAGCTAAATTATGGTATTAGCTTGATCTAATATGAATAAACTAGTTAGTGGGATTGTTGACTTTTAGATCTCCTACATAATCTAGAGAATGTATATCCTCATCTTAATGTGAGCGAGTTTTATATATTGTTAAGCTTGGCATAAGGGTAAAAGTTAAATGGACTGAAGTGGTAGTGGCAAAAGATGGATAAGTAACTAAAGATTGTGTAGCAGGTTGGTTTAGAAAAGCTACTAAACTGATGTAATCGATCTTAAATTACAACATATATCTTTGCTAGTAAAAAAGGATTTTCAACACTAAGCCTTAATGTATTAACAAATTCCATGGTCTGTTGATTGTGATACTTTTAAGTCTTCAAACATGGATTCTAGTGCTCCATTTAGTTTCTGCTATTGGAGTAAATTGAGGTCAGGTGATAAGTTTCTTCTTGCAAAGTAATTCAATGGCATGTTGATAAGTGTTTAATTATACTTATTTATTAGTAATTTTTATAGTGCTTTTATCAATTTTATGGGTGTTTTTGAATGATTTTGTTACTTATCTTAATTATATTTTGATTTCAAGCATTATTAAGCTAGTTTAGACTAAAAGGGACAGATTTCGACAAGTCTCGAGTGATTTAAAGTTGAAATAAAGAAGATACAAAGTTTGAAGGGAGAACATGGTCACTAACACGCCCGTGTTGGTGTTGTGTATCTCTTATAGAATAATTCCTAAAGAAATGCACCCATGTAGAAGTATACGATCATGTTAAGGTCGTGTTGGACCTGTGTTCCTTTCGGGAATTCATTACTTGAAGATTCAAAGTCAAAAAGATACATGGGGGAAGTATACTACCATATTGAAGGTGTGTTGAGCATATTTACTTTTGAAAATTGAAAATATAAAAAGATTTGAAGGCTAAACTTAGGGTTATACTTTTTCATTCGTACAATAGAGACTTTTAGGACTTTAGAAGGTAAGAAAAGTGAAAAATTTTCAATCAAGAGTGCAAAGATTAAAGGGGTTTTATTATCTTTTTTTGTTTTCAATTTGTTTATGATCTTTTGAATATGGTGATAGTTTAATTTGTTTTGTGTATAGACTTGAGGAACTTTAAGAGAACTATGTAACCCTGCTTTTCTTTCAATTCAATGATGTATTTGTCTTCTTATGATCCAATTATGTGTTTTTATTTTCCTTGACTTAATTTTTCTAGCGTATTGATTCAACTATCTGATTTTTAAGCATAGAGATTGAGAAAATTTGTGTACGAATAGATCTACATGATTAGAAGGAGTTGCACATCATCTTAAAAATAGGACTATGTAAATCCTCTAAATTATGGTAAAATCTAATAGTAGAATTCACAAAACAAATAATGTAATTCTAGGGATTTAAATAGGAAGAAATTCTAATTAACTAACTTAGGATTAGACATTAATATTCTTGAAAAAGTTATTAATATAATATAGAAATTCCCACAATTCCATAATGTGAAAATGAAATTTAATTAGTTACATACGTAATTTTTGGGGGAATTATTGTCTGGATATAGTGTTTTGCATTCTTGAGTGCTTCCAATTATTGTTTATTCTACATTTTGTTTAATTAATTAATTTATTTAAGTTTAGTTTATGGTTTATTAATTTCCAGTTTCAACACTTTAATCGATAGATTAAATGATAAGGGAAAGGGATAGTATTGGTAATTGTAGTCCTTATGGAAACATTATTTGATATCAGTATCCACTTTACCATAGTATTGATAGATATTAGATGCACTTTCCTAAATAATCTTAGGATAGTTAGTTGGATGATGCACCAATATCAAGTTTTTGGCTCTGTTATTGGGAACTAGGATATTAGGATTACCACTCACCTTATTAATGTAATCATTATTTCTTTTCTTTTTTATTTATTTATCTTTGCCATGAATTGTTTTCAATACTTCTAATTTGAGTTTTTGTCAGTTTATGCCTAGTAGACAAAGGACCAATCAAAGGTTCGAAGTGTTGGCTAAAGAGTTTAAAGAGGAACAATTAGCAGCCATGGCCAATGAGGAAAGAATTATGTCTAAGTATGCTAGACCACCACTTACTGAGTCCAATTCAAGTGTTGTTAAGCTAATTATAGTTGCTAACAATTTTGAGATCAAGCTAAACATCATTCAAATGGTATAAAAATTTCTTCAATTTGATGGTTTGCAAGATAAGAACTCGAATGCTTACATAGAAAGTTTTTTGGATATTTGTGATATATTCAAGATTAATGGGGACATAGATGATGTCATCAGATTATGGCTCTTTTCTTTCTCTTTAAGGAATAAAGCAAAGTAGTGGTTGAATTCTCTTTCTAGAAGATCAATCACTACTTATGATAAGATGATAGTGAAGTTCCCAACAAAGTACTTTCCACCATCTAAGGCTACAAAGTTAAGAAATGATATCTCTACCTTTGCTTAGATTAAGTCTAAGACACCAAATGATACTTAAGAGAGATTCAAGGATCTGTTAAAAAAGAATTGTAAACACTCCATTTTTGCTCCTAATAATCAATAATAATCAATTTTCAATTTTCCTCATTTTTTACATTTTTTTCTAATTTAGCAAAAAAAGAAAAAATATTCAAAAAAATAAAATAAATAGAAAAAATACATCAATTTTGGAAAATACTTATAGAAATAGTAATAAAAGGGATTAAATGATTTTTACAAATTTTTTGAATTTCAAAAAATACAAAAATAATAAAAAAATCGCATTGCATATATGCAAATTGCGAAAATAAAAAAAAATGAGTAAGTGGGCTAGCCCAGTTGGTCCGAGCCATGGCCCTGTGCGCGTGGGGAGGGGCTCAGGTCACGGGTTCAAAATGCAGGGGAAGCAGATTTTGTGTTTTGCAAATTTTTTTCCTCATCCATGATACGTGTCAGCAGTTGATTGGTTGGAACGAACGCATGCGCCAGGCGCGTGATCTTCTTCCTCCTTCGTTCGAGATCGTCGCCGGCAGGGGAAAAATTACATTTTAGCCGTTTTGATTCGATTTTTTGCACAAATCCAATAGATCTTTAACTAAAATAAGATAAACATCATCCAATTGGAATCAAATCGCAACAAATTGATGGATTTACATAAATCGAAGATGGTTTTTTAACCGAAATCCGATTTGCCTCAATCGGGAGAAATCCGGGCTTATCTAGCTTGATTCCTTACGGTTATAAATAGAGGATGAAGGGAGGAAGCAGGAGCACGGATCAAAAGTAAGAAAAAGAGAGAAATCAAAGCTTCGCCGGAGTTCCCCAAGCCGCAACGGCCGATCAAGCCTCGAACTGCTACCAGGAGGCGTTTTTGGAGCAATCTACCACCACGGTTGAGTTCTTCACCCCCGAAAACCTAGGAAACGACTCATCAACCTCCTCGAAAGGCCGCTAGAACGCCGTCAATGAAGACCTCATGACCCGACCCCCTTCGACCCGACTCGCACACCGACCCGGATTCAGGTAAGTCAGATTTTTCGATTTTTATTTTATTTATTTATTTACTTTTTTTTGAATTTATTTATTTGTTATTTATAATTAAAAAAATAGAAAAGAATATTAGAATTAATTTTTTTAGGATTTAGTTTAGAGTAAATAATAGAAAAAATGATAAAAAATAACAAAAAAAATAATAAAAGCAATAAAATATATAAAATAATAAAATAATGAAAAATGATAAAGATATATTAGAAAAAATGATAAAATTTAGATTTTTAGTTTAAGGTAGATAAATAATATAAGAGAAATTTTTTTAATAGAAATTAGTAAAATTTAATGAAAAATTAATAAAAAATCAATTAATTAATAAAAATTTATAATAATATTAGAGGTAAGTTGAAAAATAGGGAAATAAATTTTTTTCACTTAGAAAATTGTTTTTATAATAATAAATCCAAATTTGGTTTTTTCCTTAAAATTATTATTTTTCAAAAAAATCAAATGATCAAGCTTAGGCTTAGATTTTTTCAGAAAAATACTAAAATGATAAAACGTAAACTAAAAGTAATTTCATAATTAAAATTCACAAATACATTAAAGTTTTTCAGGAAAAGTGAACTACGGCCCTTTTGATCTTGAATAGTAGGTACTTAGGCACCAATTTGGGGCAACTCTAAAAAGAATAAAAAATCATTTTCTTAGAATAAGTTACTCAAAAACACAACAAAAATAAAATAAAAGACATTTGGATAAGGTTTAGATTTCAGGAGAATATGGTGGAAACCTTAAGATTTTAATAGGTTAGCTTCTGTATCCAGAAACTCTGGTTTTCCATTTCCTCTTTCGCAAAAAAGAAAAGAGGAAATCTCGCTGACTAGTGGTCCAAATTAGGATTAATCCGCTCAATTATTCCTAATCCCATCTTCCCAACCACAATTGGGTGGTGATTCCAAAATAAAATAAACTTCCTAATTCAAGTCGATGATTTATATTAGATGAGTATAGGGTCTAGTATAAGTCGGATTAGGAATGAAAAATAAAAAATTAGACTCGATAGGTATCCATGCCATGGACTTCCCCTTTAGATGCAAATTCAAACCTTCTATGGTGGATTAAACCAATCAACCGGGTAAATGATAGATATAGCAACTAAGTGTGCTTTGAATAATAAGACACATAAGGTAGCCCAATGTTTGATTGAGGAAATGGCTATGAATAGTTACCAACATAACTCTATATGGACAAAGTTGACTAAAGCAATACAGGTGTATGATGTCGATGTGGTTATAGTTCTAACAGCTCAAGTTGAAGCCTTGAGCAAGAAGATAAACGGACTTTAATCATATAATAATTGGCTTAGGTCGAAACTTTAGCAAAGGTGATTGAGTAGGTGGGAAATGCTAGTTAACCACAAAACAACCCCTAGAGCAATATCTATAATCATGAATGGAGAAATTACCCCAATTTCTCTTAAAGAAATCCACATCAGCAAAGGAATAACCCTCTCTAAGATTTTAATAGCCTCATCTACCTCAAGAAAAGAAGCCTAACTTAGAGGATTTACCGATAAAATCCATTCATACCTTTGAGGCTTGCTTACAAGCTATTGAAGCATTGTTAAGGAATTAAGAGGCTTCAATTCATAACTTGGAAAATCAAATTGGTCAAATTGTAAGAATGGTTTTAGAGAGGCTATAAGAGACTTTGCTTGATAATACGAAACCCAATCCAAGGGAATATGTTAAGGTAGTTTCCTTAAGGAGCAAAGAGGAATTATAAGCTAAGAAGGAATCTAATGAGGATGAGGTATCAAAGGAAATTGAGGTGCAAGAGAAGGATGTTAAGCAACCATCAAAAGTGAAGGAGTTCGCTCCTTCCATTCTTCACCTAACTTGCTTAAAGAAGGATCATTCTGATGAGCAATTTGACAAGTTTTTGAACTTCAAACAACTATATATTAACTTACCTTTTGTTAAGGCTTTGCCATAGATGTCTAAGTATGCCAATTTCCTACAGGATTTGCTCTCAAACAAAAGAAAGCTAGAGAAGCTATGAACTGTGACACTTGGTAAAGAATGCTTAGCAATTTTGCAAAACAAATTTCCAAAAAAAACTAAAAGACTGAAGGAGTTTTACTTTACTTTGTCCCATTGGCAATTAGCTGATTGGAAAGGCCTTAGCTAATTTAGGAGCTAGTATAAATTTAATGCCTTATAAACAAGATAAAGGCACTAAGAGTGCCTATACTTTTGACTTTAGGCAATTAAGTGTCTAATGTTTCATTTGTGGTAATTTGGAATCAATACTTTCAAAGATAGGTCATTCAAGTGTCTTTGTTATAAACATACATTAATTTAGAACCCTTTAATCGATCTATGTCAGTAAAATTAACATTCATTTTGTAATGGAAACATTTAAATGACCTATCTTTGAAAATATAGATATTAAATTGGCACAAATGAAAATTTAGATACTTAATTGCCCATAATCAATAATATAGGCACTAGTAATACCTTTACCCCCCTTATAAACTATTTAAAAGAGTGGGATTAAGGGAGCCTAAACTAATTAAGATGAGCTTGCAATTAGCTGATAGGTCAGTGAAAAACCCTAAAAGCATTAAGAGGATGTGTTGGTTAAGTTAGGTACATTTATTTCCCCTATTGATTTCATGATCTTGGATATGGATGAGGATAGTGATGTACCCTTAATCTTTGGCTAATCCTTTTTAGCTACTACTAGAGACACTATTGATGTTAGCAATGGGAAATTAATCCTTAGGGTTATTGATGAAGAGGTAGTTTTCAAGATTTCTAAAGCCATTAGACATACCCTTGAGCATGAGGATGGATACTTGTTATTTTATTGATATAGTTGATTTGGCTATTTCTAGTTGTGTGAAGGAATTTGCTCATGAGGATCTCTTAGAGTTATGCATAGTGTGAGGAGAGAAGGATGATGTGAATGATTTTGCATAAGCAAAAATAGTAGCCTAGATGGAGGCTAATGAACCTATGCTGAGAGGGAAGGGGTTCGAAGAAATTGATAAAAGCAAGGAGGCAAGATTAAAACCCTTCATCGAGGAGCCATTGGTGTTAAAGTTAAAGCATTTACCTAATTGTCTTGAATATACTTTTTCAGAGAAGGATTCTAAGCTACCGATCATCATTGCTTCTAACTTGAAGGTA
This sequence comes from Laguncularia racemosa, assembly GCA_037954665.1. NCBI lineage: Eukaryota > Viridiplantae > Streptophyta > Magnoliopsida > Myrtales > Combretaceae > Laguncularia > Laguncularia racemosa. Next base: position 2,792,676 of record JBBMOL010000040.1, read on the forward strand.
GATCAAAGGGTGAAGTTGCTGATAGTGCTCAAGGAGCACAAAAGAGATATTGCATGGAAGATTTTAGATATTTAGACATAAGATATCGATGGAGGGTGGCTTTAAGCCAATTTTGCATCCTTAAAGAAGATTAAACCCAAACATGAAGGAAGTGGTTAAGGTCGAGGTGATTAAGCTTCTAAACAAAGGTATTATTTAACCTATTTCTTACAATTCTTAAGTAAGCCCTATGTAGGTCATACCAAAGAAAGGAGGAATGATTGTGGTCCCGAACGAAAAGAATGAGCTCATCCTGATGAGAACAGTTACTAGATGAAGAGTGTGTATTGATTATAGAAAGCTAAATAAATTATGCCACATGCAAGGGCCATTTTCCACTTCCTTTTTATCAACTAAATGATGGAGAGGTTAGTTGATCATGTGTATTACTGCTTTCTTGATGGATTATTAGGTAATTTCTAGATCCCAACAGTTTTAGGAAATCATGAGAAAACAACATTCACATGTCTCTATAGTATGCTTTCTTATAATCGTATGCCTTTTGGAATTTGCAATCCGCATACTACTTTTTAGCGACAGATGATGGCTATAATTAAGGACTTGGTAGAGGACATTCTGGAAACATTTATGGATTTTTTTTTTTTTTTTGGTGTTTCTTTTGATGAATGCCTCCATAATTTGGAAAAAGTATTAGAAGGACATGAAGAAACTAATCTGGTTTTAAGTTAGGAGAAGTTCCATTTTATAGTACAAGAGGAAATAGTCTTAGGGCATAGAATTTCATGTAGGAGGATTGAGGTTAGATAGTGCAAAAATTGATACAATAGCTAAGTTACCACCCCCCAACTTTGGCTAAATCTATTAAGAATACTTTGGGACATGTAGGGTTTTATAGAAGGTTCATTAAGAACAATTTTAAAATTACCAGGCCTTTAACTAAATTACTTGAGAAAGATACGCCATTGTGTTTTACACAAGAGTGTTTAGATGCATTTAATATTCTCAAAGAAAAACTAACTAATGCCCCGATTATGGTCGCTTTAAATTAAACTCCTCCTTTTAAATTAATGTGTAATGTAAGTGATTTTGTAGTTGGTGTAATACGTAGACAAAGGAAAGATAAGCATTTTCAATCCATCTACTATGTTAGAAAAATACTAATAGGTGCATAGAAGAATTATACCACTATAGAAAAAGAGTTTCTAGCTGTGGTTTTTGCATTTAATAAATTTAGATCATACTTGATTTTGTCCAAAGTTATTGTTTACATTGTTTATTTTGCTTTGAGATATTTATTGAACAAAACAGATGCTAAACCTTGACTCATTAAGTGGATTTTGTTGTTGTAGAAATATGACTTGGAGATAAGAGATAAGAAGGTAGTTGAGAACCTAGCAGTAGATCACCTATCCTGATTAAAAAACCCTAACTTAGAAAAGCTCGATGAAAAGAACATTAGCGATGAATTTTTAGAGGAGTACTTATATGTTATTGTGAATGTAAGTGAATAAGAGAATCCATGGTTTACTGACATTGTAAATTATTTGGTCGCTAAAGTCTTCCCAAAAGGACTTTATCATTAGCAAAAGAAGTTTTTCTTTCTTTTCTTTTTAAATTTAAAACACTACTTTTGAGAGAACACGTACTTATTTAGAATATGTGTAGATCGAATCATTAAGGGATACGTTGCCCACTCCAAGGGATGGCAGATTTTAAGGCATTGTCATCCTAGGCCAACTAGAGGACATCATAATGTGAATAGGATCACTTAGAGGGTCCTTGAATCAAGTTTTTATTAGCCTTCATTATTTAGGTATGCCTTCAAGCATGTTGAGTTTAGTGATAGTTGCCAATTGATAGGTAATATTTATAATGGGATGAGATGCCCCTAAATTTTATTCTTATTTGTGAAGCATTTGATTTTTAGGGCATAGACTTTATAGGTTCATTTCTAAATTCTAACGGTAATAAATATTTCTTAGTAGTTATAGATTATGTTTCTAAATGGCTTAAGGCACAAACCTTACCTACAAATGATGTTATGGTAGTTACTAAGTTCCTTAAGAAGTTATTTTCACATTTTGACGTACTTAGAGGAAGTATTAGTGATAGGGATATGTATCGAGTCTAATTTTTTATTTTTTACATTCATATTCCTAATCTAATTTATACTAGACTCTATACTCATCTAATATAAATTCTCGACTTGAACTAGGAACTTTATTTTATTTGGAGTCGCCACTTAACTAAAGTTGGGAAAGAATTACTGAATTAGAACTAATTGAGCGGATTAATCCTAATTTGGACAACTTGTTAGCGAAATCTCCTCTTTTCATTTTTGTAAAAGAGGGAAAGAAAACCAAAGTTTCTAAGTTCATGGGCTAACCTATTAAAACCTTAAAGTTATCATCTTATTCTTCTGAAATCCAAACCATATTTTAATATTTTTTCTTTCTTATTTTATTGCTGTTTATTTTGTTATTTTTTTATTCTATTTTATTTATTGATTAAGACAAACTTATTCTAATTTGGAAAATGATTTTTTTGTTCTTTTTAGAGTTACCCCATAAGAGTGCCTACATACCTACTATTCAAGATCAAATAAGTCGTAATTCACTTTTTATAAAAAATTTAGTAGGTTGATTAATTTTAATTATAGAAATACCTCAGATTTAAGTTTTTTACCATTTTCAATATTTTGGAAAAATCTAAGCCTAAGCTTTATCATTTTATTTTTTTGAAAAAAATTATGATTTAAGAAAAACCAATTTTGGATTTATTTTGAAAGAAAAAGGATTTTTCTAAGTAACAAAAATAATTCGTCATTTTTATATCCCTATTATTAATCTACTTCTATTTAATCTTAATTTATTTATTATTTTATTTTATTTTATTTATTTTATTTTTTATTTTTTTCATTTTATTATTTATTATATTATTATTTTTCTATTTTTCGTATTATCTTCATTATTTTTAACATTTTATAATTTTTTATTTTTTTCTAATATTATTTTTTATTTCATTTTAAATTTTATCAAACATAACATAAAAAAAACTAACCAAAATTCTAATATTTTCCTACTATTATTTTTATTTTTTCCATTTTTTGAATTATAAATAAATGAATAAACAAATAAATAAAACACAATAAATAAAATAAAATAAATAGAAAAATCCAACTTACTTGGGTCTGAGCGTAGTTCGCAGGTTAGGTTGGGTTGAATTGGGTCACGATAGTTGGAGGGTTTTCGATGACGACACTCCAACGATTTTTTTCAAGCGTTTGAAGGCAATTTCCTAGCTCTTAGGGGGTAGGGAAGCTACTGGTGGCGTTGAATTTCTTTAAAAACACCTCTAAGTGGTGATTTGATGCTTGGTTGGCGGTCGCGGCTTGGAGAAACTTTGGCGAGGCTTCAAACTCTCATATTTTCCCTCTTTTCTCTCTTTTGATCTGTCCATTAGCTTCCCCACATCATGCTTTATTTATAGGCTCTCAAAACTAATCTTGATAAGCTCGGATCTTCCTTGCTGTTGAGACCCATCCTCATCAGTTTTGTTTTTTTTTTTTTGTGTTTTTATTCGTGTTTTTTTTTTTGTTAAGATTAATGTTAATTTGATGGTGTTTATCCTATTTTAGTTAAAAATATATTGGATTTGTGCAAAAAATCGAATCAAAATGGCTGGATTTGATTTTTCCACTGCCGGCACCGATCTCGGACAGAGGTAGGAGATGATCACGCGCCCAACGCGTGCGCTTTCTCCGTCCAATCAACTACTAACACGTGTCCAAAGTAAAAAAGAAAAACAGGTGCTTCCCCTCACGTTTTGAACCTTTGACCTTGCACCCCTCCGCGTGTGTTGGGCCATGGTCCAAACCAGTTAAGTTAGCCCACTTTCTTGTTTTTTTTTTATTGAACGTAATTTGCATATATGCGTTGCAATTTTTATTATTTTTGTATTATTTTAAAATTCTAAAAATTTGTAAAAATTATTTAACTCATTTTCTTATTATTTCTACTATTATTTTCTAAAATTGATGTATTTTTCCTATTTATTTTATTTTTTGAATATTTTTCCCCTATTTTTGCTAAATTAGAAGAAAAAAATAAAAAAATTATAAATTAATCATTATTAATGATTAGGGACAAAAATGGAATGTTTACAATATGCATTCTTGTAATGCGAGGTTTAAGAAAGTACTTAAGAAGTATGGTATTATGCATAGGATAGTTACCCCTTATCATCTACAAACTAATGATCAAGTGGAAGCGGCAAAAAAGGAATTAGAAAGAATTCTGGAGAGTATCATAGAAATGATTGATTTGACAAGCTTGATAATGCTCTTTAGGCTTATAGGATAGTGTATAAGACACCACTATACACTTCACCTTATAGGTAAGTGTATAGGAAGGCATGCCATTTACCTATTGAAATCGGGCATAAAGCTTATTGTTGGCAATTGTGTTTAGGATTTTAATTTTTTTCCCTTTCCCTTTATTATTTATTTATTACCATTAGCTATGGGTCTGTATGAGTTGGACCTAAAGCCCAACAATCTCTACCTCTAACTCATATGGAGATTTCCATCACACTGGTTATTTGTCAACAAGTAATGAGTTTATTTTTGGGTGGAGCTTAGTCATCATGTTTGAATTGTTGTTATCGGTGTGGATCCTCTCTAGCTCAAGAGCTTTGCCTCTAATATATCTTGAATCCAATGATATCTAACATTAATGTGTTTTCATCTAGAATAGAAAGTGAGATTCATACTAAGATGTATCACACTCTAATTGTCACAATATCCAATTGAAGGCATACACAGGAGTGACTTGAATATATTAGAGCAATGGTCATCGAAATCAATTACGAGTGAAGACAATTGAAAAGGAATAAAAAGGGGAAGCTCTTTATGTGCACAGGGGATGGCATTGAGAAGAAGATTAAGATCTCTTTATCAATACAAACTTAGAGGAAATCGATTTCGACAAGTGACTTTCAATCCATGATTAGATGACCATTGAATCTCGATTGTGATAAAACATTAATCATTGGATTCGTAGTGTGGAGCCCTACCGGGTTGTTATTTTTGTTTTTTGTCAACCCTTCTTGGTTATTCACGGTGAATTTGCATTTTTGTGATTCAACGAATTTTCTTATATTACAATTTTATTGATATCTAGCGTTTTGATAAATTTTTTATATCTAGTAGTTGAACTAGTGAAAAATAACATTATAATCTCATTATTTATTTATAATGGAAGTTGCGTGTTGTGATCTTGTGGTTTTTTTTTCTCTATTAAGGTTTCTTACATTAAATTCTAGTGTTTGCTATCTTTATTATTATTATTATAAGAACTATGTATATTATTAAAAATATAGAAATTATGTATGTATCTATATATTTATATAAAAACTTGTAAACAAGACATTATATTACTATACATAAATAAAAAAGTTTAGTAAATAAGAAACTTAGTTGTTAATTAAAATTTATTGAATGATGTCATAGCTTTCTTCATTAAATAAAATAAAAATGGCATATATATTATAAGAAAGTTATCTGAGCTTTTAGACCTTTGCAAAGAGGTGGCCTATCTTTTGTTTTTGGATAAATACATGAGGCGAATTTCTCGACTTTGTGTTGATAGATAGGAACATATATCAACATTTAATTGGTTTGTAAATAATCAATTAAATAAGATAGTGTTATTTATTTTATTTATATAATTTAATAAAATAAAATAAAACTACAGAAAATAAAAATAGACAAAAAAAAAAAAACTATTAGTTATTACGGCTGAATGATACCGTGAGTCACAATCTAAAGATGGTGATGGTGATCACCTACTACTGTAAAGATTAAAAGAAAATGAAAAAGCTTTAAAAACCAAATGATTAAAGTTAAGCATGATCCTTTTAAAATAGTAAGTAGTCATTCGTTATCATGTATTGATTTTAGATTCACTATTTTTGTTTGATCACTTTTTGATTATCTTGAGGTGTGTTTTTAATAATTTTTATTTATAGTACTTACTTAAATCATTTAATAATTCTATAGACTAGTAAGAAAGTATCATGTGATCCTGATTAATACCAATTTAAGATATATATATATATATATATATATATTGTGTATTATAAAAAATTAAAACATAATTGACCAGTTTACAATATGTTTGTGTTTGTTATATTTTAAAAGTTGGAGTAGGAGTACAGTATCGATAGATTTGTCAACGTAATTAATAATTCATCTAAGATAAGCGCATCAAATTATGTAAAAATTATAATTGGATGACGTTACGGACAGGGTCGGTCTCGACACCGTAGATCCAGTGTAGCATCGGACCGGGCCCATACTCCATTAACACCTTATTTGAAGCCATGCTAGGTTAGGTTTTTATGGGCCTACTCTAACAAGCCAATCCTGACCTTGAGGTTGGTCCAGGCTCCACACGGTTGGGTGAGGCTGGTTCAATAGGGCACTTGTCTCTGCGTATGTGGATGGGAGAATTAGTCTTGGGATAAATGCGGTCGATACCCCAAACTAGGTAGTCAACTTTTTATTCATTTCAACATTACTAGTATCCATATATCTATAATACTAATATCCAAACGCGTTGTTTAATGTCTATTATTCTCTATGTTTTGTTTTATAGAACATTACTTCTATAGTTATATGTTTTAGATATGAGTAAACATATATATATATAGATCATGATATGTATTAATAAAGTTATTTTTAAGAATAATATTAAAAAAAAATCACCATACACATAATTTGAAACTCATTTTTTGGCAATTCAATTTGGTCTAACGGTCATTTTTGTTTAGAAGTATATTATACGCATAAAATGATTTGAATAGGGAATTACCATAAATTTGCTTCTATAGCCCGTTTCGACTCTAAAATACCGGTTTTTTAAGCAAACCCATCATGGGTTCATAGCTAAACATCCAATTATTAGCTAAGTCAAAAGTATTTACCAACTTTTTCCTAAGAGTTACCCAATTCAATATTCAATTATTAGCTAAATAAGCCTTGTCAATGCACGTAAAACAAAGCACTCAATTGCATCAACTCACACGGTGCTTATGGAATCCATTATTAGGGTATTTTCCCGAGAAAATTAAAATAAGCCAAGTATTTCCCCCTCACAAGCCACCACACTCACCTCAATGAAAAAGAAAAAGTTGGTTAAAAAAAAAAAATTTACTAGACAGTCAGCTTTATCAGATTTGTAAATTATTTGTATGCATTGGTTAAAGAAGTCCTTGCAAAAGAATGCTAGGCTTGTATCATAAGGTGCCTAGAACTCATAAAACTTTCGACGGTTTCTAGAACCAGTTTGCTATTTTTTACCTTCGTCAAAAGTTGAGATAAAGCCATTTAACCAGAACAAGAGGTTAACTTAGGTTAATTTATGCTTTACAGAGACAAAGGTATTAGTTTAGAACTTCCACAAAACAACCTTATGTAAGTGACCGTTGTTAAGAATTGTAAATTGTAATCCCTTTTACAACCGAACGAGAGGGACATGATCATGGGACTGCAACACAAAAATCATTTCGTTGTTTATATCCAGCTTCCCCTGTAAACAAACAAACAAATAAATAATTGTGAAACTGAACCCCAAGTATCATAAAAATTACTAATCCACGTCTTATTTTTATTCATGGATATTCATTATCAGGTACTTAAACTGTATGTTTCCTTCTCCACATATCATAGAAAAGCTGAATTATATGAGCACCCTGTTGATGTTGCCTGTTACAGAACCGTAAGGGAAGTGTGCCAAAAGGGTTAACACGAACGCTCCTTTCTCTCAAGTAATTTTGCTAGCCCGTTCCTTGCTTGCTGGAGGAAATGGGATTCGTATACCCATCTCGACTAGTAGAAAGAAAAAACAATCATCAAATCACACGTTAATTTACTAAGTTAAGCATAAGCCGCACGTGAATCAATTGCTTGAGGCTTAAAGGGGTTAATGGCTTTGTTTTCTACCTTAAAGTGTCTAAAGACTTTCGACATACTAGCAATTGAGTAACTTACACTACCTTAGCCTACTCTCACTCTTGAAATTATATCGATGCGATTAAAATGATCAAAATAACTTGTAAGTGTAAGGAGGACAAAAAAAAAAAACCCAAACATTGATTGTGTCATGAGACAAAATGTTGCATGGAAATTACTACAAGAAATAATAAATAAAATAAAAGAGCTAATAATCTATATAATAAAAGCACATCCAATAAAAAAGACTCTTATTCTAGCAAAGTAAGAGTTAGTAAAACTGTGAAACACTTCGCAATTGAATATGATTTTTTGATATCCCCTCATATAATTTATTTTTTACATCCCCATCCCCTCGAGTCTTCGACGGTTAATTAGATTCAACACTATCTTCCTTGAGTGTTGGATAGTTATTTGAGTTATTTGTTAACTTTCTTTGCTCAAAATCAAGGGGTCATGGACATTTGGCACTTAAGCTCCATTCTTGAAATTTAAGTTGTTTTTACATACGGTGCTTTCACTGTTTTAGCAATCTACGATAGTTTTATATTTATAATGACGATTGATCTAATTTATCATTCAAAGTTTCTAAAGAGTGGTGGGTATATCGATACATTAATCTAATTGTATACTATCATAACAACCTAACATCAATGGTTACTTTTCTACGGTGATGCTTGCCATAAACCCAGTGGTTCGAGCCTTGTTTCCCACTTAAGGCACTCCATGGCTATTTAGGTTTCAAAAGTATTGCTTCAATCATCTATTACTTCTATGTGGCAATACTTAAGCTATTGTTGTAATAATATCATAACTATATATATATATATATTGTCAATCTTTATTTTCAAAGTGTACATGATGTAAATATAGCCAACTCAAGGAGCCTTCACTTCTTACATGTTTTTAGCATTAGGTTTGCAACATTTTGAGGTAACTAAGTAGGACAAAGCTCTTTGCACCATGTTAGATTTGCAAACTAGGATTGGTATTGGACAAATCTCTTCTTATAGTATTAGACAAATCTCAAAATTGTTATCCTTTTCATTTGGTGGTACAAATATTTTGTGACAACGTAATATAAAATCTCTTAATAAAAACTCCAAATTAACATTTTTTAAATTTTTTTTAATCGATATCTTGTCATTGTCTCATTACCACCACTAGCACTATTATCACTACCATTATCATTACCATAAGTGCTATTATCGCCACCATCTTTAATATAATACTAGTACCAGGTTACCATAATCTTCTCCATCACTACATTGTAACCATCATGTCACCACTATCACTTGTATCATCACCACTACACCACCTTCGACACCACTATTACCACTTTTAATTTCTCATATGCTACTATTACTACTATTACTATCACTGCTACTACCACTATCGCTACCGCCACTACATTACATTAGCACTACCACATCTACAACTTCACCACCACCATGATTGTTGCAACTGTTATAGTTGCTAAATTATTAATACACATACACCATCATTGTCATTGTCACTTTTACAGAGCTACCACCCTATCATCACCATTGCTATTATTAATGGACTAATGTATTGTCACTATCATCGCAATGGTGCTACATAGGTGGTAAGGAGTTAACAATATTGATGGTGTAATGGTGGTGGTGGTGGTGGTAGTGACAATGTAAGATAGTGATGGAATGGGAAAATGCAATGAAAATAAGTATACAATAATATCAATAGTATGACACAATAAGAAAATACTATTCTAGATTAGTATTTATGAATAACAATAATAAAGAACATGTAAAAAAAGAAAGAAAAATTCTGTATTGTACTTAATGTACCAAATATGATACAAGAAATTCATGTCATATTATCCTCTTTATGCTCTGTTGTGCTATTTTGTGCTCTATAAACTATGACCCTAAGAATTTAAACTTGCTTCTTATTCAAGGCATGTCAACAGTTATTTAGGTTTCGTAAGAGTGTTGCTTCAATCATTTAGTTTATTGAAGTGGCAAAGTGTGATACCCCTGTGTGTTCGATGGGGGTTGTGATACCCTATGTAAATTAGTTATAGACTATTTTTTGCTTGAGGCATTATAAGTGGTATTAAAGCCAATTCCTTTTCAATAAGTGTTTGATTTTGGGACAACCAAAAAAGGGAAAAAATCTAGTCCAATTATAAGGTCTTGCAAGTTTAATGTGAGGGTGTGTGTGGAGGAGATTATACTCTATATGTTTAAAAGGAGTATTAATACCTTATATGAGTGGAAGCCTCATATAAATTGTGAGAAATATTGAGTAATGGTATATAAGGTTAAAAAATAAATAATATATCAATATTAATTAAAATTTTTTAGATTAAATGATTGAAAAGGAATCCATAAGTATTTATTGGTTTAGTTGTTAATTATTTTGATTTAGAGTGTTACACAAAGCTTGAGCTAGTCGTGCGAACATATGCCCTGCTCATATGCGCATGGATTCGGGCCCTATTTATACATATATCTTTTATGTCTTTGCTTTCAAAGTGTACATTGATGTGGATAAAGCCAGCTCAAAGCGTCTTTCCTTCGCACATGTTTCATTAGATAACTTCCCCGCACTAATTTAGAAACAAGCCCAATTGAGTAAATTTAAAATTCTCCACCAATTTAGGATTTTGAAGAAAAAACTGCTATGGCTCAGGAAATTACATTAGGCAATATCATTTGTATATAGTTAGTATATTGAAAATCACAGAAAATATATTAGTTTACTGTTGGTCTATTAGTTTCATATTAAAATAAATATGAAAAAGTTAGTCAAATTAGTTAGAATATTTATGAGGAAGTAGACCATCAACAGAATGTAATGTTAGGTTCTTGTCAATTGAAGGAATTAAAGAATGATCGGAAAAATCTCAAAATTTCCAAACTCTCCGTATACTCTCAATTTTTCATGAGTTTATCTTATCTTGAACATACACATTCATTACCTTTCCTACCCATTTTTTTTAATTTTTTTTTTTTATCCTAACAAAAGTTGGATGTAACATAATCTAGAAAATCGTAAAAAATTATAATAGTAAAAAAATTTCTATCATCAAAATATGAGTATAAGGGATCGCATCACCACATCATATATAAATATTGGGTCTAATTAGTATATATAAATATTTTCCGAAGTGCTTGGTCCAACGTCTTTTGACGTAATTGTAGAATCAAACGAGAAGCACTTTGACACCCAAAAGAAACCCCCTTAGCTCATAGAAGGCATCACTTTAGCTAAAACTCATCGTTCCTTGGTACTCCCAATGGCTAGCCCAAAATTCTCAAAAAGACTCAAGCAAGCTCCCCACAGAAGAAACAAAGACCTTCACAAAGACAAACCTCCATCACCTTCATGGACAATAGTAAGAACCTTCTTGAGCTTCAAACATCTCCAATCACAACATAGCCAACCGGAACCAACCTCCATAACCATGGAAGACTCACACTCAACCACAAAGTACAAGAAAATGAAATGTTCTGGCTCACTATGCAGCAACACAAAGGCCATCATCATCCACAGGACAGGAACATCTCCTACTGCTCTGAATTCTTCTGGTTCCAGCAAGTCCATGAAAGTCCCTCTTCAAGAGAACAATGGGGTTGTTTCTTCCACTCCATCTTCTCTGTCTCTGACTCCAAATTCCTCCACGGTTGGAGGTGGAGGGTCATTTAGAGGAGCGCCTTTCAGGAGGTTATCAGGGTGTTATGAATGTAGAATGGTGGTGGATCCTGTTCTTGGATTCACTAGAGATCCTTCTCTTAGAGCTAGCGTTTGTTCATGTTCCGACTGTGGTGAAATTTTCATGAGAACAGAGGATTTGGAGCTTCATCAGTCTGTCAAACATGCAGGTAATTTGTCCTTCTCTATTCCTCAATTTGTTTCTTCAATTAATCATTATTGGTATAAGTAAAAATTTTCAGCATTCAAGTCTACTTTTTCAGCCGTAATTTGTTTTTCATTCTAGAGCTAAGTACATGAGCACTTCTACTGTGACGATTTTTCTCGTTCTATGACTACGATTCTAAATTATCTTCTTCTTCTTCTTTTCTGATTTAATTTCTTCCAATCTCTTTTGTTAATGGTTTTGTTTTAGTTAATTATCGAAAATATTCCAGTGTTTTTACTATTTTTTACTTTTATTTATTTATTTTTATCTTCTTACGTTTTGCGTTCTTATGTTTTTAAAATGTGAAAAAAATGTTAGTAAGATGATAAAAATAGATATAGAATGATTTGTTAATTGTAACATTTTCATTTTTTCAATGTATAAGCATGTAAAGGGTAAAAAGGTAAAATAAAAATATGCAAAACGGAAAAGCTTGATAACAGGGGTATATTTTCTATAGTTAACTATTTATTTTTTCTCTTTCTTTCTTCTAAAGCTTATAGCCATGTGGGTCTATCTCATTATTTAATATACTAATTTGCCTGATTAAATGATATTCTTATAAGGAATGAGACATGGGAATTTTCCAATTATAAAATACCCTAAGCATGCTTCCTCGCTATGCTTCATTGGTCCGAGGCGCACATGTTTGTCCAAAAAATTATTTAACTTAATAATATATTAATACTAAATTTAAATAGGACTTCTAAATATGAAGAACTAAAAGAAGTCATAAGCTTCATGCCCAAAGAGAGGAAAAAAAAAAATTATTATCAAATAAATTTTTTTCTGCAGTATTCTCTTATTTTACAATGCAAATTCACTTTATTTTTCTGAACTGTTATTGTAATTGGAGAATACTACATTTATCTAGGTCACTCAGGATTTTTTCTAGCTGATCGATTGCATGGAGTAGAGGATTTTTCCATTTGGTACTTACTCATTAAATTATTGTACTTCCACTGAAGTTTGAAAATGCCATTATTTCTTGTCATCTTTTCTTTTTGTTTCGCTCTCATTATCTGTCCTATTTTGTTGTTTTTCATGTGCAGTGTCTGAACTTGGTTCTCTGGACACAAGCAAGAACATAGTGGAAATAATATTCCAATCCAGTTGGCTGAAGAAAAACACACCCATGTGCAAAATAGACCGTATCCTTAAGGTCCACAACACCCAAAAGACCATATCCAAGTTCGAAGAGTACAGAGATTGCATCAAATCCAAAGCCACCAAGTTTCCCAAGAAACACCCTCGTTGTATTGCCGATGGCAACGAACTTCTAAGGTTCCATTGCACCAAGATTGCTTGCTCACTTGGCTTAAATGGTTCATCAAATCTATGCAATTCATTGCCACATTGCAGAGTGTGTAATATCATAAAGAACGGGTTTAGAGGTAGTGAAGAGCTTATGGGGAAGGGCATTTTGACGACTGCAACGAGTGGGAAAGCTCATGACAGGGCGTCTGAGAAATCACTGCACGACGAAGAAGAAGATAAAAGGGCCATGCTTGTTTGTAGGGTTATTGCTGGTAGGGTGAAGAAGAACAATGGGGAAGGAAATCACGTGGAAGAGTATGATTCCGTGGCTGGAGATGTGGGGTTGTACTCAAACTTGGAAGAGCTGTATGTTTTTAATCCTAGGGCTATTCTACCATGTTTTGTTGTGATCTATAGGATTGGTTGATGTAATTTGATCTTTTTAATTAATTGGAATGATATTTAGAGAATCCTTTCCTTTTTTAAATATATCATATTATTACAATCAAAGGAGGAGGATTTGAACCTGATTAATTTTATTAAAAAATCAGTATTTATATTATTTGGTTATAAGAATCTTGATTTTTTTTTTCTTCTAAATATATAATGGAAGAGGGAGGGAAAATCACAATCCTATGTCTATCCCAATTTTTCTTTTGGAATTTGTATATACATTCGATGATATTTATGAATATTATATCTGCTAATTTTTTTAACATATAAGGTAATTAAATCCATAAAAAGAAGAAACTAGATGTGGATCTTACCTACTAACTAAGAAGTTAGTAACCACTCGTTTATATGTAGATGATCCCTCAGCCAATTAACTATCTGTCCATAGAATCTACCACTAAATCGATAGTACCAATCCTATTCTGCAAATATATATAAAAATTTAGTACGATCTAGAAAAGAATGATGCTTATATGCCTTTGAGTAACCTACTTTTCAAAAAGGGATGATGTATTGAATATATCTCACTTAATCATGTGTGGATGTTCATGATTTGTGGAATGATTTGCTCACTAACACACGGTTTGCATGTTTAAAAATATTTAAGAGGGTTTATCATATGGTCTGATGTGCTTGTAATTATCACTGGATGACGGTTAACGTTATAAGTGCATGAATCACTGAAAGATAAATGGCCCACACTAGTAATATATATCTACCCTAAACTCAGAATTATCGGATTATCATGTAAATTTTCCATTAGTTAATCAGTGTTTTATTCCAAAATGGTACTATGTTTTCGTTAAATTGATGGTGTAAATTATATTATATCACATTGGTGTAGTAGACAATATTGATAAGCAGCTATCTATACGTTTAAATGTGGCTAAGAGATACGAACACTTCAACAATGTAGATCAGCATGCATATAGAACGTCTTGCATGTAAGGAAAGCTCTTCCACCATACTTTTGCCCCCAAAAAAACTCACTTAATAATCTCTAAGTCTTCGATAATTCATACGAGTAAGCTTGGATTCACATTTTGACAAAAGTCACATTTGAGTAAGAGTATTTTTGGAAGAGAAGAAGCAAGTAGGAGTTCTATTGTATTTTATTTTTTTAATTGCTTAGTAGCAATGAGATGACGTCCTACTGTCTATAAAAGATGCAGCAAAATATTTGAATACGTTCTCATATTAGACGTTTTAAATGAAACCTAATGCAAGAACTAACTGCTCTAATATGATAAGATATTTTGCTAAACAAAGTGAATGTTGTTGCAGTTTGTTATCCTTCTCATATTTACTTTTTTTCCCCCTTAAATCTTGTAAAGTGTTATTTGCCGCCGGAGGGGAAAAGAAAAATTTAAGTCCCATGACATAATCATACCATTTAACACCAGTGTTACTTGTGGAAATACGGAACAAAATGTGGATCATTTGGATTATCAACATATATTTAGGATTAAAGTCTCATTGTTACTCTTATAATAGATGAAACATGAGAGCATTAAGGAGATCTCAAAGAGAGAGAAAATAAGCTATTTCTAATAATTATGTGATCTATCTATAAGAGTCAAAAACTTGACATAAGAATTGACAACAATCTGGTTTTATTTTCACAAGTCATGAAGTATAGTGATTTCATTAAGTGGGTGAATGTCATGAAAGTTGAATTGAAGTATATGGATCAAAATCAAATTCGGGATCTTGTTGAATTGCCTAAAAGATGTAAAAGGGTTGGCTATAAATTGGTCTTTAAGACTAAGTGAAACTCGTATGGCAATACTAAATGATAAAAAGCTAGACTTTTTGCCAAAAGTTTCACTCAAAAAGGTGGTATGGATTATAAAGAATTTTTTTCACAGGTCTTAAAGAAAGACTTGCTTGGGATCATTATGGCTTTGATGGCTTGTTATTACTTGAGGTTACACCAAATGAACATTAAAATCGCAATTATTAATGGAGATTTTAATGAAGATGTTTATATGGACCAACTTGAGGCTTTTCAACAAAAGGAAATAACTATATGGCGTGCAAACTTAAGTAGTCTATATATGGACTTAAATAGGCTTTCCACCGATGGTGTCTTAAATTTAATAATACCATAACATCTTTTGAGAGTTTGATGTATTTTTAAACTTGTACCAGACCCAACATTAGTTTTAGAGTTAGAATATTGGGTAGATATCAAAGTAATCCAAGATTAGATAATTAAAAAGCTATCAAGAAAGTCTTAAGATACTTGCAAGGAGCGAAGGATCACATGCTTAATTATAGATGGTTCCATTGGTTGGTGGAGATTGGTTATTCAGATTTAGATTTTGCTAGATGTATTAATACCAGAAAATCCACATCTGGTTTCTTATTCCTATTAACTAAAGGGGTAATCTTATGGACAAGTATGAAGTAGTCTGTCATTGTTGCATTGACTATGGAAGTAGAATTTGTGGCTTGCTTTAAGGCCGCAGTTAGTGGTTTGTGGTTTTGGGATTTTATTTCAAGGATTCAAGTTGTTGACATTACTAGTAGGCCACCAAAAATCTATCGTGGCAACTTCGCAATAGTCTTCTATTCAAAGAACGACAAGTATTTAAAGGATATAAAACACATGAAAATTAAATATTTTGCCATCAAAGAAGGATTTAAAAAACAGAGGGTGTCGAATGAACATATTAGCACAAACCTAATGTTTGTAGATCCATAACTAAAGGGTTACTGCTCAATATTTTTAGAGAGCATGTTAAATAAATGGGGCACTATAGGATGTCTTGATTAAATAATGTTACATTTTATTTACATGACATTTTTTTATCTCAATTAACATGTATATGAAATTTCATGTTTTCTATATAGTATATATGATTGAATTATAATTATGATAATAGGGTTTGTCCACTATAAAGACAATAAAGTCATGCCTTTGTTTATCTTTTCATTAAGTTATGAATAAATTAGAAACTATGTCATTATAATGACGTACAACTGCCATGACTCTAATTAATGTTTAACTTAATCATAATACGATATAATAGTAAAGTCAATATAATGAAAAGTGAAAACTTTGAATAATGTTATCGTGCACATTATATTTGTTTTAAATTATTAAAAAGCATGTATGAGCCAAGTGGGGGACTGTTAGAATTTGTGGCTTAATATGTGACTTTTTGTTATAAAGAGTCTTAATTTTAATTAAAGATTATGATTTATTACACCTAAGATGTCTTGATGGGAGATTTTTTTTATGGCTCATGATAGGTATATGAAATCGTATGGCCCTCTCCCTACCTTTTATACATAAGTGAATACTATCAAAATATTAATGATTCATCATCACAAAATCCATCACAACATTTAAGAGTTAAGTGAGGGAAATCATTCTCTTGGAGGAATAAGGGTAGATTGGGTGGATAAGGTGTCTTAAAGAACTAAGGTAATTTGCATTTTTCGAGACTCTAGAAAGGAATAGCATCATGGCTATGGATAAAGGTACATAATGTTATCTAGCAACATTGTATGAAAATCATAAAATTCAGAGATTTAGTAATTATTCATTAAAATAATCATGTCATGTAATTATAACATTTACTTATAATTATGACACCTTCCAACTTACTCCAGTTAGCGTATCTTGAGACTTAAGTACTCGTCTTATGCTCTAGCTTCCTCTAGATTCTCCTTATCATATATACTAATTGTGAGTAAAATACACTTCCACATCACCTTGCAATGCATGTTTTCTCTTTATAGCCACCATAAAGCTATTAATTAGGTTCTCCACCCTAGGATCGACATCTATATCCCTTGTAGTGAAATTAATTATTGTGTTTAACTCCTCTTATAACTAGAGTTATGTAAATGGGTTATGGTTCACGGGTTGGGCCATTTAACTTGTTTAAAAATAGGCTATGGTTGCATTTTTCAACCCGTTTAAAAAGTAGGGTAAACTAGTTCATCCTATTTAATCGGCAAGTTAAAGTGAGATAACTTGTTTATTCTGTAAGCCAACTCATCAAACCAAAGAAATAAAAAATATTTGGCATAATTTATTCTAACTGCATATCACATTCATAATATAATACTAAGTCACTAGTTCACTTTACTTTTAAACTTAATATAATAAACTATAAAACCCAAGCTGCATATTGTCATCATTTTCCTCACTCTTCTTTCTTTTTTATTTATTTTTATTTTTTCTTTCATCATCTTCACTGGTTTTATCTCTTAATCCTTCCACTTATAATATCCATATTATAAAGACATTGTAATTATAATATCGATATTATGGTATAAAATATCAAGTTAATTCATCTTTCTAATATTTAAATGATCTAGAGTTGCTATAACTTTATATTTTATACAATTTTAAATAAAAAATAAAATATATTATTAGTGAGTTATGGATTAACCGTAAAATACACCAATAAAATGCATAAATGAGTTAAGCTATATTAGCCTACTTAACATATCAAAACATATAAATGAGTTAAATGAATTGATTTAGTGGGTCGACTCATTTAACTCATCAACCTATGTGGGTTGGGTTAGGGCTAATAAATGCTAAACTATTTATTCAATGGATTGTCATAGCTTAGTTCGTTTAACCTACAGGCCAAAGTGGGTTAGGTTGAGTTAGCTCATTTAACCTACTTGCACAGTTTTACTTATAACCACCAAATCACCAAGAGAAATATTTGTACAATTAGATCACACTAGCCAATAGTAACCAACAATTTTCAACACACCAAGGGATAAAATACTAAGGAACAATCTAAACACATCATCTAAATTTAGTTGACCTAGATTCCACTTACATTGGTGATTTCCTATGTCTACCCATTGCCAGTTATAGAGAACTACTTTGCACAAGCCTGCAAATATGGAACCAATTCCTTCTACAATAGACATTAAATGAATTTTTAGAGTAAAAAATCCAATCTAAGGGTCTCCTTTGTCTATCACAAGCCATTAACAATAGATCACCTACCTCCTCAACCACTATTGCATTTGCAACTATTTTATCCTTTAAATCTTGAATCTATCCTTGATTCTACCTTTGTGTGCACTTTAACCTCATGTGCTACTTTTACTTACATTGAAAGAAAACCACACCATGACTCTTAGATTTGCCTCTTGAACCACCATTCCCCTAAACATGTATTCATCTTTAGCACTTATACTATATTAGAAACATCAATGCCTGTGTATCCCATTCCCCATTCTAACAATCTATTCTTTCTATAGATGATAGCCCTTCTAAAACCCCATTAACAAAGATTATAGGGAGCACATCATGATTGTAGGTTAGTTTTTTAGTCTTTAATTTCATATTCATATTCTAAATCATTAAGTAGAGGCATAAACCCGATGATTATATATATATATATATTCTATTGATGACTTCTCATTTATAAGATGCAATTGCTCATCCTGCTACAACTCGAGGTGATTTGTAGGATATTTGGTCATGTACAATGTTTGTAATCTCTTTCAAAGACCTACAACCATCTTTGTACCATTATCTCTTACACAACATTATTAGTTAGACTTAAATGGATCACCTTCAAGACCTTAATACGCTAGGTTCTCACACATTCTCACTTACCATAGACTAAAATTAAATCCATCACATCAGACTTCTTAATATTATACTTTATGATCATCTATATAATGTGTGGAAAACTCAATCACCAATAGGATATCTAGATTAAATTTGATTATAGATTATAAGAAAATAAATACAAGGATAAAACAAAGAAAAAGGAGAATGAAATTGGCATAAAGATTTTTCATGAAAAACCTTAAATATAGGGCAAAAATGACAAATAAAATGGAAAATATTCTATAATGTCTTGCATCCAGGTGTCTACTTTACCTCTGTCACAATTTGTATTACTTAACCATGGTGCTTAAAAGGAAGAAGAATGTTATACTAGATCAGGCTTTTATAACTTATAACCTGCATCACAAATCATATAACTCATAATAACATTGTGTTTTACCTTTTATGTCATAAACTTAACTTTCTAAGTTTGTAGTACAACCTTTTACTTTACAACATCATCCATAAGTTTTGATGACAATCTTCTATTTCAAAAAGTAAACAAAAAAGGCTTACTCCTTCCATAAGTTCAAGAGGGATCCAAACCTATGGTTACACCTATATATATATATATATATATATACTTTACATCATATCAAAAGTATCTCTTTTCACAACCTACTTAAACCTTTAAGTACATTAGGTTTTCCATCATAACTTACCTTAAAGATGTTACTTCAAACTATTTTACAATCTTTACATACTTAAGATGTTACATACTTCAAACTATGGCAAAATGTCTACAAGAGTAGCTTCTAACGCTCTCTATTCCCAAGCTAATGCCTTGATTCATCATTTAAACTTGTTCCCCCTTAACTTATAATGTGAGCTAAATGAGTTATAAAAAAAAAAACCAACAATGACAATTCAAGAAATACATCATTATAGTTACAATTGGAAATCTAAGTACAATCTCAACTACATATGCAACATATAAATGCTATGCTTATGCATGGGATATGAACTAGCTAATCTCCTAATTTAGTGGCCCTAGGGCAACTCATGAGCAACTAATCGAGCATTAAAAAATCAATTAGAAAGTGGCACTAGGTAGCTCTGTCTAAGCAATAAAGCAAGCAAATGCAACCTTTATGTTGCAAAAACAAGTTTCGTAAACCAAGCACTTTCATTAACTAAGAACGAAGCTTCTAAAAGAGTATGACCCTTAGGTCTTTTATGTTATGCCATGAATGCATTCATATAGTTTTAGCTTCAAAGCACATATTCTAAGAAAACAAGCTACTAAAGATAACATTTATTGAAGATATTTAAGCCATGACATAATATATATCTTCCAAGCAAAGATTTGCACATTTATGAAATACTAAATAGAAATCTCATATAGGATTCAACTTAAGAAAAATTTGATGAGAAACAGAATACCTAAGAAACCAAACAAAAAACATTCATTTCATATATAGCTAGCTTAAAATCTAGTAGTAAAGAATTTATATCAATCAGCACTAGCAAATCACAAGCATAATTTGATATAGAAATCCTAGATACTCACCTAGATAAACCAAAAATCTTATAATTGACACCAATAAAAGGAACCAAGGATTAATCTACCTATACAAGATCACTTGATTACACTTCAATATGTTCGTCTATAGTAAAAATAATATACCCTAAGGCTTATTAGGTTTTACCTTCTACTTTTATGGCTCGTTCACTTCACCGAATATAATAAGAAGAGATTAATTGTAATTCAAGAGGAATTGAATAGACATGTAATAGCTATTACATGTCTATCACTTTGTTTAGTTGATACAAAAATGCATAATGAATAAGAAATAAATTGTTAATTATATATCTAAAATTCTTATCATTTTTCACTTTTCAAAGTCATTATTTACTTAAGACATATTATAATAATAGGGTATTTATGGTAAAAATAGTAAATAAGTCATTGAATAGCAATTTATGAGTTGGAGACATGAATTGCTATTCAATATGTTTTTTATAATAGTAATTCATTGGTAATTATTATTTGGTGAAGTGAACACCATAATAATAGATTTATATGAAATAAACGGGGAATAGAATAGTTATTCCCTTTAAGTGAACATGCGATTGCTCTATTAACTTCTAATAATCATAATTTGTTTATTTCTCATCTAATTTTAATGTGCCATATATTGTTACATTGAAAATGCTAACAAAATATGCTAAAGTTTTAAATTGAACTAATATGGTAAAATAGCTAAGTTACCACTTTTCATGGCATTAGTTTACTCTTAAGTTATGACATTCATATAGTTAGCCAAAATTAACCCTATATTAGGTTTAGATTTCACTTAAAATCAAACAAATACTAACATTTTCCTTTCATTTTGAATTGATTAGTGAGTGTAGGTTATATAAATATCAAATTAAGGTCATGTAATTGTCCAATTTATGGTAAAATCAGACATAATTTACCAATTTAGCTAGTGTATGGCAATATATCCACTACGTTGCTTAATAAATTATATTTTCCATTTGAATAATCCCATGAAAAATATTGTGAACTCACATAACATATACTTTTAAATACTAATCCTTAGAAATACTTAAATTAGCTTATCATATATTTTAGCAAAATTCTCATCTTAGCCATAATTCTACTTAAAATTACCTAATTAATCTAACTTCTTTTCCAAATCACTCTTAACACCACAACTAGGCTTCAAAAGTCATTATGAATAAGATTCAATAAGTAATTTTATAAAAAAACTCACCATTTCCTACATTTTCAAAATATTCTAGATTATGGAAAAATAATTATAATAATTATTAAAAGCGTAATTTATTTACATGCAAATTAAGTTTAATCTATTAAGTATTTATAAACCAAAAATTAACTTGAAACTACATTGTTGAGGATTTCAAAAATAGATTCGAATTTAAATTTAAATAGAGCAATTTCTTAGTGACCTGCTATATTCACAATGAATTATATACATGCAAAATTACACTAAAACTTTTCCTTGAAAACAATTTTTCTTGATTATTTAAGTATATTTAATATTTTTAACATATTAAACAAAATCAAGTAAAAATTACGACTCATAGGCATATGGAGCTCCCGCCACCGTTGTCCACCACCCCCTGCTGGAAATGCTAGTGGCCATCCCAGAAGCACCTCAACCTTAGCTATTAGAATCCTGTTCGACCAGATCTTCTAGCAAACTTTTTTTCTATTTTATTCAATTTCTTTTAAAATTTCTAAGTTAATTGCTTGGCTCATCTTGAAGGGTTCTTATTGTAGTTATTGTTTTTGGAGAGACAAAGAGGCTGGTCTGATGGAAATTCTAAACAAAAAGAGAATTCTTTTTAATAATTTCAAAGTTCGCATTTATAAAAATATAAGTTGTGTATGCTAATGGCTCTTCCTTGCCACGTGTGTGTGTGTTGTCCTCAGCTATTGCCACCGTGAGTAGGGATTTGTGCAATTATTTTATTAATTTTCCATTTTTCGTCTATAATTTATTTAATTTTAATTAAATAATATAATATAAATGTATAAATATAATATACCTGTAGTGTGTACAAGTATATTAGTATACCCTAATGACATATTTTTCATATTTAAATATTGATTTCACAATTTTATTTGTTTCTTACGTTTTATTAAATTTCGGTGCTCATTAATTGAGTTTTCATTAAATAACAGACGATAATTTTAATTTTTATTATAATCAAATTAA
This sequence comes from Laguncularia racemosa, assembly GCA_037954665.1. NCBI lineage: Eukaryota > Viridiplantae > Streptophyta > Magnoliopsida > Myrtales > Combretaceae > Laguncularia > Laguncularia racemosa. The sequence continues at coordinate 2,815,592 of JBBMOL010000040.1, forward strand.
AAGCATCGATATTCTTTATTTTAAAAAATAAATTTTATAAAATTGATTTTTATAATCTCATCGTAAAATTCAAACGAAAACAAAAACCCTAAACTAGTAACTCGAAATGCAGGTATTGCGTATTCATCAATTCATTAATACATTATAAAATCACACACATATATTGCTGTCATGGAAAAACCCTAAAAATAAATCGGGATATGAAATAAGTTAGGTTGCAAACACTTAAAAAAGAGAAAACTATCGTGCAAAATTCAAGGCGTGCAATTATAACATGGATCCTTCTTTCGTAGTTTGCTGCTGTCCTTTATTCCCCACCAATGTCCTTTGCTGGCTCTATAATGGGTTCAAGCAATTTATTTGAGAAAATTCTCAATTCGATAAAATAGTTTTGAATTTCCCCTTTAGAAGTCTTAAGAATTAATAGCTTAGCAATTTGTCAAAAACTCCCAAAATCGGATATAGAGATGCAATTGGATAGATGATCATCGGACCTAACTCGATAAAAATTCTATAGGGTATTATATTATCTTAGGATTTTTATCAATTTTTGAGACATAACTCTGAATTTTGATACTATGAAAAAACCATTGAAAAATTCAATTCATTAAAAAAACAATATATAAATAAATTAACAAGTGTAGTGCTTTTAATCCGATGAAAAATCCTATAAAGTTTAGTACTCTTAACCTATACATTATACACATTTTATACTAATATATATTATATATCTTATTTAATTTTTAAAATTTATTTATATATAATTCGATTAATATAAATTTAATCCTACATAACTACTTTTTACTCTATTCTCTCTCTTATCTCATATAAATTATATAAAAATTCATCCATTCGAACCCTATTAAAGTGGATTTTGATATTAATAAAAACTATATAAAATTTTAAAATACATTAAATCTTAAAAAAACAAAATTTAAAATTTCATAAAACTCATCTCACCGGAGCCTCAAGCCTGCCGAAACGGAATGGCTCATCCGGTTTATTCGTTTTCCTTCGCAGTCACTGCCAAAATTGTATGCTTGACGTGATCGATCGATTCCAATTCCATCAGTAACCGCAATCACATGTAGATGTCTTGTCACTAAAAAAGAACCTATGATAATTTGATTTTCTGTCCTAATAAAAGAAACCCTCGTATTTTTAGCTGTTCATAAATTTTATTTTTAATTGGTGCTCTAGCTTGTGCGTTTTACCTCCTTGCTTTAACAAACGTCTCCAAATAATATAATTTTATGATATGGATTTTAAATGTTTCACTTTTGTGTGGCCGTCAATATTAAAGGAAAAAATACATATAAAAAAATCAATATTTAAAATTAAATTTAAATAAAAAGTTAAAATTTTAAGTAATTAAAATATAGAATCAATTTTAAGTAAATGGTTCAAATAAAAAATCAAAATTTTAAATATTTAAAATAGATTATTAATATTATGATAAATAGTTCAAACATGATAAATGATTTAAATAGAGTATTAAATTTTTAAGTAGTTAAAATAGAAAATTAACGTTGTGATAAATAGTTCAAATGGAAAATTAAAACCCTAATATTTTCCTAGTTTTAATCATTTATTTAAATCATTTATCATAATGTTGATCATTTATTCTAATTACTTGAAAGTTCAATCTTTTATTTGAATTACTAATATAATCCGATTCTTTATTTTAATCACTTGAAAATTTAATCATCTATTTAAACTTAACTCTAAACATTGATAATTTCATATATTATTTTTCTAATATCAAACCAAATTTGATCATCTATTTAAATTTAACTCTAAATGTTGATACTCTCATATGTTATTTTCTTAATATTAAACTATCATAAAGAGATATCATTGCTTTTTAAATAAATGATTTATACTCTCATATGTTATTTTCTTAATATGTATCATTAAATAGAATGTATATACCATAAAATATAAAACTCACTTGAACTTTAGGTCATATGGGATGTTTCAATTAATTTGGATCCAATCAATTGTAACCAGCTTACTAGTAGTGAAAAATGTTGGTTTATGATTACAAAAATAAATTGTGCAATAGAAATAAAATAACAGCAATCAAACCATTAATACTGTTAATAACACTGTAAGAATAAATTTGTGATTGGAATACAATAATGCCCTAGAAAACATTCACAATCCATAACCTAAATGCCTTATTTAAATATAGGAAAAATGGAGAATTTTTGTAGGACACCATCAAACTAAATTTGCTCCCAAACATTATTTAGTGATGGTAAAAAAAAATAAAAAAATAAAATCCAATACTCTTCTTTACTAAAAAAAGACAAGAGATATAACTCTTCCTATCATAGCGTTTGGTTGGCATTGGAATTCGGCACTGGACTGGACAAAATTTTTTGTCCTCCATTTGGTTGCCATCCTTGAAGCAAGTACTGGACTAAACACAAATATGGTACTGGACTAAATCAGATATTTTAGTACCGTGTATAATTCGGTACAAAAAATTCGGCACTGGACTACAACCCAATTTTTGCGAAATTCCCAATTTGCCCCTCAACGATCGCGTGTTACTTTCCCTCTTTGTTTTACTCGAGTGTTCTGCCTTCACTTTCCGTTCATTCTTTCTTCTCTAATTTTTTCCCTTCATCGCACAACTGCTTCGGACGAGGAACCACGACAGCTTATCAGCGCCGATCCTTCCACCATCAGGTTTGTATGCTTCCATCTCTTCTGAAATCGTTGATTCATTAACAATGTTCGTCGCATGGTTGTTCGATTTTTCCATGTCGTTGTCGCTGGTCCTTCTCTGTCGCTTCTTGTATGTTCCCGCATGCTTCTTGCTTAGATGGGGTTTAGCTGGTTAATTAAGTTGCTTAAGGGATAGGGTTTAGGTTAATGGATTTTGATTTTAGGGTTTAGGTTAATGAGCAACGGTATCCACTTCGGAAGTAATGGGTATGGACTTCTTCTTTACGATGGATTTAATGTGAAAGCTCTATTGACTAGAACGGTAAAAATGATAGGATCTTGAAATTAGGTTGTTCTTTGGGTGTTGCTGTTTGATTTTGTTCTCTGAGCTGAGGATAGAATTAGGGTCACTTGGAATGATTCTAGGTGCCACGTCTTAAACAAAGAGGAAGAGGAAGCTCTGCATCTATGTAGAGTTTGGGGATATTTAGTCAAATGGATCCAGATAGCACTGGATGTTGCGAATGGCCTCCACTATCTTCACAATTTCACCAAACCTGCTTACGTGCACAAGGATATTAACAGCAGTAATATACTACTGAATGGTGATGTCAGGGCAAAAATTACAAATTTCACTCTTGCACTAGAAAGAAGGAGGGAAACATCTGGGTCTTCCTTCATGACAAGTCATGTTTGTTCTAGAGGTTACACACCACCAGAATACATGGAGGCAGGGCCGGCAGCTGTGACGCCAAAGATTGACATCTATGCTTTTGGAGTACTGGTGTTGGAGCTAATTACAGGGAAGAATGCTGTTTTTCCATAGGATGGATGCGAAGTGCTGCTTTCAGAAGAAATTTCATCCATCATGGAATTAGAAAATGCAGAATACGAGCTTCATTGTGTTCTTGATCCGAGATTACAGAACTGCAGAAGTAAATTAGCTTCCAGATGGTGAGGTTGAGCTTAAGCTGCTTGGAGAAGGAACCAGAAAGAAGACCGGGTATGGGGGAGATATTGTCAACCCTACTTAAAATTTAGGCAATTTTGAAGAATCCTTAAATGGAAAGGATTGTATTTCCAGGTAGCAGCTAGAAGATGTAGATCAGTAGTGGAGATCAGTTCAGCTTCCAGAAGAATAGATGATCTTATTTTCTCCGACAAAAAATAAATGATCTTATTATTAAATGAAAGTAGTTCTTATTCTGTCAATTATTACTTTCATCTCACAGCCAACATACATGACTGCTTTGCTTGGAAATTAAATAAGTTTAGGCACCAATGGACCACTCGCTTAGAAGATACAATGCCTACTTTAAGAGCATTAAATCATCCCAATTAACATATATACACTCAATGGACCACTCCGCCATCCTGACTTTATTGATATTATGTAGCATATGATGTTGTCCATTATGTTTTGTATTATGAAAATGATCTTTCCATCCCAACGTTACACTTATGGGTCGTTCCTTTGATATTTCCTATAGATCATGGATCAACATGGATTTCTGATTTGTCTTCTTGGATGGAGAGTCTATATCAATATGCTTACAATGGCGGCAACTGGTTTCTATTATATAAACTTTGTTTTGAATAGGAGAGTAGAGAGGGGTGTATTGAATGAGCGAGCAATAGCTAGATATGAAACACGTCGAGAGGTGATTGATTCACTCATTAGTGGGAGTGATACAAATTGTTTATGGGAGTTAAGGATGTGTAGGAATAGTTTTGCACATCTTTGTGAACTCATTAGGGTACGAGGGGGAATGCATTGTAATGGACGAGCAACAGTTGAAGAACAAGTTGCGATTTTTGTAAACGTCCTTGCACATCATACAAAAAATAGGAGTATTCAAGTCAGATTTCGTAGATCAGGTGAGACTGTTAGTAGAAATTGCCATCAAGTGTTAGCTGCTGTGTTAAGGTTACAAGATATCCTACTTGCAAAACCCAACCCAGTACCAGAAGATTGCATTGACGAACGGTGGAAATGGTTTAAGGTAATACAATTAATCTTTTCGGTACCTTCAGTTAATCAATGATGATCATGATTACTTATATTACAATGTCAAATTTATTTCTGTTTCTTTGGGAACATATTAGGGTTGCCTTGGAGCATTAGATGGTACATATATTGCAGTTACGACACCAGTTGCAGATAGACCTAGGTATCGAACAAGGAAAGGGCATCTTGCAACGAATGTCATGGGTGTATGTGATCGTGACATGAAATTTATCTACATATTAGCTGGCTGGGAAGGGTCTGCATCAGATTCTAGAGTATTACGTGATGCAGTCATTCGATCTAATGGATTGAGAGTTGCACCTGGTAAGCATTTTAAAAAAGAAAAATGTTTTCATTTTATTTATCCAGTTCAAATTTTTCATGTAAATTTATGCGGTTACATTTCATTGTAGGTTCATATTATTTAGTCGATGGTGGATATTCCAATGCGCCAGGATTCCTTTCCCCCTTTAGAGGGAGGCGTTATCACATTCAAGAGTGGGCTACAAGTCAACGTAGGCCTCGAAATCGTGAGGAATTATTTAACTATAGACATGCAAGGGCAAGAAATGTTGTTGAGAGATGTTTTGGAATTTTGAAAAAACGATGGGGTATTCTAAGGAGTCCATCATTTTATCCCATCAAAATACAATGTCGAATGATTTTGGCTTGTTGTCTATTACACAACTTCATTCGAATGTACATGCCACTGGACCCATTCGAGCACGCAGTAATTGAAGGAGATGAAGTTCCAATTGGAGAAAATGGAATTGATGCAATTGAAACAATAGAACCTACTGAGGCATGAACTGAGATGAGGAATACCTTAGCACAAGAGATGTACGATGAATGGAGAGCCCGCCATAGGAACTAGAATGTCACTGATTGTTGTACTTTCTTTGATTATGTATCTTGGATTAGTGTCAGTATTGATTTTTCGTTATTTTTATATTATTGAAATCATTTGGTTGTCCAATTTTCAATTTTATGTTGTAATGTAACTTGAAATATTCTATCCACTGTTTCTATGCATGAATTACATTTTATTTGTTTGGTTTTTGCCTTACACTATGCATTCGTTTACAGTCATGGATAGTAGAGATAAAAAAACTAGACGTTGTTGGAGCCAAGTTGAGGAAGATACGTTATTGATAGTGCTGGAGGAATTAGTCGTTGAAGGATACAAAGGAGAAAATGGCAGCTTTAAGAATGGGGCGCATGAAGAAGCTTTAAAAAGAATAAAAAGCCACATTCCAGAAATCAATCTCAATGTCAGGCAAATTGTTAACAAAATGAAGAGGTGGGCAATGAAACTGGCAGAGGTTGTTGACATGATAAATACTAGTGGATTTGGGTGGGATGATGCCAAAAAATGTGTTATTTTTGATAATGATGCAGTTCTTGCTGAATACATAGAGGTAAAATCAACATAATGTTTATTTTGAAATAAGCTCATTTTTTTACGTTAATTCTTTGTTGTTATAATAACCATTTCTATTGTTTTGTAGAAACATCCAAAGGTTGCTAATCATGCCAACAAGGAATTTAAAGAGTTTGAAAAACTTCAACGAATTTTTGGAAAGGATAGAGCAACTGGCAAACGAGCTGAAACACCAGCAGATGTGATACAGGACATGCAAACTGATGGTGAGGATGCTTTTGATGAAGAAATGGAGTCAGAACAAGTGCCACAGTCTACTGAAGCCTCCAGCTATGCCTCACGTGATCCATCTGTGCGACCGACTCGCAAGCGTCCGATGGCAGAATATGCTACAGAATTTATATCTACGTTTCAACAGAGCATTAGAGATGTTAGGAATGATTTTGCTTTACTTGCAGGAAAAATTGCTAATCCTCCTAGGGACGATATTGTTGCAGAGTTGAAAACGTTAGGATTGTCGGAAAATGAAGAGTTGGATGTGCTTATGCAAATGGCGACAAATCCACAGTATGAGAAGTTTTTTTGGAGGCTCGAAGGAGAACAACGCCTAGCATTTGTTAGGCGAATTATTGGTTGATATAAAACATGTTTGTAGTATTTATGTAATTGAGACTTCTTTCATTGGCTTTGTATTATCAAACCTCTCTATCCTCGTTTAGTACCTTCTATGGTTAAATCAGTTTTTGGATTTTGTAGAAGTTGTAACCTTATGTATCTCCTGCAACAGAGTTGGTAGGTTTTCTATCAGATGTAGTTGATAGGTCATAATCATATAAACTACTTTGACTATCGAAGCATATGATTATTATCTTATTTATGTCATTTATGCCTTGTCCTTATGAAATATAAAAGTGATTGATTTTCTAATCTAATCGATCTAATTTGTGGATAGATTTTCTAATTTTTAGGTCTTTCAATGACTTGTTTAAAGTGGTTGATGGATATGTGGATGGTTCAGTGTAAAAGTGTTTCATGTTTTCAGTGACATATTCAAAATCATAAATAATGTATTATTTCATTAAATATAACATATTTCCTATAATATTTAATATTATATATTAAACCTTCAAATTATATTTTTTATAATAATATGAAATATATAAAAATAACTATGATATAAGCAAAATTGGCAAAATTATCAATTTTACTCTGTCTAGTCCAGTCCAGTACTTTGCAATTTCAAACACTGTACAGCACAAAAGCTTTCTCTAGGGCAAAACAGTCAAATTACCTATGTTCAGTCCAGTACTTTGCAATCCAAACACTGGACAACATAAAAATCCTTGTCCAGTACTGAACAAACCAAACGTGGTACAAAAATTTCTTTTGTCCAGTCCTTCATTTTTAGTCCAGTCCAGTACTCCTTGTTCTGTCCAGTACCAGTAACCAAACGGTACCTATATGTTCTTCAAAAACATTAATATTGCACCCATTATGGGTGCTAACTAATCAATGTCCAAAAATTTTAAAAGACTGTAGAAGGTCTTTATGGTATCAAGAACAAAAATAATATTGTGTTTGGTATCTTTTTAATACAAGTGAAAATGAAAAGAAATCTATGAAAATGAAATTAAAGAAAATAAATAAAAGGGAATATAATTTTTTTTTGTTTAGTTTTGAAAAATGAACATAAAAGGAAATTAGTGTAAATATTTCCTTTTCTCATGTTTGGCTTTAGTAAAGGAAAAAAAAAAAAATAACCAAACTAAATTACCTTGTAATTCTATAAGCAACTCTTTTAAAGATACTTATATTCGTTTATCCATTTTTCTACTAACCTTTTGGTTAATCTCGAATACGGATAGGAGTTAAAGGTGGATACAGATGGGAACCTTATTTTCACAAAATTCACTCCACTTTCATCTCTTAGTAAATAAATTACTTCAATCTCATTTTTAATTATTTACTTCTTTCCATCCAAAGGTAGTGTAGGTATAGTGTATACCTTTTTGTTTTTTTTTTTTTTTTTTTTTAACACTGGAAAAAACGGAGCACAGTTTATATGGTTAAAACATTAAACACAAACATAATGAACTGTAATTAAATGATACATTTCGTTATTTTTGCATTATGAAGCTATTAATGATATTTAAATTTCTATAAAATAACGATTAGTTTTCGGTAAAAGCGTGTAGTTTACGCTGTTTGCATAGAAAGACTCGAGCACAAAATGGAATGACATAGGAAAGCGACATAGCGATGCGAGAGGCATTGGGTTGGACGGTGTGTAAAACATCGGTTTCTGGACTCTTGCTACTTGGTCTGCCTGTATATTATTGGTGTTTTCTGGGACCATTCCTTTAAAGGACCTTTTGACTGACTGACTGACATGTTACCAACAGACCATTTGTACATATCATTCTACATTCACATCGCCATATTTGGAACTGATTAGACCCAGATTACTCACCATAGCAATAGGTCGTGTCTGAAAGCAACGAAATGATTATCAAGAAAGAATTATCTCAATAGCACACATTAATCTACCAAAAAGTAAAAAAAAATTATTATTATTATTTTTTAAAAAAGCATGAACAATGAGTCTAAGGTCGGACACGGAGAAGTTAGAAGACAACTATTAAATTCCGATTTAAAGTAGTAGTTTTATCTTGCAAGGATTAAAGATTGGATTGCTATTGGTGCTTGAGCAAGCAAATGCCTTAAAGTAGCCGAGTCCATTGTTGAACTTTTTTTTTTTTTTTTTTTAGTTTACTATATAGGAGTTTTCCACATCGGTCAATCAGTAATAAAACTATAACAAATAATAAGATAGCTAACAAATCAAAAGCATGCCTAAAATTCCAAATTGTAAATTTAAATATTTTTTTATTATAAAAAATTTGTGATATTGAATTGGATAAAATATTTTATTATTTGTTTGATTTGTATATATATATTTTAGTTATTAAATAAAAATGATATTAAAATATTGAATAAAATACTTATATTTTGTACTATCTAAAATATGATATAAAAATCAAATTTATTAAACAAAAATAAAAAAATCTTTATTTAATATTTTATATATTATATTTAATACAGTACTTTATATATCTAAACAGTAAATATTACAAAAAATCTTTATTTAATACTATATACAATAAAAGTGATACAAAAAAGTTGTACTATCTTATTTTCCTTATTCTGTACTATCTAATTTTCATTGTATTGTTTAGCACTGAAATCTAAACGCTACGTTAGAGTTATCAACAAACCTATAAAGTGAATTTTATTTACTATAAAAGAAAAAGAAAAATATCTTTGCTCAATAAATATTTGTGGTGGTTTCGGTTAATGATTTTTTTCTTTGGGTAATTAGTTAATGAAATTGTTATTATTAATCTTATTGAACTTTTGTTAATGGAGTAATGGAGGAAGAGTAAAAAACACCTCAAGAGACTTATAAACCTTTTGAGGAAAATTGGTAACTTTCTAGACCGTTTGAATTAGTAGTTGTTAATTAGCTTATTGTGATTCCAAATTAAAACCTTGAAGTAAGAAGCTAGTGTATGTTTGAACTTGTGAGATGAATTAATGAGATTTTTTTTCTTTTTCTTTTTTCTTTTATTTGTGTGCATATGTGTGTTTGATGTGGTGGGAAAACTAGGCAAAAGAGTAATATATACTAGTTTTGAATCTAAAATAAAAGAAATCTAGACATTCATGTTGATTCGGATTGAAGGAATTTGGGTTTGAGTTAATTCTAAATGCAAATTAAAATGTTCTAGTTCTTTTAGGTTCAATCAATTAAACTATATATATTTTTTTAATAGATCTCATTATAAGATAACTTTTTAGGCATTCTAATTTACCATTTGCAATTGTTATATATGTAAAAGATTTTAATTGTCTTGATCAAATGGATGTATGCTAATTGTTGTGTGATGCTTGACTTGTTTATCATAGAACACCTATTCCTAGTGTTGAATAAGAAATATAGATTATGGACCAACCTACAGTAGCCATTTTAATTGACTAAAATACTAGAATGAAACATTTGGGTAAGCTTAGAGGATAGTGGCACAAGATGCCTATTGCCTAACGTAAAGTAGGACTTGTAGGCTATTGTGATAGATCTTGTTCTCGATTTTGATGATGATGAAATCATCTTTAATTATTAATGAATAAAATCATCTTTAATTATTAATGAAGTTTTTTGACCGTTTAACAATAAATTCATAAGTAAGATTTAGTTTGAAGACCCTTATTACAAAATCATAGGAAATAATCATAATAAGTAGTTTTATCTCACTTGTATAAAAGACTTGTTATTTACGAAGCTAGATATATTATATCATAAGTTTTGCTGCATTGATTCATGTGCAAGTATTGTAACTATTATTTTGGATCTCCTAAGGAAATCTAAATAGAAAAACTTGGTGGATCTAATTTTAAATCTAAAACGTGTTTTCGAAATTACTTTCAAAACATATTTCTTAATATATAAGATATCTATTTATCACAATGAAATCTACTTTGAAATGCTAGATTTTCATTAATAAAGAAAATTGTATTTTTGTCTAAAGATTATTTTGATCAAAGGAAAACACAAATCAAATTACTTTTGAAGGAAAAACTTTTTGAATTAATGTCATAAACAAGCGGATATTTAACAGGTTCTGTAGAGGATTTTCTAAATTTTATGTGGTATCGTAAGGGATGGACTAAAGGATTCTTAAATAGTGGATAACATCTAGTTTGGTCTAGAATCGGAAGAGAGGAGAGTAGATAAAGACAATTAAACTCCTCTAGATATCCTTGTGTATGACATTTCTTATCCTTACTCCCTTTATTTTCCATAGAACTCATGTAATACACATCTATAGTCATGTATTCTTGTAAGAAATTGTTAATAAGATAATAAGAAGGAAAAGATTTTAAAATTTAGTTCTTATATTCTGCAAGTTCTTTTCATCTGTAGGTTGTGGATCAGGCTTCAGCCAACGGTGTCTGAGGCTTAATCACGATAGGTTTGTTTGAGAAATCAGAATGGACTGGACTTTACTAGTTAGGTTTAAATGGTACGGAATAAATTAATAAATTGAAATTGATCATTAATTGCTACCTCGTATAAGACACAAACATGCATAAGCATCACACCCACATAGTATATATGTTTGCATTTGGCTAGAGTTAAGTTATCAGTAAGCTTTATGCTGATTATTTGGGTATCCAATCATTATTAGGTTCCAGTTATTTGGAAAATGGTCAAAATTAGAGAGTTAGAGCATTTTGATGGATAAACCGTAAGTAATAACATGTACTAAATTATCACATGTTTAGACTTGAAATGTAACAAAATTATTTTGAAACTTTTTAGGAGACATTTTATGAAGTACTAAATTTATAAGGTAACATCATTTAGATTAGAAATGTAACAAAACTATTTTGAAAATTTTTACAACAGGATTTAGGAAGTACAAGATTTATAGGTAACATTGTTTAGATTTGAAATGTAACAAAACTATTTTGAAACTTTTTAGGACACGGTCTAGGAAGTACAAGATTTATAAGGAAAAATCATCTTATATATATATATAATGGATAATATGATAATTACTATTAAACTATACATTTTTTTTTAATTTTATACAATAGGTTTGAAGTTGCTAAATATTATCTCAATTAAACTTTTACTTATGAAATTTGATCCTTAAAATTTAAAGTTATTAAAGACGATACCTTGTTAGTTTGCAACCTTTATTATATTTGAATATATGTTGTGGCAAATAATAATTAGTTAAAAAATACAAGTGTATGTAAAAGCATAACTTAGCAAACAAAAGTTTGATTGGATATTAATATTTATAAATTTCATATTTCAGTTGTATAATTGAAAAAAAATACTCAAACCTTATACAGTGATTTTAATATTAATCGAAATTGGATTTGTCCCAAAATGTAGGAAAAGAAGATTTGTAGGCTGAAATTTTTTTTAGAAGTTGTTCCCGATCACAACCACCTGAGCAGATTAGAAGAGGAATGCTAAAACACCTATTTTTTTTAGGAAAATGATTGGCATGCGTGTCTCGAGAATTTACTTTTTCTCCCTCCACTATATATTTGGGTGAAAAACCCACCCTTAACAACTCACGAGATGCCAAAAAGTCGAATAGATGAGTCAAAGCTTGGCGCCGCATCAAGGGGCAATGAGTAGGAGGAAATTCCTTTGTGCCTCCGCAGCTTTTTACAGTGAGCAGGGTAAAAGCTAAAAACCATGCTTCATAAAAGCTGATGGCATCGTCAAACTCTGAGTCTCTTAAATGATTGCAGATGGAAGGTTTTCACGCATGGCTCATGAGAGAGACTCTGTGTTTTCTGTGTTCAGTCTGCCGACTGATCCAACAAACATGGTTGTGGTGGAAGCTGAAACTGACGTTAACTCGATTTGATGTTTATGTTAATTAATGATTACGTTATGGTAATTGAATCCAGTGCATACTCCATAGGCTGTATATGATGTATTAAAGTTATAAGACATGAAAACAAAGAAGAATATAATGATTGGGTGGTGGGGGGGGGGAGGGGGGGGGGGTGGGGAGAAGCTAAAATTTGCACAATTTTTTTTTTTTTAAAGAAACTGCATATAAAATTAGCAAAGAAAACTAATTTTATTATTTTATATACGAGGATGTAAGAGAGATGAATTCAAATCTAATCTTATCTCATAATCGAAAATATTTATAAGAAAAATTATATACTAAAAAATAAATGTTTTAAATTAAATTCAAACAAAGAACGAAACTTTTCAATAAAAAAAAAACTTTTAAGCGATTCAAATAATAAATAAAAATTACATAAAGTAATGAAAAATAAGGTAATATTATCACTAAGAAAGTTAAATCTATGTGATATAGCATGTTTAAAACACAATACATTCATCATTGGATGCAAAATTTTCATCCTCTATCTCAACTTAGTGTGATAATCTATTTGCATGCTTAATAATGTTCATTCTCTAATTTGCACCATTTTACTAATATACATCACTTATTTGAAATACTAAAAAGTTTCATTATCAATTTAAACTCTACCCCAAGCATTGTTTCTTTTGGTGTGTAGTTTTTCCAATATTTTTATATAAAGTTCATTGTTTAAGAATTTTGAAAATTTTAGCTTTTTAATTTCCAACCTCCCTTTGATATATTTTAGTTGATGAATATGGAAGGACTCATTAGTATAATCTGAAAAGCCTAAGAAGTAAGAAAATGGACATAGGATTTTTTATTTAACAAATGGTGGACTAGACGGAAAGTGAAGATTCAAGAGGGATAAAATCTCACTATCAAAGGCATTTGTTATCTAATGAAATAAACTTTACTCTCTCAATCTGATGAAGAATGATCTATACTCCCTTCTCATAAAATATAACATACGTAGTTGCTAAAATAAAAATTACACATGTCACTAGCAAGATAAGTATATTTGAGGCACCAAAAAAAAATAAAAAATCTATTTATAATGTCCAAACAAGTGCATTACTAGATAACAAGTTGTATCACACGGGTGAGCATAAATTTGAACCAAATTATATCAAAGTATCTCTCAAAAATGGGTTCATATCTATTATTGCCATTAAAAACTTGCCAATTCGCATGTTTGCTGATGATAAATCGGCAATCTATATTTTGACCAATCCCTTTTTTATGAACACACAACAAACATATTGAAATTGCTTACCACTTCATTCAAGATTTTATTCAATGATCTGAACAATTGTGTCCTATTCCAACACTAGTCAAGCCATTTGTTGCTACGGATCAGAGGTATATTTGATTTTGTGTTATCCTCTTTCTCGCATGTCTTGCTCCTTTGATGTAGTTATGTGTTTAATAGTACTAATTTTCAGTCTATGTTTAGCTTCGTTTTGATCTTATCTGCACCTGACTTACCGTTTGTATTATAATATTCGAGAATAACCATAAAACATTCATTGATCAGTGTTACCTTCGCAATTGCTAAACGCAAATCCCATCCCATCCGATGTGATCGACACACATGTAATTCATATTTCTATTATCTATTTCTAAGATATTTTAATGATACTCTTATTTTCAGTGGTGGGTCTTCCGCTTGTAGACCTGTATTAAATGCTTCGATGCATGACAATATACAATTCACAGGATGAGACGAATGGGAAACCGATGAGACATGGGGGTATCATTTATGTTGGCATGTGGCAATATGAATTCACGCCCCGCGAGTTGTAAGCATTCAACTGCAAAACTCTCCACCATTAATGCACAAAGACAAACGAGACAGAAAGCATTCAGTATATAAAGGAGATTCCACCAGAGTCACTAAATAGTAGTTATGCTTTTCTATTATGATCTCCAAAAAAAGAAAAAAAAAATTATCTTTATAGAGCTATCGATAGTGTTTTCTTTTTTTTTTTTTTTTAATAAATAGTAAATTGAGAACCATTAAAAAGGTAAAAATGACGATACAATATGATGATTTTGAGTTATTGCATTGCAGAATTGTTCAAAAACTAAGATGCACAACCACGCTCTTTGTTAAATGGAAACTCATTCTTCAAAATTAAGTGCACAGATAATAAGAACTACGAACAAAGGGAACATGAATTATAAGTCCCAAAAACCTCCCATTGAAGGACTTGATGTCAGCATAAATACACAATAACTAGCTTTAGTGCTATCAACTGGTACTTTGTGTGCTTTATCTACATTCTTGCTAGACTTCATACCCCCTATGCAGGAAGCAAACCATGTATGGTAGAAACTAGAATGACAAATACTGCGGTAAACAAAATTGGATATGCGTAACTCACCTATACAATTGCGACGGCTACTACTTGCTTTGACACCATAACAAAGTAACAAAAAAATAGCACCACTGTTAGATCGATAAATGAGAGTGAAAAAGAATGGAAAAAGCAACAGCTCTACAGTTTGATGAAAGCTTTCTTATGTGTGTGCTATCTACTGGAGTGGTTGGAATTAAGTATATTTGATGTTATTGGATAATTTGGGCGATGAATTCTCCAGCTGCTGGATGCACCTGCATTCTGGTAAAGGATATGTATAGATGGAAGTTTTCCGATTGAACTTTTTAACCCTGGGAATGATCATACCCTTGCGATCATTTTCCCTGAGCATTGCTTCCATCTCAAGCTTAAAGTCTCTCCAACTGCAAAGAAAAAGATAAATATTACCAATTTGGAGGGGGAAAAAAAAAAAAAGAATGTCTATGAGCTGGAGATTTATGGGCAAGTTCCCTTTGAACAGCTTACATCGATTATTTACATTACACAATGCTAAGTATACATATCCTTTATCCTATTATTTTTCGGCACACAGAGAACGGATGTTTTACCTCAGTGATTCTAATCAGAAAGGGATAAAGGGAAGGGGCTTTGGAGTTTGACATTCAGAAATGACTGGGAGAAAGTGCTTTGCAGGCACTGCTCTAGCTAATTCTAAAGCAATGCTGTAGTAATCATGCCAACCCAATTCGTCTACCAAAAATCCTTTATACAGGAAGGGTGCGGATACCAGAAAGTAGAGGCGTTTCTCCTACAAGACTCCACCTTAAAGATATGCTCAGTTATAAAATGTCCCAAATCGTAACCTATTTATGGTTTTGCTTTCATCAGCACCCCGCATGCTTGCTCTACTCATCAATGGCTTGAGCATAACTGATTGAACGCTAAGAATATAGTTGGAGATGCAGGTCTATCATATCAATATGATCAGCATCATTACATTTGGGTGTACTTACTCTAATGGCCTTGTTTTCAGTACAAACTGAAAATTAGTACCTAGAGTCAGATGTGATAGACTACAACGTCAGAAAATAAAACCGTAGGTTTCGATGGTGCTGCTTTAATCTGTACCTATGCAAACAGGGCAAAAGGAATGGAGGACTTCCAACTTCTACTGCCAAGTAATAATGACATCGTTTTTGGGGCTGTGGACAACAACTGGCACATCAGCTGTTTTCTTTCTTGGAAATTTTGTGCTAGTAAGATGATATTGCCACAAGTCAAAGAAAGTGAACACTTTGTGAATTTGAAGTAATACAGGACTAATTCTAAAGTATGAATTTTACGTTCAGTGTTAGCGCTTTCGAAAGTCTTTTCAGTTAGTATGCACCAGATGGATCCAGTTAATATCATCAGCCAGCATTGAAGATCGAAATGAATGAAAATGAAAAAGAGAGCGTAAGACAAACTATTGAATCGTAAAAATAAAAAGGGGGAGCTAGCATCCACTAGTTTGATCAAAATGAAGAAGTTATTAATGATGATAGCAGAACAAGTCAATCTACTATGCACTATCAAGTAATCAATACGATGCATAGGAACCAGCATAGTTTCATCAGCAACAGAAAGCATATAAATATATATAAATCAACAGATACTGTCAAAGATCATGGCATCTTTTTCAACGCACAAAAAAAATGGAGTCATAAGCAGATGATCAGGCGCATAACTTGGCAAAGTTCTACCTTAGACACTACAGATGGTGGAAAGAATGGTGTTTTATAAAAGAGGAATAAAGTTTTTGTAAAACATTTCAATGAGGACATTCAATGCATTCCATATATGGATGCCAAAATATTGACACCGAGTGAAAATATAAGCCAATCTTGGGTGTCACTATAATAGTGCCTTTGTTTTGTATGTTATTGTTAAGTAACAAATATAAAGGCACACAAAATCTACAAGCTTAAAACTTTTAGAACAGATGGTTTTGGTATTAATATTAACATGGTATCAGAGAATTAACAGTTACATATATGCTCATCTGTCTGTATTAGTGAGAGAGAGCCATCAGGTAATTACCTGATAGTTACATTCTGCAGGAGAAGAGCAAGCTTCTGTTTATCTGGCTTAATTGTCTTAGAATGACCTTCATGCATAAATCTTCGATGACCCATCAAAAAGTGTGGAAAGTTTCCCCCTTGTGTTGTTATGAAGACCTCACTAAACAAGCATACTGTATAATCCAGAGCTGCTAACCTTGAAGAATAGTCCTATCAAAAAGGAAAGGCAGTGGTTAAGAAAGGCCTAGATGAGGAAACACCAAAATGAGCAGTGTTTGATTCAGTATGGTAGAACAATTTGTTTGTGTGTTGAATAATCAAAATTACTTAAAAAAAAGGAAAATATTGACATTATATACTTTTATCGAATTCAATAATCTCATGAACACAGCACAAGCAAGACAAAAAGGATGTTATATTAGAGAAAAGTTGGACGTTTTGGGCATTTGGCCGGTTAACATATTATCAAATGCTAAAGGAGCAAATGAGAATTTCACTCAACACCAACCATACAGGTAATCATCTTATCCTACAAATATAAGGATGAGAAAATGAAAATAAAATCAACTAATTTGCACTGCAAAGAGAAAGGGTGAGGTAACCTTGAAAGGAGCAAGCTCATCCGGGCTTGCAAGGGATTCCTTTGTAAAAATTAGAGGAAACATTTTAAGCAAGGGGGCTAGATATCTTTCTGCATGGTATATTCTTCCAGAGGCCAAGTATATGGAAGTATTGTTATCAAATCCCATACCGCGCAGCATCATTCCGACCTATGCTGACAGGAAAAATGTTAAGCAGAAGAGTATATTAGTTAAGCCTGGCTGGAGTCATGATAACAGACACTGATAGCATAGATTCAGCCATAATGCTCAGCTACAATGTTGCCCGAGACGGCAAAATATACTAACAAAGACAACCAATGAACTGTATTAATGTCAGGGTCTAAGGTCTAAGGTGAAAAAGTAGCTCATCACACATATGTACCTCCAGAGGAGTGAGAGGGCATTTTCCATCAACACGATTAAGACCAGGACTTATAACACGGTCTTTCCTTTTAAACTTTCCTTTCCAATCTTTTTCTCTGATGGAATCTAACTCAACCTTTTCAGCTTCTCCTCCTTCATAAATGCAGCACGAGAAGGCCACCATATCCTACAGGTCACCAGAAAATTTGGCACTGAGAAGGAGAAAATCTCCAAATCAGACACACTAGAAGTCTGATTTCACTTTCCCAGACAGCTATTAAAGGAACCAATGTTACCTCTTCAAATCGAAGGTGGATGGACACATACTTCCCTTCACTGCTCGAACTCCTCTCAATCATTCGAGCAACTAATTTGTTTGCGAGTGTCCTTACAGAGGAAGAAAATCTCAAGGCTCTGAAGTTTGCAAGACATCTTAGGAACTGAATGTGAGGGGGGACGTTCATGGATAACCTATTAGCGAACGGGGCGAGTCTGATGACCCTGCATTAGGCATCAAATTCCAAATAAGAGATTTTTAGGACGTTTGTTATACTTCACATCAAATCAGGATGAATGAAATCATAGAATTACAAAGAAACTGACATATATTTTTTTCCTACCCTTGTTCCTTTAAGAGAGGATAAACTTCTCCTATATAGTATTTTGTGGTGGCCCATGCTGGGATGCGTAAGTTAGGTATGTTTGTGATGTTGTGACCATATCTTTCCATCAGCACCTCAGGCAACTGTTGGACTACTTTCACATGGCCCTCAAGTATGGTTATAAAATGATCCTCATCATATATATCTCTAAATTCACTGTCAACAGATAACAAATCAGACTCAAATTTCATTGTAAGAGATCATTCAAAATAATCTGGAAAAGCAAGATAGTCAAGCTAGCTATTGCTCTCGCACACAGCTTAGGCTCAAATGCTTGTATGCAACCTATCTTTTACTCTTTTCTTTGTATAGAACTTGGATAATACCTTGGATCCCTCCAAACGCTATTGAACTCGAAGTGGGGGATGATGAGAATAGCATTTAAAAGACCAGCAACTGCAACAGCATTGCAGATCTGAAAGCGAACATGGAGATCTTTATTCCACATAAAATGTGAATGTGGAGCTTCCTAAATTCAATTTAGCTTTTCAAAACAGACTATACTATCACATGATTGTGACATCTATAAATAGAAAGCAACAACTTACTGCAGAGCGCTGCTGGTTTAGACCGCCATTTGCTTCAACGATTAAATACCCACTCATTCCAATGGTTTCTGCAAGACTTAAGTATATATCATTATATGAAATGACCCATATTGCAGGTAAACATAATTTATCTGAGGCTAGACTTCCTACATGGAAGAGGAACTTTGGCTGGATGAACTTCCACAATCCAAATTACATATTTTTTCCAAAACAGAACAAAGAAGATGGTATTATAACATTGAATAGCATTTTGATTTCTACATCAATTTCAAACCATGCAATTAAATGCAATTTGAAGATGCAAGCGAAGAAGGGAATTTTAAGATTGGTTTGTATAGGCTGAATATCATTCAATGACAAGTTAGCATGACTTTGCTTTTAGTTTTAAAGACTTTCCTGGCTTCATTAGTGAATTCTGATGAATAATTTGTAGAAGTCACGACATAATGAGGAAATATTGTTTTACCATGAAGAAGCTATCTACTCTTTTATAAGATGGATGCTTACCTTTGGTAGGGCTGGAGTTTCTGTAAATCTTATCTAAACAAGGTTTATGCTCTTTCAGTTTCCTTCTGTATGTCCATATAGATTGTAACTGCAATAAGTAACAATATATCTCATTGAGAACTGGTCAACAAAGGTCAGTAAAGAAGACAAGAAAGACCTGTCATGTCTTTACTGATAGAAAAGCGTATAGATCCCAAATAAAAGAAGCTTTAACTTTACGATATGCAGTTTGGGTTCTTACATAAACGGATTAGTACAAATCAATCCGACATCATTCAATGCAACAGAAACTTTATGCTGTCCTGAACCTCTTGTATAGGTAAGAAGCAAAAATAATTCAATGTTAGAAGATAAAGAATGGTTTACTGTTTTTCATTATGTCATCTTATGTTGACATCTGCGAAAAATGCGCATGACGCAAAACCAAGGATGATGACACAAAGGGTCACTTCAGAATCTTAAAGGAATTCTTGCAAGTTTGCAGTTTGCGCAGCAATAGAAGAGAATTCAAGGATGGAATTGGAGATCAATATTTTGAAAATATGCCATAAAAATGACCACAACTATCTTCTGATTGACATTCATTACAAATACCAGATATAGCAAAAATGTCACTTTATTTCTAAAATGAGAACAGACATCAACGTGCTCAACTTTGCTGAGCTATTTGATAAATACACATTAAGTTAGAGAGTGAACAGTAACTTCTCTCTCCCAAAAGTTGATCAATCAAAAAGTTATCACAAAATAAGAAAGCTCCTTCCCTAATGCCGAAACAGCTTAAACATTTCTCAAACAGGCCTAAAAAGATGACCAGGTTAAGGAGCAATAAAATTATATAAAGCAAATATATTCAAAACCAAAACATAATTTGATAGAGAGAAAAAAACAAAAAAAAGCAGGGAACAGTCATTTCCTCAAAGGGTTAAAAGATCACTTTTTTTCTCTATGCATTACACCAAGTATAGCTTGAAACAAACTGAAAAGTAGAACCCATTTCGAGAATTCATTTTAGTACAAGCCAAAGAGCAGAAACTCCTCAGACTTCAAAAGAAGCAGAACTAAACAGACCAGAGCTACAAATGCAACTTAAGAATATGAATTTCACCTGAATTGAAGAAGAAGAATTGTCAGCCTCTAGCTCAGGCCACAACTTCTCAAAGATCTGATGACTTCGATACTCAAAACCAGGGGGTGAAAACAAGCCCAGAAGAGAAGACCATGGTCCCGTACACATGAGCAGTCCCGAGAAGTACATAACTGGAAGAACCATCAAGTACCGGAGGTTCCGCCGGAAATTGAAACTGGGTCTTGACCGTAGACGTCTCCGGCACCGGCTGACGGTGGAGGGACGCCGTGGTGAAGGTGGTGGACTTGGAGACTTGCTGCTACTGCTGCTGTATCCATTGCAGCAGCTTTTGCTAGTCTTGATGTCCTTGCTTGTGTTTGGTTTGCACATATTGATATGTCACCATGCAACAACAATGTGAGATTCCTGAGTGAAAGACGGTGGTGTGAGGGGAAGAGAGAGAGAGAGAGGGAGGGAGAAAGGACTGTACTATAAAGTGCAACGTGCCTTTTCCTGGGAGAGGGAGATAGATATGAAGGGAGATCTTCCTGTTCAGAGTTTAGTTGATGTCTTGTTTAAAAGCTTTAAACATTATTAGAATGTATTTATTTATATATATATTTGCATTTTTTGTGTTATGTAAACGACAAGAAAAATTAGTGTCTGCCATTGCATTTGGTGCTTTGGTCTCTGGTCACATTCTTTTTCTCCAATAGGTTACATTACATGGTATTTGAGATAAAGCAAAAATGTTTCAAGCTATTGGAATTTGGACACGCTTGCTTTTCTGTAATAGTTTTTTATCCACACGATACATTGGCTTTTTATATTAACTTACTTTAATGTGGGTATTTATCTATCTATCTATAATATAACTTTAATCGTGTCATGAAAGAAACTGCTTAACGATTTTCATTAATTTTTTTTAAAACAAAATTTGAACTGTTGGCCCGTTACTTCCATGTGTAAATGCAATTAAATCAGATCATCCTTAGTTATTTCAGCATATTCCCTAGATAAAATGTGATAAACATTATATATTATAGGATGAGCGGGTAATAGGTATTTATCTTAATCTCACTCAATTGGGTAAGTTTTGAATAAATATTAAGAATTATAAATTAGATTTCAAATATAGATATTCAGAAACTTACTTCTATAAGATAAAATGCGAGCATAAAATCTTTTTATTTTAAAACTTATATTTTAAGGTATATAAAATATAGATTCTAGACATCTTATATTTATCTTATAAAATATTATTAATAAATAAATAATAAATAATAATATTATAACTTTTAATAATAAATGTTTAAGTAAAATATAAAAAAAAGAGCTTAAGTCCATCAGTTAAAACCCCAAACAGTTAAACCTAATGCTACCTTTTTTATTTCCTTATTCTTCAACATTTTCCTTCCTAACTTAAAATTTTTAATTCTTTTACTTTATTTTTTCTATTTGCTAAATAGTAAGATTGTGGAAATTGAAATAATTAAAGTTAAAAAATTATTTTTTAAATTTTTTATTTTTTTTATAAATTTCACAAATTATGTATATTAAGAATTTATCATTCATATATAAATTAATTTTTTTAAGTATCGCATAAACATAAAATTTATGAAAAAAAAAATTACAATTTTGATGGAGTAACTTATAGGTTTTATAGTATATAAGGTATAAGGTGATTTTGAGATGCTACAAGATGGATTTCGGATTTAAAAATTAGGATTCTATATCTTAAAAGATAGAGTATGACCAGAATCTTTATATTTTATTTACTTTGTACTCATTTCCCTCTAATATATAGAAGACGTGATAAAGTTTTTATGTGGTATCACGTTGAATATAAATTTTTTCTATTTTAATTGGATGTTATCTTCTATGTCCTTTAATCATACAACATCTAATACGATTCTCACTTTGTATTTTTATTTGCACATGATAATATTTGTTTAACAAAAATATGAGCATATGAAAACTTTTTTAATGTTAAGAAACCCATATGGTGTAAATATTATTTTTTCTTGCGAGTAAAATTGGTTCGATTTTTTTTTTCCCTATGAAGCATATAATCAGAAAAATAAAAAAAGGAAGCTTTGTGGTTTCTATCGCAAATTATCGTGTTTAATAATCAAATAATAAAAGCATACTTGTTACTTCCCTTTTTATCATCACAAACTCTTTGATGTGTATAATCTACCAGATATTCATAAGAAAAAAAAGAAAGAAAGAAAAGAAAACGTCAATCTTCATCAAGCGGCATATTTAAACACGTTGACCTTAAGGAAGAAAACAACTTGATAATAATAATATTTTTTTTAAAAAAAGGGGGCGATTGCTAGTAGCTACAACAAAAGGGGGTATTATCAGAAGGAGGCAGCTAATGAAAAGGAGAGAGATGCTTGAAGTTTCGTAGTGTAGTCTCTAATTGTGAGGTGTGATGCTTGTGCCCCAACTTGCAACCTAGGGAAGGTCCATAAGCATGTTATATATGGTTGCATCGTCACGTTATTTATTTCATTTTCACGTTGCCAGCTTGACGCTCACTCTTCTTAGTATCTTGCAATTACTTTATTTTATTTTTTGGTTTTGGGGTAGGGGGAGGAACATGTGATGTAGATACGAAGTTATTTGGAGTTAAGTTTTTGAAGGTTTTTATGGCAAAAGAGCTTACTTAACTTGGAAACATGGGTAATGAAATGACCTTGTTAGTATGTTTTGGGTAATTTGAGTACCTCTTTTCTTTCCGATATTTAAACAACTGTCTACTTGACCACATAAAAACCAGTGCCAAAAACCAAGGCCATGAACCTATAGTAACTCCTATCGTCCAGCATAGTCACCAATAGCTGAACAATAAGTACAAGTATGGAGTGGTAAATGGTGTTAATCAATCGCGATCATCCCTTATTTTGTATTAAAGTTGTATTAATATCAAAAACACATAAAATTTATTAGAGATAATAAATAATTAGTTTATATTACAATTATATTTATTTATACCTTAATAATTATGTGTTTCTCATATGGTATGCTGTTTTAGTTTTATATTTTATCTCAATGGTTGTATTTTATTATTGAGTTCATGTTAATATTATTATGTCATGTCAAAAATTGCCTAACCCTAATAAAATAAAATGAAAGGGTATTGTTTCCATGCGCCCGATAATTGAAAATCAACATCATAAGAAAGCGGGAGGGGGAAAAAAATAATAATAGCAATCAGACTGTAAACAATAGATAAATACAATGCTTAGGAGTTAGGATTCTAAATGCGTAATGGATATTCTAAAGTAATTCTAGTCATATGGTTGAAAAGGAATTCTTCATGGGGTGCATGTGTTGATACCACATAAACACAAACAATAAAAAATAAAATAAGCATCATCCGTGGAGTCTATACTTAATGCTCTTCATGTTTATATGAAGGTTTCAAGCCCATTATACAGTCCACGAATCTCATAGTACGCTAGAAGTTGACTTCTACATGTGCTTCGTTTAATGGCCAACGAAAACAAGAAGTTAACTTCCAAGCATGGTCGACCATACTTATACCGTCCACATGTAACTAGTTAGTTTTACGGTAAAGCTACTATCACTCTAATTAATAAGATAAATTATGTTTTTTTATATTATAAAATAAGTTATTCGATAATTATATTAGCACTCTTAAATCATTAATCAAGTTTAATTATATTTTTAAAATCCCAAACTATGATTAACCTCACATAATTTTTGTTTAAAATATATAAATAACTACGGAGCACTGATCGGACTAGCAATAATATGTATGCTGGCTGGCAAAGAAGCCAGAGAGCCAGATAGTCCCTGTTGTGCCTATCGGGGTCATATCGTTGTTTTGACTTCCGACTGATCCAAAACATATATATAGAGTAGGGTTATACCATTTACGGTGTCGTTTGCCTTCAGTCCATTTGTTTTAATAGTGTCCACATCTACATGTTGACGTGACCCCCACTTTCTCGGTGCATGTGCATCTAATGACCACCTTTCATTTAAAAAATATTGGGACATATATATGATGTTGATGTATGCGTTGGGCACGATGCTCCATCCTTTGTTCTTGATGTCGAGGAAGTCATGGCAGCTCACAGCTCACTGTACAAATCATTAATTTATCGAATTTTAATTCTCCAAGAATTTTATTATATTATTTAAATGTAAAAATTAATATACAATCTCGTTTGTTTGTTTGTTTCTTTCTTTTTTTTAAAATTAAGATTCCGATTCTCAAAATGATTTCTTATTCTTAAAATTATTATTTCACACTTTCTACCTCTCCCTCATTTTTTTTGTCCATTTGTATTTACAATGCATTTCTTTTTTCTTTTTTAAATTATAAGGAATCAAATTGTAATAATTAAACCTAACCCCATTTTTAACGAGGAGTTATTTAATGAGTTATTTAGATTATCACATCAATATTTTAAATAATTCTTTATTTTAAAAATCTTTTTTGTTTTATTAATAAATTATTTTTAAAAAGTTATTTAGTATTTTTTTATTATTTATGGGTTTCATTTTCTATTATTTATACACTTTAAAAAGTAAAAAAGAAAAAGAAAAAAGAAAAAATTAAAAGCAGAAGAAGTAACGTAAGGCTGCTTGCAGAAGCAACTTGACTACTTAAGCTTTAGTAATTAGGTTAAACAACCTTCATTACCGATGAAATAGGGGTGCGTTACATTGAAATTCATGCAAAGCAACCCAATAATGGTGCCCTAAGAATAGAACTCAAGCAAATGCAGTAGGATGTTATCATGCTTAACAGCTTATTATGAAAGGAATATGAGGTTACTTCTCTGATCTAATCAAGAAATCATATTTTGTCTATATTACCAAAGAGAACTATTTGGGAGTTCTAGAGAAAAAGAACATTATTTATTCACATACGATCTTGATTATGGATTATTTATTATTAATTTTTCCTAACAATAAATATATTAATATATATACATATATATTTGTTTTTCTTTTTGAAATTGTTGTATTAAGTGATGCGAACCCTAATTATTAATATAAGACCCAACGATCAATAAGGATTTAAACCTGAGAATCGAAATCGAAACGTAACCCGACCCCAATCGAACCCGTCGATTAGAACCTAAGCTATCCGGATATATTTCTCCAAGCGTTTAGGATGAAGAAATCGAAGGAAGTTCTATTTGCAAGAACTAAAGAAGAGAGAATTCTCACAAGAAAAAATTTCATTCAACTTGATAAATCTGTCCTTTCATATGACAAAACAAGGTGTTATATTCGAAATATCACATAAGCTGGCGGCCTAAATGCATATATGGCCGGCTTTGAAATAACGGAAGAAAAGAGAAAAAGAAAAGAAGTTCTACGGATGTCTAGGCCAGCTCTACGCCGGCGGTGCAGATTCCAAGGCTGGCAGCCTTAACCCACCGGCGTTGCTTCCCTCAAGGCCGACCAAGAAGGCCGGCTCTCCTTTGCCGCTAGGCCGGCGGCCTTCCCTTGACACTGAAGGCTATCGTTTCATCGTTGTTGGCTTTCGCTTCGTCCGTGCTTTGATATATTATGTTTACTAACTCGGGACTTGAATTAGACTTGTGTCGACCTGCTTTTTGCTCTTGGAGTTCCATAACTAATCCTTGCAAGGCTTCTCCCACTCATTTAGCTCTAGCTCTTGTCATTGGACCTCCAATACCATGTAGTGGGCCATTAGACTTTGGCTCGTGAACTCTTGATGCTACTTGATCCCCATCATTCCCCTTTTCCTCAGAAAGATTCATCCTCGAATCACTTGCATCATACAGAGAAAGGTCAGAAATATTAAAAATTGTGCTTACATTACCATAGTGACTTGGGAAGTCAATTTTGTAAGCGTTGTCATTGATGTGCTCCAACACTTGAAATGGCCCATCTCCCTTGGGGTGCAACTTAGATTTCCGCTGTTCAGCAAATCTCTCATTTCTCAGATGAACCCACACCCAATCTCCTGGATAAAAAACAGTCTTCACACGACCCTTATTAGCCTGTCGAGCATAATGCTCATTTTTCTTCTCAATGTTGTCGCGAACCTGAGCATGCAATTCCCTTACAAACTCTACCTTTTTCTTTCCATCAAGATCAACAAACTCGTTAACAGGCAAAGGCAAAATATCCAATGGAGTCAGAGGGTTAAAACCATACACCACCTCAAATGGAGAATAAAATGTAGTGAAATGCATAGTCCTATTATATTCAAATTCTACATGTGGTAGACATTTCTCCCATTGTTTCAAATTCTTATGAATCACAGCACGCAACAAGGTTAAAAGAGTCCTATTGACTACTTCCGTCTGACTATCAGTTTGAGGGTGTGCAACAATAGAGAACAACAATTTAGCGCCTAGCCTATTCCACAAAGTACGCCAAAAATGACTTAAAAATTTCACATCCCTATCACTCATAATGGATTTAGGCAAGCCGTGCAACCGTACAATCTCCCTAAAGAACAAATCGGCAATATGTTGTGCATCATTAGTTTTAGAACAGGCAATGAAGTGAGCCATCTTACTAAACCTATCGACAACAAAAAATATGCTATCTTTGCCACTTTGAGATCGTGGTAACCCTAACACAAAATCCATAGAAATGTCAGTCCAGGGTTGATTAGGCATAGGCAATGGAATGTATTCTCCATGGGGCATTACTCTGGATTTGGCCTGTCTACATGCAATGCACTTGTCACACACAGTTTGCACATCATGCTTCATTTTTGGCCAATAAAAATGTTCATGCAAAATATCCAAAGTCTTTTTAACACCAAAGTGTCCCATTAAACCACCCCCATGTGTTTCCCTCACAAGCAATTCACGTACAGAGCTTTTAGGCACGCATAACTTATCTTTCTTAAACAAATATCCATCATGCCTATAGAAATCAGAATATCCAGACTCAGCAAAAGCAGCCCAAATTTGACCAAAGTCAACATCATTCTCATATAACTCCTTAATGAGTTCAAACCCAAGCAATTTAGTTTGCAAAGAAGTCAAAAGTGAATACCTTCGAGAAAGTGCATCAGCCACCACGTTCTCTTTTCCTTGCTTGTATTTGATCACATATGGGAAGGTCTCAATGAACTCCATCCATTTCGCATGCCTCCTGTTCAACTTACCTTGAGTTTTCAGGAACTTCAAACTCTCATGATCAGAATGAATGATGAACTCCTTAGGCCATAAGTAATGTTGCCAAGTCTGCAAGGTCCTCACCAAAGCATATAGCTCCTTATCATAGATTGGGTAGTTTAATGTAGCACCACTGAGCTTTTCACTAAAATAAGCGATTGGCTTGGAATCTTGCATCAAAATACCACCAATACCTTTCCCGGAAGCATCGCATTCAATCTCAAAAACTTTTTCAAAATTAGGTAAAACAAGCAAAGGTGCATTAGTCAACTTACCTTTCAAAGTCTTAAAAGCTTGCTCATGCACTTCAGTCCACTTGAACTCGGTGTTCTTCTTAACAAGATCATTTAGAGGAGCAGCTATGGAACTAAAGTCCCTAACAAATCTCCTGTAAAAGCTTGCTAGCCCATGAAAGCTCCTGACCTCACTTGCATTCCTTGGTGTCGGCTACTCTCGAATCGCCTTCACCTTTTCTTCATCTACAGCAATCCCCTTTGCACCTATGACAAAACCAAGAAAAACCACAGTTTCCATACAAAAGGTGCACTTTTTCAAGTTCGCATACAATTTGTTTCCTCTCAAAGCAGTAAACACACTTTGCAAATGTTGAACATGTTCACTTAGAGTTTTGCAGTAAACTAAGATGTCATCAAAGTATATAACAACAAACTTCCCAATGAAAGCACGAAGAACATGATTCATTAACCTCATAAACGTGCTAAGCGCATTTGTTAATCCAAAAGGCATTACCATCCACTCATATAAACCATGCTTAGTTTTAAAAGCCGTTTTCCACTCATCTCCCTCTTTCGTGCGAATTTGGTAATAGCTATTCTTTAAATCAATTTTAGAAAATAAACAGGCACCATGCAACTCATCAAGCATATCATCAAGTCTAGGGATAGGATGTCTATACTTAACTGTGATCTTGTTGATTGCTCGACAGTCAACACACATTCGCCATGTTTCATCCTTCTTGGGAACCAAGATGACAGGAACTGAACATGGACTGAGGCTTTCTCTCGCAAACCCCTTCTCTACCAGATCATCAATTTGCCTCTGGATCTCCTTGGTTTCCTCTGGATTGGCCCGATAAGCTGGTCGATTAGGAATGGAAGCACCTGGAATAAAATCAATCTGGTGTTCAATGCCTCTTAGTGGAGGCAATACCCTTGGTACTTCTCCAGGAAATAAGTTAGCAAATTCCTGCAAAAGAGAAACAACAACTGCAGGCAAAGAAGGGTTAAGATGGTCAGTAGAAAGATATACATCCTTATACATCAGTACAAGTAAGTGTCGTTTTGCTTTCAAAGCACTTTCAATCTCACTTGCCTCTCCAATGCCACTCGTGTTTCCCTCTAAATCTTTCTTCTCATAACTCACCAGTGTGTTTTTGCCACTCTCTTTCACAGTCTCAATTTTCTTTTCTTGTTCACTCTTGTGTTTCCCTCTCTCTCTGAACTCTCTAGCAATTCTCAACTGATCCTCACTAGCCTCCCAAGGGTTGAGGGGTGTCAAAATCACCTTTCTCTTGTTCAAAATGAAGGAATACCGATTGTGATAACCATCATGAGTGACCTTCCTATCGAACTGCCAAGGTCGTCCCAACAGTATGTGGCAAGCCTGCATAGGTACCGCATCACATAATACCTCATCACAGTACTTCCCTATAGAGAAAGAAATCAGTACCCTCTTGGTCACTTTAACCTCCCCACATTCGCTCAACCATTGCAACTTATAAGGCTGTTCATGCTTCACAGTTTTCAGGTTCAGTTTATCAACCAATAATGTGCTAGCAACATTTGTACAGCTACCACTATCAATAATCAAACTATACACCTTGTTATTCACATGGCATCTAGTATGAAAAATATGCTCTCGCTGCACTTTATCACCCTCATCCTTAAGTTGAGTATTAAGAACCTGCCTGGTAACAACCATCTCTCCCTTTACAGGCCCCTTCTAAATCCACATCACTACAATCTTCCAATGGGGGCATGTCATCATCATCCCCAGAGCTCACACTCTCTACATCACCACTCTCCAAAAGGATCATCGCCTTAATGTTTGGACACTGCGATGCAAAATGCCCAAATCCCTGGCACCTGAAACACTTAATATCACGCAATCTAGAAGTAGATTTGGTTTCAGTGTTACCTTTCGAATAGGATGCCGGTGCCTTAGCCTTCTCTTCCTCCTTAATTTTTGGTGGTGGTTTGTTATTCTTCCAATTCGACTTCCATGAAGAATTAGAAGTTGAATTATACCTGGAAGAACTTGAAACTGGGTGATATCTTGAAGTACTCTTTCCCTTTAGCTGCTTCTCAACCTTGATCGCCTTATGCAATAATTCCTCAATATCTACATAATGTTGTAGATCAACAATATCAGCGATCTCCCTATTCAATCCACCAATGAACCTAGCCATTGTAGCTTCATCCTCCTCCTCCACCTTAGCTCTAATCATGGCTATTTCCATCTCCTTATAATAGTCCTCTACACTTTTGGACCCTTGTGTTAGACCCTGCAACTTCCCATGCAAATCCCTATAATAGTGATTAGGAATGAACCTCTTTTGCATAATAGTTTTCATCTCCCCCCAAGTGCTAACAGGCTCCTCTCCATATCGTCTCCTATTCCTAACCAGTTGATCCCACCATACACTTGCATAGTCAGTGAGCTCAACTGCTGCAAGTTTAATCTTCTTGTCCTCTGAATAGTTATGGCACTAAAAAATGTGATCAACCTTCGCTCCCACTCCAAGTATAATTCTAGGTCATTCTTCCCTTGAAAGGAAGGTATTTTCATCTTTATGCTACCCAAGTTACTATCTCTCCTTTGGGTATTTTCTCTCCCCATCACGAAATTATACTCTCCTAATTTAGTGTCTTCTTCTAATTCCATTTTCACTCCCCTCCTCGGAAGCCTCTCAAATCTTCGACCCACTATAGTGCTACCCGTGGGCTCCTTACTCTGCTCCATCCTATTTATCCTTTGTTGGACTGGCTCCAACTCAGCCCTCATCATTTTTCTCATCTCACTCAACAACGCATTAAACATCAACTTATTATCTCCTACTCCCTTCTCCCTTTTAGGTGAACTTTGGCCAGACATGTTTGCTGCAATAAAAAACGTTAGTAATAACAATATATCAAGGCCTCACAATTCACTCCCTCACGTGTTTACACTCAAAGATATGTATACACTCGTGTATCTCACAATTTGATTTTCCACGATAAAATTCTCACCAATCTACTCTCCTTTGCAAATCCTTGCTCAAGAACTAACTCAATGAGTTTTTCTCCAAAATAAACCACTAGGATAAATCAACCAACAACTCAGAATTTCAACAACATGAGAATACGACGACTCAATGAATAACTACGATTGACCAATATGGAATATAGTGAATTTGATAGGAAACAATGAACTCGAACAATTAAACAAACAAATAAAAATATAAATTGGATTTTTTTTTTAATATGAATTTTTTGTTCTTTTTGTTTTTCTTTTCTTTTTTGTGAAATTTACCAACTAACTAATTCAAGATAATGGAATTGCCTTTGGGATTCGGCAATTGGAATTTGTCTCGTCGAAACAGAACAGCAATTCCACGAACAACAACAACAATTTTTTTTTTTAAACTACGATAGAAAATTTATGTAATCAATTAAACAAAAATATTAACAAGGGTAGAGATTACCCGATTCAATGAGCCTTGGCTTTGATACCAAATGACGCGAACCCTAGTTATTGATCTAAGACCCAACGATCAATAAGGATTCAAACCCGAGAATCGAAATTGAATTGAAATCGAAACGTAACCCGACCCCAATCGAACCCGTTGATTAGAACCTAAGCTATCCGGATAGATTTCTCCAAGCGTTTAGGATGAAGAAATCGGAAGTTCTATTTGCAAGAACTAAAGAAGAGAGAATTCTCTTAAGAAAAAATTTCATTTAACTTGATAAATCTGTCCTTTCGTATGACAAAACAAGGTGTTATATTTGAAATATCACATAAGCTAGCGGCCTAAATGCATATATGGCCGGCTTTGAAATAATGGAAGAAAAGAGAAAAAGAAAAGAAGTTCTACGGATGTCTAGGCCGGCTTTACGCCAGCAGTGTAGATTCCAAGGCCGGCAGCCTTAACCCACCGGCGTTGCTTCCCTCAAGGCCGGCCAAGAAGGCCGGCTCTCCTTTGCCGCTAGGCCGGCGGCCTTCCCTTGACGCTGAAGGCTGCCGTTCCATCGTTGTTGGCTTCCGCTTCGTCCGTGCTTTGATATATTATGTTTACTAACTCGGGACTTGAATTAGACTTGTGTCGACCTGCTTCTTGCTCTTGGAGTTCCATAACTAACCCTTGCAAGGCTTCTCCCACTCGTTTAGCTCTAGCTCTTGTCATTGGACCTCCAATACCATATAGTGGGTCATTAGACTTTGGCTCGTGAACTCTTGATGCTACTTGATTCCCATCATTAAGTGTCTGTATCCATGCAACATAGCAATGCAAATACATGCCTTTGTTTTTTTTTTTTTGTTTATATCATTAACCTTTAAAGAATAAAATCATGGAAATAAAGAAAATAGCGTAAATTACAGAAAAATATCAAAATTAAAGAAAAACCTCGATATTCTAAAATGAAATACTTATACGCCCTTAAAAAATTTGAAACCGGACAAAATTTCCATATAATGTTATAGTCTTTTACATAAATATATTCATGTAACTATTTTTAGGTCAATTCCTCATTCAGCAAAAGAGTTTTCTTAACGTAATTAGTATTTCACCAATCAATAAGGATCAAGTCAAGCAATAAATTAGCTTTAAAACATCATTACAATTATATACTAATATAAATGACTAACTTACCAATACGTTAAATTAAAAATTTCCTGATCTCAAAACTTTTAAAGGGGTCTAAGTGTATTTTACATTTTAAAAGTTTTTTTAAAATTTTTAATTTAAGAAAGTATTACTATATATATATATTTTCAAGAAAATATGATAGTGAGTGATTTTTTTCAAGAAAATGATAATAAGGAGCGAGACGATCGCCCGTGATGGAGACAAGAAGGTATCATCTCCTGTTGTTCTACAAACAGATGAGAGTAATTAAGAATAGCGGCTGGTTTTTCTTGTCATCCAGAATTGTCCAGAAAATTACAAAATTTAAAAAAGAAAATCTTAATGAATGCACAATACAATTATTGAAATTAGGAATACACTGTCTCATAATGCCAAAGAGATTGTTGTGGTTCAAGAAAGGCAAGAACAGATAGGTGGTATGAGTTTAGGAGATGGAAAAAAAAAAAAATCTTGATAAGACAAATGGGCTGGAAAGTTTATTATAAGAGAACTAATATAAAAGCCTTTTAAGGGTTTGTATGAATAATTTATTTTTTGTGTATATCTTATCTATATTTAATTTGTATATGATTATATTTAATGTATATTTATTTAAAAAATTGTGTTTGAATAAATTGTTTAATTTATATATAATTTACTTATATTTTAAAGTAAAGTTTAGAGATTTAGTTTTTCTAATAAGTGTATATGTATAATTGTATTTTTTTTGTTTTTTATTTTCAATTTGAATCTCATTTTATTCTAGTCAAATACTCCTATTTGAATAAACATGAAACGGATATCAAACGTACAAAAATAAGACGAACCGGGCAAGTCCCAAATATGATGCATAAGATATATCAATTAGAGACTATTGGATAAGTGGGAGAACATGGAATGAAGAGATGATGAGGTTTCAAATTTCTGAATTGCTATAAGAAAGCATCGGTCTTGTCCAATTAAATCATCATTGGAGAGACAAGCGAATTATAGATTTGGATAGTAGGTTTAGTATGTCATTACAAGAAATTTATAACACTTTGAGTCGGTCAGAATGGATCGAGAGAAATTAATGGCAATGGATTTGGAGAAGTTTGTTTTTAACCCAAAATAAAGTTACTGTTATGGAAAATTGGTCATAATAGCTTAGTGACAGCAGCCAATTTAAAACACAAGAATATAAAAGATAATGCTTGTTGTCCTCATTGTGGTGAAGTGCAAGAGGATTTAAATCACGTGTTTAGGACATGTCCTTATATTAAAGACAGTGCGCTACGTTGGCTTGCAAAAAATAATATAATTACTTCAAATAACATAGATTGCTTTGAATGGATTAAAGTGAATGCTGGATCAGGAGAAAAGAAGCATAGCAAGCTCACCCGCCTCATGCATTCATGTTTGGTTTCTTGATATGGAAAAT
Source organism: Laguncularia racemosa (assembly GCA_037954665.1). NCBI lineage: Eukaryota > Viridiplantae > Streptophyta > Magnoliopsida > Myrtales > Combretaceae > Laguncularia > Laguncularia racemosa. Next base: position 2,849,679 of record JBBMOL010000040.1, read on the forward strand.
ATGGTCTATTAGAAATAAGCAAATATTTAATCTTTCTATACGGCAAAAATCTATTGCGAATTAGGTGAGAAGTGTAGCTCATGAGTACTTGGCACATTTGAAAAGAACTCGACACTTATATGGAATTGAATGAAGGAATATATATTGAAAAATACTGCAAGAAGGTTGGATAAAACTTAACATGGATGGATAAGTCATTATGACAATTGGTCAAGTAACAACGGGTGGAATGATACATGATGATCATGGTCGTTGGATTTGGGGTTTTGCAAAAAAGTTGATGAAAATTGAAATAGTTGCAATTGAGTTATGGGGAGCACATTGGGGGCTAAATGTTTGTATAGAAAAAGGATAGACAAAAAGGGAAATTAGTGTTGATTCAGCTATTGTTGTTAAACTTTTGCCAAATACTAATAATATTAAACTAAAGTATTATAATGTGTTATTTACTTGTAGGGAAAAGATCTCCCTCCTTCGAGAGATGAGAATGTAGCAATACCAAGGGAGACCGATAAGGTTGCGGATTGGCTAGAAACATATATTCAGCATTGAAGTGAAGATGATATTCTATTTCATGTACCCCCTGTTGAACTTTTGTATTTTTTGCAGCAAGACATGGTAGGCAATGGCTTGTGTAGGAAAAGTAGGTGTTTCTTGAGACATAAAGAATGCAGTGAGCATTCTGTTTGTAGTGATACTTTATAAATATTTGTAAATATGAATGTTAGTTGCTTTATTACCGAAAAAAATAAAATGGACTAAGTTGTGCATTGCTAAATAGGATTGTATTATATTAGATAGCATTTGGTTCTCAATATTTTATGGTATTGAATTGAACAAAAATTTTTGTCCTTCGTTTGGTTTGAAAAATTGGTTTAAATACTAAACAAAAAAAGTGTTGAAGTACTAGACAAAATAGCTAAAATTTATACCATGTCAAATATAGTATAACAAAAGTGTTAGAGTATTGAAGTATATTTTGATGATGATGGTAGTTTGTTAATACTAGTTCTTATATTATTACCTATTATATTGAGGATATTGATTTAATTTATTTACTATTGGAATTTGTAATATGCATTAAAATATTGTAATTTAATTAAAATTATAGTTATTAAATATTAAGACAAATTATTGTAATTTAATATATATTAATTTGTTATAATATTAATATAATTAATATTACGGTTATTAACTATAATTTATAATTTTTATGACAATTATTAAATATTATCAATACAATATTTATAATGTGTTATATTATTAAGTATAACACAAATTATTGTAATTTATAATATGAATTATTAATTTTTTTTCAATCAATGGATTTACATTTATTATTTTATATAATTCGTTTAATTACATGAATTAAATAATCTTTTCAAATTGTATTTTTTTATAATATTAAAAATGTAATTAAATAACTATGATATTAGATAAATGATATAATTATAAAAAATATTATGTTTAGTGTAGTACTTTACAATTCCAGACAATGGATATGACAAAAATCTTTGTCCAGTATTAAACATATCAAATGTGGTACAAAAATTTTTTTTGTCCTGTTTTTCTTGTTTTGTACTGTTGAGTACTACAAACTAAACGCTACCTTAGAGTTCTATTGGAACATACTTAGTCAATATGGGCATGACATAACATGTTTTCAAACTAGTTTGAGTTGATGAAACTCAACATAATTAATATATAAATTGATTTATTTGGATTTGATTATAAATATGTTTGAGTTTATATATTTTTTATTTTAACCAACTATTATATATATTACAACTCTTAAAAAAAGGAGAAATCAAACATACTTAGTCTTATTAAAAGACCAATATTTATATTACTTAGTTATAAGAGTCTTGACATCCAAGTTCATATTCAATAGCTAATTTGTTTATGAACATGCTATCTAATTTAAAATAAGGATATTTTTAACATGAGTTTAAACCTAATATTGTAATAGAAACGTTGGTAGAAGACAAATAGGATGGTAAACCTTTTTCATAATCGGTTGCGAAATATTTCTTTCTTCCATTTACATTAATATTTCTTTCCTACGTGATCTTTTTCGCACCAATACTCGGTTAGACGAGAAATTTCTTAATTCAGTGTAATAATGTTATATAGCAAATGGATTATATATTTTGTTATATTATGTTTAATAGTTTAAGTGATTTGTTTTAATAGACCTTACATTTAGGAAGATTTTTGCTCTTATATATATATATATATATATATATATGTATGTATATGTATATGTATGTATATATTAATGAACCAAATAATTACGTTAGGATTTATTTTAATTTTTTAATCAATGAAGGAGCTCAACATAGATAGATGCGAATCACATTTATTCAAGCTCAAGCAGACTGTGCTACGGGGTCTGCTCGTAATAAATGATTAATAAATGGCTTACCCTAAGAGCCGATATTTTCAGAAATAAATAGGTTTGGAGGTAAATACGGAGCACAATCTGTTTAATCGGCCGCCATGCGGGCCAACTGGCCATGCTCTCTCTGCTTCCAACATTATTATTATTATCTTTAAATTTTACGATAGTCCGTGCCATTAAACACAATAATTGAACGCCACCCTCCCCTATAAACAATTTTTTTTTTTGAAAGACATCGACAGAATATTTTCCCTGGACAAATTAGATGACATGTAATAGGGTAGGGCGAGTAAGACCATACGGGGACGACGATCCGAGGATGTCGAAGCTTGTCTACTATGTCTCTTCGGGTTCAAAGAAAAACTATGGAGGGTATATTCGCAATGTATGTATCTAAAAAAGATGAATATATTAAATATCATTAATTAGAAAAATTATATAACGCATTTTATTTAAATTTTATATATCTCTTTGTATAAGATTTTATTAGTGGGATAGTGAAAAGAGTTGGCTTGGATCATGAATTAATGGGATGGAAAATAATTTCTAGAAGTAAAATTATTATAATAGTAGGAATCATGGATTAATGGGTATTTTTATGAATATTTGTTGGCAAATTTAAATACTAAAAGAGCTTTTTATTTATTAAATAAATATAGATATTTGTGATCTTTTAATAAACTACATAATTAATAAGAAAAGTATGAAAAGCAAACCTAATATTCAGACAAGTGAGTTATTTCAAACTCAAACTCTTCGACCATCAAACAAAACTGAAAATCAAAACCTTACTCTTTAAGCGGAATGAACGAAAACAATAGAAACCAAGAGTGTTAATTGAATCAAAATTATTTACTTGGAGCCCATTTTTGGTTTGATGCTCCTTTTCCTTTTCTTCTTCGTTCTTTCCCTTTCACCTAACAATAAAAACTGCGTACACAACATACATGCCCATTCATTCTGCCTTATTAAAGCATCAACAGCAACGGTGAATTAAAGAATACAAGGCCAGCCAACACAACATGCATCTTCACATTCTCTACAAAAAATTTGGTACTTTTTCTCTCTTTTTTTTTTTTAATTCATAACTTAATTGATATAAACATCGTTCATTTATAAAAATAATATAAATTCGAATTCCTTAGTAGCTAAAAAGAAAATAGTACTTTTAAAGTGCATATTAGATGCACTGTGGCCTGAGTTTAGTTCAGCATAGGTAATAATTTCATTATATAAGAAATATTTCTTAATAGCCTAAGATTTGCTGATGTATATGTATAGCCAAAAAATGATAAATAAAGTAGCAAATAATGCCCGCCAAGAAAATATGCCTAAGCCTATCAACGTGTCTCCATTATGGGCATAGAAGAAGACAAGATTGTACAGATTCTTGCTTTAGACTAGGGACACGGAGAAAATTGTCATGTTGGAGACTTCTTCTTCTTCTCATCAATTCAATTTAATGGAAGGCCATGAAATATAAGATCATCGTATGTCGCCAAAAATACTTTATTTTTGTTTTTTCAATATATGTTGTTGCTTTATAACTTTTACATTCTAGACATTTTGAGTCAAGCAAAGAAGTTGGAAAGGCTGGTCTACCAAACCCATGCCTGCTTTAACCCATGTAAACTTGTGGTCAACCGCTGCCCATTTATTCTATCTCATCCCCATTTTTTATCCTATTTTTTTTCGTACTTTGTTTATAGAATTATATATGTCATTATCATTTATATAAATCACTTTTAGATTTGTTTTTTTTTTATTTGACGATTCTTATATTCTTTATGTGACATATAACATTAACAATATATAATTAAGAGTCTTATTATGAGGTTTATTGATTCTTATAATATTCTTTATAGTGAATTTATCAATTCACATTACTCATAAAATGGCTTTTGTAATTTCCTCCTATTATACTATTAAGCTTTTTCACAATATTATTATAAAAAAACTAGTATCAAAGGTTCATTATTTTTGTTGATGAAATCACAATATCAATGAAGTTTGATAACTAGAAGTTTCACAATTACATCAATTTTAGCTTGTGGAAAGTGAGCATACTCCCCATTTTTGTTCAACACATATTAAAGAAGGCATTAAAATTAAAGCTTGTCTCCCTTTCGAAAGATCAGTGGTCTATTTAGAGTAAGTGATACCTCTCTACGGTACAGTTGTGTTTGTCCATTAAGGTATTATTGGAAATCTTTGTAGAGAAGCAGCAATAGCTACTCTCTAGCTAAAGCTTAAGTCCCTTTGTATAATAAAAATTCTATCAAACTAGTTGATTCTCGAATAGAAATTGATGCTCTTTAAACATATAAAATTTCATTTTTTAGGGTGCATATGATTTGAAAAATTTGGTGTTAAGGTTTATGATGAGGATCAAGCCTTATTATTATTATGCTTTTTGTTATCCTCTTATAATACTTTGGAAAAAAAAAACGAAAATAACCTCCATAAATTTTGACCTCGGTGCAAATAGCACTACCAAATTCACAAAGTGTGCTTTAATAATTCGGTCAACTTTGATAAATTGAAAAATAACTTTAGAAGGTTGCAAATAACCTCATTAAATTTTGGTATTGGTGTGGAAAAATCTCATCAAACTTACCAAAGTGTACTTTAATCCCCCATAAACTTTTGATTACAATATATATATTGGGTAAAAATGGCTAACGTCCATTAAGGTTGCTAATTTATAAGAGTTTAGAGGATGTTAAAGTCATAGTTTGTGATTCTCCCTAGAATTGGAAAATATACAATTAGTAGAATTGTGTAGAATCGTATAGAATTGGTAAAATCATACACTTAAACTCATGATTTACCAAAAATTTGCACCTAAATAATTTTTTATTAGTTTTAAATATTAAAAAAATCATAAAATTGCAAACTTGTACAATTATATAATTAACTCATGATTTTAACAGTCATGATTAAAGTGTACTTTGTAAGTTTAAGGGTTATATTTATATCAAGGTCAAAACTTAGAAGAGTTATTTGCGATTCCCCCTAATAGTTTTAAGGAGACTATTATTTATGGTTATGATGACTTGACTTTGAAGAATGTAAAATCAAATTCAATGAGTAATGAGAAACTTGAGAATGAGTTAGGTACCTTTAGTAGATTTACCAACCATGCTTCTAGATTGGTTTCTAAAAGGATGCAACAATAAGAATAGTGATAAGAAGAATTAGTAATGCTTTAAGTTGAAAATTGAGTAGAACATTATTGTAAGAAGAAAGGGCACAGTGTTTATGGATGTTACAAATTGCAAAAGTAAATAAAAGATATATCTAGAACAACAATAAAGGGAAATAGAAGGTAGAAATAGCCAATGATGATGCTATTGAGTATAGTGTCGATGATAATGTTCTTTGATTATCATAATCAACAAAGATCACAAGATGAATGGATTTCTAAGTTTGAGGTAATCCTATCAAATGTGTCTTAACCGTCTTCGATTCCTCATCTATAAATCCATTGAAGGTGGAGTATTAGCAATATGTTACTTTTATACCTTTAAGAAATTGATATTAGCTTAGCAAGAATAATATGCATGATGGCATCACTAAAACAATATCAAATGTCAAACATTTACCATACTTAAAAGAAAATTTTGATTTCAATTGAGATTCTTGAGTATAATGGTTAAGGTTTATAATTGAGTCATCTAACATAAGGATCTTACGATGGATTACTACTGATGAATTAGTTCCCAAATCAATTTGTTGGTTAGATTTTTAAGAATGATAAATTTTCTTCCTAATACACAATTGAAAATGAAAAGCTAGAAATATGGTTTGTTAGATTCATTTAGTAAGTTGTAGTAGGCTATGATATGTATTATTCTTAAAAAAAGTAATGATAAATGGTAGGGATGTTATATTGATGCATTATTGTTAAAATCATGAGTCAACTATATGATTCTATGAATTTATAATTTTATGAGACTTTTCATAATTAAAATGGATGAAAAATCATTTAATTACAGACTTTTGATAGAATTATAAGTTTAGATATATGATTTTACAAGTTCTTGATTCTATTTTATAAGGTTTTGTACAATTCTACCAATTGTATACCTTTTAATTTTAGGTAGAACCATGAGTTTAATAATCATGATTTGATAAACTTGATTTATTATATTAAAAAATGATCTATTGTATGTTTCTGATGCAAGATTAGTGAATGAAGCCATTTGGTTAGAGAGACTTAATATGAACTCAAAAGTAATCATATCAATACTGTTGCTAATTATAATAATTAAAATAGTATCCATTTGATCCTATGTATCACAAACAAACTAAACACATCGATATCTAACATGGATTCATTTATGTTGTTGTGGCGGTGGTGATTTAATAGTCTCAACAATCCAAGAAATATATTGATACATAGTATACGTATCTATGGACAAGTTTAAGTGTTTCTTAGACTTTATCAGTGTAATGTAGAGATCGACTTAGGCTCATGGAGGAGTCCACATGAAGGTGGACTATTATGGTATTTTCACTCCAAATTTAAGTTGATATGAAGATTTGTTGATTTTAGCTTGTACCTTGACAACAATTCAACCATAGGCTTCTCTCAAAAGAATAAGAACCAACACAAATTATATTTTAGACATGTGTAGCTGATTAGAGTGGTTTCAATTTAGTTGATTAGGCAGGGAGACCAACTAACTAGGCATAGGTAGTCGACCATGCCCATGCCTAATCATCAACTTGTAGTCGATTGATGATCATGTTTTGGCCTCTTATTTTTCCCTATTGTGTGTAATCCTTAGATTATGATTCATATATGTTGGGCTTTTACATACCTTTTGTAGATTTTTTCTTAGTGTTTTAAAATTTGTCTCACATATAATTTAAAAAATACACACTAAGGATGTCATAAGGTTTGAGTGTTCTTATAACCTTTTTTTGATGATAGTCAATTTATTAGTTCTTTTTACATGTGGTTTTTCCTCACAATGTTGTTTTCCACCTAAAATAAATTAGGTGACTTTTCATTCTCTCTTTTTATATTTCATCATTGCTTGTTTATGCGACATACCATCAAATTCATGAAGAGAGAGAGTTAAGCATCAGGAGAGTAACTAGGTTTGTGATCTTGATGATGGGATTATAATCTATCATCAGATGTCAAAATAAAAAGTTTAGTAATATGTGGTATTTATCTTTTATATATTTAGTTTCTTCTAAATGGTTTTATTCCTAAAAAAAAACTAGCTTCATTTGTTAAAACACATCTAAGTACATATAGTGTTAATGAAATAAATTAAAATAAATGGGATCTAAAGATTTAATGCAAAACAAACACATTGCATATAGAAAGATTAATAATATTAGCTTGAAAAAGAAAATTTGTGAAATCGTAGAATGAAACCTAGGATTGTAGTTGGAAAAATCCTATATAAAGATGATATAGAAAATAAAAAAAAACTATTGGAAAAAGAAAAGAAAAAAAGTTGGAAAATAGGACTCTAGCATAACTTTTATTCGTTGATGGTCTTCAAATCTAAATCAAGACTACCTCTTAGGTAGGTAGAAAAATATGATGCCACCCTTAACTTTTATCCAAACATGAAACCTTAAAAGGAAGAGAGAGAGAGTATTTACATGTCCACCGAATCATGCACATCTTTCCAAATAGTAGGAAACACTAAAAAAAAATGAAGATTTAGAAATGAAAAGTCATTATGAAATACTAATCTAATATTAAGAAGATAAAGGTAATATATTCCTTCTCATTTATTATTATAGCATGTAACTTGTGGTTAATTGTTGTTTTATATTTTACCAAACCGATCCTTTTATGCTTAATGCCTTCTATTAAACAAGAAAGATGCACTAATTTGCATGTGTTCTTATCATTTGATGAGCACATGTAAGGTTAAAAAATCTAAGATCTCCTTGTCTTCTTTATCTTAAATCTTGAAAACTTAAAACATTTTTAAACAAGCTTGACATTGAGTAAGCTTTGAAGCCCTACAAGTAATAGCACTACCAACACATATAAAGGATGTTATATAACATGCAAATATATATAAAGTGGAAATCAATCGCCTATCTTAGATAGTCCTTGTTATTTTATCTTTAAGTTAAGGTACAACGTAGATAATAAAAATAATAATAATCCCCAACATCCTAAGGCCAATATTAATATCAGTTTCCATTATTCAAAAATACAATAATCATCTTATATTAAGTTCATTACTTGTATCAAGCATTAATAATCTAGTCTACTACTTCCATACATAGTTGCATCCAACTATGTCTTGCTGATAGCTTATCCTTAGATACTGCGAATCATAATAACCTAAGTTTTGTCATATTAATGACTCATATATTTACAATTAAGGTAGCATCAATACCTAACTACTGGTCATTTGTTGCCATATATGTAACCTACAAAAGGCAATAAATACTCAACCCATGACCCATCTTTTTGAAATGGTTATCGATCTTGAGGTAAGTCAATCAAATTAATGTAGCACTAGTATCTACTTGCATTCAAGTTGTGAAAATTAAGTTTTAAGTTCTTTACCAATTGGGCAAAATAGGGTTCCTTGTAAGAAAGCTTCTTAAAGTTCACAATATGTAGGAAAAAAATACTTAATCATTTTGAAAAGAAAACTAAAGTGTTCTTAACATTATTTTAGATAATTCTTAAGGTTTAAGTTGATAAAAGAAGGTTTATGGTCAAGAATAGGCTTTGGAATTAAATTAAGGTAGTGGAAAAGGAATAAAAGAAGTATGGTCAAACAAGTAGGGGTAGTAATTCAATGGTTAGGCTAGTCGCCAGATGTTAAAAGTGGCTAGACGAATGGCTACTTAAGCCTATTGCTTGGCCACTAAGCTGCTTAAATGGGGGTCTTCATTCATCTTAATCTTTTTTTTTTTTCCCACTACCTATGGTGAGCCTACATTAATATTTGTAGCTTAATCAAGGTCTTAAAAGATCTTCATCTACAAATCTTACAGCTTTAAAGAATTGAAATTTAAGTTTTATGTTTCTTATTAGAACTTATTTTCTAGGGCTTATTCTAGGTGTTTTTATTCAAATTTTAATTAAAAACATTTTTAAATGTTGAGTTATAGTGAAGTTTAAAAATTTTAGGGTACATATTAATGTTTTCTCTTCTTTCATTAAAACTATAAAACTTACATCTAAATTAGGATTTTTCTCAAAAAGAAATGGTTAAATGAAATACTCAATCTAGAAGTTAATGTAATCAACTTTTTATTCTTAATTTAGGGCACAAATTAGAGTTTGATGAAATTGGTTTTGGGTTTCTTTATAGATTTCCTACATTGGTTTCGTTATGGTTTTGATTACACTATTTTGTAGTGTAGATGATTGTAAACATATCTAAGGGATTGGGACTAGTTTTCTAACCTAGAAATTTTGTTGTAACTTGAAGGTATTGTCTCTCTTTCCATTCACAGTAAACAGTATCTTGTTAGAGTAAATCATGAGAAAGGATTTAAGATTTTAGTTATAAAATCTAATATGGGTTTAGGTTTATTCCCTTATTATAGTCGGTATTAGTTGCAAATTAATTTTTGCATTAATCGGTTTTAGAAAATATTATCTAATAATTTTACTCAAATTTATCAAAATTTTGGGGAGTTTCACTTAATATACAAATTAGGTATTGAATTTTGATGAAAATACAATTAAACTTCTAAAATATAAAGTGTTTAAATAAACTTTCTTACGAGAGTGAAAATAACCAACAACTCTCTAAACTTTAAGAACCAATGGGCCTAAAAGACACTGTCTTTAATTGCATTTCTTCAAAACATCATAAGATAGTTTGTGTATTAAGTCGTACTTTTGCATACAATTTAACTTGAATTATATCGTCCCCATATGATTTGGATCAATACATTCTCTAACAATTTAACAAGAATTTTTTGGATGAGTGGTTAAACGGATAAAGAGTCTATTATATGAATGTTGATCCATGCCTAGAAGATGGAGCAAACAATAATTACTTATTGCTATGAGCTTATCTTATTTCTCTTCGGGGTCGGATTGAACTAAAATTTGTGTATATGGTAGTTATATATTCTAATTAACAAAAACCAATGTTCATGAAGGCCAACTTCAATTAAATAATTGATTTTGAACATAAATGTAGAGTTATAGACCACTTGAGAACATGAACATGAATGTATTGGCATGTGGTGCATACTAGACTATTGCTAATAGTAAGAAAGATTGAGTAGAAGCAATATAACTAATTTTGTAATATGGAGTGATGAGTGAGAGTTAAGAAAAAAAAAAATTAACACGTTGTTATTTTCTATATATAAGGAGTATTATGAGTAATTGCAAGATGAATAAGAGATGCTTGCATATTGCCATTCCAATTGTTGATGATTGGAAAAAAAATTATAGCAATATTTATTATATTTTGATGATTTACCTCCAAATCAACCATTGTAATTGTTATGTTATTGTATGACTACCATAGTAAAAGTCATTTTGATTTAGATATTAAAACTTGTAGTTATCTATATATATATAATTGTATCACTGTCTTAAAAATAAAGTCTTAGCGAGACAAATGGGTTGGAAAGTTAACTATAAGAGAACTAATATAATCCCCCCTTAAGGGTTTGTTTGAATTATCTATTTTTTATTTGTATCTGATCTATATCTAATCTATATCTGATCTATGTTTGTTTGAAAACTAGCGTTTGAATAAATTATCTGATTTGTATCTAATTTACTTATATTTCAAAATAAAGTTTAGGGATTTGGTTTTTCTAATAAGGATATATATGACATTATATCTTTATTTTTTTTTTCATCTATATCCCATCTAATTCCAGTCAAATACTCTTATTCAAATATACATGAAATGAATACTAAATTGATAAAAAAAAAAGATGAATTAAACAAGTCCTAAATATGATGGACAAGATATAACAATTAGAGACTATTGGATAAATAAGAGAGCATGGACTGGAGAGACGATGAGGTTTTAAATTTTCGAATTGTTATCAGAAAGAATCGGTCATGTTCAATTAGATCATCATTGGAGAGACAAGTGAATTATAGATTTGGACAGTAGGCTTAATCCGTCATTACAAGAGATTTATAACACTTTGAGCTGGTTAGAATTGACTGAGAGAAATAAATGGCAATAGATTTGGAGAAGTTTGTTTCCACCCAAAATAAAGTTGTTGTTATAGAGGATTGGTCACAATAGCTTAGTGATGGCAACCAATTTTAAAATCAAGAATATAAAAGATAATGCTTGCTGTCCTCATTGCGGTGAAGTGTAAGAGGATTTAAATCTCGTGTTTAGGACTTGTCCTTATGTCAAAGACATTGTGCTGCTTTGGCCTGCAAAAAATAATATAACAACTTTAAATAACATAGATTGCTTTGAATGGATTAAAGCGAATGCTGGATCAGGAGAAAAGAATCATAGCAAGCTCACCCACCTTGTGCATTCGTGTTTGATTTCTTGATATGGAAACTATGGTCCATTAGAAATAAGAAAATATTTAATCCTTCTATAGGACAAGGATCTATTGTGAATTAGGTGAGAAGTGTAGCTTATGAATACTAGGCACATTTAAAAAGAACTCGATACTTATATAGAGTGGAGTGGAGGAATGTACATTGGAAAATGCTGCAAGAAGGTTGAATAAAACTTAACATCCATGGATTAGTCATTATGACAGTTGGTCAAGTAACAACGGGTGGAATGATATGTGATGATCATGGTTGTTGGATTTGTTTTAATAGACCTTACATTGATGAAGATTTTTGCTCTCATATATGTATATATTAATGAACCAAATAATTACGTTAGGATTTATTTTAATTTTTTAATCAATGGAAGAGCTCAACATAGATAGATGCGAATCACATTTATTCAAGTTCTAGCAGACCGTGCTACGGGTTCTGCTCATAATAAATGATTAATAAATGGCTTATCCTAAGAGCCCATATTTTCAGAAATAAATAGGTTTGGAGGTAAATACGGAGCACAATCTGTTTAATCGGCCGCCATGCGGGCCAACTGGCCATGCTCTCTCTGCTTCCAACATTGTTATTATTATCTTTACATTTTATGATAGTCCGTGCCATTAAACACAATAATTGAACGCTACATGCCCATTCATTCTGCTCTGCTAGGCACATAACTTTTGCCCCCTCTTTATTTATTTATTTTTATTATTATTATTTACTTTTTTTATTATTTTTCTTAAAAAAAAATTATAATTTGAATACATAATAAATGAAGGCTTAGACCAACAACCTAACAAAAGACGCTTGCGCACAATAAGCTTTGGTCTCAGGTTCGAATCTCGATAGGTACAGGTGGAGAATTTTTTTTTTTCTAGTGAAAAACGTGTGTTGAACACACGTTTTCTTCTTCCAGCGAACAGTTAAGAAAACGTGTTTTGATTACATGTTTTCACTATTTATCTTCTTACTTTGGCTATGATCAGCTCGTTTTTTTTTCTTAGATAGCCTCTTTTAGAGCTCTTTTTTACCCCTTTTCTTCATGATTTCATCAAATTAATGGCGAAATCACAAAGATCACATTTCCTACTATGCATCTAAGCCAAAAACTAATTCAAGCATACTTAATTAATTAGTTAAAATTAGCATAAAAAATATTAAAAAATCATTTCATGCAAATATTGTTCTTGCATATTTAGCTCGATTTGGACAAAATTGAAGCTTCCATGGACATTTTCAAGCAAGTATGAGCATATGGGGATTCTTTTTGACTAAAATTGCAGTTAAATTCATTTAATTAAGTCAAAATCGATCAAAAATCAAAAAATTTTCTTTAGCCAAATCTTAAGCTTTAATTCACAAATTCATGGCTGGAAGAACTTCCCATCTCCAATTCGAGTTCCTACAATATAAATAGGAGCTCAAGCAAGCCCTACGAGGAGAAATAAAGAGAAAATCACCTCCATTGCAAAGCTTTTCAACATTTTTCTCTCTAATTGCATTTTTTTCTCTCTCTAGGAATTAACTTCCATAAATTAGTTTCCTCATCGTTGAAAAGCCTAGGAAGTACCCCTTTTTTTTTATTTAGAAGCTTTAAGGAAACCTTGAATCGCAACCATTCGAAGCTCTGCCGACCACCTTTTTAATCGCCGCCCTCTACTGTGTCTAGGATCGAACCAGTTAAGTAGGTTGACGCGCCATCTTCCGTTGTACAATTTTGACGTCCTCAACAGGCCAAAGCACCGCTGGAAGTTGCCACCTCATCTCCAACTAGCAGCGTCTTCTCCGACCAAGTTTCTCTATTTTTTTGGTCATTGTAAAAAAAAAGACGTTTTCCCTAAAAAAAATTATAGTTTTTTTTTTACATTTTAGAATTTTCCAAATAATAATAATAATAATAATATTTTTGAGCTATTTTTATAAAAAAATGTCTTCTTTTTTAAAAAAATTATTTTCTTTTAGTATAATTTTTTAAATATTTTTTATGAATAAATAAATTTTTATCTCTATAATAAACATTAAATTTTTTTTTTTGTGAACTATGATCAGTTTGATCCCGAATAGCAGACATGTAGGCACCTACAGGGATGACCTTAATAATTTTTTTTTTTGATAATTTTAATTAAAAAAAATAATTTTCGAAGGTTTAAAGTGGTAACCATAGTGTTTTAAAAGATAGCCTCTGAGCGTAGAATCTCTGATTTTTCTTAAATTTTTCTTCTATTAATTCTAACTTTATATTTTTTCCAATTATAATCGGGTGGCGACTCTTTTTTTTTAAGTATTTTTTTTTAAATCTTAGTTGAGGTTTACATTAAATGAGTATAAGGTTTAGTGTAAATTAGATTAGGAAAAAAGAGAAAATTTAGGCTTAATAAGATGGCGACTCCACTAGGGATCCCAAGTGGGCTAGCCACTTAAACCTTCCAAAAATAGATTTTATTTTTAGGGTTATTCATTGAAGTTGTTATTATTATTATTTTGTATTTTTGTACTAACTTTTGTTTATGCAGAATTAAGATTTATTTTATTATTAATGTGTGTTAGATATGGTCAAACCCGGATTGTTTTAGGACCTTAGGAGGGGAGCTATTATGTAAGTTTTGACCATAGTGGAATGACCACCGCTCGAGGCTGAATAGGCTTCCCCACTCAAACTTTGATGTTGCCCATGATATGTTTCTTTGAAAACGTGAGAGGTTACAGAGTTTAGGAACTTTTAGAGCCTACCTTGTGCATACATGAAATCATAAATTGGCAAGTAAACGCTAAAGTGATGTGAAACAAAGTTGCAAATACGAGTTTTGAAGTACTTTCCTTGTAAGAGTAATGTTGTAGTTAGAGATGTAATTTTTTTTAGAAAAATGTAAATTAATAACTTTTGTAACAAAAGATTTTGAGTTGTAATTTTCTCCTATAATCTTCCAAATGGCCAGCAACGAGAAATTGCTAGACCCAAAGCTCATACTAGGTTTCTAGTTCACCCTCTACCATCTTCAAGAACAGGCTTACATCAACAAGAAGATTGGGCCAATTCTATCTCTCATGAAGATCGAGGCCAACATTTCCCTAATTTAGGCTGTGGTACATTTATGAAAATCAGAATCTGTAGCATTTTTCCTTAGCCTACATGAAATCACACCAACAATAGAGGAATATACTCAACTCCTCCAAGCCCCTCAATCGACCAATAGAATATATGTACCAAATCTAGAATCAAGGCCAGCTAACATTTTCAGCAGGCTATTGGGAATCTGTAAATCAATAGTCAATCAAGCATTAGGAAAGTGTAATGGACATTATATCCATCTAATAGACTTGCAAACATGGTTTGGAGCCTAATATGATGCTGAAGATTGGAAATACGTCCTGTGTGGAGACCCTAAAAATTACAAACAAAACAGAGTTCATGCTTATATACTATCGACATTTGGAACTTTCCTTTTTCCTATTAGGGTCTTTTACATTCATTATAGGGTGATTGAGCTAGTGGCCTAGTTTCTAGAAGGGAAATCCCATATTTCTGCTCTCTTAATCGAACAAATTCGCAACTTAAACTTTATAAAAAAAAAAGGTATGCCATCTTCAGAAGAAACATCAACCTTATCCTAATCCGGTTTGTAAGGCACATCAAATGTTTTAGATTGAATATGATTAGATGATCATTGGCCCATCAGATTGATTTCATTGAATCTTGTGGAGAAAGAATGAAATTACTTGATGACATCCTTAGCTACTCTTGGGTTGAGATACTTGAAAGTTTTACTGTGGATGACATCCTATGGACTGTCGAATGGAGCAATTGCAATAAAATCATCCTAAAGTGTAAAGATTTTCAAGTAATTCCATTAATAGGGCTTAATTGGCGTACATGCTACCATCCACATTCAATGGTGCATCAATTTGGCACTATTCAAGATATAGTCCATAAACCATCACTGCAATAAATTACATTTGAGTATCAAAACCCTAGCATGATAATTGCTGATAAGGTAGCTAAGTTATTGGGAATAAAGGCTTTGTGGGAATCCCGAATTGAAAGCCTTAATATTGATTTAGGAAAATTTGAAGGTGAAGTTGGAAAACATCGAGCTACTAAGGACTTCATCATCAATTAACTATACAAGATCGGTAAGAGAATCTATCGAGCTCCCGGTAACACACATCCTACACCAAGCAATCTATGCCTAGAGATGAAAACCTATATGGAACAGGTGCAATCTTGAATGGAGGTTCACTTTGATTGTGTGGAGGTTGAGGCTAATACTTGGAAGAACAAATTCAAAGAGTCTCACAAAAAAAAATAAAGCTTTAGAAGCCTAACTAAGGACAGCTCATCAGAAGATCAAAGAATTAGAAGCCCTAACTAGTCAAGTAAACGAACATAAATAGAAGCCATTGCAAGAACCAGAAGCAAAAAATTTTGGAAAGATTAGACATTAGGATTTTTTTTTTCACAATGTAATAAAAACCTTGAGATTTATAGCTTTAATAAAATTTCAATAATTTTCCGCTTTAACGATTACTTGCCAATTTCCATACTTGCATATGCTTGAATCAAGCATGCATTCATCTTCTTCTAAAAAAAAAATGCATTAATAAAAGTTTCTAGTGTTGATTCGACAGGTTTCAAGATTGCGCTTAAACAATAGAACCCCATAAGAGGTCCATATAACACCCATTCCAAAGCTAAGATGTCAAGCAACAACAACAGCAACACTAGAGACAATGCTGCTGATTAAAGAATGAGTTCATTGTAACAAACAATGTAGAATCTCAATGATCAGGTCAAGTTTTTGATGGAAAGTCTTACTCTCTTGTAATCCACTCAACCGAATTAGGAAGGCCATTCGGGGGGGTAGAAAGGAAAAAATGTTGAAATTCCACCTCAAAAAAAATGAGGAAATCAACTTTATGATCAATCTAACATTTGATGTGGAACCCAAATCAAGAGTTCAAATCTTGTATCATCTTAAAAATTTGCAAAGGCAAATGGAGGAAAGATAGAAAGAGATGGAGAGAAAACTTTACTAACAATTTTTTGACAAAATAAGAACTCTGGAAAGGTTAGATGGATATGAACCAATTGACATCTCCAATTTGATAGGTTTTGATGCTGCTGCATATCTTGAAAAGTTTAAAGTACCAAAATTTGAGAAGTACAATGGCACTGGATGTTTGAAGATGCATACCGGATTGTATGATTGAAAAATGGGCAAATATATGCAGTACGATCAACTAATGGTACAAACTTTCCAAGACAGTCTTATTGGACTTGCCCTAACCTGGTATGTGTAATTGGACCTCAACCAAATCAACACTTGGGAAAGGTTGGCTCAAGCATTCTACGAATAATACAAATTCAACATTGAAGTTTCTCCCTCAGTGTGGGATTTAGGGAGTATCCGTAAGAAACATAATGAGTCCTTCAAAGAATATGCTCAGTGTTGGCAAGCTTAGGTTGCAAGGGTCAATACTCCAATCTCTAAGAAGGAATTGACATCCATCTTCATCAATACATTGGAGAAACCTTATTTCACTTACTTGATTAGGCAGACCTCTTCAAGCTTCGTAGAAGTAGTAGCAGCAGGATGTAAGATTGAGAATGCTATCACTTCTAGAAAATGAGCTTTGCTGTCAAGTTCGAATCTTAGCAGGTGTAGGTGGTGATTTTTTTTTTCCAGTGGAAAATATGTATTAAACACACGTTTTCTTCTTCCAGTAAACATATAAGAAAACGTGTGTTCAAAACACGTTTTCTTCTTCCAGCAAACAGTTAAGAAAATGTGTTTTGAACACATGTTTTCACTGTTCATTTTCTTCCTCTAATTGTGATTAACTCATTTTTCCTTCTTGGATGGCCTCTTTCAGAGCTCTTTTTTACCCCTTTTTCTTCATGATTTCACCAAATTAATGGCGAAATCACAAAGATCACATTCCCTATTATGCATCCAAGCCAAAAACCAATCCAAATACACTTAATCAATTAGCTAAAATTGGCATAGAAAATAGGAAAAAATCATTCCGTATGAATATTGTTCTTGCATATCTAGCTCGATTTGGACAAAATCAAAGCTTCCATGGACATTTTCAAGCAAGTAGGAGCATATAGGGATTCTTTTTTACTCAAATTGCAGTTGAATTCATTGAATGAAAGTCAAAATCGGTCAAAAATCCAAAAATTTTCTCTAGCAAAATCTTAAGCTTTAATTCAAGAATTTATGGTTAGAAGAACTTCCCATCTCCAATTCGAGTTCCTACAGTATAAATAGGAGCTCGAGCAATCCCTACGAGGAGAAATAAAGAGAAAATCACCTCCATTGCAAAGCTTTTCAACATTTTCTCTCTCTAATCGTGTTTTTTTTTTCTTTTTCTAGGAATTAGCTTCCATAAGCCATTTCTAGGGACAACCATCACTTCCATTAGTTTCCTCATCATTGAAAAGCCTAGGAAGTACCTTATATATATATATAGAAGTTTTGAGGAAACCTTGAATCGCAACCATCCAAAGCTTCGCTGCTAGCCACCTTTCCGATTGTCACCGTCTGCTGTGTCTAGGATCGAACCAGCTAGATAGGCTAACACACCATCTTCCGCTATAAAATTTTGATGTCCTCAACAAACCAAAGCACTACTGGAAGTTGCCGCCTCATTTACAACCAGCCATCTCGTCTTCGACCAGCAGTGTCTTCTTTGATTAGGTTCCTCTTTTTTTTTTTTTTTTTGGTCATTGTAAGAAAAAAAAGAAGACATTTTCCCTAATTTTTTTTTTACATTTTAGAATTTTCCAAAAAAAAAAGTAATAATAATAATAATAATATTTTTAGAGCTATTTAAATATTTTTTATTAATAAACAAATTTTGGCCTCTATAATAAACATTTTAAAAAAAATTGTGACCTTTGTTTGGTCTGATCCCGAATAGCGGGTACATAGGCACCTACAGGGCGACCTCAATAATTTTTTTTTGATAATTTTAATAAAAAAATAAAATTTAATTTTGGAAGGTTTAAAGTGATAACCATAGTGTTTTAAAAGATAGCCTCCGAGCGTAGGATCTTTGGTTTTTCTAAAATTTTTTTTTCTTTTAATCGGTAGCCAAGTTAAAATTAATACTGCTCTATTAATTCTAACTTTATATTTTTTTTTCCGATTATAATCAGGTGGCGACTCCTTTTTTTTTTAAGTAATTTTTTTTTCTAATCTTAATCGATGGTTTACATTAAATGAGCATGAGGTTTAGTTTTAAATCAAATTAAGAAAAAAGAGAAAATTTAGGCTCGATAGATAGCAATGGTGAATTAAAGAATATAAGGCTAGCTAATACAAAATGCATCTTCATAATCTCTATAGAAAATTTGGCACGTTTTCTCTCTCTTCTCTTCTTCTTTTTCTTTTCTTTTAATTCATAACTTAATTGATATAAACATTGTTCATCTATAAAAATAATATAAATTTGAATCCATTAGTAACTTAGAAAAAAAAATAGTACTTTTAAAGTGCACATTAGATGCACCACTTTATGTAGCCTAAATTTAGTTCAACATAGGTAATAATTTCATTATAAAAGAAATACTTCCTAATAGCGTAAGATTTTCTTATGTATATGTATAGCCAAAAAATATTAAATAAAGTAGCAAATAATGCCTACCAAAAAAATATGCATAAGCCTATCAATATGTATCCATTATGGATCATAAGAGAAGACAAGATTGTACCTAGATTCTTGCTTTAGACTAGGGACAAAGAGAAAATTGCCATGTTGGAGACTTCTTCTTTTTTCTTTCATCAATTCAATTTAATGGGGGACCATGAAATATAAGATCATTGCATGTCACCAAAAATACTTTATTTTTGTTTTGTCAATATATGTTATTGCTTAATAACTTTTCTATATATATCACATGAAAAGTTAGTTGACATTTTATTTTTCACCCATAACATGTACTTTAAGCCCTTATTTGACATTTTATTTGTTGATTAAATTAAACCAAAACTTTCTTTGAATAAACCTTTTACATTCTAGACATTGTCAATCAAGTAAAAAAGTTGTAAAAGGCTGGTCAACCAAACCCATGCCTACTTTAACCGATGTCAACTCTTAGCCCCATTTTTCATCATTTTTTTTTTTGTATTTTGTGTATAGACCCATACATGTCATTATCATTTATATAAATCACTTCTAGGTTTTTTCTATTTGATGATTCTTATATTTTCTATGTGACATATAATGTTAGAAATGTATGATTAAGAGTCTTATTATGAGGTTTGTTGATTTCTTTGTAGTGAATTTATCAATTCATGTTACATGTAAAATGGCTTTTGTAATTTCCTCCTATTATATTGTTAAACTTTTCCACAACATAATTATAAGAAACTAGTATCAAAGGGTTGTTATTTTTGTTGATGGAATCACAATATCAATGAAGTTCGATATTGAGAAATTTCACAATTAAATCAATTTTAGCTTGTGGAAAGTGAGCATGCCCCCAATTTTTGTTCAATGCACGTAGAAGAAATATAGTTGTGTTTGTCCATTAACGTATTATTGGAAGCCCTTGTAAAGAAGCAACAATAGCTACTCTCTAGCTAAAGCTTAAGTCTCTTTGTATAACAAAAGTTCTATCAAACAAGTTGATTCTCAAATAGAAATTGATGCACTTTAAACATATAAAATTTCATTTTTTTAGGGTGCATATGATTCGAAAAATTCGGTTTTAAGGTTTATGATGAAGATCAAGCCTTATTATTATTATGATTTTTGTTATCCTCTTATAATACTTTGGAAAAAATGCAAATAACCTCCCTAAATTTTGACCTCGGTGCAAATAGCACTACTAAATTCATAAAATGTGCTTCAATAATTCGTTCAACTTTGATAAATTGGCAAATAACTTTAGAAGGTTGCAAATAACATTCATAATTTTTTGTATTGGTGTGGACAAACTCATCAAACTTATCAAAGTGTACTTTACTACCCCATAAACTTTTGACTACAATTATATTGGGTAAAAATGGCTAACGTCCATTAATGTTGCTAATTTATAAGAGTTTAGGGGATGGTAAAGTCATATTTTGCAATTCTCCCTAGATTGAAAAATATAGAATCAATATAATTGTATAGAACCGTATAGAATTTGTAAAATCATAAGCTTGTAGAATTGTATACTTAAACTCATGATTTACAAAAAAAAATTGTACCTAAATAATTTTGCATCTATTTTAAATATCAAAACCCTCATAAAATTGAAAACTTGCACAATTATATAGTTAACTTGCGATTTTAATAGTCATAGGTAAATTGTAGTTTGTAAGTTTAAGGGTTATATTCATATTAAGGTAAAAAATTAGAAGAGTTATTTGCAATTCCCCTTAATAGTTTTAAGGAGATTATTATTTATGGTTATGATGACTTGACTTTGAAGATTGTAAAATCAAATTCAATGAGTAATGAGAAACTTGAGAATGAGTTAGATACCTTTAGTAGATTTACCAACCATGCTTCTAGATTGGTTGCTAAAAGGATGCAATAATAAGAAAGGTGATAAGAAGAATTAGTAATGCTCTAAGTTGAAAATTGAGTAGAACATTATTGTAAGAAGAAAGGGCACAGTGTTTATGGATGTTACAAATTGCAAAAGTAAATAAAAGATATATCTAGAACAACAATAAAGGGAAATAGAAGGTTAAAATAGTCAATGATGATGTTGTTGAGTATAGTGTTGGTGATAATGTTCTTTGATTATCATAATCAACAAAGATCACAAGATGAATGGATTCCTAAGTCTGAAGTATTGGGGTACTCCTATCACATGTTTCCTAACTAGCATCAGTTCCTCATTTATAAATCCATTAAACATAAAGTATTGGCAATATGTAACTTTTATACCTATAAGCAATTGATATTAACCTAGCAAGAATAATATGCATGTTAGCATCATTAAAACGTTGTCAAATGTCAAACGTGTACCATACTTAAAAGAACATTTTGATTTCAATTGAGATTCTTGAGTATAATGGTTAAGGTTTATAATTGAATCATCCAACATAAGGATTCTCATGATGCGTTACTATTAATGAATCAGTTCCTAAATCAATCCATTAGTTAGATTTTTAAGAAAGATAAATTATGTTGCTAATACACAATTGAAAATGAAAGGCTAGAAATATGGTCTGTTATATTCATTTAGTAAGTTGTAATAGGCTATTAGATGTATTGTTCTTAAAAGGAGTGATGATAAATGGTAGAAATGTTATATTGATGCATGGTTGTTAAAATCATGAGTCAACTATATGATTCTATGAGTTTATAATTTTATGAGATTTTTCATAGTTAAAATGGATGAAAAATCATTTAAGTACAAACTTTTGATATAATTATGAGTTTAAATGTGCGGTTTTACAATTTTTTTATTCTATTTTATACGGTTTTATATGATTTTATTGATTTTATACCTTCTAGTTCCAGGTAGAATCGCTAGTTTAATAATTATGATTTGATAAACTTGCTTTATTATATTAAAAAATGATTTATTGTATGTTTTTTATGCAAGATCAATGAATTAAGCCATTTGGTTAGAGGGACTTAGTATGAACTCAAAAGAGATCATATTGATTACAATAATTAAAATAGTATCCATTTGATCCTATGTATCACAAACAAACAAAATACATTGATATCCAACATTGATTCATTTATGTTATGTTGGTGGTGGTGATTTAATAGTCTCAAAATCCAAGAAATATATTGATACATAGTATATGTATCTATGGACAAGTTTAAGTGTTTCTTAGACTTTCTCAATGTAATGTAGAGATTGACCTAGGCTCACGGAGGAGTCCACATGAAGGTGGACTATTACGGTATTTTTACTCCAAATTTAAGTTAATATGAAGATTTGTTGATTTTGTCTTGTACCTTATCAACAATTAGACCATAGGCTTCTCTCAAAAGAATAGGACCCAACACAAATTATATTTTAGACATCTACAGTTGATTAGAGTGGTTTCAATTTAGTTGACTAGATTAAGAGATCAACCAACTAGGCATAGGTAGTTAGCCATGCCCATGAAGAACAACAAGTTGGAAAACAAGACTTTAGCATAACTTTTATTCGTTGATGGAGGTATGATTACAAATCTTCAAATCCAAATCAAGATGACCTCTTAGGTAGGTAGAAAAATATGATACACTAACCTTAACTTTTATCAGAACATAAAACCTTAAAAGGAAGAGAGAGAGAGAGAGAGAGAGAGATTATTTATATATCCACCAAACCATGCACGTCTTTCCAAATAGTAATAAACCTTCAAAAATGAAGATTTAGAAATGAAAAGTCATTATGAAGTACTAATCTAATATTAAGAAGATAAAGCTAATTTATTCCTTCTCACATATTATTATCGCACATAACTTGTAGTTAATTGTTATTTCATATTTTACCAAATCAATTATTTTATGCTTAATGCCTTCCATCAAACAAGAAAGATGGGCTAATTTGTATGTGCTCTTATCATTTGATGAGCACACATAAAGCTCAAGAATCTAAGATCTCCTTGTCTTCTTTATCTTAAATCTTTAAAACTTAGAACATTTTAAAACAAGCTTGATATTGAGTAAGCTTTGAAGCCTTGCAAGTAATAACAGTACCAACACATACAAAGGATTTCATATAACATGCAAATATATATAAAGTGAAAATCAATTACCTATCTTAGACAGTCTTGTTATCTTGTCTTTAAGTTAAGGTACAATATAGATAATCACAAACAATGAAAATCCCCAACATCCCGAGGCTAATACTAATATCAATTTCCGTTATTCAAAAATAGAATAATCATCTTATATTAAGTTCATTGCTTGTATCAAGCATTCAATAATCTAATCTACTACTTCCATACATAGTTGCATCTCATACCACAACTATGTATCGTTGATAGCTTATCTTTAGATATCCTGAATCATAATATCTTAAGTTTTGTCATATTGACAACCCATATATTTACAATTAAGGTAGCATCAATACCTAATTATTGCTCATTTGTTCCCATGTATGTAACCTACAAAAGGCAATAAATACTCAACCCATGACCTTGTTGAAATGGTTATTGATCTCGGGGTAAGTCAATCAAATGAATGTAGCACTAGTATGTACTTGCACTTGTGTTGTGAAAATTAAGTTTTAAGTTCTTTACCAATTGGGTAAAATAAAAGGGTTCCTTTTAAGAAGGTATCTTAAACTTCACAATATGTAGGAAAAAAAATACTTAATCATTTTGAAAACAAAACTAAAATGTTCTTAGCATTATTTTAGGTTGATAAAATAAGGTTTATGGTCAAGAATAGGCTTTGGAATTAAATTAAGGTATTGGAAAAGGAATAAATGAAGTATGGTCAAACAAGTAGGGGTAATGTAAACACCCCATTTTTTACCCTAATAGTTAATAATAATCAATTTTCAATTTTTACAATTTTTCTTCTAATTTAGCAAAAATAGGAAAAATATTCAAAAAATAAAATAAATAGGGAAAATACATCAATTTTGGAAAATAATTGTAGAAATGATAATAAAAGGAGTTAAATAATTTTTACAAATTTTTGGAATTTCAAAATAATATAAAGATAATAAAAATTGCATTACATATATGCAAATTGCAAAAAAAAAAAAAGGAGTACTTAGGCTAGCCCAGCTGGTCCGAGGCATGACTGTGCGCGTGGGGAAGGGGGTTAGGTCACGAGTTCGAAACGCGGGGGAAGTAGATTCCGCGTTTTGCAATTTTTTGCCTCGCCCAAGACACGTGTCAGCTCGCGATTGGACGACATGATGCGCGTACCCGGCACGTGATCTTCTTCTTCTTCGACCGAAATCGTCACCGGCGAGCGGGAGAAATGGAATCCGGCCGTTTTGATTCGATTTTTTACACAAATCCAACAAATATTTAACCGAAATAGGATAAACATCATCTCATTGGAATCAAATCGCAACAAATCAAAGGATTTACACAAATCGGAGATGGGTTTTTCAATCGAAATCTGATTTGCCCCAATCGAAAGAAATTCGAGCTTATCCAGCTTGATTTCTGGTGTCCATAAATAGGAATCGAGGGGAGGAAGTCAAAGCACAGATCAAAAGTGAGAAAAGGAGAGAAAATAAGAGAGATTGAAGTCTTGTCGGAGTTCTTCAAGTTGCGATTGCCGACTAAGCTTCGAATCGCCATTAGGAGGCGTTTTTGGAGAAATCCACCACCACCATTAGATTCCTCACCCTCGAAAAGCTAGGAAACAACCTCTCAACCTTCTCGAAAGTTGCCAAAACGCCACCACCAAGGGCCTTCAGCCGCTGTGATCGACCCGACCTGACCAGACCCGCGCACCGTATCCGAACCCAGGTAAGTCGGATTTTCCGATTTTTTTCGATTTTTATTATTTATTTATTTATTCATTCATTTGTTATTTATAATTAAAAAAATAATATTAGGAAAATGTTAGAATTTAGGTTAGTGTTTTTTTAGGTTTAGTTTAGGATAGAATAAATAACAAAAAAATTATAAAAATCATAAACATAATAAAAATACAAAATAATAAAAAATATATTAGGAAAAATGATAGAATTTAGATTTTTATGTTTAGTTCAAGGTAGATAAAATAATAAAAATGAAAAAAATTATTAATTAATTAATTAATAAAAAATAAATAAAAATAATAAGAATATTAGAGTAGGTTAATAATAGGGAAATAAAAAAAATATTTTTTATCACTTAGAAAAATCCTTTTCTTAAATAAATCAAAAATTGTTTTTTCCTTAAACTAAACTTGCCAAAAATAAAATAATCAAGCTTAGGCTTGGATTTTTTTCAAAAAATACTAAAATGATAAAAACGTAAATTAGAAGTAATTTTCATAGTTAAAATTAACAAACTCACTAAAGTTTTCATGAAAAGTGAACTACGGCTTGTTTGATCCTGAATAGTAGGTATATAGGCACCTATTTAGGGTAACTCTAAAAAGAATAAAAAATTTATTTATTTTTCTATTAGAATAAGTTATTAAAAAACATAAAAAAAATAAAAACAAAAAAATAAATAACAATAAAAGACATTAGGATAAGGTTTAGATTTCAGAAGAATAGGGTGATAACTTTAAAGTTTTAATAGGTTAGCCTTCGAGCTCAGTGACTCTGGTTTTTCCTTTCCTCTTTTCACAAAAATGAAAAGAGAAGATCCCGTTGACTAGTTGTCCAAATTAGGATTAATCTGCTCAATTAATCCTGATTCAATGATCTTTCCCAACTTTAGTTGGGTGGCGACTCCAAAATAAGATGAAATTTCTGATTCAAGTCGAGGACTTATATTAGATGAGCATAGGGTCTAGTGTAAATCGGATTAGGAATGAAAATGAAAAATAAAAAATTAGACTCGACAGGCAGTAATTTAATGGTTAGGTTGGTCACCAAATATTAAAAGTGGTAAGATGAATGGCCACTTAGCCTATTACCTAGCCATAAAGGCAGTTAAATGGGGGTCTCAGTTCATCTTAATCTCATCTTGTTTTTCCATTGCCTAAGCCTACATTAATATCTGTAGCTTAATTAAGGTCCTAAAAGATCTTTATCTACAAATTTTACAATTGAAATTAAGGTTTTATGTATCCCATTAGAACTTAATTTCTAGGGCTTATTTTAGGTGTTTTTTTTATTTCAAATTTTAATTAAAAACATTTTTAAATGTTGAATTATAGTGAAGTTTAAAAATTTTAGGGTTTATATTAATGTTTTCTCTTCTTTTATTAAAGCTATACAACTTACATCTAAATTAGGATTTTTCTCAAAAAGAAATTATTAAATGAAATACTTAATCTAGAAGTTAATGTAATCAACTTTTTGTTCTTAATTTGGGGCATAAGTTAGAGTTTGATGTAATTGGTTCTAGGTTTCTATATGAATTTCCTAAGTTGATTTGGGTATGGTTTTGATTACGCTATTTTGTAGTGTAGATGATTGTAAACATATCCAAGGGATTGGGATTAATTTTCTAACCTAGAAATTTTGGTGTAACCTGAAGGCATTGTCCCTCTCTCCATTCACAACAAATAGTCTCTTGTTCGAGTAAATTGTGAGAAAGGATTTAAGTTTTATTTATAAAATTTAAGATGGGTTTAGGATTATTCCCTTATTATAGTTGGTATTAGTTGCTAATTGATTTTTGCATTAATCGGTTTTAGAAAATATTGCCTAATAATTTTACTCAAATTTATCAAAATTTTGGGGTGTTCACTTAATATATAAATTAGGTATTGAATTTTGATGAAAATACAATAAAACTTCTAAAATATAAAGTGTTGAAATAAACCTTTTTACTTGAGTGAAAATGGCTAATAACTTTCTAAACTTTAAGAACCAATGGACTTACAAGACAATGTCTTTAATTGCATTTCTTCAAAACATCATAGGATAATTTGTGTATTAAGCCATACTTTTGCATACAATTTAACTTGAATTATATCATCCCTATATGTTTGGATCGATACATTCTATAACAATTTAATAAGAATTCTTTAGATTGGTGGTCAAATAAATAAAAAGTCCATTATATAAACATTGATCCATGCTTAGAACATGGAGTAAACAATAATTACTTATTGCTATGAGCTTATCTTATTTCTCTTTGGGGTCTAATTGAACTAAAATTCATGTATATGGTAGTTATATATTCTAATTAATAGAAACCAATGTTTGCGAAGGCCAACTTCAATTAAATAATTGACTTCGAACATGAATGTAGAGTTATAGACCACTTGAGAACATGAACATGAATGTATTGGCATGTGGTGCAGACTAGACTATTGATAATAGTAAGAAAGATTGAGTAGAAGCAATATAACTAATTTTGTAATATGGAGTGATGAGTGAGAGTTAAGAAAATAAAAATAAAAATTTAACACGTTTTATTTTCTATATAAGGAGTATTATGAGTAACTGCAAGATGAATAAGAGATGCTTGCATATTGCCAATCCAATTACTAATGATTGGTAAAAGAGTTATAACAGTGTCTATTTTTTTTTTATGTTCTATCTTCAAATTGATTATTGTAATTGTTATATTATTGTATGACTATTATATTATGATGATCTAGGGTTTTTAATATATTTATTTAATTTTTTTTTTTATTTTTTAAAAACTATCCCTACATAATCCGAGTTATATTTTAGCAGTTGTACAGGAATTTTCTTTGGGGGTTAATATCGTTATTTTATATAAGAGACTTATAGCCATCCTTATGTTTTGTGATGTCAATACTCCTCATGATATGGTCTGCTGAATGATAATAGCTATGCTCCTGCAATGAAATAAAAGGAATTGCTAATTGGTGGCGTGAGGGCAGGACAAGGAAAAGGGCGATAATGCCCACGTGGGGGGGTTGGGGCTCATAGATCAATGAAGTCCAACTTTTTGTATTTGCTTCCGGGAATCCCCATCGCTTGCCAACTGTAACACATTTGCTTAGCCTTTTATTTGCCAGGGCTAAGCAACTTACAAGGAATATCTTACTGACTTTTCAAGGATGTTATCGTCAATTCGGTGCTTAGTTGGGCTGCTTACCTTGATACTCGTGCACTCCCCTCTGCCTATTGCTAATTGCTAATTGCCAAGCCACTTTTTTTTTTTTTTTTACTTTTCCTTAACTTCCGGAGCCACAGAGAGAAAAGTTGAAGATTGGAACAATACACAAATAAATTTGCGAATTCTTCTACACGACACGGGTTTTTCCTTGCTATTGTGTTCTGGTGTTTCATTCCATGGTTCTCTATAGCTTTTTTTTTTTTTTTCTAAAATGGATCTTATCTGTATAGATATAAGAGATATATTCATTTTCATATTAAATCTTTGGATTTCTGATAGTTTTGATTTACTTTATCATGTTCATATTATATATACTTGTATTCAAATATAATTCAATTAATGAAATTCAAATTCTTTAAAAATAATAATAATAACGATAATAATGATAAATTGTTAATAGTTATTTGGAATATAATTATTTTGTTAAAACTTAAAAGTATAAAGCTCTCTAAATTTTCCTTTTGAAAACTAATAAATTTTGGGATGGTAGAAATACCAGTGGAAGGAAAGGGATAAATCTTATTTTTACTGTAGGAAATGGATAGAGCTTGAGTTTATATGTAAGAAACCATGTAGTCTCGATATGATAGGGTTCTATAAAATTGAGATTTTATTTATTTATATTTTTCCATTCAAGAATTTAAGAATAACTCATATTGTGATGAAAAGGGAAAAAATGACTCATAGCTACTAACTGCTTAAAATCCTTATAGATAATGAAAAAAATGAATCAAGTTTTAAGTTTAAGATACCAAAGTCACCATTTTTATTTTCCACGGCCTACATCACTATAAAGCTTTCATCAATGACAATAAGACTTTAAATTCCATGAGATCCTACTCAATAAATTTAACCAAATCAGAGGCTTGTAGGGTAGGGAGGGTATAAGCAGAATTTCGATTTTGTATATAAAAAGAGTATGTAAAAATACCTAACCCCAAAAAGTTATATGTAAGTATCACTACTTTTTAGTTCTAACACTAATACAAAAACCCTAAATCTTAAAACTATTTAATATTGGCTCCCAGCTCACATGAACTTATTAAGTTCATAAAGACAACATATGACGCTATTTCAGAAATTTTGTAATATAAGCAAGTAATGTTAATTTATAATATTGAATTTCGAAATTTAATACATTTTTATCAATTATATTTTGTTTAAGATGTTATTGTTACATTTAAATAGAAGGTGAAAATTATACATATGAAGAAGAACGAAAAAAAAAAAAAAGGTTGTATTTTCTATTTGAACTATTAGAAGATTTCATCCCAAACATTCATCCTCCTGTGTATAATTTTCCCATTTAAAATATAATGCTAATAATTATGAATAATCAATTATGATTGTTATTAGCCTAAATTAAATAAAACAAATGATTGTGTCAGTTATAACATAACAACATTCCGACACAAACTAATCCCTTCGCTTTTCATAATCCTCTCTGAATACCAAATTTGATTTTCAAACATTATATACATGCATATATACTTTTCTGATTGAGTTATTTCTGCTAACAAAAAAGGAAAAAAAGGAGGGAAAAAAAAAAAAAAAAAGAGTTGACCAACTAATACAGATAATGCTTCCATGAGTACTCACATGACAACTAGATTGTTAGGTGATGGGAAAATAAAATTTTGATACGTGTACAGTTCAATTATAATTTTTTTTTTCTATATGCTCAATTTATATATTTGGATTTTCTCATTAGTATTGTCGCAATTGAGAGGCTGTTGTTTGCTCAACTGATTTGTTTCGGTGCTATCTTAAATGGTCACGATTTTCAATTTGTTTCCTTATATGTATACTTGGTATATAAAAAGTTAACAAATCAATTCGATCATAATGCAAATTTATATTTCACTATTAGAACAAGAATCAAACAGCCATAGAGCTTAAAAGAAAAAAGGTTTTGGATTATTGACTCTTAGATTTTTCAATGACGAAGGTTTTACTTATAAGAATGATTGAAACCATTTTTTCCATGGATATGAGAATAAATAACTACTCGGTTTAATATATGGTAGAAATGTATTTCGTATTGTGCTAAGATTTCAATAGGTAGTTGAGATCACTTGTAACACAAATACGGAAATAATAGGAGATGATGGATGGTGCTTTAACGTAACCATTTCGATGACTAAGTCTATACAAATTTAATGGAGAATACATATGTCTCAAATGGAAAGCATTTGAATCCTCTATCAAGTGATCCCATCCTCTATTTATAGAAGATGAGATCGGACTATTTTAAAAAGGGGATTAATGAACTATTTAAAAAACAAAATTTAGTAAAATGTTATAGATTATTAAGTAATTAGGTATATGGTTTTGTTAATATAAGGTTTTGGGTATAACTATTTTACTTTTTAAAAACTATATTTAGGTTACTTAAATGACATTCTTTTTTTTTTATATAATAATTAATAACATTAAATGTTATTTATTGAAAATTATAACAGTATTGTTGATTAATTTCTCAAAAATTAATTTTTTTTCTATTTATATATTAAATAATATTGAGATTTTAGATGCACTAGAAAAAAAAAAAAAAAAAGTAAGATCAACCTCCAATTATATAGTTCTAGATCTGCCCTTGTTCACTAACAGTATTGACCGGTTGCTTCCATTCACATATGAAGCAATGTCTTTGTATCTATGTAGTGAAATAATCTTTTTTAAAAAGCTGCAATTTCTTTAGAAAGCACAACTAGCAAGTGCGTCCTTCAAGGGCACTCATTTAAAGTTCTACGTATGAAATTAAAGATTGTATTTAGTCTATAGAAATAAATTCAAAATGAAATTACAATTATGATTTTACTCTATTTTTTATATTTGGATACATTCTTAAAAATTGGAATCATGATTTTTTATAATTGTTGATTCCACCTTCTAGAGAGAATTTGATTTTTTTCTTTAAGATGTTGGAATTGCAATCTCATTTCAATCTCTTTAATAATAATAATCACTAATTAAAAATATTACTCATTTAATCTTCAATTTTATCGCGACATTTAATAATTAAGAATATTTTTAACAATTACTATTTTATATGAATTTCATTTTATGAATGTTTCTAAACATGAGCCTTGAATATAATATAACTACTTACAAGTATTGCACTATGCTCCAATTTCATTTATATATATATTTATATTAATTAAAATAATATATTTACATAAAAGATTATCGCAATTTATATATTAATAATGTTTATTTATACTTTAAAGATTGCGTGAACAATATTATTAATTACATAAATATATTTTATATATTGTAATTTATATGGCTAGGTCATTATATGTTTATATGGATACTATTATTTAGTCATACAAATATATTATATATATTGTAATTTATGTGGATATTGATGATTACTACACATTTATATAAAATGGTACAATATTTTAAAAATTTTATAATCCTTTGAGTTATTGGAATACAACATCATATACTAAGAGTTAAATCATTTTACATCAAGTGATGCGAAGGTTGCAATGTTTCTATAAATACCATCCTCTAGTAAAGGATATGCCTCTTTGAGTAATGAAAAAGATATTGATGATTAAAAAAAATCATAAATAGTAAATGGTATTGTTAATGAAAAGATAAAAATAGAAAATTCTTCTTAAGTATATTTAGAAGGGAAAATTACAAGTAAATAGATCAAGGCTTAAGGTTAAGTTCAAATAGATAATCAAATTTTTAAGTAGTTAAAATAGATAATCAATATTATACTAAATAGTTAACATAGAAGATTAAACTTGCAAGTGATTAATATAGAGAATCAATATTATATTAAGTAGTTTACATAGAAGATTCGTTACTATCTTATAAACATGCTAAATAGTCAAATAGAGAATCTGATATTGTTTGTGACAACGCAATAATAGGATCTCATGTTTGAACTACTTAATGTAATATTGATTTTCTATATCTAACTATTTGAAAATTTCATTATCTATTTGAACTTGATCTCATCACTTATAATTTTCTCCACATTTAGAACTATTCGAAAACAAAAGGAAAATGGTTTCCAATCTTAAGGGAAAATAAAAGAAAATATAAAAAATGAAGAAAATGAGCAAAAGAGGTACAACAAGTAACCAAAGTAATTAACAAAATATTCAAGGTAAAAAAAAAAGGAACATCAATGTATTATGATGGAAAGAACAATGCTTTATTAAAATATTGCCAAACTCCACGAGGGAATAGATTTGCAGTGGCAAAATAAAGTGGACTAATACATCATTACCTACTTTAGAACTTGGAAAGGATAATGTTATGCTCAACAATTTGGATTGTAGGGAAATTTCATTTTGAAAGAAGATGCAATTGAATTCATGATAGGTGCTTTATCTCGACTTGAATCATAGGATGTTATTTTGAACCCTTGAAAATTGGCTCCATGACACAAGGTATTGCTAGATATTGGTTTTCAAAGTAGAATGCACCTTTTAACTATATGTCTTAAATTTGAATATTTACTTTCAACACCTATTAAGTTGAAATTTGCCTACACATATATTTTATTACGGCTTAAGTGTCAAACTTTAAGGAGAAGGAACACTTTGTGAAGGTAATGGCAAAAAGGGTTTGCTTTCTAATAATATTTATATTCTTTAATGTTGTTTGACATTCTAATACTTTGTAGAACCCCTTGAAAAACTAAATTAAAAACCAAAAATAAGAAAAGATAAAATAAACAAATAAATTGTGAATCATTTTTCAAGGTAACAATATGTATGATAGAATTAACATGGCACATTTGAAATACCTACACTATCAAGAAAACATGTACGTCTTTATATAATGAAAGTTAAAAGAATGAATAACAAGATATCAAGTAGAATAGCATCAAAACAAAACACCCGCATACGTGGTTCCTAAACTATGACTATTGCTTGCAATTTTCATGAACACATAGTAGAAAAGTTGGAAATATTAAACTCAAACAAAGAAACATGATACATATGAGATTCACACCCATGTGAAATATCAGCTTTTATAATATATCAATATATGTTATATAGACAAAGCAAAGTTAAGATTCTTTTTTATAAAATTGAATTGCAAAAGGGGATGAAATAGGAGAAGTAAACATTTCCTATGATTTGAGAAGGAAGAAGTAATTACATTTTGTTTTTTTTTTTTCCACTTTGATTTTGATTTTGTTTTAAAAGGCTGAATGTTTGTGTTATAGAGAGACTAATGGACCAAGCTTAGGAGATGTCAAGTCATGAGGATCAAGGAGGTAAGGATGCGAGCTAAGAGATTTTGAGTCCGATTAGCATGCCTTAAGGACCTATCACAAGATCTCGAGCTAAGAAGATATAATAAGCTTTGAGTGTTCATCTATAAGGCTTGGTGGAGATGGTTAGGGAAGAACTTCAAGGATATCAAGCTTGGGAACCTTTGCAACTCATGTTCAATACAACTTGGTACAAGTTAAAGTGGAGATTAGAGCTTGAAGGCCGCCAACTTTGGAAAATGAAAAGTTGTCGGTGTTGGTGTATAAAGGCCGCTGGCCTAAGTTGTTGATGTAGGAAATGAAGGCTATCGGCTTAAGCTGCCAGTGTGGGAATTGAAGGCCGCCAACCTAAGTTACTGGCATTGAATCCAAGGCTGACCGGTGTTTAAATAAATGCCAACAACTTTCTTTTAATTGTGTTTGTAACTTCCTTTTTATTAGGGTTTTTAGGAGGGACATGTAAATACCTCTTGGCTGCATTTTAGAGATAGTTTTGAATGAAATTGAAATCAAAAGAGACTTTGATATTCTCTTATGTTCTTGTGTAGAATACACGTTTTAGGAACATTCAAGAGAGAATTGATCGCCTTTCTTGTGGAGTGTTTTGCATTAGGACAAACCCTTTGTTCTAATTTTGTGATCGACAACTAAGAAAAACCTAACTTTAGTCCATATTAAGGATTGAATCAAATTGATTACGAGGGTTTTCGGGTTACTGCTGTAAGGGTCCGTAATATACAAAAGGGGTTCTCAAGCATATTTACGGAGGTTTCGTATCAATTTGGTTCTTCTTCTTCTTCTTCTTTTTTGTTCTTTTCTATTTAGTAACCTAATGGTTCAAAAAGTTTTTTTTTTAAATTTATTTATTAATAAAAGGTAACAAGTGTTTTTGAAAAGTTATTTAAAAAAAAAAAAACAAATGTAGCTTTCCAAAGAGGTATTATTGTTAAACTAATTAAATAAAAAACATGTAATAACAAAAAAAAAAGTTTTCAAAATTATATGTTATAATAGATTTAAACAAGTGGCATATGCCCTAGCATTCCAAAGTTTGTAATGCTTAAACTTTAGCAACATACATACACATGCACACACAAACACAAATATATTATGTGGGTCATTTGATTCCAATGCCAATACCAATAAATTGTGAGGGTCATTTAATCTTGTCAAATATATGTGTGGTTCCTTTGATACCAATATTGACACTGAATATAAATGTGAGGATCATTTGATCTTGTCACTAACACCATGTTTCTTAGTCTCTTATTGCTTTAGCCACTAATATAAGATAGTAAATAATTAATCCACCATAACTGTCTATAGTACCATTCCATACCATTTGCATATCATTTTTAGTTTCACTTTAGATTATTCGACTCATATCATAGTAGCTAGCCATAATGTCAACCTATTGACCTATTGAAGGTAGTTCAACGCTTAAAACTACAAATTTCATCATCCCTAATGTCTAACCCACTAGAGCCAATGGCTCCTAGTCCATGATTTCCTATTTGAAAACTCAAACTCAATTCAAGAAGCATTAGCAAACACCAATTACTATTAGATAATTATTAGATTCATTTGTCCTTTAATCTTACATGCATAAAAAATAGACAACAATAACTCACATACCTAAATGTTGCTCTCCAACTAGAAATAACTTTGAATGTGGTTCAAATGTTATAAGCATATAATGCATAATATCTATTATTGTCTTAACTGCACAAAAACATTCACATTCTTGATCTAATGTCCAATTTTAACTAAGCTTGATTGATCAAGCTCAAAATAGGTTGACCTTATCTTTATTAGGATAATTTGGTAAACCTATTTTTTAAGCCAATCAATTGTTTTTCTTGCGCTACAACTTAGTCAACCTAATCTCAAATTTGGTTAGCATGATTCCTATGTTAATATACTCAATTGGCCTAAAACCAATTCTAGTCAACTAGATTCCATATTTAGTCGACTTAAACTTATTCTTATCAACTGGATTCATTATATTATTATTATTTTTCAAAATTTCCATCCTTTTTACTTAAGAATTCATGTTAAATCATCTTGAGTTAAGTTTTACATTTAGAAAAATCCTTTTCTTGATACTCTTAATCCAAAAATCTTTAATCTTTCTTTAAAAATATTTACTCTTTAATGACTTCTAATTTCTAGCTTCATCATAAATCCATAAAATCTCCATTTTTGAATAATCCTTAGATGTACTTATAACCTGTCAAGGAATTCATAATTTCATAACAAGACCATAATTTCTAGCACGACACTCTATTTTCTCTAGTAGTGTGATTCGTTGCCTAAGGAGTCACTTATCGCCTTTCTTTTCCTAAGAATAATTGTAATTTGAATGAGTTCTAATATTTTACCTCACAATGAGAATAATAAAATTCTCACATGGAATAGCAATGGCAACCATGATTCCTTCTTGTAACTACCATAATTTCCCCTATTGAATTTTGTCTTTGACAATACCAAAAACAAGTTGATAACGATCTAACAATAACTATCTTGTATATTTCAAGGTTTCCATACAAACGATACCTTACCTTTCTATGGTCACACCATCCAAATCCTTCCTTCATGCTATATACCAATTTCCTTGAAATTAGATGCAATTATTTTTAGTGAGCTTACCATAACTTAAGTTGATAAGTAGAACTATTACTCTTAGATTGGAAGCTGGATATTTTACCTTGAAATAAGTTGGATGGTGTATGCAAGGATATCAAAGAGAGGAAATGGCTAATGGGAAGGGTTTGGGATAGTGAGGGGGAGAGAGCACTAGCTTC
This sequence comes from Laguncularia racemosa, assembly GCA_037954665.1. Lineage (NCBI taxonomy): Eukaryota > Viridiplantae > Streptophyta > Magnoliopsida > Myrtales > Combretaceae > Laguncularia > Laguncularia racemosa. Next base: position 2,886,256 of record JBBMOL010000040.1, read on the forward strand.
TAGGATTTCTTAATGAAAGGCAATTAGGGTTAACCCTTCACTCATAGAGAAAGTCTGGGGTCAAAATCACTTAACTACCTCTTCTTTTCTTCTTCTTTTTTGGTTCTTTCAACAAATACAATGGACTTAAGTTACTATTTTAAGATATAGAAAACTCGATTAATATTTGATATAAACTTAGGAAACTTAAATGATCCATTTAAAATATAAGGGACTTAATTGGCTTTTAGAAATAAATAAATAAATAATTCTAATGTACGTATCCCTATATATAACCAACAAAACCTATGGATAATTGAATTAAAGTACTCAATATGACACTTAACTTATGTGGCATCACAAATCTAGGAAACTAACTGGAAAAAGAAAGAAAGAAAAGAAAAATCATTTGCAACTTAGAAGGAAAGAAACTCAGAAGGAGTGTAGTGTTAATAATATCAAAGATTGATGTGTGTTAGTTTAAGAATTATGCATATTAGGTCTGAGCATTAGAATCTGCTGGAATCCTAGAACCACTCGTACCCGACATGATTGGTAAGTTCCGGGGTGGATATTATGTGTCCTACGATAGGTTCTTGTTTCAGTTTTTTTGAATCTGCACTAGTAAGCTAAGATACAAAGCATGACTTGACACCTAAGCTGGAACCTGTATAAAACCTATTATAATAGCTTCTCTTTATTTTCATTCCTTTAATTTCGATTGATTTCTATATTAATGATTTAAATCATTTAGATTTTTAAGCTATTTTATAACATCATTGTAATATCAATTTTTTTTTTTTTATAATCTCAACTATTAATTATTGGTGACACAATCTTAAACGAGGAGATCAATGAAAATTGAGGAAATTGAAATAGAGAAGATTCAAGTCTTGAATAAATTAAGTTTTACTTAGGCGATGTTTTACAATTTTTCAATGTTGAGTGGGCTACCAAATACTCCACCGGTAAAATATTGCTACTGAGTGTAATTAAATTTCATAAATGTAAAAATATTTTATTAAGGTGGCTTTACTTATAATTTACTATTTTAGATCAACACTTGATGACATAATTATTAAACCTATATTATATCTCTAATTTAAGTCAATATTATCTATATTGTGTTTTTTTTAATAAAAAATTATTGCATTTATATTATTTGTCATTTATATTTAAAAACGATACTGACTTTAGTTTTGAACATCATGATATTATATATGAATAATATATTATTTCGGATGAAAAGAGTAATTAAAGAAAAAAAATTATAGATTCCATAAAAAATCTTAAAATCTATAAATTTTATATAATAAAAGTTTTAAAGTGGCTCTTACGGTAAGTTTCGATTTAAAATTTTTGTAAACTATGTTTTAGACAAGATACAAAATGGAAATTTCTTCCTAACCAGCATGAATCTGTCCACCCGTCGTACAAATTCTCCTGCATTAGCGCCTCATATATATGTCTTTATGATAGAAAAAGTCAAGTGTGGCGTGAATTTTGTATTAGTAGGCCAATACATGTCGGGCCTATAACTTAATTTGTGGGGGGAGGAAAAAAACTGAAAAAGAAATATTTGGTATTAGGGCTATTATAACTGAATCGAATCGTAAATTATGTTTGAACTTTTTTTTAGGTTAAAAAAATTACAAGTCAAACCAAACCTTTTTCTTTTAGGTTCAAAAAATTATGAACGAAATTAAATTGCTTTGAATTAAATCAAACTGGTGAGAACTAAAAAAAAAAAAAAATCATTGAAAATTTAGAGAATATACACCCAAAAAAGAGGGTTTGTATCATTTATTCAATTCCTTACTTATTTGGTTTTCATTGAATTACTTACTATTTTTTTATTTCGTATTTTTATTTGTTGACTGATATAGAAATAGAATTAACTAAAAGAAGACAATAAAGCCTCCTTAAATATATTAAATGATTATTAAAAACAGTAAGTGATATTAAAAAAAAATGATAATAAATTAAATATTTTTTATATCAAGTATATTTTTTCATATTTTATTAACTTGTATATAAATAAAAATTAACAACTCATATATTAATAATTCAAACTGTAAACCGAAACAAGCTAAACCATCTTTTTTTGATTTAAAAAAAATTACTAATCCAACATTATGGTTAAATTTGATTTACAAAAATATAAAAACAAATTATAATATTATTCACCCTTAGAAGAAGAAGAGCTTGTTGTAAGGAGTCAACCCATTACGGGTTTTACTTCACATGATCCTGCCTTAACTGCTATTTGTTCATTAGTTTTTTTTGCTTTTGTATTCTTAACAATTTGATAAATAAAACAGGAAGAGCATGCCAACAATTAATCCCCAAATAGCTTTTCTCCACCAGTTTCGGATTTGACCATCGGCAATCACGTCATTAAGAGTAAGTTACTCGATTCTTTTCAGCAACGGTTGACTGTCAATTTAAGTAGGAAGGCCAAAAAGAGTACTTTAAGCACTTTAATTAGTGCCTCAATAGGCCTATGACCAACCAAGATAAAGTCTACCCTATTGTTGGGGCGGTTTGGTCGTGTTTGGACATTATACCAATGCAATCGGGAATAATATTCATGACATATAAATTATATCCTAATAAGAGAATAATATTCATGACATATAAATTATAAAAATATTAATATTATTAATTCGAGGTTGTATTATTGTATGCGCTTAAGAGTTCTCTTTGATCTTCATTCTTAGTTTTATCTAATTTAGATTGTAATTTTTTTTTTAAACTATATGAAATTTCAGAATTGAGATAATTTTTGTTTAACTCACTACTACTTTTCCAATTTTGTAAAGTGAAGAAAACCATCGAACATCTATCATACAGATTCATAAAACTTTTTAGGCTAAAACACTAGGTTTAGAACTTCTATGCTCAATCCCGAATTTATCCTTGGGCTTCCAAATCTTCATGTAGAGCATGATTTGTTCAATGGTGTTTCATAAGCTCAATATTGAAAAAGAAACGAAACTAATGGTGTGTGTGTTCACAGAAAATATTTTTTTCAAATTTTTTCATCATCTATTATAATAAGGATCTTAAATTTATTAAAGATTCTTAATAATCATTGAAATTACTTATGGATTTCAATAGTAGCCAATGATGGTAGGTGAAGGCTATTACAACTAATGCTTAGTAGTAGTGGTAGTTTACTATAACGGAAAATATCAATGGAATATTAAAAAAAAAATTACTTTCTTAATTAGTATTTCTCAAGATCATTGATCATTACCATTAGTATCAAACAACACATTGATAAAGATTATTGATATGCTATATACTTGAATGAATGGTATGCAAATACTAATAATATTCAAACATATGATAAAAATTATAAATATTTTTTAAAAAATCACTACCTATATTCTTATATATTAAAACTTTATCAATATCTATACATCATAAATTCATTCATTTAACATTTAGTATCGTTAAAACTCTTATCATATGTATATATTGTTGCCCTTTGATCATGACTTATATGATAAGAAGGGTCCACCATATGCCCTCACGAAGTTAAATTCAACACTTTGTTAGATTCTTCAGACACCAAGACTCTGTCGTTTTTCATTCCCCCCAATGAGTTCAATCCTTGTCGCCTTACTTACCAGCGTCTCCAGCTTTTCTAAAGATGCTCTGGGTTTATATATTAAAATATGACCATGCGCTCTCTACTTTTTTCTAAATTACAACTTTACGAGAACACTCCTGCACGAAGAACATATAGATAACCCCTGCTTCCTTATCATTGATTATTTATGAGGTTTCATTAAAAGATGTGCTAAAAAATGATTTATTTATTTATTTATTTTTAGCCTAAAAAAGAATCTACACTTGTTGATAGAAATTATATATTTTATGAAAAAGAATGCATGGAAATAAAAATTTTATTTTTTGATATCTTGACAAATATTATCGGACACCTGTATACATTTTCCACTTTAAATTTTTAATGAGAGGCATGTAACTCATCCTACCTTGGTGTTTGGTGCATGGGTTTAAATTCCTATTTCAAGAAGAAATATGATTGTAAAGAGCTACACTACAAGTCATGAAACCATATTTACTAGTCTCACCCTACTCAGGAAACTCTCTTTTTGAAATAAGGAGCAAAATGGCTATGTCCAAATAAACCAAACGTCCAAACCTATATGCCGCAGGTGCTATTGAAATCAAAATGGCCGTGTGCATGTCATTCTTGCCTGAAACCATTTATCCTTGGCAGGGTTCAAGAAATTAATAGTAGCTTATTCGACGAATCCTCACAGAAAAAGAAAAAAAAAAAAAAAAGGAATCTTCCGGTAATGACGAATCCGACAGGACAGATCATGTTGTCAAACAATATTGACTACTTGGAATATGGGTGGCTCAAAGTCCTGCATCTTCTGTGGGATACGACGACTCTAGTTGGTTAAGTACTAGGGCAAACTTCATACTCTCTCCGTGATCAACCGATAACTAAGGTAGACTTTCTAAACTTTTTAAGCATAATTTTATATTATAACTCTTGAAAATATTTAAAATAAAAACTTTCAAACTAATCCTAAGGCCTTATAACTTATATGAATTTAGCGATAGCAATGTTTCAAGGTTTATTTGTATATTTTCAAAAATCAAATAATGACCAATAGTTTAGGAATGTTCTTGTAATTATTCTTAATTATTAATCAGCTCGATGTCTGTTTGTCGAAAGAGCTTAGCAAATTTATATTTAAAACTTTTTGTTTTTTTCACTTTACATACCTATATTTGAGTTTAAGGCTGTAGGAATTGAGCTTTTTAATTCTTGAGCTCAACTAGTTAAAAAAATTATCAAGCTCAAATCGAGTTGAGCTTTTATCAAGTTTAAAAATTATAAACTCAAACTCAAGCTCATTAAGGGATTTAAAACTTGAATTCAGCTTATTTAAATCAACAAGTTAGAACTCGTTTATTTAAATGAGCCTAAACTTGAGCTCATTTAGGCTTGTTTAAACAAACAAACCTAAGTTGGAGTTCTTTTAAATAAATGAGATTACTTACGAACTTGTTTGTAAACTTACTTATTAACAATACAAATGAGAACTTACTCACAAGACTAATCATGAATTTATTTGTTAACAATATAAATGAAAGGCTATTCACAAGTTATTTCTTTTATCCTCCATCAAATAGCGTACCTTAATTTTGTGCCATTAATAAATAAATACTAAATGCTGCTAGCTTGTTTAACGGAAAATAAATAAATAAATAAAATCAGAGGGTAATCAGACAATAATGCCCTCGTTCATTCCCCGAAACATCCATTTCTCTTCTCCCACCTTCAAGTCCTCGTACTCAAAGACTAGAATCTCCTCCTTCATATCCCATTTTTTTTTTAGTTCATTTATTTATTTATTATCATTATTATTGGGCCAATAGTTCATTTATTCCAGAAAGTGGGATTTGACTCCTCATCGTAGTGTTCCCGAATTAGATGTCAAGCAAGAGTATTTGATGAGTTCAGTTATCATTCGATTTGTACATGGAGCTCGATTAGAGGCACAATAAACAAAAGCATTTTGTAGAAGTCTTTATCTATTAAACACATATATGCTAATGTCTGCATCCGCATCACATCTTTATTACATTCTCATTGATGAGCTGTGATATGTTCTGAGCAGATATGCTTGTGCAGTTTATTTTGTTATAATGCTTAGACGTCTTTATGGAATTTGATCATTTGGAGTTTAATGGTAGTAGGTTGAATGGTGCATATATGCATATTTAGGGTGATTTGAAAATGGGGAAGGGAAACGGAGATACCGGGGGGCTAAGGAGGGGATAGTATTTCTTAATAGCATAAAACACAAGTATATTAAGTATAAAAAATGAAGACAAGGATATATAAAGTGAAAAGAGGTGAAAGTACAAGTATGCTAAATGTAATTTACTTTTCTTTTTCTTCTTTTTTTGTTATTTTAAATTTCCTTTTTTCCCTTTTCCATCTTCCACCAGCACCTAGCCTCGTATGAACTAAATAGTAAACTAGATGGAAGAAGAAAACATAGGGAAAGAAATTCCTCTCAAGACTTCTCCTAGCGCCATCAACGGAAGTATGAGCAAAAGTACTGACGGACGTGCGGCTGTGGGGTAGGTTGGAAATCATTACAGACAATGTAAACATGTTCAACGGATTCTTCGCTAAACCTCTCCCTCTCACCCAAAAACAAAAGATTACGAACCAAAGAAGAAGATCCCGATATTAGACGTTCCAACTGTTACACGACTTCCACTACTGTTCTAACGTAATTCCTAGTCAGGCTACTCCCTACAAATATTTTCCCTTCCAACTAGCATAAAAACAGAAAATAGAACCAAGTTATATATTATTATTATAATAAGGAACACGAATAGTGAACACCCACTACAAAAATGGAAGAATATTCTTAATTCACGCCTTTCTATTGTTCCCAGTACATATTACGGACACCCACCGTAAAAGATCCATCAAGGAGACATGACATGACGGTAAATGGCATGGCCCATTTTACAGACTCAGGTCAGTTTCATGGTCCTTTTTGGTCGAGCTTACGTCCAAGGTCTTTGTCCATATTCACCTAATATCGCTTCATATGTCCTCCATTGTCCAAGAAGGTGGGCCCCCCGCCCCATAACAACCATTAAAACTACTAAAAATCATTAAGCTGCTCCCGAGATCCATCTCTCCTTGGTGTCCCCTGCCAGGGGTATTTATTGGTTTGTACCGACGCGTCTGGTCGCAATAATTGTTCACACTAGTTATTCGGCTCCTGTCAACTCTCCACATTAAAATTCATCTGTAAACTCACCTCAGCTCCTTTCATTAATGACATCAAATGTCTACATGGTTTGATTATCAAAGAAAAGTTACAGAAATCTAAAAGGGACAATAACATAAGTTCCAATTGTATTGGAAGGGAGGAAATTCTCATCGTGCTGATCAGTTATCAGTGACCTCCAACCCTGTCGCGGGGAATGAGGCGCAGTTCAGATCCATGTTTTAAAAAGACATTGCCTGCAAAAGAATATAAGTCAAGTTGGTAAAGGACCTTCAAATACTCCGTACTACTGGAATCCAATATCGCAATACCTAATTGAAGCATTACCTGAGGATCGATCATGACCTTGCATTGTTTTCAATGGATTGAGAAAACCAAAGAGAAATTTTATGCCTACTTTTCATACTGTTAAGTAATGTCATGAACAGAAGAATGGCAGACAGAAATCAAGCTGAGAGCTTATTTTGGTCTTAAAGTTAGTCTCCTTAATTGCAATAACACTAGGGTGATACACACCGGTTAGCCATATATGCTCTTCTGAATAGTGATCCTTCCATGTACGGAAATGATGAAACTAATCCCCTGAATCTATTATAGGGAGTTTTTCACCAAAGAAACCAGACAATACATTTACGGTAAAATCTCTTCAGCTGACTTTCACAGCTTCACAAGGTTGGAAAATAAAAAATTAAATTTTTCAACAGCACAACAACGATGTATCTGTACAAATAAAAAGGCAGGAACCCATATAAAAAATATAAGGAAAAACATCAAAAAATGTTTCAGAAAAACTCAAGAAATAGTAGCAAATACAGCACAGGTGAGGTAAGGCAATAGAGAAGCATCATACCAGCACTTTGCTGAGGATTGATTCCAACTCCGTCTGCACAATAGAAACAATAAATTAAAGCCTACAATAGTATAAGGAGAGAAATTCAATAGCGAGCATAAAAAAAGCAGGACAGCCACTCAATTTTTCGGAAGAAGATTTGAGATTATTAATAATTCCAGAAAACAAATAGTATCAGTCTACTTTTACTGACTGCACGAAAAGATCTCAGGGGGAATGCTTCTGAAAGTAATTACTTTCCAAAAGCAAAAAACCACAAACTATTTTTTCTTTTATTTCCTTCATTTAATCTTGAGGTTATCTGACCTTGCTACCTCTAAATTTAACCAGGTAAGCATTGATATGATATACAGAAGCCAAACCATTTTTAATGTTACATAAACAATTGTACTAGTCTCATACTTTTGCTCCAGATGTTGCCAAGTGCCAACCATAATCTACTGCATTAATTAAGTGCTTGCAAGCCATAGTCAATAAACAAAGACATTGATACAATAAATAGAAGCCAAAAACAAGAGAAAACCCTCAAAAGGGACATGGAAACCCCCTAAAAGTAGCATTAAATTTGAGAATTGACAATAATTATAGGGCACATGCCATCCAACTTTATCTAAGCAGGACCACTAATTGGCCCATTAGTTGAAAATATCCTAAGTTGGACCACAAATTAGTCCAGGAACCTTCCATTCATAAATAGCATGCTCTAATCCTCATGAAAGAACCAGATTATTATAGAAAAACTCCTGTCATGGAAGGCTGGCTGTCAGGGGAAGCAGATGTCGCTCAACATTGACAAATGGAGGAATCATCTATGCAAAGGCACACGCTTAATCTTTAAGGAGGACATAATGCTTACGAAAATTCCCGAAGAAAACTAGAATCCAGCAACGTTAAATACTGTTAAGGACCTATCTCCTTGAGATTGTCTATTGATCTAGATAAGCCTGGCTAGTATAGGAAGCAGAATGACACTCAACACTCAACAAGGCAGTTGTGAATTACTTATTCTGTAAAGAGGATTCATATATGGGGACAGAATTTTTTTTTTTTTTTTGGATAAGTGGGGACAGAATTTTCTTGATAAAATAAAATTAAATACAGCTATGGAATTCCCTATATAGATCATATATCATAAACTCTGACTAAGTACAACACCAAATCACTCAAACAATATGCAATATCCTATTTGATGAATAACATACCGCACTACATCCCAGATATGGATCCACTGATAAAAGATGCAATGACTCGCAAACATCAGACAAAGTCATGGAGGCTACTAATGAATTGAGATTTCAAAAGTATATGGGATATAAATGCTCCAAAATGAAAAGGCCAAGTTTACTTGCAACCTCAAAAGATTGATCTAGAGGATAAGTCCAAGAACACTAGTGATACTTGACAATAGGTCATGGAATCAAAAATTCCACTAAGGACACTTACTTGGGTATACCTATACTTATCCTGTGCATGAGTCTTGTAGAGTGATTCATGTCCTCAAACATTATAGATTTTCAGATAGCTTATAACAGCATTACAAACTTGCTTTCTTTACGTCAGTCATTTCTTAACCCTTTAATTCTCCCTTATATTGAAGATGCATTAAAAAACATCCCATCTACCTTACCAAATGAAGAATGCCAAGACAATACATCATTCTTTTCACACAGCAACAGCACATGCATATACATTTTCATGAAGTGAAAGTTGAGAAGGTTATACTTGGTGAAACTGAAGGATGAATGGCAGATGTACTAGAAGTCCACTAACTCCAGACAGGTAGTATTTCCAAATCTAAAAGATAGAGTTGGAAAAAATTGTCTTCTCTATGGTATCAGTTCTTCCACAACTCTGCTGAAATCCTTTACTATAGTATTTTAGCACCTTATCCTATGAATGCTCCTCTCAATAGAGGACGAGCTTTGCCATCGTGCTGAAACCCAGATATCATAAATCTATCTAATGCTAGTGAAAATCAGACCTAAGGATCAAGATGTACAATTAGATACATTATATTTTTATCATTTATTTCTTTTTTGATAGTTGATAGAAAGAATTTTCATCACCCGTTCTTTCAGAGATAAACATCCAGAAGCATAATGAAACCGAGACATCTCACTAGAGGTTTTACATCATAGCTTTGGCATAGCTGGACCATCTGCTTCAATAAACCCGAAGAATAAGATGGCAGAAACACTTGGACAATCCAAAACTGGAAGTACATGTTTATTATAACGCCACATCAACATGCCAAGATAGCTACGGTTTGTTAATGTGAATCCAGGCCATAATTTCTCAAAAGTAGCATACATCTCAGAAAATGGATAAATTCTACCATTGGAAGTTAGTTTCACAAAAAGCTCACTATTGTCCAATATTCAATAGAAATGACAATATGATGAATAGATCTATCCCTGCAGTAGGCTAATCCCATCAGTTCAAGTTTTGGCAGATTTGGAGGGGGAGGAACACAGATGATAATTGTTTTGGAATGAAACAAGAGAGGAAATAGCAGGCAATAATCTAGGTAAAACACAGTGAGGACACACATGATATAGCTAGTTATTCTATACTTACGATATGTTTGGTTGACTTTATACGGATAAAATGGAATAGTTATTCCTCTCTTCTAAAACTATTTCAGTGTTTGATTTACAAAATAATTATTCCACTGAATTCCTCTTACTGTCAAATAAGGAATTATAATTCCTTTGTAGAACCAGGGAAATAGCTATTCCTTACTTTTTTTAGCATATTTTCATACTATATATTTGAGATCCTAATTCAATAGTCAAGCCATGGACTAGAATGAGGACATCAACATTTTTAGAATATAGTCCTAATCTATTTCTAATGATATTGTATAAGTGCAACTAGAAAAAAATGATAGTAATTATTTCTCTATTCTATTCCTTAGGATTTTTTTTTTTTTTTGGGGTAATGAAGAGGCACAGTCATGGTATTACTGGCTATCTCCAAGCATATGAACCACTCTACAAATCCATGCATTGATCCTATATAACTTGCGCCATGTAGGTAGCCTTTAAAAGTGTCATTGTTGGGATTTGAACTTAAAATCTCATGCAAGCTATCATAGAAGTGTCTTAAACCTTAGCCACAAGACCAATCCCCTGGGGGCTCTTTCTTCAAGAATTACAATTCTATTCCTAAGTTATCTCATTCCATCAACTAATTGTGCCATTAGTGTTGGAAACATTAAGAACTACATGTATACCAAGGAATTATGTAGTGTAGTGTTTTTTACAATGGAACAAAGACGATTAGACCTCATACTAATATATCCTGTTGTGCCAAATCAGCACAGATTTCCCTAACCAAGTTCTGATAGCATCACTGATAGAGCTCTTGATTCCATATTTGATGAAAGTAGTGACCTAGGGTAAGCTAACAGTATCTAACTGGGGACAATGGAAAGAATCTAGTATGAAAGGATGAAGATGAAAATACCTGAGCTGGAGCTCAACCAGAGAGGAAACTCTCTGAGAAAGACTAACAGAATTGGAATTTTTTCTCTAACTAAATTTCCCTCCTCTGCTCAGCACATCATTGTACAGAACAGCCTCTCTCCCTACAATGCGCTCCAGGTGATCCCACCTTTCCAATGCACTTCACATTCTGAAAAGGACCAAAGAAATGAGGAGAGAGCTTGGAAGAAGATTTAGTAGAAACCCAGTGTTGCAACAAAGGGCAAATCTTAAGGAAAACCCAATCTCCAACCAAGAATTCCACATGGCAATGATGTTTATTGGCATTACTACAATATATAGATTGAGCATGGACTAAATTCCACTTAAGTTGGAGAAGAATTGCATCTCGAGTCTGTAAAGCTTCTTGAACACCAGAGTGTTGTACTTCTCAATCAACAAAAGAACTAATAACCGGAGGTTGTCTTCCATATACAATCTCAAAAGGAGACATCTTGGAAACAGTATGATAGGAAGTATTATAGTGAAACTCTGCCCATGGAAGCCAGACTACCCATTGCTTAGGCTGATCACAAATATAACACTAAAGATAACACTCCAAACATCTATTCAAGACCTCAGTTTGGCCATCTATTTCCGGGTGATAAGCAGTGCTAAAATGAAGTAAAGTTCCTTGCAACCGAAATAATTATGTCCAAAACTTACTCACAAACGTCAGATCTCAATCACTTACAATGGTTTTGGGCATGCTGTGTAACCAAACAACCTCCCAAACAAACAACTCCGCATACTCTTAGCAAAATAGGGATATTTAGAAGGAAGAAAATGCCCATATTTCGAAAACCAATCAACCACTACCAAAACCACATCAAACCCTTTAGACCAAGGAAGTCCACCCACAAAATCCATCGATATATCCTTCCAAATCGCATTTGGGATTGGCAAAAGAGAAAGAAAGCTAGCAGAAGCTAAGATTTGATATTTTTGGTGTTGACAAATAGCACATGCCACCACAAACAATGTGACATCCTTTTTCAAGCCAATCTAACAAACGTTGTATGCAATGCATCTATAAGTTCGAAGGAACCCGCATGACCCCTAACCGGAGAAGCATGAACTCATGCAAGAACAATTGCGGCCACCTTAGATTGAGTTAAAACCACGAAACACCCTTGATAATACAATATATGATTTGCCAATTGAAAGCCATGACTGGTAGAACTCCCTTCTCATAACAATCACAGTTTCGAAGCCAGAACTAGATCTTGCTCAACAAATGCCTTAATCTCGTCCAAATCAGTCTAGATGGGACCAGCCATAGAGGCAAATTCCAAATCATCAAACATTCAAGAAAGAGCATCAGCAGCCTTGTTTTAGTGTCCACTTCGATACTGCACATCAAAATCATACCCGAGCAATTTAGAAAGCCAATTTTGTTGATCCAAAGTTGTAATACATTGTTGAAGCAAGTATTTTAAGCTTCTTTGATCTATCTTAACCACAAATTTCCTTCCTAACAAGGAGGGTCGCCAGTGTTGTATAACCAACACAAGTGCCATGAGCTCTTTTTCGTAGGTAGACTTAGCAAGGGTTGTCTCTGAAAGAGCTTTGCTAAAATAAGCAATTGGACGATTCTGTTGTTGTAGAACAACTCTCAAATCTTACCCCAAAGCATCACATTCCACAATAAAGGGTTGCAAGAAGTCTAGCATCACAAGCATTGGAGCAGACACCAAAGCATTCTTCAACCAAATAAAAGCATCTTCTGCCCCTCTGACCACCCAAATCCATTCTTTTTTAACAATTTAGTTAATGGTTTAGCAATTTTTCCATAATCCCTAATAAACTTCCTATAATAACCCAATAAACGAAGGAATCCACGAAGACCATTTAGAGTTGTGGGTCTCAGCCAGTTTAAAATAGATTGGACTTTGGAAGGATCCATCTCAACCCCCTTGACTGAAATAACAAGTCTCAAATACTCCAAAGCCTCCTAACTGAACTGTCATTTCATCTTATTAGCAGAAAAACTATCTTGACATAATATCTCCAACACTTGTTGTAAATGATAAAGATGAGAATTCAAATCAGAACTATATACTAAAATATCATTGAAGAAAACCAACACGAATTGGCACAAAAAAGGTTAAAATATATCATTCATCAACACTTGAAAAGTAGCTAGTGCGTTGGTTAATCCCGGCCAATAGCATATCCTGGATTATCTTTTCAATCTCGTTCTTCTGCACATAGGAATAACAATATGGCTAGACGTTAACTAGTCTGTGGCCTTCCTTCAATGGAATCTGATGATCCATAGCTCTGGAAGGAGGAAGGCCCCTTGGTTACTCAAAAATATCTGCATAATTGGTCAATAGGGCCTTTACCCAATTGTCCATTGGATGAAGCACAACAGAAACTTCTTTTTCCATCACCCATAGAAGATTACATTCCTCAATTTCATCCAATTCCTGTAATGATTTATATGAAATTGGAAATCGACATAAAGTTGGATCTCCCTGCAACACGTATTCAACTCCCTTACCAGCCACTTTGATAGTCATTTTCTGCCAATCCAAATGCACCTCTCCCAAAGTCCTCAACCACGCCATCCCCAATATAACATCTACTCCCTGTAATTCCAACACGTAACAGTCCACTATAGCCAAATAATCCCCAACTTTCATCTTCAAGTTAATGCAAAGCCTATGATATTCTACTTTATGTCCATCCCCTAGAGTTATTTAAAAATTTTGTGTGCCTTCCGTAGGTAGTAAAAGACGCAACACTAAAGCTTTGGAGATGAAATTATGACTTGCTCCATTGTCAACCAAAAAAATCACTGGTTTAGAAACAATCATACCTTGCATTTTCATTGTACAAGGATCATTGAACCCTTGCATTGACATAAAAGATAATGATATTGTGTGTCTCCTCATTGTGTCATCCTTGATAGTCCCCAACTCTTCCCACTCTTCTACATTGGTGTCCTGTTCCTCCTCCACAAGCAACCTCAAGAATTCATTAGGATATCGATGATTAGAACTAAATGGCTGATCACACTTAAAACACAATCCCTTGGCTTTCTTCTCAAGAAATTCAGCATGAGACAATTGTTTTTGTCCATGAGAGCATCAATCACCATCCTTTGCACTCATCGAATAGGACGAAACTTGAGAAACCACTCCTCCAGCCATCTCCATTTTAGGCTTCATAGAGCTAGTCTCACCAAAAGACATAGAGGCGTTTTCTTTCATTCTCGATTCCCCCCTCCAGAATACCATGAACATTGCTGAATAGGAGCCACAGTCGAAGAATGTGGAGTAACATAAGAAAATCTATCAGAAAAATTAGGCCTAGCATAATTTTGTCAAGAATCCACTCATCCTCCAGTTATAGATGAAACAAATACTCCACTCTCAAATTCCTTTTCAATCTTCAAAGCCAAATCCATGGCCCGTTCTAGTGTCGTAGGGGAAAAAGTGTCCACTCTCATTTCGATTACCTCTCTCAATCCTCCAAGAAAATAGCCTAACAGTTGCAACTCAGGCATGATTGGAGCTTAGGAAGTCAATGATTCAAAATCCTCAATGTATTGATAAATTGTCCCTCCTTGCCAAAGTTGCAATAAACTCTTGAACAGATTGGAAGCAGACTGGCCTCCATATCTCTTCAACATCTCCTCCTTCAGCTTCATCCAATTGAGATCCGACTCCCTACGTTGAAGCATTTGAAGTCAATGAACACAACATCCATGCATACACATGGCCGCTAGTGATACCTTTCGATCTTCTCAAGTTCTCTAGACGTTAAAGTATTGTTCTGCCATTAGGATTCAATTTGACGGATCAACACCATCAAATAAAGGAATCACAATTCTGGACACATTCATCTTGTACTCCTCATCCGAATCTTCAGTATGATCCATGTCAAGCTTGGAATCTACATGTCATTTCCAACCAATTCTGGTCGTTTTCCCCAATCTTTAACAGCTATAGAACTTTCATTGAATTTCGCTCCAGAATTCTGACCAACTGACCAAATGTCCTCCAATTGTTTCTGCATCTTATCCAATCTTCCCCTACATAGTTGTTACTTCTCCAATCATTGTCTTCTGCTCACTATCCATCGTCGCTAATTGGTGTTGAATCTCAACTACCTCGCTATGAATATCATCGACATTCTTCTCCAAACTTCTACACATGCTTCCATGCGAGTCATGTTGAGTGTTTCCCGACAATGGAACCGATTGATAGAGCTCGTGATTCAATATTTGATGAAAGTAGTGACCTAGGGTAAAAACTAACAGTATCTAACTGAGGACAATAGAAAGAATCTAGCATGAAAGGACAAAGATGAAAATACCCGAGCTGGAGCTAAGCTAGAGAGGAAACTCTCCGAGAAAGACTAATAGAATTGGAACATTTTCTCTAACTAACTTTCCCTCCTCTACGCCCGCTTTTTATATGATCAAACCATGCCACGTTAGCATGTCATTGTACAGAACAACCTCTCTCCCTACATTTCCAGTGCCAAATCACCAACCACCCCCCTCCCCCTCCTCTTCCTCTTCTCCCTGCACACACCTCCTGCTACTAACAGACTACCACGACCCATCATCACACTACCCTTACAAACTGAACACAGCCTAATAGTCACAACACACAAACGACACATTCACAAGACTCACAAACAAATCATCCACAACACGCACACAGACGACACATCCACAAGACTCACAGACAACTCATCCACAATATGCACACAATCAACACAAATAACACCACCACACAACACACACATATCACACGACCACACTACTCCTCTATTCCTCTCCTTCTATATACATTCACCATTGGAACACACACACGTGGGATCATATCAATCACTACTAGAGATGGTCTTCATTGAAGATATTTATCCAATGAATTATATGAATTAGCATACTCCATAAGTATAAATCTGCATACTGATATATTAAGTTGCATTTAGTGTAAGAATTTGGCTGCACTCCACCAGCCAATGCACTAATTCTTCATCAATCATGTTCTTCTAAAGCAGGTCATTTGAACTTTAGAAATAATATTGTCATTGATAACATTGTATATTGATCTGAATGAGGGACCTTATTTTACGCGAACCTAAAAGAAAGTAAATCTTTTGAAGTCAAAATAAGCATATGAAATGGCATCCAGCAACTATAAAATTGATGCTATTCCTCCAAATCATGTATTGACAACATGTAACCAGCCTCAGCAGATTAAAAAAACAACACAGTGTAGTCATTTGATGGTAAATCATTTTGTTTTCCACCTAAGGACTGGAATCTTTTACCATCATATTGGCGTGTACAACAAGGGGAGGGAAGCTGAAATGATGATAACAAAACACCAAACCGATACACATAAGGGAAATATAGAACGGTAGTTCCTCGCAAAGGTAGTGAGTATTGCGCTGTTCTAAAATTAAACAATGATACTATGCTTACAATTCCAATATGATTCAGTGTGAGGGGATCATAATAGATGCGGAAGACTAAACAATTACCTAAGAAATAGGAGAGAAAACTGCAAAAAGAACATTAACATGAAATTGCATCAGGAAGTGAGAGTGAGATGGGAATAATGGAGTCAGGCATCTATAATGGAAGAAGACTTGTTTTATTCCTTGCTATTTGTTTTTTAAGGGTGTGAAATGGGAAACAATGAGATAGCAAGAGGAAGTGTTAGACTAATGAGTTAAAGAAGAAATGTAAAATACCAATAAATGAAATGCTTTTTATAAACTACAAAAATAATTTTCAGAAATTCATTTGTAAAACACAAACTAACAAATTTCTGCAAGCACAATGAAAAAGAAGACTAGCAGAAAGAGAACTTTCAATAAATTATGTATCCAGAAATTCCCAAACTGATTCCATCCGAGTTAACAGAACTTAACACCATCAGGGCTCAACAATTTCTACCCTCTACACCACCTCTCTAATGTATATCCATGTCTCCTTTGGCCTAAGAAGCTGGCTTTATCTGTGGTTAAATACATCCATTCCCAAGTATTTTACGATATTCAAAACAAACTCATAACATTCAACCCTTAAACCAAGGCAATTCAGACTACATTCTACGCTGAAAACCAATTATCACGCCTCTCTAGTAACAAGCACCGTGAAGGGTAACAAAACAAAAACAGATACTTTCCCTCCTCTACAGGTCAAACTCAAACAGAACATCGTATCAACAAAATGAAGGTGAAAACTTCCAAGAAGTCTCACTTTGATATCACCATATTAAATACCACATGCTGCAATTGTAAACCCTAACCCTAATCCAAGGGGAAACAGTGATTATGAAACGGAATACCGTTGGTGATGATGGCGCTGGTCTGTGGAGGGACTTTGAACTCCTCGGCAGCGAATTTGAGGACGGCAGTAAAAGGGGCTGCCTCCGGAACGCTAAACCTGTTCATTATCAAACGCATATTAAAACCATCCAATCAAATCAATTTGGGGTATGGAACGATGAAATCGAGGAATAAGAAATAGATAAGAATAAAAAGATGGAGGTATGTACACTTTGAAAGGGAGTTTAGGATCGGAGGTAAGGGTGACCTTGAAGGACACCTTTCCTCCACCACCACCACTACCAGCCCCAACACCGGTGCTCGCCATTTGTTTTCTCCCTTCTTCACTCAAACCGTTGTCGAGCTTTGCAGTTTTATTACCCGAATGTTTGTCCGTTCGAGGACAATGTAATAAGTGCATGAATGAACTGGATTTTACGCGTGCATTTAAAGCAGATTCGCACACATTTGGAAAGTAGTTTTTGGAAAATCTACCGAGCCCTAATTAACCTTCTTGTCATGTTATTTATCGTGATTTGAAGATGATTTATTGTTACAAAATTATCCAATGGTTTTATATTAAGATTATGCTAAATTTTTTTTTTTTGAAAATAGTAGAAAAAATAAAATTTATTAATAGTAAAATAAACGATCAATATAATATAGTTATTTTTTAACCATAGTATCATAAAATTATTCTTTTTATATAACACAATGTTAATAAAAATTTATAACATTGTATAAGAAAAATAGTTTAGTATGATTCTCTTGTATCATAATTGGGATATATAATATAGGATATGAATTTTGATTATAATATAAAATTATTCTTAATGTCAACCTTAAAACTCATCAAAAGAGTTTTAATATGAATAAAGTAGCAAAATGAATGATTTTGTTAAATAAATTTGTATACTATTATGCAAATGATATAATTTTTTAGGTTTTGTTTAGTAGCTTAAGGTCCTTTTATTCATTACATAGTTTAATAAGCAAAAGACTAGATTTTGTTTAATTTAGTATTATAAAATAATGATAATCAAATACTAACTTTATTTTTGCAACAAAAAAAAAGGAAAGGAAAATGTAAATCGTGTGTTATTCTTTTATAAATTTTGGTTTTTTTTTTTAATTTTATTAATTAACTTACATGGGAGTAGAATTATAGTACATAGGCGTATACCTAATTGTTCCATTTTGAATTCTTTTCTCAATTCACTAAATTTTAACTTTTTCCAACCCTAATTGTGATCCAACACCTCCAAATCTTAATTCAAGATACTTACAATATAAAGACACTAAATTACTTCAAATTGAACCACTTACTTGTAGAGATGTGCTTCGACCATCAAAATCTTGTCATAACCCTTAATCATCTAATTCATTTTATAGTGAAATTCCAAAGAATCCAACCATTAGTTGTATTATACTCACGTAAAAATGAAAAGAAACATTAACCTATATACTTTATCATATAGAATTGCATTGGAGTGTAGAATCATGGCAATTGTCTTTCTCTCCTAGGGTTTCTCCTTACACTTGGGGTATTATAGTGTAGAAAGTGAAAAGGGTCAAATTGACCTTTTTAGACTTATCTCATAAAATAACTAATTCGCCTCATGACTTAATTCTTTATTACTTCTAATTGCCCCAACCTTTTGTTATTTTATTTTTTATTTATTTTTCTTAGGTTTTACATTCTCCCCCCAATGTGAACTTTAGGTATGTCAAACCTAGAACCCAATGTACGTTATTCGAATCAATACCCTGAGGATCGTTTCGAATAAGTAACACATGACTAAATCCCAATCACACTTGTTGACTGAAACATAAGTTATCGGTTAAGGGTTTCCTATAGCAATTTAGTTAAGGAATTCCTAAAGGAGAGTTCTTTTGCAAAAAACAAAAGAAGGCTTTTCGTGTTTCACAAAAATGTGTTGTAAATTCTATTCAATGATAAGATGATTTTGTGCCAGCCTCCTTACACGTTTATATAGTGTATACATGTATCAATATGAAAACCTAACTTTCCTATTCTAATTTACTTCCTTATCCTCACATGGATCGAGTAGGTAACTAAATATTCCAAATTACAAATCAAAAAACAAATAACAACAAAACTCGCAAGTCTCTTTCCTTATTTCGATTCAACATTCAACATTTGTGCTAGGACTTCAATTCCTTGTATTCTTCCATGGAAACGTGAATTACATAAATAGGTGTTGGTTCTCCTTTCATGTTATTTGATTTCTTGGTTTGTAGGTCCATGACCAGTCTTTGTAGGGCATCATTCATCCTCTTTGGTCTAACTCGGGTCATTGGTTTTCTTATTCCTTGCAATGGATCTTGAGTCCTTGGTTCGGTCTTTTTAAGTGCTAGATGATCCTCATCATTCCCTCCTTCCTTGAAAAGATTCCTCCTCGAATCACCTGCATCATAAGGAGTAAGATCAATAAACATTAAATGTAGCACTTACATTACTATAGTGGCTTGGCAAACCTATCTTGTAAGTATTGTCATTTATGTGCTCCACCACTTGGAAAGATCCATCGCCCCTTGGATGCAATTTGGATTTTCGTTGTTTAGCAAATCATTCCTTCCTCAAGTGCACCCAAACCCAATCGCTTGGATGGAACATAGTTTTGATGTGTCCCTTATTAGCCTGGCGAGCATAGTGTTCGCTCTTCTTCTCAATATTAGCTTAGACCTGAGTATGTAAATCCCTAACAAATTATGCCTTTTTCGTGCCATCAAGATTAATAAACTCATTAGTAGGTAAAGGCAATATATCCAATGGAGTTAAGGGATTGAAACCATACACAACCTCAAATGGAGAGTAAGATGCAGTAGAATGTAATGTCCTATTATATGTAAACTCTACATGAGGCAAACATGTTTCTCATTGCTTCAAATTTTTATCAAGTACAGCACGCAAAAATGTGGATAGCGTCCTGTTAACTACCTCTATTTGTCCATTCGTTTGAGGATATGCTACAGTAGAAAACAGTAATTTTGTGCCTAGCCTATTCCATGAAGTACGCTAAAAGTGACTTGGAAATTTTACATCTCTATCACTTACAATAGAGTTAGGTAAACCATATAATCACACAATCTCTCTAAAGAATAGATCAGCTATATGTCGTGCATCATTAGTTTTAGAATAGGCAATAAAATGAGCCATTTTACTAAACCTATAAACGACAACAAATATGCTATCTTTGCCATTCTGAGACCTAGGTAAACCTAATATGAAATCCATGGAAATATTCGTCCAAGGTTGACTAGGCACAGGCAATGGGAGATACTCCCCATGGGGCATGACTTTAGATTTAGCCTTTCTACATACAATGTATTTGTCACACACAGTTTGCACATTATGTCTCATCTTAGGCCAATAGAAATGTTCATGCAAAATATCCAAAGTTTTCCTCACACCAAAATGTCCCATGAGACTGCCCCCATGCGTTTCCCTCACCAACAACTCTCGTATGGAACTCTTAGGCACACACAATCTATCCTTCTTAAATAAATATCCCTCATGCCTATAAAAGTTCGTATACTCACTTTCAAAACAAGCAACCCAAATCTGACTAAAGTCAGCATCATGTTCATATAAATCTTTCATGCATTCAAACCCAAGCAACTTAGTATGTAAAGAGGTTAACAAAGAATACCTCCTAGGTAGTGTGTCGGCCACTACATTCTCCTTACCCTGCTTATATTTGATGACGTATGAAAAGGTTTCAATGAACTCCAACCATTTAGCATGCCTCTTGTTTAGCTTTCCCTGCGTCTTCAAGTACTTTAAGCTTTCATGATCGGAATGGATGATGAACTCTTTGGGCCATAGATAATGCTGCCACATTTGCAACATCATCACCAGGGCATAAAACTCTTTATCATACACAGGATAATTCAGAGCAGCACCGTAGAGTTTCTCATTGAAGTAGGCTATTGGTTTAAAATCTTGCATTAAGACACCACCAATACCCTTCCCGAAAGTATCACATTCGATCTCAAAAACTTTATCAAAGTTAGGTAATACTAACAAATGAGCGTTATTTAACTTACCTTTCAAAGTTGGGAATGCCTGCTTATGTATTTCTGTCCATCTGAATTCGGCATTCTTTTTCATAAGGTTATTCAATGGAGTAGCAATGGAGCTAAAGTCTCTCATAAATCGTCTATAGAAGCTAGCTAGTCCATGGAAGCTCCTAACGTCATTGGCGTTCTTTGGTGTTGACCACTCTCGAATTGCCTTCACCTTCTCCTCATCTACAGCGATTCCATCTGCACCTACAATAAAACCAAGAAAAACCACATACTCCATACAAAACGTGTACTTCTTTAAGTTGGCATACAATTAGTTTTCCCTTAGAATTGTAAACACACTCTGGAGATGTTGTACATGATCATCCAATGTTCTATTATAAATCAAGATATCATCAAAATAAACAACAACAAATTTTCCTAAGAAATGACACAAAACATGATTCATCAATCTCATGAAAGTGCTAGGTGCATTTGTCAACCTAAAAGGCATTACCATCCATTCATATAATCCATGTTTTGTTTTAAAAGCAGTTTTCCACTCATCCCCCTCTTTCATACGAATTTGATAATATCCATTTTTAAGGTCAATTTTTGAAAATAAATGTGCACCATGCAACTCATCAAGCATGTCATCTAATCTAGGAATAGGATGTTTGTACTTAACTGTGATTTTGTTGATTGCCCTGCAATCTATGCACATGCACCATGTCCCATCCTTCTTGGGGACTAGTATCACTGGAATCGAGCATGGGCTCAAACTTTCTCATACGAATCCTTTCTCCATCAGCCCATCAACTTGTCTTTGAATTTCCTTAGCCTCCTCAGGATTGGTTATATATGCTGGCCGGTTGGGAATGGAAGCGCCCGGCATGAAGTCAATTTGGTGCTTTATCCCCCATAGAGGGGGTAGATCGTGCGACACTTCTTCAGGGAATAAGTCTTTGTATTCTTGCAATAAAGATACAATAATACTAGGCAAAACAGAATTAAGGTTAGCATTAGAAAAATATAAATCCTTGTACATTAGTACAAGTAATTGTTGCTTGGCCAGCACTGCACTCTTAACCTCACTCTTTCTTGCCAGACTCTCTGCTCTCTGTGTTTGAATTTCTTTTCCCTTTGTACTCACCAATGTTTGCTTTTCACTCTTTTTCTTTTTCTCGTCACTCTTCTCTCGTGCACTTAAGTTTTTTTTTTCTCTAAACTCCTTTGCAATCTGCATTTGATCATCACAAACTTCCCATAGTTTTTGTGGCGTGAGAACCACTTTCCTTTTGTTTAGTACAAAAGAATATTGGTTCTTGTACCCGTCATATGTAATCTTCTTGTTGAATTGCCAGGGTCACCCTAACAATATGTGGCTAGCCTGCATAGGTACCACATCACACATGACCTCATCTTTGTAGCTCCCTATGAAAAAGGCTATAAGAACCTACTTGATCACCTTTACCTCCCCGCATTCGTTCAACTACTATAATCGATATGGTCTCGGATGTTTCACAACTTTCAACTACGTCTTATTTACTAGCAAGGTGCTAGCAACATTAGTGCAGCTGCCACTATCGATTATCAAGCTACATACGACACCGTGTATGAAATATGTGTTTATGCTGGATCCCCTCACCATCCTCCTGGGATTGTACACTAAGTACTCTCCTTGTGACATACAACTCACCACTTACGGGTCCCTCTAAGTCAATGTCATCATACTCCTGTGATGGTGGCTCTTCTTCCTCTTCTGAACTCACGCTCTCTACATCCTCATTACCACATATGATTATAGCCCTTTGATTTGGACATTGGAATGCAATGTGCCTAAATCCCCGACACTTAAAACACTTGATATCTCTAGTTCTGGAAGGGGGTTTAGTGTCAATTTTACCCTTAGATGCAGCAATTAGATTCTTAGCCTTCATGTCCTCCTTAGGCTTGGAATCAATAGAGTTGCTTTTCCAATTAGACTTCCATGGAGATTTGGAAGTTAACCCAGACCTCTAGTCACTTTTATATTTTAATTGTCGCTCCACCTTTATTGCTCTATGTAACAGTTCTTCCATATCCAAGTAGTGGTATAAATCTACTACATCAATAATTTCTCGATTCAGACCATTAATAAACCTAGCCATAGTGGCCCTGTCATCTTCCTTCACTCTAGCCATAATCATGGCTATCTCCAACTCCTTATAGTAGTCCTCTACACTTTTTGTTCCCTATGTCAATCCCTGGACTTTCCTAAGTAAGTCCTTATGGTAGTGGCTAGGAATGAACTATTTTTGCATTATGGTCTTCATCTCCTCCCAAGTACTAACAGGTCACTCTCAATACTTGCGCCTATTATGTACTAGCTGATCCCACCATACATTGGCATAATCTGTGAATTCTACTATAGCCAATTTTATCTTTTTCTCCTCAGCATAGTTATGGCATTCAAATACATGATCCATTTTCCTCTCTTACTCTAAGTATAGCTCCAGATCATTTTTTCCTTGAAACGTTGGGATTTTCGTCTTAATGCTACCCAGGTTACCGTCACGCCTTTGGGTGTTCCCTCTTTCCCTCACATTATGATATTCGCCAGAGTTAGAATCCTCTCCTTCTTCTATCCTAACTCCTCCTCTAATTGGTCTACCTATTCCTCGCCTGACAGTGGTATTGCTAGACGATTCCCTACTCCTCTCCATCTTATCCATTCTTTCATGGATCAATTCAAGTTCACCCGTCAAAATCCTTTTCATCTCCCCCATCAACTCCTCAAACATCACCCTATTCTCACCTCAATTCGTGTTTTGTCCCGAAAAGTAAAATATGTTCCTTATACTCACTCGTGTATTGCTCTCAAAATTATGTCCTCACAACCCGCTTTTACAATCCTTTGCTAGGAACTTGGATTGGAAATTTCTCAACACAATTTACTAAGTCACACCTAATTGGCTCCCTTGGTTTTCTAATCATGGTGACAATTGGAAATTAGAAGCAATCTTCAATTGCTATGACACACAATATGAACTCGGAAACAAGGCAATTAATTCCTTTGCATGTAATCTTAAGAGGATACAATTTGCACCGAAATACAATTAATGATTATGGAATGTAATTTTCGGATGCACAATTAGAAAGCACAAAGTATCTATTGCGGTTGGAATTGGAAAGTGTATTTGGCAATTGAATTGTAACTTGCTAAAACTAGATTTTTCTTTTTGGGAGATTTTAGTTCTTGATTTTTCTTTTGCAACTGAATTGATTTTTTTTTTTTTTTGTACGTATGCTTTCAAGATGAACTAGGAATTGAAACAACAATTGAATTTCAATGGCTAACTAAACTTATATGTTGTTGGTCTCTAAGGGATTTTGTGACTGAAACAAGATTTTTTTTATACGAATTTTTCTGATATGAATAAGAGTATGGAAATTGAACAACAGACAAATAACAAAAGGATAGAAATTACTTGATTCAAGAAGCTGAAGCTCTAATACCAAATGATGTGTGAACCCTAGGTATGTCAAACCTAGAACCCGATGTACGTTATTTGACTCAATAACCCGAGGATTGTCTCGAACAAGTAGCACGTAACTAGATCCCAATCACATCTGTTGATTGAAACCTAAGTTATCAATTAAGGGTTTCCTATAGCAATTTGGTTAAGGAATTCCTAAAGGAGAGTTCTTTTGCAAAGAACAAAAGAGGACTTTTCGTGCTTCACGAAAATGTGTAGTAAATTCTATTCAATGATAAGATGATCTTCTATCGGCCTCTTTACACGTTTATATAGTGTATGTATATATCAATATGAAAACCTAACTTTCCTATTTTAATTTACTTCCTTATCCTTACGTGGACCGAGTAGGTAACGAAATATTCCAAATTACAAACCAAAAAACAAATAACAACAAAACCCTCAAGTCTCTTTCCTTATTTCGGTTCAACATTCAACATTTGTGCCAGGACTTTAATTCCTTGTATTCTTCCATGGAAACGTGAATTACATTAATAGGTGTTGGTTCTGCTTTTATCTAATTTGATTCCTTAGTTTGTAGGTCCATGACTAGTCCTTGTAGGACATCATTCATCCTCTTTGTTCTAGCTCGGGTCATTGGTCCTCTAATTCCTTGCAATGGATCTTGAGTCATTGGTTTGGTCTTCTTAAGTGCTAGATGATCCTCATCACCCCCCTCCCCTGCCTCCCCTTATAAAAACTTTCATTCTCAAAAGTTATCTAAGTTTGGAAAAAGGCCTGGATATTTAGCTCGCATTTCTTCTTCTAACTCCCAAGTAGCCTCTCTTTTAATCTAGTTGGTCTATTGTAATTTCACATAAAAAATGATTCGTCTTTTCAACACCTATTGTTTAGTGTTTACAATTTTAACAAGTTGTTCTATTGTGGTGAGATTTAGATGCATTTCTAATGGCTCCAAAGTGGTTACTTTATCCAGATTGTGCACAAACTTTCTCAGCATGGACACATGGAAGACATCATGTACTCCAACCAAACTTGGCAATAAGGCCAACCGATATGCTACATTGCTAATCTTATTAAAAATCTTGAAGGGTTTAACATTTCTAGGGTTTAACTTTCCCCATAGTCCAAACTCGACTACCTCTTTTGTGGGTGATATCTTCAATAACACCCATTCTCCCTCTTGAAATTCTAAAGGACGTCGCCTTTTATCAGCATAGTTCTTTTAGTGACTCTGAATTGTGATAAATAATTAATAGAATACATTTATAAATAAGATTTTATGATGAATTCAATGAAATTATATGAATTTTAAAAAAGCATGATACTTAATTGAGTAATATTTTAATTTTAGGGCTTTAACATGTTCTTTAATAAAAAGAGAAAGAAAATAAATCATGTTTCACTCAATTCAAAGTTAAAATGAAGGAGTTATGTACATTTGAAGATCAACATAGTTATTTAACATGGTCATGTTGATTTTGAAGAAGAACAAGAAAAATACATAAGGAAACAACATGACTTTGTTAGTAGTCATGTAACTTTTGGAATAATTGAAACCAAACATAACAAGCTAACATGATCATGTGGAATTAGTACAACACGACTTGTTAACACGATAATGTTGGGTCGTGTTGGTCATATCTCCTCAATATTTGGATAAGTTTGAAATATTTAAGTTCAACACGACCTAAACATGATCGTGTTAAAGGGTTATGTTGGATTCAATAGTTGTGCACTATAAATAGACAGACATAAAACCTAAGAAAGGATTTTTTAGATTTTTTTGGCAGACGAAAAGAAAGAGACTCTTAAGTGCAAGAGGACATTGAAGAGTAGATTGTACACTTTAGAAGTGTAAGAACAAGTTTATAGAAGGGTTTTTCTTTCCATTATAAGTTGTTTTGATATTATTATTAGATTTTATCTTATAATGTTAACTTAATTTCTTTTAGTGTCTAGACTTATGGAGCCCTAAAATCATTATGTAATCTTATTTTAGTTATTATTTAATGGATTCTTTAAATTCTTGATTCAATTATGCATGTTATTTATTGTATGAAATTGGTATTTTTAGAGTATCAATTTTAATTATTGATATTATGCATGTAGATTGAGAAATCACCTGTATAATTAGATCTAGCATAATAGAAAAGAGTTGCACATAATTCTAGAGATAGGATGACATAAATATTTTGAATTAGGGTCAAATCTAATTAAGGAATTCAAAAAACAATAATGGAATCTTAGGAGTTTTTATTAAGGAGAGATCTCGGTTAATCAACCTAGGGTTAGAAATTAATAATCTTGAGAAAGATGCTAATTTAATTATGGAATTCCTACGGTCAAGAAATTAAAGATGAACTTGGAATTATCTCTAATAAACTACATATGATTCTAGGGGAAACTAAATTTAGACGCGTGTTCTTGCAATATTAATTCTAACTCTTTAATACGTCTGTTTTTCCATAATTTTGAGTATTATTAGTTAAGTAGTTAAAATTCCTTTAGTTAATTAATCAACCTCAATTTGACGATTAGGTAATAAAGTCCTAGTTAGTATTAGTAGTTGTAGTCTCTATGGGACGGCATTGGTAATTAATCCACTATATTGCACTAATCTATAGGTACACTTGCTTAACAATAAGTTTTTAGCGTCGTTACCAGGGATTGTAATATTAAGAACGCTTGTTACTCTATTAATCTAATCATTTTTTTCCCTTTATTTTCTTTCCTTCTCTTTTCATTTCTTTTGCTAATCTTTTTGGTAACTAACTCCAAGGCCTTCTTTTGTAGTGTATGACCAAGAGTAGTTTAATAGACCTTCTGGAAATCAACCCTGAAATTAAGAGAACCGTCAAGGGCATGAGGAACAACGTTAAACAAATAGTGGATGAGTTAAATCTAGGATCTCCTTCGAAAATTAAGGCTGAAGAGCAAAACGAATTGGTAGATATGGCGAATAACGGGAACTAGAATGCAATTAAGACTATGTCCAATTATGTAAGACTTAAACTTGTTGGGGCTGACTTGAGTATTGTTAGGCTAACTGTTGCTACGAATAATTTCAAAATTAAACCTAGCGTCATCCAGATGGTGCAACAATTTGTTAAATTTGATGGCCTGTAGGATGAGGACCTCATTGCTTACATTTCCAGGTTTCTAGAAATATGTGACACCTTTAAAATTAATGAGGTTAGTGATGATGTTATACCGCTGAAATTGTTTCTGTTCTCATTAAGAGGCAAGGCGTAGCAGTGGTTAAATTCTCTTCCATGAAGATCAATCACTACATGGGATGAAATGGCCGAGAAATTTTTAGAGATGATATCTCTGCTTATGCTCATATTGAATTTGAGATATTATATGATACATGGGAGTGCTTTAAAGACTTGTTGAGAAGATTTTCGCATCATGGTTTCCCACTTCGGATGCAAATCTAAATGTTCTATAATGGTTTCAATTTATTGACAAGGCAGATGATTGATGTTGCTATTGGAGACACATTGAATATCAAAACACTTGAGCAAGCCTAAACCTTAATAGAGGAAATGGCTATGAATAATTACTAGTTGGAAAATATTAGGGCAAGACATAAGGTTGTAGGGGTGTATGACGTAGAAGTGGTGACTACATAAGCAACTAAAGTTGAAGCTTTGAGTAAGAAAATCAATGGGCTTTCAGTTACACCACAACAGTTGCAGATGACGCAAAGTGATGCTAATGCAAAAGGATTTATGGAACATGATCAATTAGAGCAGGTTGATTACATAGGAAATCTCTCTAGGCCCCCAAAATAATCCTTATAGCAATACTTAGAACCCTAGGTGGAGAAACCATCCTAACTTCTCATGTAGTAATTAAAGTCAAAATAAACAAAGAATTAACCTATCCCTACCTGGATTCCAGCAACCCCCACTTCAAGAAAAGAAACCAGGTTTGGAAGAGCTTCTGACTAAATTCATTTAGACATATGGAGCTTGATTTTAGAGCACCAAGATGTCTATAAGGAATCAAGAAGCTTCTATCTATAACCTAAAAAACCAATTAGGCTAGTTTGCAATAATGATGTCAGATTGACAATGGGGAAAATTGCTTAGGAATATGGAAATGAACCTTAGAGAACATGTTAAGGCAGTGACCCTTAGGAGTGGAAAGGAGTTGCAGATCGACAATTCAGTGGATAAGGAACAAGTGAAAAAGGGAAGCACAACAAATGAGAAGGAAAGTGAACCACCCAAGGAAGCTAAGGAGTTTAAACCACTTATACCTTGACTTGCTCACTTGAAGAAGGATTGCTTCGATGAGTATTTTGGTAAGTTTTTAGAACAAATGCCCAAATACGCTAAATTTTTAAAAGATTTGTTGTTGATCAAACGAAAGTTAGAGGAGCTACCCATGGTGACACTCAGCGAGGAATGCTTAGCGATTTTGCAGAATAAGTTATCGAAAAAGCTAAAAGACCTAAGGAGTTTCACTATACCTTGTTTGATTGGTAATCCTTCTATAGAAAAAGCCTTAGCTAATTTGGGAGCAAGTATAAATTTGATGCCTTATAAACTATTTAAAAGATTAGGACTGGGAGAGCCTAAACCAATACATATGAGCTTACAACTAGCTGATAGGTCAGTAAAGTACCTTAGTGGTATTATTGAGGATGTGTTGGTTAAGGTTGGAACCTTTATTTTTCCTGTTGATTTTGTCATTCTAGATATGGATGAGGATATAGAGATCCCTTTGATCCTAGGTCGGCCCTTTTTAGCTACTACTAGAGCTATCATTGATGTAAGTGATGGTAAACTCATTTTAAGAGTTGGTGATGAAGAGTTGGTATTTAAGGATTCTGACGCTTTGAAGCAATCTTTCAATCAAGATGATACATGTTATTTTCTTGATAGTATTGATCTGTCTGTTGTGAGCTGCATACAGGATATGCTTTATGAAGATCCTTTGGAGCTATGTATAGTGTAGGGGGAGGTGTGTCAGATAGATAACCTTGTGCATGTAGAAGCTTTGACTCAAATGGAAGCTAACGAGTTCATGCAAAGGAGAAAAGGAATTTGAGGAAATTGATAGGGGAAAAAGAGTATGATTGAAACCTTCCATTGAAGAAACACTAGTTTTAGAGCTAAAATAGTTACATGACTATTTAGAATATGCCTTCTTAGAGAACAACTCTAAATTACCGATGATCATTGCCTTTAATTTGAAGATAGACCAGAAAGAAAAGCTCTTGCAAGTGCTTAGGGGACATAAAAGATCCATTGCATGGAAGATCTCGAACATTCGGGGCATTAGTCCTTTTTTTTTGTATTCATAAGATCCTATTAGAAGATAACTTCAAACCAATTGTGCAACCCTAGAGAAGGTTTAACCCTAATGTGAAGGAAGTCTTCAAAGTTGAGGTAATCGAACTTATAGATGAAGGTCTGATCTACCCCATTTTTGATAGTTCCTAGGTAAGTCCTGTGCAGGTTGTACTAAAGAAGGGTGGAATGACAATGGTTCTAAATGAGAAGAATGAGTTGATCCTGACAAGAACTATTATAGGATGGAGAGTATGCATCAACTATAGGAAGTTATACGAATCCACACAAAGGACCATTTTCCCCAACCATTTATAAACCAAATGCTTGAAAGATTAGTCGGGCATATGCACTACTACTTTCTAGATGGTTTGTCCGAATACTTTCAAATTCCAATTGCCCTAGAAGACTAGGAAAAGACTACCTTTACTTGCCAATATGATACCTTTGCATACCGACAAATGCCTTTTGGCCTTTGTAAAGCGCCAGCCACTTTCCAACAGTGTATAGTAGCCATTTTTGAAGACTTAATAGAGGATATTCATGGATGATTTTTCAGTGTTTGGAGATTCTTTTAAGCAATGCCTCTATAACTTGGATAGAGTATTAACGAGATGCGAAGAAACCAATTTAGTCTTGAATTGGGAAAAGTGCCATTTTATGGTGTAAGAGGGGATCCTTTTAGGGCATAAGTTTTTGCTAGGGGGATTAAAGTGGATACTGCAAAAATTGAAACAATTTCCAATTTACCACCTTTGACTTCAATTAAGGCCGTTAGGAGTTTCTTAGGACATGCGGGGTTTTATAGGAGATTCATTAAAGATTTTTCTAAAATCGCTAGGCCTTTAACTAGGCCATTAAAGAATGATGTGTTATTTATTTTTTCACAAGAGTGCATCCATGTATTCAACACTCTTAAGAATAAATTAACTAATGCCCCTATAATGGTTTCCCTTAATTGGAATCTTCCCTTTGAGTTAATGTATGATGCTAGTGATTTTGTAGTTAGGTTCGTGCTTAGACAAAGAAGAGATAAATATTTCCAACCTATTTCCTATGCTAGCAAAACCCTTATAGATGCATGGGAGAATTATACAACAACTGAAAAAGAATTGTTAGTTTTCATTTTTGCATTTGATAAATTTCGTTCTTATTTGATTTTATCCAAAGTTATTGTTTATATTGACAATTTTGCTTTGAGATACTTGTTGAGTAAATCAGATGATAAACTGCGACTCATTCCATGGATCCTATTACTTCAAGAATTTGACATTGAGATCAGAGATAAGAAAGGTGTTGAGAACCTAGCAACAAATCATTTATTAAGACTAGACAACCTAACCCTGGAAAAGCTGGAAGAAAAGGAGATTAAAGATAAATTTCCTAACGAACGCTTGTATGTTGCTACTCAGGTAAGTGAACTTGAATCTCCATGGTTTGCTGATATAGCTAATTATTTGGTTGCTCATGTTCTACCCAAAGAGCTTTCAAGTCAGTAAAAGAAGAAATTCTTTGCCGATTTGAAGCATTATTTTTGGGAAGACCCCTATTTGTTTAAAATTTGCATAGACCAGATTATTAGGAGATGTGTTTCCTATGTAGAAGGTTGGCAAATACCAGGCTACTGTCACATTGGGCCAACAGGAGGTCGTCATTGTGCAAGCAGAATCGCTCAAAAGGTTTTAGAATCAGGATTCTTCTAGCCTACTCTGTTCAGAGATGCCCACAAGTATATAGGATTGTGCGAAAAATGTCAATGGATAGGTAATGCTTCCCAATGTGATGAAAGGCCCTAAAATTCTTATTTGTGAAGTATTTGATATTTGGGGTATCGATTTTATGGGCCCTTTTTCAAACTTAAAAGGTAGTAAATATATTTTAGTAGCTATAGACTATGTGTCAAAATGGGTAGAGACTCAAGCCTTGCCCACAAATGATGCTAGGGTAGTTATAAAGTTCCTAAGAAAATTATTTTCCTGATTCGATGCTCCTAAGGCGATCATAAGTAATAAGGGTACACATTTTTGCAATTTGAGAAAGTACTTAAATGGTACAGAGTTTATCATAGGATAGTCACCCTCACCTCCCATAGACTAGTGGTTAAGTGGAAGTTGCCAATAAGGATTTAAAGTGGATTTTGGAAAAAAATAGTAGAGCACCATAGAAAGTACTGGTTAGACAAGTTAGATGATGCACTATAGGCCTACAGGACAGTATACAAGACATCGCTAGGCACTACTCCTTATAGACTAATTTACGGGAAAGCATGCCATTTACTTGCTGAGATTGAACACAAAGCCTTTTGGGCAATTAAGCATGTTAACTTTGACCTTAAGTTTGCAGGAGCAAAAAGGAAATTCCAGTTGAATGAGCTTAAGGAATGGAGAGCAATCGCATACGAAAACTCAAGGCTATACAAAGAATAGACCAAGCAACTTCATGATCAAATAATTTGACAAAGAAGGAAATTTAAGGAAGGAGACCATGTTTTATTATATAATTCTTGCTTGAGATTATTCCTTGGAAAGCTAAAGTTTCAATGGTCTAGCCCATTCATTGTCAAGAAATTTTTTCCCTATGGAACAGTTGGAGTAATACATTCAGAGAGGGGAACGTTTAAGGTTAATCGTCAATGATTGAAGCTATGCCTTGGAGGCAAACTTGATAAATCTGATTAAGAGGAATTTCGCCTCCACTCATACGGAACTTAAATTACATTACACTTTGTCAAGCTAACGGCGTTAACTGTAGCACTTATTGGGAGGTAACCTAATCTTTAATTACATTAGGACATTTTAAAGTTTTAGATTAGACATAAAAAAAAAAGTATACGGCCATTAGGCACAGTAATGTTGTGATTGTGTTGATTAGGAAACATTTAATCAGAAAAGATGTATGGCCCTAATGCACGGCCGTGTTACGGTCATGTTATATAGTCATTCATATCGAGAGATACACAAGCTTACGACACGGTAATATTTTGGCCGTGTTAATAATGAACAAAACACTGAAAGTTACATGATCCAACAACATGTCCATGTTATGGCCATGTTATTTGTTTCATATAGTTTATGTAAACATGGTACAAACACGCCCATGGTGGTTGGCTATGTTTTCATATATATATATATATATATATATACACTCTGCACGATCATTTTGTATCTCGTCCTTACAATTTTATTTTGTTCCCTCGCCCTTTTCTCTCTCCACCGTAACTTATGACAACTCTGACATCTACACGAGCATGAACACACATTTGAGTTCCATTTCTTACATTCATTATCATCATCACATGTATGTTGATTATTTCTTGACTTTATGAGTTTACTGTTTTATTTTTAGTTTTTCCCATTTCAAAAAAAAGAACTAGGGTTTGCCATTTACAACTACTTGTGCATGAACTATAATATTAACATGGTGATTAGCAATTTGCATTACAAATTGATGAACATGATAGGAACATGGTTGTGTATTTTGAACAGTTAGTGTCATTGTGACACATTTGATTAAACATGGTCATGTTGGGGTTGTGTAAAAATTTCATGTTGCAATCATGTTATGGCTATGTTTATTAATTTTGAGAAAGCTTATATACTGTCTTCAACTATGCATTGGGCTTCTCATTATCCATGTGTTCCTATAATTCTTTAGTTAAGTTTATATATATATATATGTTCATATCTGAAGGAGTTAAGTTTTTATATGCATACATATTATTCCAATGTTTCCCTTTTCAAGCAACTTTTGATCAATCAACTTAATCCTTTCTTCCTAAAACTTTTTGTTGTTGAAGAATTATATTATGAATGGCTATTATTTTCATCCTCATCATCATAGGACATTATGCCTCCAAAACAATCTTGCCTAAAGTAACCCATCACAAGAAAAACAAGTAGACAAGCTTTTGCAACTTCCTCTCGACCACCCCGAGATATTCAACCATTGTCACTCTTACTACCCACCCATTCCTAAACACAATTCATGCTAAATTTTATATAGAAAGCACATCGAGATAAGTATAACAAGTAAAAGAATAAAGAGTTTAGTAGAAGTTTATACCTAGAATAGAGAATTTCGGAAAGGTTAGGATTAGAAGATGGAGTAAAAAATTTGATTGGTGCTTTTGGTTGGAAAAGATTATTCTCTATCCATGCCCTTATATATAGGGAACCCACTCTAGAGTTCCTATTTACATTTAAGATTGAGAATGATCACATATCTTAAGGTGCTAATAATAGTCTGCATTTTCGAGTGGGAGGAAAATTTAATGAGATTATCATTGCTCAGCTAGCCCATTATGTGGGGCTTTATGATGAACAGTTTATCAAAACTGATGAGTTTATGCAGTTACCTAAAAACCTACCTCTTGGAGTTACTTCCATAGCATTTGGGAAAACAATTAGTCGGGAGACGAGTTATGACCCAAAACAGGCTATGGCATCCACACTTCAAAACCGTGCTCATCGAGTCATCCATTGGTTGCTTTCACAAACTATTAGTGGGCATAGGAAAAGTATAGGCATCATTTCTACAAATGACATTTTTTATCTTTATAGTATAGTTGAGCACTATCCCTTCAACTTAGGAGTGATCTTGGCCTTCGTCTTCAGACATCAAGCTTACAACATTTGTGTAGGTACTATAAGCTATGGGCCTAATATTACACTCTTAATATAAGGAATGGGGTTATTCTAAGAGCTTCTTGTAATATTCCAAGCTCAAGAAGTGGAACCAATACAATTTGAGACATTTAAATAGATGAAGTTATTACACGAAGGCCTTGGAGAGCAACCTGTTGACTAACCTTAGATAGAAAGGGAATGAACTTAGTTGGATAGAATTTAAGAAAAAATAGATAGGCTTTTAAATCTAAAAGAAGGATGTGAAGGAGATTTAGA
Organism: Laguncularia racemosa; assembly: GCA_037954665.1. Taxonomy (NCBI): domain Eukaryota; kingdom Viridiplantae; phylum Streptophyta; class Magnoliopsida; order Myrtales; family Combretaceae; genus Laguncularia; species Laguncularia racemosa. The sequence goes on from JBBMOL010000040.1 coordinate 2,921,391, forward strand.
AAGATTGTATAGAAGAGTTCATAGACTGGAACGATTTATTGAAAACATTTCTTCCAAATATGACATTCCCTTTCTAATGAGAAAAAGGCATCTAGCTAATGATGGTGATGATGAAGACGAAGAAGCAGAAGGAGTAACTAAAGAAGACGACATAGACAATGGGGAAGAAAAAGGGATAGAAGAAGATTAAACTATGGACATTGATGATGATCAGGAGGAGGATGGTGAAGATGATGACGATAATGGGGATGGGAGCAATGATGATGATTTTTTAAAGGAAATTATTCTTGTGTAATTTTAATATAACTCTAATGGTCTATTTACTTTTTCCATTTTTTTTATGCTTTAAGATTTTCTTTCATTTTTTTCCCATTTGTTTTCTTCTTTTCTTTTATAGTTTTCCTTTTGAGGAAAAAGCTTAAGTATATAACTTAGAATGCCCCAAAAGAATTCATGCGAAATGAAGACTCAAGAAGTTTTCAAGGGAGTATGAGTTTTTACTTTTATTTTCCTTTTTTCTTTCCTTTCCTTTAATTTTTTTTTTATCTTTAATGTTATGCAATGTGCACATTGGGGACAATTTACAATTTTAAGTGTGGGGAGTTAAAGGAAAGAAAATTTAAATTCTTTACTGTATCAAGGAAATTGACTACTATATTTGACCCATATTAACATTTTAATTAACTTGTAATTTAGAATAGCAGCTTTTGATAATTTTTTTTTTCAATTTTGTTGATACTTGACCAGTAATGTATTCATTACACTTTACTAGATTTAAATGGTGAAATCTATGTAAGGTAGATTTATATGTCATTTAAGCTTTGATTTTAGACTTAAAATTAGAACAATGTCACTAATTAGGACTTAATCATCTATGTTTTCAAAATTTACTTGGACGTATGCTCATTTCTTAGAAATTTTTAGAGTACTATAATTTTTAGTAAATGAACAAAAACTTATTTTTTGAGAATTTCTTGAAAAATCAATAAAGTTAGAGGATAAACAAATGAATTGAAATGATTAAAAGTTTAGCAGTGAGCCTAATTAACTCGAGTAATTAAGCCTGCGGGGTGCCTCTCTTTAAAGGGATAACATCTGTTAACCTGAGTGACGAGCTTAGGATTATTGGTTGAAAGCTTGTTAAAAGGGTCAAGAGAAAAGTTCAAGAAAGCTAAATGCAATAAAACTAAAGTAATGGATGGCTCAGAGGGGTATCTTAAAACCTAGTAGCCTAAAGTCATCTAGCTTGGGACTTACTGACTGATGAAACTACTTGAAAAAAAAAATTGAATGAAAATGAAAATAAATCCTCTAATGAAAAATAATAATAAGGGGATAATCAAGAGATAAGTGAATATGAATGCATTTACTTTAAATTATAGTGCTTAATAAGATTGAAGAGGAGAGTGTATATATCTTAGCTAAGTGGTTAAGATATCGATGATTTTCTTTTAATTGGTTGATATTGGATCTAATTTAAAGTTTATGAATCTTTGTTTAAATGATATGAGTAAACAGTAACTTATATGGATTAGCTTTTGAACTTTGATACTTAGTATTCTTAATACATAAAAATGAAATGGTTGAGTACATATATAAAAAGTTGCTAGTGTTTCATTGTTTTCAAATTCTTACTTTACAAGTTAATTTAAGACATTATTTAGTTAAAGATGAATTGATGAAAATTTTCTCCAAGTAGTCATCGGTTTAAATAAACATTTCTTGTCCTAAATTATGGATTGATTAATTTACTTGAGGACAAGCAAATGTCTAAATGTGAGGGAATTTGATAAATGTTTAATAGAATACATTTATGAATAAGATTTTATGATGAATTCAATGAAATTATATGAATTTTAAAGAAGTATGATACTTAATTGAGTAATATTTTACTTTTAGGGCTTTGACAAGTTCTTTAATAAAAAAGGAAGAAAATAAATCAAGTTTCACTCAATTCAGAGTTAAAATGAAGGAGTTATGTACATTTGAAGAATAATATAGTTATTTAACATGCTCATGTTGATTTTGAAGAAGAATTAGAAAGATACATGAGGAAACAACACGATTGTATTAGTAGTTGTATAACTCTTGGAACAATTGAAGCTAAACATAACAAGTTAATACGACCATGTGGAATTAGTATTACACGACCTGTCAACATGACTGTGTTGGGGTCGTGTTGGCTGTATTTCCTTAAGATTTGGATAAGTTTGAAATATTTAAGTTCAACATGACTTGAATATGATAGTGTTGAAGGGTCATGTTGGATTTGATAGTTGCGCACTATAAATAGACAAACATAAAACATAAGAAGGGATTTTTTAGATTTTTTTTGGCAGACAAAAAGAAAGAGACTCCTAGGTGCAAGAGGACATTGAAGAGTAGATTGTACACTTTAGAAGTGCAAGAACAAGTTTATAAAAAGGTTTTTCTTTCTATTATGAGTTATTTTGATTTTATTGTTAGATTTTATCTCATAATGTTAACTTAATTTCTTCTAGTATCTAGATTTATGAACCCTATAATCATTATGTAATCTTATTTTAGTCATTATTCAATTGATTTTTTAGATTCTTGATTCAATTATACATGTTATTTATTGTATGAAATTAGTATTTCTAGAGTATCAATTTTAATTATTGATATTGTGTAAGTAGATTGAGAAATCACCTATATAATTAGATCTAGCGTAATTGAAAAGAGATACATGCAATTTTAGAGATAGGATGACATAAATCTTCTAAATTGGGATCAAACCTAATTAAGGAATTCAAAGATCAATAATGCAATCTTAGGGGTTTTAATTAGAGAGAGATTTTGGTTAATTAACCTAATGTTAGAAATTAATAATCTTGAGAAAGATATTAATTTAATTGCGGAATTCCTATGGTCATGAAATTAAGGTTGAAATTGGAATTATCTCTAATAAATTACATATGATTCTAGGGAAAAACTAAATCTAAAAGCGTGTTCTTGCAATATTAATTCTACTTCTTTAGTACGTCTATTTTTTTTTTTTTTTTGTAATTTTGAGTATTGTTAGTTAAATAGTTAAAATTCCTTTAGTAAATTAATCAATCTTAATGTGATGGTTGGATAATAGAGTCTTAGTTAGTATTAGTAGTTGTAGTCTCTATCATCCGACATTAGTAATTAATCTACTATATTACACTAATCAATAGGTACACTTACCTAACAACAAGCTGCTTGCATTTTTTGTTTGATCAATTTCACCTTATCAATAGCCTCTTGTATCAATTCAGGTCTTAGTATTTATCTTTTTCTCACTTTGTCCTAATGTAATAGGGATCTGTATTTTCTTCCATACAAGGCTTCATAAGGGGCCATCTATATAATTACTTGATAATTGTTATTGTAGTCGGATTCTACTAGTGATAAGTGCCCATCCCAATTCTCATCAAAATTTAAGACACAGGCCCTCAATATGTCTTCAAGGAATTGTATAGTTCTTTCTAACTGCTTATTTGTTTAGGGATGGAAGGTAGTACTGAAATTCAGTTTAGTCCTTAATGCCCTGTGTAAACTTCTCCAAAACCTTCCAACAAATTAAGTGTCCTTATTAGACATAATACTTATCAGAACTCCATGCAATCTCTCTCCTTTACATTCATCAATGTTAGCTTACCCAATATATAACTAATATTAATAGGTAAGAAGTGAGTAGATTTGGTCAATTTATCTACTATTACTCATACAACATCATGCTTTTCTTTAGTTCTAAGGAGAGTTGTTACAAAATCCATAGTGATGTGCTCCCACTTCCATTTTGGCAGAGGTAGGTGTTGCAACTCACTTGTTGGCTTTTGATGTTCTATTTTACTTTGCTGACATGTTAAGCATTGGGAGACATATTTAGTTATTTCTCATTTCAAGTTTTTCTACTAATAGTGACATTTCATGTCCTTATACATTTGGATGCTCTCCAGTGTATTGAGTACTCAGAATAATGCGCTTCTTTTAGGATCTCTTTCTTCAATTCTAGATCCTCGGGCACACATGATTTGGTTCCATACCTTAAGACTCCATTTGAATTAGTATTAAATTTGGGAGCCTTGTCCTATCCCAATTTGTTTTTGATCTCTTGAATGCAAACATCCTCCACTTGGGCTATTTTAATTTTATCCACTAGAGTTAGTTAGATGCATAAAGTGGCCATCTTCACTCCAACTTCTTGAGTTATGATCTCTAGTACAACTTGCACATATCATTCAACAACTTCCGTTGTGAGGTAATTAAAGTGGCAAGATTACCTTGTTTCTTTCTACTAAGGGCATCTGCTATCACATTAGCCTTTCCGGGATGATATGGGATCTCAAGATCGTAGTCTTTGATTAGTCCCAATCATCTAGATACCTTACATTTAGTTCTTTTTGTGTGAAGATATACTTTAAACTCATGTGGTTAATGAAAATCTTGCATTTCTTCCCATATAGGTAGTGTCTTCACAATTTTGATGTCAAAACTACTGTTGTTAGCTCTAAGTCATAAGTTGGGTAATTTCTTTTATATGGCTTCAATTAATGAGATGCATAAGCTATGACCTGTCTACCTTACATCAAAACACAACTTAGCCATTGGGCTAAAGTGTCACTATAAATAGTAAATTCTTTCCCACTCTTAGGTAACTAAGACTAGCTTCTCCTTAAGCATTTTGAAACAGGCCTGACACTTATTATCCCAATCAAGTTTCACCTTCTTTTGTGTTAATCTAGTGAGGGGAGCTGCCATTTTAGAAAATCCCTCTACAAATCGTCTGTAATAACCTGTTAAACCTAGGAAGCTCCTTATGTCCATCACTGTCTTTGGTTTAGGCCACTCTACTAAAATTTTCACCTTTTCTGGGTCTACTGAGATTCTATCTTTGTTAACCACACGACTTGAGAAAACTACCTACTCCAACTAGAATTCACATTTCTTGAACTTGGCATATAATTTCTCTGCTTGCAATTTACTCCACACCAATCTTAAATGCTCTTTATGTTTCTCTCTACTCCTAGAATATATCAAGATATTGTCTATAAAGACAATCATGAACTTATCTAAGAAATCCTTGAATACTTGATTCATTAAATCCATAAAAGGCTGTAGGAGCATTCGTCAAATCGAAGGGCATTACCACATACTCATAGTGCCCATACTTCATCTTAAAAGCTAACTTGGGATGTCTTCATTCTTAATTCTCAACTAGTGATATCCTAATCTTAGGTTGATCTTAGAGAATACATGAACTCTTTGTAACTAGTCAAATAGATCATCTATTCTAGAGTGAGGTACTTGTTCTTGATGGTAACATGATTCAAATCCTTATAATCAATACATAGTCTCATGCTTCCATATTTCCTTTTGATAAAAAAGACTGGCATACCCTAGGGAAACGTATTGGGTCTTATGAGTCCTTTATCCTATAGGTCTTGCAACTATTTCTTCAACTCTTCTAACTTAATCGAAGTCATCCTATATACTGGCTTCGATATTGGTATATAATTCGATACTAAGTTGATGCTAAACTCAATTTTCCTAGCTAAGGGTAAACCGAGAAGGTCTTTTAGAAAGACATTGGGAAAGTCCTTCACTACTGAAACCATCTCCAATCTCATTAATTCACTCGCCTTAATTGTCATAGCAGTTCACATACTCTTTCCCTATAACTCACAAGTAAGTAATCTTGTTGGTTTTTGTGATTCTAATTTAAACTTGAAGGAATCTCTTCCAGGTATGTTAAAGTGTACCACCATATTATGGCAATCAATGGTGGCGTGGTACTTTGACAACCGATTGACTCCTAAGATTATATCAAACTCCATCATCTCTATCACCAATAGATCTATTGGCATTACCTACCTTGTATCTCCACTCTTACATTTCTGCATATCCTACGTAAAACCCTTCTAACTCTTAAAAAAGTACCAACATTCAAAAAATCATCCAAACATTCAGGAGTTAATCCATAATCATGTACAAAAGACTCAAACACACGTAAATGAGTGGCACCAATATCAAATAAAACATAGGCATTACAGGTGTGTACTTGAAGCATACTTGTAATAGTGTCTATATCTAGAAGGTCCTAACGTTGTTGTTGCTTCAAATATTCTGGCTAGAACCCTATTATTTGGGGCCTCCTGCTTGTGGTCTACTGACCTGCACCCATGCTAGAGGTCTCACTATTTACCGAGCTGGAGTTATCTGATTACCTGCTTGACTACAGTCGATCACCTTGTGTCCTTGCTTACACACATGGAAAAATACCAATGGAATGGATCTCTTAATGCAATTTTTGCTTATATGACTTGTTTTCCCATAGGAGAAGCATGTACCCTTTGGCTATCTACAATCATTCTATTCATAAGGTCCATAACACTGGGTACATTTGACTATAAGATTTGCTAAAGGTAGCACTAAAGGCATAAGTTGAATTTATAGAGGAGGAGCTATAGCAACTAGGGGCTAGTTTTGAACTATTTGGGGCCTCTTACCCTTATCCTGCATTATAACACTGGAAGTAGGCCTCTTATCCAAAGCCATCCCTAACTTATAGGCCAATTGCTCCTTTGGTCTTTTTCTACTTTGCTCCTTGAATTTAGCCTTATCTATTACCTTAATATAGGTGGTTAACTGGAAAGATCCGACTTCATGTTAGAGATTTGGCTCTAACCCCCTCACAAATCTCCTTGCCTTGGATCCATTATTACTACGTGTTACCTTAGGTAGGAACTTAATTAAGCAATTCAATTTTGCCTCATATTTCTCTACCGACCTATTCCTCTACTCACAATTACAATATGCTGCTTCCATTCTGTCACAAATGCTGCTGGGGAAATATTTCTAGTAAAATAACTCTCAAAATTCCCTTTAGTCCACATATCCTCTTGTTAACCTAGGAACTGATGCCCATCAACTTGTTGCGATCTCTTTCAGCATAAATGCAGTATAATCTACCTTCCTATCTTTTAGAACTTAGAAGGTAGCAAAGGCTTTCTCCATCTCTTGCATCCAGTTCTTTGCCTCTATCGGGTCATCAATCCTAGAGTTGAACTCCTTTGCCACCTAAACAAACTTGTCTAAGCCTATTAGCTCCTTAGTTGCTCTAATTTATTGGGTGTTTTGTATTTGCTATTGTTATGCTGTCAACACCACTAGATTGTTCATAGTTTCTAAGAGTTAGGTGGTTTGCTCTGCAACTTGACCTTATCCTCTTTGTGGTTACTAACCATGAAGATTCCCCTCATCTGCGGCCTAGCACCTCTTGATAATCTTAGCTTGGTATTCTTCTTAGAGACATTCTACTTAGGATGTTGAAAAGAAATAGCAATCCAAAGAATTAGATAAGCAAGTCTAAAATAATAGGTACATATTTTACATATACTAGAAGGGAAAATAATTGATTACAAAAAACAACAAAATAATGAAATAGGTAAATTGCAGACACACACACACATATAACACAATCAGTCCAAATATTTTACCCACTCTCTTCACAATCTTGCTATTCTACATATTCAATGCCTAATTTATCTAGAGATCACAACCTATTTTCTATTGATTAAAGCCTATCCTTAATGATCACTATCTGATTTCTAAGGATCATTAAACCTAAGTTCTAATGCTATTTAAGTTGTAATGTGTAACACCCTGGAACTAAGGAAATCACAACCTACCACGTGTCTTTACAAGGTTAAAACATGTTAAGGCTCTTAACCACTTTAATCCATAAAATTTGCAATACCTATTACCATAATCAAGATAAACATTTGACACTATGGATAAGTGGCTCAATTGAGTCTCATTCACAATTTATACACTTCTTCAAGGTTATCTTGATACATCAATATAAAATAATCTAAATCCTAATCTATTCTTAGTACTATAATTCTCTACAATAAACAAATTCTAGTAGTGCTTTAAGACTTCAAATGACAGTCTTTTCCTAATCATCATAATAGTAAAAATGCTCTACATTATTTCCATCCTACATGTGTGTCTTTAGATCCTCATCATATGAAGTGTAATAATCTATACTTGCAGCTAAAAACAATGATTCATGAAGGGTGAGCTAATGTCTAGTACATATAACCCACAAACACATGCACATGATGAAGCATAACTTAAGCCACATACATCAATATAACAACAAAACATTCAAATAGAAAATTGTTATCTCACTCGGTCCTCAAATAGTAAAAGGGTATTCATGACCTCGCCACACTACATATATATATATATATATATATATATATATATATAGACATGATACATAGTATAGTGTTGGGAACTATCATTGCAAGTTCCAACACCTTTGAGTTCCTAAATCTACCGAATCATCTCAATATGTAACTTCATAAGGGACAGTGCCACATACTAATCAATGGGTGCCCTTAAGGTTCTACTACTATAAGTCCTTAGGTTGAGCCAAACACAACTAGCAAACAACTTAATCAACTTCGATATACTAATTATTCCAATTTCTCAGCTATTCTGACAAACACAAACAACACACAAAATTGCATGTACCTGAAAGGGCAGTATCTAACACAATTGATCCTTGCCTAGCAATTACTTTTTAATCTGTCAAGTTACAAAACAATTGATCTTAGTACTAATCTAGAGTATTGCTTAAGTACTCAATTTTTGTTACCTAATTGTTATTAGATCAATTCTTTTACTTTAGTAGAGTTTCTAGAGTTGTACTAACTATTTGGGATCAACGTTCAAATGATAAAAAAAGAAATCGAATAAAAAAGGTTCTCAAGGTACATGGTCGTGCATTAGGCCATGTATAAGAGCATGATAGGGAACATGACTGTGTATTGTGGCCGTGTACTTTTCTATACACTTTTATCATTCTACACGTCCAAGTATTCGGCCGTGTACAGTTACACGAGTAGGTATATAGGCATGTATTTAGCCATGAATCTTCCAACTTGTTCTTTTCTTCTTTAAACAACACGAGCATATACTTGGTCATGTGCCCTATTGTTCCACTTCAAATCTTGTTCTTAATTTACCAATTTTTAACTTCTTCCAACCTTAATTGTGATCCAACATCTTTAAATCTTAATTTGTAATGCTTACAATATAAAGATGCTAAATTACTTCAAATTGAACCACTTACTTGTAGAGATTTGCTCCAATAATCGAAATCTTATCCCAACCCTTGCTCGTCTAATTCGTTTTATAGTGAAATTTCAAAAAATCCAACCATTAATCGTATTATACTCATGTAAAAAAAAAGAAGAAGCATTAACCTATATACTTTATCGTATGGAATTGTGTTGGAGTGTGGAATCTTGACAACCGTCTTCCTCTCCTAGGGTTTCTTCTTACTCTAGAGATATTGTAGTGCAGAAAGTGAAAAAGGTCGACTTGTGTTTGACCTTTTTATAATTATCTCATAAAATGATAAGCTTGTCTTCTAACTTAATTCTTTATTACTTTTATTTGCTTTAACCTTTTATTCTTTTATTTTTGATTTATTTTTCTCGGGTTTTACAAATAAGCTTAAGAATAGATATAGAAATGCAATCACATCATTTGATAATCGGTTATACAAAGTTGCAAATGAAACTCCTTTATAGAGAAAAAGACAGATTGCAGCTTTGTATGGAGGTTCTAAAGACTTGCTAGAATATATGGAAAGTAAGACGCAAGTTGTATTTTGACAATAGCCTCCCAAATACAAATGAAATTTACTATTAAAATTTGAGGGAAACGGAGCAAGTGACATTGAAGCCAACACAAAGCCCAAGTCATGAACATAGAGTGACATCACTTGATACATGGAGCCCCCCGTGCGCTGATTAGTGTGAAAATCAATGTGGATGGCGCCTCTGAAGCCCACTCTTCAACATGAGCAGTTGGAGTTGTGGCGCGCAATCATCTTGGGGAGGTTTTGGGTGGTGCTAGCATGGAGTTCAAAGCATAGAAGCCTGAAGTAGTGGAGGCCTTGGTGAATTTGGAAGCCATGCTTTTAGCAGAGTTTAGTGTGGAGAAAACTAGTCAATGAGATGGATTTTGAAATAGTCTACAGTTCACCACTTGATTATGCAAAAATTCCATGGATTTTATCTTGTTACGAGTGAGATTTTAGGTTTAATTCCAGGTTTTCAAAGCGTGCATTTTATCTTATTAGGCAAAGGGTAAACAAAGAGGCTGACTGGATCGCTACACATTGTAGAAGGAAGATGTGTAAAAAAAAAACAGTGTAAGTACTAAATGTTCTCAAAATGATTAACATTAGTCCTTAAATTAGATTTTCTATTAAAGTTTTTGATGTGCGAATTTCAAATGCTTTTTTAAATAGCTAGGCTGCTATACAGATTGGCATATCATTAAGTTGCCCCAATAATTTGTTATTGAAAAATATAATTCCAAAAATAATACAACTGAAATTAGGGATAAATAGGTATAAGATAGGTAAGATATAAGGTTTACTCGTACCTTATTATATAAGGCACATATATTCAAATTTTGAAACCAGAAACTACTTTATAGTACTTTGAAACCACTTGGAACCTCCTACATGGTATAGTGTATCTTGTAAAACCAGTAATTTTTTTCATATAAATTTCAAATTTATGTAATATTAACAGAGTAAGTTATATATGATATTACAAGTTTTTTATATATAAAAATTATGTAACTTGTAATAAAATTTGTTAAATTAAAAAAAAAAAGTAATTTTCCTTTTATTCATTATTTCAAGTCTATGTGATTTTACTACTTAGTAAATATTAAAATTAAGGAAAAAATGAAAAACATAAAATTGAAGAGAAAAATAGGAAAAAATAAGGGAAAGAATTGAAAATGTAAAGTGAAAAAGGTAACATTAGATTGGGCTACTTAGGATTATTAACTTATAAACTTAGACTTACTTTTTTCTCTTTATTAACACATGTATTAGTGAACATATGTTGTTATTTATTATTCATTTATTAAAATTATTTAATAATTTTTTATAAGATAGATATAAGATACCTTAAAACTTATATCTTATATACCTTATAATATAGATTTTAAGGTAGGTATAGAACAGAAAGACCCTTCATTTATACCATATCTTGTGAGAGTGGATTCTAAAAAATCTATACTTAAAATTTACTTTGTATCTTTTAATACCCATTGAAGCCTATCAAGTCCAATAGATTATGGAAGAATATCCTGTAAATCAGAGTTGCTTACTCCTAACTCAAATAAATATAAAATCATAATTTTTTTTCAAAGATTATAAAGTACGTCGGAATAATGTAATATAAACTCATTCTTCAAAATTTTTCTATACTTTGAGAAATTCTAGGTTTTTAATCACTCCATAATGTTCGTGACATCCAATTTCTCATCCATCTTTTAAAAGGGACAACTTTGTAACTATTTTCAAAATCGCATAATTTATCCTTAATTATTTTTATAATTTCCTTCTGTTGTACTTTCTAATTACATTAAAGTCGTATACATTCTTATTCTCGTAATTTTGCTTCAAGTTTTGTAATTCAGCACAAAAGTTCATAGTCAACGGTACAGGATTTCTAGTTTACTAGTTTATTCGTAATTTGACGGAAATTCTTAGTGAAAGCTCTTAAAGTTTAGTGAAAAAAGATGTCTAACGATTAAATAATAATAATAATAATAATAATATTGGCAAACAAAAAAGGAAAAAAGTTGGGCTCCAGCCTCCACCTCCACATGTGACATTTCCGTACTTGGAAGCAAAGGCTTATGGCGCCAGGCTCTTTCAATCCCGAATAATTAGGGGACAATGTCGAATTATTAACCAAGTTTGAATGTCTTTTCTATTTTATATCCACAGCATGATATTGTTAGGCATCATAAATTGAAATTGAATTTTTATTTGTTAAATTAACTATTTTACTTTCGCTTGTACTTTTTGATCAGGCTAACTCATTCTCTTAAAGATAAAAGAAGTACTAAATTTGATAAACAAAAGTCTGGTTAAGTATTAAATTTTATAAATAAATGTTTGATTTGGTATGATATTTTATAATTTCAATTTTTTTATGTAAAATTAAAAACACATAAAATTTAAGCACTCGCTTTGACATAATCTCAATAATCATGGAGCTCTACTCATGGAGTGACCAAAATTAAATGATCATAGGCATTTCTTCATATGTACAAGGATCCATATCCTATGTACAAATAACGTTGGCTTGCAGACTCCATCGAATCGTCTTAAAGAAAGCTAGAAAGAATAGGGGAGAAAAGAAGTAGAGAATATCCTATATTGTCTTCCACAAGTTAACCAAAAGTGGGAGCAAAACCAGCACAACCATCCATCTTCCAAGTGGTCTCAAGCCTTTTGAAGTTCCATTACTGCATACAAGCCTGTTATCATGATATGTGCACACTTGTTGATTCCTAAAGAAAAAGAATTCACAAGAAATGTTTCATAAGCAAATTGGTAGAAAGATAACGATTTGCTTGATCATTAGACTAATCACAAAGTTGTCATGAAAAATGAATAAATGAACGAATGAATTGACTCACGTAGATGAGCAGAAGGTGACCACGTAATCGGTCCCCGAGCAAGTGAATATACTAGTAGGATCATCATAAGCATAACTGTATGCAGTTGGGCAGGCTTCCTTGAATTTTTTGGAGTAGAACGTAGGTTGGCATGTGACAGGATTGCCATAAATCCCTTTACAGCAATACTCATCAGTATTGAACACATCGCATGCACTTCTACATGCCACAACCTTACCATTCTCTTTCTTTTGTAACTCTAATGGACAACTAGTCCTCAGGTCCTTATTACACCCAGCAACGCTGCAATTTCCTTTGCCATTTATCGGGGTTACCGTCATAGGAACATTAAACCCGTCGACTAGGCTTACATCATAGTAATCTACAGCTGCAAGTGTGAATTCAGCAAGTGTTGCTGGGGTCTGTCCTGAGGATTTACATTTCAGTGCATCGCCACAATCACCGGTTTGGCATGATCCATTGCCAATTTTGTCAAAAGCGCAACCTGTTCTTCCCCATATCCTGCCACTCCAGCCAACAGGAGCAGAAAACACAATGGATTGTCCTGATTTCAGGGCAAATCCACCACCGTTAAAGTTATCGCCTGGCGTAATCCCGGGCCAGACACTCTCTTTGCAAAAATTGATTATGGTGAAGATTCTTGCAGATTCGGACATACATGTTAGCCCTGCCAATCAAGCACCAATTTAACAAATCAATTGAGGTAATGAATTAGCATTAAAAATTTGTAAGCCGAGCTTAAAATAATGGATATTATATAAAATTGAGGAGACTGATCATGATATTTCTTAACTGAAATGAAATGGTTTGGTCTTTTATTTGCACTCAGGAAAAAAACGAGAAATGATCAATTGGTATGCCATTACAACATGATCTATCTTATGATAGATGAAAAAAATGCAAGATATAATGTAGGACATAGAGAAAAAACCTGACAGAGTTATGGAAATAATTAACAAAAATGATGTAAGAACATCAGGAATCACTGCCATGTCTCTCTGGTTGAACAATCAAATTGCTCAGGTAAGTTCGAAAGCGTTAGTTATATTGCAAAAGAGAATGTGGATATCAGAGAAAATGGATCATGAGTAAGAAGAATACGTGCGGGGGCAGAGAAAGATCCATCCATTAGTACTCTTAACTTTAGGAGGAAAGCTTTCGTGCAAAGATTAGTATATTCTTTTCCCAATCCATTCCCCAAGCTTATTCAGGTTCTAATCTTTACTTAATCTACCTTCTTTTTCCGTTTTAAGTACAACATCGAATACAGGAATCTCCCATAGCTCCTCTCTAAACCATTGTTTTTGTTACTATGGCGAATGTTTTTGGATTGATTGGCAAAAGAAAAAACAACAAAATCTATCGGCCGTCTTTCATTTGAACGACTCTAAAGTCTTCATTATTCCCGTCCAACATCAAACCCACCCCCCCACACCACCGCCCCCAAAAAAAAGAAGAAAAAGAAAAAAAACATATAAGGGTTGCTCATGCCTTTCCATTCCTTGAAATTTTAATAGCTAGTAGAATTGGAGAAATAAATTTCAAGAAATTAGGAGTTGTGGACTCATGTTTCTTGGTAATTGGGATTCCATAAAATATTAAAGAAAAGCCTAAAAGCTATTTCATTTTTGAGTTGTCTCAAATTTCCTATTTAGCAAATTGTTCATTTTTCATTCTTTTTTTTTTGTGCCAGACTATTTGGCAAATAGTTGTTTTATTGCAACTTCTTAGAACCTTAAAGCATAGTGTCATAGAGATATTCAAATGAAAATAAATATTGTCAAACTTAGTTATTAAATTATAAAGGCATAAAATATTAGATGCTTATTGTAGACACTTCCTTTTTGTCTCTTTTTTTTTTTTTTTATAAAAAAAAGTCAAAGTTGATTTATATTTTGCATGCATAATATGACAAGAAAAAGCTTGGCCTAGGTGGCCGGTCTCTTGACCACACATGCAAGATGGCAAAGGCTTGAAACATGAGGGATGCAATTTGTGTCCCAAATTGTTTTTAGCCAGGCGCATGTAGCACATGCGCACGCTTGATGAACAGTACTATTCATTGTCTTCTCCCCTTTCGAATTCGCAAATCACCAAATAGGAAAGAAAATAAATATTTTTTTTCTCCTATTTTGGACCCGATTTCGTCCATTTTTTGGCCAAATAAATCAAACAAAAAATGAAAACCAATAGAGGGCATGGAGTAGAATCAGAAAGACATCAAATTTGAATAAATTGATAAAGGGAAGTGCATAAAAAATATACTCAAAGTTCGGCCAAAATAAGGAAATACACATATGGGTCCGATTTTTTTTGGACAAAATCTTGTGTGTAATATTCTATTTAATGGCACGTTTAGGGCAAGTGAAGCTCCTAAAACACGAATATATCTTTCAATACTTCAGTTATCACAAATTCGTGTTCAATTTTGGCAAAAAATATTCAAGAACCTTAAATAGCCATGAATCTAATTTCGGTAAATATAAGTTTCCTTGTTCAAAATTGATGCCATAAAGCTATTAATAGGACCATGGGTAAACATTTAGGAGAGGCCTTTAGAAGAAAAAAACACAAATTTTGGTCGAAATTGCTCAGATCAAACGAGAGAAAATTGAAACAAATCAAAACTACCAAACACTTTCCCATCAGTTGAGGAGTGAAACCTAATAGTCAATTAGGTGTAATCTTCCCATATTCGCTTCAATTGAATTGAAGAACAAGATACTCGATTCACGTCATTTGAGTTTCGATTTGCTTTGAATTAGGAAGGTTAGGAAGTTCGGATCGAGAAATTGGTTAAGGGGTTTCGTTTTCCATGTAGCTAGAAGTTGTTCCGACTGTTCAATTTGCATCGTTGTTGGTCGAAGTCGCCCGAACCGCCGCCAACCGAACCACCATCAACTGAACCACCCGCAAGGTAAGCTTCCAAATCTTTCTCTTATTATTATTATTTTTATGTGAAATAATACATTAAATAATTTTTTTCTTCTTCTTATTACCCATCTAGGAAAATGTTTTCTAATAAAATAACATTTTTTAAATGGTCTTTTCTTTTCTTCTAAAATTTAGGATTTTTTTTTAAAAAGGACAAAAAAAATAGGGTTTTAGGATTCTTTTTTTTTTAAATAAATAAATGGTTAATAACGTAAAGTGAAATTTTATTTTATATAAAATAAACCAACAAATTAAATTTTTATAAAAAAAGTGAACTACGAATTGTCTGATCCTAAATAGCGGGTACGTAGGCACCTATGAGGCGACTTCAAATAATAATTTATTATTTTTTTAGTTAGACATTTTTTAAAATAAATTTTAATTTTGGAAGGTTAAAATGGTAACCATAAGGTTTTAATAGGATAGCTTCCGACTCCAAATCTCTAATTTTATTCAAAATATTCTATGCGGACTAGTAGCTAAATTAAGACTAATATGCTCAATTAGTCTTATTTTATAGTTTTCTCGATCTCGATCGGGTGGCGACTCCTTTTTCTCCAAGTTAGATAAAAAGATAAAAAAATAAAATTTTTCCCAATTTTAATCGAGGATTTATATTAAATGGGCATAAGGTTTAATGTAAATCAAATTAGGAAAAATGAATAAAAAATTAGGCTCGACAGGATGGCGACTCCATTGAGGACCCAAGTGGGCTAGCTACTCAAACCTTCCAAAAATAATTTTTATTTATTTATTCATTAGAATTATTCATTGAAGTTATTATTATTATTATTCTTTATTATATTTTATACTAACCTTTGTTTATGTAGGATTAGGATTTATTTATTTCTAATGTGTGTTAAATATGGTCAAACCCAGATCGTCTTAGGATCTTAGGAGGGGAGCCATTATGTAAGTTTCGAGTGTTGTGGAATGACCATCGTTTGGGGCTGATAGGTTACCCCACTCAAGCTTTGATGTAACTCGTGATCTGTTTCTTTGAAAACATG
Source organism: Laguncularia racemosa (assembly GCA_037954665.1). Lineage (NCBI taxonomy): Eukaryota > Viridiplantae > Streptophyta > Magnoliopsida > Myrtales > Combretaceae > Laguncularia > Laguncularia racemosa. The sequence goes on from JBBMOL010000040.1 coordinate 2,937,857, forward strand.
AGAGGATACAGAGTTTGAGAACTTTTAGAACTTGCCTTGTGCATACATGAAGTCGTAAATTGGCAAGTAAATGTTAAAGTAATGTAAAACAAAGCTGCAAATACAAGTTTTGAAGTATTTTCCCTGTAAAAGTAATATTGTAATTAGAGATGTAATTTTTATTTGTTATTTTTATTTTTAGAAAAAATGTAAAGTAGGAACTTTTGTAACAAAAGATTGTTAGTTATAATTTCCTCTTGTAATTTTCTAGATGGCCAGCATTAAGAAACTGTTAGACCCAAAGCTCATACTAAATTTCTGGTTCACCCTCTACCATCTTGAAGAACAGGCTTACATCAACAAGAAGATTGGGCCAATTCTATCTCTCATGAAGATTGAGGGAAACATTTCCCTAATCCGGTACGTGGTACATTTTTGGAAATCAGAATCTGTAGCATTTTTCCTTGGCCCACATGAAATCACGCCAACAATAGAGGAACATACTCAACTTCTCTAAGCTCCTCCATTGGCAAACATAGTATATGTACCAAATCTAGAATCAGGGCCAACTAGCATTTTCAGCAAGCTATTGGGAATCCGTAAATCAGTAATTAACGAAATGCTAAGAAAGTGTAATGGACATTGCATCTGTCTAACAGACTTGCAAACATGGTTTGGAGCCCAATATGATGCTGAAGATCGGAAAGATGTCTTATGTGGAGACCTCAAAAATTTCAAAAAAAAAAAAAACAGAGTTCATGCTTATATATTATCAACATTTGGAACTCTCCAATTTTCTATTGGAGTCTTTTACATTCAATATACGGTGGCTAAGTTAATGGTCCAGTTTCTAGAAGGGAAATCCTATATTCCCGCTCTCTTAGTTGAACAAATTCGCAACTTGAACTTTGTAAAGAGAAAAATGCATGCCATCTTCAGAAGCAACACCAACCTTCTCTTAATTTGGTTTTTAAGCCACATCAAATGCTTTGGGTTGAGCATGATTAGACGGTCATTGGCCCATCAAATCGATCTCATTGAATCTTGTGGAGAAAGAATGAAATTACCTGATGACATCCCTAGCTACTCTTGGGTTGAGATACTTGAAAATTTTACTATGGATGACATCATATGGACTGCCAGATGGAGCAATTGCAACAAAATCATCCTAAAGTGCAAAGATTTTCAAGTAGTTCCATTAATCGGGCTTAATTGGTGCATAGGCTACCATCCACATTCAATAGTGCGTCAATTTGGCACTATTCAAGATATAGTCCATAAGCCATCATTGTAATCAATTACATTCGAATATCAAAACCTTAGCATAATAATTGCTGATAAGGTAGCTAAGTTGTTTGGAATAAAGACTTTGTGGGAATCCAGAATTGAAAGCCCTAATATTGATTCAGGTGAATTTGAAGGCAAAGTTGGAAAACATCGGGTCATTAGGGACTTCATCATCAATGAATTCTACAAAACCGGCAAGAAAATCTACCGAGTTCCTGATATCACACATCCTACACCAAGTAATCCTTGCCCAAAGATGAAAACCTATATGGAACAGGTGCAAGCTCGAATGGAGGTTCACTTTGATTGCATGGAAGTTGAGGCAAATACTTGGAAGAACGGATTTAAAGAGTCACACCAAAAAAATAAAGCCTTGGAAGCCTAACTAAAGATGGCTCATCAGAAGATCAAAGAGTTAGAAGCCCCAACTAGTCAAGTGAAGGGACATAAAAGGAAGCTATTGCAGGAACTAGAAGCTAAAAAAATTGGAAAGATTAGACGTTATGTTGTTTTTTTTTTCTTTTCTTTCACAATGTAATAAAAAAATTGAAATTTGCAGCAATAATAAAATTTCAATAAAGCTTTAATGGTTACTTGCCAATTTCCATACTTGCATCTGCTTGAATCATGCATGCATAATAATAAATCTTTTTACACTAACAAAAACCTGCAAGTGTTGATCCGAATAGGTTTCAAGATAGTGCTTAAACAATAGAACCCCATAAGAAGTCTGTATAATACTCATTCCAACGTTAAGATGTCAAGCAACAACACCACTAGTGACATTGCTGCTAATCAAAGAATGATCTCATTGGAACAAACAGTACAAAATCTCAATGGTCAGGTCAAATTTCTGGTAGAGAGTCTTACTCTCTTGCGATCTACTCAACCGAATTAGGAAGGCAATTCAGGGGGGCAAAAAGGAAAAAAATGTTGAAATTCCACCTCCTAAAAATGAAGAAATCAACTCTATGAATAATCCCACATTTGATGTGGAACCTAAATCAAAGGGTCGAATTCTGTATCATCCTGAAAATCTGCAAAGGCAAATGTAGGAAAGGCAGAAAGAGAAGGAGAGAAAACTCTACCAACAATTTGTTGACAAAATAAGAACCTTGGAAGGACTAGATGGATACGAACCAATCGGCATATCTGACTTGACAGTTTTTGATACTGCTGCTTATCCTAAAAAGTTTAAAGTATCAGAATTTGAGAAATATGATGGTACTGGATGTCCAAAGATGCATATTGGATTATATATCCGAACAATGGGCAAATATGTGCAGTATGATCAATTAATGGTACAAAATTTTTAGGACAGTCTCATTGGACCTGCCCTAACTTGGTATGCGCAATTGGACCTCAACCAAATCAACACTTAGGAAATGTTAGCTCGGGCATTCTATGAATAGTACAAATTTAACATTGAGGTTGCTCCTTCAGTGTGGGATTTAAGAAGTATCCGTAAGAAACATAATGAGTCCTTCAAAGAATATGCTCAGTGTTGGCAAGCTCAAGTTGCAAGGGTTAGTACCCCAATCTTTGAGAAGGAATTGACATCCATCTTCATTAGGGCCGGTAATGCGAGCCAAATGGGCCGGCCCGCGGGTCGTGGCTGGCTAGCCTGCAGTGGCTTGCAAGTCTGGCGGGTTAGGAAAGTCGGCTCACCCCGCCCCAGGGGCCAATGCGGGCTGGCTCGCAACGACCCGCAATAATTTTTTTTTTATGTATTATGTAAAACAGGCTGCCGGCGGTGGTGGCGCGACATCGAGCTACGGAGTATAGGGGGTGCACGGTGTAGACGAGGTCGAGCTGCGGAGTGCGAAGGAGAAGGTGCAGTGTGCGGGGGTGTAAGTGTGGCCGTGTGGGTTGTTGCTAGTTGCGTGCCCGTGCTGCAGACTTCGGGCGACGTCGAGTTGCGGAGTACAGGGGGTGCACGGTGCGAACGAGGTCGAGCTGCGGAGTGCAAAGGAGAAGGTGCGGTGTACGGGGGTGTAACTTGTAAGTGTCGCCATGTGGGCTGCTACCAGCTGCGTGCCCGTGCTGCGGAGTGCGAGGCGTGATGTCGAGCTGCGGAGTACAGGGGGTGCACGGTGCGGACGAGGTCGAGCTGCGGTCCTGCGGAGTATGTTTGACTTCTGCGAAGGAGAAGGTGCGGTTCGGTGTAATTGCGGTTGCGGTCGGCGGCAGCGTCGATGTTGTCTCGTCGTCAGTCATCACGTCGTCAGTCGTCAAGTCGTCCTCGTCCATCACGTCGTCAGTCGTCATTCCCTCACCAAACCCACGTCGTCACTCGTCCAAGTCAGAAGCTCTTCGTCATCCGTAGGTTGCGTTTTTTTCCGGCGGGTTGGCCCGCCGCCCGCGGGAATTGCCCTCCTTGCCCCGCGGGTCAAGCGGGCGTGGGCCAAAATGGCCCGCACCTCTGCAAGTCAAATTTTTTTTGCCCGCCCCACATATTTTTGCGGGCGGGGCGGGTCAACCCACGGACCCGCCCTGCAATTACCACCCCTAATCTTCATCAATACATTGGAGAAACCCTATTTCACTCACTTGATTGGGTAAACCTCTTCAAGCTTCCCAAAAGTAGTAGCAGCAGGATGCAAGATCGAAAATGCTATCACTTCTGAAAAATTTCCTGAAACATCCAGAGCAACCTTATCCAAAATTTTGAATCACATCAAAGGAAAAGAAACCACCATTGGCATGGTTAATTCCGGTAGGAATAATCGACCAACCTCTTACCTTTCTTTCCAAACACCAAACACTCCAATCTAACCACAACTAAACAACCAACCTCAAATGAACAAACCTCTTAGACAATTCACCCGTATCCCAATTCCATTAAGCCAAGTTTTCACTAGCCTCAAAGCTGATAACCTAATTAGCTTTGAAATTCCCAATGAAAGATACAGACCCATAAACTATGACCCCAACCTCAAATGTGAATACCATATGGGGCAGGTAGGACATTCAATAGATAGGTGCTAGAGACTTAAAAATAAAATCTAGGATCTAATTGATGTAGGAGCAGTGCAATTAGACTTCATTGAGTCCACCACTCCTAATGTCAACAATAACCCACTTCCCAATCATGGCCCTACCATTAACATGATTACCTCAAAAACACTTGAACCTGAAATTGATTTAGATAAGTTGCCAATAGGATAGATAATGTGGAACTTGCAATAGGCTGGCTTTCCACTATCAGTCAATCCAAGCAACATAATACAAGCCAAGTCAGTCATTTCTCAACTATTATTGGAAGGCAAAATTCAGTCAACAGACATTTGGGAAATGCTAGTTCCTAAGCCTAATAGATTAACAACTCAAAAAGAATTAAAAAGAAGATGGCATGTAGGTGATCCTACGGTTGGTTTGTTAGGATAACCTTCAAGTAAGTTTAATTATTTTGTTGACTATTCTATCCAATTGCCGATTCATGAAGAGCCTATTTTAAGTGGTTGGGGTTCAGATTTTGAAAAGGAAGACAACTCCCAAAATGAAAAGAAGAATGATCAAATAGTTAACATGATAAGACTTAGCTTTAAACCAGTGCTCCTAAAATGTTACAAAGAGCTAGAGCAAGAGCAAAATATCTCAAAAGTTAAGAAGTATACTTTCTATATTTCCTTAGCACCTGAAACTTATAAGGTTGCCCCATTTAATTATGAGGTAATGAATCAAGAAAAATCTCCAACTTCTATCATTGGAGGGATCACTACGCCAGGAAGGGTCTATAATCTTGAAGAAAAGACCACAAAAGGGCTAAAACTAGTGATGAAGTCATAAAACCAGAAATAGAAGAAGAAAAGATAACAGTCTTTTTAAAGATGATTAAGTCCAGTGAATACAAAATCATGGACCAATTATCAAAAACTGCAGCTCAAATATCCCTTATGGGTCTTGATGCGTGTAACCCTAGGTCTTTAATTTGTTTGTTGTTCTTTTCCATATTCATCTGTTGTTCTTTTCCATAATCATCTATTATCTTTTATATATTCGTCTGTTGTTCTTTTTCATACTCGTTTGTTGTGTTTTCCATATTCGTCTATTGTTCTTTTCCATATTCGTCTATTGTTCTTTTCCATATTCATCTGTTGTTCTTTTCCATACTCGTCTATTGTTTTTTCCATATTCATAGTTAGAAATTCGTATAAAAAAAAATAAATTATGTTGTTTTTTTCCATACTCATCTATTGTCTTTTCCATATTCATAGTTAGAAGTCGTAAAAAAAAAAATCATTCTTGTTCGGTCTTCACAATCCATTAGGGCCGACGACATCTAAGGTTCTCAATTGAACAACCAATTGTTGTTCAATTCATAGTTCATCTTAAAAAAAAAAAGAAAGTATACTTACAAGAAAAGAAAAAAAAATCAATTCGATTGCAAAAAAAAAAAAAAAAAATCAAGAACCGAAATCTCCTAAAAGAAAGAATTCTAGTTTTGGCAAGTTACAATTCAATTGCCAAATTCACTTTCCAATTCCAATCGTAATTTGTATCTTGTCTTTCTAAATCTTGTATCCGAAATTGCATTCCATAATTTTGTAGATTTGGTGCAAATTTGTTGAATTACTTGTTAAGGAATTGTTTTGATTTGTTCCAAAATTAGTAGTATATAACTTGCTCATATCTCTTAGAAATTCATACGTGACCTTTCTTACACCATGACTTGGAACTAATTAGTAATCATTAGTGTTGACTTAGTAATTTGAGTTTAGGAGTTCCAAATTGAGTTCCTAGCAAAAGAATTACAAAAAGTAGGTTGTGAGATCATATTTTGTGAGAGATATAAACAAGTGGAATTGTGAGCATATCATTTGTGAGCAATACACGTGTAGGTGTGGGGAACATACTTATATATTTCTTATAATTGTGATCATAATTTGCTGCAAATTTTTAGAATTATGTCGGGACAGAACATTAATGGAGGAGAAAATCGAGTGATGTTTAAGGAATTGATGGGGGAGATAAAGAGGATCCTAACGGGTGAATTAGAGCAGATCCATGATAGAATGGATATGATGGAAAGGAGTAGGGAATCGTCTAGTAGTACCACTGTCGGGCGAGGAGTAGGTAGATAGAATAGGGGAGGAGTTAGGATAGATGAAGAGGAGGAATCTGATTTTGGAGATTACCAACATGTGAGGGATAGGGGAAGTATCCCGAGGCGTGATAGTAATTTAGGGAGTATTAAGTTAAAAATCCCAACCTTTCAGGGAAAGAATGATCCAGAATTGTATTTAGAGTGGGAGGGGAAAATGGATCATGTGTTTGAATGCTACAACTATATTGAGGAGAAAAAGATAAAATTAGCTGTAGTAAGGTTTTCAAATTACGCCAGTGTATGGTGGGATTAGTTGGTGCGTAATAGGCATAGGTATGGAGAGCGACCTGTTAGCACTTAGGAGGAGATGAAAACTATCATGCAGAAGCGTTTTATTCTTAGTCACTATCATAGGGACTTACTTAGGAAAGTCCAAGGGTTGACTTAAGGGAATAACAGTGTAGAGGATTATTACAAAGAGTTGGAGATGGCCATGATTAGGGTGAGAATTGAGGAGGATGTTGAGGCCACTATGGCTAGATTCATCAACGGGTTGAATAGGGAGATAGCTGATATAGTAGATCTTCACAATTACTTAAATATAGAAGAGTTACTGTATAGAACTATTAAAGTAGAGTGACAGTTAAAATATAAGAGAGAGTAGATGACTGACTCGACTTCCAAAGCTCCATGGAAGTCCACGTGGAAGAAAAACTCAACCGATTTAAAGCCTAAGGAGGATGTGAGGGCTAAGAATCAAATTGTTGTGCCTACGGGAAAGACTGACACTAAACCCCCTTCCATGATGAGAGATATTAAGTGTTTTAGGTGTTAGGTATTTGGGCACATTGCATCCCAATGTCCAAATCAAAGGGCTATAATTATCAGTGATAGTGGGGATGTAGAGAGTGTGAGCTCTGAGGAGGGGGAGGAGTCACCATCACATGAGTATGAGGATGTTGACTTAGAGGGACCCGTGAGTGGCGAGTTGTATGTTACGAGGAGAGTGCTTAGTGTACAACCCCAGGAGGATGGTGAGGGGATCCAGCGTGAACATATCTTTCATACATGGTGTCATGTGCAGGGTAGAGTATGTAGCTTGATAATCGATAGTGGCAGCTGCACTAATGTTGCTAGCACTTTGCTAGTAGAAAAGCTATAATTGAAAGCAGTGAAGCATCCTAGACTATATTGATTATAGTGGTTGAGTGATTTTAGGGAAGTTAAGGTGACCAAGCAGGTACTTATAGCTTACTCTATAGGGAGCTACAAAGACGAGGTTATGTGTGATGTGGTACCTATGCAGGCTAGCCATATCTTGCTAGGGCGACCTTGGTAGTTTGATAGGAAGGTTATATACGATGGGTATAAGAATCAATATTCTTTTGTTTTAAACAAAAGGAAGGTGGTTTTTACTCTACAGAAACCATTGGAAGCTTGCGAGGACCAAGTGAAAATTGCCAAAGAAGTTAGAGCGAAACACGAGAGTGTGCGAGAGCAGGGAGAGAAAAAAAAAGAAAAGAGTGAGATTTTGGCTCTACAAGGACTAGTCATGGACTTGTAGGCCCAAGAATCAAGCTACATAGAAGGAAAACATACATGTGTTAGCTTGATTCACGTAACCATGGAAGGATGAAATATTTTAGGAATATTATATATTTGTGTGGACAATACATTAGAGGATACATTCGGTTTTGTTATTATTTGTTGGTTTGTTTTCCATGTTATTTAGTTGCCTACTTGGTGACATAAGAATAAGGATAGAATAGGTAACTTAGGATTTCCATATTGTGTTAGGTTTATTTTCCATATTGTATTCATGTGATATATATACCGTGCTAGGGGCCGGCTAAGAGACAACTTTAATATATGAAAACACATCTTTTTTGTGAGATACGAAATACCTCTTTTTGTTCTTTTGCAAAAGAACTTTTCCATAGGATTCTTAACCGAATTACTAGGAACAACTTTTGATAACTTAAGTTACAGTCAACGGGTTTGATTGGGGTCTAGTTACGCATCGCTTATTTAAGACGATCCTCGGGGTAATTGAAACCAACTAGTATCGTTGAGGTTTTAGGTTTAACATACTTAGGATTACACACATCAAGTCTTTTACTTTCTTTCGAGCCTCACAAAGAAGCCTTGTTTAAGACTTTGAAGGAGGTCAAAGTGCCAAAGGGAATGCCTACTGAAAAATTGGGATATATTGTCAATTCTATTTTTGCCATTGATCAGATATCCTTTTCAACAGAAGAATTGAGAGAAGAAGGTAATCAACACACCAAACCACTTTTCATAGTGGTAAAGTGTAATAACATGATTGTTTCTAGAGTCCTCATTGATAATGGGTCATCCCTCAACGTATGCCCTCTAGCTATTCTTAAATTACTGGGTATTGATGCGGCTAACATCAAACCAAGTTCTACCACAGTGAGGGCTTTTGATGGATCTAGAAGAAGAATTGTAGGGGAAATCGACTTAATGGTGGAAATTGGCCCACAGTTATTTGGAATTCCTTTCTAAGTCTTAGACATTCTAAGGTCCTTCAACTTGCTCCTTGAGAGACCTTGGATTCATGCAACTCAAGCCGTTCCCTTTAGCCTCCACTAAAAGGTTAAATTCATTTTTAATGGTCGGATCATCACCATATTAGACGAACAAGATTATGCCATTTACAAAGAAATAACCATACCTTACATAGGAGAAGAAGACCCAAATGACCTTGGACTCCAGATCTTTGATGAGGGTCACATGATTACAAGTTCCAAAAGACAGGGAAGTAAAAATGTGCAATTCAAAGAGGGTCAAACAGGGACATTTGGTCTTGGATATGTCCTTGCTCCAGAAGAAGAATTTCAAATGAGATTCAAGCAGGGAAGAAGGGGTGATAGACTATATAATACCCCAATGAGTTTTCCACCAATCCAGACAACATTCGCCCACTTGGCCACTATTGAGACACCGATACTAGCAGAAGAAGACAAGTCCAACAAGCTTGCTAAGAGACAACAGTAAGAATCAACGAGCATATTTCGTGACTCCCAATTACTTCAAAATTGGTTCTCTTTCCCTTTAAATAACAATAAAACTGCTTTAGAGTAAGAATGAATCATGGTTCAGTATTCATTGAGTTTTCATTTCAATAAATTTAACCTACATAAATGAAAGCAATAAAATTTTGAATTCATTTTTCATTCATTTTTTCTCTCTCTCTCTTACACTTATTTGGATCCAATGATGAAAATCGGGAATATCTCGCACACATAGAGAATAAAAATGATATCACCTCTAACTCTATGGGTTTAGATGAGGACAATGACTACAAAGTGATTCAAGAAAATTGGCAACAACATGAGCAAAGTAGGATTTCATTTGATGAGTTGATTGAAATAGTCAACCTAGGAAATGAAGATAATCCTAAGAACCTTAAGATTGGAGGCAATCTTAATAATGAACAGAAAAGAAGGTTGACCCAGCTATTATTCGAATATCTTGATGTATTCGCATGGTCTTATGAAGATATGCGGGATTTAACCCATCAATCGTAGTTCATAAGCTACCTACACAAGAAGATATCAAATCCAAGAAACAAAAATTGAGACGATTTCGACCTAATATTTTATTGAAAATTAAGGAAGAAGTCAAGAAATTATTGGAGGTTGGGTTTATTGAAGTATCGGATTATCTCGAATGGGTAGCTAACATAGTCCCTGTAATAAAGAAAAATAGGAAAGTTTGTTTATGCGTGGATTTCCAAGATCTAAATCAAGCCACACCAAAAGACAATTTCCTTTTACCCTACATAGATGTCCTGGTAGATAATACTGTTGGAAATAGTCTTTTTTCATTCACAGATGGCTTTTTAAGGTATAACCAAATCAAGATGTCAGAGGAAGATAAAATCAAGACAACCTTCATCATAACTAGAGGCACCTTTTGTTATAAGGTTATGCCCTTTGGTCTCAAGAATGCTAGAGCAACATATCAAAGAGCAATGGTTGCGTTATTTCATGACATGATACACCAGGAAATTAAGGTGTATGTCGATGATTTAATTGCTAAATCCAAAGAAGGGGAAGACCACGTAGATACTTTGAAAAAGTTGTTTGAACGGTTAAGAAAATACCAGTTGAAACTTAACCCGAAAAAATGTAATTTCGAAGTTACCTCTGGGAAGCTATTAAGTTTTATGGTCAGTCAAAAGGGCATCGAAGTGGATCCAGATAAGGTCAAAGCAATATTAGAAATGCCACCTCCGCGCACACTCAAAGAAGTCAGGGGACTACTTGGACACCTGAACTATATTTCTCAGTTCATTTCTCAACTCATAGACAAATGCCGCCCTTTATTCAACCTACTCAAGAAGAATGCCGCCACTAAATGGAATGAAGAACGTGAAATAGCTTTCATAGAAATCAAGCAGTATCTCATGAATTCTCCAGTACTAGTGGCCCCTAAAATTGGGAAACCATTATTCTTATACCTGATAATACTACCTGAATCTATGGGGTGCATGCTCGGTCAAAAGGACGAAAAAGGAAGAGAACAAGCCATTTACTACTTGAGTAAGAAATTCACTGAGGGGGAACAAAAATATTCGAAAATAGAGAGAACATGTTATGCATTAGTTTGGGTCATGCGTCGACTCAGACAATACACGCTCTACTATTCAATTGAACTGTTAATAAGACATAATCTCCTGAAGTATTTAGCAAACAAACCAACCTTAATTGGTAGGATTTCTAAATGGAAAATGTTGTTGTCTGAATTTGACATTAGCTATATAAACCAGAGTTTAGTCAAAGGTCAGGCTATAGCAGATCAATTGGCTAGACGTCCACTTGAACGAAGTTCCCAAGAATCGTAAGCACAATTTCCAGATGAAGAAGTATTGATAACTGAAGGTGATTCTAACACCAAAGAAGAAAAACTTCTCAAATGAAAATTGTATTTTGATGGAGCTACCAATGTATATGGTTGTGGAATAGGGGCAGTGCTGGTTTCACCTAAAGGCAACCAATTCCCCATAGTGACGAGACTCATGTTCCCATATACTAACAACATTTCTGAATATGAAGCATGCATTATCGATCTTAAAATGTCCTTGAATATGAAAATTCATGAATTGGAAGTATATGGGGACTCCTCACTCATCATTTGTCAAACCCGAGGAGAATATAAGACCAAGGATCTAAAATTGGTACCCTATCACCAACATTTGTCAAGGTTAATGGAGAATTTTGAAAAGATCATGTTCACCTACATACCAAGGATGCAAAATCAATTTGCCGATACTCTAGCCACATTAGCATCTTTGATCCAAATATTAGGAAAGGTAGAAATCCAACCCCTCAAGATTGAGATTGAAGATAAACCAGCTTTTTATTTGGCCATCGAAGAAACACATGATGATAAGCCTTGGTATTATGATATTAAGATCTTCCTTCAAGAAGGAAAATATCCAAAAAAGGCCTATCGAAAAGATCAAAAAGTGCTTAGAAGGTTGGCAAGTCATTTTCTGCTAAGTGGGTCCACAATATATAAACAATCTTTTGACAACACATTATTGAGATGTGTAGATGAGAAGGAAGCAGACACTCTCATAAAAGAAATACATGAGGGAATATGTGGACCGCATATGAATGGTCACATGTTGGCTAGGAAAATCATGAGATTGGGTTATTACTGGTTGACTATAGAAACTGATTGCATCAAACATGTAAGACATTGTCATCCTTGTTAAATTTATGCCAACAAAATAAATGCTCCACCTCAGGAACTTCATACACTTTCTTCACCATGGCTATTCTCAATGTGGGGTCTAGACATAATTGGACCAATCAACCCGAAAGCTTCCAATGGTCACCGATTCATACTAGTGGCTATTGATTATTTCACTAAATGGATTGAAGCTTCCTCATATACCAACGTCACTAAAGGAATAGTTGTCAAATTCATCAAGAGGGATATTATTGCTCGGTATGGATCTCTTGAGTCGATTATTACAGATAATGACACAAACTTGAATAACAAGCTCATAACAGAATTGTGCCAACATTTTGGAATCAATCATAGGAATTCTACTCCATATCGACCACAAATGAATGGAGCTGTAGAAGCGGCTAGTAAAAACATCAAACGGATTATTGAGAAAATGGCTGTTACTTATAAAGACTGGCATGAGATGTTACCATTCGCACTCATGGCATATCGAACCTCCATTAGAACATCAACGAGAGCTACACCTTATTCTTTAGTATATGGCACTAAAGCAGTATTACCAATCGAAGTTGAGACTCCATCACTTAGAGTGTTGTTAGAAACTTGGTTAGATGAAGCTGATTGGGTGAAGAAATGGGTTGGTCAATTGAACCTAATTGATGAAAAGAGGTTAGCAGCACTATGCCATGGTCAATGCTACCAACAAAGAATGGTTAAGGCGTTTAATAAAAGAGTGCGGCCTCGAAGTTTTCAAGAGGGAGACTTAGTTCTGAAGAAAATTTTCCCAAATGTACAAGATCCTAGAGGGAAGTTTATGCCTAATTATGAGGGGCAATATTTTGTGAAGAAAGTGTTGTTAAGAGGAGCATTGATTTTATTACGAATGGATGGTCCGAATTTGAAAGACCCTGTAAATTTTGATGCAGTCAAAATGTACTATCCTTAATGAACCAATGGAATCTTACTAAAGTTTAATGAAAATGCTAGCAATTATTGGTCTCTTGATGGTCTAATTTTTATCATCTATGTGTGAAGTTGATATCCCCAATGGATGTTTATGTTGGACCGGTCATCTATGCCATCATTGATAAGTTTCTTCTTCTTATATTCCTATACATATTCAAACATGAGAGAAGTTGTGAGGAATAAAACAATAATAAATGTTGAAAACTCTTCAAATACTATGTCATGATTTCATTTTTTTTCGAAAAGAAGTTTTTTGCTATTTTAGGTGAAGGTAGAGATAGAATTTGAGCAGAATAAATTGAAATGGTGGGAACTCTGGAATGAAAATGAATCTCATACAAGCAGGATTTATCCAATGAGGAAAGAGCTAATGAATGGGTGTTTGTAAACTTCGACAGAAGGGTTCATTGTTTGGGTGATATCTATGAAACCAGGTAAGATATTTCATTACACATGAATAGCAGAATAGTTAGCTCACAAGGGTACTACTCCAAAAATTCATCATTCCTTAGGATTGCCAGTCTGTAATAGACGCTTTCCTATGTAAGTTAGTTAGCCCGCAAGGGCACTTTTCTTAAGTTCACCATTTCTTAAGATTGTTAGTCTGTAATGGATGGTTTCCTATGCAAGTTGGTTAGCTCACATGGGCACTTTTCTAAAATTCACCATTTCTTAAAATTGCTAGTCTATAATAGGTGCATTCCAATATAAGTTGGTTAGCTCACAGGGGCACTTTTCTAAAATTCACCATTTCTTAAGATTGCTAGTCTGTAATAGATGCTTTCCTATGTAAGTTGGTTAGCTTACGTGGGCACTTTTCTAAAATTCACCATTTCTTTAGATTGCTAGTCTGTAATAAATGCTTTCCCATAAAAAATAGTCAGCCTACAAGGGTGTCACTAAAAAAAAAAAAATCATTACTACGAGTTGCTACTTTACAATGTTCATTCCCAATATCAGTTAGTTAGCCCATGACGAGACACTTTCCTAGATATCCTCCTTTTACAATAGCTAGTCTAGCGAAACACATCACACTAGTAGAGGCACTTTCCTAAACATTCTCTCTTAGGGTTACAAGTCTAAAGCGATACTTTTCACTGTCGGTTAGTCAACTCACAAAGAACTTCCCCAAACATTTCACCTTTTGGGGTTGCTAGAAACGTTTCTCGCTCTTAGATAAATTAGTTAACCATAACATTGTTTCTTTTATGCAAAAAGCATGTCTCCTTGTATCTTTGTGATAAAGTTTTCCTCAAACTTTACCACAAAGAGGGGCAGTTGTAGACACTCCCTTTTTGCCCCATTTTTTTTTTAAGCCAAAGTTGATTTACATTTTGCATGCATAACATAACAAGAAAAAAAGCTTGGCCCAGTTGGCCGAGCTCTTGACCACACATGCAAGACAATGGAGGTTCGAAACATGGGGGATGTAATTTACATCCCAAATTGTTTTCGGCCAGGTGCATGCAGCACACGCGCATCTGATGAACAGTGACAACACTGTTCATCATCTTCTCCCCTTCCAAATTCACAAATTACCAGATAGGAAAGAAAATAATTTTTTTTTCTCCTATTTTGGACTCGAATTCATCTATTTTTTGGCCAAATAAAATCAAACAAAAAAATAGAAATCAATAGAGGGCGTAGAGTAGAATAAGAAAGACATCAAATTTGAATAAATTGATAAAGGGAAGTGCATAAAAAATATACTCAAAGTTTGGCCAAAATAAGGAAATACACATATGGGTCTGATTTTTTTTGGACAAAATCTTGTGTGTAATATTCTATTTAATGGCACGTTTAGGGCAAGTGAAGCTCTTAAAACACGAATATATCTTTCAATACTTCAATTATCACAAATTTGTGTTCAATTTTGGCCAAAAATATTCAAGAACCTTAAATAGCCATGAATCTAATTTCGGTAAATATAAGTTTCCTCATTCAAAATTGATGCCATAAAGCTATAAATAGGACCATGGGGAAATGTTTAGGGGAGGCCTTCAAAAGAAAAAAACACAAATTTCGGTCGAAATTGCTCATATTGCAATTCGCGAGTTCCTATTCTCTCTCTTCGATTTCTCTCAAATGAGAGAAAATTGAAACAAATCAAGACTACCAGACACTTTCCCATCACTTGAGGAGTGAAACCCAGTAGTCAATTAGGTGTAATCTTCCTAGATTCGCTTCAATTGAACTGAAGAACAAGATACTTGGTTCACGTCATTTGAGTTTCGGTTTGCTTTGAATTGGCAAGCTTAGGAAATTCAAATCGAGAGATTGGTTGAGGGGTTTTGTTTTCCACGTCACTAGGAGTTGTTTCGATTGTTCAATTTGCACTGTCATTGGTCGGAGCCACCCGAATCACCGCTGACCGAACCATCGTCGGCCGAACCACCCATAAGGTAAGCCTCCAAATCTTTCTCTAATTATTATTATTTTTTATGTGAAATAATACATTAAATATTTTTTTTCTTATTACTCATATAGGAAAATGTTTTCTAATAAAATAAAAAATTTTAAATGGTCTTTTTTTCCCCCTAAAATTTAGGATTTTTTTTAAAAGGACAAAAAAATAGGGTTTTAGGATTTTTTTTAAATAAATAAATGGTTAATAACGTAAAGTGAAATTTTATTTTATATAAAATAAACCAACAAATTAAATTTTTGTAAAAAAGTGAACTACGACTTGTCTGATCCTGAATAGCGGGTATGTAAACACCTAGGGGCGACTTCAAATAATAATTTATTATTTTTTTTAGTTAGACATTTTTTAAAAATAAAGTTT
Organism: Laguncularia racemosa; assembly: GCA_037954665.1. Taxonomy (NCBI): domain Eukaryota; kingdom Viridiplantae; phylum Streptophyta; class Magnoliopsida; order Myrtales; family Combretaceae; genus Laguncularia; species Laguncularia racemosa. The sequence continues at coordinate 2,953,645 of JBBMOL010000040.1, forward strand.
AATTTTGGAAGGTTAAAGTGGTAATCGTAAGGTTTTAATAGGATAGCCTTCGACTCCAAATCTTTGGTTTTGTTCAAAATATTCTATGCGGACTAGTAGCTAAATTAAGACTAATCGGCTCAATTAGTCTTAATTTAATAGTTTCTCCGATCTCGATCGGGTAGCGACTCCTTTTTCTCCAAGTTAGATAAAAAGATAAAAAATAAAATTTTTCCTAATTTTAGTCGATGATTTATATTAAATGGGCATAAGGTTTAGTGTAAATCAAATTAAAAAAAATGAATAAAAAATTAGGCTCGACACTTATTAAACATTTATAAGTACCTTTACAACCATCAAACTTGTTGGTGTGCATGTTAGGAAAAATATAATTGATAAACGATTATGGTTTAGAGGAACGATTAGATCATTTTCCCTAAAGAATTTATGCCTCACACACTTAGTTTGCTATGAGAGTTTTATAGTGTAGAATTCTCCTAGGATACAATTAAATCTTAATATTTAAATAGCAAAACTTTAAATATCAAATCTCACTTGAATATAGAATAAGTTTCTTTATTTTATAGTATTTTTAAAAATGTATATTATTTAAATAGTGTTTTTGAAAATTTATATTATTTATAAAATTTTGTGCAAATTCATATAAATATATATCTTAAACAAAGTTGCAGCTTTTCACATAAATCAATAGATTACAATACTTCATCAAGAGTTACAATGATACAATGATTGGCTACAAGTTTTGATTTAAATCAATTACATATGAATTGAAACCTTTAATCACGAAGTAATACAACTTTTGTGATTGAATAATATGAAATTTAATAAAAAGTCACAACTTCTTGAAGCAGTACAAAATGCAAATTAGCTGTTACAAAGAACATTGTTAGGTACAAAATTTTCTTCCTTTGCTCTTGTTTAACATGGGTACCGACTTAGTTAATTATTGAGCATTCTCAACACATATTTTATAATCCAAAATACTTAATTGGAAATCTAATACAACATTCTCCCACTAAATTGTTGATTATTTAGAAACACCTCATTGATTGTGTATAAAAAATAGTATCGTTATATTTGAACTATTCCATAGTATAAGTTATCAAAGTTGTAATAGGGTAAGAAGTAGTTAATTGCTTTTAATTTTTCATGCCATATGTTACAATCGGAGAACTCACACACACAGTCATTTCACATTCAATTAGTGGATTCCATAGTAATGCGATTATGGCCATGTGGTCATCCTGATTTCATTGAACATTTACAAAAGCAAACTCCTTAAACTTTTACTGGGAGCAGCACTACACATATGCTTAACTAAGTGGACTCTATCAAGCTTATTGATTTAGATATGACATCTATCTATTAAGAGACATTTATTGTATTATATCTCACCCTCATTTAACTAATAGTACTTATAGTACACTTGGTTAACAGTGACTTGTTTTTACCTTTTGAACCTTAAAACTAGTGACATCCTAGAATAAGGTAGGGTTCCCATCACTACTAATTACGGGAGTTTACGACCCATCTTAGTAGAAGTATTCTTTACTATATTTCTAAACAATCCTTTTGTTAAAAGATCTACCATTACTGTTGGTCATAACATAAGTGATGGTTATAGCTCCATCCCTTATTAGTTCTCTAATATATTTGTGTCAGCTCTATATGTCTAGACTTTTCACTATATATTTTACTATAGGCATGAGATATCATTGCTTCACTATCACAAAAGATTGAAGTGGTTGAAACAAGTTTTGGCCAAATTTCTATTTACATCAATAAATTTCTCAACCATTCCGTTTCTTTACTAGTTGCAGCCAATGCTATAAACTTAGCCTCCATTGTCGAATGTGTTATATATGTTTGTTTCTTAAATGCCCAACTTATGGCACCATTGCCTAAAGTAAATATCCATCTAGAAATTGAGCTTCCATCACTAGCACTTGTTATCCAACTTGCATTTGAATGTCCTTCTAGAAAAGTAGGAAAATCACTATAGAACATTATGAGTTTCATTGTTTTCTTTAAGTAACCAAAAACTCTGGATATGGCTTTTCGATGCTTGATACTAGGATTACTAGTAAATCTTGACAATTTGCACACAACATACGCAATATCAAATCTTATATAGTAAGAAGCATACATTAAACTCCCTTTGGCACTAGCATACTCCAATTGTGCTATTGCTCTTCCATAATTCTTTTCTAATTTAAAGTGAGGATCTTAGGGAGTTGTAAATTCTTTCTTTACTAAGTATTTAAACTTTTCAATAATCTTTTCTATGTAATGTGATTGATTTAACACAATGCTACCATTATGTTTCAACACTTTAGTACCCAATATTGTACCTACCTCATTTAGATCTTTCATTTTAAACTTTGAGGTTATATATTTTTTTATTTCATTAATTCCAATCATATTTGTTCCAAATATTAGCAAATCATCAACATATAAACAAATAATAACACAATACTAACTAGTGAATTTTAAATAAATACATTTATCTGCACTATTATGATTGAAACCATTTATCAAGATTATAGTATCGAATTTCTCATGCCATTATTTTGGGGCTTATTTTAGTCCATGCAATGACTTAATTAATTTGCAAACCTTGTTTTCATTTTCAGGTAGCACAAAGCCTTCTAGTTGTTTCATGTATATTTCTTCCTCAAGGTCATCATTTAAGAAGGTTATCTTAACATGCATTTGATGCACATGTAGTCTAAAAATAGATGCAAGAGCCAACAATAATCTTATTGAAGTCATTCTTGCAATGGGAGCATAAGTATCAAAGTAATCTATTCCTTGTCGTTGCTTGAATCCTTAGGCCACTAACCTTTGTTTAAAAGTTTGCAAAGGACCATTTGATTTATACTTTTGTTTGAAGACCCACTTACAGCCAATTGGCTTAAATTCTTGAGGCAAGTTAGTTAGAACCTAAGTATTATTAGGCAACAAAGACTCCATTTCATCATTTATTGCCTCTTTCCAAAATGTTTTATCTTTAGAAGCCATTTCTTCATTAAATGTTTTAGGATTGCTATCTACACTAAAGCGGTTTTACAAATTAAAGAATCTTTACTTCCTTCTACTAAAAAATTAAGGGCCTATGAATCAATGAACCTTGGTTCTAGATTCTTACTTTTTCTTGCCCTCTTACTTCTTTTGGATTCCATAAAAGATTTTTCATTTTTTTCTTCTCTATTATTTTCACAAGAATCCCTATGTTCCATTTCTTATTGTATGGTAGGATAAGTTTCCCTTGCAACTAGATCACCATTGAATTTATTCTCCAAAAATTCTACATCTCTAGTTTCAATAATAATATTATATTCTAAATCTAATATTCTATATTCTTTAGAATTTTGAACATAACCAACAAAAATTTCTTTTAAGGCTCTAATACCAAGCTTCAACCTTTTAGGATCAAATACTCTATACTAGGCTATGCACCTCCACACTTTAAACTATTGCAAATTTTGTTTTCTACCTTTTCATCTTTCATATGGAGAAAAATCTAAAGATCTTGATGGTATTCTATTCAAAATATAGCAAGAACTTAATCAAGCTTCTCCTTATAAATCAATTGGCAATTTAGCATTGAAGATTAGCGTATTAATTATATCTACTAAGGTCTGATTTTTATGCTATGCTAATTCATTTTGTTGTGGTGTATATGGGGTAAAACATTGATGTACTATCACATTTTTCTCACAAAATTGGTGAAATTAATTTGAGAAATATTCACCCCCTCTATCACTACATAGGCATTTAATTCACCTATCATGTAAATTTTCTACTTCCAACTTATAATGTTTAAGTGATTCAAATGCTTCATCTTTATCTCTCAATAAATATACATAGGTATATCATGAAAAATCATCAATGAATGTTATAAAGTATTTTTTTTCCACCTTTAGTTAAATTTCAATTTAATTCACAAATATCACTATGTATTTAATCAAGCATTGGAGAACGTCTTTCCACATTAGGAAATGGTTTCTTTGTGATTTTGGCTTTAATGAAAATTTCACATTTATTCAGATTATTTAGATTATTAACTTTGACATATCCATTTCTATTCATAAATTTAATGGTATTAGAATTGACATGTCCTAATCTAACATGCCATAAATCACAAGAATCAACAATATAAACAGGAACATTTGTCTTATTCATATCAATACTAAGTTTGAACATATAATCACTAGCATATCCCTTTCCTACATATAGATCCCTTTTCAGAAGTACAAAATTTTCATATTCGATCACAATTTTGAATCCTTTCTTACATAATAATCCTATAGAAACTAGATTAATTTTTATATCCAGAACATACAATACATTCATTAAACTCTTTTTTTTTTTTTTTTCAGATGTAAAGTAAAGATCAACCATTCCGATGCCTTTCACACTAACCAAGTTGCCATTTCCTATCAAAACTTCACGATCTTCAACATCTTTGAAACTCTTGAATTGGTGTTTACTATAGCATACATGTATAGTTGCTCCTAAATCAATTCACCAATTATCGCATTTGATCATTGTAGCCATATTCAACTTGATGATCATACCAATATGAAGACCCTTGAATCTATTAGTAAGCATAGCCACAAAGTCTCAATCTTCTACTAGATTTGTAGAATTTGTAGTCAATTCATTTTTTGCTTTCTTGGGTGATTGACACTCCTTAGCATAGTGTCCTTCTTAGGTGATTTGACACTCCTTAGCATAGTGTTCTTTCTTAACATCAAGTTCTTTGGATTTTTGTTTCTTATTAGATTTGTTGTTTCCTCTATCTTTTACATAATTCACTGTAGAACTCCGTGGAAGATTCATTGCATCATGATTTTTGGTTTCTTCTTTTATGCGTATATGCCTAAGAATCTATTCAATGGTGAAATCTTTGGCCAAGTGAAGAATCTTCTTCTTGTAGTCATTCCAATTAGGAGACAATTTTGATCAAATTACCCCCACTTGAAGAGACTCAAGGATAACCACATGTAAGCCACATAGATGATTGATAAGAACTTGTAATTCATGAACTTAATCTAATATAGGGATGTTATTAAGAATTTTAAATTCAATGTACTTAAGCATTAGAAATTTATTCATACCTTGTTGCTTAGTGTTATATTTTTCTTCTAATGCCTTCCATATTTCAATTAGGGATTTGATTGTCATATAAAGATCATATAGATTCTCTAATAGAGTTTTGAGAATATGACATGTACATGCAAATTCATCATTTTCTCTTTTCTTCTTTGCTTCCTTGTGTTTGAATTTTCATCTAAACTTGCACCTTCCTTCAAATCTTTAATAGATGGCGTCTTTGGATGCAACACATATGCAATATTAAGCATAGACAACAGAAAGAACATCTTGTTCATCCAACAATTGAAGTTTGTTCCATCAAATTGATCTAACTTGACAAAGTCTTGATTCATGACTCTTAATACCGCATTGGTTTCACTTGCCATAACTTAAATTCTCTAAGATTGTTAGGAAAAATATAGTTGATAAACAATTAAGGTCTAGAGGTACGATTGGATTGCTTGCCTTATAGAATTTATGCCTCTCATACTTAGTTTTCTATGAGAGTTTTATGGTGTAGAATTCTCTTAGGATATAACTAAGCCTTGATATTTAGATAACAAAACTCTAAATTTCAAACCTCACTTGAATATAGACAATGGTGATGAAGGATGGGGAGAGTTTGAGAGGGATAGCTAGTAAACTTAGCGAATTTGAGGCATTGAGCCTTTAGTACTACAACTTGCTTTTAGAGGGGTAGCATGTGAAGAAGCTAGAGCCTAATGATCATGTTGCACTTATAAGAGGGAATCTTTTTTTTTTTTAATTTTTATAATATAAGCACTTTAAATTCAGGCTTCGAATTCCCCTCACCAGTTTCCAAAAGGCCTTTTCTAATTACCATAGACTCAACCTCTATCAACTTGTCCTAAATTCGTTCTAAAATTTGGTTGCATTTGAAGTGTTATGTTAGGACTTGTAGTTAAGGCTAACCCTTCCTTTGTTTAGATACTTCTACATAATAAAGCATAATGGCTTGGCACTTGATTGTTCTACCTTACTTGCTAACCTAAGAGGAAGTTATTCAAGGGTTTGTTTTCCTCTATTCATGGCTGGAAGGACAAGTTTGCGCCAATCAAATTAGACTATGAGCTTGACTTCTGCATAGCTTAGACTGAGTTAATCAGAATGAGTGCACTAGAGCTTCAACCTAATGAGAGGTAGGCGGTGGTTAACTTCTTATAGAGGGAGTTGTGGCATTAAGGCAACTACTATGATGCTAAGGTAGTAGTATAAAGCTAGTTCATGTGTAGGTGCCATTGTTGAAGATAGGGCAATATGGTTCTTGATAAGGAAAGAGAAGAGAGAGAAAAGGGTGCAGAAGTTACACCTTGGATACTATTATCATGTTGAGGTAGACTGGCTAAGGGGGAGCTATTCATTTGTTGGAGTTGGGGGAATAGTTACCTTAAGGGCTCATACTCGGTATGGTGCCTTGTATTCCTTTTTTTTTTTTTTTGTAGACATAAAGCTTAAAAAGGCCAGCCTTATTGAACTTCTTGCATAGCGTAAGGTGGCTACTATTGCTGCAAAGAAGAAGAGAAAGATTGCTCCCCAAGGGAAGAAGGCTCCCCTTATGCTAACAAGAGGGGAATCATCACTTTTGAAGGAAAGAATGCCTAAGGGGGGCTAACTTGCTACTAACCTTGTTTCTAAGGCGAAGCTGAAGGAGAAAGTGGCCATCCCTAAGTCTAAGAAAAGGGGGTGAGAAGAGGAGACTAAGGCTACTCAGTAAGGCTAGTTGGTTGTGTTAGATGAGGAACAACCAAAAGAGGATCCCTTTGCGTAGTTGTTCAGATAAAGAGGTAGGAGTAAGAAAACACCTAGAAGGGAGCTATTAAGTTGGGAAGTAGAGTACCATAAGGTGCTACCTTACCTCTAACCTCATCTCATGCTTGCTCTCTAAGCTTATCCCCAGTGGCTCATAGGCTTAGGTTCATCCTAAATTGGAATGCTTACACGGGGTATAGGGGGATAGGCAACAATGACGTGTATTATAAGGTTATGTTGAACATTGTCCTTTTGAGGGATCAATTTGAAGTTAGAGAACTGAGTAGTGTGGTGACTAATGAGTCTCTAAAAGGATTTGTTTGCAATAGGTTATATGAGGTATACCTTTAACCTTTCTTGTAGTTTGCATGGCTTGTTGTTTTCAACTTACATTTGTGCTCTTTTTAGTTTTTAGATAAACACCCTAGTGATGATTTTGGTTAAGGTGTGGAAAGACAAAATAAGGAAGGTATGTTGAAAGAGCTCTAAGTTTGATGCCTTATGTGATAGGAGCCGTAAGCTTTTTAAACAAGCTAAGCATCTCTTGCAAAGAGCTCAATATGTAGAGAATACTTTGAGGAAAATAGAGGAGGAGGCTTAAAAGAAGGTGACCGAGGTTGAAAAATAGATGGAAGTGACTAAGGCCTAAGTAATGTAGTTTGGCTATCACGTTGAAGTCGTTGTGAACAAAAATGTTACTCTTCAAATAAAACTATCCAAGGCCCTTTAGGAAAAGGAAGTTTTGGAGGGGAGAGTTAGCAAGCTCACTAACTAGCTTGGTGTAGCACAAGACAAGATTATTGTCTTGAGACCATTGGTCAACTCTTTCGACGATAGGGAGAAGAGATACTAGAAGAAAATCTGATAACTTGAAGATGATTTAAGTCACCATAAGGTGTAAGTTGAAGAGTTTGAGTAGAATGTTGTAGTGAGGACAGATGACCTTAAGGAGAAGGTCTTCAGAAACATAATGGCCTGTTGGAAGTGGGTTAAGATGCAAGGGGAGCTATTGGACAATGGCATAGAAATGGCCAAGAAGTCCATCTTAGAGCATTATCCTGATCTCAATCTTGACTTCTTAGACTTTAATGATGATGCTCTTATGGAATCCAAAGCCCCTTGTGAAGAAACTGCTGATGATACTCATAAAGTAGAGGTGGTTAAGGAGGAAGGCTAAGTGAAGAAAATCAACAAGATTCCTCATCCCCTTAGTTCTAACCTCCCTAAGGACTGGCTTGTACATGACTTAGTCATAATGCTAACCTAAATGTTGTAAATGATTGAACTTGGATGAATAAAATTTCCCTTCTCTCCTTCATCTCTTGATTCATTATTTTGTTATTTTACTTTCTTTCAGCTTGATGTTCATGTAGGATCCATTGAGTTGAGCTAAGCTAGGTTGGACTCTTAACGGGTTAATGGCGACTAAGGACGCTTTCCTTATTGAGATTACTTCGAATGTTTAGATATGTTTTTGATTGACGAAGTATCCCATTCCATTAGATCAGGGTTATTGACTAACGTAGTTTGAAGAGACCAAGTCATCTTGTTCATTATGCGAAGATCGTCCATTCACCTTTAAGGTTGGGACTTTAAATTCCATTTACCTCAAAAGAGGCTAGGATGTAAGGGTCTGTTCACCTTAGAAGGGGCTAAGACTTAGGAATCTATTCACCTCAGGAGAGGTTAGGAGATAGTGGTTTGTTTAGCTCAAAAGAGACTAGGACTTAACAGCTTGCTCATTTCATTAGGACAACTCAACTAATCACATTAACAATTGGATGCTTTCAATTATGTAAACAAATAATGCTAAAAGGATGTACTATTGCTTGAATTTCAAAGAACCGGTAAGATTACATCATAGAGCTTTCAAGCTCATTCAAAATATAACCTAAGATTGTCAATAGTACATGTTCTCGGGATAGGCTAACCATTAAGTCATTTTAGTTTATATACTCCGTGCCCTCCTTTTTCTTTAATCCTAGTTAGGTCTTCTCAATTGGGTGTTAGCTTTCCTTAACCTTTTTCTGGAGCCTATGGTTTTAAGCTTTTTGGAAACTAGGTCACTAGGTCGGAGGACCTTGTGTTTGACCTTCTTATCATAATAGCTAATTGCTTTTTGTTGGTAAGTGGCCACTTTTGCATTAGCGAGGTCTCGAACTTCCTTTATAACATTTAGGTTAGCTTCAATGCCAACCTCATTTTCTAACATATCCATTGCTTGTGTTTGAGCATTAGCGAGTTATAGTTTGACTAGCAAGACTATTTTTGAGCTAAAGGCAAGCTTGAAGGGTATTCCTCTTGTTGCCATTCTATGTGTAGCCAAGTACCCCTACAAAATAAAGGGGAGCTCATTTGCCTATTTTCCTTTAGCATGGCCACTCTCTTTTTGAGACTGTTGAGGATGGTCTTATTAATTGCTTCTATCTCCCCATTAGATTGAGGGTAAGCAATTGAGGTGTAGTGGATCTTCACCTCTTTTTCTAAGAAGAAGTCTCATAATTTGGCATTATCAAACTGAGTCCCATTGTCAGCTACGAGGGCGTACAGGGTGCTAAATCTGCACATGATGTTGTACCACACATAATTTTCAACACTCTTTTTTATGATCTTAGTTATGGCCTCTATTTCTATCCATTTGATGAAGTAATCCACTTAAACTATGATGTACTTGTATTGACTAGTTGCTTTAGGAAAGGGACTTAAGATGTTGATCCCCCGTTATGAAAATGACCAAGGGCTAGTGATGGGCAAAAGATTATTGCTCGTCAACTAGTATATAAGGGCATACTTTTGGCATTGAACAAGCCTTTGAATAAACTCTTTCACATCTCTTTTCATGGTTGGCCAAAGTAATCAATATGAAGAGCTTTGATATACAAGACTTGGCTCTTGATATGGTTGTTGTACATTCTAGCATTAAACTTTTCTAGAACATGTTGGGCTTCACTTAGCCTTAGGCATTTGAGATGGGGAAGGCTATATCCTTGTTTATACAATTGGTTTTCCATTAGAGTGTATCGAGCTACATTGTACATTAACTTCTTAACCTCCTTCTTGTCTTTTGGAATGGTGCCATTCTTGAGGTAAGAAATGTGATAGGTCGTTTATCCGATCATATCAAATTATAAATTTATAAACCCAAAGAAATCTAATGAACTAGCTAGACAAGTGCATTTATCTAATGTAGTATAGATCGCAATGGGTGTCGTCCTTAAGGATTTTAGAAATAAGTACTCGTATTACCGTTTTTCTATAATCTAATCTAAATTTCAATGTGAGATTAATAAATTAAATTACTAATTAACTAATCTAATAACCCTAAGATTAATTATAATCGTAGGTAATAAATGAATTTAATCACAAAGACATACCCTTCATCTTGATCCACTTTAAATCCTAACTTTCTTATAATAAGGTATTGATTAACTAATTGTTTATGCTTTGCACTACATGAATTCTCTATTAAACTAATTACTTCATCGAGTTAATTAATTAATAACCTTATACGAAATAGTGGAGACCTCTCCTTCACTATCACCTTATAAGATTTCATTAAGTTCACAATTCCCAATTAAAGACTAAATCTTTATGCAGAAAATTGAAGTCTTCATACCTCTTGGTAAAACATGTAATCTTTCTATTCATGAAGATCTATCCTATTAGATAAAACATTTCTTTATCTAAAAAAAATCATACATGTAATCAATTTGCGCACATAAATTAATTACACAGTAGTAAAACATATGAATAGATATAAAGACATAAACTTTTTAATTAATCAATAAGTAATTCAATCACATGGTTTAGAGTTTCACAAGATGCAAGGCATATAAATCTACTCCTCCAGAGAATCTATAGTAATAACAAGAAATCTAGAAAAGTAATAATGATTCATGATGAAAGGAATAAACTCCTGTAATCGTTTTGTGATTTCTGATGATGCTCCAGCAATTTTGCTCTCCAAAATGCGTGGATTTGCTCTCTTAAGGTTTTTAGAGTGGTTATGAGAGAAAATAAAATCGAATCCTTAATTTTCATAATGAAGTGAGTATTTATAGTCTATGAATTTTCGTCGCATGCATAGCCTGGTGCACACCCGTACTCAAGGCCGTGCACTTTGGAAAAACATAAAATTTTGACATTTTGGTTTTTGCACAGCCTCCTACACGGCCGTGCTTGGGGTCATGCACTTCGAAATTCCTATAGTTTCTTCTCTAGGCATATTTCTTACTTCAGCACTATTCTTTGCACCATTCGTGCAGTGGCCTAGGCACAATCGCATAATGCATTCTGATCACTTTTTGCTCCCCAGCACTAGCATCAGCACGGCCATGCTAAAGGTTGTGCGTATGTAAAAATCACTTTTTCTCATATTTTTCCATATTTCGCTTCTTTTTCACTCGAATCTTTTTTAAATCTTTAATTTGCATTTTTTAAACCTTGAAATCAAATATTAAGCACTTAAGTGTCTTTTTCTTGATAAATTCACACAAAATTCATAAAAAATCATATTCAATAAATACTATAAATAAGGTTCTTTTAATACTTATTAAAACGTAAGGATATATCTTGGTTAGCTTGATTGGTGCAGGTTGTATCTCTAGGCATTGCAGATAAGATTTGTCAATACTTTAGTTAGGTAGATATTCTATGAAAACTTTTTGGTCCAGGTTAGGAAGGCTGGTCGAGGCAAAATTAAAAAGGTTATTTACCTCGAAATTCTCTACTTAGGGAATCTTAGTAATGCTCTAAATGGGGAACTCCGATCTAAGTGCCTATATAATGTCGAAGTACTTAGTCATTCCCTTGTCTTTTTATTGTGTACTCTCCTTTAACTTGTTAGACTACCAATTGGAAATCTAAAAAGACTTTCAACTTTTCCACACCAACTACCTTTACTATTCTCATTCTAGTTATGAGCACTTCGTATTTGGTCTTATTGTTGTTGTTCAAGAACCTAAATTTTAACGTGTAATGCACCTCTATCGCATGTGGTCATCTTAATATTAGTCTTCCTCCATTATACCCCCTCAATTGAGGCGGGTGGTCAAATTGTTGATGTGGAGAGTCCATGCTGATGTTGCTTGTATATTTGATGCCTCTTCTTGCACTATATACTCTGCCACAAAATCTATCAAGACTTGTGCTTTGATAGCCTTATATGGTTGGTATTGAACTCTATATGCTCTGAGTTTGAGGGTATACTTTACCATTCTTCTTGATGTGCTAGGCATGTGTAGGATTTGATGTAAGGGATGGTTGGTAAGGACAACCACTTGATGAGCTTTGAAATAAGGTCAGAGCTTCCTTATGAAGATCACCATCGCAAGAGTGAATTTCTCTAGCTTTAAGTATTTGACTTATGGCTCTTGTAGGATATGGATGACATAGCAGACGGGTTGATTTTCCCTCCCTATAGCTCGAACCGATATTGAAGAGAGGGCTTTGTCACTGATTGATAAGTGTAAGTATAGCTACTCTCCAGGAATAAGTTTTGATAGCATTGGTGGAAACATTAGGAACAACTTGAGTTTTTTGAAAGTTGTTTGACATTGGTTAGTCTATTGAAAATTGGATGGGCTCTTCAGTAGCTTAAAAAACTTTGCACATTGATTCACTGATTTGGACATGAACCTACTTAGTGTGGTAATTCGTCCTTTAAGTCGCTAGACGTCTTTAATGGTCTTTGAGGGTTGCATGTCTAGGACAACTTGTATCTTCTCTACGTTGGCCTCAATGTTGCGTATTGTGACCATGTACCTAAGGAACTTCCCTAAGGTCACCCCAAATATACACTTTTTGGGGTTGAGCTTTATATTATATTGCCTCAAGGTCTTGAAGGTTTCTTGCTGATTTTTGAGATGGTCATTAGGTTGCTATTCTTGACAATCATGCGATCTACGTAAACTTCCATGTCGCGTCCAGTCCAAGGTTTGAACATCTTCATTATCGCGTTGGTAGGTTACCCCTACAATCTTAAGTTCAAAAGGCATGACCTTGTAGTAAGGTGTACACTTGGTCAGGCTTATGTGTCATTATTTGATTATAGCCTAAAGGGTGTCCATGAAACTCAAGAGTGCATAGCTTGAGGTTGAGTCGATGCCCTGATCGATCCTTAGGTAGGCTTTAATTAGGTTGGTGAAATCGATGCACATTTGCCACTTCCCATTAGATTTCTTGACTAGCACGCAATTAGCTAGCTAAGTTAAATATGACTCCTCCCTCTTAAAATCAGTTTTAAGTAGCTTTTGCACCTCCCCTTCTATTGGCACCTACCTCTTAGGGGCAAAGTGTCACTTTGCTTGATGACCTTATATGTTAGATCAATGTTGAGTTGGTGTGTGATTACTTATGGGCTTTGTGTGGCATGTTAGATGGTGACTAGGTAAAGACATCCTTGTTGGACTAGAGGAAGTTGACGACTTGTTGCTTAAGCTCGGCAAAGTATCAACATCCTTACCTGCGTAGTCTGCTTGGCACTATTACTAAAGCTAGATGGTCTTTGTCTCCTCAACTAGTTCTTGTCTAATTCTAAGTTTCTCTTATAACCTTGCCTCTATGCGAAGCACCTCCCCTCTAGTAAGGGCTAGTAAGTAATAAGATCTTGCTAGTTGTTGGTTCCCTCGGTAAATGCTAACTCCTATTGGTATAGGGAATTTAGCCTTCAAGTTTATCATGGAGAGTGTCATCTTAAAGGATTTTTGACTAGGTTAACCTAAAAAGATGTTGTAGGGCGACCGGTAGCCTACCACTAAGAAACCCACAAGCTATTTGATGATGTTATCATCATCATCAAGCTCTATGGGTTAGGTGATGATGCCTTCAACTCAAACAGACTGGCTCTTGAAGCCAAAGAGGTCGTGATTATGTGACTTTAACTTCGCCTTCAGCTTGTTCTTCATTTTGTTATAGGCGTTCTTAAATATAATGTTTGCTAAGCTGCCTATGTTTACAAGGACCTTGCGAACATCAAACCTAGTAATCCTTTCTCTGATTACTAGGTGTCATCATGGGGAGTCTAAACTCATTCTATGTCTTTATACAAGAAAGAGATTGTGTTGTTTATTCTCAGCTTCTTGCTATATAGGTTCATCACCTGCTGGTGTTGGTGAGGCTAGGCGTATGTCTTACCGCAAGAGCTTAACTACCCTCTTGATGAGGGGCCCCTAACTATGGTATTGAAAATGTTGTTGGGAGCTCTATTGTTGTTTTTGCTCAAGGTGGCAGATCATTGGTCAGGTTCTGCCCTTTGTCATTAGGTAGGTTGTTTTACCTCCTCACCTCGGTGATCAATATATTCCTTGAGGTAGTCGTTGTAGATGGCATCTTTAAGGGTATTCTTGAGCTAAATATAGTCTTTAGGGTAGTGTCCTTATCTCGATGGAACTCACAATATTTATCTAAGCTCCACTATGAGGATTGCCCCTCATCTTCTTAGGCTAGGTAAAGATACCCCTATTTTTAACCTCCAAGAGTATTTGGTCTCATGATTGGATGAGAGGCATATGGTTTGCGTAGAAGATAATGGTGTTCTTTTTGTCGCATTATTCTCTTCACGAGATGACCCCTCGCTAGTTTATGGATCGAGTCAATCTTTAATAGAAGGTCGATCCTTATTATCTTTTTTATTATTTGAATTAGTGTGGTTGGCTTCCTTACAAGTTATCCTCCATTATGATGAACTTCATGGCCCATTCACAAAATTCGTTGAAGTCCTTAGGCTTCCTCTTTGATACTAAGAGGAAGAAGTAGCCCGATGGTCGAACACCTATAATCGTAGCATTGAGGGCCACTTGCATGTCAACATTCGGAATCTCTAGCATTGATGCTAAGAAGTAGGGGGGGTAATCTCTAATGGATTCATCCTGTCATTGTTGGATGATATTAAGGCTAGATGAGTCCTTAACTAGCATCTTACTTGCTAGGAAGTGCTATTGGAATTGCTTATCAAACTCCTTGAAGTTGAAAATAGAGTTCAACTTTAAGTGATTGTACCAAGTCCAAGCCACCTTCTTAAGAGTGCTTGAAAATTTCTTGTAGGCGATTGAAGTGCTACATCCTAGGAGCATCATTTGGGCTATGAAGTAGCTAAGATGGTCACCCGAGTTGATTGTCCCATCATTGAATTCTAACATAAGGATCTGAATGTACACATGTAGCACTTCATTTTGGATCTCTAACAAAGATCATTCAAAAGAAATTGATCCTAAGGATTGGTCTTCTTGGAATCGTGAAGGTCGGATAATCTTTTGATTCAATCCTTCAACATGCTTGCATTGTTGTCTTGTAGGGAGTGATGAGAGTGTGCCTTAAAAGGCTTAGCTTGGTGCTAATGAGGTAGAGCTTGGCTACGTGATGTAGCTAGTAAGGAGAGTTAGTGGGGTGTTATTTTGTGCCATGGGTAGAGGTTGTGGCAATAATTGGGTAGATGCATGATCATCATCCTATTCCATTGATTGTGTAAGCTGCTATTGTTATGGTGGCTGTTGCTGTTGCAACTCTTCTACGCGAGCATGAAGCTACATGTTTTTATTCATCAAGTTGTTGAGCATCCACTCAAGGTGTGTCAACCTATCCTCATTACCTTATTA
Organism: Laguncularia racemosa; assembly: GCA_037954665.1. Classification (NCBI taxonomy): domain Eukaryota; kingdom Viridiplantae; phylum Streptophyta; class Magnoliopsida; order Myrtales; family Combretaceae; genus Laguncularia; species Laguncularia racemosa. The sequence continues at coordinate 2,969,109 of JBBMOL010000040.1, forward strand.
CCTCATTGGTTGTTGTGGAGATAGGGTGGTAGAGGTGTTAATAGGGGCAAGAGGGTAGTTTCGTGTTTGGTTGTTTTAGGATGATTTGGAATGTTTATTGCTAGACATTGTGGTGGGTCACTAACAAATGGTGTCAAATATTGTTAGTTGATCTTTGCATAGGGATGTAGGATTGGTAAAAGGGAAAAAGAAGTGAGCTTTGGGGGTGTTGGGTTTGTTTATGACATTGCCATTCTAACACTCAAGTTAAAATTGAGACAAAAAGATTAACGTACAACAAGGTAACTGGGGAATGAGAGAATGTAGATCCTTTAGCTTAAGGCCTCTTCTGGTATTTATAGGCAAGGAAAATGAGCAAACAGGAGGAGGTGGTTGAGACCCAAGACCTATCATGAGACCCTAAGAATTTAAGGTAGTAGAGTTATGGGTGGTTACGGAGAAGAATTATCCTTACCTATCTTTATTTGGATGTGGTTAGGGATTGATTGGCTTAATTGAGTTGACCTAGGCTTGGATGCCTAAGTCATTGTTAGCTCCTTGGTGTATTGTAGGTTGACCTAGGCATGCGGCCCGGGCCTAATATAGCCTATCAACACATCTATATGTGTATGTGTTTGTGTGTGTGTGATATTACCTATGTTTTTCTATTGGAATGTTTCACATGTATCAATATGAAAGAGTGTATGTGTAGATACTATTTCAAGGTATTTGTAAAATGACACAATTTTAAGATACTTTTTATTTATTTATTTTTTGAAGTAAGGAATTTTAGGGGCTCCTTAAAAAAAAAATTATTCATTAGTTTCTTAGATTAGTTGTTCTTTTTTCTTCTCTAGGAGCTAAAGCTACTTTGTTCTTATGGCCATGGATGGGGTTTGTTGGTGAGTTAGGTTAGTAAGTTAGGCTTGGGCTTAATATGAAATTGAATGGAAATTAAAAACAATTAGTTTGAAATATACTTATATCGCTTATATTGTATCAATATTGTGTTTCTCTTTGTATTCTTAATGATATCAAATTTATATTATTGTATTGCATTGAAATTAGCTACCAGTATAAAAGAAAATCACTTAACATACAATTTCCATCAGATGCACAAAGTGTGGTGTGCTCTTGACTTAATAGTACTACTAATAATTGTAAGTGGCCTTTGAAAAGTCTCTTTTACCATAGGCGGAACATAAATACGTAAACTACTCAACTTAGAGAAACTTGCCACACGAGCTTAATTTTGTAGATAAGAATCATATCAAATGATGTTATGTAAAGTTTCCATTGGCATAACATGATTCATAGGATTAGTTTCATATTGAGTATTTTCATTGATTTGCACAATATTTGGGAAGTACTTGAAAATGGTCTCACTTATAAGGCATCTTTGTATGATTTTGAAATTTATAAGATGATTTTCCCATTTTATTGAATAAAAATGTTAGTGGAATTAATTTATCTTTGAAATAAAGATAATGCTTGAGTTCCTTCTTGATTGGATCACCTATCTATCGTATTAAATTAATTTTGAGTTTCAAGACTCATTTACTTGGTTTCAAGTGAGGTTCTTAGAGGAGGAATTAGTCGAAAGAGAGAGATCAAAGAGTCAACGGATTAAAGGGGGAATTATCACATACATGTTTTGTGAGTTTCGTGTTTCATGTGATGTCAATAGAGTGATATATTGAAATAAAAATTTCAAGTGGAATGAATGAGAGAGGGCTTAGGAAGGAGGACGAGTAAGATAGTCTTACTAGAATTACACACCTTGTGTGACTAGTAAAGGAGCTCGAAAGCGTTAACTTTACAATTCTTGAAATATGAGTAGAAACAACTTGAATGCTTATGGATTCAGATTTTTGGTTTTTGTTTGATATTTGAGCTCATAGACTTGATAGTAAATTCTTCTATTGCCTCAAATTTAGATGTTATCCTCCTATTGAAGTTAAAGAGCTAGTAGATATTTATAATATTTGGTGGTTGATGGCCACAACCATATCACTTTGATGATTGACAAAAATGATTTGTCAACTCTTTATGGAATCTTTCATTGGCTTTCATGGTCTAAATCTAGTAGCTATAGATGTTCTTGTTAAATGCATAAGCCTACTAAGACCGGTTAAAACTGATCAAGCCAATTTCCATGGTCACTATTATGAGCTTAACAAGTAAAGACTCTCTAAGTCATTCCAAGTTCTGGGTTTAACTATTTGGATTTTGTCATTAATACAAGTGGTTAGTTCAAGTCACTATTAGGCATGGCCCAATTTAATAAAGTATAATTAGCTTTCAACATCAAATAAAAAAAAAAGAAGGAAAAAAATACACTTTTAGTTCTTTTTTTACTCATTTTATCTTTTATATAATTAAGTTTTTAACATTTTCCAATTTTAAAAAACTATGATTTTCATAGTTTTCCATCCACCATTGACATGTGGCATTTCCTCATTGATTGATAATTATTAATTAAAATACATAATATTATCAAATATATTTAATTAGATAAAATAATAGAAAATCTGAATAACAAAAAGAAAAAAAAGAAGCAGAAAATTAAAAGAAGCTTAGAATCCGGCCACTGGCGAACACAAAAAAACTGAAAATGTTGAAAAGGTACCCTTTCTCAATTTATTGGATACATATAAAATGAAATAAAAAACCTATGCTTTCTAAAAGAAAACTGTATGGTTACTCTAACTGATATTAGGTCGTTCACTCTGACAATGGGAATGGAGATGGTTCCATCAATATTTTCCCAACAAGTAGAACAAGGCCAGCGTGTGTATGGGAAAACCGAGGTTAATTTAAGAAACAAAGAGATATAGAGGCAAGAAGTAAGGGGAAAAAAAAAAACAGTAAGGTCCCTGGGATAAAAGTAAAATCAAGAGGAAAGTATAGATCTCTACAAAGTGAAATACGTCCCACCTAGAGTCTAGGAGATCCTGATCTTCATTTTCTTTTCAATATTTCAAAACCTTTTTTCTTTTAATTTTCTTTTTTTTTTAATTATTTTTATCATTTTATCTGATTAAATTTATTTTTAATAATATTATGTATTTAAACTAATTATTATCAATTAATGAGGACCTACTACATGTCAATAATGGATAAAAGGTTAACGGAGTTAATAAATATCATAATTTGTTAAAATTGGAAAACTTGATGACTTGAATAGAGGAAAAGATGTTGATGTGTTTAATGGAAGAGTAGGGATGAACAAAAGTACAATTATCCCTTATGAAATGATAAATCAATGAACAGAACTATTGGTTATATACAAATTCAAAGCTATCAATAAGTTTACATCAAATTTTAATGTATGGGCTTATAAATTTTTTATATGATGCAAGAATTTTAATGAAAACATTATACAAAATGGGCAGGGACATAATGAATGAGACAATTATTTAATTAAACATTAATGGAAATTAAAAACCTAATTGAATTTTTTTAGAGGAATCAATTGGAAGTGATGTCGGAGTTTTATTTCAATCATTAAGATTACTTCATTAGATAAAAAGAGTAATTATCATACATAGATATCAAATGAGGTGGCTCTTACTTATAGGATTCATGATTTGATTATTAGAAGTACAACATTCTATCATGTTAAGGTACGGAAATATATAGTGGTAATACCAATGTTTTGATTGTTATGGTAAATGAAAAAAAAAAGGAGCAAATTAAAGATCATCTACATTTATGTCATAATTCAATTAATTTTTTTATATTTTAAATTATAATTTAAGTCATTTATAGTTACACTGAAATCAAAATAAAACAATACAATATGTTTTAAGTTAGTTTTATAAGTACTCTACGATTGTGTTAATGTACCAAATAAGTCTGCTAAATTAGTATATCCAATAAATATATGTTTAGAAACATAGAGACATAATTAAAACGATAATGCAAAATAGAGGAATTAAAAGTTTCGAGCACAAACAAATTAACTAAATTTTAATATAAAAACTGTCGACTCAATTATTCATTTAAAACAATAACAAAATTGATTGAATTTTCGCACAAATATAAAGTAGCAATTTTGAAAGTGCAGCAACTCAGCAAGATTAGTATTTCTTCACACTATTTGACAGTCAAATTTATGCCCAAAATTGAAGTTATAAACCACATTACAATTTCTGGACAGCCATTGCTTTTTTGAATTATTGGCCCTTAACCTGTTATTGCAAGCTGCAACCAAACGGAAGATTTGTGGGTATCTGAGAATCGAAGAGAACTTGAAGAATGGAACAAAGGGTATGTACAAGAGGAAGAATTTGGAGTATACTTGGCCTTGGAAGTGGAATGTTTCTATTGTTATTACTTTTTCCTTTCCTCCCCAAAACCAAGCCGCCCCCCACCCACCCCCCCCCCCCCCCAAAAAAAAAAACAAAATGGATATTTCTGTAGAAGTGATCATGACAATACCGGGTGACCTTTAAGGAGGCATTACTTGATCCACCACAAACGAGAACAGTTGCATGTTGAAACGGACAATGAATTCCATCTAAAAGAATTAAGTACATGATAACAACCTAAAGGCTAAAAGTTATGTCTAAGAGTGCAGTGCTTCACTATTCTCTTTTAGGAGTAAGCCATCTTAACCTCTAAATAAAAAATTTCAAGTCCTAATTGATATAGCCATCTTAATTTCCGTTGACTACATATTGCCATATGAAAAGGGAAAAAAAAAATTACAGCAAATATTTGTCATTTATTATAGCATCCGATTAGTAGAGAGATACAGATAAAAATATGAAATAAGAAAACAAAAGTTTGATTGTTTTATAATCACGTTATTGATATGCATATAATGTGTAATAATGGATTTGGAATATGCGTTGTCATATAGAGTTTCAAATAGACATACATATACATATAGATTTGGATTCTCACCATTTTTGTTTCCTTACTTTCCATCAATTTACAAATTAATGGTTAGAATTATCTAACGTTTTAAACTACCTTGTCATATCATTATAATATCATTTTCTTTATAATTTCAATCATTAATTACACATAAAAGTAAGTGCGTAATCCTATTGTATAAACTTATACCTTAATTGATTGGATAGATTCCAAGTGAGTATTAAAAGAATTATATGATAGGCTCCTAGTATAGATTTATCAAAATTTACTCTCACAAGGTAAAATATGGATACATGTTTTCTTATTCTATACTCACTTAGGAGCCTATACTTCAACATATATAATATATAGATTCTAAGCTATCCTATATTCACCTTATAAAAAGTTATTAAATAAATTTCATAAATGAATAGTAAATGATAATATTATATTTTTTTATGAAAAATGTTTTAATAAAAAAAAGTTTAAGTATATAAGTTAATAACCTTAAATAGTTAAACTTAATGCTATCCCTTTTTCTTTTCCTTGTTCTTCCCTATTTTCATCTTCAACTTTACATTTTTTTATTATTTTCCCTTGTTCTTTTCTATTTGCTAAATAGTTAAATAACAAAACTTGAAAAAATGAAGGTAGAAAAAATTATTATTATTATTATTATTTTAATTTTATAGATTTTGTTATAAGCTTAATAGGTTTTACATATAAAGAACTTATAATATCATATATAAATTACTTTTTTAATATAATGTAAACTTGAAATTTATAAGAAAAAAAAGAAAAAAGTTATAGATTTTACAAAATACCCGATACCTTGTACTTAGTAGATTTTATAAGATATATGATGATTTTAAGATATTATAAGATAGATTTTGGTTCCAAAATTTAAGAGCTTGTACTTTATACGGTAGAGTATGAGTAAAGCTTTATACTCTACTTATCTCATACCATCTCACCTCTAATTATATGTGACAAAACTTAAAGGAGAAAATGAAAATAAAGAGAATCTATAGTAAAATTAGGTTTTTACGTCATTAATGAAATTAGGTTCTTATGTCATGACTCATTAATGAAGTCGGCATAGCAACATCAGCATTTTTTAAGAAATCTTCTATTAACCGGTTTCAAAACATTATATTTTTTGTTTATACATTTTATAGACATGCAAATAACTAGGAATCAAAAGATGCAGGTATAAACTTGATAAAAGGATAATTCAATATCTTCAAAAGAGAAGCCGTAAAGGAGTTTTTCCTTGCTTGATATTTGGCTTTTCTTTCCTTTTATTTTTTAATAAATTCAATGATGTACCTGTACCATGACGATGCCGACTGTCTCTAAATATGTGAAGCATCCTACAGGATCTATCCATTGAGCTTGTACCGCATGTAAATCTAAATTAGCTCCTCGTAAGATTCACCGTGAGAGTGAGAGTTTCTTTTAGAGCTTAGCTTAATCACCAAGCTACACCCTCTACAACTGCTCGTAGGTCCATTCTCATCGCTTACAAGGTCCAACATCCCGATACTTGCAAATCAATCGTGGTGGGATATGGCCTACCTAATTGGACAGGCAATAACTAGGACATCAATAACTAGATATTGCGAATAGGACATATCTATAGGAGGAAGACTTCTTTCCGGTGGTCATTTTTTATCATTTGATTTGTTCATCGTTACCAGATTGGACTAGTAACAAACCATACTTCCATCAGAGAGAAACACCTTCGATTCTCTTTTCCTAATCTCTTGTGATGTATGGAGTTGGTAAAAAAAAATAAAAAAATAAAAGTAGAGATTGTTTCTATAGATCAGTAATTTTTGTCATTAATTTTATTTATTTTGAGAAAAAGGAGGCAATTTTCACTTTTCTTTTCTATATTATATCGCATGTGTCTATAAAAACTAAAAAAGTTAGTCCTAAATAATAAGATCCATGAATGCAATAAGATTAGTGCCAACCATTTAAATCTAATCACATGTTATCTTCCATTAATAATCTTTAACAATGGAATTTACAAGATGCAAGGTTTTGATCGATATTGTCATGGGTATACAATATAAGTCTTGCATTACATATGACCTTAGAGGAATGTTGTGAAAGTGACACTAGGATACTTGAATAGGAGTGACAAGGAGAAGGATTAGATAGTCTTAGTGGATGGAACACACAAGTAATGGATGAAGGAGTTTTAAAGTATCAATCTCACTATTCATAAGCAGTGTCAACTCGTTCTTCTTCTAAGCTTTATATGAGCATTAAAAGGGAGATAACACAACCTAATACTACTTTGCTAATCTTTGTAATTGTGATAAATGGGGAGATATGACTATATTTATAAAGTCTTGGTTTAATGACATCTGTTAAATCATTTTAGTAATTGAGGGTGAGATGAAATATACTCATTATAAGGTTATTGATGAGCTTGTCATAGCTATAAGGTCTATAACTTTCCTTACTAAGTGCATAAGTCTACTTAAGAGAAGATGAGAGTAGGTAGACCATAACGACCCGTTATCTAGGTGTTAGCTTAACCTATTTAATAACTTGCACAATCTTGGTACCTAGAGGATGAATAGTTATGTCATTCTCAAATTAAAGACAAGGCTAACTAAAAGTTTTGAACCTATAATTATAAACATATTTTATATTACATTCACAACTCCCCTTCAACATAACTTGCTCAAGATACCATAATATGCTATTTTGTTGGTCATAGCCTATTCCAACTCATTCCATAATCACAACTTGTTTCTCACATTCATAAATATATATCATATATCATTTGATGTTATCATTCAAACCATTAGCTGATATACATTTTTTAATCTTGCTTATTTTAATAAATTTACCTATAGTCATATTAAAGTTTGCCTAGTTTTCTTATAAAACCTATATTATAGCTTCTCTTACAAACTTGCTTTATAACCTTACAAACATGAACCTTGCTTTATAAACTTTACAGGTTCACTTCTATTACAAGTTGTGTAAATATAGCCTTACAAACATGAGCTTTGCTTTATAAGCTTTACAAGTTTACTTCTAATACAAGTAGTGCAACACTCTATAGTTTTAACCGAGCATTAAATTGAACAATTGCAATCTATGTATTTTAAAAGTTACCTATGTATCTCTTATTCAGTAGTTAGAAGATAGGTTTTTTTTTTTACATGCAATATTATTTTAGATCATTTCGTTTTCTCTCTCTCTATATATGTGTGTGCGACTGCATGTGTAGATATCCTCCACTTATAGGATAAAAAAACTATACAAGTAATCTTTCCATAAATTAATGGCAAATAAATTATGTCATATGTGATAACTCCAACTGATTTTTTTTTTTTTTTTTTTTTTTTGTGAATTCCATTAAAATTGTGGAAGAACCGAAGGAAAAAAAAAGTTCCTTAACTCTTTATTATACAGAAAAGGGAAAAACCAGCATCATCATACAATTAATTACTTTATCAACGTTATTTTCTAAAAATAAAGAGTTTCACACACATCAATAATATAAAGGGATATTTGTATATGTATGTATATGATATAAATGTGTTTTGGAATCCCATACTCAGACATCCCAATGGGGCCTCCAAAGGCAGACGTAATGATGTTGATTAGAGGCACAACATAGTGATCCTAATAAAGGTGGCGCATAATACATAAAGTTTTTTATCTCTCAATTGACCTTAACCTAAAGGTATAAAGAGAAAAGGCCAATAGGGTTAACATCTTTTGTAAATCCAGTTGTCACACGTGTGTTACTAATCATGCTAAGCACCAAAGCCCAACACAAAGTAATCATTCAAGCCATCTCATCAGTCCTTCAGAACAGTACATCCACTCAATTCTAATATACAAATAAAAATTTAATATCTTCACTATTCTTCTTTAGAATACATCATTTCTCTTTTCTTTACCTTTCTTTCTTTTTTTTTTTTTCCATTTATTTATATGATTATCAATCTGTGTCCAGAGGATTTTTAATATGAATAAGCAGGATGTGGATCTTCCCGCTCGTGCATTGCATGAGAGCTTGGGCCCATAAGCCAAGCTTTGCAAGCCCATTTGAGAAAAAAGGGAAATTTTCTTTTGGTTAATCATGAAAAGAATTTTCATTGCCAATACGATAATTCTGTGAAGAATCCACTGATATTTAAAATAATGCTGCAAATCCATATGGAAGGAATATGTAGCAATTGTTTTTATTTTTTATTTTTTTTCCTCTTATTATATTAGCAATAGACTTTTTTCATTTGAAACAAATACCGTATCGGTCGCATAAATTGAGTTAATCAATAAATCCGTACATAAATAAGAGCTAAAGAACAAATGTTGAAACTTGATATATCACAATTCACACTGTTGGTTAAAATAAAATTACATGATGGTAAATTTCATTTTAATCTACCTTTGATCGTAAAATATGGTTTTGTATAAAGCAAAAACTAAATCAAATAATTTTTATCTTGGTGGGCATCAAAAGGGGCGCAACCTTAGTTTGATTCGACTTGGACGAACCTATTGGATATCGGGTTTTGGAAATTAATTAGATAGCAACCCGTCTAATTGATAAAGAGGAATCTATTTAAATAATCTATATTTTAACAATTAAACATAAAAAGAGGTATTTAGAATATTTTAAAAATAATTAGTAAAAGTATATTTCTGGAATACACCTTAACTTGTATTGTATTAATGACGCCATTTAAATATATATTTTCGCTATTTATTTTTATAATAAATTTTTTAAAAACTTTTTTTCACGATTAATTTTTTAAAAGAGTATTATTTAAGTAAATTGCTACTATGAAAAGTTTAGACCTGTCAAGTCTTTACGTGCTAAAAGCAGGTATAGGAGCCATTGCGTTTAGTCACTTTGGTCTATACTTATTTATTTTTTTCTATTTTTCTTTGAACTCACCAAGTTTGGGGCCTAAAATTGAAGGTCTAGGATTAGTCTGTGAACTCGTTTGATCCTCATTCGGATACGGACCGGTCGCATGGATGAAACCTGGGTCTTGGATCCAGCATGATGAGTCTATTAATAATGGGCACAGGTTGACCCATTCCTTGTTTATGTCTAAATGAGCATAACAATGAGACTTAATTAACTTAAAGTAGTGAATTATGCAAAAATTCTAATGGAATTTTACAAGGTTATATTCGGATTTTGCCTCGTATTATGTTAGCAATCGACGAATTTGATCTATCCTAAAGAAATTAGAGGAAGAGCATAATAGTGTAGCGAGTAATGTTTGTTGTTTTATGTATGGAGGAAACCATAGTCGGAGTCTTGAAAGCAGTCCTAACCGAAAGGGGGTGGTCAAGCATGAACGATAAGCACATGTATGTGTTTACGGATAAAATTTCGCTTTTACAACATCTTTTCTGAGCATTTTTCTCCACCAAGTAAAACTGGGCAAATGGATATCATATGAAATTTCTTTACAGGTGTACTTAAATAAAGATATATATAAATTCGAGCGTTTAATATAATTCTTTTTATAGCCTCTTAATAAATGCTATAGTTGTTTAAAATACTATATTATATATATTTTTTCTTTTTGTTTATTTATCTTGCCGGTGACAACTTAATAATAATAATAACATGGAATGGGTATATTAGAAGTTTTCTATATTTTTTATAAATTTACTCAAGTTTTCTATATTTATATTACCGAATAAAGTAAGTCTCTCTCTATATATTGCCATACATCATAGTAAATACTAACTAAGTGGGATCCACAATAATATAAATTTAAAGTATTTAAATTTTAAATAACTTATGTAAAATTGTCTAGTAAATCAAAATTATTTTGGTTTGAACTTGAATAAAATAGGTCAGTTGTGTAAATGTATTTGGAAAAAAATAAAAAAATAAATTACTGATATTTAGGGAGTACTTTTGTTAATATATAACAAGTGTTATACAAATAAACGTCTCACTTTATAATACACTTATCTTCTAAATTTTAGAATAAAAAACGTGTATTAATTTAACAAGTGTATCTCCTTACGAAATCTTTATTTAGGAAAAAAAAGAAGAAGGTATGTATACAAAGAGAGCAACAACACCTCTGTCATACTAAGGTCCGGTCCCCACGTAGATTAATCAATTATTGCTCATCAAATTCAATTAAAGGAAAAAGATCAATGGAGTAGTCGCTAGGAAATGCAAAAGAAGCACTTGCTCTATCTATTTATAGACACCAAACTCATCAACTTCTTCCTTCACTTCATCTCACTCAACACCTATATTAGCTCTAGGTTTCCAATACAACAATGGCTTCTGAGAAGGTTGAGACCGTCATAGCTGGAAACTACGTCGAGATGGAACGTGAAGAAGCCGATTCCAAGTCTGCTAAGAGTAGATTATCTAAGTTTTTCTGGCATGGTGGTTCAGTCTATGATGCTTGGTTCAGTTGTGCTTCTAATCAGGTACTTATATTTACATCTCTCCTATGATAAAACAGCATAAATCAAGGTTGATCTTTACATTTGCATACTGATTCATAAATTTATTAATGCAGGTTGCACAAGTACTTCTTACACTGCCTTACTCCTTCTCACAACTTGGGATGTTATCAGGGATTCTTTTTCAGCTATTCTACGGTTTGATGGGAAGTTGGACTGCTTACCTTATAAGTGTGCTCTATGTTGAGTACAGAACTAGAAAAGAGAGAGAAAAGGTCGATTTCAGGAACCATGTCATTCAGGTAAATATTTCCTTCTATCTTCCTTGGATCTAACATATAGCTAAAATAATACTAAAACTCGAAGAATAATTCTTTTGCCTGGAAGACGAAATTAAGAAAATGAAGATGTTAGTATGTGTTGATGCCTTGTTCGTACGTGGGTTGGAAGGCAAAGGCTATCCTGGTACCAACTTTTATGTTGGCTGATTATTGTTATTATTTCTTTTTGCAGTGGTTTGAAGTTCTTGATGGACTTTTGGGGAAGCACTGGAGAAACATAGGACTCTTTTTCAACTGCACTTTTCTCTTATTCGGATCAGTGATCCAATTAATTGCCTGCGCAAGGTAAAACTATTAATTAATTATCTAATATACTAGTTGATATATATATATATATATATATATATTACTATTAAGTTAATATGGAGTAGCATGTTATAGTGAAGTGCTAAACATGAATTGAGCATTTTGTATTCGAATCTGATGGAACTCTAATTGAAAAATTGCATTTGTCCATTGCAGTAACATCTACTACATAAACGACAACCTAGACAAGAGAACTTGGACTTACATATTTGGAGCTTGTTGTGCGACAACTGTTTTTGTTCCTTCATTCCACAATTATAGAATATGGTCATTTTTGGGCCTCGTGATGACTACTTACACTGCATGGTACCTCACCATTGCTTCCCTTATCCATGGCCAGGTACATATTACATGATAAAATTTTTCTTTTTTTGTTTTTACTTCATTTACATATATTTACAGCCTTAATTGTTTCGATTAGTCTCATATTTAATTTAGACCTGATATTACATATATGGTTATGATTAATAATCAAATTAATTTTTTTGTTTATTTATGGTGGAAAGATTGAAGGAGTGAAGCACTCGGGCGCAACTAAATTGGTTCTCTACTTCACAGGAGCTACCAATATTCTCTACACCTTTGGGGGCCATGCAGTTACAGTGTAAGAATTCACATTAAAACATAATTAGTGTAGCGAAAAATAATTAAATTTTCAATTAGTTTATAGAAATATCTTTAAAATCTTAAAAGTATAAAGACCTCCTTTTTCAAACCTTATCCACATCTTTGCTAAAGTAGAAGAAAAAGTGGGCATAAAGCAGGGATTTTGATGTCACATGGGATATTATACTTGAGACCCTTTTGATAATGGGACATAATTTGAACAATAATTGAATAACTTTATGATCCCAGGAAATTTATGTGGAAAATCATTCTGCAGGGAAATTATGCATGCTATGTGGAAGCCACAGAAGTTCAAGCTTATATACCTGGTAGCAACAATTTATGTTTTGACACTGACTCTACCATCGGCTTCAGCTGTGTATTGGGCATTTGGGGACTTGCTTCTCACACATTCAAATGCTTTCTCTTTGCTACCAAAGAGTGGGTTCAGAGACAGTGCTGTTATCCTTATGCTCATTCATCAGGTCATTTGTCCATCACAATATTACCATACATACAACATTAGACCATGTAGATGTTTACAGGAGGACGATATCACCATATCGTCACCATATATATATATATATAACGAATTATGCTGATATTTATTCAAAAATATTAAATGAATCTAGTAAGGAATTTTCTTTTTTACTTCTTTGGGTGATATGTGCAGTTTATAACGTTTGGATTTGCATGCACTCCTCTGTACTTTGTCTGGGAGAAATTCATCAGAGTTCACAACACAAAGAGTGTGGTCAAGAGAGCATTGGCTAGACTTCCAGTTGTCATTCCCATATGGTTCTTGGCAATTATCTTCCCTTTCTTTGGCCCTATAAACTCAACAGTCGGGTCTCTTCTTGTCAGCTTCACAGTCTACATAATCCCTGCACTAGCTCACATGGTCACTTTTGCTTCTCCATCAGCTAGAGAGGTCAGGATGCACATTCAATGGTTTCAATATACAATGTATAATAAATTTGATTAATAAATTCGTTATTTTTTACTATTTGTGACAGAATGCTGTTGAGAGACCACCAAAGTTCCTAGGAGGTTGGGCAGGTTCATATTCCATGAACATCTTTGTGGTGGGATGGGTGATGGTTGTGGGATTTGGATTTGGTGGGTGGGCAAGTATGGTCAATTTCATACGTCAAATTGACACATTTGGTCTATTTACCAAGTGCTATCAGTGCCCAACTCACAAAGCTTGATTAGATTCTTTATCTTGATAAAGAGTTAACATTATATATATATAAATGTGTGTAAAGAGAGATTGGAATTTGTAACCTTTTCTTCTTTTCTTTCTCATTTATTTTTTTCATTTTTGTTTGTAAGATCTATGTCGATGGTTGTCAGAAATGGTGCTATGATGCCACCATTAGCCACCTAATACAGTTCACAATTGTGTGCTAATGATTCCTATTTCAGCAACTTTTAACCCCACCTTTTTTTTTTTAATTTAGTTGTAATTTATGTTAAGTTCACTTAATAGCTTTTTCTCTAACCTTCCTAACTAAATCAATTAAGCATAGTTGTGATGTTGCAATGTGGTCATATCTGATAGGATTCCAATGTCAACAATCACTTTTCTGTGTGATTGGTGTAGCATTAGGGACGAAGGTCCACATGTAAAGAGGCTTTGGACCGTGAAGAAGTGACTATGTTGCTCAGTTTTCAGGGTTTTTTTTTTTTTTTTTCAACATGTTGGTTCGGTTCATTTAGCTTATACTACAATCAACGCCACTCTCACCCAGTGGTGATATTGACATTCACCAAGGACAGTATAAACCACACCGATAGTCGAGCAGAATTTGATGGTATATACTCTCGCCCATAATTTGATGGTATAAACCAGAGATGTCTATTCATCACCCAGAATTAGATAACTATAAACTAATGGTAGCACTTCGTGCGGGCAGGTCGGGTTAGTATAAGTGTCAATAATATATAAAATTGAACTAACATCACAAATAATTAGTTTATGTTATGATTGCATTTATTTGTGTGGTGATTGTGTTGTTTACATAGTTTGTTATATTAATTTCACATTTTATCTCAATAATTGTGTTCTTAACCCTGTTGAGTTCATATTTATATTAGAAAAAAAATACACTTTTAGTTTTCAATATTTATTTACTTCTCTATTTGAGTGATCAACAATTTTTCTCTTTTAATTAAATTTTCAATGTCTTCAAAATTTTATAAATATAGGATTTCTATTAAATACGTGAGTATCATATAGATATGTGCATGCCACAATAATCATACTACGCACATGTAATGCAACAAATATATCATAATCATTAAATTAATCATCTTTGATTTATCCAAAAAACAATACAAGAGTACTCATGACTTCACCACATTGTATAATATAATATAAAAAACCTTAGGTTAGGATCTGGCATCTTTGGCCTCAACTTTCTAATTGGGAATTGCCACCTCCAGCTCTAATGCCCATAAAATCTACTTGAATCATATTCATATGCAACTCTATAAGGGATAATATCACATCAATCAATGGGTGCCCTCTACGGATCTGACATCTTTAGTTCCTCGGCCGAGCTATGCACAAGCATTACACAATATTTAGTCATATATTCATTAAATTTATTTTCTTTTCTATTATTGTAAGCACAAATAGCAAACATTATAAAAATGTATCTAGAAAAACTATTTCAGTTCGCATTGACTATAACTATTAATCTTATGAAAATCGGTCATATAGCAAAAGACAAAATTTAACACTAGCCTACAATATGGACTAAGGTCACTAAGGTAGTTCAACTATGGATTTGTTATTTATTTCCCTTTCCCAATGTTCTACTTTAGGTAAAATTGTCTTAGAATCAATGAAAAATAAAAACAAATGGAAGAAAGTAGCATAATATAAGACTTAAGAACAACATGATCGTGTATATGACCGTGTAGGAGAGTATAAGTAAGAATAAGATAGTGTACATGATTGTGTATCCTTTTGTGCAAAAGCATTACTCAATATGCCCAAGTACACGATTGTATATTTGGTCATGTACTTTAACACGAGTAGGTACATGCTCATGTATCTAGTCATATACCCCATGTCACATAAAAGTTCTCTTTATCTCAACATAGGTAGGTACATGGTCATGTACCTAATTGTGTATTCCCATGGTTGAAACTTTTCTTCTTCCTATTCTCTAAAATGTGCGAGATCTCTAATTTCTTTACAATTTTTGATCCTATCCCAATCAAAACGTCAAAATCTTACTTTTAGGAAATTCAAAATACACTTGTTTTGAAATACTCAAATAACTTCAAAAATGTCCAAATTCATCAACATGCCGTGAATTTGTTTGCACTAGTTTCTTCCAAACTTGTGAATTACTTGTCGAACCAAATGATTTTATGTTATTAGTGCACGAATTGTTGAAAGTTTACAAAGATAGAGTTTCCTTTAGAGAGAGAGAGAGGCATATACAGTTTAAAAAGAGAAGAAATGACAAAGTAGGGTTTTTGGGACTTTAAATAGTTCATTGTTGAAAAAACTAAAACACCCTCTTCATAAAAGCCTTATTAGTATAATGCCCCTATCTTATAAAATTTTATTTTTTAATGAAATTTTTCTATATTTTAAAAACCTCAATTTAATGTTATGAACCAATTTTTTAGGTTAGTGACAAGGCTCAAGAAACTAAGCTCAATTTTAAAGATTACCTAAGGAGATTTGGCTTGGTAGGCTTAACACAAAGATCTTTTGATTGTATTTTCTGCTCTTTACCTTACTAGGTTATCTCACATGTGAAAAGCAAACTTGGATTTTTTTTTTCCTTCTAAGCTCATATGGGCTTTGTTTGGCTTCAATAGGCCTTAAGAAGGCTTAAGGCTTATTTATAATGAAAATGGTTTTTTTTTTTAAGCCTTTAGATTTATTCAAGCCTATATTTAAGCCCATGAAAATTGGAGGGAAAAAGAAGGGTTTAATGATGAACACTGGATCCTTAGAAATGATCCAATAATGCTTAATTTGAGTCATCCATCTTAGAAAACATGTAATACAAAAACTATTATGCAATTTTAGTAAGAAACCTAAGGCTCTAATAAAGGAAAGTCTCCTACAAACAATGAGAAAAGCAAGCTAATATGTATGGAAGTTATTAAAAAGAAAAAAAAAAATCAAAAGAAGACATTGATATTGATCTAGTGTAAAGCTTGTAGCACCACAATATGAGGTAGAAAATAATTTATATTACTAGTAATACTTGATCATAATCCTTGACTATATCATATAATAAGTATTGATAAGCTAGAAACCCAAGAGCTAATAAGGAAACTAAATAAAAATATAATAGGAAACTAAATTAACCAAAATAAACTTTCTTTAATCTTGTTGAAGAGTCTTTAACACACTAGTACTCAATAGAAGCTTGTGAATTTAACTTTAGAGATGGCCTCAAATGATAAAGTGGTTTGCTCCAACTCAAAGTAGATTCAAATTAGTCTTTATCAACATATTGTGTAACTTTCCATAAGTGAAAAGTTATAGCCTTCAAAATTGAGCTTCCAAAATGAAGCAACCTCTCTTAAGCTAATAGCTTTTAATTTGTTTCGATGGTTTTTGATAGCTTTGTACCTATTTGGAATATAACTAGCTAGCTTCTTACTTTCGGTTTCGACTATCTCTTCCAATATTTTTGATTTTGTTTATTCCTCTACTTTTGATGTTTTTGCTAATCAAAATGTTTCATAACTTGTAATCCTAGCTTATACATGTTAGTTTCCTCCACTTTGAAAGAAGAATCATGAAACGAATACAAATCCACCACATTAAATATTTTGAAGATGCCCAAGTAGCCAGAAAGATCAATTACATAGGCATTATCATTGATCTTTTGAAGCAGTTTCTTTGGACAATACTTCCCTAGTTGTAATTTGCCATATACTTCCCTAGTTGTAATTTGCCATAAGTTCCAATTGGAAACCTCTCATCCTAAAGATGAATCATAACTTGATCTCCTACATTAAAAGTCTCAAGCCTCTTATGTTTATTTGTTGCAAATTTGTACTCTTGATTTGTAGCCTCTAGATTCTGCTTCACTTCTTTATAGACTTTAACAACTTGTTCTACCATGTGTTTGGTTGAGACATTCATTTTTTCACCTATAGGCAACTTAATCAGATCAAAAGTATGTTGAGGAACCTTTGTGTACACAATCGGAAACAACAATCTTCCTGTTGCACTAGGAATAACATTGTTATATGCAAATTTCACTCATGATAAAGCAACATCCCACTATCTTGGCTTATCTCCATATATACTTTGAACCAAGTTTCCTAAGGTCCTATTCATAGCTTTAGTTTACCTATCAATTTGTGGATGAGTTGTATATCTAAAGTTTAGAGAAGAATCAAACATCTTCCACAAAGTCCTCAAGAAATAACTCACAAACTTGCCATCACAATAAGAAGTAATTGACTTCAAAAATTCATGCAAATGAACAACTTTCTTAAAGAATAGTCTTGCAACACCAACATCAGCAAAAGTCTTTCGACGAGGAATAAATGGGTCATTTCAAAAAACTATCAACCATCATAAAAAGAAAGTCAACTCCTCTTTGAATTCTTAGCAATCCCATTATAAAATCTATAAATAAATCCTTCCAAATGTTTTTAGGTATGGGTAAAGGCATATACATTCTTGTATTCTTGGATTGTCTCTTTACCTTTGACACACCGTACATCTCTCAACAAACTTGTAAACATCTCCTCTCAGTAGTGGTCAATAACATCTCTCTTTTACTACTATAAGAGTCATATCACTACCCAAATGTCTTACTAAACCTCCTCTATGCAACTCCCTAATCACTTGCTTATGTAGAGTGTTTTAGGAAAGCATAGCCGATTTTCATACATTGAGTATCCATTATACATATAAAATCCATCAGTTGGTTGATTTGAGAACCCTTTCTCTAAATATTATTAAATTCTTCATCATGCTTATAATCACCCTTAGGTTGTTCAAATTGTACAATTTCATTACTCAAGATGAGCAACTAAGATGCTCTTTAGCTTAAAGCATCAATAACTCCATTCTTAACTCTTGAACTTTTGTAGAAATTGACACCACCTAGCATACATGTCTCTATTAATTCTCTTCTCACTATTAAGGTATTTCAAAGCCTCATGGTCAAAATACAATATAAACTCTTTACTATTAGGTAGTGTTCTCAAGTTTTGAGAGTTCGTACCATACAGTAGAACTTTTTGCATAAGTACTCCACTTCCTTTTACCATCACTTAATTTCTCACTAAAGAACACCATTAGTCTTTTCTCTTAGGATAGAACAACTTCTATTCTCACTCCACTAACATCACATTCAACTTCAAACAACTTGTTAAAGTCTGGCAATGCCAAAATTGGCACCATACATTGCTTCTCCTTTATAATGACAAAAGTATTAGCTATTTCTTCTCCCTATTGAAATTTTCTTTCTTTAAACACTCTACCATCAAAGTAGCAATATTGATGAAGTTTATAATGAAACCCTATAAAAAGGTAGGCAATCCATAGGAACTAGTAATTCCTACACATTCTATAGCATAGGTCAATCTCTAATATTTTAATCTTAGAATTATCCACTTGAATATCTTCAGCTCACACAACATAACCCAAGAGTAATAGCTTTTCCATCATAAAACTACACTTTCTAAGGTTAATATACAATTTATGTTCTTTCAAGGTGGTGAGTACTTATCTTAAATGCAATAAGTGCTCTTCTTTAAAACCATTATAGATTAGAATATCATCAAAATATACTACAATAAACTTTTCAATAAAAGGTTTTAACTTCGTTCATCAAACACGAAGGTTCTAGGACAATTTGACAGTTTAAATGACATCATTAACTACTTATATAGTCCTTCCTTTGTCTAAAATGTTGTCTTTCATTCATCCCAAACCTGATTTGGATCTAATGGTACTCATTCTTCAAATTAATCTTTAAGAATGACTTAGCACCTTGTGATTGGTCCAACATAACATCTAACCTTGGAATAGGGAATTTGTTTCCCATTGTGATTCTATTAATAGCTCTACTATCAATGCATATCCTCCAACTCCTACATGCTTTCTTATATAAGTCCCTTCCATAGCAATTCTTCAACCTTCTATCTCACAATCTCACTTTCCTTCAAATTCAACCTTATAATGTGGCAAGTTTAGCAAACGTACCCTAGAGATAAGATCAATATGGCACTGTATATCCCTTAAGGGAGGAAGTCCATCAAATATATCTTTTGGCATTATCTCATTAAACTCCTACAATAAAAGGGTACGTTACTTTTAAGGACTTCTCTTCTTGCAGCTAAGCTTCATTCATCAACACTTATATAACTATCAATGCATGAATCTCCTTTATCTTTTTAATTTCGAAATAAAACAATTGAGTGATATATAAAAATGTACTATTCTTCTCAAGTAACTCTAACTTATCCTTCAAAGGTAACAATGCACATGTTGCCTTAATCTTCTCCACCTTATATATATTATCCCAATTTAAATGCTGAGCATCTATATCATATTGCCATGGTCTTTTAAACAATAAATGGCAAACATTCATGTTAACTATATCACAGTAAACTTCATTATGGTACTTACCAATGGAGATTAACGCCTTATATTGCTTCATTACCTCTACTTTTCCTGCTTTAACCTTGTTCCACCCTAATGTGTAGGGGTTTAGATACTTCTCCACATGGACTTTTAACTTCTTCACTACATCTCTTCTAATAATATTCTTGTAACTTCCACTATCAATGAAGACTTCAAACACATTATCTTTGATAGTGCATTTGGTTCTAAATAGTTAATGCTTTTGAGTTTGTTCCTTATGCTTAAGAGATAACATTAACCTCCAAAGCACATATGCTTAGCCCTCTTCTTCATACTCCTCTCCTTTATCTTCATTTGTTTCATAATAAATCTCTTTATCTTCTTCATCTTTTTCTACAATATTCACCATCTTTTGCAAAAGATATTCATTAGACTTATGCCTAAGTAGGTTGCATTGGAAACACTTTCTGACTATAGGCTTAACATAAGGATTCTCAACCTTTTTGTTCTCCTTCTCTCTTACATTAGTCATATGACATTTACCTATAGCCTTTTCTTTTTGATAATGTGTATTTCTACTACTGCTATTATCATGTATGGCTGATTTCAACACAATCTTGACCTTTTACTAGTTCTAGTAGCCTTGTAACCTCACAATTCCTCTTACTTCTTTCATATTACATAAGTTCTACTTTCAAAGCCATGTTCTTAGCTTTTGGAAATGTATAGATAACTTGCACCTCTTTTTCGTCTCTTAAGCTTAGTTTCAAGCCATTCAAGTATTTTGCAACTTGTTGCCCTTCTTACTTAAGGAGGTTATTCCTCTTCACCAATCTTAAGAATTTTGTTATATATTCATGCATAGTTTGATTCTCCTGTTAATAGCGTTGATATTCTTGAAACAAGATTTGTTCATAATCCGAGGAAAGGAAAAATTTCTTTAATAAATCCTTCTTCTTGTACTAAGCTTGTACAAGACCCCTTCCTTCACATGATCTCCTAAATTGAACTCTCTCCCACCAAGTAGATGCTCCTCCCTTTAACCTTTATGCCATCAATTTAACTCATTTCTCTAGGGGAGTCTTTAAATAATAATAATAATTAAAAAAAAAATGGTCTACTTTCGCAATCCAATCCAAGAATTCTTATATTCCCAAGTAACCAGTAAAACATGGAATATCAATTCTCAATAGAAAATCTCTAGAATCTTTATCATTTCTATAAGCATCTTTCCTATCATGCCCTTGGTAAGGCTATCGGGGACCATATTGATATCACTTAAGGTCGTCTTCTTCCTTTGAATCATTATCATCATAAGTGTGTTGTTAATGAGCAGGAGCAAGCCTGTCTACCAATAGCCTTCTATTTTCATTCTATCTCTTGTGTGTATCAAGTCCTAAAGCATCCAAATGTTCTATAACCTCCATGAAATATTCCTTGAAACACCGGAATATGAGATTCATTTGTTGCTCTAAAAGTTGCTGTAAACATTACAACACATTGTTCCTTTGAAGAGGAACCCTAACCTCTTGATTGTTGTCAAGAAGGTCATTTCCATCACCATTGTCGGTTGCCATCCCGCTTTGATACCAATTGATGTAGCATGAAGTGTGTAACACCACAATATGAGGGGAAAAATAACTTGTATAACTAATAATAATTGATTATAATCCTTGACGATACCATCTAACAAGTATTTATAAGTTAGAAACCTTAGAATTGATAAAGAAGCTAAAAAAAAAAAAAGGAAACTAAATCAATCAAAATAATTTAGTCAAAAATTCTTTAACACTCTGGTACACATTGGAAACACATGAATTTAACTTTGAAAATAGCCTCAAATTGTAAAGCAGTTTGTTCTAGTTCAAAGTAGATCTAAATTAGTCTTTATCAACAAATTTTGGGCTTTATAACTTTCTATAAGCAAAAAGCCATGAGTCTTCAAAAATTGAGCTTTTGAAATCAAGCATACTCTCTTAAACCAGTAGCTTCTAACTTGTTATGATGGCTTCTGATAGATTTTAACCCATTCGAAATCTAACTAGCATTTTTTTTAATGACTTTTGGCTTCTTATTTCTAGTTATGGTTATCTCTTACAAGTTATGCTTCTAACATAATGATCAAAATGTTTCATAACTTGTAATTTTAACTCATCCACATCAATTATGACTTTTGAATGGAATCGCAAGTGTAGATTTTGAGATTGGGATTAAAAAACAATCTCTCGTGATAGTTATTTAATGGCAAAGCAAGTGGTAATGAATGAGTTTAAGGTAGAGCCAAAACACGAAATGGTTGCTACATTAATATTATGTTAGGAGGGAGGGAAGGAGAGACAAAGATGGAGTGAGGCAATAACTATCATAAAAAATATATCTAATATTTTTAGAGTGCTTCATTAGATTTATAAGATTTGTAGTTAGGTTTAATAACAATTGTAGCTTGACTTCTTAGGCTAGTGACATAATCTAGGGAGTTAGGTCCATCATATGAAAGGATTTAAGAAGATTTGACATAGTAAACTTGGAATAAAGATAGTTAAACCAGTCTATCCACTCTCAACCCTTCTTATGCAAGCACATACATTTAGAGAAGCTTTCCATGGGTTTGGATTTAAGAGGAGCTTATGGAAGAATCAATCAAGATGAGATCTCATCTTGGTCATTGACTATTAATGTAATTTGACGGGTGTCATTAACTATTAAACTTTATAAGTATTCAAAAGTTTCTCCTTATTTAACAAAATTTTGAGATTAGAAAAAAGAAAATTCTACAAGCGAGTCTATATGATCACAAATAGAGAAGTTGACACTCCTAAGCTCCTTACCTGTCATAAGTGCATTGAAACCTTTGAGATTGTTAGTTTCTTCCTCCTCCTCTCCATTTAAGTCATCCCTACACATGTCTTCTCTATGTCACTCTTAAAAAACTATAGGAAGCACAAGACTCATGCCGTACACACATGATAGCATCAACTAAATCCATATACTTACAATATCTAAAGTTAAATGTTGGATTGTATTCTAGTGTGTATGCGACAATGCTGTGAGTAATTTTAGAATACAATTTTGGTTTAAGTAGAAATGGGAGTATACATGGATTTTTACTAAAATTTTGAAAATTTCAATTTCATGTCATTTATTTAATTTCATGACAAGAGAAGCTAAAAGTAATATATAAAGTTTCTTCATTCATGCGTTACGATTTATTCATAAACTAAAGGTAAAATTTTTAATATGAATCGATAGTGATGAAAATATATTTATTTAAGAATTTAAACAACATGGTGGTGTACCATGTAGGTAATGCGATTGATCTAGAGTTGAGTAGGTAAATAGTGAGTGGGGTGTGGTGTCTTACTTATACCATACCCTATAGGTGTGATTTTCTAAATTTTAAAACCAAAATATACTTTGTAGTATACAAAAGCCACCTTAGATTCTACACAATACAAGGTATTCGATAAAATCTATGAAGTTTTTTTTTTTATTATATTTTTATATTATAAAATTCTTGAGCTAAGTATACTAACACATGTCAATCTTTTTTGCATGTATTTGTTACTAGTATATTCATCAACTTGGTAATTTCCAATAATTTAATCACATATTTTTTATTCCATATTTCTTATGATGGCATATATCATAAACTTAATGATCAGGTACGAACACAGGATTAAATGGTTGTTGGGTGAGGTAAGGGTAGGGGTGAGCAAGTGGATGTTGGTGTGTTGGTCTATGGGTGCAAAAATAATGTCATGAAAACAACTAAATCTACATTATTATACAAAGGAAAAAAAAGTATAGCCATAAAATGCTAAATAAAAAAAAATTGAAATTTACCTTATTGCTCTTTTCTATCATAAAATTCATCTATAATAAACTAAATTGTTATGTGGAATAATATAAAGTATTTATCATTTATAGTACTTATAAATAATTGGTATTCAAAATAGTACAAAAAGGAAATCATGAAAAACTAAATTAAAAATAAATAAAATTAAGAAAGGACAAAAAGAAAAATAATGCAATATAACAACAACTATACCATAAAAACAGGTTATACAATTAAAAAGAAAAAAGAAAAATCATAAACGAAAGAATGTACAATACATTATACATATTAAAAATTTCTAACCTAGTTATAGTCTTGTCGTTTAGAGCAATGTTGATAACTATGACATCTGCATGTATGTGATAAAGAAGAGGAAAGTTTGTATTCCAATATTATAAAATTTATGATACATTATTATAGCTCATGATCTTGGAAGATGCTTTATACATATAAATGGTTAAATAGTATTTATAATTGATTGCTTTTCATTAACAAAGAAAAAAGAGAGAGAGAAAGGAAAAAAAGTAAATAGTACACCAATAAAAAAGATTTTCTTTTTTGCCAACAAATTAGGTATGATAGATAATTGATATCTCTTGATAAGTTGTAGATATAGTGAATTTTACTTTTTAAATCAGATTTTAATAAAATCATAAATATGAAAAATGTTTTGTTTTTATTAATAGAAAAGAAAGTTTGTTTTATATATAAATTGAAACTATTAAATATGAAACACACTTATATGAGTAATGGTAGTTATAAGTAAGCTAGTATAGAAAATAGGAAATATTAATTATGCAATCAAATCCCACCACACTATACTGGGAAAAGGAAAAAGTCCATTGACCTATAATAATATGAATTGTAAACTGGGAATAATTTATTACTTGTAGATCAACCTATCTTAAGAAAGAAAATTGTTAATGTTATGTGAGAGACTTAACCAAGGCCATATTTTGGCATTGATGATTTCATTTTAATTTTAATGTCATAAAGAATGGATGAGTAGCTTGCTTCTACAGCACATAAGAGCAAAGACAATCTAATTTTACTTGCGATGGTCTAGCTCCAAAAGTATTACTTAAGCATTTTTTTTTTGAGATTTGGTTGGGGGGTGGGGGTGAGGACACACAACATAGCCCCTTTGAGCCCCCCCTTTAGGCCCATCCCTGTTAATTATATAATTCCAAACAATTTATCATGGGATGTTATCACAAAATTGTACTCAATTATAAGGTATTTCATTAATATAGGAACATCTGATTAAAACATAATATGATAAAATAAATGGGTGGGTGTTGTTGTCATGCCTCATAAGAGACCTTTGTTATGACAACTTACCACGAATGTTATACACCCTATAGATTCGTGAAGCATCTATTACAACTATAAATAGAAGTAATGGATAACTGAAAGATCACTATATATAAGAAAATTGAAATAATTGTCCAGTTGAACGGGATGGATGCTAACTTATAAAGTTCTTTTATATGATTTCAAACTAAAACAAAAAATGAGTACAAAAAGCATCTAACTTTAGAAACACCATAAAAGACATGGCTACACTAGGTAACTCTTTAGCTTAGCCTCATAATTTCCATTATGATCCCAATGGAGTCTATAGGACTTACCTAGGTGGTTTTCCTAGTTGTAACATGAACTCAAGAAATTGAAAGACAAATAACACTATAGGGGAATGAGTAAAGCACCACTCAGTGAGATAAGAGTGTAATATTCTCATTACTAGGCATACAAAAGCAAAGACAAACAAATTATCAACCATATGCTATGTATGAGCAATCGGATACAATGTAAAAATTGCATGCAATCTTTTGTAATCAAGATGAAGTTTTAGGTATAAACCCTCACACAACCCCTCGCCCCTTATGCTAAGTTGGGGATTCGCTCCCATCATAAGTCCTCAAGAATAGTCTAAAGGTATCTTCTAAATATAGTTCATAAATTTCATATCATAGATTTCTCTTGGTGTAAATTCTTGAAAGAAGCTAGCAAACCGAAAATGGTATAAAGACCTTACTAGAGCTCCATCAAATGTGTGAGCAATCCTTAAGTCAGTAGTTCACATATTACATTGCAAGATTTCTCACATCTAGGCATATTTGTTTGTCTACCATGTAGCAGTGATGCCTTTAATCAATGTGGGACATCGTGTAATACATGACCAATTTTAGTTTAGCTAACTATTTTTAGTTTAATTTGTTCTTAGGTGACTAATTAATTTTGTATAATCAATCCACATTTCACATATCAAGAGAAATCACATGGAAGTCACAACATGCATGTTAATCAATTCAATCAATCACCCATTCAAGTCACAAGTCATCATCCATCACATTGATCCTCAAGCTCAACTAATTAAATTGTTTACAAGTTTAGAGTGGAAATGGGGTCATGGTTTAAGGATCGCTATTGGTTTTATTGAGTAATTGGCTAGGAAACTTTAGTTGCTCATATGGTTGCTTTGGTGCTGTATTATATGGGGAAGATATGTTAGTGTTATAATGTTTAGTGTTCTTGTTAGTTCCTAAATTATTTAAGGTTGTGAAAGGTGTCTCATAAGTTTATAATAGTCAAGGTGCTATTCGTGTTGCACTTTAGATTGACAATGGTATTGTGGACTAGCTACTTAGGTATTTAATAGCAATTTCAGGAGTACTTGAAAGCTAGGTGGAGGCTTTGATGCACATATAAAGGATGGGAATTGACTGGATAAGAAAAGAGAAGTGGCTCATGTTTTGGCACACCTATCGATTGGTGTATAAATTGGTGTCAGGTTGATACTTTGACTGGAGTCCATTTGGTAGTTAGACCAGCATCTGGTTGGTGGTGTATAGAGTATTAGGGATTGATCAACTTCTATGAAAGTGTTTAGATGATGATTGATCTTGTTTTATGGACAAGACGCCAAGTTTAGTAGTGGCAAGATAACCTTTATCTACCTTTGAAAGCTTTTTTCAACTTACAAAATTTCATGGAACATACACTAAACTTCATTCCTACATCAAAAACAATCAAACATAGCTTGAAATAACCCTACAACATGCTAAATTCATTGAATAATCAATAATAAAAAAAAATAAGCATTGTAGTAACTCATCAAATTTCCTACTCATCATAGCCCCATTGATAATAGTCGAAATGGTCCTCCAATTATTGAGAAAGATGAAAATCCTCACCTAAAATCGATGAATAACAAGATTACTAATGTATCTAACTACTAAACTTATCGAAAACTAACCATCATTGAATTTGAAGTATAGTTTTCAATGAAATCTTCGAAACTAAATGTTTTGCGCTTGTTTTCAATTCAACTTGAAGTTAAAAATGAACTTTTACCTATCAAGATTAATATGGTTATGGAGTATTCTTTGCAAGGATTGCAATGCAACTTGTGGCTTTTGATTTGGTTAAGAGATAAAAAAGTTATGGAGGATTGAAGTAATGAGAGGATGATGAAAGTGTGATAAGGGAGAGGGAACGACAATGTCACGAAGACGATTGTGAAAAACGAAGAGAGAGAAGGTTGTCTATCAGATTTACCTCTAGTTTAAGTAAAAGTAAAGTTGGGTAGAAATTACCTAATATTGAATTTGATTAACACAAGTAATAGAAGTCTCTTCTAATTATTTAAATTATAATATTTTTAGACAAAATTTTACATATAGTCTAAAGATAATATATTGGTTATAAAAATACGCTTAAAATCTTTAAATTATTACTTAATTTATAATCTATTTTTCTTTCATTTATTTATTATAATTTATTTGTTGAGCTCAATTTATCCTAGTTCTCATGTTCAAAACTTATTATTGTTTATTATAAGGCTTTTATTATATTTAAATAGTAAAACTAGCATTATTATCATTAACATTTAAGGGATTTCATAGGGGTTGAAGGAGGCTGGAGCCTTAGGCTAAAATAAATAAAAATCATTTTAAAAGAAAAAAAAATGCATTATATGTATATTTTAAAGGCCATTGTTTAGTAAAATACTAAACATGGTTAGGTGGTTAGGTGCTTAAATTTAAATGATAGTAGTCATTCGCTCAAATCCTATAAAGTGCATTTTTCTTTTCCAAGTTCCATTTATTTTTATGTTATTTTAATAACATTTACTTTTGGCTTTTTTTTTCTTTTTTAGTTTTTCTTCAAAACGACTAATAACATTAAATTTCATTTATTATAAAATTATAGTTTAGTAAATAAAATTTCCTAAATTGCTAGTTATTTATTATTAGTATACTATAAATAGTAATTAAATTATAAATACTACAAATATTTCAGTCTTATCAAGTGTATATTATTATAAGTAATTTTAATATTGACTCATATAAGGCAAGTTTGATCTCCCAATTGCATGATTCTACATCTGTCCTTGTCTTTAAAGAATGTAATTTGTCTCTTTACTCTAATTAATATCCACAATGTCATCAATAATGGAACTTGGCTTTGCAAAATAATGAAAATATTTGGCATAAGAGTTATTATTAAGTATAGAATATATAATAATACTATAAAGTTGATTCAATATAATGTATAAAAAGTACGTGTTGGGTTAAAAATATTATATTTTTATTATGTTCAATATTATTAGTTAATAATTTTTATAAAATAGATATAGAGTACTATAGAATTTGTACCCAATATATCTTATAGTATAAGTTTCATGATGGATATAGTATATAAAGATTTGTATTTTGTACCTTATCTTATGAGAGCAAGTTTCAAAAAATAGGAATTGAAACTTACTTTTTGACATTTAGTACCCATCAAGAGCTTATCTAAACTTGTAGGGTAAAACAAGTGTTAACTTTCTAACAAGGATTAGCCACTTAGCCCTAAATCCATCTGCTTATTCCTATAACATGTAGTGTATTCAATCATTTGACTAGGCTAGTAAAAAGAAAATTTTGGGCAACAAATAATGAAAGTATTCTTTTATGCTTGTTCTTAGTAACTTGTGCAATGAAAAGGTGCTTCCATCATACTCTTCTATATATTAATATACCATTATTGTGGAAATAAAGGGAAATATAATAACATTGATTGAGTTAATGTTACAATTTGGTACATGAATTTTGAGCTATATGGAAGTTAATTATCTAAATTTTTCAAGTGTCAATTTTAGTACTTAATTGAACTTTGCATTACTAAAGTTATTACCTCAACTAACTCTATTGACACCACTAGACATGTTGGCATTTTAGGCTTATGAGCATATGACACATGATTTAGTATCTAACCATGTATATATACATAATTTAACATTATTTAGGCCATTTAGCACCATTTGATGTTAAGTAGCATACCTCATCATGTTTAGGTGGTATGCATGTGGTCACATGAAAAAAAAAATGAAAAACACAACATTTTACTAAAACATTAAAGTTAATTTAACATTATTTAGAATTGTGGTAGATTTGTTAGGCATTTAAAACTTATATTTTATGGTCACAACATTATGTCTTGAACTTTGTCTTAAGTCTCATAATTAAATAATTTTTCAATCTCTTATCATCATTCAACTTTTATACTATCCATGAACAAAATATGGATCATCTTCTTCCTATGCCTTCTTAAACATACAACCCATATCTTGCTACCATACCTATAACAACTTCATAAAACTCAAAAACCATATCAATAAGAAGAAACATAGCAATAAACATTATATAGTTCATCTTCCTTTTCACTTAATATTCATCTCAGAGACTCCATCAAAACTCAACAGAAAGAATATAGTTTTTTGGTACTTGCCCAACTCTATAGTGACTTAGCTCTAGTCTATTTACTCAACCTAAAATTGTAGCTCATTGTAAACAACATAACTTAATCCTAACTCAAGCCCCTCCACATGAAAATTGTAAGAAACACCATTTGGGTCACCTTCCTCTTTTTTCAAGTCCATCGTAAAGACTCTATTATCAAAACCCAACATGAAAATTGCAAAAAAAAAAAAAAAAAATGCCATTAAGATGTCAATTGTGTTCATAGTGGATGAATGGGGGTTAAGATTTTGATTTATGGATTTAAGGTTTTGTTGATATAATGGTTGTTTAGATTTACAAAAGATCCCATTAGTAACTGACTCTCAAACCTAAAAAACAATTTCGCTCAAACCCTAATTTCCTCATTCAATCATGACAACCCCCTCTACCCCTCCAATCTATCTCCCATGACCACTATAGCATCTTTGAATGTAAGTCTTTCCTCTTCTCCCCCTTCCCTTCTCTATCTATCCATCTCTTCCTCCTTGTATATGTCTTTATCTTCTTTGTATGGCACCTTCTCTGTCTCACTTAGTTTTACCTAGTATGCTCTTCTTTAGACTCTTAATTTAATTGATTTTTAGAGGTCAATTTATCAAAATTGTAGGATTACCTAATTAGAGCTACTATTGGAAGCATATTCATGAGGATTATTGTATTTGAATAACACAAATTGATTTACAAGTCAATTTCTTATTATCAATCTTAATTTGAGGTGATATTTTTTTGTTGGGTTGTTCAATTTTTATTTTTTTTTTTGCATGATGTGAAGCCCTAAAAGCATTTCCTCTCCTCTAAAGCTCCTATTGCGGTGTTAAGTCCGAGCCAAAAAATGATTTATATAATAAGAAAAGGAAGTTTAACAAAGTACGTAGACAAAGACTCTGTTTAATACCATGAAGATAGTGCATCCATAGGTACCACAACTATAAAAATGGGACATGGATATCTTTTAAGATTAAAAAATGAAATGGAAGAATAGCTAAATATTATTATTTTTTTTTTTGGGTAACTGACAAATGAAAGTCAAAAGCTCCTTGATGGCCTTGTCAACTTTTGTATGATTTCTATATTTTTTATCAATTCATCAATTTGTCCAATGGCTCAAGGCTTGTTCAATATGTGAAAGTAGATACGTAAAGTGTAAATAAGAATGCTAATTGAGGGCATTGTAGAAATTTGATGAAGGCATGCAATATTTCAATGTTAAAGGGCATTGACACATCGAGATGGTTATAAAAATCAATGAGAATCGTTAGCACAAGGACTAGAAACTTCATAGATCACCCACTTTGCAAATCAAAATATTCAATTAGCAAGGGACAAAAGGGTAATTGAAGATGCTCATATATATAGTTTTTGCTTTCATGAGTTCTATCTAGTTGGTCTATGAAAACAATGGAAACCAAAACTAGAAACCTTTTTTTCATGAGAAATAACTTCAGATAGGGGTGAGATTGAAATGTAGGTGCAAATAAAAGAGCTTATAGGATTAATAGTATAAATCTATAAGAAAACGGACTCACGCATTATTGAAGAGATATGCTTTACCTTGGTAGCAATGAAAACCCAATCCCAAAATCACAAAAAAAGCTTGAATAAGATAATGCTTGAAGTGAATAGAGTTATCATCTTCCCAAGAATTGAAGCTAATATTCAAATAGCTATCATCAACTATCAATTGTAGTGGTCAAAAAGAATTATGAAGGTCTAAATAGCTTAATAATATGTAGTATCATATGTATCTTGATTGCTCTTGCCTGCTTTCTATGTATGTTCATGCTTCCTTCTTTTCTTACATTATTATTATTATTATTATTATTATCCTTTGTAAAAGTCCTTACAACATTCTTGTAAGCTGTCATTTTGCTGATGTTGAACTGAGCTGGTAGGATAACTCCTTATAAAAGGCTGGTTGTAATTGCTTAGGCGCTCCTAGTGGCCTTAAACCAATTTCTTACTGTAGGCTTATCTTTTCATGTTTTTAATTTTACTCAGGATGACTCCTGTCTTCTACTAAATTGCTGGTGTTTCCTTGGCTTATGCTCATGTGTGCGTCTCAATTCGTTGTTGCTATTGTATTTGAGCTTAATGAAATTTTTAGTCCAAATAATTCTACTGCTTTATGAGGACATTAAAAAGCACAAATCTTTACTGTTATGGTTACTGTTATATACATATATTTTTTTTGTGTTCTGATATTTTTAAATTATAATCTAGGTTTGTTGTTTAGGTTCTAATACTATGGTACTTATATATATATATATATATATTTGCATTTGACTTGATTTTCATTTCTAAATGAAGTTTTAGGAATTTGGTTATTAAGTACACTTTCACTTACTTAGTGTATTAGCAGGTGTAACTTTTGTTTTATTTCTTTTTCTTTTTCTTTTTTTTTTTTTTTGTCACTCTCTTAACAAGTACATAGCACTTATTCAAAATTAATTTTCTAATTTATGTCTTCTCATTTATATTGCGTGTTTATTCGCAAATTCATGGAGACTATATCATTCAAGTCTCAACTTTCACGGATATATCTTTTCATGCCTTTATAATATTACTTTTTGCAATATTTAAATGTCGTAGCTTGAGCCAAATATATACATTTAAATGTCACTAACAGACTATTTTTGTAACTTTAAAATGTTGCCACTGTTGTTACTTGTCGACATTTTAAAAGGCGAGAAACATGAATAATTTTAAATTTGCGATTTTTAAACGTTGCCAATTTATTAAAAGTTTAGCATTTAAACATAACTAAAGTTGTCATCGACATTTTCAAAAAAAAATAAAATGTAAAATTGCAAATTAGTGATGTTTAAACATTGCCCATATATTAAATTAGCGAAGTTTGATTATTGTGCATTTATTCAAAAAAACAGCATTTAAACGTCACTAATTGTATTATTTGTTGACATTTAAAAAGGTGAGAAATGTGTATAGTTGCAAATTTGTGATATTTAAATGCCACCTATATGTTAAATTTAGTGACATGTAAACGTCGCTAATCTTATTCATTTGCCACATCTATATTGGAGGTTGATATGTGTTGGGATCATATCTATTGTAATACTATGTACATAATATATAGTAGGGGTTAGGTTTTCTTGTATCTTATTTAGAATGATAGTTTCTATTTTTGGGCGTGTTGTAATTTTAACAATTTTAATGTCTCCTCCTATAGGAGTTAGAAACGCTTGTAAAGCATTTTATAGGGGTGTGAGTATTTTTGTGAATACAAGCTCTTACTCATCATTTAGTTACTCGCGGCTAAGGAACCTACTTACACATTATTCCCTCATGCACACACTAGTCTCTTGTGCATTCAATATTAATAAAAGTGTGTGGTTATTCATTACGATTTTTTCTCTTGTCCCTTTTCTTATTGTTCTTACGTATTACTTATAGGTATATAGACTAATCTAGACCAACTAAGTACCAAGTAAGCTTGCTTATTATAGTAGAGGCAAGACAATAATCACCGCACAGTCTTGTTGTACTAGCGAGAGCTTAGTTGGTATTAAAGCGTTGGTTATTCAAGTGGAAATGACCATGATGCGCCAAGATGACATGAATAGACATCTCGATAACCTTAAGGACCGATTCTCTTGCTTACATGAGTGGGTAAAATCACTAGTAACTCTTTTGATAAGGGTATCGGATCTTGAAGCTTCAAACCAAGATTTGAGTAGGAGGGTTAGAGACCTTGCTGAATATTTTGGTGTTATAGTGCACACACTCAAGGACAAGTTACATGTAGCTATTGAGGATGTGAGGCGAGAAGTTGTTTTTTGTGCATCAAATGAGATGGTGGAGGAATTAAGGATATAGGTTGCCTTCTTGACGAGAGCTATAGCGAATGCTCTTGTCTAAGCTCTCATTCAAGAACCTGCACATGTGGGACACTTGAAAACGTTTGAGCCTAAGGCATTTTCTAGCGTAAAGGATGCCAAGTTGTTGGAGAATTTCATTTTTGACATGGAACAATACTTTGCAACTATTGAGACCAACGATGAGCGAACTAAGGTCTCAATGGCCACAATGTACTTGACAAGTGATGCCAAGCTATGGTAGCGCACCAAATATAAGGAAATAAGACATGGGCAAGCACACATGGATACATGGAATGATTTGAAGATAGTGTTATGAGCTTAGTTCTTCTTCGAGAATGTTGAGAACAATGCCACAAGAAGTTGAGGGAACTTCAACAAAGTAATGACATAAGGAAGTATGTCCAAGAGTTCTCTATCCTAATGCTTGACATCAAGAACATGGTTGAGGATGATGAACCGTTATATTTCCTAAAGGGGTTGAAGCCTAATGCTAGGAATGAGTTATAAAGATAGAAGGTGACTATCTTGGCTGAAGCAAAATTGGTAGTTGAGCACTTGACTGACCATGCCCATGACCATCAAGGCAAGAGCGTGTTGACATAGCACAAAGGCAGAAAGTCTTTTAGATAGGGTAAACCTAAGAGTAGGGGAGCTTCAAGTTCTAATAGTAGCAACAATAGCAATGGAGGGGGTAAAAAGAAGTCATATGGCTCTTACTAGTCTGGAAAAAGTAGAGCATCAAGTGGAGGCAATAAGCTGACATTCTCTTATTTCTTGTGCAATAGGCTACACGATGTTGTAGATTATCCCTACAAAGCATCACGCAATGGCATGGCTTAAAAGGCTAAAAGTGTATGCCAAGAAGAAGATTCAAGAAGTGAGTGTGAGGAACAACCTAAGATGGGAGCCTTACATATGTTATTGATTATGGGAAAGAGTTCCTCAACACAAAGCAAGCCTAAATCAAATAACAAAGTGATGTATGTTTACATAAACATCAATGGCAAGAGTGCCAGTGCCATGATTAACTTTGGAGCCACAACAAAGTGATGTATGTTTACATAAACATCAATGGCAAGAGTGCTAGTGCCATGATTGACTTTAGAGCCACACACAACTTCATTGATATGGTTGAAACAAAGAGATTGGGCTTAGTGCTTATAGAAGACATTAGCTAAATTAAAGCCGTTAACTCCAAGGAAAGACCTGTCCAAGGAGTAGCAGGAGGTGTGAAAGTGAAGGTTGGGGATTGAAGTGGTAATTTCAACTTCAGTATTCTCCCACTAGATGACTTTAACATTATCTTAGGGATAGATTTCTTGAGGTGTGCTAAAGCTACATCATTGCTAGCAGCTGATTGCTTGTTGTTTATGGGTGCCAAGCCATGTTGTGTGTCAGTTTAGAGGAAAAAGGTAGGCAATGGAGGCAAAGATGGTAAGAGCATTGGAGTAATGATGTTGTCGATGCTCTAACTTAAGAGAGGGCTCAAGAATCAAGAGCCAACTTTCCTTTCTATCTTTATAGAGAAGGAAGATGCAAGAAAGCTTGACGTACTTAGGGTAATACAGTGTCCTAAAGGAGTTCACTTCTATGATGCTAAACAAGCTCCCAAAGGAGGTACCTCCTAAAAGACCTATGGACCACAAGATTGAGTTGGTTTTAGGGGTCAAACCACTAGCCAGAGCTCCATACAGAATGTCGTCCCCTAAGCTTGCAAAATTGAGGAAGTAGTTGAATGAGTTACTAGAGGTAAGTTTCATTCGTCCCTCAAAAGCACCATAGGAGACTCCTAATCTATTTCAGAAGAAGCAAGACAGGAGTTTGAGATTGTGTATAGACTATTAGGCTCTGAACAAGCTAATAGTGAAGAACCATTATCTTATCCTTCTTATTATTGATTTGTTTGATCAACCGAGTGGGGCTAAGTACTTCACTAAGCTAGACCTTTGTTCAAGTTATTATTAGGTTTGCATTGTTGAGGGTAATGAGCCTAAGATAACTTGCGTAACTATTATGGTGCTTACGAATTCCTGGTGATGCCCTTCGGTCTTACTAATGCTTTTACTATATTTTATACCTTAATAAATAATTTATTTAGAGAATATCTTAATAAACTTACAATTTTTTATCTAGATAACATTGTGGTGTATAGTAGGACATTACAAGACTATGTGAAGCACTTGTAGATGGCATTTGAAAAGTTTTGGGTGAATCATTTGTATGTGAAGTAAGAGAAGTGTGCCTTTGCTCAGAAGTGCATTAACTTCCTTAGGCATGTGGTTGAAGTAAGGTAAATTCGAATGGATATGGCCAAGGTGAAGGCCAATAGTGTGACGAAGTTGAGATCATTTTTGGGACTTGCAACTATTACAAAAGATTTGTGGAAGGGTATTCTAGAGAAGTTGCTCCTCTCATAAGCTTATTGAAAAAATGACCGAGCATAGTTTTGGGGCAGGAGTGTCAGGCTGGATTTGAAGACCTCAAGTGTATTGTGACTAAGGAATGGATGGGCCTCGATCTTCCCTTTGAGCTCACCTAGGTCTACTATTTTCTTCACCTCCCTACACTCCCACAATTCCTTGATATTGTTAAGGTAGGCGATCTTCGTTGCTAGTGGTATGTTAGCATCTTGATAGTTGAGGGTTTCTTGTTCTAATGACCCTATGTAAGTAATGTCTTACAAGGGTCCTAATTGTCTAATAACTTGAGCTAGGAAGTAACCAGTATAGCCCATAATACCAATTAGAAGTACACTTGGATACTCCTCACATCCGAGTATAGCTTTAATGCAATGATTCCACCTAGCCATCTGTGCAATGTCTCCCAGCTTGATCATTTTTGAGTAGCCTACACCATTGTTGAGTGGATGTGTCACTGGGTAACTTAACTCGCATAGTGAAGTTATCCACTATGTTTGTTTGTGGAGCTAAGGATCCCCTCATCAAATTTGCTCCAAATGCTTTGATGTGACTTAAAAACCATAATATTAACAAGGTGGGCCCCCCCTTGAACATGCCATGACCTTGTCGCTTCACGAAATTTGGGGATTGGATTTGTTTTACCAATATTGTTGGAACGTAGGACTTACCTTCTAGAAATTGGGAGACTAGCTCAACTACCCTGAAATGGACATTAGATCTCCATTGAGGGAAAAGAATGGTTGTAAATGCTGCCAGCATGAATGCATTGATGTGGTTCCTTTGCCAATCATCATATTCTCCACAAAAAATGTCTCGCCTATCGAGATAGGCTAATGAGTATGCATACCAACTGCCCAATGTGGAAAATCAAATACACTTGTCCTTGCATTTAGCTAGTGCTTCAACAATTTCACTTTTCTTGACCCCTAACAGGTGATAGAATATGTTCACGGGTTGGGCTTCCAAGTATGGGGTCACTATTCCATTTTCCATGGCAGGGGCCCTAAGTAATTAGGTGTACTCTTTTAAGGTGGGGGCTAACTTGTAAGGCCCAAAATAGAACGATGATGACTCAAGACCCAAAACAATGGGCCATAGCTTTGATCAGATCCCACTTAAGTTGTACCTTCATTAAAGACATCATTGGGCCGATCTTCTACATAATGTAATCCTAATGTTCTTGACTAAATGTATCAAACCACTTATGCAAGGTTTCTACAGGATAAGTATATTGATCCATGTGGATTTCATTGACATACTCCGACTAGTCTTTGGTTCTATTCTCCATTTTACTACAAATTACAATAGGAAAAAAACTGAAATTTTACAAAATTGAAGAAATACAAATAAAAGATATTACAAAGACTACAATTTTGAACATTAATAGAGTTGCAGCTTTAGGCTCGCAGTGTCATATTACTTTTCATTTTGCAAAAAAAAAAAAAAAACAAAATAAAACATAAAATAAGAATAGACAAAGAAATAAATAAAATGCGTACATGCGAGAATGAGGGTAAGTTCTAAATTTCCCCTAGCTCTATAACCGAGAGTTACATCAAAGCTGGAGTGGAATCGACTAATCGCCATCAAGCGGCGGTATACTTCACTACAACATAATAGGTACACAATGGCATTTCATCCTAATTTTCTAAATGACCAAGTCTGGCCATATCTAGACATGCATAAAAAGGAACTTTCATAACGGCCCGTTAGGCCCTCTTTCCTCTTTCCTCTTTCCCCTTTTTTGCTTTTTGCTTTTTTCTTCCTTTTTTTTTTTTTTTTTTGCATCACTCAAAACCAAGTTAGTATCATTATTTATAAAAAATAATTCACAAAGGTAAACAATAAGAAGGACATATGCAAGTAATTAAAGGTCTTTTAAACATATTGGAGAAAAATTGCTACATGGTTAGCCCACTTTTGAAAAGACGGTCCCTAGTAGAGTTGCCATTCAGTCACGTCTAGTTTTTTTTATCATTTTTCTTACTTTTAATTTATACTAAATCCTACCCATTAAACATAAATTACTCGACTAAATTAAGGAAAATCAATTTTTAAAAGGAGTTGACACCAACCTAAGTTGGAAAATAAAGTTAAGGTTAATTGGGTAGATTAATCTTAACTAGCTACTAGTTTACGAATTTTTCGAAAAAAACTATTTCAGAAAAATAGAACCAGAAATACTGAATTCGGAAGCTAATCTATTAAAACCTAAATGGTTATCGTGTAAAATTTTCATGAATATTTACTAAAAGGACTTTATATTTTTTTATTTTTTTATATGTTTACTACTATATACTATAACAAGCTATTTATTTTTATTATGTTTATGTTTTTATAAGATTTTGAATTTATGCTAAAAAAACCCCTAAAGTCTAGAGTTTATTGTACTAATTTTTGTAAGGCTTTTATTCTTAATAACCTGAAGTCTTTATTCATTTGATTTTTCTAAAGTTTTTATTTTATTTAATTAATTTTATTTTTTAAAGTTTTTATTTTATTATGTTCATTTTCCATAACCTAAAGTTTTTATTTTATTATGGTTACCTCGAAAGTACCTATGTATCTGTCAATCAGGATCAAATCGTCCGTAATTTGCTTTTTCTTTACAAAACTTTTAATTTTTTGGTTTAATTTTATTTAATAAAAAGCACTGAGTTTACATTATTTAATCATATTAATTTTTATTAAGAAAATACCTAAATGGCCTATATTACTAGATGATTATTTTTGAAAAATCTAAAATAACCTAAGTTTGGAAAAACCTAATATTAAATTTTATTTTTTAAAAAATAACTCTAAAACCCTAAAATACTAAATTTTAACATAAAGTATATTTTTATTTTTATTTCTTTATTTTGATTTTGATTTTGATTTTTATTATACTAAAATTTTTATTTATTCATTTTTTACTATTATTTAAAAAAACATTATTCTAAATTCTATATAATACTAATTTTTTATATTTTTTTGGATTTTTTATTTTCTATTGTTATTATTATTTTTATTTTTATTTATATTTTTTTTATTATTAATATTTATTTTTTATATTATTTTTTTTACTAAATACTTTTAATTAATAATTTTTTATTTTTATTTTTTTGCCATCAGGCGATAATATACACCATGACAACCATATGAGTACTATAATTTTTTTTTTATTTTTTTAAATTAAAGATAATCTAAAAAACGAATTAAAACATCCTAATTATCAAAATAAAAAATTAAAAATTAAAAAAAAAACACCAACCGGATTGTGGTGTCATGGGTTAAGTCACAGGTTAAACTAGGTCACGGGTCGGGTTGGATTGGGTCATGGGTCATAGGTCATAGTGGCGGGGCACTTCGTTGGTGATGATCCGACAATCATTAATAGTGATTGATGGGTGTTTTCCTAGGTTTTTGGGAGTGAGGAATTGATTAGTGGTGTCTTTTTGGCCTAAAAACTAACCTAGGGTGGTGTTTTGAAGGTGGCTAATGGCGATGATGATGGTGTTTCTCGATCCTAACCTCTTGCAAACCCTTACTTCACGAAATCAACCCTTTCTTACCCCTTGTAACCTAAGGGAACTAATGACACCTAAATCTAAGCTCGAGGTTGAGTGTTAAGTGATGGAATCTTAGAAAGAAGGTGGCAACTGGCGGTGGTTATTTCTAGAGAGAGAAAGTCCACGATCGATGCTTGAGTGTGCATTTTTTGGTGATTTTTCTAGCCTTTTGAAGTTGTGGTACCTTAGTCTATTTATATGAATCTAGGGATTGCTTGGATCTTGTTGAATCTAAGGAGAGGATAAACTTCATTTTTTATTCGATTTGTTTGTTTTTCTTGTTAAAATTGATGTTCATTGATTTTTTGGTTGAATGTTGATGGATTTGCATGGAAAAATCAGTTTAGGCGAGTTGGATTTGTCATTATTCTGCTGTTTTTCTCCTCTGAGGTGCCAATGTCTGTTTGGGGAAGAAGACCACATGCCTCGCATGTGATGTCTTCCAACCAATCACGGGCTGCCACATGGCAACGAGAGGACAAAAATGAAAATGGCACAAAGTGCCTCGGATGGGATTTGAACTCATGACTTGACCCCTTCTCCGTGTGCACTAGGCTGACATACAAACTAGTTGACCCAGCCCATTTCTCGGTTTATTATTGCAGTTAATTTACATATAAGCTAATGGTCCTAGTTATTTTTTATTGATTTTGAGGTTTCCGAACTTAATTTAGAGTCTCATATTTCCTTATTTTTATTGAAAATGTTCACAATTTTTATTAATTTTGTTATTTATTTTTTTATCACTTTTATTTATTTTTCCTTTTTCTTTTTTTTTCTTTTTATTATTGTCTTTATTATGTATTTTTTTTTGTAAACTAGGCTTTTTATTATTGCTATTTTTTTAATTAATTATTTATTTATATATGTTTTAAAATAAATCTAGACGGGAGTTAAAATGAGGTGTCCACATCTACCAATCAAAAGAATTGGGTAAACTTGCTAGATATCACCCAATTTTGTTTCAATATCTAGTGGAGCTTTTCTTCCATAAAAAGCCGTATTGAGATCATCACAGGCCAACAATCACTATTACCTTACATAGTGGTCGCACCTTACATGGGAAGATGCCCCAAAGCTTATCAGTTCACTTAAGATTGGAAGCAGAGTTTAGAAGTTGCTAGAACTTACCTTGAGAAGGCTTCTAAGATAATAAAGAAGTAGGCAGATTAGAAGTAAAGACCCAAAGAATTCAATGTTAGAGACTAAGTCCTCATAAAGCTTCTTCTAGAGCAAATTAAGGAACAAGGATAGAAGACTAATTCAGAAATACATTGGTCCAGTTCCTATTGTTTTGAAGATTGGAAGAGTTGCATATAAGATCAAGCCACCTGCATGGTTGAAGGTCTATCTAGTCTTTCACGTGAGTGTCCTAAAGCCTTAACATTTAGACATGGAAGGCCCTTCTCGCAACATATCAAAGAGGCTTCACATTAAGCTTAAGTTCAATGTTGGTTAAGTTGTTGAAGATATCCTTGCCAAGAGGACCATTAGAGACCCCATCACTGGAGAAGAATGCATAGAATACTTAGTGAAGTTGAGAGATTAGAGAAATGAAGACAATGGTTAGGAGATGGAAGATGATATCACACCAATATTAGAAACAATGTCAACAACACCAACCAGAAGACCTCCATTAATGGGTCAGAGCTTCAATGCACATTGATGAGGATGTCAATAGATTTAAGTGGGGGAGGGTGTTAGGATCACATCCATTATAACACTATATACATACTATATCATAGGGGTTGGGTTCTCTTATATCTTACTTAAAATGTTAGTTTCTATTTTTTGACATGTTGTCATTTTAACAGTTTTAATGTTTCTCCCTATAGGAGTTAGAAATGCCCATTAAACTCTTTATGAGGGTGTAAGTACTTTTATGGATACAGGCTCTTACCACTTAGTTGCTCACGGGTAAGGAATTTGCTTACACGGTATTCCCTCATGCATAGACTAGTTTCTTTTACATTCAATATTAATAAAAGTGTGTAGTTATTCCTTACGATTCTTGCCCGTATCCCTTTTCTTATTGTTGCCTTTCTTACTACTCTCATGTGTTACTTACAAGTATATAGGCCAATTTAGGCCAACCAAGCAGCAAACATACTTACTTACTATTGCAAAAGTAGGATAGTAAGCATTGCACAATCTTATCGTGCTAGCAAAAGCTCATGACCGTGATAGTTGGTATTAGAGCTTTGATTATTCTAGTAGGAATGACCATGACATGCCAAGAGGACATGAACAGACGTCTCAATAAGGCAATCGATTCTTTCGCTAGGATAATGACAATATGCATAATTATAGTTTTCTTTAGTAACATTTAAATGTCATGCAATATAAGACTTTTGGCTACATTTCTACTTTTTGGTAACGTATATGTTTTAGATGTTACATACCTAATATGCAATGTATCTTTGGCAACACATATTAGCAACGTTTACTAAATGTAATGAAAACTATTTAGCAAAGTTTATTTCTTGTTAATGACATTTAATAAATGTTCCCAGTGCCTTATTTCTTGTAGTGAATTATGCGCCCTTTTATCTCATTTTTTTTAGTTACTCTAACGGTATTTAACAAAGTAAATTTAGGTAGTAATCTTAGTAATATAAAGTTTAATTAGGTATTGAAATCAACACTCGAAAAGTTAATTGCAAAATAAGCTAAAGTTTACATACTAGCACCATGTTTGGAAGAAGGAAAGAATTAGATAAAAAAGAAAGTAAGAGGAAATAATTAGGAAGAAAATGAAGGAATAAAATTAATTTTTTTAGATTGTTTGGAAAAAAAGGAAAGTTAATGAATAAATTAGGTGGAAAGTTGATTTTTTTTTTAAATTTGAAAACTTACAATTTCAAAATAGTTTTTTCTTATAAATAACAATTTATTGTAAAGAAGACATTTTTGAAGGGTAAATTAGTAATTTTTATAACTTTCCATCCTTTTCTCTCCCTTTATGGAGAGAACACATTTTTTTTTTTTTTTTTTGTGAAATCTATATATGGATTTAATTCCTTCATATTTCCTTTGTTTCGAGTAACATAAAACTAACATTTTCATTTGTCCTTTATTCTTTACTTTCTCTTTCCACTCTTCTAAGCGGTGTAAATTTAACATTAACCCTATTGATTGTTGTTATGTAAGGATAAATGCACAAGTGGATGGTCCAATAGAGCATGAGTGATCAATGGACCAACAAACTTCTCCCCTAAGATGAAGAAAAGAAGGAAGAGAAAAGTAATGAATTACTTTAAATATTTTATGCCATGCATAAATGTGAATCAATATCCTTAGGCTTTCAAATCTTGAAAATACTATCTATACCTAATTTATCACGAGTTGTCTTTTAAGCCATTTGATTGGTGTGGTTCATTCACGTTTTCTAGGCCATTTAAATCCATCAAGATCACTTGATTCATGATGGATTTGGTCTTGGCATAATTTTTTCCTTGATCATCTATTGGGGCACCTTTATTGGAGGTTTTTGCCATGGGATCCCTATTCAATAAAGTTGGGTGCTACGCTTTTCTAGGATAAGTGTTTTTTTTTTCTTTTTTCATTTAATAGTAGTTTTGTATCATTTTTATATTATGGAACTCATATAAATAATATAAATAAATATTAAAAATTTTCCTCAAGAGATTTAGAAATAAATGGAAAGTTACTTAATAAAAATAAAATTTTAAAATATTAACATGATACTCTAAGATTAAAGGACTTTTATAAG
This sequence comes from Laguncularia racemosa, assembly GCA_037954665.1. Classification (NCBI taxonomy): domain Eukaryota; kingdom Viridiplantae; phylum Streptophyta; class Magnoliopsida; order Myrtales; family Combretaceae; genus Laguncularia; species Laguncularia racemosa. The sequence continues at coordinate 3,012,388 of JBBMOL010000040.1, forward strand.
GTCTTACTAATAATGATCAACTTATGCATAGAGCAGCCCTAGGTAAGATGGCATTACATGGTGGGCTCCATTAGGGAGGCAGGTAACATGGGCAGCAGCGGAGGGTTGATAGTGAGTCTCGACCCTCGCGGTTAAAGTCACTTTAAAAGCTGAAAAGCTTTCGGACCTATAGTCACTATTAGCACTCACCCCATGAGAGAGATAGAGAAAAAAAAAAGAAAAGAAAAGGCTAAGCTAAAGCAATAGCGTACCATGTTCACAGGGACAGAAAACTATGCATTTACGTTAAGTCCTAAAGTCCTAGAGTCTGTTCTAAAGCAGCTCTATCTAGATCGAAGAATCCAACACAGTTGCAGCACTGAAACCCACGAGATCCGGTGTAAAGTAAAGCCGCGTTAGGTGAGAAGTCCATAGTTTGGTTCAACAACCGATAGGATGGATACAAATCCCACAAACCCTTCTCATAATATAGAATCGATTTCGCAAAAATCGGTCATAAACTATATGATATGATATGTGATAAATATTTATTTTGAATATTAAACTTATTCTAAGTGTTGAAAAATTTATTAATAATCACATATATAATAGTTTACAATTAGGTTTTTATAGGTGAGTCCAGGATAAAATTTTCATGATATTATTACTGAATCAATGGCCAAGGGCTGCAGCTTTTTTTGAAGTACCATGATGTAAAACGCTTGCATAGAGGTTTCTATTTCAACAATGATGGGAATGAATACTTGGTCAAACGGGGGCTATTTGTAGGGTCATTTAAAGTAGGATCAACAGCCATCAAATGGGGTCCGTGCGTGCTTTTAGATTTTAGAACTTTCCTAGACAAGGACTGTCCAAGTCATGGTTATGGATTGTAGCAATAATTTCATGTTATTTTCTTCCACCAAGATCAATGGATCTGCAAATCAGGGAGAGAAAAATGCTTTTGAGTTTTGACCAACTATTGAAATTCTAAGATCCTAGGGGACCCAAAATCCTTCGTTTAATTCTAGAGAAAAAATTAAAGTCACGACACCTTGTAATGCTTTTTGAAGCTTTTAGTACAATTTAATGAAGACTAAAGTGCAATTTTTATGATTCATGCTTGGCCATTGTGAACCTTTCTTGATTCTTTTCCTGCGTGAGAAGATTTAAAATATAAGGAAATCTTAGGACCCCCACAAGATAAGGCTTACATATTTAATATAACAGGTATCATGCTTTTGTTTCGATTCCCACTGGAACCACCTTTTGGAAGAAAAAAATAAAATGGAAAAGATTTATTAAAACTTATATGTTCTTTGATTATTATTATTATTATCTATTTATTGTCGTGGCTGATTATATTGCATGAATTAATAAGTGATAAATTGCATCAAAAGTAAAAAGTAGATGGTTTTCAAAATCTTTTGTCATGTGTTAGAGCATATTTACTTCTAGTACTTGGTCTAAAAACCTAAGATAAGAGATTAAGAACCTTCATAAGGAATAAAAAATAGGATCCTTGAACCGATTATCTGCAAGAACAGATTTTTGGTAATTGATCTTTAATTTAGATTTCAGAAAGAAAACTGAGGACATGTTTCAGTAGCCATTCATTGTAGCGTTAATTTTTTTTTTTTCCTTATTTCATCCCAGTTTTTCATTTTATATTGTTTGAGTATACTAAAATAATCTCATAAAATTATTAAAAGTATTGGTATAATAATATTATAATATAGGGTTCACAAATATGATAGAAAATGCTAATGAACCCGTTTTAAGAACTTCAGTGATAAAAATATGAAAAGGTTTCTAAACAGGAGATTTTTAAAGTGTTCTTTACTGCGTATCAATACATATGATGAATCTTAGAGGCTACTTACAACGGTATCAGTGTAGCTCCAATATATGAGTGCCAAACGTGGTCTAGTTATGATCTTTATAGTAGAATCTGGACCAACTTGGCTGGTAAAACTCTGTTTAACCTTAACAAGCCGTGAAAACGGGTCTCGAAACAGCAAAAATTCAAAATAATGCCCAAAAATGATTGCTAGAAAAGTAGAAAACTAAATGAAAAAAAAAAAAAAAAGGCTCTTTTGTTTTGAATTTGCTAGTACTAACATATATCTCTTATGAGTCAAGACCATTGTACTACAGTGGCATAATCATCAATTCTTCAACTAGATGGATCATATTCGATTTTTTCTCCCTTAAAGTCATAATATAATAATAGTTGATAAATAAATATATCTCTCAAACAAAAAAATTTGATCTAATTATTTTTCTAACAGAAGAATATGAACTATCTTGAGGTAAAAAAATTAAATATATCTAACAAATTCAGGTTTATATACAAATGCATAAGGTGGTATCTTGACATGCCTTACTTTCTTACCTCAAGAGAGAAAATTCAAGGCAAAACTAGAAAAGTCAATGGACAATGGATATATTTGAATATTTGATCCAATTATGGATTTAGCCACACTTAGTATCCATATAAGTAATGTTATATATTTCATTATATGTTTTAATTAGAGTGAGTATATCCAAGTTTCAAATTATTTGAACTTACAAATTTAGTGCAATTTAATGTTTCATATCCTACGTAAAGTTATAATTTAATACTTTTATTGATCCCACATCCATCTTGATTCAATCCCTTTTTAACTTTCTTTTCCATTTTCCACTCAACCTTGGCTAGGTGTGACAACACTGATTCCGACCACTATCAGACAAACACCATCATGAATTACCCATCGGATCAAATTGCTAATCTTATTCCTAATGAAGAAAGCAAATCCACCTCTATAGAGAAAATTCACCAATCAATCACACGACCATATCTGAAGAGGTGATCTCAAAGCCCCTCTGTTTGTAACCTAGTGGAGAGGAGAATCAAAAATACTGAAGAGAGCAGTATAAAATCAACAGCATAGATAAGCTACACGTGTGTGGGCCACTTATCACTTTCACTTAGGAACCTACAGACTGACATAATATCATGTCACATGATAATATACGAGTGTGTCAATGCATATTTGGACCCTTGTAATGGTGTAAAAAGTTACATTAGTTGCCATCATTATGAAAGGGCGACAACAACATGCTTCCATACATATTTTCCCGGAAACTGGAATCCCACTTTGGTTCGGTTATTATGTCTTTAATTTTTTTATCTTTAGAACGTGCTGGTGTTGGCTCTCTACAAACAATGGTTTCTATTATCTTATTAATTAAATTAAGGATAAAATAAATAAACCAAATACTAGAGGACAATGGAAGTAAAATCTAAAACAAATAGGAGGCCCTAGGATCGATTCCATAGAAGGTTGACCATAAACGATGCACCTTTGCTTCGACTGAACAAGCGAATTCAATCGTTTCGTTTCGATTTCATGACTTATAGGCGTTTCTTTATTTTATTTTATTTTATATATAAACTTTGATATTATTAAATATCATATACAATTAAATATTTGCTTACCAATATTACTACCTTTATCATTCGCAAAAGATATATTAATCAATGATTGCAACATATATAAAAAATAATATAAAGACATTCTATGTCAAAGTTTAATTACTAATTGAGTATGATATTTAATCGTGATTTTACTTGGTTCAACTAGACTTACCAAACAAAAATCCAATATATGCTTTGATTCTTTTTATCCCAAATTAGAAAGTAGAGTTCATATTAGAAACTTTTTCAAACCATATAACACTAAGTTGGTTTGATTCAACTTGCTAATTAAAACCAAGCATACCTAGAATAGTTAATATATTATATATAGGCTCTTGGTTTACACTAAAAAGGCATGCTTAGATTTTAATTTTAAGGTTTTCAAAGATAAAGAGATTATGATATTTATTGTTTTCTAAATCGATGTAGGTGTGGCATAGTCCAAACTTCACTAGAATATGTATGGATATAAAATTCAATTTGGGGTTTAGTAAAATTGGGTTTATAGTGGTGAGAAGATATGCATAAGAAGTTAATTAGGTACTCAAAGGTAAGATGATTTTTTCTAACCTTAACGATTTAAAATCATATTTAATTGAAAAAAAGAGCACATTTATAACCCTTAAAATATAAACACCATTAGAAATACAAAACCGTCATTCTTAAATTGAAATCCTAACCGTAGTCTTCTACTACTAGGGACTTAATTGACATTCTAATGGCATACCTAATGTCCTAACTTTGCCATCACCAGCAATGTGACATATTATGAAATCTAAACATGACTCATTAAGGCGAAATGCCAACCACCTATAGCATTAGCATCTCAATTAATGAATCGAAAATGAGAAAGCAATATTATGTGTGAAGACTAGGCACATACATCACCCTATATATAAGAAATCTCCTTAGGTGACCTATTCCTTAATCTTTCAACACCTATAATGGAATCCAAAGGTTTAGGCTACAAAGGTGTGAAGCTAGTAGTAAATCTTGAGTTTATATAGAAACCAAGAGAACCTACTTAGAAGAGTTTACGACGAAGATGGCAGATTTTGGGAATTATATTTGATAAAAAATGTAGCAAGATGCCTACTTAAAATGAAAGAAGAAGAGAATAATGATAATGATGATGATGAAAAAATGATTCTTGAAATATTCAAAAGTTTTCACATGGGCCCTTTAGGGAGGGCAAACCTATTGGTAAGCCAAGCCATTTGCAATAACAATTTGATTTGGTTCACTTTGGCTTGTTTATCCATCTCTACGTGAAAGTTAAATTGATTATAACATTTATCATAACATTATTGGTGGGCCCAAATTCACCTATTACATGTCCATGTTGAAATTACATGTAAAAAAATTCATTTCTTTTAATTATAGCGCATGCTACAATAGTCATTGATTAATTTTGCATTTACAATATATTTTATTTGTTTGAATTGTTAATGATAAGATATGAAATATTACTAAAATGTTTATGCATGTAAAAGTAATCACTAAATGCTAAGGGTAAGTATGGTTTGACTCTTGGACCAAATCAAACTATATATTGCAGTCAATTTTTTTTCCTAAATCAAACTTAATCATACAGTTTAATTTATAATTTTTTCAAACATAGAAAAAAATGGTTAGGTCCGATTCAGTACACGGTTCAAACAATTATTATATGTGTTGTTAATTGTATATATATAAGTCAGTAAGTTATGGAAAATTATACTGAACATAAAAAAGATATAATTTATTATCATTTCTTTGATATAACTCACCATATTCAATAAACATTTGATATATTTAAAGAGATTTGATTGTCTCTATTTAGCTTCTTTTCGTTTTTATGTCAATCAATAAATAAAAATACAAAATAAAAAAAAAGTAATGAGTCACTTCTTGAAAACCAAATAAGATGATGAATTGAATAAGAAACATGGAGTCCTCTTTTTTTGTTATACATTTTCTATGCTTTCACCACCATTTTTTTTTTCTACTCACAATTTGGTTTGATTTGAAATGGTTCAGTTCAATTCGAAATTATTCGATTTGATTCATATTTTTTTTTTAACTCAGGAGAAAATGGTTCAGTCTAATTCATAATATTTTCAAACCTAGAAAAATGGTTTTAACCTAATTTATTGTTTGATTCAATTCAATTTGGTTTGGTTCATGGTTCAATCTTTTTTTTTTCTCCAACCCTACTAAATACTGCATAAAGTAAAAAGGACTCGTGTTAAAATGGCCATGTATAGAAAGTAATTTTCTTTTATTTAATGCCCTAAAGCTCATTTTTTACATTTACAAGATATTTTATTTAATGTATGTAGTATAATAAAATGACTCATAAATGTGAAAGTATGAAATTCATAGTAGATGTCAAAAGTTTTTAATTGGAGTCATAGAGAGGCTTCGTAATATGATATTTTCAATTTAGTTGTTCCACTTGTAAAAGGTGTGATCCAATGTGTTAAAGAATATATGTAACAACTAGAACTCCATATATCAAAATACTATCCACTTTGGTATGGTATATCTTATGGTTTTATTTTTAGTGACAATTGCTTCTTGAAAGTTCACACAATCTGAGTGTATTGCTCACAAAGCATGTTTCACCCTATAGTTTTAATGAACTACAAGCAACTACACTAAAAAGGTGCCTCGATATTTTAAAGTTTCATCACATTTTATTTGAAAAATATCATAATTCTTATCTCCCCCCCAACTACTCTCATTGCACTTGTCATGACCAAACACCATGTCCGTTTTGGTATGGTACATCTTATGATTTTGTCATTTCTACCAATTGTATTATAGGAAATCACTTGTCTTAGAAGTGCTCTTGATTGAGCATGCTTGACCTTGAAGTCCAAACTGTTACACCAAAAAAATATCTCGACGATTAGAGTTTCATCACAATCTATTTAACAAATGTCACGATTTATAGTTTTTTTTTATTATGTAATTTTAATAAATCTATCAACATATTAGTTAATAAAACCTAACATTTTTTTAATGACTACCATGGCCCCCTTTGTGTTCTTGTTGGATCCATCAATGCATTTAGTAATTTTAGATTGTGGTTACTATATTGATAAGTAGACATTCAGTTATATATAATACTTAACAATATAAAAAAAATTAGGTATAATATTAAAAAAGACCTAAAATCCAAAAAATGATTATCACAACATTCTTAAATCTTTTAAGGCTAAAGTTCATGGAACATTCTTTGACTTCCAAACATCTTATCCATATGGCACACCTTACAACTTTTGTTTTAGTTTGTTATTCTTTTATAATGTCCTACTTTCATTACTCTCTTATCACAATCAAAATTTCCTTAATATTTGTATTACTTTTCTATAGATGTTAAATTCATGTGTTATATATACATTACTTTAGAGGAATGTGGACTTTTCAACTACATACCACTTATTTCCAATGTATTTTATACTTAGAAAAAACTATAAATTTAGTTTTTAATATTTAATATTTTTTCAATTTGAATCCTTAATATTTATTTTCTTATATTTAAATCCTTGATGTTTTTCATAATGGGACTTTTATTAGGTTCATCAAAAAAAAAAAAAAATCCAATCTTGACATGTATTAGCTTTTGATTGATCCACAATAATTAATTTGGTGAAATAATATTATTATATACATTAAATTAAATAATATGATAAAAAAACAAAATTTAAAAGGAAAAGGCAAAAAAATTAGAAAAAATTTTGCAAACCCTTAGTGGCATTAGTCGACAACTCTAAGGTTAAGAAGGTAACTAGCCACAGGTCGCACAACTCGAAGGTGGTGGTTAACCACCCTTTAACCTTGAGGCGATCCACTATGGCTCCCAAACGTGTGGTGGGTCACAAATCACCACTATAGATAAGTTATGCAACTTACTAACCAATTGGGTTTTGACTCGAAATTCCTTCTTTCTATTATTTTCAAAAGTAGTGATCATGCCACCCATCACCTATATAGGGGTTTTACCCTATGGATTTGGGGTAGCCAATAAAGGCCTTTAAAGGTTTGTAATTTTCTATATTTTTCCCTTTTTTTTTCTTTCAATTAAGTTAATTTTTTACTATATTTTAGATTTAATATATTAAATAATATTATTTTATTAAAATGGGCCTATTAAAAGTTGAAATGCATCAAGAGGTTATATATTTTTTTAACAAACTTGACAAAAGTCTTCTTTAGGAAATGATAGAAAACATTAACAATTAAAATAGACAAACAAAAGGCCAAGAACTCAAATAGTAAAATAGTTAAAAGTAAAGGGTTAAAATATTATAAATATTTTACCTTCATATTATAAATATTTATGATATCCCATGTTTCTTAATTTAATTTATATATCTTTTTCCATGCTTTCTTTTCCCCTTTTGTAATTGATCTTTTAAGTAAAATCATAAATGCACCCCCAAATATATTGATTAGTTTTAGATAAGCCCTTAAATTTCCAATGTGCAACTCATTTCTTTATAATTTTAAAAATATGAGTATACTCTTTAAAACAGTGCTAAAACCCTAAAGCATTGTTATTTATGTAATGCAAACAGGAAGATTTTATTTTTTAAAGAAAATCTAGATATGATTTTTTTATTATTATTATCTTATACATAAATAGATTTAGTTTCATATTTTTATTATTTCAAGTATCTTATTTATAGCAAACCTTTTAGTTTTTTGGGGGGGTTAATTTCTTTATTTATTTTAGTTTATTTTCATTTCTCGTTGAATTGTAACAACAAATTTAATCTAGTTGTGTAAGACTGCTAAACATTAGAGGTAGGCATGATTTAGTTTTTTTTTTCCTTCCTAAATCAAACTTAATCATACAGTTTGGTTAATAATTTTTTCGAACCTAAAAAAATTGGTTTGATCCTGTTCGTTTCATGATTCGAATTGTTTTTATATGTGTTATTATTATTTTTTCTATTTATAAGTTAATAAGTCATGAAAAATTATACTTGATATAAAAAATATTAATTTATTATCATTTCTCCAATATTACTCACAATCTTTAATATTTATTTGATATATTTAAGAAGATTTTATTATCTTTTTCAAGATAATTATGAATTCTAAATCAGTCAATAAGCAAAAATACAAAAGAAAAAAGTAATTTGTTAGTTAATAAAAACTAAAAAAAAAAGGATGAATTGAATATATAATATGAAATCCTCTTTTTTAGTCATACAGTTTTAGATTTTTACTATCATTTTCTTTTCCTTTACTTTTTACGGTTCGGTTTGCATAATTTTTTAAACCTAAAAAAAAAAAAGGTTTGGTTTGGTTTAGTTCATAATTTTTTTTAATATAAAAAAAATGGTTTGAACCTAATTTATGCTTTAGTTTGGTTTGTAGTTCAACCAGTTTTTTTAAGGCCTATTAGACATATCCTTTTTAAGTTTACTATTTTTTTTGAAAAGAAAAAGAAAAAGAAAAAACATATCTTATTGATTTCTCAACATATCCAAATAATTACTGTTCAGATTTTTTTCCCCCACTGAATTCCACGCTTTTCCGTACTTTTTTTATATTACTTATTTTCAAAATTAATAAAAAAATAAAATTATATTTTTAAAGTTTAATATGTCTATCTACATCGAACAAAAAATTAAGAGACATTTTTACAATTATCCCAATCTTTTATGTACAAGCAGCACGGATTCCTCTAAAAGGATGTAATATAGGAATGACGCATCGATAGTCTTGGAACGGTGTTTCCGAAGTTTCCTAAGTTTTGAGGCTTTTTTGGAATTGTTCAAACTATTTTGGGTGATTTAAGCGCTCTTGCGGTTTTCTTTTAATTATTGTTCATTTTTGTTTATTTTCTTACTTAAAAACCAAATCCTAGTGTTATTAAAAAAAAAAAGAAAAAGAAAAACATTTACGTGTGTAGAAGAGTAATTAAATGTGTAATATAATTCATATGGGCAAAATATATTGACCATTATAAAAATTTTCAAAATTACAACCATCCGAGTCATGAATGAATCAAAATTATAGGACCGAGACCAACCAGCTCTAAACAACATTCAATTCCTATGGATTGGGCTCACCGGTGGTGGCTTAGGGGTTTGGATAGTGGTTGTTTGGGGGTTTGCTCTGGTGGTTCTTCGGTGGCATGGATAAGGCGATTGTTACAGCGTGAAGAGGCTCTAGGCCGTAGGTATTAGGTCTTTTAACTTTTTGAAGTCTATTCTCCATCTATTCCTACATATGTATAATGTCAATTAAATAAAATATTAGTCTATTACTTATCTATTTGATACATTCTATTATTACCCTGTTACATTTGACCAAGTCATTGTACTATTTACATTTGCCATGCAAGTGTGCATAACCCCTATATCTTACCAATTAAAGCTGTTAGATAATTGCAGTTGGCTCTTTCGCGTTTGGGTACCTGAAAAATACTGCCCAATATCCATCGCGACACGGAATGCAAAGCAAAATCACTCAACTGGATCCGACATAAGGCCCAGTCCCAATGTGGCCAGTTCGTAGTCATTCGCATGCAGGGAGATACTGGACAACGTTAGAATGAACAGTATATTAAGCCTCTGCCATTCATTAATTCATTGTTGACATATAAATATACACTGGTTACTGAATCCCGGCTTCCCTAGTTTTATCAATTATCATGGATCATGACTTCATAGTTTTTTTTTTTTTTTCTTTCCTTTATAAAATGTAATTTATGGTAGAAACTCGATTAATAAAATTAACGAAATTCGTTGCAATAGATTGTTGTGGGTTATATCTAATTTGTGGTTGTACTATTTTATCAATTATATAACTTGTTGATTAAATTACAGATTGGAATTTCAGAACGAATCTTCATGAGATGGCTTTAAACCACCTAATGGCAACATCTTTGGTCACCAATAAGTTTGACTAGGCGTATTTATTTATTGATTTGCTATGATGAAAGATACTATTTGTCTAAGAGAGGCATGACATAATTGATACATAATATGAGTGAGCATGTCTGGGCATGTATTTGATGTAGGGGGAAAAAAAAAAGGTGTCGTCGTCCAAAAGAAAAAGAATGAAAGTTCGACATTAGTATCACATATTCTTAAATATGTAATTAAGATTACAGCTTATCAATTGTCTAATAAGGGCACTTTGGATTTCAACTACAAATTAGCTCATTAAGGTTTCCACTTATTAATCATCTAATGATGATTCTTAGATTTGAATTCATATCTACTTAAGGTTCTTGATTCTTATTCCGCATGAATCTTAATTCAAAATTTCACAGACTTTTCTATAGACCTTTAAAGTTTGGTTTTAATCCGTTATCTTAAGTGATTTTAGACTAAAAATTCATAACTCAATGCTTATAATCAATTTTTCTATTATTAAATATTTATTATTCTAATTCTATTAGTTTTAGATTTTTTTTTTAAGGCTTTATCTTGAATGTTAAAGACCAAAATCTAAAAATTTTAACTTTTATATGAGCTTAGATTATTATGAACTACATGTTTTATTCTAAGATAAGGGTAAGAAGAAAATACTTATCTAATTATGAGTGCTTTTGTCAATTCTCTCTCCTTATCACATTGCTATAATGACTTGTGAGGGGAGTGTGAATAGAGTCGGGAATGTGGGGCGGTCCACCCCACATAACTTGCATTTTTTTTTTTTTTTTGCAAGTTGGGCTAGAAAAATCAAGCTTGCATAAAATTATGGGCTTTTTGACCCACCCCACATGACTTGCGGGCCAACTCGATGTGGGGTGGTTAGCCTGCATTAGCCTATAGAATTATTTTAAAAAAATGATAGTGTGTTCCTCCTATAGTTTCGATTGGTTGAGTGTTGATTATAGATTTAGAAGTTACAAATTACAATTTACAAAATAAATTAAAAAAAAAATCTCCTCTACTCTATTTGACTATAAGTCCTCTTCCTCTCTACTCTCCTCTATCCTCTCCTCAATCCTCTACCATGACCCATGAGTCTTCACTTCTTCTTTCACACAAACCATAGTCAGAACTCATAATGACAAGTCAAACTCCCACTCCTACTCCGGTTTCCTACTCCTAGCTCCAATGCTCCCACTTACCACTCTAGTCTCCTACTTCAATTTGACGCCTACTCCCAATAATAGCCTCCTAAGTCCTAACTCCAAGTTCCAATGCTCCTAATGAGAAAGGTGAAATAAACTCCAGTCTCAAGAAGTTGCACTTTTTTTTTAATAAATTTAGTGAGTTGATGTACTAAGCATGGGTTGGTTGCCTATGAGAGATGTTAGTTGCTCATCAAAGTTGATCTATTGCATACTCCTATTGCATTTAACCTCGTATGACATTAGATGATAATGATAACACTTGGTTGAGGGCAGAGAAAGAGAGAGAATGAAATACATGCTCTTTGGTGTTCTATTTTACATGTTTGTGGCCAGGGGAAACTTACTTTTAGTAAATCCCTCTATTAAATTAATTGATCTTAAAGCTTTGAAACAAGGATTGGCTCTTTGGGTACAATTGAAATTTTGTCAAGATTGATAACGCATTGCACTCTTTGTTAACTTTAAATTAGGTTACAGAGAAGATCGCATTTAGATATATAATTTTCAAAAAAAAAAAAAAAAAACTTATTGTGGTTTTGTGGGTTGGTAGGTTAGCCTAACTTACTCACCTTACTCAGGCTAGCCAGCTAATAAGTGCTCAATTAGATAGATGGATATATATATATATATAAAGTGAAATTTAATGTACTTTTCCTTGATTTTGGCATTTTTTAATAAATTTGAATTTTAATTGAGTAATATTTTGATTTTAGGGTTTTGATGAAAAATTGAATGAAAAACAAAGAAAATGAATCAAATTTTACTTAATTTAGAGCTAAATAGAAAAGTTTTGAAGTTTTGAAGCTAGACATGGCTTAAACATGACTATGTTCATAATGTATTAATGTTAAAGATTCACATAAAGTTACACATGGGCTAGACACGACCATGTTTGTTGGTCATGTATCTTTCTAAGCTAATTGATTTAGACATGACCATATTTAGGTCGTGTTTGCTACAATGTCCTATTTTACATAATTATAATTGGTGAATTGGACATGACCTAAAGTACGACCATGTTGGACAGTGTGTTGGCCTAAAACACAATGTTTTTAACGCTCATTAAATAAATAGAAGAGGACTTGACCAAAAAAGAGATAGACATTTTTTCTAAGTTAGCCTAAGGCTTTTAGAGAGAGACAAGATTGATACTTTTCTACACTTCAAGAAATTAGGTTTTTTCTTAGTTTTAATTGATTTCCTTGATGACAAATGTTTATACATCATTGAAAAATTTGGTTTTCAATATGATTAGTGCTTAATTTTCCTTAGTATCTAGACTTATGGAACCTATGTTTATTATGTGACTAGAATTTTTATTATTCGATAAATTCTTATATTTCTTGATTCATGCATGTGTTCTTAATGTTTAATTAGATTAATATTTTTAGAGTATTATTTTATCTATTTGATATTATAAATTAAGATTGAGAAATCTAATGTATAATTAAATCTAGCATGTTTAAAGAGAATTAATATAATTTTAGAGATAAATTATATAATTCTTTCAAATTTATTGAAATTGTTTACAAGAATTTATTGTTTTTAATGCGTTATTTGAATTATATTTATTGTGAAGAGATTCAAATAGGTAATTTTAAGATTAGGGATTGATAAGCTTGAAAAAGCTATTAAACTAAATTAAAAATTCCCCTGATAAATGAAATTTAAGAAGGATTGAGCAATTTTTGTTAATGTCACATAATAATTCATAAGGGAAATAAAGTCTAAATACTAGTTTTACCATTTTGAAGTTAATTCTAATTTGTTTTTCTTTTCTGTCTTCAATAAAATCTTAGTTCTTTAGTTAATATTCAGTTATAAGTTTTAGATTATTAATCTTTATAATTTACTAGCTAGATAATATGGTATAGGTTAGTATTAGTACTTGTAATCCTTGTGGGATGATATTTGTATTTAATACACTATATTACAAAATTTGATAGGTACACTTACCTTCCACCAATTTTTTGCCACTGTTGTAGGGGATTTTGATATTAAAAATGCTAATGACTTTATTAATTTAACCATTTTTTTTGTTTCTTGTTTAATTTATTTATTTATTTGAATGCATGATTAAAAATACACCATTAGACATGCTAATTTTTTATTCGAAATTGAAAGGATAGCTAAGTGATTACAAAAAATAGTGGGGAAACTAAATCAAAGGTCTTCTCTCATAATAAAGGAAGAAGAGGAAGAGGACAAGTTAGAAATCCTGGGTGACAAAAACTAGAACCAATAGCGGACTATGTCCAATTACTTTAAACTCTCTTTAGTTGGAGCCAACTTGAGTATCGCCAAGCTACCTGTTGCTATCAACAACTTTCAAATTTAACCTCATATTATACAAATGGTGCAACAGTTTGTCTAGTTTGATGGATTACAAGATGAGGATCCTAATGCTCACATATCTAACTTCTTGGAGATTTGTGACATCTTTAAGATCAATAGGGCTTTGGATGATGTGATTAAATTGCGACTCTTGTCCTTCTTGCTAAGAGGTCGAGCAAAACAATGGCTGAATTCACTACCAAGTGGGCCTATCACTATTTAGGATGATATGACTCAAAAGTTTCTTGGAAAATACTTTCCACTTGCTAAAACTGCCAAACTTCAGAAGGACATATCATTCTATGCTCAATTAGAGGCCGAGACCTTATATGACACTTAGGAGAGATATAAGAAGTTATTGAGGAGATGCCCATATTATGGCCTACTCCTTTAGATGCAAATTAAAACTTTCCACAATTGTTTGAATCTATCAACCAGGTAAATGATAGATGTCACTATTGGAGGGACATTTAACACTAAAACACTCAAAGAGGTTCAATCCTTGATTGAGCACATAGCTATTAACAGCTTTCAATGGGAAGGTGCTAGGTTTAGGAATAGAGTAGCGGGCATCTAAGAGTTAGATGCAATAACAACTTTAGCCAATAAAGTTAATACCATTAGTAGAAAGTTGGATGAACTTTTTGTCAATCACAAGTGCAACTTAGGAAAAGTCAATGTAGAGGGTTAATGAGAACAAAAAGACTATTTAGGAAACCTCTCTAGGCTACAAAGTAACCCCTATAGTAACACCTACAATCCAAGATGGAGAAATTATCTGCATTTCTCTTTGAGTAAGCAGAATCAAAATCAATAGAGGATGGGTTTACCTCTACCAGGAATCTAGTGACACTTACCACAAGAGAATCAGGTTTGAAAAACTTTTAACTAAATATATTCAAACTAATAAGGTTAGATTGCAGAATACATAAACTTCTCTACAAAATCAAGAAGCCCCCATTCGTAACTTGGAAAATTAAGTGGGATAACTTGCTAAGATGATGGTTGAGAGACAACGAGGGATACTACTAGGAAACACTAAGACTAATCCTATAGAGCATGTGAAAGTAGTAACCCTTAGATGTGGAAAGGAGTTATATGTTAAACAGGAAACTATAAAAGGGTCAATAAGGAACGAAGAGGAGGTTAAGGAAAAAGAAAGTAAGGAGCTACTAAAAGTGAAGGAATATAGACCACTCATGCCTTATCTTGAACACTTGAAGAAGGACCACTAAAACGAACAATTTAATAAATTCCTTGAAATTTTTAAGTAGTTACATATTAACTTACCCTTTGTTGATGCTCTATTATAGATGCCTAAGTATGCTAAGTACTTCAAGAATTACTCTCGAATAAGAGAAAGCTGGGAGAGATATCAACTACAACATTAAATGAAGAATGCTTGATGCTGATGCAAAATGCGTTGCCACTAGAATTGAAGGATCCAAGGAGTTTTACTCTACCCTGTCTTATTGGAAATTTATCAATAAATGGAGCTTTAGCTAATCTAGACACAACTATAAATTTAATACTATATCATATGTTTAAAAAGTTAGGATTAGGGAACCCTAAACCAACACATATGAGCATTCAATTAGTTGATAGATCTGTTAAGTAACCTATCAGCATTATTGAAGATGTGTTGGTTAAGGTAGGTGCATTCATTTTTTCAATGGATTTTGTAATCTTAGATATAGAGGACATTGAAGCAACACTAATTTTAGGTCGCCTATTCCTAGCTACTTCTAGAGCAGTTATAGATGTAGGAAATCAAACATTAACTTTAAAAGTTGGGAATGAAGAGAGAACCTTCAAAATGCTTGACACAATTCAACAACTCCCTAAAAGTAACAATACTTGTTATTTCCTAAATGCATCTAAGTTACCCGGTTCCACTTATGTGTAGGATGACATTTATATAAAACCAATTAAGCAACGTCTCATTCATGGCAAGCAAGAGGGTTTGGATAACTTTACACAATTTAAGTGCCAAAATTTTCATGGTTGTCTACTTGACTAGAAAAAGATAAGTGTGTTGAGCTAATGATATTAAACAAAAGTACTTCTTAGTAGGCAACCCAAGTTTAGTTTTCCAATTGAGTTTTCCTTAGTTTATTTTAATTTAATTGGATTTATTTTCATTTTTTTAACACCTAGTTATATATATATATAAAAAGCAAGCCAATTGTTTTTTGTGAGCTTGACACGACCATTGAACATAGTTATGTCAAATATATGCCGTTCTTTAGAGGTAATATGACCATTAGACACGATCATGTTACAGTCATGTCAAAACATCTGAAGAATGCAAAACTTCCTTGAGAGTTACATGACCTTTAGACACGACCATGTCTAAGGTTGTGTTAGCTATGCCTTGTTTTAACTTTTCTGAGAGATACATAGTCTTTAGACACGACTGTGTTGACCTTAAAATATTTATTTTAATGTTTTGGGCATTAACATGAGAAGATGAAGAGATTCTAATTCTAATTATAGTGACTAATTTCTTTGTTTTCTTTCATATACCAATGACTTATATGACTTGCTAAACTAGACTTCAATCGTTTTTTCTTTCTTTCTTTCTTTCTTTTTTTTTGGTTTCTTTTCTTTTAGTTATTGTTTTAGCTTTCTGTTCCTTTTTACATTTTTAGAGCCTTTACATGTTTAGAGCGTTCAAGATCAACCACTTTACACACTGAGCACATTTTGTAATGGAAAAAATGCCATATTTAAGAGAGTACTAGTTCTTTTCCCCACAACCTTCCTCAATTTTTTTTCTTTGATTCTTATTTTGTTAATTTTTCTTTTTAGTTATACATTGAGGACAATGTATGATTTTAAGTGTGGGAAATGGGGTTATAAAATTTGTGGTTATTTAAGAAATCAAATTTGTTTATTTAATTTAGAAATCATCAAATTAACTTGGAAGTTGGTATAAAACAACTCTTTATCTAGTATAGAACACTTGATCAAAGTTTTGAACTTAAAGATTTAAAAAATTAAATAACATCAACTAGATAAGAATTAATCATGGATTTCTTTTGATCTTATTTTGATGTATACTTTTCCCCTTTAATATTTGTAGATTACTATAATCCTCAATAAGTAAATAGTTGATACTTTTTCTTTAAAATTTTCTTAAAAAATCAACATAGTTTGAGTGGAAATAAATAAAAAGGATAAATAAATTAAATAAAGTTTAGTTGTGGGTCTCACTAATTTGAGTAATTAAACCTGCAAAGTGCCTCATTTGCATGAAATTACACCTATTAACTTGAGTGAAGAACTTGAGATTATCGATTAAAAGCTTGCTAAAAGGGTCAAGAGAAAAGTCCATGTTAAGGCTAAACATAAGTAATGAGCCTTATTGAATAAAGGTAGTTGATAGTTCGAAGGGGTATCTTAAAACCTAGTAGCCTAAAATAATTTAGTTTGGAATTTATTGACCAATGAAACTACCTAAAAAAAAAAAAGGCTAGAGGAATGATTAAGGGATAAGTGGGTATATTTATCTTGGATTATAGTGTTTAGTAAAAAATGAAGAAGGAGGTGTATACATTTTAGTAAAGTGTTTATGATTTCTTCTGGATTAAGGAGATATAATTCAAATTTCAAATCTTTTGTATGTTTAAAACAATTGGTTAAGTGAAAAGTATAAGAGTTATAGTTAATCTTCTTTTGAAATTGCAAGTTAATTGAGAGCTTGTTTCTTAAGCTATTATAAGGTTAAATAAGAATTATTTTGATTGATTTCTTGAATAATAGTAAATTAATTAAGTATTTCTTGTCCCATGACTCAATTTGATTAATTTGCTTGAGGACAAGTAAACACTTAAATGTGAGAAGTTTGATAAGTGCTCAATTAGATATATATAAAGTGAAATTTAACATATTTTCCCTTGATTTTTTCATTTTTTTGAAGAATTTTAATTTTCATTGGATAATATTTTGATTTTAGGGCTTTGATGGAAAATTAAATAAAAAAAAAGAAAAGGAATCAAGTTTTACCCAATTTGGAGCTAAATAGAAGAAGTTATGAAGTTTTGAAACTAAACATAACCTAGACATGACTGTGTTTAGAATGTGTTGAAGTTGAAGATTTAGAAAAAGTTACATGGGAGCTAAACATAACTACGTTCATTGGTTATGTATCTCTTTAAGCTAATTGATTTAGACATGACCTATAGACAAGATCGTGTCTAGGTTGTGTCTATGCAACTTCTTATTTTACATGATTCTAATTGTCAAATTGGATATAACTTGAAGCACGATCGTGTTAGGCAGTGTATTAGCCTTAAAAAAAAAGTTTTTTATACTTATTATATAAATAGAAGAGGACTCGACTAGAAAAGAGATAGACATTTTTTCTAAGTTGGTCTAGGGTTTTTAGATATAGACAAGATGACTACTTTTCTACACCAAGAAATTAGGATTTTTCTTGGTTTTAATTGATTTTGTTGATGATGAAAGTTTATACATCATTGAAAAATTTGGTTTTTAATATGATTAATACTTAATTTTTCTTTGTATCTAGATTTGTGAAACTTAAGTTTATTATGTGATTAGAATTTTTATCATTCAATGAATTCTTATATTTTTTTATTTATGCATGTTTTCTTGATATTTGATTAGATTAATATTTCTAGAGTATTATTTTGTCCATTTGATATTATACATTAAGATTGAGAAATCTAATGTATAATTAGATCTAGCATGTTTGTAGATAATTAATGTAATCTTAGAGATAAATTAGATCATTCTTCCGAATTTAATTAAATTGTTTACATAAATTTATTGTTTTTATTGCCGTTTTTGAATTATACTATTGTGAACATATTCAAATAGGTAATTTTAAGATTAGGGAATGATAAGCTTAAGAAAGTTATTAAACTAAATTAGAAATTCCCCCAATCAATGAAATTTAATTAGGATTTAAACAATTTTTGTTAATATCACATAATAATTCTTAGAGTAAATAAAGTTTAGATACTAGTTTTACTATCTTGAAATTAATTCTAATTTTCTTTGGTCTTTTGTCTTTCAATGAAATCTTAACTCTTTAGTTAATATTTAGTTATAAGTTTTAGATTAATCGATATCTATAATTTACCGATTAGATAATAAGATATAGGTTAATATTAAGATTCGTAATCCCTATAGGATGATATCTAAATTTAATATATTATATTACAAAATTTGATAGATACATTTGTATTCTATTGCTAGCCTGCATCAATCGGTGGGCCACCATGGATCGAAGTAGGCCGACCCATTAAGCCCACATTTCCGACACTAAAAGTAAACCTATTTATAAAATGGAATAAGAGATATCCTGCTTATCTCTAATTTTTATGGAAAGTGACTTACTATTTTTTATAGAAAGTGACTTATTTCTTAATATCTTTCATTCTTCATTGTGTCCTTTACCATTATTTTCAATCTTCCGGAACCGCAATCAATCATAGATCATTAAACCCGGTTGATCGGCCTTCTTAGCCTCTCACTGTCAACCGATGTTCGACCCCTTACTCCATTTTTCCTTCATTTTTGCCTCAATTTCAATTCGTTATGGTTTGTTGGCCTTATTATGTTAAATTTGGTTAAGTTTTATTATATTGTTCTTCTTAATTTACAGTTCGATTTTCTCCTTTTCTTAAGGTTAACTTGCTCCTATGAAATTTAATTTAATTAAGTTTTCCTTATGATGGATGTCAAAAAATTTTCATACGAGTTTGGGATTCCTGATACATGTCGTAACATCATGTTTTCTTTCAATTAATAATTTTCAAAATTTAAAATTTTACCAACATATGTATACGCATAATTTTCCTTGTGCCTTTAGAATCATAAATTTTCTAGCCAGTATAATGGTTCACTTTGACTCCAATATGAACCCATATCTTGACTTAGACCCAAGCTCAACACAACGTACTCGATCCTATGCTGACTTAGCCGAAAACTTCATTATTCTCAACATTATTATGTCCATCCTAAGATGGTCGGTTGGACCACCACCTAGGTTGATGGGTAGCCACCAATCATTCATAATAATTAAAATAAAAAAATTTATCATAAATTTTTGTTAGGTTAAAAGTCATATCACTTGTTTTTTTTTTTTTTTATATATATTTAGAAAGTGGTTAGCAATCACCACATGGGTGGCTACACCTCCATGAGTGAATAGTGGCTACCTTGGATTTTAGGGCTTTGCCGGTTACCTAAGGTCGGGGGTGGCCAACTACTACTTGTAAGGGATTGTGTGGCTCCTTATAAGCGGTGGCTAGCTGCTCCATGGTCTTAGGGTGACAAACGAAGTCCACTTAGGATTAAACCGAATTTTGTTATTTTTTTTTATATTTTTAATATTTTTATTATATTATTTAATTAAATATATTTGATAATATTATTTTAGACAAATTAGAATTTGATGTGTACCTTGACTAACAGTGATGGGTGATAATAAAATATAGGTTATGAGTTTATTAAAAGAAAAATTACTATTCAGTTGGTTGCGAAATCGCCAAAGACAAGTCTTGTTTTCATACTTTTAGTTATTCTATTATATGTTATTTATATTTATTATGTAGCACTATAATTCTAATGAGGTGTAATTTATAATTAGGTTAAAAATAATTATAACTATATTATAATATTTGGCTTATTACAAGTATATTATAAAGTACCTTTACTATATAATTCATATATATAATATGCTATACACACTAATTATTAATGCTTGTATAAATATCATTTGCTATAGTCTACATATTATTATATCATGTAATTACTTTATTATGTTATATTTTATATCATCTATAATTTTTATATAATATTAAAAATTAAGCAAAATATTATGTTTATTCACTAATATAAAATTTAATAACATAATTACATTAAATTATTATATTATTTTTTAATTATATGTAAAATAATTATACAATATAATATTGAATATCACTATTATATTTAATTATGAATAAATATTATACACTAATATAAATTTCTATTGCATATTATCTATACATATTGTCTTCTATATTAATTTAATATAATTTATTTTTGTTTATTAGGATATATGATAATTTCAATATAATATAATATCATTTTTATTTATTATATCAATCATATCTTTATATATAATTGTCATATTATATTTATATATTTATTATAGAATATAATGGTTTTAGTTTAAAGAAATATATATTCATTAATATTTATAATATTTTTATTTATATGGCCTTGGATGTGTAAGTTAGGATAAGCAGGTACAAGGTGGGTAAGGATATGAGGCTTTACTTAAACACTATCTTGTAAGGTATAGGTTCCTAAATTTTGGATTTGAAACCCATTCTATAATATTCTAAAATCATCATAGAACTTGTACTTTATAAAACTTATAAGGTATGGGGTATCTTATGAAACTTGTAAATTTTGTCTTTCTTCATATGAAAAATTTATGGAAACTTGTAGTATACTACTTAGCAAATGAGAAAGAACAAGGGAAAATAATGAAAAACTTAAAGTTGAAGAGGAAAATAAGAAAGAATAAAGGGAAAAAATGAAAAATGTATAGAGAGAAATGTAATATTAGGTTTAGCCAATTAAAATTATTAACTTATGGAGTTGAGCTCTTTTTTTTTTTTTTTTTTTAGTAAAACATTTATCAGCCATACATATATATATATATATTGTCATTTATTAATATTGTTTAATAATTTTTTATAGGATGTGTATAAGATATCTTAAATCCATATCTTATATACTTTAAAGTATAGATTTTAAAGTGGATATATAATAAAAAGACTCCATATCTATATCTTATTATGTAAAAATAGGTTTAAAAAAAATTTGTATTTAAAACATATTTTATGACCCTTAATAGATATCCGAATCCTATCCGATCAAAGAATACAAATGAATACCTTATATATCAAGATTACCTACTCACCCTTAGGTATAAGCCCAATGCTCTTAATCTTCACAGTGGAAATGATGGAGATGGAAATGGCATAGTATGGTGGCAGTATAGCTTTTTTTTTTTTTAGTGATATGACTAGTTATTATATGTACAAAGTGTTTCTATACAACTGGAATAGCCATTTCACGTAAAGAATTTGATGTATATGTTTAACCCAAAAATAGATATATGAGAGAATATATATATATAACAAGTGCTCGTATAACTTGTTAACAAGTTTGGTTTTATAATGTTTTTGTATATGGTATCATGTATATAGATGTATGGTACCCAGTTGGGCTTTGGATAATATGTTCCACATTTATACTCGAGAGAGCTCTCAAGGGAATGCAACATTTTACGGTTTACGCATTACAAACAATGACCAGAAGAATTTTCAATTGATCCAGTTATGTCATAGCTGCGAGATGGAAATAATACCAAATCATATATAACCCCAAGAGATACTCCTCATCCCGGAGGTGAGATCAAAAGCTTCCAGTGCATGGACATTTCAATTAAATTGATTTAGATAAGAAATTTACAAATTTGGGAAACGAGTTGCAGTTAGTGGCAAGCCAGTGAAAGCATCAATGGCATGTTATAATAACTTCGTCGGTATAAAGGGATCAGCTACCTTAGACAGGAATCCTCTGTTTCTCTTAATACTTCCATAAGCAGTTAATATGCTGTTGATCGGGTTATAACCAAAAGCATTTTACTCATAAGTGTTGACTCAAACTTAAAAAGGAAAAACACCTGAATGGTCATAATAGCTTATGTAAACAAAGGGTTTCAATCGTATTACCAGTTCAACCAAATCTATGCGAGAGAAAGTTGCGGATTTTTATCGATGAAACAGATGTGGAGTGGAGGATAAATGCATGACACACGTGTGTTTGATTTGATGAAATATGTGAAAGACGGAATCCTAACTTATGGAGTAGAAGCCAATATTATTTTGTCTCAAAACCTTGGTTGTACCACATATAGATGAGACGTTAGGATGCTTCATCAGCCTACATAAACTGGAAGAAGTAGTTGTATTGTGCAGCAGTATACGTGAGATGTTGCATTGTCTTATCCAAGATCTAAAACATTCTTTTAAGCATAAGAATCAGGTTAGCAGATTATGAGGAAGAAAGACTAAACAACTACCATGGAAGGACCTACCAAGTTTCTTTTTTGTTTTTGAAAAAAAAGAAAGAAAGTGGCTCAAGAAAGTGATAGTTGCTTTCTTTTATGCTTGGAGACAACTGGCTATAGATGGTAGGAATCCCCCAAATGTAAAAGCTGGCTTTTAAATAGAAGAGGAAATAATTTAGTGATTTCTGATCACCTATTTGTAGGTGCTCCTTTCACTAACTTTTTGCCCAATAATACTGTAGATCAACTTCTCTTTTTACCAAATTGACGTCTTGAAACGGCCAGTGTCTGGTATTTCAGCTACAATCTCTTGCAATATGAATTATCTAACTGTGTCATCGATTCTGATTAGCTTCTTACTTGGCAAATAGTTCATCAAGTGAATGTAGTGAAACCAAGGCCTCAGTGAATTCTACACTAACTTGGATGAATCACATAAAACTTCTGTTATCCCAAAAAATGTCAGCAACTAACAAGCATCCTATTATGAGGAAAATCAAAAGAAATTGAATATTAAAATACACAAATATAAAATACAACCATAAGATAAATATCAATCATTC
This sequence comes from Laguncularia racemosa, assembly GCA_037954665.1. Lineage (NCBI taxonomy): Eukaryota > Viridiplantae > Streptophyta > Magnoliopsida > Myrtales > Combretaceae > Laguncularia > Laguncularia racemosa. Next base: position 3,035,922 of record JBBMOL010000040.1, read on the forward strand.
ATTCCATGGCTCAATACATTATCCCCAACAGGTAGTTAGAGTTAATTAGACATCTATGCATGCGCTTTGGAGAACAAAGAGGACATGGGAAATGAGCTAGAGCCAAAACTACAACAGGTTGATTATAGTTGGGGCGAATGCAATCACAAATTTTAACCTCAACCATTTGGGAAAAGTCAATAAGGATAAGGTTTATGATAACTGAGGAAGGCCGCACATTACATGCTTGACATGGCTTCGCTTTCCTTTGGACAACGGATAATGTAATCTTATGCATTGTCTAGACATGAGATGTGACCACCAACGACAGTGACAACATAAAAAAGCCTTCTGGTTTTGTTTAGATGTTCTGTACAGGCTACATATAGCACGTATAGCCGATAAAATATAGCACATAATAGTAAGAACTACAGAGCAATCATATTATAATATCCTTAAACCCCAAGATAAGGTAGCAAATAGCACAATATCCCATCCACATATAATTTAAGGTCCAATTCCGAAGAATGTTCACATTGTAGAGGCAAGCATGCAACTTCAGAAGACAACACCAAATATGCGAGTCAGCAACTGATTTGGCAAATTCAAAGGTGAGTCTCACTACATGAACAGATTGGTAAGATTAGGAAGGATAAAAGAAGAGTTTCAAAATTTGAAGTTCATTAGTAATAACATACCCAAAGAATTATTAAATTACCCGATTCACTAAAATTTACATTAGTATGAAGATAGGATGATACACACGTAAAAACAACCATGATAACTCCAATTAGAAATTACACACTAGTAGAGCACAAAAAGAAGACATAGAGCAAGAATAAACCCTCTTAAAAGAAAAACAAATATTAACACATTCTAGATCTCGCCTAACCTGTTATTTAATTATTAAATTTTTTTTCATATTAACTCTTATAACTATTACAATAGTGAAATAATGAGTTAAATGAAATCCTAAAAATTATTGATATATATAGATATCAAAACACAATCACTTGAAACCCATCAAAATAAATTACCCCAAACCCAAGTCCTCTTCTCTTCCCATTTGATGCAACAAAACAATCACCTAAGAAAAATTGAACAAAACCCGCGAAAGGATTAACACAATTACATTGATCTATATGTGATTTTTCACCCCTTCAAATTTCAAATGCTTCAATAATAATGCTTTGATTAAAAAAATCAAATAAAATAAAGAGAAAAAATCAACCTCCTTTGCCCAAATTCCCCATTAAGATTATTGCATGCTCCGACTCATTGAATCAAATTAATATCAGATATTGGAAAAAGAGTAGATTACCCTGATCCAACGGCTCGTAACGACTCTTTTCACTCATTATAAGCCGGATGCATATAATAATAATTAGACCCTCATTTTCCATCAAAGGGACACTCTCTTGCTATATGTCCATCTTCTCCACAATTATAGCACCGTCTCCCACCACCACCACCACCACCATAACCACCACCGTATCTCTGACCTCCTCTACCGCGGCCACCTCCTCCCCCTCCTCTTCCGCCATATCTTCCCCCTCCCTGATAACACTCCCGCGCCAAATGGCCCATTCTCCCGCAATTATAACAGCCACCACCACTACCACCAACACCACTGCCTCTGCCACGTTCAGCACCTCCACCGCCGTATCCACCTCCACCAAACCGGCCAAACCCGCCGCCTCTGCCCCTCCCACCACCAGGTCGGCGAGATTCCGACACTGCGATAACATCGACAGCCTTAGTACGTGAGTCCTCGGAGAACCCGATGGTGAATTCAACCGACTGACCCTCGAAGAGAGTACGGAAGCCGTCTGATTGGATGGAGGTCTGGTGGACGAAGAGATCATCGCCGCCTTCATGGGGGGAGATAAATCCGAACCCTTTCTGAGCACTGAACCACTTCACAGTCCCAGTGGATCTCCGAGTTTCCTCAGCCATGGTTACAAAAGAAAACCCCAATACAAGCTTCTAGAAGGATCCAGAAGTTACGCAAAAACAACAAGATTTGCAGGAACTACCAAAATGAAACTGAAGTTGGCATTATGTGTGCTCTCTCACCTTTGCTCTTTCTTTTTTTTTTTTTCTTTTGGAATGTGTTTCCACTTACAGAAACAAAACCTTAATCTGACACTAGACAGAATCAGCTTTTTTTTGCTCTTGCAGAGGATTGGTAGTTACAACTGTTCTAAAGGTTTTATTTATTCTATTTGAGGATAGATCTAATGTGGACCGTTGGATAGGGTTTGATCTGCGATTGGCATTACTTCTAGGGGCATTTTTTTGAGTTGAATTATCCGATTGGGTCGTATGTGGGGTTATGTTTCTCTTTCTCCACTTATTATGATTATTGCCACGTCAGCCTTCAGAATATTCGATTAAAGAAAAAGGGAAATTAAAAAGGTTTATGATAATTTATTTATGGCATAATTTTTTAGACCCCGTCAATATTTTAATCCCTCCCGAAGAGAAATTCATTTGCCAGGCAATTTTATTTTGGAATATTTACATACTCCAAAACTATTAATCGAGTATAACTACATATCTAAAATTCTAAAATATTATTATTATTATTTTGCAAAATACTATTTTGTATTTATAATTAAAAAGCTTTCAATGCCTTGCCTCTCTCACAAAGGGGACCAAAATTGATTCTATTAAAAAAAAAAGAAAGAAAAAGGACTTGCAACTGGCTTCGGTAATATAGCATAGGACAAGTTTGATAGCTTTGGCCCCCATGGAATCACGCTTTGCTAGTGGAATCGGTACTAATTAATATTTCAAGAACATACCAAAAATTATTCTTTAGAGAATCTAGCAACTTCAAAGACAGTGGATATTGAAGAAAACGAGGAAGACAAGGAGGTCACTAATCTCAATGATCTAACTGCACCTGAAGTAAAAATTGTTTCCTTCACCAAAGTCAATAAGATTGTCGTTTTGTCCCATGGAAAACACCTTAATAATTAAGGTGATGAGACCAACTTTAAGATTAAAAAAGATGGAGCATATGTTGGGAAATTTGTGGTGAGGCGGCCTAAACAATTTTAATATTATTACATTTTACATGGTCTAATTTAATAATAAAAGTAGCCCTAGCGAGTCTCTTTTTTAATCATTGAAAGGAATATGCCTAATTTCAAAGCTTCCATGGCGGTTTAGGCCCGTACACAAGAGCTTCCTTTTAAATCCCTAATGATGATTAGAAAGTTTGGAGAAGTTATTGGTCCTGTTGTGGGCTTCTATATATGTATACTATTGGGATAGAGCGATGGAAGTTTGCTTGCATATGTACCCAACTTAATCTGAGTGTTGATATATCATACCCGTTTTGGTATGAAGGCTTATCTGACTAATATAATAGTCTAAAAGAGAAATATTTATAAAAATGATGACTAGAGAAATATTAGTGGATTAATTTTTATTTTAGTTTATCACGGGATTATATTTATACACGTGTAAATAGCTATATATATAATGCTTACAACAAAATTGTAGGACTAACGATATACACTATAACAGAATTCATTTATCATTTTCCCCGTTTTCTTGCTCTCTCATCTTCAACTAGAGAACTTCACATTTATTGAGGCAATCCGTTCCTTTCATTTACTTCCGTCTGCATATTGTTTACATTCTTTTCGTCTGCACATTGTTTACAATGACACTGAATGCTTGAACGAGATTGGATTAAAGTCCAAAGAAAAAGGAAAATCTAGTAGGTTACCCCCCATAAGGGCACGGCTATGAAATGGAACAGGCAAAGCAGACACAATCAAGGAAAATCAAAAGACACGAAAATAGTTGAAGTGGCACAGTGCACCCCTAATTCTACAAGCATGTTGATTGATAAGAAAGATATACCGACCTCTTCAGGAAACGTAAAAAGAGACCGGGCTTTTATCGATACAGCAGAAGCCACAAAAAAATGGTTACAGCAGAAGCCCTAATATCACTTCTTCTTCAACAAAGTTCGCCACCTCTGAGAAACTTGAGAGAAAACACCAAAGAAATACCATAAAGCAAAAAGCTCATGAAAATGGAACCAGAATATCAAATAGAAGGGTCCCTGTAGCTCTTCCACACTAAGTTCTGCATACCTTGGCTAAAACCAGAACGCCTGAATGTAGTAGCTCCATACTGATAACTATACCGTGAGGTGGTAGATATAGGAGATAATCTTAAAGACCGAAAGTCATCACGCGCGAGCACTCAAGGACCCAGTGCCATAACTCGTTTATTGAGAGACAAATCCTGTGAGGAGACTCGAGAGTTATGATACTAAGACTGGGCAGCGAATAGAGATGGTCAAGGATGGTGTACTAGCGATGGGCACCATTATGGAAATAAAGGTAGTGTTTCGATTGTTGTATTAAACTATACAGAATAAGAAAAATAAGACAATACAATTCTTTTATATTATGTTTGGTATGAGAAATATCAATCCCAACCAGCATAACAACGGCATCATCTAGCTCATAGTTTTGTTTAAAATAGTTTTAGCTGTTTCTACTATTGTGTAATCTAGATAAACGTAGTTCTAACAACCCTACAATCATGGATGTAATCATTGTATATATTGGCAGCAAATCAATGAAAGAAATATGTAGAAAAAGCTTCCAACAGTTTTCCTTATTTGTTCTATATTTTCAATTCCTCTTTCATGGTATCAGAGCTTGATCCATATACTTGAGCTTCCATTATCTCATCCAGATCATTGCTGACACTCACATGCAACTCACGATGGCAACTGAGGACATCCTAACTATCATTTAAAACACCATAGAACCCACAAATCCACTAATCATGATCACAATTCACAACTCTATTAAACTCACCACCACAAACTATCTCTCTTGGAAAACCCAAATCAAAGCTATTCTCATCGGCTATGATCTACAAAAATTCATTGATGGCTCTCACCCCTCTCCCCCAGCCACTATCACAACCAACGACACTATTACTCTCAATCCAGCATATCAAACATGGCTACGATAAGACAAACTCTTGTTTGGAGCCCTAGTAGGCACCCTTTCAGTTAATATTGTCCCCCTTATGACACAATCAACAACTTCCCACAAGGCACGGCAAACTCTTGCCAACACATATGCTCGACCTTCTAGGGTACACATCAAACAGTTAAAGGACAATCTGAAAAACATCGCCATTGTCTTCACTTTATCACGGACTACATGCAATCCATCAAAACTCGTGCTGATGAACTTGCTGCCCTTAGAAAACCCCTTGATCAAGAAGACTTGATTGAAAAAGTCCTGAAAGGCCTCGATGACAACTATCAATCAGTCATAGATGCGGTCAACAGTCGCGACACAGTCATTACTTTGACTAACTATATGAAAAACTCATCGATAAAGAACTCTCCCTACAACACAATTCAAGTGCCTCTGCCACTAGGGAACTGATGCGTGAACCCTAGGTATTTCAAACCTAGAACCCGACGTCGCTATTTGAATCAATTATCCCAAGGACCGTCTCGAACAAGTATGGCGTAACTAGACCTAAATCACACCAATTGCCTGAAATCTAAGTTATCAAAAAGGGTTTCCTAGCAATTCGGTTAAGAATTCCTATGGAAGGGTTCTTTTGCAAAAGAACAAAAAGAGGGTTTCGTTTCCACAAAAATGTGTTTGTTTTTAATTCAATAATATTATGTCTATAGCTGATCCCTTGCACGGCATATATATAGTATACGGATAACAATATGGAAAACCTAAGTTGCCTAATCTATCCTTATCCTTATATGATCGAGTAGGCAACTAAATAATATAAATTACAAACCAAACAAATAAAAACCAAAACAAACTGAATGTGCTTCTTTGTTTTGTCGATTCAATAAAATTATTCTAAGGCCTCTAAATCATCACTTCCTTCCATGGTCACGTGAATCAAGTTGACAAGTGTTGTGTTTCCTTTAGTGTAGCTTGATTCCTTAACTTGTAAGTCCATGACTAATCCTTGTAGAGCTTCGTTCATCCTCTTAGCTCTAGCTCGAGTCATCGGGCCTCCAATACCATGTAATGGATCATGGGATTTTGGTTCCTTCCTTTTAGATGCTAGTTGATCCTCATTATTCCCTTCTTCCTCGAAAAGATTCGTCCTCGAATCACCTGCATCATAAGGAGTAAAATCAGAAACGTTAAATGTAGCACTCACATTACCATAGTGACTTGGCAAATCTATCTTGTAGACGTTGTCATTTATGAACTCTACCACTTGGAAAGGTCCATCACCCTTTGGATGCAACTTGGATTTATGTTGTTTTGCAAAACGTTCCTTCCTTAAATGCACCCAAACCTAATCACCTGGATGGAATACAACTTTGATGCATCCTTTGTTGGCTTGACGGGCGTAATGTTCATTCTTCTTTTCAATGTTAGCTTATACCTGAGTATGTAAATCCCTAACAAATTTGGCCTTCTTTGTGCCATTAAGATCAATAAACTCATTAGTAGGTAAAGGCAATATATCTAATGGTGTTAAGGGATTTAAACCATACACAACCTCAAATGAAGAGTAAGATGTAGTAGAATGTATAATCCTATTATATGCAAACTCTACATGAGGCAAACATGTTTCCCATTGCTTCAAATTTTTATCAAGCACAGCACGCAGCAATGTGGAAAGTGTTTTGTTAACCACCTCTGTTTGTCCATCCGTTTGAGTATGTACCACAATGGAAAACGATAGTTTAGTGCCTAGCCTACTCCATAAAGTGTGCTAAAAGTGGCTTAAAAACTTCACATCTCTATCACTCACGATAGAGTTAAGTAAACTATGTAATCGAATGATCTCCCTAAAAAAATAAAACAACTATATGTCGTGCATCATTAGTTTTAAAACAAGCAATAAAATGAGCCATTTTACTAAACCTATTGACAATAACAAATATGCTATCTTTTCCATTCTTGGACCTAGGTAAACCTAATATGAAATTCATGGAAATGTCAGTCTAAAGCTGGCTAGGCATAAGCAATGGGAGATACTCCCTATGGGGCATAACTTTAGATTTAGCCGTCCTACATGCAATGCATTTGTCACACACAATTTGCAAATTATGTCTTATCCTAGGCCAATAAAAGTGTTCACGCAAAATATCCAAAGTTTTCTTTACACCAAAATGTCCCATGAGACCGCTCCCATGCGTCTCTCTCACCAACAACTTTCGTATGGAACTCTTAGGCACACACAATCTATCATTCTTAAATAAATATCCCCAATGCCTATAATAGTCCACATACTCACTTTTAGAACAGGCAACCTAAATCTAACTAAAATCAGCATCATGTTCATATAAATCTTTCATACTGTTAAACCCAAGCATCTTAGTATGTAAAGAGGTTAATAGAGAATACCTCCTAGATAGTGTGCCAGCCATTACATTTTCCTTGCCCTGCTTGTATTTGATGACGTATGGAAAGGTTTCAATAAACTCTAACCATTTGGCATGCCTCTTGTTTAGCTTTCCCTACGTCTTCAAGTACTTCAAGCTTTCATGATCATAATGGATGATGAACTCCTTGGGCCATAGATAATGCTGCTACGTTTGCATAGTCCTCACAAGGGCATATAACTCATTGTCATACACTGGATAGTTTAGAGCAGCACCGTGGAGTTTCTCACTGAAGTAGGTTATTGGTTTGGAATCCTACATTAACATACCACCAATACCCTTCCTGAAGCATCACATTCGATCTCAAAAACTTTATCAAAATTAGGTAATACTAACAAAGGAGCGTTAGTTAACTTACCTTTCAAAGTCTGGAATGCCCGCTCATGTATTTCAGTCCATCTGAATTTGGCATTCTTTTTCACAAGATCATTAAGTGGAGCAGTAATGGAGCTAAAATCTCTTACAAATCGTCTGTAGAAGCTGATTAGACTGTGGAAGCTCTTGACATCATTAGCGTTCTTTGGTGTTAGCCAATCTTTAATTGCCTTCACCTTCTCCTCATCTATAGCTATTCCATCTGGACCTACAATAAAGCCAAGAAAAATCACAAACTCCATACAAAATGTGCACTTCTTCAATTTGGCATACAATTGGTTTTCCCTTAAAACAGTAAACACACTTTGTAGATGTTGTACATGATCATCCAATGTTCTGCTATAAATTAGGATATCATCAAAATAGACGACAACAAATTTTCCTAAGAATTGACGCAAAACATGATTCATTAATCTCATGAAAGTACTAGGTGCATTTGTCAACCCAAAAGGCATTACCATCCATTCATATAGTCCATGTTTGGTTTTAAAAGTAGTTTTCCACTCATCACCCTCTTTCATACGAATTTGGTAATATCCATTTTAAAGGTCAATTTTTGAAAATAAACACGCACCATGCAAGTCCTTAAGGCACTTCTTTAGGGAACAAGTCCTTGTATTCCTGCAATAAAGACACAACAGCACTAGGCACAATAGAGTTAAGGTTAGTAGTAGAAAAATATAAATCCTTGTACATAAGTACAAGTAATTGTTGTTTGGCCAGCACTGCACTCTTAACCTCACTCTTTCTTGCTAAACACTCTGGTCTTTGTGTTTAAGTGTCTTTTCCCTCTATACTCACGAGTGTTTGCTTTTCACTCGTTTTCTTTTTCTCTTCACTTTTCTCTCGTGCACTCAAGTGTTTTTCTTTAAACTCCTTTGCAATCTGCATCTGATCCTCACTAGCTTCCCATGGTTTCTATAGCATAAGAACCACTTTCCTTTTGCTTAATACAAAGGAATATTGATTCTTGTACCAGTCATATGTAATCTTTTTGTCGAATTGCTAGGGTCGCCCTAACAATATGTGGCTAGCCTGCATAGGTACCACGTTACAAATAACCTCATCCTTGTAGCTCCTTATGAAAGATGCTATAAGAACCTACTTAGTCACCTTAACCTCCTTACATTCATTCAACCATTGTAATCGATATGGTCTCGGATGTTTCATAGTTTTCAACTTCATCTTATCTACCAGCAAGGTGCTAGCAACATTAGTACAGTTGCCACTATCGATTATCAAGCTACAAACTTTACTCTGCACGTGACATCATGTATGAAAAATATGTTCATGCTGGATCCCCTCACCATCCTCCTAGGATTGTACACTAAGTACTCTCCTCGTGACATGCAACTTGCCACCCACAGGTCCCTCTAAGTCAACATCCTCATACTCTTACGATGGTGACTCCTCCTCCTCCTCCTCAGAGCTCACACTCTCCACAACCCCATTATCACAAATAATCATGGCTCTCTGATTTGGACATTGGGATGCAATGTGCCTAAACCCCTGACACTTAAAACACTTAATATCTCTAGTCTTAGAAGGGGGTGCAGTGTCAGTTTTTCCCTTAGGTGCAGCAACTGGATTCTTAGCCTTCACGTCTTCGTTAGGCTTTGAATATGTGGAGTTCCTCTTCCAATTAGACTTCCATGAAGATTTAGAAGTCGAATCAGTCCCCTGTTTACTCCTATATTTTAATTGCCGCTCTACTTTAATTGCTTTGTGCAGTAGTTCTTCCATATCCAAATAATGGTGTAGATCCACTACATCAGCTATTTCCCAATTCAACCCATTGATGAATCTAGCTATAGTGGCCCCATCATTCTCCTCAACTCTAGCCTTAATCAAGGCTATCTCTAACTCCTTGTAATAATCCTCTACACTTTTGGTTCCTTGTGTCAATCCTTGGACTTTCCTAAGTAAGTCCCTATGGTAGTGACTAGGAATGAACCGTTTCTACATAATCGTCTTGATCTCATCCTAAGTGCTAATAGGTCTCTCTCCATACTTACGCCTATTACGCACTAGCTAATCCCACCATACACTAGCGTAATATGAAAACTCTACTGCAGCCAGTTTTATCTTTTTCTCTTTAGTGTAGTTATGGCATTCAAACACATGATCCATTTTCCTCTCCTACTCTAAATACAACTCCGGATCATTCTTTCCCTGAAATGTTGGGATTTTCAACTTAATACTACATAGGTTACTATCACGCCTCTTAGTGTTCCCTCTATCCCTAACGTGGTGATAATCTCCAAAATCAAACTCCTCACATTCTTCTATCCTTACTCCTCCCCTATTCGATCTACATACTCCTTGCTTAATAGTGGTACTGCTAAACGGTTTCCTACTCCTCTCCATTTTATCCATTCTTTTATGGATTTACTCAAGTTCACCCGTCAAGATTCTCTTCATTACCCCATCAACTCCTTAAACATCACCCTATTTTCACCTCCATTCACGTTCTGTCCTAACATAATTCTAAAGTTATCAATAGAGTAAGATCATAAATAGTAAAAAATATGTTCCTCACACCCACTCATGTATTGCTCGTAATTAATATGCTCACAATTCCACTCATGTATGTCTCTCACAATTATATCCTCACAACCTGCTTTTATAGTCCTTTGCTGGGAACTCGGATTGGAACTCTTCAAAACCAATCACTAAGTCAACACTTAATGATCACTAGTTGGTTCCAAGTCACGGTGCAATGAAGAATAAGTGAGAATTCTAATAGTTATGAACAATCTCTTCTACTAATTTCGGAACAATTCAAAACAAGTCCCTATCATGCAATTTAAATGGACACACAAATTCCACCGAATATATCAAGAAATATTAGTGTAATTCAGATGCACAATTTGGAAGGCAAAGATATATGTTATGGTTCTTGAATTTTGGAATTGGAAAGTGAATTTGGCAATTGAATTGAAACTTGCCAAAACTAGATTTTCTCTTTTAGGAGATTTCGGTTCTTGATTTTTTTCTTTTTTTTTTTAATCGAATTGATTTCTCTCTCTCTCTCTCTCTTTTGTACGTATGCTTTTTAAGATGAACTATGAATTGAACAATAATTGAATTTTCAAAGACTAACTAAACTTAGATGTCGTCGGTCTCCGAGGTTTTTTTTTTTTTTTATGATCGAACAAGATTTTTTTTTATATACAAATTTCCAAATATGAGTATGGAAAATAACAATAGACGAATAATGAAAAAGGGATAGAATTTACTTAATTCAAGAAGCCGAAGCTCTGATACCAAATGATGCATGAACCCTAGGTATTTCAAACCTATAACCCAACGTTGCTATTTGAATCAATTACCCTAAGGACCATCTGGAACAAGTATGGCGCAACTAGACCCCAATCACACCTATTGACTGAAACCTAAGTCATCAAAAAGGGTTTCCTAGCAATTTGATTAAGAATTCCTATGGAAGAGTTCTATTGCAAAAGAACAAAAAGAGGGTTTTGTTTCCACAAAAATGTGTTTGTTTTTAATTCAATAATATCATGTCCATGGCCGGCTCCTTGCACAGCATATATATAGTATATAAATAAAAATATGGAAAACCCAAGTTGCCTGATCTATCCTTATCCTCATGTGATCGAGTAAGCAACTAAGTAATATAAATTACAAACCAAACAAATAGAAACCAAAATAAACCGAATGTGCTTCTTTTTTCTCGGTTTAATATAATTATTCTAAGGCCTCTAAATCATCACTTCCCTCCATGGTCATGTGAATCAAGTTGACAAGTGTTGTATCTCCTTTAATGTAGCTTGATTCCTTGGCTTGTAAGTCCATGACTAATCCTTGTAGAGCTTCATTCATCCTCTTAGCTTTAGCTCGGGTCATCGGGCCTCTAATACCATGTAATGGATCATGGGATTTTGGTTCCTTCTTTTTAGATGCTAACTGATCCTCATCAGGAACATAGCCCGGCTTGACCATTCCTCGGAAAATGTCAATGGTGTCGTGAACAGAGACATGTTGTCTCACAATGTCAACTATTTCGTCAACAATATCCCCATGCTCGACCACCACCTAGATCCAACATGCCTACTCAACCTCACAGTATACGTCTCTGGCAAGCACAAGCACATGCTGCAGCAACTACTTCTCCCGACCATTCCTGGTTGCTCAATAGCAGAGCATCCTATCATGTCACGACTGATCTCAACAATCTTGCCCTTCACAATCCCTATGATGGCACTGATGAAATCATAATTGGTGATGGTTCCGGCCTTTCCATTACTCATACTAGTTCCACATTTGTCAACACTTCATCTCACTCCTTTAATCTTTCTAATGTTCTTTGTGTTCCATCCATGAAACATAATCTAATCTCCATTTCTCAATTTTGTACTTCTAACAATACCTCCATTGAATTCTTACCATCTTCCTTTCATGTAAAGGACCTACGCAGGAAGGCAATTCTCCTAAAAGGTCACACTAAGGATGGAATTTATATATAGCCAACCTCTTCATCATTATTACTTACCTTCTCGAGTGTCAACACATCCCCATTTACATGGCATCACCACCTTGGTCATCCCTCATTGTCAATGCTCAAGCATCTCTTAACTTCAAATAAATTAGCTGTTTCCGCTCATCAAATCTCTAGCTCCATTGTAATTCATGCTATTGTAATAAAGGTCACAAGTTGCCATTTTCCTCTTCTACACTTTCCACCTCATCACCTCTTGAAGTTATTTTTACTAATGTTTGGACTTCATTGGTTACGTCCATTGATGCTTTCAAATATTATGTCATCTTTGTTGATCATTTCACTAAATATATATGGTTGTATCTTCTCAAATGAAAATCTAATGTAAAAGATGTCTTCATACGCTATAAGGCTATTGTGGAAAAATTCTTTAATCTCTCCATCAAAACACTTTATTCTGATGATGGAATGGAATATCAAGCCTTATCATCCCTCTTAACAGCTCATGGTATCTCTCAACTTACCACTTTAACTCACACACTGGAACACAATGGTTACTCCGAATGCCGTCATCAACATTTTGTTGAAATAAGTCTCTCTCTATTGTCTCATGTGTCCATGCCCCTCACATACTGGTCTTTTATCTTCCTTACTACTGCTTACCATATAAATCATCTTCCTACACCCACACTTAACAATATGTCTCCCTTCTTTAAACTTTTTGGCACCATTCCACACTATGACAAACTTCGCAACTTTGGTTATCTATGTTATCCTTGGCTTCGTCCTTATACAACTCACAAACTTGAGTCTCATTCCTCTCCATGCGTGTTTGTTGGTTATTCCTCCACTCAAAGTGCATATCTCTACCCTTACATTTCCATTAATTGTTTGTATACCTCTTGTCATGTCCGATTTTTTTAAATTCTTTTCCCTTTTTCCACTTCTCATCCCTTTCAATCTCATGTCTCCTCTTTTACCTTATTTGAATGGTGCTCCATCACACTACCTCTCCTTGTCAGTTCTAGCTCTTCTCAACCAACACCTCCAGCATTGCTCCCTATCCCGGCTGGACACTCTTCCCTTTCATCCGATCCAGCTCCTCCATCCTCTATTGATCCCTCACCCAACCTACACTTTTAACAGCCCTCATCACCACGGGTCATCATAACTTGTCCAAACACATCAATCACAGACCTATCTAAAAGCGCCATCTCCATGCTACCATTCATCCTCATATTCAAGAACCCCACGCCATCACTCAAGCCATGAAAGACCCGAAGTGGTGCACTACCATGTTTGAGGAATTCAATGCTCTTATTAGTAATGGCACATGGGAACTTATTGCTCCTCATCCAGCTTAAAACTTAGTAGGATGCAAGTAGATTTTCCATACTAAATACTTGCTTAATGGTTCTATTGACATGTACAAAGCACGCCTTATTGCCAAAGGCTTTCATCAATGCCCTGGAGTTGATTACACCAAAACTTTCAACCCTGTTATCAAACCTGTCACTGTGCGCCTCGTTTTTAGTCTTGTTGTCAACAATGGTTGGTCTCTCCATCAACTAGATGTCAACAATGCCTTTCTTCAAGGACATCTCATAGAGGACATGTTTATGGCTCAACCTCTAGGCTTCATTAATCCATATCATCCTCAGCATGTTTGCAAACTCTACAAAGCCATCTATGGTCTTAAACAAGCATCTTAAGCATGGTATCACAAACTAGGTCAATTTCTCCTCAACTATGGCTTCACCAACTTAGTGCTTGACCCCTCCATGTTTATCTTTAACTCTCATGGCACTATCTTATATCTTCTGGTCTATGTTGACGACATTATTATTACTGGAAATGATGCACAAGCGGTCCACAAGTGCATCCACCAACTCTCTCATCGCTTCTCTTTTAAGGATATGGGTCTCTTACATTATTTCCTTGGTGTTGAAGTTCTTAACCATACTAATGGTATCTTTCTTAGTCAAAGGAAATACATTGCTGATCTTCTTCACAAAACTCATCTGATTGAAGCTAAGCCTGCCTCAGCACCTCTCGCTGTCAATCCATCCCTCACCTTACACCATGGTACCTCTTTAACTGATCCTACCGAGTATAGAACCATTGTTGGAAGCCTTCAATATCTCTCTCTCACTCATCCCGATATTGCTTATACAGTGAATAAACTTTCTCAATTTATGCATCGTCCTACCACTACTCATTGGCATGTTGTTAAACGTCTTCTTTGATATCTTTGTGGCACCTTGGACCATGGTATTACACTTTGTTGTTCTTCCTCTCCGATTTTGCATGCCTTCTCTAACACCGATTGGGTTGGCAACAAAGACGACTACACCTCCACTAGTGCGTACATTATCTATCTTGGTCCCAATCTTATTTCTTAGAGCTCCAAGAAGAAACAGGTAGTTACTTGCTCTTCTACTAAAGTAGAGTACTGCTTTGTTGCTACAATAGCTACCAAACTACATTGGATCTGCTCTCTTCTTACCGAACTTTATATTACTATTCCTCATCAACCAAAGATCTATTGTGACAATGTTGGTGCCATGAGCCTCTACTCCAATCCAAGTTTTCACTCACATATGAAACATGTTGCTCTCGACTACCATTTTATACGAGAACATGTTCAAAACGACTCACTTTATGTATCTCATATATCGTCTTTCGATCAGCTCGTTGATGCACTTGCCAAGCCTTTTGCTCGTTCTTAGTTCCACTATCTCAAGACCAAGATTGGACTTGCTCCACCACCGTCCATCTTGCGGGGGCATGATAAACATCAATCTTAACTAGCATAACAATAGCATAATCTAATCCCAACCAATATAACAACAATATCATCTAGCTCCTAGTTTTGCGTAAAATAGTTTTAGCTGTTTCTATAGTTGTGTAACCTAGATAAACATAGTTCTAACAACCCTACAATCATGGATGTAATCATTGTATATATTGGTAGCAAATCAATGAAAGAAATATGCAAAAAAAGCTTCCAACAATTTTCCTTATTTATTCTATATTTTCAATTCCTCTTTCATGGTATGCATTATACTAGACAAAGATTGTTATGATATCTATTGTTTAGATAGACAAAGTACTGCACTAAACATAATATACAAAATACCAAATAAGGATTTTTATATTTTTGTCTAATGAATTTGATTTTATACCACATTTTGGATGGTATAAGATATAAGCATTTTGTCTTGTGTTTTAGGATCATTTTTATTTAATAATTAAGAAAATATACAAACCAAATAAGGGATAAAATGTTTTGTCTAGTACAGTACTATAAATTTATGATAATTAAATGATACCAAAGGATTGGAGTGGAGAGATTGCTAGAGAAATGGGAGTGGACATGTTGAGCAGTGGTGGAGAACATAATTCAACGCCTAGCACTGCTTATGGCCTTGAGAGTCTATTTAAAAAAATTAAAAAAAAATGGTATGTTATTATATTAGTTTTCTTTTCCATTAGAAGTTAGATATTAGTTGATATTAATAGCTTTTATATTAATAGTTAGATGATTAGTTACATATTAGTTAGATATAGGGTTTTTCTTAACAGTATAAATAGCTTTTCATATAATTAAAGAGAAATTATTCATTCATTCTTAATTAAACTCAAGAATTACTTTGAATTCTTTCATGAAAATTTTACTGTCTTGAGCAGGAAAATTAGGAGATTCTCTTGTCTCAAATAAAAGGATTATATTTTCTTTATCGATTTTGATATTTTTAAGTTGATAAGCTACAAGAATAATTGATAGAGTCTTGCTTGTTATATATATCCTGTTGATGGATGAGGACATGATGCAGCAGCTCTTGCTTCCTCCCTGGGAAATGGTGATGGTAATGATGACAACGAGGTTGAAGCCTTGATGGTTTCACGTGGAAATCTTCGTGGGTGAAGATGGTTACGTCTATGCTGGATTCTAATAGTATGGCTTCTATGCAGCTTACATCTAATCGAAACCGTTCAAGATCCTGTCTTGGAATGTAAGAGGTGACGAGTCCCATTTCCATCTATAACTTAAGCTTTCTCTAATTCTAACTTGATATCATCTAGCTCTGCGCTGCTTCTCTTTAATTGAGCAGGCACCTATTAGGATGCAAAGGTCCTAGCAATAGAGTCAACTACCGATCCCCCCACTATATCCCAACATTCTCTAAAGGAGTGTACATTTATTTATTTATTTTTTTGCGGGATTTGCCACATGCCGACGATGGAGCATAGGGTTAGATAAATTTCCTCTATATGCAAGCTGCAAGCCAGCCTACGATTTTGTTCAGTAGTTAGCCTACGTCTTAGTTCTCTTGAGGGATTCAGTTATTAGCAGGGACTTTTGAAAACTTTTCCACAGAAAACAAAATTTTGGAGTGTGTTTATTTACTAAATCTTGAAGGGCTCATGGGTTAATTTTCTAATTCCCTGCATTATCTTGTAGAAATAAAATCTTGTTTTTTATCTCCTAGTTAAGATTAAGGAATAATAATACTTTGCATTTCTATTATCATCACAAATACACTTTGTCCTCCATATCATCTTGATGTGCTCCAATGGTAATTCAATATAAATCAAAGAAGGAAGACCAATGTATCCAATTTCCAACCAATGGCCTAAACTCTAGCTAGTAATAAAACCCTAAATTGCATGAAATTAGAAGACAAAAAAATAATTCAATTACGTACCAGATATTATGCACTAGTAATAATTGGAAAGGGCTTGAGAAATTATTGATATTACACACAATAATTCCTAAGCAAACTCACCATAATACCTAGGATAGAAATTGATAAGAGTAGGCATGAAATGGAAAGACCCTTCACGGCAAAATGCAAGTGATTTTCAACCTGAAAAGTGTTGTCAAAAGCCCTAAATAACAAGTATTTATACCTATTCTAAATAAAGAAAATTCAACAATGTAAAATGATGCTTGAACCTGTCCTATGGGAGCATTTGGCAACCAGTTCATCTACGTAAAATGAAGTGAAGTATGGTCGGTTTCTCCAAGTGAAATGCAAGTAATGTAAGGCCAGTTTCTCTTGTCTTTTGTAGGTCCAAGCATTAGTGTGTTGGTTCGCCATCCTGTAAGACCAACAAATGTACTTGATGAAATGCAAAGCAATTATACAATGAAAATGAAGACACTAAACGAATGTCTTCGAGTTCTAATTGTTCAAAGAGGACCCTCATTGTCAAATTTTGTAATCCTTTAGATCTTGCTCTAGTTCTGGATCCTGTAGGTGTATGATTCCTATCATTTCCTTAGGCCTATGGAAGATTTGCCCTCAAATCTGATAGGTCTTCATGAACGTCATTTGGTAAATATGGCAATAGATTTGCAACATTAAATATAGTAGAGATGCCATATCTTCCTAGCAGTTCTATTCTATATGCATTGTTGTTGATGCGTCTGACAACTTTGAAAGGTCTGTCTACTCTAGGTGAAAGCTTTGGTGACTTTTTGTGAGAAAACATATCTTTGTTAAGATTAATCCAAACTAGATTACTTGGATTATAAATTCTAGTTTTCCTGTTTTTGTTACCTTGAAACTTTTGCTATTCCTGTGTTTTCTGAAGATGTTCAGTTATCCTTTGATGAAGTTTTTGAATCTTCTGGGCTCATTCTACTCTCCTCAAGCTTTCTTCCTTTGGTGCCGGACTAGCTATTAAATCCAATGGAAGAGTAGGATTATAGCCATACACGACTTCAAAGGGAGACTTATTGCTTGAACTATCAGTAGACCTATTGTAAGTGAACTCAACAATAGGAAGACACAAGCACCAATCAATAAGATTATTGCCAACCATTGCTCTTAGTAAGGTACCAAGAGTACGATTAACAACCTCTGTCTAGCCATCTGTTTGTGGATGGCACGAGGTATTATACATGAGTTTAGTACCAAGTCTACTCCATAGTGTCTTTTAGAAAAAGCTAAGAAATTTAGTGTCTTTATCAAACACTATGTTGTATGGAACACCATGTAGTTTTACAATTTCCTCGACAATTGATTTTGGTGTTGGCCACTCCTTAAGAGCCTTCACTTTCTCCTCATCCACCAATTGTTGCTCCCTCAGTACTAAAAACATAACCTATAAATGCTCCACATGATTTTCTAGGTTTTTGCTATATTTGATGGTGATTTTGTTGATGGCTCTACTATCAATGCACATCCTCCAAGTGTCATCCTTCTTAGGGACAAGAAGGGCAAGAACAACACAAGAACTGATACTCTCCCTAATAAAACCCCGTTTTACCAACTCATCCACCTGACGCTTCAATTCCTTAGCCTCCTTAGGATTCATGCAGTATACAAGTTGGTTTAGTAAAATTGATCCTGGCTAAAAGTCAATGGTGTGCTCAATACCTCTTAGAGGTGGTAATCCCTTTAACAATTCATCTGTAAAAAGATCTCTATAGTCATCCAGTACCTGAGATGCCACAGGGGGTAGATGCTTACTCCCATCCATGTCTAGAGCATACCTCATCTGCAATAAATACATTGGCCTCTCATCTGCTATGGCCTCCTCCAATTCATACTAGCCCACCAATAATGTTGTCTTCTTCCTAGCCCTATTTATCTACCTTTGTGCCTCTTGTACCTCTGAAGGTGACATGGGATTCAACACTATACGTTTGTCCTTTTTCTAAAATACATAAGTGTTTCTAAAGCCATCATGTAAAACCTTCCTATCATACATCCAAGGCCTGCCAAGTAATATATGGGATGCACACATAGGAAGAATGTTACAAATAATTTCATCATGATATTTATCTCCTATGCTGAAGGGTACCTTAGCCCTCTGGGTAACACGTAGACTACCCTACTCAATCAGCTAATGTAATTTATTAGGTTTGGGATGTAGGGTAGTGATTAGTTTTAATTTAGTCACTAATGATGCAGCCACGACATTAGTATAACTACTACCATCAATAATAAGAGCACATAGATTACCTTATACCCTGCAAGAGATGTGAAACAAAATTTCCCTCTACTCATTATCATTAGTAGGAAAGGAAGTCATAGTTCGATGTAGTACATTAATGGATAAATACTAACCATTCCCCTTATCCTCATGTACTTCAGCATTTGCATCACCATAATACCCATCTAATACCGTTGACATATCTGTGGCCTTAAGCATATCTTCCTCATCTTCCTCACTCTCTACCTCCATAGTAATCATAACCCTCCTATTTGGATACCGAGCAGCCATATGTCCAAACCTAGACATTTAAAACATTTAATCTGATGACTTCATCCTCCTGATGTCCTAGCTACAGATGATTGTTATTATTCCCTACAACTATTTTTCCTTTCCCCATTATCTCTTTCTCCCCTCTACTATCCTGCACCACTGGACTCTTTTCTACATTTCTACTGTATCCCCCTCTATTAACCTGTTTATCCTCATAACCGTACAGTTTTATAGAAGTCCTATACCTGTTGCTCACTGCTTTAGATGGGTTGGATCGCCTCCGTCTTTCCACTTTCAAAGCCAGCTGGATGGCCTCATCAAGGGTGTCATACCTCTGGAGCTCTACAATGTAGGCAATTTCATACTTTAACCCTGACATAAATCGTGTTAGGGTTTGTTCAAGAGGTTCGACTGACCCACATTTGATCATCGGTGTCTCAAACTCTTGTACATACTCATCAATTGTTTTGCCTCCCTGCCTTAATGTTTGAAGATGTATAAATAGCTCCTGCCTATAGTGCTCTGGTATAAACCTCCTCCTCATAACCCGTTTCATTTCTTGCCAAGTATGTATCCCAGCCTCACCATCTCTTCGCCTATTAGCTACAAGATTTTTCCACCATAAGGCGGCATAACCAGTAAACTCTATAGCTACAAGACGGACACGAGTGTGATCGTTAATCTCATAACATTAAGATAGGCCCTCTACCTTATCCTCCTAATCCAAGTAGTCTTTTGTGGAACCCCTTCCAGCAAATAAAGGCATCTACAATTTTACATTTTCTAAGCCTCGAGGTAGTCTGAACTCATGGTTTGGGTAAGGCTCATTCTCAAAATTATCATCCATTTCCTCCCTAAAAGCATGATAATCTCCTTCCATCCTCCTACCCCTATTACCTCTAATAGCTCCTTCCCTACGAGCATTCTGATAGGCTATCCGAGGTGGGGGTGCCTATGGATTTGCCACTAGTGGTTATGGTATTGTCATTTGATCTACTCGTGTTGCTAATGTGGAAACAATAGTGGTAAGATCTTACAATTGTTCCTTTAGTGTTCTCTCACCAGCAGCACGATAACCCTAACCTCCTCCAACTTAACTATTGGCCTCATTTCCAATCCTACCATTTACACTATCATTTGACATGGTTTTTGAATTACTTCTTGACAAATTCCCTCTTTTTTTTATATATACAATCACACCTTCACAACACCAATTCCTCCAACCAAATACTCTTTACAGCAACACATAAGAACACTTCAACACAACCTTCACGGTCACACTCACACGTACAGCACAACACACACTCATGGTACATACCACCTCAAACCACAACACACACACCCACGGTTTAACACACATAATCACAATGCTCACAACCTCAAGACACAATACACACTCCACGGCAACACACACATACCTACGGTTCAACACATACAATCACGGGAACACACACTCTCCACGGCTTCAATTCCACAATAACTCTATTCAATAATGCAATCAAAACAATTTAATGTGCAATTACTACGCAATTACACAATTATGGAATTAATTGTAGTAATTTCTCTCCACCTTCTATGGTTAGAACTCACGGCACACCTTAGATGTCACTTTCCCACTTCAATCCGCAATTGATCAAAGGTAGAACATGGCAACAATGTATATGAAATCAAGTCACCTTCCTACTTCAATCCGCAATTGATCAAGATAGAACATGACAACAATGTACATGAAATCAAGTCACTTTCCCACTTCAATCCACAATTGATCAAGATAGAACACGACAACAATGTATATGAAATAAACAATTGAACAATTGCATTGCACAAACCTTAATTCCCAATTTTGAAATCAAGAACTCCCACGTAATTCCCTTTCACAAACCGTAGCTCTGATACTAAATTATGATGTGCTCAAATGGTAATTCAATATAAATCAAAGAAAGAAGAACAATGTATCCAATTTCCAACCAATGGCGTGAACTACAGCTAGTAATAAGAACCCTAAATTGCATGAAATTAGTAGAGGAAAAGATAATCCAATTACGTACTAGATATTACGCACTAGTAATAATTGGAAAGGGCTTGAGAAATTATTGATATTACGCATAATAATTCTTAAGCAAACTCACCACAATCCCTAGGATAGAAATTGATAAGAGTAGGCATGAAATGGAAAGACCATTCATGACAAAATGAAAGTGATTTTATATCCGAAAAGTGTCATCCAAAGCCCTAAATAGCAAGTATTTATACCTATTCTAAATAAGAAAAATTCAACAATGTAAAATGATGCTCGAACCGGTCCTATGGGAGCATTTGGCAACCGGTTCATCCACGTGAAATGAAGTAAGTATGGCCAGTTTATCCAAGTGAAATGCAAGTAATGTAAGGCTGGTTTCTCTTGTCTTTTGTAGGTCCAAGCATAGCTCACACACCAAGCATTAGTGTGTTGGTTCACCATCCTGTAAGATCGACAAATGTACCTGATGAAATGCAAAGCAATTATACAATGAAAATGAAGACACTAAACGAATGTCTTCAGGGCCTAATTGTTCAAAGCGGACCCTTATTGCCAAATTTTGTAATCCTTTGGCTCTTGCTCTAGTTATGGGTCTTGTAGGTGTATGATTCTTATCACATCTTCCATAAATTCTATAAATATACAAGCAATATAATATATATATAAGAAAAATACAGTTAAGGTTAATATCATAAATAATCTAAAAGGATTGGGTGCAATTTCAGATGAGGACTATAAATAGGCCGTTATAAACCCTATTAACCTTTTCATCTCTTTGCATTTCATAGAACCCTAGAACCTTCTTGCGTAAATCCATAAAGAAGAAACGATCTTTTTCTTTTTCCACCACTAGCTTATCAAATTAAGGTAAGTACATAGATCAACGATTATGAATCGTGATTTACATATGTATATGGTAGCATAGGGAGTAATGAATTAAGATCATTTATAGGTGAGAATTAATCCGTGCTATACATGGTTTAAAGCAAGCACTTCAAGCATATCGATCATGATTCGGGTCAAGTAAGTGTATCTACTAGTGTATTACATTGTAGATTTTATGTTAAATAGATCAATTAGGTTGAGTTGATTGGAAATTGGGTTGAGGGATAGATTTATGAAGTGTACAGTGAGATATATGACCTCTCAGCGTGACCGTGTTAGAACCGTGTTGAAAACCCAAAGTGAACCGAGAGATACACAGCCTCCTAACACGACCATGTTGGAACTGTGTTGAAAATCTAAAGTGAGCAGAGAGATACATGGCCATGTTGAGACCTTGTTGAAAAAAAAAAATTCAACACAACCTCTCAACATGACCATGTTGGGAAAAAAAAAAAACTACATAGTGAATAAAGAGATACATGACTATGTTGAGATCATTTTAAAAAAAAGATAAATGTATATGGCCTTTGGTACGATCGTGTACTACCCTGTATTCAACTATATAGCCTCCAATATGATCATGTTGAGTTGAAACACCTATTTTCCTTTTTTTTTTTTATATTTATAGGAGTACGATTTTAAAAGAAAATAATTTGAATCATGTATAGGTTTAGGAGACTTGTGAAGTTGGAAAAGTATAAAACAAACCAAGTTTTGTAAAGTTAGGTACGTATATACCATGTTTGTTACTTGTGCTTAATAAATTAGATTTTTTGTGTGTGGGTTTAATAATATTGTAAACGAACCGGATTGAGTGTGCATGTGATTGTGAATTGCTAGGTCCAAGAAACCGAGTGTGTGTCGGTGTTCTTGGGGTGGCACCTTGATGATTGGTATGTGATGTTATCCCTAGTAGAGTCGTGTACTGAAATGATTCGAGTCTTATGTGGAAGGTTGTGTTGTGAAATGTTATGATAGGTCCAAGAAACCAAGTGTGGGTCGATGTTCTTGGGTTGGCACCCTGATGATTGGTATGTGACATTGTCCATAGTGGAGTCGTGTACCGAAATGATCTAGGTCTTATGTGAAAGGTTGTGTTGTGAAATGTTGTGACATGTATTGTAAAAGGTTGTTGTGTATGGACTCATGGACTTATGGATAGTAAGGAGTACCTATTGTCATATATATATATATATATATATATATATATGTATGTATTTATGTATGTATGTATGTATGCATGTATGGTTGTGGAAAGTTGATGTGCGAGGACTCATGGACAGTGTGGTATAACCACTGTCATATATATTATTTTTATTATGTATGGTTGTGAAAGGTTGATGTGTAAGGACTCATAGACTCATAGATAATGCAGAGCACCCACTATCATATATATATTATTATTATTATATATGGTTGTGGAAAGTTGATGTGCGAGGACTCATGGACGGTGTGGTATAACCACCGTCATATATATTATTTTTATTATGTATGGTTGTGGAAGGTTGATGTGTGAAGACTCATAGACTCATGGACAATGCAAAGCACCGACTATCATATATATATTATTATTATGTATGGTAAGAGACTCATGAATGAAGAGGATTACCTTTGTCATATATATATATATGTATATATTGTTTGTGGATGGATTGTGAAAAGATGTTTAGGAATGTTATGTGTGAAGATTTTTATGATATGATTATGTATCGACTAAAGATTGTGAAAGATAAATAAAAATTGTGTATGGATATTATGATGCATCTTGCATATGTTATTGCTTCTGGCATGGCATGCGTGTATGTGTGTAGGTATGCACTAAACTGGGCGTTAGCTCACCCATCGGGGAAATTTATTTTTTTTAGTTGTAGATGCTATAGGAGCAATTGTGGGATATGTTGAAAACTTGGGGGAAACAACTCAAGATCAGAACAATGAAGAGAATATAGAATATGTCTATTACGATAACTAGTAGATAGATTAAGGAAAGACATTTTATATTTTTATTTAGTTGCTTTGGGAATTTCTATTATAAGTGAATGTTAATCGCTTCCGCTATTTAATTTATAAGGAATTTTCATGACTTGTTATTGAGGATGGGAAATTTCATTAATCTCTGTTATGCAGTAGATAATTTCTGATTATTATCAGGAGTACATAAATGTGAGTATTTAGACAATAGTGGTGATTGAGCCTTTGTGTGTCTTCAAGTATTGAGGACATATGGCGGGCCGTAGCATACCTGGGTTTTGGGGCGTTACAGCTTAGGTTGTATCGGAGTATAAGTTAATGATCCTTAGAAGCTCAAGCTTTGATAAAAAGAATGTAGGTTTGTGATCTTCAGTGCTTGGGATGATGAATTTATAAACTGCATAAGTTTGATGATCTGTGAGGATCAATAGTATAAGTTCAAACAATAGAAAGTAAGTCATGATCTTTGGATGAAGTAGGTATTGGATTTGTAGGACAAAGATATATACTAAGAGTGGTTAGAAAATGAGATTGATATTATTGATTTGTGAACTCTTCAGTAATATTGAAAATGTTATGTTTAAATTTTCAAACTCTGAGGAATGTATATATATTCTTATATCATTCCTCACTATTGCATTTTATTTTGTAGAATGCCTAGGAGAATTTCAGGACTAGGATCATCCTCAGGAGATAGAGGTGATGCTCCTAATAACAGAATGCCCCCATGGAGCTACTCATTAGGGACAAGGAGGGAATGAGGTGAATGCTACACAAATGCTAGAGGCTATCAATACTCTAATAGGAGTAGTGGCACGGTAGCAGCAACCAATACCAGACATGCAAGTGCTAAAAATGAGATGGGCCTAGATGATGGGAGAGATTAAAGAGAGGCTAGCTAGAGAAATGGGTTTGGACTATTTTGTTATAATGGTCAAGAAATTCAGGCCTAAGGCTGATGATCCATTAGATGCTAAACAGTGCATTTGATGAACTAGAAAAGACTTTTGAAGCATTTTGGGACACTTGAAGATGAAAAGGTGAAATATGTTGTGTATCTACTAAGAGGCTTAGCTTCTGAATGGTGGCCGAGTGTTTCCAAACTCACCATGGGGGTGATCACTTAGGATAGGTTTAAAGAAATGTTGTATGAGCAGCATTTCCCGACCACCATTAGGGATAGAATGCAGGCATCATACTACAGTTGTTGTCAGAGAAAGAGATTAGTAGATGAATATAAGATGGAACTCAACCATTTGATAAAGTTCATGCCACCTGCATTCGAAGTTGATGAGAAGTCCATGGTGCATCGGTTTATGTTGGGATTGCAGCTTACATTGCAGCATAAGGTAGTTGCCTTTTAACTGAAAACCTACTCGAAAGCTATAAACAAAGAAAAACTTTTATAATAGAGTCAGAGAACCAATGAGATAAGAACTTTAAAAACGAGAGTGGTGTTGGGAAAAAGACCCATTTAGAATACTATCACTCAAGATAAGGGCAAAAGGCCTTACACAGTGCAGACCAAATCTATGGTCATAGTAGTGCCCTCCTCCCAAGCAAAAACCTTATATGTGGGATAAAGTAACAAGTGTGGAAGATGTTACAGGCCACATGAGCTAAATGAATGCAAATGGCTAGAGGGTGCTTGTTTCTCATATGGGAAGACAGGACACAACAGTAAAACCTATTGGGATAGGTCAATCCCATTGACATTTTGCTTCTTCTGTAAACAGAGGGGTCATAGGATGGTGGACTGCTTGGAAAACAGAGAACAAGATGTACAGTCAACCCTAACAGCAAGAAATCAAATTAGGATTAATAATGGTATACCTTAACAGGTAGGGCCAAGGCAAAGGGCACCAACACGAGTGTTTGCACTACAAAAACAGGACACTCCAAATATAGATACCTTAGTAGGTACACTATTAGTGAATTCTGCTGAAGCATATGTGTTGTTTGACACTGGTGCATCACATTCATGTATATCTAATGCATTTAGAAGTAAATATGATGTATGTAAAGAAATGTTGAATGTTGTATTGGGCTTAAGTACTCCTATGGGTGTGGGTAGGGGATTGAACCAAATATATAGATAGGTTTATATAGAAGTGTAGGGTAGAATATTGTTTGCAGATCTTCTAGTGTTAGACATGATCGATTTTGATGTAATTTTGAGAATGGATTGGTTAATCATAAATCATGCAACAATAGATTGTCATGATATGGCCATCCATTTCAATACACCAAAAGGAGAAAAATTTAAGTTTAAATTGAAAACTTATAGACTAACAGGATTGCTAACTTATGAACTGTGGGGTAAAAGTATGATGGCATTAGTAGCATTTGATTATGAAGAGGTGATGGAAATTGAGAGAGTAAAGGTAGTGAAGGAATTTGCTAGACCATTTTCGAATGACCTACCTGGTTTACCTCCTACAAAGGAGATTGACTTCAGCATAGATACAATGCCTGGTACAGCTCCCATATCAAAAGCCCCATATTGTATGGTAACCATAGAGTTAAAAGAATTAAAGGATCAAATACAAGAGCTATTGGACAAAAAGTTTATCAGACCAAGTGTCTCACCTTAAGGTGTGCTAGTATTATTTGTGAAGAAGAAAGACAACAGCATGCGGTTATGTCTAGACTACCAAGATTAGGCCATCTGTATTCTCTACCTGATTACTTTCACCTTGTCTACCGCTTCTTGTACTAACTCTGACCCCATCATTTATCTTTCTCCCATTTCATCTTAATGTAATGGAGATTTGCACCTTCTTCCATAAAGAGCTTCATATGGTGCCATCTGGATGGTTGCCCAGCAACTGCTATTATAGGAAAACTCCACTAGGGGTATATGCTCATTTCAAATTCCTCCAAAATCTAATGCACATGCCTTGAGTAAATCTTCCAATTTTTGTATAGTCCTTTCAAATTGACAATCTGTCTATGGGTGGAATGCTGTACTGAATTGCAGTTTGGTGCCTAATGCTTTGTGTAGACTGTTCCAAAATTTGCTCACAAACCTTATGTCTCTATCAGAAGTGATTGTCACTGGCACTCCATGCAGTTTGACTATCTCTTATATTTATATCTAAGCCAGTTTCTCCAATTTGTATCATACTTTAATAGATATAAAATGAGCAGACTTGGTCAATATGTCCACTATAACCCAAATTGCATCTTGTTTCTCCCTGGTGTTTAGGAGGGTTGTAACAAAGTCTATTGTCACATGCTCTCATTTCCACTATGGTACTAGAAGAGGCTATAATTCTTCAACTAATCTATGATGTTCTATTTTGATTTGTTGGCATGTGAGGCATTTGGCTACATATTATGCTATTTCTCCCTTCATGCTTCTCCACCAATAATAGCTCTTCACGTCCTTATACATTTTGGTACTTCCAGGATGTATTATATAAGTAAAGTGATGTACCTCTTTCATTATGTCTCTCTTCAATTTTGCATCCCTTGGTACATATAGTCTCATTTTATACCTTAAGGTCCCTTCTGCATCTAAGTTGAATTCTGGTGTGTTGCCTTGTTTCATTCTACTCTTAATCTCTTGAATGTCCTTATCTTCCATTTGACTAGCTCTAATTCTGTCCATTATGGTTGGATGAATCCTTAAGGTAGCCATTTTTTCTCCCACTTCTTGTATTAAAATTTCCAGCTCCAATTTGCACATGTCTTCTAATAATTCCTTCTACGAAGTGATGAGAGTTGCTACATTGCCCTGTTTCTTTTTGCTCAGGGCATCTACCACCACATTGGCTTTTCTTGGATGATATTGTATCTCCAGGTTGTAATTCTTAATTAACTCCAACCATCGCCTCTGTCTCATATTTAGCTCTTTTTGCATAAATATGTATTTCAAGCTTCTATATTAGTGAAAATTTTGTACCTTTCTCCATACAAGTAATGCCTCCATAGCTTCAAAGTTAGCAATACAGTTGTCAATTCTAAGTCATGAGTTAGGTAATTCTTTTTATACGGATTTAATTGTCGACAAGCATAAGCTATTACTTGATCACATTGCATCAATACACACCCCAACCCTCGAACTAAGGCACCACTATACATTGTAAACTCTTCTCCACTCTTGAGTAAGGTCAAAATTGGTGCCAACACTAGTTTCTCTTTAAGCATTTAAAAAATGGCTTCACATCTATTATCTCATTCAAATTTCACATTTTTCTTTATCAATTTAGTGAGAGGAGTATCTATTTTGGAAAACCTTTCTATAAATCTCCTGTAGTAGCCTATTAGACCCAGAAAGTTTCTTACCTTTGTAATTGTTTTTAGTCTGTGCCAGTCTACTATCGCTCTCACCTTTTCTAGATCCACAAATATCCCATACCTGATAACCATATGACTTAAGAAGACTACTTGCTCCAACCATAATTCACATTTACTGAATTTGGCATACAACTTCTCATCTTATAACTTGCTCAATACCAGTCTTAAGTGTTTTTCATGCTCCTCAATGCTTTTAGAGTATATCAAGATATCGTCTATAAAGACAATTACAAATTTATCTAGAAAATCCATGAATACTCTATTCATTAAATCTATGAATGCAGCCGGTGCATTTATTAGTCCAAAGGGTATTACTAGAAACTTGTAGTGCCCATACCTAGTCCGAAATGTTGTTTTCTAGATGTCCTCTTCTTTGATTCTTAGTTGATGGTAGCTTGATCTCAGGTCTACTTTGGAGAACACTTGAGCTCCTTGCAACTGGTCAAACAAGTCATCTATTTTGAGAAGAGGATATTTGTTCTTTATTGTGACCCTGTTTAACTCCTTGTAGTCTATACAGAGTCTCATGCTTCCATCCTTCTTCTTCACAAATAGGATTGGTATACCCTAATGAGAGACATTGGGTCTTATAAAACCATTATCTTGTAGCTCTTATAATTGTTTCCTTAATTCTTCCAATTCCACTAGTGCTGTCCTATAGACTGGTTTTGATATGGGTATTGTACCTTGTACCAAGTTGATGTTGAATTCTATTTCCCTAGTTGGGGGTAAACCAGGAAGATCTTTTGAAAAAACATTAGGGAATTCCCTCACTATCGATACTCTTTCCATCTTAGCTTCTTCACTAGCTTCAACAGATATAGTTGCCAGTACCCTTTTTCCCCACATCTCATAGGTAGGCAATCTAGTTGGTCTTTGCACTTCTAACTTGTATTCAAAATATCCATCCCTTGGTATATTAAACTACACCACCATGTTGTGACGGTCAATGGTGGCATGATATTTTGACAGCTAATTGATACCCAAAATAATGTCAAACTTTATCATCTTTAATACTAGGAGGTCTGCTAGCATCACCCTACCATGTATTTCTATTCTCACTTATTCATCCTCCTACTCCTAAAGGAGAGCTAACAGCCAGGCAGTCATTCATGTTTTCAACGTTCAAAGCACATGCACAAAAATTCTCAAACATACAAGACACAGACGCACCGGTATTGAACAACACATATGCATTGCAGAAGTGTACTGGAAGCATACCTGTAATGTTGTCCACATCTGGGATATCCTGGTGGTGCTGCTGATGAATGGCAAATACTCTGGTAGGAACTCTTTAGCTAGGACCTCTTACCTGTGGTCTACCTCCTTGTCGTCTCACTAGAGGTGTAGCTGCCTATTGAACTGACCCTATCTGATTTCTGATTTGTCCTTAAAGACAATTGATTGCCTTATGTCCCCTCTAGTTGCACACAAGATAGAAGATTAGGGGGACTGACCTCTCAATGCAATACCTGCTATTATGCCCAGTCTTCCCATAAGAAAAACATGCCCTATCTAGCTATCTATACTCTTTTAACTCATGAGGCCCATAACATTTGGGACATTTAACATTTAGGCTTGTTGTAGTGAGTGCTAAAGGCACTTGTCTAATTTAGAGAGGAGAGGTTGTAGCTCTTGGTGTTCTGCTTTGTAGCACGTGATGTCTTTTACTCTTGTCTTGCCCTATTCCACTAGAGGCAAGTCTTTTTCCCCCTCTATAATCTTCTTATTCTGATCGAGGTATTTCGCTTTGTCAACCATTTCAACATATGTATTTAGTTGAAAGGCTCTTACTACAAGTTGTAGGTCCAATTCCAATCCTCTCAGGAACCTTCTGACTCGAGACCTATCATCATTACGCAAATTTTTGGGAAGGAATTGAATGAAGTGATTCAGCTCTACCTCACATTCTTTAACCATTCGATTCCCTTATTCACAGTTATAGTATTCATTCTCCATTTTTTCTTTGGAGCTACTTAGGAAGTATCTCTGATAAAATAGCTACTTAAATATAGTTTAGTTCATGCATGGCTCTACAAGTTTAGGAACCGAAGTTCACCATTTTGCTATAGTTCCATTCAACATGAATACAACATAATTTACCTTCCTATCTTCAGGTATTTGGAAGGCAACAAATGTTTTCTCAATTTCCCATACCCAATCCTTAGCTTTGATTGGGTCATCCACTCTAGGGTTAAACTCTTTAGCCACTCTTATGAAGCTATCAATGCTAATGGGTTCGTTAATATTCCCATGCTGTAGGACATTAGGGGCTTGGTGTTGTTGTGCCAATAGTCCCACTAAGTGGTTTATAGTATACAGTAATTAGACTGTCTCTTTAGCCATTTGACCTCTTTCCCCTTATGGCTGTGGGTTTTGAACTTCTTCCTCATTGAGATTATCACGTCTAGCACCTTTCTAACTCCTGATCTGGTAATTCTTCTTGGAGGCATTCTATTTAAGAAGAGACAACCATATCTACTTGAGTTAATATCAATCATGGTCACTTTCATAGTGTGTAAGTACACATATACCACTATATAACTTAGCAATTAGAAGAATGCAAGTAAAGTAATAACACAAGAAAATAATTACATAATTAAGTAAATGTCCTATATTTTACCCACTCTCTTCATGTCTATCTATCTTACAGATCCAGTGTTTAACTCCTCTAAAGATTACAACTTAAGCTCTATTGTTTAAAAACTTATATATATTAATCATCTCTTAGTTCTAAGGATAATTACCTAAGCTCTTTAGGATCAACAACCTATGCTCTATAGATCAAAACTTAATCATATGGATCATCAACCTATTCCCTATAGATTCAAACTTAGGTCTCTAAAGATCATGAACCTAAAGCTCTTATACTACATAAGCTATAACGCCCCAAAACCTGGGCCGCGCTACTGCCTGTTACGTGTCCTTATCTTACAAGAACATGTTAAAGCTTTGAATCAACTCTAATACATTTTAACCTATAACTCCTATATAAAAGCATTTCATACATCCCCAAAGTTTAGATAATTTCATAAACCATATCAAATATTTAACGCAGTGGAAGTCTTTGAATACTAAAATAACATTCCTCAAAAGATACTATCTATTATAGTCAAATAACATAATTCTCGAAAATCTTAATCACTATAATAGTAATGGTAATCCTCGTCTTCCTCTCTCTATGGTTTACCCAAACCCAAGTTGTCTTCTAAGTTATCATCTCTTTCAATACCTACATCTAAAAATATTCCCCGAAGGGTGAGCTAATGCCTAGTACGTATAACACAAATATATACGCATGAACAAACATGAATAATTATCGTACAAATCATGTAGTACTTAAACATAGACAACCGTTTCATAATACAGTTTATGTCCACAAGTAACAATAGGGTACTCATGACCCCTTTAACACACTTAACACACTGGAGCATGATTTGGTGATGGGAACTACCACTATGGGCCCCACACCCATGTTCACTTAAACCACTTAATCTTAGTGATAGGAATTGCCACTACGAGCCCCACACCCATATACACTTAAACCTCTTAACCAACATTCAGCTTAGATCATTTCTAAGCATGACTTCACTAGGGATAACGTCACAGAAGGATCATTAAGGTACCCCCTAGGGATCTACTACTACGGGCCCCTAGGTCGAGCCAAGTACATACAACATACAACTTAAACACTTAACCAATTCATCCAGTTAAATCAAGTTTTATGCATAAACTAACTTAAACAAGCACAAATCAATACGAAAGTTACACGCACCTTAAATCCTAGCCTTAAGCATTGCCCTCTTAGACTTAAGCTAAATCGAAATCTATACACATCAACAAGCTTTGCTTAGTACTTAATCTTATATTGATATCACCTTTTAATTCTCTTAATCCTATTTATTAAATTTCTCTAAAACCTTACTAGCTATGTCGGTTGCATGAAAATTAGCTTAATTTGAAGTTAAATGAATATATAATTACATTATACTTTATTCAACATGGCCATGTTGGGGGGCATGTTGCTCAATACGGGCTGAAGCATAACTATGTTATGGGTCATGTATCTTTCGGTGTAAAGTTTAGCTTCAACACGATTGGAACATGATCGTGTTGGGAGACTATGTTCTTCTTAATTCAACACGGTCGAAACACAACCGTGTTAAGAGGCCGTGTTACCCTTTACTCAACATAATCGAAACATGACCGTGTTAAGAGGCCGTGTATCTCTTGGCGTAACCTTCACACTTAACATGATTGAAACATGACCATATTAGGAGGCCGTGTTACCTTCAACTCTACATAGTCGAAACATGACTATGATAAGAGGCCGTGTATCTCTCGGTGTAACCTTCACTATAATAATTGAAAATTTTATTTATTGATTTATTTAATAAATATATTATCACAAAGAGCTAAGGATGAAGATGGAATTTTAGAAAATTAGAAGGGTAATTTGGAAATTTTGCGATGAGGAATATTTAATCCTAGATGACCTAACGTTCTTTCTTTTTCAACCTTTAAAGTAAACTAGCAGACGGAAACGCTCTCTAAACAAACCCTAAGACGATAAAAGGAGATGGTGCGACCTAATTCCAAGTACGAAAGGTAAGAGAACTCATACAGATTTCAATTTAGGTTATTGGAATTGGAATTTATGAGTGTCATTTGTGTATATAGAACACGAAGTTTGAGACAAGACGATAGGAGAAAGGGGAATCAACGACTCAAGGATACAAATATAGAATTTTTGAAGTAAGTAATCTAATCCATGTAATTTATTTATAATTACATGTTTTATAGATGTAATTGAGCTTAGGAATAGAGAGGATTGGATTTAGGAGAATTTAAAGTAAAGGAATTAGGGTTCATGGAAATTTGCTGAGGGTAACATAGCCTACCAACACGGTCGTGTTATGACCATGTTGAAATCAAAAGGTACATCGAGAGATATACGGCCTCTCAACACGGTCATGTTTCGATTGTATCGAGTTAAGAGTAACACGGTCTCTCAACACGGTCGTGTTTAGACCATGTTGATTGTGGAAGTTGCACCGAAAGATACACGGCCTCTTAACACGGTTGTGTTTTGACCATGTTGAATGAAGAAGAACACAACCTCCCAACACGGTCGTGTTCTAACCGTATTGAAACCAAGTTTTACACCAAAAGATACACGACCCCTAACATGGTCCTGCTCCTACTGTGTTGAGCAACATGATCCCTAACATGGCCGTGTTGAATAAATTATAAAGTAATTACATATTTATTTAATTTCAAATTAAACTAATTTCCACGCAACTTAGATAGCTAGTAAGGCCTTAGAGAAATTAAATGAATAGGATTAAGAAAATTAAGAATGATATTGATCTTAGATTAAATACTAAGAAGAGTTTGTTGATGTGTACAGATTTCCAATTAGATTAAGTCCAAGACCGGGAAGTGTTTAAGGCTATGATTCAATGTACGTGTAACTTGTGTGCTGTTTTGTGTTTGTTTTAGTATATGTGTTGAAATTGATTAAGTTAAACGATTTTTCTTAAGTGTTTAAGTTGTATGCTTGATGGGTGTCGAATCCAACAAAAATAAAACCTACTCCTAGACAATTATATGATTTGCATATAGTGGTGAGTAGGGTCGAATCCATAGAGATTGGTTAAACTTATTTCTATTCAAGGAGAATAAAAGGGAAAAGAAAAATGGGGGGTTTTGTTTGTGAATCAAAATAAAGTAAAACAAGGTAAGAAAATCGGATATTAATAAAAGCCTAGCCAAAGGAATCAAGATAGTTTAATTCAAGGAATTGATCATCGATGCAAATGTTCTCTATTCTTGTTCCTAGATAAACTGGTTATGGTTATTAACAAGCTCTAACAACCTATCTCTCCTTACTTCCTCGATAACCTCAGACAAGCGCTTTGAATTATTTCTCTTATTGATTAAACAACCCTAGACAAGCGCTTAGGATTTAATCTATCAATAGCATTAAGATCTAGAGAGACCACCAATTCATGCCAGTAGATTATAAGATAACCTATTTAAACATGATCACACACCTCCATAACATGAATTCGATCATCTCTTTTATAACCAAACATGTTATTGCGTCACTAAGACTAGAACAATCAAACAATTACGGATTTGACGTGCTAGTTGACAATATATTAACTTGCTAATTGAGTAGAAGAGCTCTATTCATACCAATCAACAAAGATAATAATGACAAAACGATTAGAAGATATATGAATACCCAAAAGCAAAGAATAGAATAAATACAAGTCAATTAGACCTCACAATTCGTGGAGAATTAAACATCTATGACCCTTTGGCTAGAAAAGTAGCTTAGCTACTCATGTTCATCAATAAAATGAAAATAAAAGATAAAAACATAACAAGCCTCTGTTTCCGGCTGCCTGCTCTGCCTCCGCGTTTCCTTCTTGTCTCCAAGGTGATCCAAGATTCAAAGGTTCAAAAGTTGTCCTAACCCTCTAGGGTTGGTTCTATTTATATTGTTAGGGAGATGGCATGTGATCTTTTGCTAGCAAGATACGAAAATATCTTTCCTTTTCCAAGTAGATTTCGAGAAGTGAAGATTCGTCTGCCTGGCATGCCCCAACACACGGCCGTGGGTCCAGCCGTGCCATCCTCTGTGCATATTCTTCAAGTCTTCATCCGCGCCCAGTGTGAACTACGGTTACACACACGGCCAGATTTCAAGCCGTACCTTCATCTGTGCATAATCTTCAAGTCTTCATCCGTGTCCAGTGTGTACCACGGTTACACCCACGACTAGATTTCAAGCCGTGCCTTCATCTGGTTGATGTTCCACACTTTCTTCTCCTTGGCACGTCTATCTTCCACCACAGCTTCAAGCACGGTTTATCCCACGGCTTCCACCACGGCCGTGCCCTAAGCCGTGTCTCTCTCTGTTCAAAGTCCTCATTTCTGCCTTCTTGTCCAGTGTGTAGCACGGTTTGCGCCATGGCCGTGCCTCAAACCGTGCTTCTGATACACGGCCGTGTACTTCCCTCCGGCGGTGTAAATCCTTGTCTTTGAACCAAGTTGTAGATGACTTCTCTAATTTACTTGAATTGGCATCCTTGACTCCATTTAACCTGATTTATCACGATGATAGAATTAAAGTACCATTTCCTTATGATTTCTATAAAATCAATAATAATTTAACACAATTTATATTATAAAGATTGAGTATAAAATGGCTCTATCAAATTCCCCCACACTTAAACTCTTGCTTATCCTCAAGCAATTGCATCAAATCAATTGAGAAATCTGTCATAGATTATACAAACTTTCTTTTCATCATTCCAAGCATCTATTCATTTGTAATTCATGACTTGTAATTTAATGTCTACTACTTGAACCAAACTGGTTTCCTGTGATCAAATTACTATGGACAAAATTCAATAGCTAATCTAAACAAAACAAACTTTAATCCTCATGTTTAGCAAAAGAATTTTTATTCCAAAAGTAAATACTTAATCCACTAAGGAAAAACACCCAATTAAACTTCATTGGATATTAGCAAACATATAATCCTTGCAACATAAAGTAAAAGCATATAGTATAAGCTCTTTGCTAGATATTCTCCCTTTTATACATCTTTGTTTTATTCAATGAATGTTCACATTCATGTTCTTTTGATTTATTCAAGCATCTATTTTGACGGGTTTTTGCCCGCTTCTTTTCATGAACTTTTGCCTTTTTCGCCCTTATCGTTATAGTGAGTTCATTGAGTCGGCAACATCCCGAGCTCATCACTCAAGTGACCGGGTTTTGAGATACCCCTACGGACTCTTCCTCACTCTAACATTCAAGTTTGAATACTCTTAACTCAATTAGTTGAATCATTGGAGTAATGGCTATGCTTGATTGATTTTTTTTTTTTTAAGTGTTATGATTGCTTTACAAACAACTTCAAAGAGTATACAGTAGCTAATATAACCTAGAAGTAAACTTGTTTATTTTTCACTTAGTGACTCAACTTACTCTTAGACTTCCAATTCTAAAGCTAAATACAAGGTAAATTTGTTTCTTAAGGATTTCACTACTTAATTTTAACCATGTATTCTAATCACAGCAGTGGGTGAGTAAAGCATTTGAACAAGTCAATTTCACATTTTGTAGATGCTTATTACAACATTTAGTACAATCTCTAGATTTCATGATAATTTTGAAAAACTTTGGCTTAAAATTGCTTAAGGACAAACATTCAGAGTATAAGTTAGTTCTCTATTCTGTATATTTTATTATCCTCTCCCCCACACTTAGCTTGAACAGTGTCCTCACTGTTCCTAATTCAGCACAATTGAAGAGGAATTAACAACACAAAGGACATTAGAGAATAAGAGAAAGGAAATATTGGTACTTCCCTGGTATTGGAGTGCTCCCTTTAAGCTCTGGAAAGTGTCATCTAATGATATGTATCCTTGCTGCAACCGATCCAAAGAGTTCAAAAACTACACTAAAATCAAAACAAACTAAACTAAAACAAAAAAAAACTAAAACAAACCAAAACTAATGCAAAACAAAACTTTTTTTTTTTTTTTGACATGGGTTTAATGAACAAAGTATTCAAACATTTCCTAGGTAAGTTTGTAATCATCTTTATAGATGATATCCTAATATACTCTAAAAGTACTGAGGATCATGAAGAACACTTGAGACTAGTATTAGGCAAATTACAAGATGAGAAAATGTATGCTAAATTTAGTAAATGTGATTTTTAGTTAGAACAAGTAGTCCTTTTGGGTCATGTGGTTAATATGGATAGGATATTTGTAGACCTAGAAAAGGTGAGAGCGATAGTAAACTGGCATAGATCGAAAACAGTTACAAAGGTAAGAAGTTTCCTAGGTCTAGCAGGCTACTATAAGAGATTTATAGAAAGGTTTTCCAAAATAGCAACTCCTCTCACCAGATTGATAAAGAAAAATGTGAAATTCGAATGTGATGACAGATGTGAAGCCAGTTTCAGATGCTCAAAGAGAAACCGGTGTCAATGCCAGTTTTGACTTTGCCCAAGAGTGGAGAAGAATTTATGGTATATAATGATGCCTCAGTTCAAGGGTTGGGGTGTGTATTGAAGCCATATGAAAAGAATTACCCAACTCACGACTTGGAATTAGCAGCTGTAGTGCTAGCTTTGAAACTACAGAGACATTACTTATTGATTATTGTGAACCGTATATATAAAAGAGTAGTGAATTCTCTAGTAAGTATACTAGGTCGGAATCAAGTAATATATAAGTGAGTAGAGTGTCGATCCCTCGAGGACTAAAGAGATTACTAAACCTATAATAACTTTTACTAATATCTAGGCAATTCAAAGAAAGATCCTTTTAACTACTTAATTAAAAACTGAAATAAAATCTACTCAAACAAGAACTATGAGAATGTTATAAAATAAACCTTTCAATTGAGAAGGTGGGAATTAAGAATTCACCCTAGACACACTAATCAAATTGCCATCATGTTAATTAGAGTAACCTACGTATGGTTATTCAAATGGGTTTATAACCATAAACCTTCAATTAATTAGTCAACTTCTGTAACAAAGAATTCTAAATTACATCCATACACTTCCCAGTGCTATGATTGCCTAATGCCCTAATGCAATTACCCCTAATTCCTTAGTGGATAATTAATTAGAACATTGCTTCAAACTCTAGATAATCCCTAATTCAACTAATTAACGCCGCTTCCGCTTTGTTATATTAATCCAATTAAGAATCCCTAACAAATTCTATCTCAACTCCCGTATTGATAAAATTTCTAACAATTAAAACCTTTAAGAATTTCAATTGAAATTATAGGGATTGCAATTATGAATAATCCACAAATACCTTAATATAATAACATGACTACAATTATCACTTTAGCAATCTAGGGTTTCGTTCTTCTTCCCACCAATTGAATCTAGCCAGTCATAGATTTAACAATGAATGCACAAGTTACAATGGAATATTTGAGAGAATTCATGAATAATATAAACACAAGTCACAAAATTGCATAAATAAATAAAGATTAGAAATCACCAATTTTGTGATAAAGTTGGAGAGAATTCAAACACAAAACTCCAGAGACCACTTCTCAAGGCCAACTATAAATACTTCTCAATTAATCACAAGAAAAACTTGTTTCAATCTCTTATTCTTGTTATCAAAATGAAATATTCCCTCAAAGAACAAAATTCTGAAAACTGAAAATTGCCAAAAGTCCCCCCGCTCATTTCTTCTCAAAGGAATATATAAAAACAGTCAGGAAAATGAAAAGTCGCATTTTTTGCAGGTGTTCCACCACATGAGGCACGACCATGTGATAAGTGGTGTTGCCACCACCACATGAGGCACGGCCGTGGTCTCACCCCATAGGCTCCTCAGCATTTTGCAAACTCCATTTCTTTTGGTTCCAACCTCTTCCTACGGCTATGTGTTATCCCTTGCCTACTGATTTTCTTCATTTCTTCATGTTTTTCAGCTCTTAATGCACTTTTTTCCTGTTTGAGTCCATTGATTCCTAAAATATCAAAATATAAGCACTTCGATATCTTTATCTTGGTGATTTGTTTTCAAATTTAACAATAACAACCTCCAAATCACAAGATAAACCATGAGATAATATGTTGTTATCACTTATATGGAGAAATGTGCAAAATCTTCATTGACCATAGAAGCTTGAAGTACATATTTACGTAGAAAGAGCTAAACATGAGACATAGGAGATGGTTGGAGTTAATGAAAAATTACGATTTGGAAATACAATACCATACAAGAAAAGCCAATGTGGTGGCAGATGCCCTTAATAGAAAGAAACAGGGCAATGTAACCAGTCTCATCACTTCACAGAAAGAGTTGTTAGAAGACATGCACAAATTGGAGTTAGAAGTTTTAACACAAGAAGTGGGAGCAAGAATGGCTACTTCAAAGACTTAGCCAACCATAATGGATAAGATTAAAATTGGCCAGATGGGTGATAAGGACATTCAAGAGGTTAAGAGTATAATGAAACAAGGCAAGGCACCAGAATTCAACTTGGATGCAAAAGGTACCTTGAGATACAAAACGAGACTGTGTGCCAAGGGATGTAGAATTGAAGTCAGAGATAATGAAAGAGGTGCATCACTCCACCTACACAATATATCTTAGAAGTACCAAAATGTACAAGGATGTGAAGAGCTGTTATTGATGGAGAAACATGAAGAGAGAAATAGCATAATACGTAGCCAAATGCCTCACAAGCCAGCAGATTATAATAGAACACTAGAGACCAAATAGAGAATTATAGCCTCTTCCAATACCGAAGTGGAAATGGGAGCATGTGACAATGGATTTTGTTCCAGCCCTCCTGAATACCAAAGAGAAGTAGGATGCAGTTTGGGTCATAGTGGATAGATTGACCAAGTCTACTCATTTCATACCTATTAGAGTAGGATATAAATTGGAGAAACTAGTTCAGATATACATACAGGAGATAGTTAGACTGCATGGAGTGCTAGTGACAATCACTTCTGATAGAGGCACAAGGTTTGTGAGTAGATTTTAGAACAACTTACACTGCAATTCAGTACAATATTCTACTTATAGATAGATGGTTAGTTTGAAAGGACTATACAAATACTGGAAGATTGGCTCAGGGCATGTGCACTAGACTTTAGAGGCAACTAGAATGAGCATATACATCTGGTGGAGTTTGCTTATAATAACAGTTACCAAGCAACTCTCTAGATGGCACCATATGAAGCTCTTTATGGGAGAAGGTGCAGATCCCCACTACATTGGGATGAAGTGGGAGAAAGATAGATGATGGGGCCGGAGTTAGTATAAAAAGCGGTAGACAAAGTGAAACTAATTAGGCAGAGAATACAAACGGCCCAATCACGAAAAAAGAGCTATGCAGATAAGAGAAGATGCCCTTTGGAATTTCAAGTGAGAGATAAGGTATTATTGAGGATTTCTCCAATAAAGGGAGTGATCAAATTCGAGTTAAGGGGAAAGCTAAACCTAAGGTATATAAGCCCATTTGAGATCTTGGAAAGAATAGGCACAATGGCTTATAGGTTAGCTCTTCCACCAAATTTAGTCGGGTTACATGATGTATTCCATGTATCCATGCTAAGAAAGTATGCACCCGACCTGAATCAAATAATGGCTTTAGAAACACTAAATTTATAGCCAAATTTGACATATTTCGAAAGGCCAACCAAAATTCTAAACACTAAAGAACGGGTGCTAACACGGAAAACAATCCCTTACGTTAAAGTACAATGGATAAACCAAACGAAAAGGGAAGTGACGTGGGAACTAGAAGCAGAATTGAGGAAGAAGTATTCAAAACTCTTCTAGAAACAGGTACTTTTAAAGACAAAAGTTTTTATAAGAGAAGGAGAATGTAATACCTGAAAAATTTATTTATTGATTTATTTAATAAATATATTATTATAAAGAGCTAAGGACGAAGATGGAATTTTAGAAAATTAGAAGAGTAATTTGGACATTTTTTGATGGGGAGTATTTAATCCCAGATAACCTAACGTTCCTTCTTTTTCAACCCTTATAGTAAAATAGCAGACAGAAACGCTCTCTAAACAAACCCTAAGATGACAAAAGGAGACGGTGCGACCTAATTTTAAGTACGAAAGGTAAGGGATCTTATACGGATTTCAATTTAGGTTATTAGAATTGGAATTTATGAGTGCCATTTGTTTATATAAAACACGAAGTTTAAGAAAGGACGATAGGAGAAAAGGGAATCAACGGCTGAAGGATACGAACATGGAATCCTTGAAACAAGTAATCTAATCTGTGTAATTTATTTATAATTACATGTTTTAGAGATGTAATTGAGCTTAGGAATAGAGAGGATTGGATTTAGGAGAATTTAAAGAAAAATAATTAGGGTTTGTAGAAATTTGCCGAAGGTAACATGGCCTACCAACACGGTCGTGTTTCGACTATGTTGAAATCGAAAGATACACCGAGAGATACACGGTGATGGGAATCAAACCCATGCAACCACAAAATCCATTAACCGAGTAAAGAGCTAGAGGACTACAGAACCTAGCATTGAGAACCTTTCTTGAACAAATGGAACTGAAGACATTCACATAGTGTCTTCATTTATTTTATATAATTTTTTTACATTTTATCAGGTATATTTGTCGATATTATAGGATAGCAAGCAAACACACTAGTGCTCGGTTTGTGGGTGATTCATGGAACTAAATAAATCAAGATGAAACCAGCCATACATTGTGTTCCATTGACTGTGGGAGTGCTTTAAGAACCGGCTTATGTAGCTATTTTCTTTTGTTAATATTTCCATATTTAGAACAAGTATAAACACTCGTAAAAAAGGAACACAAAGGGACTTTTGAATATCATTTTGGCAGCTGCCTCTTTTCACGTATAAGGGTTTTCTCTCTTTACAAAACACTCTTATCAATTCTAATCTAGGGTTGTGGCGAGTGTCCTTGAATTTTTGTATGTTACATCATCAATTCTAAGTTATTCTTAATTTCAACTAATGTGTCACATCTGATAAGGAATTGGGATCCTTTTTCACTCTTAATTCACGCCAAATTAAGGATTATATCAATTAGAGTTCACGCTTAATTGATTAATTATTGTTCATTTGTATCTTCAATTATCATTGTATACTTGAAATTAGACATTGGCATATCATAATTTGGTATCAGAGCCGCGGTTTGAGAAGGGAATTAACGTAGAGTTTTGATTTTTGAATTAGAGATTTAGGGTTCTTGTTGTGCCATTTAGATATTGTTGTTGTGTGAAGTGAAATTGAAGAAATTTTGTTGTATTGTGCCATGATTACATTGCATATTATAGATTGAAGTTGTGGAAATCAGATCTACATTTCTTATCGTGAGTTCCTTGTGTGGAAGATAAGGAGATCACTTCAATTCGATTCCATAATTCTATACTTGTGTAGTAATTGTGCATTCAATTGCTTTGATTACAATATTGACTAAAGCTTTGAGGAAACTGTGCCATGGAGAGTAAGTATTGTCGTGAATGCTTGTGGTGCCATGAGGTATGTTGAGCCTTGAGGTTGTGTTGTATTATGGATGTGTATATTTGAACCATGAAGTGTGTATGTGTACAGTGGGTATGAGTGTGATATGTCGTGAAGGCATGTTGTGTTGTAAATGTGTGTGAGTAGTACCATGAGTTGTGTGTGTGAAGTGACAAGTGTATTTTGGGTTGAAAGAAATTAGTGTTGTGGAGGTGTGATTGTATAAAAAAAAAAAAAAAATTGTGCCGTAGTGTGTTGTTGTTGTTGGCGTAAAGTGTGTGTTGTTGCTATAGAGTGAGTTGTTTTATCAAGGTTTAATTCAGCAACTATGTCAAATGATAGTGTGAATGGTGGGATTGGGAATGAGGCCAACAGTCAGGTTGGAGGAGATCAGGGATGTCGTGCTATAGGTGGAAGAACTTTAGAAGAACAAATGTAGGATCTTATCACTATTATTGCTACATAGCAACACGGGTTGATCAGATGACATTGCTATAACCACTAGTGGCAAATCTACATGTACCCCTACCTCAAGTAACCCCTCGTAATGCACGTAAGGAAGGAGCAGTTAGAGGAAATAGGGGTTAGAGAATGGGAGGAGAGTATCATGCTTTTTGGGAGGAAAAGGATGATAACTTTGAGAATGAACCTTATCCTAACTGTGAGTTTAAGCCGCCTTGGGGTCTGGAATATGTAAAGTTATAGATGGCTTCATTTGTTGGAAGGGGTTCTGCAAAGGATTATCTAAACTGGGAAGATAAGGTAGAGAGCCTATTTGAGTGTTATGAAATTAATGATCACACTCGAGTTCGTATCACAGTGGTAGAGTTTATAGGGTATGCCGCCTTATGGTAGAAGAATCTTGTAGCTAGTAAACGAAGGGATGGTGATGCTGAGATACGTACTTGGCAGGAGATGAAACGGGTTATGAGGAAGAGGTTTATACTAGAGCACTACATGTAGGAATTATTTATGCATCTCCAGACATTGAGGTAGGGAGGCAAAACTATTGATGAATATGTACAGGAGTTTGAGACACTATTGATCAGATGTGGGTCAGTCGAACCTCCTGAACAAACCTTAGCGCGATTTGCGTTAGGGTTAAAATATGAAATTGCATGTATTGTGGAGCTCCAGGGGTATGACACCCTTAATGATGCCATTCCATTAACTTTGAAAGTGGAGAGATAGAGACTATCTAATCCATTTCGAGCAGCGAGTAACAAGTTTGGAGCCACTAATAAGCTACATGGGTCAGATAGTCTGCATGTTGAGCAAGGGGAAATAGGGGGAATTGATAAGACTGTGGACTTAAATGCAACTGTTACTGATAGGGAGAGGGAAATTTCTAGAAAGGGAAAAGCAGTTATTGGGGCTGATATCCAACAAATAGTGTTGGGATCATCAAGTGTAAAGATGCATCAAACCCAATGCTTCAAATGCATGGCTCTGGACACATGGCTACTTAGTGTCCCAACAAAAGAGTGATGATTGCTATGGAGGTGGAAAATAAGGATAGTAAAGAAGAGACACTTGAGCTAATTGATTTGTCAATAGTGCTATAGGAGTATTATGATGATCTAGATGCTGAGGCACATAAAGACAAGGGGAATGATAAATATCTGGCTATTAACGTGTTACGCAGGGTAATGACTACATCTCCAGATGTTGAGGACGTACAAAGGGAAAACCTATTCCATACTCCTTGTCGGGTTCAAGGTAATCTTTGTGCTCTTCTTATTGATGGTGGTAGTGGCACAAATATAGTAGCTGTTGTAATAGTAAATAGATTGCAACTAATCACTGGTCCACATCCCAATCCCTATAAATTGCATTGGTTGAGTGTACAAGACAGTCTATATATCACTCAAAGGGCTAAGGTTCCAATCCGCATAGGGGGAAAATACTAGGATAAAATTGTTTGTGATGTTCTTCCTATGTATGCATCACATATACCACT
The DNA here is from genome assembly GCA_037954665.1 of Laguncularia racemosa. Lineage (NCBI taxonomy): Eukaryota > Viridiplantae > Streptophyta > Magnoliopsida > Myrtales > Combretaceae > Laguncularia > Laguncularia racemosa. The sequence goes on from JBBMOL010000040.1 coordinate 3,080,572, forward strand.
AGGTAGACCTTAGTTATTTGACAGGAGAGTGATACATGATGGGTTTAGAAACACCTATGTGTTTAAGAAGGATGGTGAATGGGTTGTCTTGACTCCTATGTCACCAATTGAGGTATACGAGTTCCAAGAACAGATCAACAAAACTGCTAGGCAATCAAGACTTCAGGGCGACAAGCACATGTAAACCAAGGTTTTCAATCTAGGAAAAGACCCATTAGATTTGAGGGCAAATCTTCCATAGGCCTCAAGAGATGATGGGAATCAAACCCATGCAACCATAGAATCCATTAACCGAGCAAAGAGCTAGAGGACTACAGAACCTGGCATTGAGAACCCTTCTTGAACAAATGGAACCAAAGACATTCACATAGTGTCTTCATTTATTTTATATAATTGTTTTGCATTTCATTAGGTACATTTGTCGGTATTATAGAATAGTGAACAAACACACTAATTCTTGGTTTGTAGGTGATTCATGGACCTAAATAAATCAAGAAGAAATCGGCCATAGATTGTATTCCATGGATCATGGGAGAGCTTTAAGAACCGGCTTATGTAGCTATTTTCTTTTGTTATTTTTTCCATATTTAGAACAAATATAAATACTTGTAAAAAGGGAACACAATGGACTTTTGAATATCATTTTGGCAGCTGCCTCTTTTCGCATGTAAGGGTTTTCTCTCTTCACAAAACACTCTTATCAATTCTAATATAGGGTTGTGGTGAGTAAGCTTAAATTGTTGTGTGTTACATAATCAATTCCAAGTCATTCCTAATTTCAACTAGTGTGTTACATCTAGTAAGGAATTGAGATCCTTTTTCACTCTTAATTCACGTCAAATTAAGGTTCATGTCAATTAGAGTTCATGCCTAATTGATTGGTTATTATTCATTTGTATCTCCAATTATCATTACATACTTGAAATTAGACATTAGCATATCACATGGCCTCCTAACACGGTCGTGTTTCGACCGTATTGAGTTAAAGGTAACACGGCCTCCCAATACGATTGTGTTTAGACCGTGTTGAGTGTGAAAGTTGCATCAAGAGGTACACGGCCTCTTAATAAGGTCATGTTTGACCGTGTTGAGTTAATGGTAACATGGCCTCCTAACATAGTCGTGTTTAGACTGTGTTGACTGAAGAAGAACACGACCTCCTAATATGGTCGTATTCCAACTGTGTTGAAACCAAGTTTTACACCAAAAGATATATGACCCCTAGCATGGTCGTGCTCCTACCATGTTGAGCAATATGGTCCCTAACATGGCTGTTTTGAATAAAGTATAAAGTAATTACATATTTATTTAATTTCAAATTAAACTAATTTCCACTCAACCTAGATAGCTAGTATGACCTTAGAGAAATTAAATGAATAGGATTAAGAAAATTAAGAATGATATTGATATTAGAATGAATATTAAGAAGAGCTTGTTGATGTATACAGATTTCTAATTAGATTAAGTCTAAGACTGGGAAGTGCTTAAGGCTAGGATTTAATGTACATGTAACTTGTGTGTTGTTTTGTGTTTGCTTAAGTTAGTATATATGTTGAAATCGATAAAGTTAAACGATTTGGCTTAAGTGTTTAAGTTGTATGCTGTATGTGTTTGGCTTGACCTAGGAGCCCGTAGTGGTAGATCCCTAGGGAGCACCCGAATGATCCTTATGTGATGTTATCCTTAGTGGAGTTGTGCTTGAAAATGATTTAGGTTGAATGTTGATTAAGTGGTTAAGTGTACATGGGTGTGGGGCCCGTAGTGGCAGTCCCCATCATCAAGTTTAAGTGTACATTGGTGTGGAGCCTGTAGTGGCATTCCCATAACTAAGTTTAAGGTTTAAGTGGACATGAGTGTGGGGCCTGTAGTGGCAATTCCCATTACCAGGTTTAAGTGTACATGGGTGCAGGGCCCATAGTGGCAGTTCCTATCTCCAAGTTTAAGGTTTAAGTGGACATGAGTATGAGGCCCGTAGTGGCAGTTCTCATCACTAGGTTTAAGTATATATGGGTGTGGAGTACGTAGTGGTAGTTCCCATCACCAAGTTTAAGGTTTAAGTGTACATGCACAAAGTTTAAGGATTAAAAGATCATGGGTACGGGGCCCTTAGTGGTAGTTCCAATCACCAAATCATGCTCTAATGTGTTAAGGGGCTCATGAGTACCCTATTGCTGCTTGTGGACATAAATTGTCATATGAAATGGTTGTTTGTGTTTAAGTATTGCATAACATGTGTGACACTTGTTCATGTTGTTCATGCGTGTGTGTTTGTGTTATACGTACTAGGCATTAGCTTACCCTTCGAGAAACTTATTTTCAAATGTAGGTGTTGAGGGAGATGAGAACCTAAAAGATGACTTCGGTTTAGGTGAGCCACAGAGAGAGGAAGACAAAGATTACCATTATTATTATTATGATTAAGATTTGGAGAATTATGTTATTTAGTTATGATAGGCAATAATTTTTTTAGGGATGTTATTTTTGTGTTCAAAGACTTCTACTACATTAAATGTTCGATATGATTTAAGTTATTATTTGAATTTTGAGAATATATGAAATACTTTTATGTAGGAATTATAGGTTAAAGTGTATTAAAGTTGATTCAGAGCCTTAACATGTGCTTATGAGATAAGGACACATAGCGAGTAATAGCGCGGCCTGAGTTTTTGGGGCATTACATTCATACTTAATACGGTCGAAACACGATCGTGTTAGGAGATCATGTTACCCTTAACTCAGCACAGTTGAAACACAACCATGTTGATAGGTCGTGTATCTCTTAGTATAACCTTCACACTCAACACGACCGAAACACAACCGTGTTAGGAGATCGTGTTACCCTCGGAAATCTCCACGAACTTCTAATTCTTCATTCCCAATTTTCCTAATCCCAATGCTCTCTATCCTTATACTCAATTTATTCTCTAAAACATGTAATTACAATCAAATTACAAGGATTTTCATATTTGCATCAAATTTCTTATAGGTTGAATCCTTAAACCTTTTGAGTCTCTTCCCCGTTACACCCTTCTCAATCTTTAAATCCTGATGCACACACTATACTCATGAGTTTTAGATCCAATAACTAGAATTGAAATTTTTGTATAAAAATCCTTACCTCTAGTACTTGGAATTAAGTCGCACCCTTTTCCCTTAGTTGCCTTTAGGTTCCTATAAAGAGCGTTTATCCCCTTGGTTACTCTTTCACTATTCAAAATGGCAAATGAGGTTTTCTAGGTTAATTTGGGTATTTATATCTTTCATGTGAAATGACCCATTCGCCCCTCATTTAAATACATTTTTTCGTCCTTAGCCTTAGCTCTTTGTGACAAAAAATATATTAAAATAAATAAAATTTTCAGGTATTACATAAATCACTTCTGCTATTTAATTTAAGAAAAATGTTGATGACTTATTATTGAGGATGGGAAATTCCATTAATCTCTATTATGCAATAGATGATTTATGATTATTATCAGAACTACATAAATGTGGGTATTTATATAATAGTGGTGATTGAGCCTTTGTGTGTCTTCTAGTATTGAGGACACGTGTCGAGCCGTAGTGTACCCAGGTTTTGGGACATTGCAAATTCTCTTCAATGCTTAAGCAAAAGGTCAAATAATTGTAACTAGTTGTAAGATGTTTTACTTTCTTATTTGTTATGGAATTCTTAGAATGTAATTCATGAAGCCCAAGTAGACTAAGCCCACTACATGTCACCCACGACAGTAGTGGAGTTGCCTATCACAAATGAAGAAGACTAAAAAATGGTTTTTACTAAGAGATATCTATGCCAACTCTAATCCTAGGTCATCTATTCAATCAAATGTGTCACCATTAACATCCCATTTTACTTTCATCATTATTTATGCAGATAAACTCTTGCGTATGAAAGAAGGAAGATCGGTATTTGTGTACATACATCAAGTCTTCGGCATGCTTTGGAATGGTAATGCTCCTATGAAGTGATTAAACAAAGGAATTTTTACATAAAATATATTGCTAGAAGGGACAAATTTATAAGTAATTTGTAGGGATATTTTTATTTATTTTTATCAAGTTTTTCTGTTGTTGTGAAACAAAATTGTCCTTACGTGTTTGGTGCTCCCATTAAAAGTACATCAAACACAAATCTGTTATTAACGTAATCAATAAAATAAAAAGACCTGTTTGAGATGTGTGAGTTGGAAGTAAAAATGCAATTTATGCACACAATTATGAAATCTTCTTCAGTGAGTGTGGTAGGAAAAATTCACTTATTTTAACATATGGTAGCTAATGCATATTCTCTTTTTATTTGTGAAGAATTTTAATTTGTAATCATTTATATAAAAGATTGTCAAACTCATGATTTTACCTAGTTACACCAAAGGGTTCATATAATCAAATTATAAAATCAAAATATAAAAATATAAGTTTTTACAACTTATATAAATAGCTTTTAAAAATTAGAAATATGTTTATGGTAGTCATAGAAAATTTGAATATAAGATGAAAGTAAATAGTTTTAATATAAATTAATATAAATTTTAGACATAAGTCACGTTAAAAAGACCTACAATATAATCCAACATAAGTTGCTATACGCATGTATAAAATTATAATATAAATTGTAATGCCAAAATAAAATGCATTACAACATAAACTATTATAACAAAGTATAAAACTAAAGCTAATCATTAGCTGTCATTTTATTATCAAAAGTATGGTTAGCTCTCCTATCACTATTACCATCATTGCCATTGCCATCTTCATCATTAACGTTAACGTTATTATCGGTATTGTTACTAATAATATTTTTATCTTTTAATTCTAAATCTTTTAAAGTACAAATAATATCCATATCTTATGGGAACCTAGTTGTATTTTTTATGTTTTTAACCCATTTGACTTAAATAGGTATAATCAGTAAATTTAGTTAAAAATACACAATTTTAATAGGTTTATGTATAGACTTAAGATTTTACTATGAGTTTATACAAATATGATTTTATACACAACTTAACTTAGGAAAACTTTATAAAATCATAGAGTCGTATGAGTAAAATTGTGATTTTGGCAGCTATGTTTATACATGATATCTAAATTGCAAAAAATAATATTAAAATTAGAGTATCATAATATGTGTCCCTTGAAACTTATTTGAGGCTAAAAGATGATTTTTTCACACAATTTTCACGTTAGTTAACAATTTATGAAAATATCAATATATGAATATTGAAAATTTTAAATTTTTTTGCCTTTGAATTCTTCATAAATGTCTTGCAACAACCTTAAATACTTTTTAGAGATAATTTTGTTTGGAAAAATATCCTTTTTTTTTTCTTCAAGCATCATTTTTCGTGCTTTAAAAGAAAAATATAGGGAAAAGTACACTTTTAATCTTTAATGTTTACTTGCTTTTCTATTTGAGCCCTCGGTTTTTTTTTTCCTTTTATTCGAGTTTTCAATATTTTTAAAATCTTATAAGAAAAAATTTTCTAGCCATTGGTACTTTAAATTGGTTTATAGTAATTAAATTAATAGAATGATAATATTAAATATATTTATTTACATAATATAATAAAATAATATTAAATATATATAAAAATACAATAGGATAAGAAATAATAAAAAATAAAAATAATAATTAAGTTAAAAAATGGGGCTGGAAAAATTTATCTATACCCTAGCCATATTGACCAACTATTTTAAGGTTAATCAAAAGCTAATATATACTTAAGATGAACATATCATTTAATGTGTTTGATAGAAGTTCTTTTTTTGTAAGGCTTTGAAAATGTTAATAACTCAAATATAAAAAAATAAAATAAAATAAAAGGTCGATGATTCAAATAGAAAAGTATGTAAACATTAAAGAGTAACAGTATACTTTTCCCAAAAGTATATAAGGTCAGATGAAAGATTATAGTATCAATGTACCTAAACGTTTAGCTAGCAAAGCATATTAATAATTTATGTCTCATATTTGTTATAGTTGGTTTTATATATGGAAACCTCAAGTTGTAACATGATCGATATATCAATCTTGTTTAAAAACCCAAATCCATCACTTGACCTATTAAATTATGTGCTTCATCTCTAGGTTAGTCTTGCCATATCTTAAAATTTTTTAAAACAAATCCATAATATATCTATAAAGTTACTACTTGGAAAAAGTGTTTGAGTATTGTCCTCAATTTGCTCGGATAATTACACCAACCGTCCCTTTAAACTTTTGAACTATATTAATACCTAGTTATTTTTAGGGCTTGTTTTTTTCATCTTTTCTTTTTTTTTGTCTATTTAGCGTCTTTTTGTTATTTGTTAGAATATGTGTATTTGCTAAGAAAAAGAGAAAAAAGATGAAAATAAAAATACATATATACCACTATTGAAAAATTAAACACCTAATATATTCCTAGAAATTTAGATTTATTTACTCACTACTTTATTCATTTTTTTATATATATCAACTAATATTTTCTTTTATAATGCATAAAATATATGTTTTAAACCTGTTCTCTTAAAAGTACGTGAACTTTTACTTCACAATCACCATTTGCATTATAACTATGAAGATAAAATCCAAATAAGATAATTCCCCAAATATTAAATTTCATATCAAATTTGGATTAGATGCAAAAAAAAAAAAAAAAAAAAAAAAAAAACAAACAATGATAATTCAAACAAGCCCTTAATTGTTCACTCACACCCCCTCTACCTATATAAAAATTATTGTGCTACAATTATTAAAACCTATTCAGGGGTGTGTAGAGGGCTAAATTCGATTCGTAGGCCTTTTAGACTAATATTTTAATGGATTTAACTCTTTGGATCAAGGTAATAGGGCCTAGAGAGTCAAGCCCATAGTGTGGGATGATCATTACAGATTTGGCATGTTAGGCTTGAGGTAAGGCCTATTAAATCAGCTAATCCAATTCAACCTTTTTCAATAAGGTCTTACACATACTAAAGGCTTCTAATGGGCCTAGACCCATAAAAAACCCATATGGAGGGTCATTTACTTAGAACTGTTGATTGTCATCATAATCCGACAGATGAAATTCATAGCTAGATCTTATAAATACCCAAGGTAAATGTCATCACCTTACCCAATTTTCCTCATGATCAAAGCCATAATATACCTAAGAACACACATCTATCACTAAAGTGTTAACTTTATTTGAGATTGCCTACTCCTCATTCGCCTCTTATCATCCTCATACGTGTCACTTCTCTCATTAGGTCATGTGTAGCGCATTTCTACACAACATGTGTTTGACCCTCACACTCAAACTTACACACTTACATTTTTTGCGACTCTACTAGGGAAGGGAAGTTGACAATCTTGCAATGGTGCCCTTAAAGAGTGATAAGTGTTGAAAGAACCTTATTTCTAGTATTTATTAAATATGATTTTGTATGAATTTTATGTGCATTTATCAAGAAAAAGATACTTAAGTGCTTAAGATTTGAATTCAGGGTTTAAATAGTGCAATTTAGAGATTTAATGAAGGTTTGAGCAAAAACGAGGCAAAATTTGGCAAATTATAGAAAATGGTGATTTACACGTGTACATAACCTTTAGCATAGCCATGCAGATACTAGTGATGGAGGGCAAAAAGTGATTGAAATGCATCGTGAAATTATGCCTTGGCTACTGCACGAGTTATGTATAGAGTAGTGCTAAAGGAAGAAATGTGACCAGAGAAGAAAATGAAAGAACTCTAGAGTCCACAACCTCAAGCACAGCCATGTAGAACCTTTAACACTAGAATTTCACTTTGTTCAAAAGTAAACGACCTCGAACACGGGTGTGCATTAGGTCATGCATGCTACCGAGTTTCTTATACTATAAATACTTACTTTATTTCAAAAATTAGGGATTTAGATCTTTAATTACTCAAAGTCACTCTAAAAACCCTAGAAGAGCAAAATTACGAATTTGGAGAGAGAAATTGTTAGAGCATCATCGGAGATCACAAAACATCTAGAAGGGTTTATTCTTTTCATCATGATTACTTATTACTCCTCGAGATTTTTCGTGTTTACTGTAAATTCCGTGGAGGAGTAGATTTAATTGCCTTGCATCTTGTGAAACTCTAAACCATGTGATTAAATTGTTTATTAATTAATAAAAAGTTTATGCCTTTATATCTATTCATGTATTTATGATTGATTTATGCGTGCAAATTAATTGTATGTCTAATTCTTGTTAAATAGAGAGAGGTCTCATCTAATAGGATAGATATTCATGAATAGAAAGATTGCATGTTTTACTTGGAGGCCGGAAAATTTCGATTTTCTACACAAATATTAAATCTTTATTTGGGAATTATAAACTTAATAAAATCTTATATAGCGATAGTGAGGCAGAGGCCTCCATTATTCCATGTAAGTTTATTAATTAATTAACTCGAGGGAGTAATTAGTTTAATTCAAAATTCTTGCAGTACAAAGCATAAACAATTTGTTAATTAATACATTATTATAAGAAAGCTAGGGTTATATTGGATCAAGATGAATGGTATGTTTTTGTGATTGAATTCATTTATTAAAGCGATTATAATTAACCTTAGGGTTGTTAGATTAGTTAATTAGTAATTTAATTTATTAATCTTACATCAAGATTTAGATTAGATGGTAGAAAAATAGTAATACTAGTACTTGTTTTTAAGATCCTTAAAGATGACACCTATTGCAATTTATACTATATTAGATAGGTACACTTACCTAGTTTGGTCGTTAGATTTCTTTGTATTTATAAATTGATAATTTGGTACGATTAGAAGGGCAAACATCAAGTTTTTAGCGTCATTGCCAGGGATTTGGTAAAACAACATTAGGAAAAACCTTATTATATGCTATTTCAGTCATTTATTTTATTTGTTTTATTTCCTTTTACTCTTCTTATCTTTTGAATACTCTAACACATGCATGTTGCTTTTGTAGTGCATGATAAGGACTCTCCCTTCTGACATTCTTGATCTAGACCTTGAGATTGAGAGAACACTTCAGAAGATTTGGAAGAAAACAACTATTGGATCTTCTGGACAGTCGACAATTGAGGGAGAAATGCCTATTATAAAAGTTGTGACAATAGTAAAGGAAGAGAAATTAACTAAAGAATCTTTAGGTAGTGGGATAGAATCACTAGTGAATATTAAAGAGGAAACATAAGAAATAATGGTTAAGGATCCACTAAAGACCAGTCTAGATTTATGCAAGGTCCACCCTAGATGAAACAGGGCCAACTATTGTGAAGCTTCCCATTGGGGCTAATAATTTCGAAATCAAGGGTATGGTGATTCAACTCTTGCAGCAATACTATCAATTCGATGGATTATCAAATGAGAACCCCTATGCTCAAATTCAAATGTTCTTAGAAATTTGTGAGACCTTTAAGAATAACGGGGTGACGGATGAAGCAGTGCGTACTAGATTATTCCCTTTCTTACTAAGGGTGAAGGCTAAAAACTGGCTTCAACTGTTGGGTCCTAGAGCTTTAACTACATGGGATGATATAGTAAAGCAATTTCTAGATAACTACTTGCTTCCTTGCAAGACAACCAAGCTCCAAAATGACATTGCATCATTCACGCAACAGGATGGTGAAACCACATATGATGCTTGGCAAAGATGGATAGAATTGTTGAAAGAGTGCCCACACCATCAGCTATCCACATGGATGCAAGTTCAGACCTTTTTAAATGGATTTAACCCAAACACTCGTTAGTTAGTAGACACCGTAGTTAGCGGTACATTAAATTCTAAGACCCAAGAAGAATCCTTGAAACTTTTTACTAATATAGCTAAAAATAATTATCAATGGGGCAATAATAGAGGTAAGCAAAAAGTGGTGGGTAACTATAAAGTAGATCTCATGACTACTTTGGTGGTGAAGATAGAGGCTCTCAGTCACCGAGTTTCTACCCTTAAGAATTCCTAAGGATCATAACCCCAACTGGGAGATGCTAGTGAGAATATAGACTTCCACGAGTAGAATGAATAAGTAGATTACCTTAGGATCAAAATAGGGAGTAGTATAACCCATACATTAACACCTACAATCCTAGCATGAGAAACCATCCCAACCTCTCTTATAGCAATTAGAATGCCTAGAGACCTAACCTCCCACCACTAAGATTCCAAAAGCAACAAATGCCACCCTACCAGCCTATGCCCCATCCATTAGTCCAACTACCTTAGTAGGAGAAGAAAACTAGTTTAAAAGATCTAATGAGCCAATTCATTCAAAGTTCTAAGGCAAAACATCAAAACCAAAAGGCCTCTATTCATAATCTTGAGAAGCAAATTGGCCTATTAGCTAAGATGATATCTGAAAGACAATTGTTTTCCCTCCCTAGTAACATTGATAATAGTTCATGGGAACAGGTGAAAGCCATATACTTAAGGAGTGGGAAGAAATTGCGAATTGAAAAAGAATTTGAGAAAAAACAAGAGGGTGGTCAAACTTTTGGAAAGGAAAAGGCGGAACCTGAGAAGCAAGAACTTGAAAAGCAATCACCACTAGTTGTCAAGGAGCATATTCTAAAAATTACATATCCAGCTCACCTCAATTAAAAAAAAAAAAAAAAGATAAGGAGTAGTTCAGTAAATTCCTTGAACTTTTTAAATAACTACATATTAATATCTCATTTGTTAAGGCACTTTCGCATATGCCAAAATATGTTAAGTTCCTAAAGGAACACCTATCTAATAAGAAAAAGTTAGAGGATTTTTTTATAGTAGAAGTCAAAGAAAATTACTTATCCATTATTTAGAAGAAACTCCCTCTAAAGCTAAAGGATCCAAGCAGCTTCACTATTCTATGTTTAGTCGGTGACATCTTAGTTAATAAAGCCTTAGCCGATCTTAGGGTAAGTATCAATCTCATGCTATACTCTTTCTTCAAGAAATTGGGTTTAGCTAACCCAAAGCCCACTAGAATGAGTCTGTAGCTTACTAACCGATCTGTGAAAATCCTCAAGGGGATCATTAAAGATGTCTTAGTAAAGATAGGAAATTTCATATACCTTGTTAACTTTGTAATTTTTGATATAGATGAGGATGGGGATATGCTTTTAATCCTTCGAAAACCATTCCTTACCACTGTTAGTGCAATGATCGATGTAGAGGACGGCGAGCTTACATTAAGAATAGGGGATGAAGAGTTGATGATTAAAATGGCTATCACCATGAAACACTCCATGTGTGTTGTTGATCCCTTAGTAGATGAGCATATTGAAGAGATCTTATGCAAGAATAAGTTAAAACTAAGCTTGACTAGAGGAGAGGAGAAAGACACGGACAACCCTGAGGTTGAGGCATTTATTGAGCAGCTTAATGCTGCAAAAGAAGTTACACCTTAGGGAGGATTTGAAGAGCTAATTAAAGGTAGTGAGGTGAGACATAGAACTTCCATCGAAGAGCTGCCGGTGTTAGAATTAAAACAGCTACCGGATTATCTGGAGTATACCTTTCTAGTAGAAGACTTCAAGCTGCCGATTATCATAGCCTCAGCTTTGTCTAAAGAGCAAAAACATCAATTGCTCACGGTCTTGAGAGCACATAAGCGAGCCATCACTTGAAAAATTTCAGATATCAAAGGTATCAACCCCTCTTTCTATACACATAAGATATTATTAGAAAAAGGATTTAAGTTTGTAGTGCAACCACAACGAAGGCTAAATTCCAACATGAAAGAGGTGGTCAAGAAGGAAGTTATCAAGTTTCTTGATGCTGGACTAACAGATCCTATATTAGATAGTTCTTAGCTCATTTTGACATAAGTGATGCCAAAAAAAAAAGAGGGATGACTATGGTCCCCAATGAGAAGAGTGAACTTATACTAATGTGTACCATTACTAGATGGCGGGTTTGTATAGATTATCGAAAATTGAATCATGCCACTAGGAAAAGACCATTTCCCTCTTCCTTTTGTAGATCAGATGCTGGAGGAGCTGGCTAGACATATGTACTATTGCTACTTAAATGGGATGTCCAAATATTTCTAAATAAAAATAGCTCCAAAGGACCAACAGAAGACTACCTCCACTTGCCCCTATGGCACATATGCTTATAGGAGAATGCCATTTGGGTTATGCAATGCACTGGCTACGTCTTAGCAGTGTATGTTGGCTATATTTGATGATCTGGTGGAGAAAATTATGGAGGTCTTCATAGACGATTTTTCAATCTTTGGTGATTCTTTTTCTAATTGTTTAGAGAATTTGGAAAATGTGCTTATTTGCTGTAAAGACACCAATCTTGTATTAAACTAGGAGAAAGGCCACCTCATGTGTAAAGAGGGCATTGTACTTAGCCATAAGGTTTCACATAGGGACATTGAAGTTGACCGAGAAAAGGTTAATGTGATTGATAAACTTTCCTCACCAAATTTAGTCAAGGTTATAAGAAGTTTTCTAGGCCATGCTGGTTTTTATAGATGCTTCATAAAGGACTTCTTTAAAATAGCTCAACCACTGACTAGGCTATTAGAAAAGGGTATGCCTTTCAACTTCATTCCTGAATGCCAACATGTCTTTGATGTGCTCAAGGCGAGGCTGAAAAATGCCTTTATTATGATAGTTCCTAATTAGAACTCACCCTTTGAACTCATGTGTGATGTAACCGACTATGTAGTAGGGGTTGTTTTGGGATAAAGGCAAAACAAACACTTCCAACCTATTTATTACGCCTGCAGGACTCTTAATCGTGCTTAAGTGAATTACACTACCATAGAGAAGGAGATGTTGGCCGTAGTGTTTACATTTGATAAATTTAGGTCGTATTTAATTCTATTTAAGGTTATTGTCTACACTGATCAATCTACCTTGAGATTTTTGCTAACTAAAATAGATGCAAAGCCTAGACTTATCCAGTGGATTTCGCTTTTACAAGAATTGAACTTAGAGATTTGTGATAAAAGGGGGCAGAGAATGTAGCAACTAATCATCTCTCAAGACTTGAGAACCTCTGTTTAGAGGAGCTTAAAGAGGAGGATATCAATGACTCTTTCCCTAAAGAAAAACTACATGCAGTTTGTCAGGTCATGAATATGAAAACCTTGTGGTTTGTTGATTTTGCAAACTATCTAGTAACAAGAGTTCTCCTTAATGACCTTGATTATTATGCAAGAAGGAAGTTCTTTTTCAAACTTAAATACTAATACTGGGAGGACCCTTTTCTTTTTTGGGTTTGTGGAAATCAAGTAATAAGGAGATGTGTCTCACATGAAGAGGGATGGAAAATTCTCGGTGATTATCACTCTGGCCTTACCGATGGTCATTACTCAACTAACAAGACTACACATAAAGTTTTGGAGGCTGGTTTCTATTGGCCTACAATATTTAAGGATGTTTATCGTCGCTACCTCACATGTGATAGATGTCAACGAGTAGGGAACACATCATGAAGAGATGAAATGCCTTAGAACTTTATTATAGCATGTGAAGTCTCTAACTTATGGGGCATTAACTTCATAGGACCATTCCCTATTTTTTTCTGAGAATAAGTATATTTTGGTAGCGGTGGACTATTTGTCTAAATGGGTTAAGGCATAGGCTCTGCCCACAAATGATGCTCGAGTGGTTGTGAAGTTCCTTAAGAAGTTGTTCTCTCATTTTGGAACCCTAGAGCGATTATAAGTGATAAGTGGAGAAGATGTTAAGGAAATATAGTGTGACACATCAAATTGTTACACCTTATCACCCTAAGACAAGCGAGTAGGTAGAAGTCTCCAATCATGAGCTAAAAAGAATTCTAGATAAAACGATACAACATAATAGAAGAGATTAGGCAAAGAACCTTGATGATGCCTTGTGGGCATACAGAATAGGCTATAAAATGCATTTGGGGACTACTCCCTATAAGTTAGTATATGAGAAGTCATGCCACCTTCTAATGGAGATTGAACATAAGGCATATTAGGCAATCAAGTTGACCAATTTTGACTTAGAAGCTACTGGATTGAAGAGGAGACTACAATTAAATGAACTTGATGAGTGGAGAAGGCAAGCATATGAGAATATAAAGATATACAAGGAGAGGATGAAGGACTACTGTAACAGGCACATTCGCTATCTAAAGGAGTTCAAGGAGGGAGACCAAGTGCTTTTGATTAATTATCAGTTAAAACTTTTTCCCAAAAAGTTGAAATCAAGATGGTCTGGTCCTTTGTGATCAAGAAAGCTCTCCTACATAGTGCAGTGGAGCTTGAACACCTAAAGCATGATGATTTCAAAGTGAATGGCCATAGATTGAAACTATACATGGGAGACATAGCAGCACATGAATATCAAGTGGAATATAGACTCCAAGTCTTAGATGTTTAGCTAAACAAAGTAAAGGATGTCGAGCCAATGACATTAAAAAAGTGCACTTCTTGGGAGACAACCCATGACTAATTTAGGAATATTAAGTTCTTTTTATTTCATTTTTATTTTACTATCCTAAGTCTTTCCTATTAAAGAAATTGCATATTTGTGGGAGAGGAAGTAAGCTTACTTGAGGAGAATAAGAGTTAATCCTTAAGTGTGGGGAAGCATCAATCAAGCAAGAAAATTTAAGCTTTAACTTCTCAAGTGTACTTAGCAAGTTATTTTTATGCTCTTTTACTTATGTCAAGGTGCACAATGAACAATCACGTGGATCAAATAGCTTGAAGAGTTTTACTTAAATTCTATCCAATTTTTAAACACTTGCACAACTTTGAGCATAAGTAGTACTCAAGGTAGTGCACACTTACAGAGGAGCCTCTAGGCACTTTTTGAAACCCTACACGACTGTGCAGGAGCTAAGGCACTTCGTAACCCAACAGCAGAAACCCTTTGATAGTTTTTTGTTAACTCTACACAATCCTAAGCATGGCCGTGCAAAAGGCAAGGCACTCTAGTATCCTGTAGGAACATCTTCGGATAGCTTTTCAAAACTCTGCACGACCTCTAGCATGCCCATACACAAGCTTATGTAGAGTTTATATATATATATTCATGCTTTGAATTCCTTCCTCACATTCTCTGTTATTTCACTCCAACTGAATACACTTCTCCTCTACATCTTCACCACGAAATTACATTTTTGTACTCTATACACTTCTTCCTCCATTTCTACTTCATCCCCTAAACTTTAGACTACACATCCAAGTAAGTTTTTCTTTTCTTTCTGTTCTATGTGATTTACGTACATGATTTTATTTTATATTGCTAGGTTCTTGCTATATTCAAATAGGTCCTTGCGCATAAGTAAGAATGTGGTAGTGATTGCAACTTGATGAGTTTTCAGTTGTCATGAGCAGTTTTTCTTTTGCCTATTTTTTATTTTAGACGAGCTCTATCTATATATATATCGAATCTCATTTGAAAATTAGGGTTTATGAACATTTTGTGAGAGTTCATAACTTTTAGGGATTTTACTAATTTTATGCAATCAATTGTTTATAAAAGAAATTTGATACAAGTAGCTTTCATATTTTTGATCCATAGTGCTTACTTTGAAAATCTAGGGTTCTTAAGTATACGAAATTGGGGGTTTTGTAAATTTAAGTATTAAGGTAGAAATTCATGAAGTTTTAATGTTGGTTTTACTTCAACCATTTGTCTTAAACTCATACATGACCTTGTGCACGACTAAATTCCCACGCTCATATTGATTTGAATTTTTACCCATTCTTAGTTTTGCCTCATCTTCTACACACCCATGTAGAAGGTTATGTTGACTTGCATGATTTACCCTTAAGATTTTATCCTCAAGAATTGATGCTTGTTTTGTCATACTTTGATTATACACGTCTTCTATAGATATTGAAAATCAATATGAGTTATTCTAAATATCCATTAAGTTATGAAAGCTAGACTTTGATTTTTGTTATTATGAACTCCTTTATACATCTTATATGCAGATGAGGACAAAAAGGGTAGCTAATAAGAAGGCAAAGTAGTAAACTTCTACATCTCAACAACAGTAAGAAACAACCTCCCGCTCTCACAACAGGCTAAGAACCCCTCTACAGCAGGAGGTAGTGGAAGATGCACTTGTTAAATACTCTAATGAAGAGTGGAGTAAGGACTAACGAAAAAGATTAAAGTCATTGTCTTTTGGAAATAATGAATACCTTGACTAGAAAATACTCAGGGCATATAAAATTGATGAAAAATCCATAAAATAATAAGTGTTGGGCTTTGGGTTACTTTCTTTAAGATAAATGAACCAGCTTATAAAGAGATTACTTGAGTTTTTCTCCACATTGTAATGTGATCGTCATTGTCTCAATTTTCAAGTATATGGATAGAAATACATTGTCCCCTCATATCAGTTTGGGAGATACTTAAACTTGTATTCTATATTAGAATCTAATATAATGGAATTTCAGTGACTCCTAACTACTTGGCTAGAAGATATGTTTGCCCAAAAATATTGGGAACAACTATGTAAGGTGGAAATCCGTTATAATCCTTCCAAGTCCAAGGCATCATCTATAAAAAATGTTAATCTAAAGGTTATACACCACCTTTTGGTACACACTATAGGAGGACGAAAAAGCATCCATGGGGTGGTAAACAATTTTGAAAATTTTTATCTTTACAGCATGACTAATAAATTTCAAATCAATGTAGGCTTAGAAGCTGCTAAGTTACTACACCAATAGGCTACTGATCCTTGAGCCAAGGGGATATACTGTAGGGGTTGTATTATGAAGTTCTTAAAAGGTCGTCATATTTTCCAAGCCCTTAATCTTGAGAAACCAGGCATCCCTACTACGAAAATTTCTGATGGCCCATTCCATTTATAGGGGGATGGTTAAGTTAATTAACCTCCCCACTCTGTCAAGGTATTCTACTCTCCTTAAGGGAGTTTTTACTTCTGGTGCTACATCTACTTCCCATGCCCGACCTCTCAAGAATGAAATTTAAAGCCTAAAATGAGAATTTCAAGAAGAGAGCGAATTGAATAAAAAGGAAGGAAAGAAAAAAAAAGCGCTTTAAAATTGCAGTCTGGGCATTTTTAGGAAAACTAGCTAACTGTTTCCCCCTACCACCAATCGATCTACCTACGTATGAATCCTATCCCAAATCCAATTCACCTGACAACATTGCTCTTATAATATCTAGGTAAAGCGGAAAGGACTCGGTTATTGTTGAGTCCCCTAGTTCTGAAGAAGAGAAAGATGAGGGAGATGATACAGAAGAGGTAGATGAGGATGACGATGATGATAATGATGATCAGGGGGATGTTGTTGCTGCTATAAAGGTTGACAATAGCAGCAAGGAAGCCAATTGAGAACTAGATTATCTACTAACTCTATATCTTCGTACTTAATTCTTCTTCGTTTTTCATAATACTAATTACTATATTTTTTGCACTTGATTTGTAATTAATTGAGCTCCCTTATGAGAAGACTCTCCACTTGAATCTGCTAAATGTTTCATTCTTTGGACTAGGATAGGCTAACTTTTATTTTTATTTTTTTAGTTTAGTGCTCATTTGTTTTAGGGTTGATGCTACATAACTTTTGCTTTGCTGGATTCAAAACTCGCCAATGATAAAAACCGGGGAAGTCCTTAGTGTTCTTTTTCTTTTTCTTTTATCTTCTTGTCTTTTTCCCTATGTGTGCTTGCTTTAGGAAGACATTGGGGACAATGTCTTAAATAAGTGTGGGGAGGAATACAAAGACAAAAGAAATTAGGTTCTGAATTATTTATGCATCTTTATGTATTTGTTGATAAAATTTTCCCCCATTTACAAGTTTGAATTATTGAAAAGTGAGAACCTTGCAATCGTACTCATTAACATGTAAAAGTAGCATTTTAGTATACACATATGTAAAAGTAATGACTTTGTGTGCCTTACTTACCTATTGTTGGGCTTGGTATACTTAGTTAGATTTTTAAGATGAAATCCAAGTGGGGTAAATTTGTTTACTGTTTAATACCCGAATTCTAAGTTATGAAGTAAATGGAAATCCTTAGTTTTGAGTGAATTAGTTATATTTTTAAGTTGACTAGCTAGTATATTTAATATTTAATCATTTTGAGAGCTCTTGCAACTTTTTGTCAAAGGGGCATGTGAAATTGTTAACTTGGTAATCCCTTTTTGAAACTATCTCTTTGAAAATAGTGAATATCATTATTGACTACCTATGTGTTAAGGTAAGGGAGGTTTGATGGAGTCCCTTTAGAACCCGGTCACCTAATGTTATTTGTCTTAGGATCGACCGACTAATGAAATTACTATAACTTTAAGGGATATCAAAAAGACAAGTTTAGCAAGTCTTGTAACTCAAGTAAATAAGCCCATAGGGACAACTTCTATTGAGGCAATAACTTCTATTAACTTAAGTGATGAGCCCGAGATTATTGGTTGAAAGCTCGCTATATGTGTTACTTAGCTCGATCCAATTGATTAAAAAAAAAATGAAGAGACTTGAAAGAAGAAGGAAAATAATCCAAGGGAATAATAAATGCCATATACTTTCATTTCTTGTTATTATGCTTTAAAAAATAATTGATTGTTTTATATACTTTTTGGTAAGTGGCGAAACGCAATTGAGCAACTTAAGCTTTGTATCATTTGTTATTTTCTTTGTAACTTTGAAAGCAGTTGCTAAATAGTGAGGACAATGGTTTAGCTTAGATTAATCTGAAAAGTCCAATTAATGCTAGGTACATATACAATTATGATAGGTTTGAGTGTTATTAAGAATTAATTGAGTAAAGAACGTTGCTTGTGATTTGAAGTTCATAATGAATAGAATTGATGATAAGATCTTTCTCTTGTCTTGTCCTCATTTTGTTTACTTGAGGAAGTTTCGGGAAGTCTGCTAGGTGTTGACAAAACCTTATTTCTAGTATTTATTAAATATGATTTTGTATGAATTTTATGTGAATTTATCAAGAAAAAGACACTTAAGTGCTTAATATTTGAATTTAGGGTTTAAAGAGTGCAATTTAAGGATTTGAAGAAGGTTCGAGTGAAAACAAAACAAAATTTAGCAAAGTATAGAAAAGGGTGATTTACACATGTACACAATCTTCAGTATGGCCATGCAGACACTAGTTCTGGAGGGCAAAAAGTGATCAAAATGCATCATGAAATTATGCTCTAGCTACTGCACAAGTTGTGTAGAGAGTAGTGCTGAAGAAAGAAATCTGATCAAAGAAGACAATGAAAGAACTCTAGAGTGCATAACCTCAAGCATGACCGTGCAAAAGTTTGTGTAGAACTTTTAATGCTAGAATTTCACTTTGTTCCAAAGTTCATGACCTCGAGCATGGGCATGCACTAGGTCCTGTAGGCTACCTTATTTCTTATACTGTAAATACTCACTTTATTTCAAAAATTAGGGATTTAGTTCTTTTATTACTTAGAGTCACTCTAAAAACCCAAGGAGAGTAAAATTATGAATTTAGAGAGAGAAATTGTTGGAGCATCATTAGAGATCATAAAACATCTACAAGGGTTTATTCTTTTCATCATGATTAATTATCACTCCTTTAGATTTTTTATGTCTATTGTAAATTCTATGGAGGGGTAGATTTATATACCTTACATCTTATGAAACTCTAAACCATGTAATTAAATTATTTATTGATTAATGAAAAGTTTATGCCTTTTGTATCTATTCATGTATTTTAATTGTTTTGTGATTAATTTATGCGCGCAAATTAATTGCATGTTTGATTCTTGTTAGATAGAGAGAGCTCTCATTTAACAGGATATATCTTCATGAATAGAAACATTACATGTTTTACCTAGAGGTAGAAAAACTTCAATTTTCTACACAAAGATTAAATCTTTATTTGGGAATTACAAACTTAATGAAATCTTATATAGCCATAGTGAGGGAGAGGCCCCCACTATTCCATGTAAAGTTATTAATTAATTAACTCGATGGAGTAATTAGTTTAATTAAAAATTCTTGCAGTACAAAGCATAAACAATTTATTAATTAATACATTATTATAAGAAAGCTAGGGTTTAAAGTAGATCAAGATGAATGGTATGTTTTTGTGATTGAATTCATTTATTAAAGCGATTATAATTAATCTTAGGATTGTTAGATTAGTTAATTAATAATTTAATTTATTAATCTCACATTAAGATTTAGACTAGATAGTAGAAAAATGGTAATACTAATACTTGTTTTTAAGATCCTTGAGGATGATACCTGTTGCAATCTATACTATATTGGATAGGTACATTTATCTAGCTCGATCATTAGATTTCCTTGAGTTTCTAAATTTATAATTTGATACAATTGAAAGAGTAACTATCAAGGAGAAAGATCCCTGATCGTAGGGATAATATCAATCAAGATCATGAACTTAACCCAAAGTTACCAAGCAGTTACCCTTACCTGAAAATACTAATCTCACCAATACTACTTAAAAGTCTCATCCGGACAATGCCTAGGTGGGGCATGCCAATTAGAAAACGCAAAGATGATGAACCAATTTATGATAATGCTCGCCTAATGTATGTTTGGTATGGCAAGCTTTGCTACTACATAACAAGGAGTGGTTTTACCAAATCCTGCTGTTGTCACGTAGCAACCTACCTCTCAAGTACCTCAACATCCAACCCAGCTCTTGTTAATCAAGAAGCTACCCCTAAGATTAAGGAGTAGCCTCCTACATTAGAGTCCGTAGCTACACATCATCTCAAACCTAAGGTGAGGGGCTAAGGAATCCATATCGACGACTTTTCATCCTCACGTGTTGTGCCTGTATTCCAAGGTGTCATTAGAGGATCTATAGCTCATCCTGACCTTACCCCTATTACTCTTGTAGAGGCCACAGTGTTTGCCCCTAGAAGTACATTTGTCACTAAAGAGGATTTGGACATATATTTGAAGTAAATACAAATAGAGTCCACTATAAGGGTACCAGATCTCAAGCTTTTGTACAACCAATGCATTGCAGCAAAACCTTACCCCAAGGATTACATGAGTTCTAATTTCATGCTTTTCAATGGGCAGAAATGAAGCATCAAGGAACACTTGCTAAAGTTTATCAAAACATTAAAAGTCTATGGGCTAGATGATGATTTGAAACTTAAAGAATTTTCTAAGTACCTTAAGGAGAAGCTATACACATGGTATGTTAATCTTCCACCAAGCTCAGTAGATTCTAAGGTAGTATGTGCAAAATGTTCCTAGAAAAGTTCTTCTCTACTCAAGAGAGAGTTACTTTGACCGACATGGGGCAAACTCGACAACAACTTAAGGAAGGCCTGATGAAGTACAATGAATGTTTTAGATAACACACTCTAAACATTCAAGACATTTATGACGAAAAAGAGTTAGTGAAGATTTGTATCCAAAGGATATTCACTAAATTCGTGGTACATTTGGAGAATTTGTTTTTGGTGTCATTCACTACATTGGTTGAAAATGCACAAAGGACCAACATTTCCATTGCAAAGCAAAGGGAGGAGGTCTTAAGTTTAACAAATGAGCCCCATTTGTAAGCTTGGCTCAAGGAGAAGGATCTAAAGGAAGGAAGAAGCCTAGGGTTGGGAAACTTGGAATCAAGACTATGAGGGGCTCTACACTAACATTGACATATCCATGCCTAATGGGGACGGTACATGCTTGCTTGACATATGGTTGAGAGATGGGAATATCAAACTCCTAAGAATTGAACGTCTCCCTACTACAGACGAAAAGAACAACTCTAGATTTTGCAGGCTCCATTGAATTATAGGGCATTCTACCAAAGATTGCTTCACTTTAAAGAAGATCTTTAATGAAAGGGTGCGAAATGGGGAGCTTATCATCGAGAATACTGATGTTAGGCACAATCCACTCCCAAACTATAACAGTCAACGTAAAGCTATGAATTTTGTTACTCATGATCATGCTACTATTGAAGTGGATGAGGTACCACCTACTAAAGCACATAAAGGAAAAGAGAAATCGAGTGAAGTTGAAGATGATGAATGCTTACCCATTGTTGCAACATTATTGAAGACTTCCAATTTCATGAATTTCTTTGACCTCCTTGGGTTCTACGAGAAAGTGAGGCTTAAAGCAACAGCTGCACTCACATAGATTTTAGAAGAACAATATATTGAGTGTAGCGTAGTGCAGCTTGTGAAGAGAATGGCTTGTACCCATGAGAATGTAATTTTATTCACGGATGCTGATATGTGTGAAGAACCCAAATCACAATCGCCCCTTGTACATAAAGAGAGTTCTTAATGAATATTCGATGAAGAGGACATTTATAAACAGTGGGTCCTCTTTGAACATCATGTCAAAGACCACATTTAAAGCTGCTAAAATTGATCCTGGGCGTTTGGTGAAGTAACCTATTTCAATGAATGGCTTCAATTATTCCCCCACAAAGACACTAAGGCGGGTTAATGTAGATCTCAAAGTTAGGCCCATCCATGACTTTGTTACCTTTCACATGATCAATATGCCTGTATCGTACCACTTGCTTATGGGAAGCAAGTGGTTACATGATCATAACTTAGTACTTCGATGTTAGACTAGTGCATTATGGTCACTAGAAAGGGAAAGACATATTCATCTCTACAATGAGAAATCCTTTTAAGTAAGAGGAGTCATACTTCTCTAAGTCAACCTTTTTTTATGAATATGCTAAGGAAGGAGAAACTACTATTGTGAGACCCTTCGATGTCCCATTACCTACTTAGGAAGAAATCTAAGGTCGGCAGCAAAGGAAAAGAAAGATGTGTGGTTACTGAGGAGGTAAGAAGAAGAATAAGTAAATGGAGAAGATTGAAAGTTTCGTTAGGGTAGATGGGTGCAAGTTGTACCGTTTATGATGGTTACAATGGTCTGAAGAGGTGTGTTTATCTTCTTTAGATCCTAAACAAGTTCAAGAAATCCAACTTGCCCCTCAACAAATGCAAGACTAAATCAAACCTCAAGTGGAAGAAATAGAAGAATTGGATCTAGTGCGACTAAACAAGTTCCCATAGCCAATCTTTGTTAGCAAGTGTCTTCCTTAGGAGATAAAGGTCCCACTTGTTGCATTATTAAAGGAGTATTGGGATGTCTTTCCTTGGACCAATGAAGAGATGTCAGGATTAGATCTTAGCCTTGTAGTGCATAGATTGAATGTCGCACCAGGAGTCACTCCGGTGAAGCAAGGATAGTGGGTCATCTGCCTTAAAGTCGAGGTGCAAATCCAGTAAGATATTGAAAAGTTACTCTATGCTGACTTTATTAAGCCAATTGAATATCTTGTGTGGTTAGCTAATGTCGTACTAGTGAGGAAGAAGGATGGCCAAATACGTGTCTGTGTTGACTTTTTAGATTTAAACAAGGCTTGTCCAAAGGATGATTTCTTTTGCTGAATATCGACACTTTGGTAGATGTAACTACAAGCCATGAGTTATTCTCATTCATGGATAGTTTTAGTCGCTGTAATCTCCTTGTGTTCTTTGAACTCTGAAGTTACTAGGTATTCCTAAGTCCTAGAGAAGGGTATCTCATTAAGCAGAAAGAAGGAGGTTGGAATGAGATCTGAATGTAACTCCTCACTACAAACCAAAGCAAAATATAAGAAGAAGAAGAAGAAGAAGAGGAGAAGGAGGAGGAAAGAGTTAAGGACATTTATTTGGTTATGAGTCGCACTTAAAAACACAAACATTCTCTCTTTGCTACACAGGAATAATAGTGTAAATGGATATTATAGTAACTGTTCGTTTAAGTCGACTCGTGAGTTTATTGAGTTGGAAACGAGTCCTATCAGATGGATTTGTAGCACTAGGGATCTGCAGAAAATCATTGGAGGATTCAATTATAATCTGAGATTGGAGAACTCATCAACGATGAGTGGGAGCAATATGATCATTGAAGGGATGATGACGAAAGCATGCCGATATGGTCCTGAGGAGAAGAAAAAGAGAATTGAAAGCAACAGGTGACAAGAGCAGCTAATCAACAGCAATTTCAAAGTCGGCATTTAGATATAAAGATTTCTAAACCCATGCTATGTCTCATCTTAACGAAATATTTAGGAGCTTAAAAAGGAACACAAATCCACTTCCTAATGATGTCCAGCACTAATTTCTGTCCGTCCTTTGCAGTTCGGGAAAGAAATTCACCTTGATGCATTCCACTTGCCTAGTTTCGCAAATTTAGAATCCCAGAAATAGCCTTACAACGAAGAGCGAGAACCTCTTTTGTGTCACAAGCGGTGTCTAATAGTCCATTTTGTGACTTAAACAACTTTGAGGACACGTAGTGCCATCGAGAAGTGAAGTGAGACTTGCAGAGACCTGAAGGTCCAAATGGTGGAGGCGACAAAACAAATCATGTATCAAGATACCCTGTGAAAAGCTTTTGTAATACTGCTGGCGAGAGGCAGGATTTTCAACAACAGAACCTGATAGCGACTTTAACTGGATCACTGACGTTGCAAAGAAAAGGATGACTCTAGTGGATGTTCTTGATGAGGATAGATTTTCGATGCAAAGGCAAGAACACCTATTTCCTGCCAATGTACACGATTGGGGTGTCAATTCTATTTGTGGGCCAGTCCCAGTTTCTCTGCTACCACCTCTACCCGGTGGAGATTTGTCAAGTCAGAACCGGTTTTCTCATGAGCATCAAGCACGTGGTAGCTGAACTAACTCAGATGGTGTTGGTGCTTCCAGACCGAGCATCGAAAATTCAGTCAACCTTGATCAGAGCCTATATAGTGTCTTGTCGCATTGCAATCAACTACATCCGAGCACTTCATATGATTTGATTCCTAACACAGAGACACAACAGAACCTCTCACTGCAATAAGCCAAAGCAATGAGAATCTCCAGCAATAACCAAATTTAGAGATATGGAAGCTGAAGATCTACCGCAGGATGAAAAGGTTTGTCGGGGTTCTCCCGGTCCATTCCAACGCAATCCTGAGAATGTACTGTCTTGGTTAATAGACAATGATGTAGTGTTACCCAGAGTAATAGCAGAGGACAAGGATTCATCATTTAGACCGTGAATCAATAATCTATTCGCACTAGCCACATTAAGATCAAGTAGTTTCCCCGGCATTGATATCTGTTTCCACCCACTCCAAAGCATCCTCAAGTGTACAGATTTCAGAGCAAACATCATCTTCTGCAACTATGAAAGGAATATAGCTACCAGGAAGACCACGATCCTCAATCTCTATAAATCCTCTTCCAATGACGTTTGGGATGGAGCAAGAAAATTTGATACATTGAGAACCATCCTGCCGATTTGGGCTATCATCTCCATCCACTAGCTCATCGATGTTTTCTCTAATAAGATACAGCTATAGGTTTAACACTCCAAAGTTTGCCGCAATTCATGCTTCTGAGAGACAAGGAAGTATCAACAACCACCTGGCCATCACAGATTAAGGCCAAATGTTGCTGTGCTGTAATATACATCCATCCCGTCTTCCAGAAAATGTCATCCGAGGCATCAAGAAGCTTACTTAGGCTTGAAATGGATCATAAGAAAGCTCCTCCTAGACATCCTCAGCTAGATGAAGATACAAAGTGAGGACAATGCAACTAGGTCTGATGTAACCACATGAGAAGGATCTTTCAATTGGCCCACCGAATTTGATTGATTTCAAGAAATTTTTTTTGGGACCGAGCAATGATCAGCATTTCCAAACAAGCGTTGGAAGCACTAGTCATGGTAGAGAAACCTCTTAAAACAGATATAACTACACACTCATATCTTGCTGCAACTTCATAGGTTCTGAGACGATGAAGAAGACAAGTAGAAAGAGAAGCAACAACATGATATGGTTTTTGCAATAACAACTTCAACAGCTGATTATAACCATCACTCGTACCAGATGGAATAATATCATCTATCAAAAGCACGTTCTGAAGCATTCCCAAGAAGACTTGCAAAGAAATCATATAATCCTTCAATACGGTATACAGAATACAAAGATATAACCGAAGAGCATCAAGAAGTTAAAAAAAAAAATGGTCTACATACCTTCACGGCTAAAGTTCTAATGACCTCTTTTGCAGCTTTGCATTTGTAGCTTCTTCCCCCAGGTAGTTTAGTCTCTCTAAAAAGAAACGCATCGCCGACAGAGCTTTGTCCGAGCTCATAGAGATAGCATCATCATCACTCAAAGAAGAAGATCGATTTTTGCACCAGCTAGCTTGCGAACATGATGGGGTGCTCCGTTCCTCTATGTGTAGTGGTTTTAGGGAGTAGAAGGTCAAGTGTCGAAGTAGCTGCGGCTGAAGGTCTAGATGAAGGCGTCTGTTTCTTGAAGAAGATAGAGGGCTTGATCAGCTCTTTCGCTAAGTAAGAAAAGAAAAGAAAAGAAGGAACAAGGAAAGGAAAGAATGGAAGGGAAGAATGTGGGTAACACTTGAAATATTGCACTTCTTTAAAAATATTTTGTAAATATTGTACCTGCAAAAAATATTTAAAAAATAGGTTTTAAAAGTATAGACCTGGTTTATGATTTTATTTTTTCCAAAATTTATTTGTACTAAAGGCACGAACCATATCTACGCCTTTACTATGATTTTTTTTTTATATACTTTGACACATAAAAACATAGCAATTTTACCCTTATAAAAATACCAATTGAAAACATGGGTTAGTTTTAGCTATAGTACACTCAAATCAAAATTTTTTGATATATTATGTGCTTCGTAACTCCAAACGAGTAAAAAGTTATGACCCTTTAAAATTGGAAAAGCAAATCGCATAGTTTTAGTTTTTTTTTTTCCAACTTTAAAATGTTATAACTTTTTACTTATTTGGAGTTACGAAGCTCATAATATATCAAAAAGACTAATTTGAGTGTACTATAGCTAAGATTAAACTACGATGCCATTTAGTATTTTTATAAAGGGTGTGAATGAAGTCCTCACCTTCGGTACAATTTACAGTAAAGGCATAGACCTGGTCTGCACCTTTAGTTTTGCAAATTTTAGAAAGAAAAAAAGTCAGAAATCAGATCTGCACTTACAAAACCTATTTTTGGATTTTTTTTTACAAGTATAATATTTGCAAATCTTTTAAAAAAAAGTACAATATTTACAAGTGTACCTTGAAGAATGCAAGAACCTAATGCCCACAATCTAAATGAAATGGGCTTATGAAAGGGGGCCAATCAATGTATACAGCTCCTTTATATTAAAAGAAAAAAAAGATGTGAACCTTTTTAGCTTTGAAAGGTCATAACTTTTCGGTTATGTAGAGTTATAAAGCCCAAATATATCAAAAAAGACTATTTGAGTTTACTATAGCTAAGATTAAACCACTCCGTCATTCGCCACATCTTAGAGGGTCAAATCTACATGTTTCATGGCCTACTAGGTTGATAAAAAAAATTTCACTAGTTTGGAGAATTTAATTTCCGATTACCAAGAATATAAGAGCCTATGTAATGTAGGTCTGATGTTGTTACTAAGCAATTCTACACTCCGTTCCTCCCAAGTAATATTGTATTTTGATCTCAGGCAATTATAGTCTATTTTACAACAACATTTGTCATATTTACCATTATGTATATATATGGGGTATACCATATATCAAGGGCATGATTGAGTTGTTTCATTCTAAAGAAGCTCCAAATATTCATCGATAGTGCAAAAGACATCTATTCTAAGAGGAGAGATATAATTGAAAAGTCCAGAAAAATGAAACTTGTTCAATGAGCGTTAATTAATAGCTTAGGGGCCAACAGGATCATTTTAAGCAGCAATATAAAGCATACAAGGAAGTGAATTTCATGAAGAAGATGGTGAAGGCAATTTAGTTTACTTTGATTCATTGATAAGAAGAAGAAGCATTGATTCTGCCAATGTAGAGATGAATATTTGCTCCACGATGAGATTTGCCCCACTTACTATTATATATAAGAGCTAAATACAACTCTTCTACTAAAAATAAAAACCACATATCGAGAACTTAGTTGAGTTAAATCATCACTTCAAGTCTTCTGAGTACTCATTAAGAGTATGGAAATCCTCTTCTTACAACAGGAAAAATGGTTAAAAGACCTCAAGCTATCAAATTTGTATTGCAAACACTATTTGATGTCACACAAACAATATCTATTTTTGATTGGCTAAAGGCGACATGTACAATTAAACGGTGCTATAAGCTTGTGCATTGAGAGAAGAATATAAATTATATGCAGCGCTGGTATTAGACTTTTGTAGTATGAATCGTGTAAACGTGTATATTGTAGCAGTGCAACTATTCCACAAGCATGTATGCGCTAAGCAATTTCTTAGTCATTAAAAAGGCTTATTTGATATCCAAATCCCTTCAACTTCATTCAAAGAACTTTGGTTAAGTGATAAAATGTAGAAGGCTAAATTCGATATATGGGCTTTTTAGCCTAATATTTTAATGGCTTTGACTTTTTAGGCCGAGGTAACAAGGCCTAAAGAGTCAAACCCATAGTTTGTGATGATTATGGAAGATTTGGCATAGTAGGCTTGAGGTAGGTCCCATTAGATTAGCCAATCCGATCAAATCTTTCTCAATAAGGTTTACACACACTAAAGGCCTCTAATGGGCCTAGACCCATTAAAAGCCCATATGGGGGCTCATCACTCAAAACCGTTGATTGTCATCATCATTCGATGGATGAAATTCATAGCCAAATCATATAAACACCCAAGGCATCCTCATTGAAAGGAAACTTTTTTCTAGAAAAAATGTCGTCACTCTACCGGATTTTTCTCAAAAAGATCAAAACCATAATATATCCAAGAACACACATTTTTCACCAAAGTGTTGAACCTTATTCAAGATCGCTTACTTCTCCTCCCCATCTCATTCACTCTCGATTATCCTTATACGTATCACTTCTCTCCTTAGATCACGTGTAGCATGTTCTCATGCAGCATGCATGTGACCTTCACACCCAAACTCACACACCTATAGCGTATTTATATATTTTTTGGAATTTTTTAGGAGGTGAAATGTTCCACAAATGGATTGTAGGTGTACAGTTAAAAAAGTACCAATGTTAATATAATTTTAAAAATTTTCAAGAATAACCGATGTAATTTCCTGCATTAGAACAATTTTGCCACATTTTGATGCATTTGTACAAGAAACATAAAAAAAAATATGTTGATAGATACAAATTAGGTAATCTATTATGGTGGAGCACTTTTATCATATACAATGTAATTTTACAACAATATACGAAAAATTGGATACACTTGGTTAAACTTTTATGACTTGTTTACTTTTTACAATGAAATGGATATGAAATAGAAAAGTTATGCATTAGGAATGACT
Source organism: Laguncularia racemosa (assembly GCA_037954665.1). Taxonomy (NCBI): domain Eukaryota; kingdom Viridiplantae; phylum Streptophyta; class Magnoliopsida; order Myrtales; family Combretaceae; genus Laguncularia; species Laguncularia racemosa. The sequence continues at coordinate 3,109,802 of JBBMOL010000040.1, forward strand.
ATTGCTGGTAATAGAGTAAAAATTTATAAAATTTATTTCAGTGTTTATTAGGAAATATTTATTTAGATATTCATCTCACCTCATTAATTGCAACATTAAATTAGAAATATGATTAAATATACCAATGTATCTCTATTTGGTCATTATGGAATATAATAAATAATTATCTATTAAGAGCATGAGTGTCTTACTTAAACTTTTTATTTCTAGTAGAAAGGAAATAAAAAAGTTACATAAAACAAAAATTCTCGAACCCATTTGTAAGTAAATAAAGTAATAAAAAGTATTCCGAAAATAAGTATTCTATATCTTCTATTAACCCAAGATAAATACCTTTATAGATTACTACAATGATAAGATTTTTACTTGTTTGATCTATTTTTACCATATACAAGTAGAAGTAGAAAACTATCCACATCTCAATCCAGTTCCCAATCTTCTAGAGGAAATTTTTATAAAATATATTAACGGTTGTAATCAAGTTCTAGGGTTTGAAAATTAGGATTTGAGACTTATGTGTACGTCATAAAAGGTCTGGAATAAAGTATTTTTATTTTCCAAGGAAACGAACCCTCTCCGTTCTTATTCTATCAATTTATAAATCAATATTTAAAATAAGTTATATTTTTGTCCTCGATAACTGAGGTATGCAATTGATCTCTTGAAATAAACTCTTCACGTGCAATTGTGCTCTTGAATTGTCGGATCTTTATGCAGGTTAATTATCCGAAGGAAAGTACACACAAGACATGAAAGCTTTTTTTGGAAATAATCGACAACAATAAGGAACATGAAACTGAACGTGGGCCTACCTTTATATCTCTTGAGTTTCATCCAAGAAATTAAAAGGGGTAAAGTTTTTCTGCTTCTTGCACCCCATCAAAGTCTTGACTCATACAAGTGTATAAATGATTAGCTAGCTAAACGTGACTGTTGCAGTGCTGCAACATCTTGCTCACCAAGGAAATAAAAATTCCTTCCATCTTTGATTACCCTTTTATAGCAATACTTTATGTATATGAATCTTTAACTTCCCACATACTTTCATTTGCCATAATCAAATTGTTAGAACCACCAAATCTAGATAATAGGCACATATCTAGAATTTGCGGGCGACGGGATTAATGATGTCAATTGCTGGTACCTTTTCCAAAAACGCGGCGTCGTCTCCGAAACGAAATGGCAACTCAATGGTGATTAAATGGGCAGCTATCGTCATGTTCATCCTCATCGCGCTAGTGGTCCTCGGAACCGTTGCAGTTTTCGGAATAGTCCGCCCCGAAAAGCTGTATTACGCGGTGGACGACGCCTATGTCCATGATTATAAGATCACGGCGGACAACCACCTCAACGCAACCTACAACATTACCGTGACTGCCGCAAACAACAATCACAAGGTCTTCATATCGTACTACGAGGTAAAAATGTTTATAGAATGTAATGGTGATGTTCTTGCATCGACTGATCTGGCGGGATTTGGGCAAGATCCTAGGAATTCAACAACACTTCAGGAGAAACTTTATTCTAAGAACGTGATCTTAAGGACGGAACGTTTAGGTGGTGGGTGCAAAGCCTCGCAATTGCCTCAAAGACAGTCAGGGGATATGAACATCGATATACGCCTGACGACTAAAATACGATTCAAGCCTCCGAGCTGGAGATTAGATGGTCGAACTGTCAGGATTTTGTGTTATGGTGTGAAGGCACATTTCGCTAGCTCACATACTGTCCAGAGGACCAAGTGCGACGTTGAACTTTGAACTATGTTCTAATCCACCCCTTGCTCATCATCCTTCGTTTCATCGTGTAATTTATTTCCCCTTTCCGGTTTTCAATTAAATTGTCGGTTTGTGTATTGCGTACCACTAGAGATTTCTGTTTTTCATTCTTAACTAGGTCGTCATTTGATGCACAAGAAATATGAATGAATTACCTAAATTGAGAAGAGAAATGCTTCTCTTGGGATTCGATTTTAAAGGAATTTTCAGTTTTCTTGACGATATATATAATATATGGTATTCCTTCTGTATTTTTTTTAAGGAATATATATGTATTTTTTTTTTTCAAATTACAAATACACATTCTATTATTGATAAAGTACATATAGATCCTTCAACCTTTGAAGTGTAACTTTACAATCTTATGACTTTAAAAATGTGCAAATACAATCCAAATGTCGCTAAAATGCTACAAGTATCATTATTTATATTCTTTTTAATAAGATTTTTGGGGTTTTGGTGGATGGATGTGGATATATATTTTTAAAAGTTATACGAAAGTAAAATTGCATTTTTTAAATTTAAGGTCTATCCACATATTGATAAATGCTTTAAGAGATATATATATGTAATTATCTTTATGTTTAACTCTAATGTTTAACTTAGTACATCCACATATTGATAAATTTAGGGTCTATCCACATATTAATAAATATGTTTAACTCTAAAGTCTAACTTAGTACAAAAATAAATAAATAAGGTATTACTACTATCCTTACAAAATTATTTAACTTACTCGATATTAGGATCTGAACCAGCTAAGCTTTCACCAGATGAGACAAAGTCGTTGAAGTATTCATATTCTTCACCGGACGTCTGGTACGACTCTTGTGTGTGACTCCTTGCCTTCAACTAATCTTTCGTGCAAGCCAGCGCCTCAACATTGATGGGTGACAATTGTTATCGCCGTTGAGACAGGATAAGGCCCACCGTGCCAAATGCCTATTCAACAGCTACCATTGATGTGGGAGCAACCAAAACCTAGCAAGCTATGCAAGAGAGTATGGGATACATCTTCCTATGCCTCCTCCACCAGTTGAGGATATTGAAATCCGTGATACTACTATCACCAAATTTGAAGTGTGTATTGAAATAATCATCAAGTTCAGTGTACTCGGTTGACTCAGAACAGTGCCGCTTGAACTTTTGCAACATCATTCGTTGCACAATGAGGGTGGGATCATGCATGGTACGATGTAAGCCGAGGGACGGTAAGGGAGCTTGGGATACTTAACCACCAAATACAGTGCAAAAGTTATAATATAATTCTTTTGTTACCTCGACTACTTAGCATAGTTCTTGCGTGGCGGTAACGGCATAAGTGTCTTCTGTGTCATAAAATGCATTAACAATGGAATAATACAAATTAAGATACTCTAATAACATGTCTTTTTTACACCATGGATCTAAAATAGAAGCAATTACTTAAATTGCTAAAATTTGTCTATAATATTACAACCATTTTGTAGCCACATCATTTATAGCCACCTGTAGAAAATGGTCAAATTGAGCATCAAGCAGCACCTACAATATATTCATTGCATTCATAAGAAACAAATGAACACTAGCTTGGTACACTTATGAAAATGTTAAAATACAGTCGTGAAAAACTTTTAAAACATTCAACATTCTACTGTATACATCCTAACCGCTAAGGTACAATGGAATGTCTGGGACATTCACGGTAGCGAAAGAATATAATGCATCTTTTTAAGCAACTATACTTTGTAAAAGTCGATAGGTGGAATTCCATCCATTCTTAACATCATTTCTAAATTTTTTAGGTCACATTCCATTTTCAATATAAAATCTCCGCCATGCCTTATTTTCGAAATGATGGTCAATTAAAAAACATATTAGTTGTCTTATTAGAGATATTTTAAAACCTAAATAGTTTATACCATTTTTAACATAAAGATTTAAAATGTGGTAGACACATCGAATGTGGAAAAATATCCCACCTAATGTAGGTTGACATAAAGTTTGAAGTTTATCAATGGATATCGTGTTAGAAGTCGCATTGTCAAAACCAATTGAAAAAATATTTTTTTTCAAACTCTATTCACCTAAAATAATACTTATAATACGAAAAATATTTTGTACCGTATGATGATCATTAAAAACCCTTAGAGCTATTAGTCTTTTTTGTACCTGCCATGCATTGTCTATCCAGTAGCATGTAACTCCTATGTATGAACCTTCTTGCCATGTATCAGTCCATAATTTTGTGTAAATGGAAACATGCATCTCAAGAGAATTGAAAAGATCGGCTAATTTATGATTACCGTTATGATATAGCTTAACGATGGTTTTTTGGTCATAAGTCCGTGAGCTTAGATTCAGTGCTTGTCGCTCGTAGTCCAACCGATGCGAGGAAGCTGTGTGACTCTATGATAGGTTATACTTTGCTAAGTATTCCACAAGTAAAACTTGTTGTCTATTAGTAGAATAATAAAATAAGCCTCCTCCTTGCGATCCTAATAACTTGCGAAATTTATTGCTACGATTTATCTATGCTAAACTCTGTGGGGTGCTTCGCTCGCATGTGCTTGTTAAGGGTGCCATGCCCCTCTCCCATTTTCCACACATAACTTGATTAGCAATAATTGCAATAAGCACTGCTGCTGCCATCTTTCCCTGTAATTTTACAAAAACGTTTAATAAAAAATTTTTATTTAAGTGGTGCTGGTGGCTTACCCATGGAGTTGGATAGGCCATGTATGTACCCTGGAATTTCTTCCTCTAGCACTTCTTGCACATCATCTTGCCCTTATCCTTCCGCCTCCTCCTCACTACCCTATCATAGCAGCAGTTTGCTTTATCCACCAAAAAGCCTTTCATGAAAGCCTAGGGGTGGCATCATCAAGTCCTCTAAGCGTTCATTGGTAAACTCATGGATATCATAATCATCCACTTCAAAATATTATTGGGGTACCTCTTGCACAGATTTTTCCTTATCACATTTGCTAGAACAATCCCTCTTAGAAAAACCAAAACCACTAAAATAACTTGCCATTTTTTTAATATTAGGATAATTATAAAATACTGATATGGGTAGATAAGGAGACAGAATATAATCAACAATTGGTAAGAAATATAACAGAAATTATTCACAAGGTATTGACAGTGTAAAAGATGTGAGCACAGTAAATAGAAGATGAGAGTACTAAAAATTGAAGATAAGTGCAGAGGACAAGAGTAGGTGCAATTTTTTTACGTAGATAATTCTACTCTTCAAACTGCACTATCGATTTATACAACATCCAACAACACACTTGATTTCTTCTACTCTTTTGCAACGTTCAAATTTGAAAATTTGAACACATGCACATTGCACTTACAAGAACAACTTAAACCTATTCCTCACTACCCGCAAACCTATAAACCTACACGAATATTTCTTTTCAAAATGCGCTTCATGCTTTCAAAATGTTTGAGTGCAAGTTTGACTATTTTTTATCTTGCATCGTCCTTCCACATTTCTCTTTGACTGTCTTCTCTTTTTCTTTATTTTTCTTCCCCAAAGTTGCAAAGTTGCAGGCTTTAAGTTGAATATTTTCTTCACTTTGTTCCTACTTCCTTTAACTTGTTTCCCCTTCTTTTTCAACGTGTGTCAGCCTTTAAGTTCAATATTTGCCTTCTTTTTCTTCCTCCCTTGCATTTCTTCTTTCCTGCTAACTTCAAATTTTTTTTTTTTGGACTTATACGGCAAGCCCAACCCGCCAATTCAAATGGACCGTAAACCAACGAGCCAAACCGGAGGGATGACAGCCAGTTTGCTAAGTTGTGTAATGCAACCCGGCTTATGAATTGCAAGGCCAATTCTACAAAAGGGCCAGTTCAAGGGCCCGAACTGGCCCTCTCTGTGTCTAGATAAGTATTTCAATTAGCAAATAACTTATATATGGAAATCTATTTGTTTGATTACATATTATACAATTGATGAAAATAAACTACTTAAATTTATTTTATCCTGAAGAAGAACACAAATGACACTTATAAAAGAATCTAATCTATTTCCATAAATAATCTATATTACAAGAATTATTAGTGAAATCTATAGTTATTTCTAGATTTAATGAGCGGAATCCAAATTCAAGTTTATTTTCGAAAATGCAACACCTTAAGTTCTTGTCACCAAGAAATATATAATCATTCAACAAAATTTTTAAAACATCGTGATTATGGAGGTGCTTAATGATTTCATAATCACCCTAATATAAGAGAAAGGGGGTGGTGGTGGTTGTGTGTTCGACTAAATTTACATGCAAACTCATCTGTTTCTTCAACATCATTGTCCAACCTCATCTTGGGCACCACCTCTCTCATCTTCAACCAACATCATATATAAAATTTGCAAAAATTTGAATATGTATAACACCAGAATAGTTAAAAGATTGTACTAGAAGTCCTAAACATATTTTGCATAAATTTATATTAAAAGAAATAATCACAAGTAAAGTGAACCGCGAATTTTTTTTTAATAAATGATAAAATCAATTAAAATTATAGACTTATGATTGTCGAATAAAAATTGTAAGTAAATATTCATGCTCAAAATAATTTAATTAGCTTAGTTGTAAAATTTCGTAATAAAACACTAAAGTTAATAAGTTCACGTAAATTACCATGTGTGATGAATGTACCCAAAATATAAAAATGTTACTTAATATATATATATATTTAAGCCTTAACCCTTGACTCCAAAGCCCTACAATCTCCAAAAGCGAAAAGGAAATCCAAAAAGCGAGAGAGAGATAACAATGAGATGGAGATGAAGACGAAGACTAAGGAGAAAAGGGGAAAAAAAAAAAGAAAATTTTGATGTAACTTCCATGTATGGCCTCTAAATGACAAACTAGGACCACTAATGCAATCCTTGATGTAAGCTCTACGAAACTAGACTAGTTTTGCGCGAAAAAAGTTTTATTTTTAAAATTTAAATATAATTTTAAAATATATATAAAAATAGGATTTAACTTAAAAAATAGTTAAAATAATTACGAATACACTAGATAGAATGATCTTAGTTGTGAATTGCATGTAATAGTGTGTTTTTCTTGTATTTTTAGGAGAAGAAAATTTCCTCATAAACTTATCCAAAGATTATTATGAATAATAAAAAATAAGATCTAGATAAGTAAGACTCTATTTCATGGTGTGTGGTATTGTATATTTATATGTATGCCTTTATCGTTGTGAAATTCAAATGATTATGATTTGCTACTGCCTAGTTGCGTGATCTCTATGTACGTGAGTGTGTGTAGCTTGTTGCGTGCTCTGCATGTAAGTGTATTGAAATGATTTGTGGGTACATGACCTGTTTGGGCTGGACATATATGGGCGCGTATTTGAATTTGTGTGGGTGTTGAATTGAGGAATGTGCGTACCAGTTTGCTAGTGTCTAGTGATTGCCGAGTCGTTATTGCTGTTGTTAATTCAGTGTTGGTTGCTGTTTTTTTTTTTTTTTTTTTTTTAGATGTGGAGATGCTTGGGGTTACTGTATAAGTCTATGTGTGTGCGTGTGTGTGGATTTAACTTGTGAGTGTGCATGAGAGTGGAGTGTGGAATGTGTGCGTGAGAAGTGTAGCGCTAGTGTGTGTGGCAGGGGAGTGGTGCTGCTGTTGCGTAGGGGCGAGAAGGAGTGCCAGCGTGTACATGAAAGTGGAGAGGAATTCCGACAAGCCGAGAAGAAGAAGGAATGTGAACAGGGGATGACCATAATTCTATATATCAATATATATAGAGAGAGAGAGAGAGGGATATGGGGAAGAAGAAGCATATATCTAGAGGGAAGTGGAGTGCAGCTAGTGTAAAGGAGAAGGATGGTACAGGAGCTATGGAATTAACATATAAATATATATATAAATAAGTACATCTTATATTCTTAGAGTCTAGCTATCCAAGATTTTTGTTTGAATTCCTTTGGTGTATTCCACATTGATATTATGTGTATACATAGAACACGTACACCTTGATCTTACAAAGAAGATAATTAAATTATAATTATACATATAGATATAGGAGCAACGTATAGCTTAGGAAATAACCACTATAAATATATGTAATATGATATCTAAAGTATATATATCTGTATAGTAATAATAATAATGATACTAATAATGGTAATAATAGAAATAATAACTTGATAGTTATCGGAAAGATGTTTATATAAATATAAATGTTAGTGAATCCTTAGGTTAGACTAGAAGAGAAATAGATGGTGTTTAAATGACTTCAGATAAAATCCGATATTGTGTGATTTATCTTTTCCATTAGTGTGAATGTTAATTTACAATAGTAATTGAATGATTGTACTCCATATCCATCTTTGATGTGACTGAATCTTCTGTGTATTTGATTCTTGCGTGATTATTATAAAATATTAAATTTATTATTCGACTTAAATAAAAATTGATATGCATTGCACAAGATATTGCATGAATAGAAGGTCATCACTACTATAAGGTGCATTAGAAGTAATAAGAGGATTATTATTCTACCAAGTGCGAACTAAGTGATTAGGAGATTATCGCGCTTTAATGGTTTCGAGTCCGGTCTGTCCTTAAAGGTGTTTATTGCTTGGTGTGTAAGTAACACTTGAGCTTATAACATTAACATTAAGAGACAATTCCTAACAAAGTGATAAGAGTAATTAATTGAGTGTAAGACCCGGGCACTGATAATATGATCCAAATCCCCAACCTAAGGTCAAGGGGAACATAAATCCTAAACTTCACACTGGTTACTGGAAGACCAAGTGTGATGTTGCATTCATATGGTTGCTCATGCATAGTATATGATTTGAAAACTTGTTTGAAATTGTTTGTGTGTGTAAACAGTATTGAGATATTGTACTCCTAACTCACTGGGCTATTAGCTCATGCTCCTATAGATTTTTCCTTGCAGGTTGCGACTATCTAAACTTCCTTAGGGGACATCATAACAAGGTATGTACAATTGTTGCAAAACTCTAGGGAAAGGGGCAAGATAGAGAGATAGCGAGAATATCTTACATAACTTGATAGATTCAGAAACTTGAAGATTTTTAAATATTTAAATATGATCCAAAGGGATCTTAGTTGTATTTGTTTCATTATAGGACCTAGTTGAGACCCTCTTATGAGACTATTGTGTAATGTTTCCATGAATATAGATTGAATTTACTTGTGATGAAAGAATTCTTGAGGCATTTGATTAGTTATTTGTTGTGATAAAATAGGTTGATCTATTTTGATTTGAGGTGCTTCGTGATTGCTTAATAGAGGTTGAGCAATCGTGGTAGGTTGTTACAAATTGGGTACCTTGCGAAGTGTGACATCATCACTATTACAGTTGTCGCAACTTCATACTTCTCCCTCTATTTCCTTCATTGGAGCCACCATAAACAATTTAGATAAGTTTTAGTTTCGATTAGGTAAATTTGTATGAATTTAGTGATCCTATTGATGGTGTTACTTATGTGATGTGAGTTTTACACTTTACGTGTCCTTAGAGGAGTGACATGGAGATGACACATAAGCAGATAACTTATAGAGAGTGGCTAGAGAAGGAATAGGGAGTCTTAAGGGTTCAAATGAACAAGCAATAAGTGAAGAAGCTTTAAGTACCAACATTACTATTCTTGAGCAAAAGTGGCTTATTCACCATTTGAATACTTATTTAATCTTCAAGAATAGGGAGTTTAGTTGTAGAATATTACTTTTATGATCTATGATTTGTGTGTAATAAAGGTATTGCTAAGTATTTATATATTCTTGACTTCATGATTTCCATTGAATTATCTTAGTGATCAACAAACTAGATAAGCCTACTAATTCATAGATTTTCTTATGTGCTTGTCATGAGCCTAAGTCTTATAGACATCTTTATTGAGTGCATAGGTCTACTAAGAAGGGTTGAAAATGAATGGGCTATTCTAAAGCTTGAAATAATTTTCAAGTTATTATTAGACATAGCTTAAGTTAATATGAAGAAAATTTAAACTTTTACACTTTGTCCCCTAACTATAATTCTCTGAACCAAGCTTGAGGGTTTTGAGCATAAAAAATCCCGAAGTCAATAATTAATTAATTTCAATCAAGGGAATTAATTGAGTATAAAATAACGGTTAAATTAAAATCATGAAAGTAAATTACAAAATCAACCTTACAAATATTAAATAAGAGAGGGTAATAGTGTAATAGATATTTAAATTAGTGAATTTCCAAGAATGCCCTTAAGATATTTCATTAAGGAAGCGCATTTGAAGTAATTTGGACCCAAATCAAGAAAATGAAGCTAATTAGGGCAAAACTCTCTTGATTCATCTCTCCCTCATTGAACTCTCTCTCTATCTCTTGGCTCTCTTTCTCTCTTATTCTCTTGTCTCTCTCTCTCTCATTTCCTCTCAATTCCATTTCACTCTCTACTACACAACACATGCATATCATTAGGAAGAGTAATTAAGCTCACTTTAAGTGAATTATGGCATATTTGGGTAAGTAAGAAGCTTAAGTTGAATTTCAAGTTCAGAGCTCAAATGAACTAATATCAAGCTAAATTGTGAATTGAAATAAAGAATTGAATCAAGAAATTAAAGGAGCTAGAGAGCTTGAGGACTAAGCTTAGCTCACACTATTGGTAAGAGCTTAATTTTGAGTTTAGAATTTAAATGTGATGTTTAGAATCTTCTGATCTATAGTTTGGTATATTAATTTAGGTATTTTTTTGATATTTTGATATCTAGAGCATAGGTCTTGGCGTTAAGGACCTTTTAAAGCAAGGTAAATGTATCTCAATATGAGAAATGTTGTAAAGCTTATCCCAATCTCTACGTTTTGTACAAATAGTAATAGTTAATTTTGGATTTTTGAAGGTCCTATCACAGTTTGAAAAGATTCCTGAAGTTTCAAGTGATAATTGAAGCTTTTAGAAGTTAAAGAAGTGAGGTAGGTGTTTAATCTTTATTTAATTGGAGTCTTAGAATACTTTTGGTGATGATTTGATGAAGTCATGAGTATAGGTATGTATGTGTGGCATGTAGTATGTGAATTGGAGATTGGAGTTTAATTTGATGATTCTTGGTGGTTAAGTGATAATTCATTGTTTAATTGGTAATATGATTAATATAACTAGGTGTTTGATGGTTTAATTTATCAAATGATATGATTCACAAGCATCTTGTGGGTTTAGATTAAGATATGGATATGTTTTTTATTTGATTTTTGTGATTTAATGATATAAAATGTGTAATTGTAAGTAGAATGTGTTAATTTAGTAAGTTGGAGTAAGTTTACTAATAAAAATGATGAAATGGGTAAATTCATGATGTGGCTGAGATGTTGGAGGTTTAATGGGTATTTGGATTCTTCAAAGATGATATTTTGATGTGTTGAATAATTTGTACTTGATAGAAATTGGTTTGGACTAATAATTCAAAGAACAAAATTTGAATGATGTTGAACTAATGTAAGTTCAAGCATGATTAGTGGAGTCTATGGTTATTGAATGTTTTTGTGTTAATCTATAAATTTTTTTTGTCAAATTGATGCTAAATTGAAGTTAAGATGTTAATTTGATGAAAGGACAAAGTTTTGGAAAGATTTAGTCTTGGTTTGAGTTCATTTGGAGTTAAAATGGACAAGATATGGTGATTGAAAGTGGAAGTTTGTACTTGGAAAGTTTTTGGAAATTAAAGGTAACGTACATAGTGGAAAGGGTTGGGAATCATTTTAGCTTTGGTTTGACTTGATCTGGATTTAGAATGAAAAAAATTATGCGTGATTTGTAAAGCATGTTCAAGAAAACAAATTTATGAAAAATGGATAAATTCATGATGAATTGTTTTGATTTTAATAAATTTTGAATGCTATTTAATAAAGATGTTAAATTGAAAAATTTTGATTATGATTGTTCATATTTTGAATGTTTTGATCCATTAAGATGATGGCTTTGTTAATAGTAGTTTTTAATGTAAGTTGACTCTTTGAATAACTCAGTAAATGGCTCACCAAGTTAAGATTGAATGCTATAAACTTATTTTTGCATACTTTATGAAGATTCAACTCATTCTTCATAAAATACAAGTTTGACCCAAATTATTAATCCAAAATCATGAAAAATGTGTTTTTATATGATATTTGAGCTAATTACATTTTCATATACAAATTTGCCCCAAGAATGGATTTCTACAAACCTTTTTATAAAAATCACAACTATTTTCTTCCAACTAGATATTAAAGATTTGGTTTAAAGTTATTTTAAAAAATGAGTTTAATCTTCATAAGAATAGTTACCAAAGTTAAAACGTGTTTGTGGTAAGTAGTGTGCTTAAATAGTAATATATGGATTTAATTTATAATTTGCACTAATAAATAACAATTAGGCCTAAAGATTAATATATAACAATGACCCATATAGCTCGAGTCGATGTATTTATTTTTTGTGTAAATCACTTATCATGTTGAGTTGACCTTCCAAGACCTCTAATGGATATAGCAAATGAATGTTCTTGTAAAAGAAAACTATAACACGGAATTCTTTGATGGCATTCTATATAACCAACATCGAGAAGAAATCACATTATAATTTAATTGTTGCTCTAACTATATGGTTTTAATGGTATCATAACTAGTTAAGATGTATGTATCAAAAGGTTGAGGTCATAGGTATAAACCTATTAAGGCCCTCCACAACTTTTATCTTTCTTTCTTTCTTTTCTTTAGGGTGCTTATTCATCCTATAATTCATTCCACTCACATCTTAGTTAAGTTGTTTGATCAAATCAGTTATTAAGCCATGGATTTTACAAGCTTAGAGTTGCCCATTTGAGTCCCCAGGCTTGTGTCTTTTTTCTTTATTATTTAAAATATTTTCTTTTTGAAGCAAAAATGTGACTTAAAGTCACAACTTATGTTGCACATCTTCTTCTTTCTTTTCTATTTAATTCCCATGCAACTTCATATCATAATCAAACAACAAATCACTTTTCCTCTTTTTTATTATTGTGATTCACAATCCTAACTAAAATATAAACTTGTCCGTTCCAATACTTTCCCAAATCTAAATCAAATCTTTTTCTTTCCCTTATTTAATTTCTTGATTCAAGTTTCATTTATTATCGTCTCAAATCTAGTTATCCTTAAAAACACTCAATAGTGAAGACTATAATAGTAATGATAAACGATGGTAAGGAAGCATGCATAGTCAACAACAACAAATGTGTGCTGCAACAAAGTCGCAATAACAGTGGATCGGAGAACCATAGTAGTGCATAATGAAGGCAACGATGCATTCTTCGATCGGTGACCAAACGACACGCAAAAACAGAAATCAAAAGCTCGCAATTTGCCCTTCATCGTCAACATCCTTCAACGTAGTAGCATCTACCATTAAAGGAACTTGAAGCTCCAAAACCCCTCTACACCATTACTTAACGAAAACCCTTCTAAAATCAAATTTAGTTCAAATGTTTAAGCACAAACAAATCAACGGACAAGCTTAAAGTTAATGAAAACCATTAGATTGCTTCCAATCGCTTCCGTCTATTAATAGAACCGTCCTAAGCTTGTTTCTAATATTAGATTGAATCAAAAACCGTAAAAAATCTTCAATCAAGCTCACTCGCTTTTTAGATCGAAGCTCCCAAAGAAACTCTCTCTCTTCCATTTTGAAAAAAATCACTTTGTTGTGCCTAAATTCTTCCCTTTTTCTTTTTCTTAATTTAACTTATATAGAACCCAATCCACTCAATGTAAGCCATCTAACAAAATTAAAGAAAAGTTTTTTTTTTTTTTTAGAAGACAAATTTAAAAATTTTGGGGTCACCATCCAACCAAGATTGGGAAAAAAAAATGGAAAGTTATAGTTTAATGGGTAGATAACTCTAACATAGCCACCAATATGTGGTTTTTCTAAAAATGGACTTTCAAAACCCAAAAAAAAAAAATAGAAACTAGAGATATTTGTATTTAAGGCTATCTTTTAAAATTGAATGATTTTTAAAAGAAAATTTTCAAAAAAAAATAAAAAAGGCCTTCATTTCATATTTCTCTTTTCCTTTTTCATAAAATTTTTCAAAAAAAGCTTTTAAAATTTTTTTATCTTTTTTGTTTTTGGAAAAATGATTTTTCTTTATCTTTAAGGTTGCTTGTTAGGTCCCTACATAGCTGCTAGTTAGGATCAAACCACTATAGTTCCCTTCTTTTTAGAAAATTTTAATTTTTTGGTTTATTTTATTTAATAAAAAAGCATCAACTTTATATTTTTAGCCAAATTAATTTTTATGAAAAATCTCTAAAGCCATAATTTTTTCCTTTTTTTTTTGGAAAATTCTAAGAAAACCCTAAAAACTAAAAAAAATATTTTCCCAAAAATCCAAAAGAAAAAACAAATAATGTTTTTAATTAGTTCATTTTTCTTTTCTACTTATGAATTTTTATATCAAAAATAAAAGAATGGGAATTTAATAAAGCCTTTAATTTATATTTTTGAAAAATGATATGTAACGTGCCAAAACTCGAGCTATGCTATTGCTCACCACGTGTCCTTATTTCACAATAATACGTTAAGTCTTTGAATCAACTCTGATACCTTTTTGTTTAGTAATTCCTATATAAAAACATTCAATACATCCCATAACTTCAAAACAAAATTTCATAAATCCATATTCAACATCTAACGCGGTGGAAGACTGTAAACTCTAAATTAACATTCTCCAAACAATAATATCTATTACATTCATTTAGCAGAATTCTCTCAATTTCTAATCACTATAATAGTAATGGTAATCATCTTCTTCCTCTCTCTGTAGTTTACCTAAACCCAAGTTATCTTCTAAGTTATCATCTCCCTCAACACCCGCATCTAAAAAAAAATATTCCTCGAAAGGTGAGCTAATGCCTGGTACGTATAACACAAACACACAACCATTAACAAACATGAACAAGTATTACACACATCATGCAGTACTTAAATACAGGCAACCATTTCATGATATAATATAAGACCACAACCAACAACATGGTACTCATGACTCCCTTAACATACTTAACACATTGGAACATGAATTGGTGATGGAAACTGCCACTACGGCCCCATAACCATGATCCCTTAACCTTTAAACTTGGTGATGGGAGTTGCCACTACAAGCCTCGACACCTATGGTACACTTAAGCCACTTAATCTTGGTGATGGGAATTGCCACTATGGGCCCCACACCCATCTTCACTTAAACACCTAATCTTGGTGATGAGAGCTGCCACTATGGGCCCCACACTTATGTCCACTTAAACACTTAATCCAACATTCAACCCAGATCATTTCCAAGCATAACTTCACTAAGAATAATGTCACACAAGGATCATTGGGGTGCTACCTAAGGATCTGCCACTATGAGCCCCTAGGCCAAGCCAAGCACATACAACATACAACTTAAATACTTAAGCTAAATCATTCAACTTAATCATTTTCAACACATATACTAGCTTAAACAAGCACAAAACAATACACAAGTTACATGTACCTTAAATCCTAGCCTTAAGCACTTCTATTCCTAGATTTAAGCTAAACTGAAATCTATACATCATTAACATGTCTTCTTAGTATTAGTCTAAGATCAATATTATCTCTTAATTCTCTTAATCTTAATCATTTAATTTTTCTAAGGTCTTACAAACTATTTAGATTGTATGGAAATTAGTTTAATTAGAAATTAAATAGACATATAATTAAATTATGTTTTGCTCAACACGGCTATATTAGAGGTCATGAAACTCAACACGAGTTAGTACACGACCGTGTTAAGGGTCGTATATCTTTCGGTGAGTTTTGGCTTCAACAAGATCGAAACACGGCCGTGTAGGTAGGTTGTGTATCTCTTAGTTCAACACGGTTGAAACATGATCGTGTTAAGAAGCTGTGTATCTCTCGGTATAAGCTTTATATTCAACACTTTTTAAACACGATCGTGTTAGGAAACCATGTACCTCTCGATAATTTCTTACGAACCCTATTTTCTTTACTCCAAATTCTCCTAAACTCGATTCTCTTTATCCCTAGGCTTAACTTAATCCCTAAAACATGTATTATCTATTTAAATTACAAGGATTAGATTACTTATATTAATACTTCCAACGGTCGTACTCTTGATTAATGGGTTCCCGTGCTCTTTTTGTCCTTTCCCCAAATTTTCGAATCTTGGTGCGCATACAATACCTATAAGTTCTAAATCCAATAACCATAATTGAAATTCTTGTATAAAATCCTTACCTCTTGTATTTGGAATTAAACCACACCATTTTTCTTTAATCGCCTTAGGGTTCCTGTAGAGAGCATCTCCAAAGTGTTTCCTTTTTTCTTTTCTTTTTTTGTTTACTAATTAAAATGACAAAAGAGGGGAACACTAGGTCATCTGAGGCTTAAATACTCATTTTTGTAAAATGTCCAAATTGCCCTTAATTTTTTATAAAATCCCAATCTTAGCCTTAGTTTTTACTTTATAATATTACAATAGAATTATTACAAATTTCAAGTATTACATAATAAGTGGTAATAATTTAAGTTTTAAAAGGTCAGCCCCCCGAGCTCCGATTCTCTAGTTAATATTTTTCTAAAATATTTTTTCGAAAAATTCACAAACTACCTAATTAACTTTAACTTATTTTTATTTTCTAACTTAAATCGATGGTAATTCCAATTTTAAAATAATAAAAAATATAGTTTATTCTTTAATTTTACTGTCGTGTAACTTATATTAAATAGGCTAAACTAAATATAACTTAAATTAAGAAAAAAACTGCATAATATTTTTTAAAAAACACTTCTTCTTTTTCCTGGTATTTTGGCCGCAAGAATCATGCCCTCGTCCAGTTCGTTGCATCGTGTTAAAAGCAATGAACTCCACAATGCTATAAAAACCAACCTTTCTCTCTCTCTCTCTCGTTGTTCCCGTACACGAGAAGGAAAAAAATAGTTGAAGCTTCTTTTCCTCTTTTTTTTCCTCTAAAAAGTAATGTCAGCAACCGAAAAGACTAATCCTCCCGGCAGCATAGGTAGTGGTGCCGGTCCTTCCACCTCCACCCAAGAATCGCCATCTCAACACCGCCGCTCAAGGTTGCTCACATGGGCAACCTTTATCCTACTCTTCTTGGTGGTCCTGGTCATCTCTAGTGCACTCATAATCTATGGTGTAGTACGACCAAAAGGTATTATCTACAGCGTCCAACAAGCCTATATACATGAGTACAACTTCACCTGCTGCAACTTTCTCAGTGCTGTGTACAACATAACCATAAGATCCGAAAACAGCAACAACAAGGTCCGGATACAATACTATGACGCCAAAATGCACATACGGTGTACAAATAACAAGCAACAACTAGCGATATCCAACATTTCTTCGTGGGAACAGTTACCGAGGAATGTGACATTGCTAAACGAGAAACTTAACTCACAGAAAGTGAAGTTGCACAAGTGCCAAAAGGGAGATCTGGCGGATCATTCAAAGGGGAATATGACAATTAATGTTAGCCTAACGGCGAAGATAAGGTTCAAGCCGGAGAATTGGGCGTTGGATGGTCGCACCATCAGGGTTTCGTGTTCCCAGGTGGCTGCAGTTTTCTCTGATGGGATCCGTACGTTCCAACCAAAGATTTGTGATGTCGAACTTTAACGTGTGCTCTCGAATTTTACCTATTTAACCTTCGTTTGTTGTTGCGTTTTAACATGTTCCTTCTTTTGTATTTTAATGTTTTGAAGATATATGTCCTGTCCTGCTCTTCAATGTAATTGGTTTACTTTTTTTCTTCTTTTTTTTTAAGATTTTATTTTCAAGGAGATGGCATTTTCTGTCCCTGACCGCTTTGTAACCGTTTAAATAATATCAATGTCATCCTATGTTATTCCTCTTCTATTATCCACAACTTTGGATCAAATAATATTATATCTTCTTCATCTAGCATTATACACATTGATGCCTAAATTGATAAGTTGGATGCAAAAGATATCATGTGTATTCCACTAACTTTCTACACCTTGTGTATGAAATGTTATATATATTTCTGAAATATGTCTCGGAATTCTATCTTTTAATAAAACGGCATCATATGTGATTGATTGTTTCTTTTAATTTATCTGAAAAGATAAATAATGACCTAGCAAAGCTAAATACGGATAACGTTAACAGATGAAACAAAAGAGTCGCCATCTACAGGGGCGGATTTAGGGAGTCGAAGGGGTTCTGACCCTAGCTTGAGAAAAATTAATTGTGAATTTTTTTTAAGAAATAAAAAAAATTATACATGATATATATATATATATATATACTATTAAGAGCAATTATTATTAAAATATAATATATAGCTTAGTAATAAGTATAAACATTTCTATATAAAGAAAAATAGGTCGTGGGTTTAATTCCTATAGTAGTTATTTTAATTTTTTTTAAGTTTTGCATTTTTATTTTAATAGAATTCTCTTTTTACTTCTTTTTTTTTTTCTCCACAATAACTAATAGAATTAAATTCCATTTATTATAAAATTATAGTAAATTAACTAAATTATCTTAAGTTACTATTTAATAACAATCATATCACTCGATGTATTTTTCTTACAATTAATATCATAAAAATGAATGTGGATTCTTGAATAACTTCTTCTCTAATTAATTATATAAAATTGATAATTTTTGTAACATTGTTAATGATATAATTTTGTAGAGCTATTGTTTAAAAAAAAATCAAAGAATACTTATATCTACATGATGTTGTTGTTTTAGCTCTATTTATAATTTTTTATTTAAATATTTTATATTATATTTCAATTAATAACAATTCTTATTAAATATTAAGAAGTATTATGTCACTTACAAAATCTTATATATTAATTTTAATTTTAATTTAAAATATGATATGTTTGGCCTCCTCACCCTTATATTTCTACATCCAACTTTAGCCATTTAGTCCAAATCAGATGCCGATTAAGAAGCATCTTGTGCTTTTAGCAAAATGGGTGCTACAAGCTTTGCATGTTCACTAAGTCTATCTCCACGAAAGAAATAAAGCCGAGCATATAACGATAATACACAATCATATTTTAAAAGATCAAAAATTTAGTTTCCAAGTATTGGAGAAAAAAAAATTATTTTTAAAAGTTTAATTATGAAATGATATAAAAACTTTCAAAATTCAAATAATCATACATAATTATTTCATTATTAACTTGTTTTCTTTTAAAAGGAAATGATTAATTAGATAATTTTATACTTTACTCACAAAACTCGCACTCTCCTATTACAGATAAGGCGAGGAAAAAAGAAAAGAAAAGAAAAGAAAAATCCCAAAAAGCATCATAAATTAGTGGTCGAAAAAATAGTCTCGTACTGGCTTCAGTTGGATGATATTCTTCAATCGTTTTAGTAAGCATAAACGCGTGGTCCATTCCCACACACAAACCATGCAAGTGAATCTTAGAGATGGGAATCTCTCAAAATAGAACATGCACCAACTAAAGTAAGTAATAAATAAATGAAAAGGCATCCATCGTCCGGAATCATTTGATTACAACTCATGAAGAAAAGAACAAATGATCCGACAGCTCTCTATCCATAGGCTTCACTCCAAGAATATGGAACTCCAAGTCATTTGAAAAGCTGCTTCTTTAATAAACATGAAATAAGCCACTCGTGTATCACGCCTTTCTAATGTAACCTTTTCTTTCTTTCTTTTTAGCATTTCTCTAATCAACTTTCCAAAATAAGCAAATTTCTGACCTTGTAAGAAATATCTGTTCGATATAAATCAATAATATTCATAAAGCAGCCAATTCTAGTAAAATGAAATTAAGGGAACTCACCGTACTTTATTTAGTTGAATTCAATTGTTATTAGATTAAACTTAGGCTTGACCTACTCAAATCAATTATTATCGTTCAAACTCAATTGAGATTTGATTTTACTAAAATAAACGTGTATAAAAGAGCAGAATTCACACTTATTACTTATTAAGCTAAGGCTTGAGTTTAACTCTTTCAATCAAGTATCATGTTCATAAATACAATACTATATTTCCTCGACTTGTTCCAATTACATCTAATTCTATAATTGGCCCTCCAATGTTTAAATAAAATTCCCCTTCAAAGTAAGTAAAGATTTCTTTATCTTTTCCAATGTGAACAATTTTATATATAACAATCAAAAAAGAAAATAAAAAGAAAAAAGAAATGGTTATTAACCATAGACCACGTATTGCAATTGGGGGGAGCAACTGACTAATTTTTCAGCACATGAAAATAGAAAATGCTTGCTTTTTCAAATCTTCTATAAATATTTTTTAAAACTACCACTTGTTAGTTTTATTAATAGTTGTTTATCAATAGTCAAATGCACGAAAAATGGGTAACCGCTTCAATCCAAAGCCTTATTTAGGCAATTCTGATTGGTCTAATAAGATGAGCTAATGTTTGTTCGAGTTACATAAAATTCTAATAAAGTGAACTTCCTTTGATTTTCATAAATAGCTTTTTATGGAAAAAATGGAAAAAAATAGACTTTTAGTTATTAGCATTCGATTAGGTTTCTATTTGAGTTTTTGAGATTTTTTTTTTAACATTATTAAGTGCTTTATCAAATAACACATGGTGAAATCTAATTTGTCAACGTAATTCATTTACTAAAATTTTTTAATTATATATACTAATTATCTAAAAATAATAAAATATTACAAAAGAAAAAATTAATAATTAAAAGAAAAGATGCAAAAAGAAAAAAAGAAAAAAGAAAAAAGAGATTTAACTGCCTCCTAACCTTGGGGTAGTCAACAACTTAGCTAATAGGTCACAACCCACATATGAAATTAAGTCTTTTGAGACTCCACCTCAATTAAATAAAATAAAAAATTAAAGAAAAAAAAAAGAGGGGAGTGGGGGGTGGTGTGTGGTGAAGCTAAACCCAATTAGGTCACACCATCCAATCTAGTTTTAACCCTTATTTTTTTAATATAAGTGGTGAGTAACCGCCCAAAATCTTAAGAGAGATAACATGACTCCCCTAGGGTGGTAGGTGCCACCACCACTATCAATGGATCTATTATTTGTTTAATATAATTATGTGAACTACTCATGTTACGTCTCATATACTAACCAAAAAAAAAAATTAGCAATGTTACAAAATATTCTAATTTTGCTAACATTTACAAACAATGAGACTCAATTTAGAGGGGAAAAAAAGGTTAAGGACTCAAATAAAAAATAAGACAAACTTTGAAAATTAAAAGTATACTCTTTGTTTTTCTTTTTTTAATAATTACTCTTGTCATTACTACAACCACCATTTATTTTTAAGCTTCATTCAAATTATGGGGCAACAAAGAAATATTTCATGAAATAGATATTCTATTATTTAATTGGGCTAAAATATAAGAAAGATATTAAGCATAGAACTAAAATGACTAGTATGAACAAATTTTTTTAAACCCTATTCCCATTGTACATTGTCTATATCACTATCAACATTGCTTCATCACTATATCCCCTCAAAAACCCCACTATTGCCACCTCTACCATCACTTCATAACCACCATCTCCCACACTACAACAATTACTGCAATAACACCACCACAACTCTAACCACATTAACACCATCACTATACCACATCACCATCATAACAATCACCAATCATCACCACAACCTCAATAGCCTCATTGCCACCACCATCATTATCACTACCCTTCAATCATCTCTACAAACTATCATCAGTACATCATAACTACCAACTCCACAACCATGCTACCATTATCATTACCATTATCACCATAAAACAATTTCCACGATCGCCAACATCACACAACAACCATTACTACCACCATTGTCATTCCTACAGCCACCATCTCATCTCCCATTGCTACATAGTCATCACCTCCCCCACCATAGCACCATCACTACCATGATAACCATCGGTTCCATTATCACAATACAATGTACTAGAGGTGTTCCAATTGTGGTAATCATGTTAGTGGTGATGTAATGAGCAAGGTGCATTTCGGTGGTGATGGTTCATAGTAGTAGCATTAATGGTATTAGTAGTTGCAATTCCGTAATGGTAGTTGTAATGGAAGTATTGCAAGTAATGTGATGGTAGTGATACTGGCGTTGATAGTAATGATAAAGAGGTGATAATAGTGATGGTGGCATTGGTTGGTGATGTAAGGGGTGACGATGGTGATATTATTGGAGGTGGTGATGGTGGTATAATTGTGGTAAGGATGATGGTAATAGTGTGATGGTATTGCTAGTGGGGTTATTAAGGTGGTAATGATGGTAATGGTAGTGATAGTAGGGTTTTAGAGGTTTTGTTGATGGTTAAAAGGGTTAAATAATGAATAGCAATTCTTTGGATTGAGATAGAATTGTAGTTCAAGATTTAAGGAATAATGATTCCTTATAAAATAGTTATATATGCTTAAAATGAAAGTAAACTTAAATAACATTTGTTCTAAATGAATGAGTATGAAATGAAATAGTTATTCCTCATCAATAAACATAAATCTTTGGAAAATTCACTTGGTAGAATAAAATTGTAATAAAATAATCATGACTTCCACCTTTTCTATCATCATAATACCAATACCTAAAATCTTTTATCTCAAAATCCTTAGCCAATTGAGAAAATGCTCTCTCCTCTCTCTACCCTCTGCCCTTACTCCCTCACCTAGAGGACCACTTCCTTTAGGTAACATTATACACACTACCAGACTTAGGAAAACTACCTAGCCACCCACTGACTCATCCGACTCGCTATCTAAAATGCTGCTGGAAGTCCCTCGCTACCCCCATGGACAGTCAGGAAGCTCCTCCGACCACCGAAGCTCCCAAGCAATACACCATCACTCCATAAGTCCACCGGATATCCATACAAAAGTGCCAAGTCTAAAGTGTCCCATTAAGGAAAAGGAAGCAGCACCTTTTCAAACACATGGAAAGGTCACAACTGGCCTTCTGATGGGGATCCGATTTCAAATCACGATCGTCGAGTTCTAGGTTTAATATACCTAGGGTTCGCATCATTTGGTAGCAGAGCTTCGGCTTCTTGAATTCAAGTAATTCTATCCTTTTCTATTAATTATCGTTGTCTTCTTTATATAAAAAAAAAAAAATTGTCTTATTTGTCATAGGAATTCAAGGTGTTCAAATAGTTACCTGTTCTTCGTTCATCTGGAAATTCGTATAAAAAAAAAAGAGAAATTCGTATAAAAAAAAAGGAAGAGAAATTCGTATTGAAAAAAAAAAAAAAGAACATTTTCAGTAATCCAGTATCTATAGTTCTCGTTCATTCGATTGTGTCATTGTGTCCATATTGGAGTCCTTGTCCGTGTTTTCTTAATTGACTGTTGAATTAAAAACCGTTTGTTTAAAAAGTTCATTTGCCCTAGTGGTTTATGTTAAAGAAAGTTTGATTGAGTTCTGATCAAAGAGCCTATAAGAGCGAGTTGAGAGGATCATTTATTTATTGAACGAAACACGAGTGAATCCACATCTGTGAGTGTAAACAGGTGAGGGAGTGAATTGTGAGGTTTATATTTTCTTTGTGTGTTATTTCTAACCTTTTTGTGCAGCACAATGTCTGGTCAAAGTCCTACTAGTGGAGAGAAGGGAGGCGTAGATAGTAAATTGATGTTGGAGGCATTATTCGGTGAGATGAGGAAAATGCTGAGTGCTGAAATGGAGCAAGTCCATGAGAGGTTGGATAAGATGGGGCAGAGTAGGGAACCGTCAGGTAGTAATGTTGTGGGGAGAAGAACCCATAGGCATTCAAGAGGGGGAGTGAGTATAGAAGAGAAAGAGGATACTGATTCAGGGGAATATGGTTTCATGAGGGAGAGAAGAGATACCCAACGGCGGGATGGAAATTTAGGTAGTATTAAGATGAAGATACCTTCTTTTCAAGGGAAGAACGATCCAGAGCTGTATTTGGAGTGGGAGAGAAAAGTGGACCATGTATTTGATTGCCATAATTACAATGAGGAGAAGAAAATAAAGTTAGCTGCAGTTGAATTTTCTGATTATGCCAGTGTATGGTGGGATCAGCTGGTGCGTAATAGGAAGAGGTATGGTGAGAGGCCTGTTAGCACTTGGAATGAGATGAAAACCATTATGCAGAAGAGATTTATCCCTAGTCACTATTATAGGGACTTGCATAGGAAATTACAGGGGTTGACACAAGGGTCCCGGAGTGTAGAGGATTATTATAAGGAGATGGAGATAGCTATGATTAGAGCTAATGTGGATGAGGAAGATGAGGCTACAATGGCTAGATTCATCAATGGGTTGAATCGAGAGATCGCAGATGTAGTAGACTTACAACAATATGTGGATATTGAAGAATTGTTGCATAAGGTAATCAAGGTAGAGAAGCAATTGAAGTATAAAGTGAATTCTAAATCTTGGGCGACTTCTAACTCTTCATGGAAGTCAAATTGGAAGAAGAATACTGCAGACTCAAAACCAAAAGAGGATGTGAAGGCCAAGAGTCCAGTTACTTCCTCTAAAGGTAAATCTGACACTAAACCATTCACTAGAACCCGTGATGTTAAATGTTTCAGGTGTCAGGGGTTTGGACATATTGCATCTCAATGTCCAAATCAAAGGGCCATGATCTTTCGGGATAGTGGAGATGTGGAGAGTATTAGTTCCAGTGATGATGACATGCCACCATTGGAGGATGGTAGTGATGTGGACATTGAGGGACCCGTGAGTGGGGAGTTACTAGTTACTAGGCGTGTCCTTAGTACTCAGCCTAAGGATGATGGCGAAGGGGTTCAGCGTGAGCATATTTTTCATACCCGGTGTCATGTGCAGAAGAAGGTATGCAGCTTGATCATTGATAGTGGTAGTTGTACTAATGTTGCTAGTACCTTATTGGTTGATAAGTTGAGGTTGAAGACTTTGAAGCATCAGAAACCATACCGGTTACAGTGGTTGAACGAGTGTGGGGAAGTGAAGGTGACCAGGCAGGTTCTTATTTCATTCTCTATTGGGAGCTATCATGATGAGGTGATGTGTGATGTAGTTCCCATGCAGGCTAGTCACATATTGTTGGGGCGACCATGGCAGTTCGATAGGAGGGTAATGTATGATGGGTACAAGAACCATTACTCTTTTGTCTTAAACAAGAGGGATGTGGTTCTAACTCCTCAGAAACCATGGGAGGCTTGTGAGGATCAGGTGAGGCTAGCAAAAGAGTTTAGAGAGAAACACTTGAGTGGACAAGAAAAGAGTGCAAAAGAAAGAAAGAGTGAGAGGCAAACACTTGTGAGCCAAGAGAGTGAAGAGCTTAACACACTGAGTGGAGAGAAAATTGCAGGAGAGAGTGTAGTTGCAAGAAAAAGTGAGGTTAAGAGTGCAATAGTGATCAGGAAACAATTACTTGTACTCATGTACAAGGATTTGTATATTACTACTACTGACCTCAACTCTTCTTTGCCAAGTGTGGTTGTGTCTCTTTTGCAGGAATATGAGGATTTGTTTCCTAAGGAAGTACCAAGGGGATTGCCTCCACTAAGAGGCATTGAGCACCAGATTGACTTTATCCCAGGTGTTTCCATTCCTAATCGGCCAGCTTATAAGGCCAATTCAGAGATTGTGCGATTGCATGGCTTGCCTAATTCTATTGTAAGTGATAGGGATGTAAAAGTTTTGAGTCATTTTTGGCGTACCTTGTGGAATAGGCTAGGCACTAAGTTGTTGTTCTCTACTGTTGCACATCCTCAAACAGATGGTCAGACCGAAGTAGTCAATAGGACTCTTTCTACCCTGTTGCGTGCTGTGATTCATAAAAATTTGAAACAATGGGAGAACTGTCTACCACATGTAGAATTTGCATATAATAAGACTGTGCATTCCACTACATCCTATTCTCCATTTGAGATTGTGTATGGTTTTAATCCTTTGACTCCACTGGATATTTTGCCTTTGCCTGTTAATGAATTTGTTGATCTTGATGGAAAGAAAAAGGCAGAATTTGTGCGGGAATTGCATGCTCAGGTTCGGGCTAACATTGAGAAGAAAAATGAGCATTATGCTCGCCAGGCCAATAAGGGTTGTGTGAAGGTTGTTATTCATCCAGGAGATTGGGTGTGGGTGCATCTGAGAAAGGAGCGATTTGCCGAACAGCGAAAGTCTAAGTTGCACCCTAGGGGAGATGGACCATTCCAAGTGTTGGAGCGCATCAATGATAACGCCTACAAGATTGACTTACCAAGTCACTATGGTAACGTAAGCGCAACTTTTAATGTTTCTGATCTTACTCTATATGATGCAGGTGATTCGAGGACGAATCTTTTCGAGGAAGGAGGGAATGATGGGGATCCGATTTCAAATCACGATCGTCGGGTTCTAGGTTTAATATACCTAGGGTTCGCATCACCTTCCCAAAAGAGCAATTTTAGAGTCTTGTACCCCTACCACTACCAACATCCCTGACTTATTGTCTCCTCAAAAGGCCACACACAACATCCCTTTTCTCAACTTTGACTTTATCCACTCCCAAAACCCTTCCCTAACAGCAAAACCACATTGGACTCCGCAAACAATAAAAAACACTCTCTTTCCAACCAACACCAACCGGAAAACCAACCCCTATCCCCACCTAAACCAGCAAAATCCTATGCCACAGCTTACCTTCAAGGAACCCCTCTAACCTCACCGGACTTCCATCTCCTATTCATTCCACCAAATACCTCTTCCGAAATACCTAAGGTAAAAATCCCACAATCCATTGAGGATGAGGGAGCTACCTATTAGGAGTCTACACTAGTATGGTACTTCATCAATCGCAAAATGCCTTACACCCTTGTTCACACTATAGTTACCAAGCTTTAGAAGGACTTCGGACTCCAAGGCATCCTTGCTAACCCTGATGGCTTCTTTTATTTTCAATTCGACAAGGATAAAGACATCACACCCATCTTAGAGAAAGCATGGTTCTTCTCCAAATGCTTCCTCATCCTGCAACAGTGGAGGAGAGGAATGAGGTTAGACAAGCCTCAACCCACCCATGTTCTGGTATAGATCACTCTTAATCGCATACCATGCAAGCTTCTCTCTACAGAAGGTCTCAGCCACATTGCTAGCGGGGTAGGTTTGCAGTTAAAGGTCGATACTCTCAAGGCCTCTAGGCAACGCCCTAACTAAGCACACATCTTAGTGGAGCTTGATGGAAGAAGAGAGCTAGTTAGGCAGATTGAGGTTGAAAGAGCTGATGGTTCCTTAGCCTTTGTCAACGTCGACTACCAATGGATCCCTCCTCATTGCAATAAATGCTAGGTTTTCGGACACAAATGCCGAACACCCACCGCACCCTCATCCACAAACCCTTCCAAGCCAAGGGATGAAGAAGGGATGCAACCTCCCTACACCGATAAAACCAAACAAAACAAAGCAATAAACACCCCATCCCAAAAGAATACCTCTAACGGAAACCATTAATCTCCTAACCTTAGCCACCCAATACCCACTACACTTCAAGACAGCATGAAAGGCAGCCTAGCTCAAACCAAGCGTAAAGCTATCCAAGGCCACCTCCACCAGGCTTCCAAGTTCGAAGTTAAAGACACGGAGACAAAAGAAGCCAACAACCCCTTACCACAAACCAACCTACATAACAACCAAGAACCATCCAAAGCAAGCATCCCACCATGCAACACCTCTAACCCTATACCTACCCCCACCGAGACAAACAAAACAGCAGCAACCGAGGACAGTGAGGATAGCGTTTATGAAAACACTCCACTGTCTAAACTAATTGACATAGCATTCAAGACACTTGGAAGCAGCAACAAGGGAAGCAAAGGCTCTAACTCCTCTGGAAAACGCAAGAAGAAATAGAGGAAGAGGCATCGTACCTTCACCTAACTCCTCAAGGTCTCCATTGTCGCACTCTTACCCATGTATCTAGCAGCATGGAATGTAAGAAGGTTAAATGACCCTCTCAAAGCGGTGGAAATCATAAAAGAGTGTGACATGAATAGAATATCCCTAATAGGGATATTGGAAACCAAAGTGAATACCACCAATGAGGCAATGGTAAGGCAACGTTTGGGACCACATTGGCAAGTAGCCATAAACCAAGTCGCGCCCAAGAGAATTTGGATAGCATGGCAATCGAGAGTGTGGGATATCCGCACTGTTATGGAAAGAACTCAAATATCCCATTGCATAACGACTCATCACAACTCCAATACTAGCCTAAATGTTACCTTCATATACGGGGCTAACAACGAAAATGAAAGGAGGGAATTATGGAGATATTTGGAAGAACTTTTCCTCACACACGCTACCATCCCATTGGTGGTTCTTGGGGATTTCAACATAACCAAATCCCCCTCCGAGAAGCAAGGTGGTTGGGGGCAAATGACACTCGCCATGGCGAAATTCCAAGCATACATGGCCAAGGTCGAATTGGAGGACCTAAGATATACGGGTGATTTCTTTACATGGACAAATCGACAAGTTCACAACCCCATTTTAAGGAAACTTAATCGCGTCATGATCAACCAAAGTTGGATGCAAACTTTCCCAAGCACAGCACTCAAGCCAAGTTCCTACCCCCCATCTTATTAAACCATTCCTTATCCATCACACACTTAGACTCCACACCGCAAGTAAAGAAGACACCTTTCAAATTCTTCAATTTTTGGGTACACAATACAGGTTTCAATGACATAGTATCCAATGTATAGAGCATCGAGATAGCCAGATCCAAAATGTGCCAAGTAGTAAGCAAGCTTAAACTACTTAAGGAGAAATTGAGACATCTCAACCATACCAATTACTCCAACTTGTCTAACCGAGTCAAAGAGGCTAAGCAAACCCTCCTTCAGTTGCAGTCCAACATTCATAGCACCGGTAATGCATCCTAAATGGAAGTTGAAAGATCCGCTTTCAAGGAGTACTACCTACTAAGAAACGCTGAAGAAGGATTCTTCAAGCAGAAATCAAAAATTAAATGGCAAAAACTTGGAGACAAGAATACTTCCTTCTTTCATAAATCCATGCGAAACCATCACAACAAGAGCCACATCTTCCATATCAGTCGAGAGGATGGGAGTGAAGCAATAAGTGATGAACAGGTGAAGACTCTAGTAGTTGCCCACTTCCAACAACTCTACAACAAGAGATACCTACCAATCAACAAAGAAGAGATATCTAACCTAGTCACATGGAAACTCAATGATTAGCAACGAGAAGAGCTGCTCGCACCATACACGGATGAGGAAATCAAATGGGGTTTCTTCTCCCAAGCAAATGAGAAGGTCCCGTGACCGGGTGGATACATAGCTCTCTTTTTCAAGGAAACATGGGGAACAATAGGTAAGGACCTCACATCTGCTATCAAGGAATTCCTCCAGACAGGGCATCTACTCAAAGAATTAAACTCCACCATACTCACATTAGTCCCTAAACTCCCCAACCCCACCAACGTAGGAGAGTTTAGACCCATAGCATGTTGTAACGTGCTCTATAAAGCAGTGTCCAAAGTTCTATCTACCCGTCTCAAGAAGGTGTTACACATACTAATTGGTAGAGAGCAAGTTGCATTCATCCCAGGACGAAAGATCACAAACAACATCCTCATCGCTTAGGAATTAATGGCAAGATATCAAACGCAAACAGGAGTGCCCCGATGCACACTAAAGGTCGATCTCCAAAAAGCTTATGATATCATACGATGGGACTTTTTAATTGAAGCATTGAGATCTATGCAATTCCAACCTCACTACTGCAACCTCATAGATTAGTGCATCTCCACTACAAAATTCTCCATCAACATCAATGGAGAATTGGTAGGCTACTTCTCAAGCAAGCGAGGTCTAAAGCAGGGGGATCCTATTTCCTCATACTTATTTGTTGTAGGTATGGAAATCCTCTCCACTACTCTTCAAAGACTCCTCTCCAATCCTGCTTTCCCTCCCCACTAGAGATGTAAACTAGAGCGCCTTACCCACTTGTGCTTTGCAAATGATCTCCTCATATTCGCTAAAGGAAATGTGCAATCCATATCCATGATCAGAGACGCCCTCCAACAGTTCCAAGCACTCTCAGGTCTGGCAGCCAATAGCTCCAAAAGCTTTATATTCTTCTCCAATGTTCACTCTAGGGACAGATAATGCATCCTATAGGTCACCCAGTTCCAAGAAGGAAAACTCCCAATAAGATACCTCAGCGTCCCTCTCCTCTCCACTAAACTCAAAATAGAGGATTGCGACACTTTGGTGGATAGAATCACAGCACGCATCACCATGTAGACTTCGAAATTTCTATCCTACGCAAGCCGACTTCAGCTAATCAGATTAGTCTTATTCTCTATACAGGTCTACTAGAGCTTTGTATTCCTTCTTTCCAAGAAGATAACCGCTAAGGTAGAGCAGCTAATTAGGAACTTCCTTTGGAGTGGAAACCCTCACACAGTAACCAAAGCCAAAGTTGGATGGGAAGAAGTATGTAAGCCCCTCAAATGTGGTGGCCTAGGGATCCCCAACCTTCACCTTTGGAACAAGGCCCTACAAATCAAGCATATTTGGCGCCTATGCAAGAGTAGACAACTAAGCCTATGGCTTGAATGGGTACAATCAACCTTGTTGAAGGGCAAAAGCTTTTGGACGTCACGAGCCCCAACCATATGCTCTTGGTTTTGGAAGAAGCTCCTAAAACTAAGACCCCTAGTACGTGATAGCTTTCGATGGAAACCAAGAGATGGCTTATCTATTTCTGTCTGGTCTGATTTCTAGCTACCCACGGGTCCTTTAGACAACTCATTCTCACCAAGACAGATCAGAAACTCTAGTATTCCGATAATGGCCAAACTATGCTCTATAGTGGAAAACAACACATGGCGGTTACCAAACTATCCACCATGGACAGACATCTGCATTCCCGCGCACATTCAACCTAATCACTCCACCTCTAACTAACTCCAATGGATTCACATGACTTTAGGGGAGTACAACATCAAGAGCAGATATTTCTACCTTAATCTAGTTGGACCAACAATCCCTTGGTAGAAAATTATATGGAATAGAACTACCATACCAAGACACTCCTTCATATTATGGCTAGCTTGGTTGGGAAAACTTTCTACCCTCGACAAGCTAACCACATGGGGATTAGCCACATCCTCGACATGCTACCTATGCCAACGGGAAGTTGAAGACCACTCACACCTATTTTTCGAGTGTCACTACTCATCTCAAGTATGGCAGATAGTGTGCAACCTGGCTCATTGCCCTCCGTCATGCAATGATTGGCAAGGTGCAAACATGTACTACTAGCAATGACTCAGTCCACCACCAAACTCCACCAAACATAGAGAGCAAGCCTCATTGCCACTGTATACTATATTTGAAGAGTATGCAACAAAGCACAACTTGGGAACCCTACCCCTAGTATCTCTTTCTTAACCAATCAAATCAAATCTTATATTTATATGGAGTAATTAGATAGGGCTTTCATTGTACCAACTACTATAAGTATGGTACTAGCGTTGTAATTGAATTTGTAACCGTCTTTGACGGATGTATCGTTATTTCTAATCAATAAATTATAAATTACCCAAAAAAAAAATAATACCAATACCTCCACTATAATGGAACCAACATCACCAAAATCAATGAACCCACCATCACCAACAAACCAACTACCAAACCTAGTGGAACCACCACCCAGGCACCCGACAAACCACCACTCTAAACACAAAAGCAAAACCCACCACCTTGAAACCCACAAAAATCACCACATCCCAAACCCTAAACTTAGAAGCACATAAATCCTAACTTAAACCTCAAACCCACTCACTGTTTGTCTAAAAGAGATGATGACTTTGGAAAATTGAGTTGACTCACTCAAGAAAGCTTTAGCTGGACTTATCTCAAAGAGTTCCATAGGTTATGCCACAACCACAAATAGTACATGGTCGAGTTTCAATACTGCATGGTTGGGTTCCATCAACAAATTTCAGTCGTGGAGGATAGACTAAACGATTTTGACAAATTGAAGCTAATGGTGTACAAGTTACTAAAGAAGTTCGATGACAATGAGCGATGTAAAGGGACCAGTGTTAACCTTGGCCCTCTGATGCATATCTAGCCATAGGCATGGAGTGCAGTTTGTGCTCCAACTTTTGTCGACCCAGGAACTGCTAATGAAGATGGGGTTGCAATAAATCCTAAAGGTAGTGAAACTCATTTACATCCGGGAAGCTTTGTTGCAAATCCAGCTTTTGATCCTATAAAGGAAGAATTAGTTATGTCTTTTCAAGGGAGTATCGAGAAGCGGAAAACATATTGATTGTCTAATCGAAAATTTCTTCACAAGAATTGGGAACATTCGTTATAGAATGGGAGGAAGGACGACTAAGTTGTGCTAAGTTACTCTCTACAAAGGAGTTTGTTCAAATTTATGCTAAGCGCTTAAAAGATCTTACTATGGTGTCAGGCTCTAAAGGGTGACTAGTTAACATGGAAGTTTGAATTGGACAAAGAACAGATGCCTAATATGCTGGAATTTGTCAGGCACCTACACACCATGCATTTGGCCATGCCTGGATATTCAGTGACATGGTAAAATAGTGGTACAATAGATGGTGATCTTAGCTAGCAAGATCAACAAAATAAAAGAGTAAGCCTCTTTTCCACGTATCTAATAGAATTTTTGTTAACTACACTTGAAAGGAAATTTACCAGACTTTTAATTAGTGTCGACATTGATCTGAAATATGCTGATTACCTCAGTAAAGATGTATATAGAAGGAGAAGTTATTGTGGTGGACAATGGGATACAAGTGTTGCATGTGATTAGTTGATAAAGGAGGATGTGTTAGCTGATATAATTGCTTTGGGATGGCTCTATGTGACCATCCAACCAAGAACCGCTCAAAAACATTGGTGGGACATCCATAACTTTGTCTATAAGCTTGTCTTTGATTGAGGAATGATGTTTTTTATTTTTTATTTTTTATTTTTCAGCATGTTTGTTGCCCATCCATGGTGAACATCAACTAGCCAAAGCCATGGCTTGAAAAGTTCCCATTGCTTGCCTTAAGGACTAGGCGATTTTAAGGGAGTGGCATTGTTAGATATTATACACACACATATATATATGATTAATAGTAGTATTTCTATAGATGTAATTAGTAATAGTATAGTAGTAACATGATTAATGGTATATTATCATGTGGGACACGACACGAATAGTGGAATGGTAGTACACATAGGGAGAGTAGTAGTACAGAGAGGGAAGTCATGTTCTTAGTTTTTTACTCTTTAGGAGTGAAAAAGAAGCTTAAGCTCTATGTGGAGCAATTTTGCTTCGGAACGTGCCAATCTTTCATGTTATATTTACCATAATTAGCATTTTGATTTCTAGGTTTTCATCAACATTAGTGTTTGCAATGATGAAGATGTTGGTAATGCTAGGGATGGTGTTGTTAAATCAATGGTAATGAAGGTAACGGTGCAGTTGTGATACTCTAACCAGTAATTTTGACAAAAGTTCTTCGCAACGAGATTGAAAGGAAAATGATATTCAAGACTCAGGATTTTGGATTCCTAATAGGATAGCTATTATGTACTGGAAAAACTTAACGCATTAAGAGCTATTACTCAAGGGAGCAAGAAAAGAATGAATTAGCTATTCTCTCCAAAAAAAAAAAAAATGCTATTAATGTCGTCACCTTTTAGAATGATCCTTTGTTTTTATATATTTTCAAAGTGAAAAAGGTATTATAAGTCCTGAGTATTTAGGTGAAAGGATGCAAGAGCACAAAATCTTTTCATGGAGCTAGTAAGTCTAACCCTCTCTAAAATAACGCATCATTAGTCCGACAATTAAGTATTCAATCAATTTGAAAGAAACGCACAACTCTAGCAAGGAAAGTGAATTCTCACCAGAATGGCTGGATGATCAATTTCAATAGATGATTGGTCCTAAGAAAAAAGGGTAACAATTAAATGTTCCTAGAAAAGCTTAAGACAAAAAGAGAGGAAGAAAGTGGGAGGGGTTTGCGGCGGTAGGGGCACGATCTTCATTAGTCAGTCACCTACATAAGAATTTTTAATACAACTAGGAGAAAAACAGGTGGTCAAAAAATGCACAAGAATATTCCAGAATTTTGCAGTTACACAACTCAACTACAAAGTTGTACCACCACCATCTGACATGAGAGAAGCCGCAGCTGCAGCTGCTGTTGGAACCACCCCTGTTGAGATCCCAGGCTTTGATAAATGCAGGAGTCTGAAAATAAATAAATACAAAGAAAGCAATTGAAAACTGCTGATTAGAATTAACGAAAAACAAAAATGAAAGCCATTGCGTAGCATATGCTCATCTGATGAATGACATCAGAGGAATGCGTCTTGCAAATCTTGTCCTCTTTCCAAGTCTTTCAAGAAAACGGAATGAAGACACATTATACATGTTAATCATTTCCATAAAGAAATTATCGCATCAGTTTCAGCCTCAAATTGTGTGCAAGTTGGATAGAGATCACTATATGCTCAAACTTTGTCTATGAAGATTGTGATCACTTAGGGCTGGATGGATAGTATAGTAGTATATGAACAGCCCTAAGTCCTTAAAAGTCCATGTTTATGAATTCCAAAGTTCACTTATTCAGTATAAAAGCAATGATGTAGTTTGGACTGACTGATAGTGAGCATGATAATACAAAAGGCAAATCTGCAATGCAAAGGCTAATCTATCGCAAGCAACATAAATAATTTTGACAGACTTACGGAGAAAGATGTTCACAAAAAGAAGAAACAGCAGCGGCAACTTCAGCATAGTTATCTCCAGATGCAGGGGCGGTGATTTCAACTAGCTGCATGCCAGGTGTTAATGGCACGGCCTCATCAGTTGCATGTAGCTTTAGCATCTTATTTATTGATGACACAGTAACACTTATATGTGCACCCCTTTGAAAATGAAATGCAGATCCAACCCTCAACAACTCATGGTCTAACTTATATCCAAGAGAATAGAAGAAACGAAGGACATTCTTGCTTGCTTTACTTTCCACTGCATTCCTAACCAGAACCGAAATCTGATCTGCACCAGCACCTCTCATTGGACCCCCAACATGCCGGACAGTCCTGTAAAGTATTTTCTCAATTCAGCACATGTATGGCTCCACATAATTAAGCATGCCTGAACTGAACTCATGATGTACCAACTAGGTTCTGGTTGCTCAAGATCGCATAAGAGTCGAAGTTCTGAAGCTACAGTGCCTAAAAGGGGACAGATATTAGACTTATAATTGATTCAAAATAAAAAACATCTCCCTCCAAGTTCATCTTTGAATTCCATCCATCATAAATTTTTTTGTTTTCAGGTCAAAATTTAACAGCTTACCCAGATTTGGTCCATTCTTCAGGCATATTTCATGGATGCTTAGGCGTTCTTTCTTAAAACCGCAGAGGCCTTGCAAAAGAATCTGCAGGGCTTCCACATGCTAGAAAGAGAAGTCAGATCAAACATGCATTAGAATTTTCTTCCTTACCCCCATAGAGGTCTGACTGAAGAAAGGCTCCAGAGCAATTGTCTTAACATCTACAAAACCTTAATGATGATAGCATCCATAAGTTATATTATGACTTCATTATTCTCTTCGGAACCCATATCAGTAGAATTTAATTGTGCTAAGTAGGAGGAGAAACTCAAGAAGACCCTAAGGATAGAGGATTTAAGCTCAAATGAAATCAAGCTCAGTGTTGGATCTTAGTTTTCATGCTCAAACTTCAATCAAACCATCTACAATAACCATTTCAGCCCAATGCTCGTTTCCCTGACTGCTCTGAATCCAATCATCCTAAGTTCTCTATAACTCAGAACTAAATAAACAGCATATTGCTTGTAATTTGCAAAACACTAACCTGTGTCTTAATGATACTTAGAACTGAAATACACTATCACTAGTAACTCCCATAGAACTAACCTCTGTCTCACTGATACCTAGGACTAAATATACCACAAATCACTTGAAATTCGCATAAAACTAACCTGTGTCTCAATGATACCTTGAACTACACACTCCATCAGTGATATATCAGCTCAGCTCCAAGTGAAAAGAGCCCTAATTTGGAATATCAAAACGGAACACTGTAAATACGTGAGGCTCACAGCCATACAAAACAAGTTCCACAAGTTATATAACAAAGTATAAAAAATAATATGAAACAAACTTTGAACTATATATAATTGGATCAGCATCCACTCGATACATAGAGGTATCATAGTTCAGCTTAACATGCAAAATTCAGTGCAGTTCCAAATCAAGAATCATTGCATTTGGCCCAGAAGTATCATTATTTGTTGGTAAGTTGTTTTTTACCATGTTCAAGCCTTGCTAATCTCCCCTTATTTCTCTCGAACTACAATGGCACCTAAAATGCAGTTCTCATTGTATCAATATAATCAACCAACAGAGGATGCGGTAAGAATTTCCAGAGAAATGATAAGTGATAAAAACAAATTCTCTTCTGTTTTGAGAATGCATGACCCTGACGCAGTATGGTGTACAAGCATAACAAGAAACCTGTTATCAAGACCAACAGAAGACCCAAAAAGGGGCTAGTCCCCACAACCGAGCATTCATAATTTCATAATTATCCTAAAATAGTCCATGAAATTTTTAAGTTTCCCATACCTACACTACCAATTCCATCATGCAGTTTCGCCCCTCCATCTTTCTCTTTGAATTAAAACTCTTGCATCCCCCTCCAGCAAAATGCTACATCTGCCACTAATATTTACAACACACATGTAAAACCAAACCATCACAACCTCTCCTATCATCAGAAATATTCTCAGCCTACTAGTATCAGTGTCCCTGTTCCTTAGCATGCTCATTGTGCTGTTCCCTAGACTTAACAGCCCGATTCAACAATCACATCAAAACTAAACAATACCCCAAGTATCTATCCTGCAACAGATTAGATGAACGCTAGCACTAGGAAAGAAACAGAACCCAGGAAAAAAAATTTAAAAGAGCCGCTACCCAAACTATTTGGATTTTCACCCATACATGGAAATCTCTAATTAGCTGATTGTCGACTGGTAGTGAAGAGTATTACCAAAATTTTATCTTGCAAGAAGACCAGCTAGTTAATACTTTAATGACTGGAAGAAGCACACAAACATACAGGTTTCAAAAAGCATATTTAAGTGGGAATGAAAACAAATGAATAAAATTTGGCTGCGGAATATTAGCAAACGCTTGACGTTCGAAAATTAGGTTAAGAAAAAAGTTTAATTTACTTACAGTGCTTGGTCAGTTTCAGAGTTAACCAACAACAGAGGGAAGGGAGACGAAGACGGTTGAGGATTGAGTTGATCGATCTTACAAAATGGGTTTTCAACTGAATCTTACGTATCCATCGCCGCGCGCTTGCTTACTGGTGCGGAATCTTGCGTACATGACCCTCTCGGGGGGAAGAAATACTCATATATGATTTATTTATCTTTTGTATTGACTATTGAGGGCAATATTCAAACCCTGGTCCGTCAGAGGCCAACGTCCATGCATTAAGCTGCAAGACGCTTACCAATTATCATTAATTAATTGAAAAATTAATTAATCTCCGTTTTGTTGGATGTATCAGTTTCCTTTTCTTTTTTTTTATTTTTTTATAAAATGCAAAAACACTACTTACTTTTATTTATTTATTTATTATAAAATACAAATATACTATTTATGTCTGTTCCTCTTTTAAGGTTTCAAATCTTTAAAAAAACAAAAAACAAAAAGCAAAAAACAAAAATTATAAATTATAAATTAACTCATACATGTTTATTTCACCTTGATTATATGTAATATTTTAAAATTTTAGGTGCATTTATTACTATATTTTAAGATTAAAATAGTAAAATAGGGTGTAGAAACATAATAATTAAATATTTAAAACCTAGATGCTCAATTTCAAATATAGAAAGATAAATACATATTAAACAAAAATAGGGAATATATTTACAATATAACATTTTTTTTTTTGTTTTATAGGTATTCAAGTACGAGACGATCTAGTCTATATTATTCATTTAAGATGAGAAATTTAGCATAATATATAAATTATCAAATTAACTCATTTTTTTTGTGAGAAAATAAGCTAAGATTTCTTATTCTTTTCACAAGTTTCTTTTCTTAAATGCCACTTATCTTCGACGCTCCAACTTATCTAAGAAAATTTAATTCTTATTATTAAAATATCTCAATCAAAATATACCCCCATTATTGATAGGGATCAATTCACCAAGCATAGTTTTAGAAGATTTCTTTTAATTCAATCACTCAAGAAGGAATATTTGAACATCAGATTGTTACATGATCGATTATTTATTCTGTATAGAAGTTTTGAGGATTTGTTGAAGATTATTATTCTTTTATGTTATTTTGAGTCATTCAGTATTGTCTAGCTATTTTCTTTATTAGTTGTTAGTATTTTTAGTTTATTAGTCTATAGCTTATGTCCTATTTTCCTTTTAAAACATTTTTGAAGATCGTTATTCTTTTATGTTATTTTAAGTCATTCAACATTGTTTAATTATATTTGTCCTATTTTCTCTTTATGACATTTTTGTCCATCATAGACTATTAGTTGTGTTATGGGAATCTTATTTTTTGTTTTTATGACATTTATGCCTTGAGTTATCTAGGCTTGCTTATATATATTTCACTTGTAATAGACTTTTTTGGATTAATTATAGAATTACCTAAAGTTTATCAATAAACTCTTTTGTCTTATCAATTTATAACGAATGGTGGTGATAGCTTTTGTAATTTATTCAATTGTGTGTAACGTCAATTAAATAGATTAAATTCCTTGTTTATCTTTAATTGTGCATCATATCATTTAAAAATTAAATGAAACCCCAATTCAAATTAATCTTAGTGTATAATATCAAAAATTAATTTGCTCATGTACCTTCCATTTTCTTATCCTCTTACTAGAAAAAACTTATATTAATCACAAATTCTAAAAACCCCAAAAACATCAAACTCCTTTAAATTTTATAGTTTGCGAAGGTTCCCATGTAATCCAAATACGAAATTTATCCATATCAAATACTATAAATCATTGTTCAAGCATCAATTTCATTTAGAGCTTAAAACAATCTATTCACCTTACTAAATATTAAGGGAGTAGCTATTACATTCCTCCTCTATTCCTTGAAAATGACCAATTGCTAGTTTACTTCATTAAATAGTTATATGGCTAAGGGGTTAAAATCCTACCAAATAATAAATAGCAATTCATTAGTAAGATTCATGAAACACTACTCCTCCTTTACAACATCTTACATTCCTCATATGCCGCTTGGGTGCTTAGGAGCCTTAGCTACACCACTAAAACCCTCGCCACACATAAGTCATCAAAACTCAAACCGCAAATAAACCATTAGACCCATAAACCCTAGACCACTTATAGACCATCAAACTCATTAAACCCTAAACCAAACATAAACCATCGAACCTTAAACCACACATGAAATATTAGACCAATAAGCCATGTGTGGACTATCAATAAATCCTTCTTCTCCAACTAAAGACAAACCCACCAAACAAGCCAACAATTACAATAAACCCTTCATCATCTAAACAATATAATTGTAAGGTAGACCAACAACCATGACACACTTTTGTTCTCGAACCAATAACCTCCAACTTAACAAGCAGATTAGTAATTGACCATGGCGGACTTGATCTCTTTAGTTGTTTGTCAGGATGGAGGCTAAGGTGATTTAGGTATGGTAGATAAGGTTTTTAAAAGGGAGAAAAGTATACCTTTACTTTTTTTACATTTATCTACTTTTCTATTTAAGTCCTTAACTTTTTTTTTTTTTTTTGAGTTCTCAATATTTTTATAACCTTATAAAAAAAATATTTCTATCAAATCGATTAAGCTTTCCATTCATCCGTAACATATATCAATTTTAAATTAATCTAAAATAATTAAATTAACAAAATGATAAGTTTAAATATATATATTTACACAATATAATAAAAAATAATATTAAATATATAATAATAATTTGATATAATAAAATAATTAAAAATAAGAAGGTGAGCTAGAAAAAATTTTTGTACCCTAATCACCTTAACCAAATAGTTCAAGACTAATGGAAGCTAATACATTCCCAAGATAGATAAATAATAATAATAATAATAAATAACGTATTTGATGGAAATCTCATTTTTATAAGGTTTTGAAAATATTAAAAAGTAAAATACAAGGAAAAAATGTTTATGGACTCAAATTGAAAAATAATGGTGAAAACTAAAAGCATATTTCTCCATTTTAAAAAGCATGTGCAACAGTCTTCTTGATTTTATTACTAATATATTTCTTAATATGTGTTTTAGTCCAATCAAATAAGGTAGTAAACTATTATATGTTTATTTCATTCCCAACAAATATGAATTTTATTAAGGACTTATTACATTTGGTAAAGTAGACAACTAAATCTGTTTAGATGGGCTGAAATATTTGGAAGTAAATCGGCTTTAAAAAAAAAATAGTATGATAATTGTTTGGCATGCATTTTGTAAATCAATTAGTGATGATACAATTTGATTTGATATGGTTTATCCATTTAAATTGAAACTAAATTTAGTATTATAGTTTGATTCTTTTTATAATTCAAATCTAACTTTACACTTCAATTTGTAATTTTTTAAAACTAAAAATGAAAAATAGTTTAATCTCATTCATTTCACAATTTGGACCATGAATCTAAAAATATTTAGGAGAAATACTTACATTTTCATGTAAGTTTTCCTAAGCATGGCAGAACAAAGTATTTTTAGTGTAGTTCCAAAATCAAGAACTTAAAGCTTTTTCCAAGGCAACATTTTTCACATCCTACACAATCCATTAGAGCACTACACATTGGAAACAACTATTAAGTTCTATTATGATTTAGTAGGTACTACAAAAGTTAGATAGCACCCAAATCAATACAAGAAAAATAAAAAAGAATTATTCTTCATTTATTTCCAAAATCCACAAATTGTAAGCAAAATATTTAAAATATTTGACTTCACACCATTCATTCACATTCTTACTTAAAGGTAAAAATGCAAACCAATGGACCAAAAAATTAACCTTATTTGAAAAATGATAATATCATCAAATTTTCACAATCAGTATAATAATTGCGACAACTTTTTTTTTTCTTTTACTTCCCATGGTTTATTTCTGTACAAACCAACTAGTTTCATTCAAACTGACCAATTCCATTCATAATTTTTTTCATACCTAAAAAAGAATTTGTTCAGTTTGCTTCACAAGTTTTTTAAACCCAAAAAGTTCAAAACTAGTTTACACTTTAATCAATTTTTTTCTCAATCTTAAACCTCATAGGGTAAAGTGCTTTATGTTTAAAATTACTGACAATTGTATATTTTCAAATTTTAGAGGATGCACCCATCATTTATTTGGCAAAATTATAAAAATATAACCTTTTTTTTTTTTTACTATTCTATAAACTCATGATTTATTCTTTTAGTTTTTAATAAATTCATGGCTTGTGTTTCATTATTATTTGTTAATGTTAATTAAGTAACACGTGTAAACTTTTGATTGGTTCACAATAATTAATTTAATAAAATCATACCATTAGATAAACTTAATTAGATAATATAATAAAAGGTAATAAAAAATTATAGAAAATTAAAAGAAAAGAGAAAAATGACACAATATCGAAAAAAGAAAATTGGAAAAAACCCTAAGGCCCTCCTTACAAGGACAGCATAAAAATGTCTAATGGGTTATGACTTACCATTGTAGGTGGGTTATGCTACACTTACATTGGTACCTATCATGCTTGAAATTAAAATAAAAAGAAAAATCAATAAAAAAGCTGATGGGTTGTAGTGGATTAGCGACTCAACTACAACTAGTCAAGTGCTTTGTACAAACTCTTTTTTCCTTTAATTTTGAGGATTGCTAGTGGTTATGCCATTATAAATTTGGAATCATGGTGCATCTAAAGATCTTTTTCGGCCAAAGAACTTTATTCAATAAAATCAGTCTAGGTTCTAGGCTGATCAACAAGCAACAAATTTAACATAAGAGATGAGGTGAAGACACCCTAAATGGACACTCATCCCCTTTCTATCTTCGGATGCAACCTAATCAACATAAACATTCGCTTTCCTAGGGAAAAAATCAAAAAAACAAAAAACTTGATCAAAATTAGACGAGGAATCTCTAATAGTTTGCAAAAGAGGCCGCAATTTCCAGAAACTATTCGATTACTTATCAATTCCTTGAATGACTGTCAAAGTGTCAGATTCCACTTCAACTTTCCTCCAATTCTTTTACAACGCATAATCCATACCATTTTTGATAGCCAACGCTTCTACCATTTCAACGTTAGTGGTATTCACTTGAGATGCAATTGTTGCCAACAAATGCCCCGCATGATCGCATGCTATACATCCCAGCCTTGCTTTTCCAGTCGAAACATCAACGGCACCATCGCGGTTCAATTTAGCAAAACCTGGTACCACACCAACTATCTGTTCTCCTAGGCTTGCTGCTGGATATTGGGCCTGCGAGAGACCTTTGAGGCGTTCATATACTCAAGAAAAGCCATAGAGGTTATTTTGCAACCAGTAAAGGGTTAGGTCAACACCATTAAAACACCCTTCATTTCTTGCTTTCCATATAAACCATAAAGTGAAAGCAATCTTTGATAGCATCTCCTTTTCTTCCTGTCCAGAAGCCAAATTAGCTTGAGCAGTAGACAGAAACCATTCATCAAAATTTGAAATAGAGAGCACATCAAGATGATAATTAAGTAAAGCAAACCACACACGATGAGTCCAGGGACATTGGAGAAGAACATGGTCAATCGATTCTTCCTTATTGCATAAAGAACATAAGGGGTTTGGCCTTCACTGTCTTTTAAATGGATTGAGATTACAAGCAACAACATTAGTAGAAACTTTCCAAAGGAAGTGCTTAATTTTAGCAAAAACATTCAGATTCCAAACTAGCTTCCGTGGTGTTATCAGCAGAATGTGAAGTACTTGCGCCAATGGACTCTCCTTGGTGTCTATTAGTTTGCAAGACATAATAACCAGATTTTACATTGTACTCCATATTTCTGTTATGCGGCCAAATCATTTTATCATCTGTGTGGATTATAGATATTTATTCTTTCTATTGCTCTTTTTTCCTCCTCGCTTATTACAGATTGAACAGCCTCAAAATTCCATCCCATCCCATCACTGCTTTTAAGGGTTTTCAAGCAATTTTATGACAATAGATACACAAGCACTTGCACAACCATACTATAACTGTGTCAAGTGAAGATTCAATTTTTCAAATCAATGGCATGAGTTGAAGATTACTTTCCTGAAGAGTGATTCATCTAGAAGATTCAATTTTTTTATTTTTATTTTTGAAAAGCCAAGTCTCCTATTTTTTGCAGATGCAATCTACTACCTATTGAAGCTTTATTTCCTCATCAATGAAGATTCCATTTTACTTTAGGAAACTATATCTTTTCTAGACGAGAGGCATCTAACCAATATATATATAAAAAAAAGGCAACGTCCAAGCTTTGAGTCATATAGAAATTTAGAGTTAGCATTAGAGCAGTTATAGAATTTTACTATTATTATTGCTTTATTGATGCTTTTTTTATGCATTATTTTTATATTTTCACTTTTAATTTTAATATAATGCTAACTTAATTTCCTTTTGTACTCGGGTATCATAAACCATAGAATGAACATATAATTTTTTGGTTTATTATTCAATGAAGTTATTGATATTTTTACAATCCAATTATGTGTGCTTTAATATTTTCAAATTAATATTACTAGTATATTACTTTAAAGTTTGATTTCATGCATGGAGATTGAGAGAGATTCTGCGTTCAAATAAATCTAACATAATTAGAAAAACTTGCATGCAATCCTAGAGATAAGATGATGTAAATCTTCAAAATTATGGTTAAACCTAATAGTATAATTCATATATCAAAGATAATACGGTTTTAGGATACTCATTATAGAATTACAAATTAGTATACTCGAGAGCGCTATTAATTTAATTTATAAATTTCCATGGCCTAAGAATTAAATAATAGAATTAAATAATAATTA
Source organism: Laguncularia racemosa (assembly GCA_037954665.1). Taxonomy (NCBI): domain Eukaryota; kingdom Viridiplantae; phylum Streptophyta; class Magnoliopsida; order Myrtales; family Combretaceae; genus Laguncularia; species Laguncularia racemosa. The sequence goes on from JBBMOL010000040.1 coordinate 3,153,720, forward strand.
GTTAATTACATCAATAATTCTAGGGGAATTCAATATTCAGGTATGCTTTTATAGATTGTTATTTTCTTAGAATTATTTATCATTTTTTATCTACTTCATTCGATTTTAATAATTAGATAATAGAAGGAGAGATAATTATTAGTAATCATAATCTCTGTGAGATCGACATTCAATATTAATATCCATTATTCTATAAAATTGATAGGTATACTTATTTATAGGTCTTAAGATAGTAGGATAGACTAACACCAATACTTTTTCATACTCACGAAGATCTACCTCCTTTATTGGAATCTAAGAAATCCTTGTTTAAGAAATAGATACGTTTCAATACTTGAACCCATAAATCAATAAGGTGGGTGCAAATTCTCCATGCTAGTTTGCCTAATAAAGATTTATTGAAATCCAGTAGGTCTTTTATATCACTTCCTCACTTACATCTGCCCAATTCTTCTAATGAATGATTCTCTTATTTACATCACCTCCCCTGATAGAATCTAGAAGTAAGACTTGAAATCTCATTACACCAATTTTTTGGAAAATAAAACAGACTCATTGCATAGATTAGCAAAGCATAGGCTATCAACTTGATAGTGACTTAGTAAAGCATAAGCTATCATAGGTTGGAAAAATTTATGTGTACCATAGTCACCTTAGCTAACTTAGCTAAGGTTAATTATAAGCCAATACATGCCCAACATGGATAAAAAATTAATGTATTTAATAGAAGTCTTATTTTTATAAGATTTAAAAAATGTTGAAAACTTAAATAGAGAGATAGGAATATTGAGGAATAAAATTTCACTTTTTATAAAAATAAAAACAAAATGCATCAAATAAGTGCTCTAAGGTGAAATTACTATGTTGAAAAGGTTAATAAAAACACAAAAATAAAATAAATTTAGAAAAGAATTATGAAGAAACTAAAAACTTGAGAAAAAGAACAAAAAGCTAAATAACAATGCTTTCCATTCCAATTATTGCATCCTTAATGCACCAATAACACTAGAGGCCACCACCACTTTAGAATGTGAAACGATTGCGAATACATCCCTTAAACCATTGGTTATGATGGGATAAACCTCTAAACTTCAAAAGTACAATATTGTAGTCTTTCTTTCTTGATATTTAACACTGTTGTAGAACTTTACATTAATGTTTCATTTTGTCAAAACAAGCTTGTTGCAGCTACATTAAATACAATTAAAATTCGCCATGAACTTTCAACGAACATATTGCACACTTACATTACACAATGCATAACTATACGATAAATTCCTCACCCCATACGTGATCAACAAAAATTATCCATTATATATAGACATGATTTCACCCACAGCAAATAATTTAGACTACCTAGCTAAAAGTTATTCCTTGTAGTCTTCCTGTTTGCTTGCATTTTTCCCACCAACTTGAGGTTGTCTAATCTCTATTGACAAATGATGATTGGTGTTTGAACTCAAGGTTTAAGGTTTGAATTTGGAAATGTCAATCAATTTTGTCTAAGAATTTGTCTTATTAGGATTAGTGATATGCTTCAACTAGGGTTGAAGATATTTGTGATATTATTATGCTTCAATTTGTGTTTGCCATGTTCTTTGTTATACTTGGGCACTTAAGTAATGGATTCAAGATCAATTATGGGTTAAGGCATTGGGCATTCAAGTAGATGAGCTGAAATTAAATAATTCAATTTCATCTACAATAGATATTTTAGATTGCTTACCTAAAAAATTTTCTTTATAATCTTCTTGTTTACTTGCATTTTCTCGGCAACTTAATCTTATCTGGCTTTATATGAAAATTAATGCAATGTTTAGTTTTTGAATTTGAGGTTATGGTTTAAATTTTGGAATTTCGTTTGATTTTATCTAAGAATTTGTCTCATTAGGGTTTCGTGCTTCAATTGGAGTGAGAGATATTTGTGACATTATTATGACTTAATTTGTGTTAGCCAGATTCTTTGATATACTTGGGCACTTTAAGTAGTGGAATGTAGACCAATTATGGGTTGAGACATCGAATATTCAAATAGATGAGTTAAAATTAAATAACTCAATTAGGTGTTGCTATATTAGCAATTTAAATGGCGTAACAATTTTTCTTGTTTTAAAATATTTTCACATTGATATAGTAAACATATTAGTTGCCACATATTTAGAAAATGTAGGCCCTATGCTTATTTATGATGTAAATGCTCAATTTCAAAAATTGATTGAAGGTATATATACAATCTCAAAAGTTTTCAAAGATGGTTTGAGCAAATTACCTAAACATTATCCATAGTCCCATGTCCATGTAAGCTCACCCCTATCTTCCCCTATACTTTAAAGCTCCAAAATAACCCTTTTTTATGTGACAAGACAGCAATAGATCAACTTAATCAAATCTTCCTCTTCTAAATCAAGCGAAACCACAATATTTTCTTCCTAAGTTATCTCTTTAGTCTAAGGAGTTTGAATGGAAGCAAAATGACTACAAAAAGAATGTAACATGCTTGTGTCATCATAAAAATCACCTATACGAATGCTAAATGATGATTGCAAGGTTAATGCACAACATCTTTGCCTCATCATTTCATTATTGATACACACTTGTCCAACTTATGTCCTTGTCATCTCTAGACACAACATAAACCAAGGTAATTTAAGTCTAACATAATAACAAGAGATTTTTATTGGATTCTCCTAACCCCTTTGCTAGTAACTTTAATTGAACTATGTAACTCTAATATAAATTAAATATAAGTAGGGAAGCATAGTATGAATATGTATGGAATAAAAGGATTATATATTTCTTATTCTATATTGGTACATATATATATAACTATACAAGAGATTAAATTTGTTAAGTATCCTAGAGAATAAAAAAATTAATTGACAGCTCTAATTGACAACTATACATAAGCTATTCTAAGAAATTAAAAATACAAACAAATCACACTAAATCAACCTAATTAACTTGTGAATCTTTCAACACTCCCCCTCAATCTAGCTTCAAGATGTCTTCCATAGCTAGCTTGCTAACTAGAAGTTCAAACTATCCCTTATGTAGCCCTTTAGTGAGTATGGATACCATCTGATCTATAGTTGGTACATAGGAAAGACAAATTAACCTACTTTCAATCTTTTTCTTTGATGAAATGCTTGTCAACCTCTATGTCTTTCATTCTGCCATGTAAAATCAGGTTGTGAGCAATTGAGATAGCTACCTTATTATCACAATATACTTTCATAAGATGAGACATCGAGGTCTTCAAATCTTCAAACAATCTTTTCAACTAAATTTCCTCACTAATCCCATGAGCAAGAAACTTAAACTTAGCTTCAACACTATTTTAAGCCACAACATTCTGCCTTTACTTCACCACGTAATGAGATTTCCTCTAGCAAAGGTGCAGTAGCTTGAAGTAGAATGTTTGTTAGTAGTACAACCAGCCCAATCTACATTAGTGTAGACTTCTATTTGTAGGTTATTATTCTTCTGAAACATGAGATCCTTTCCAAGAGTTCCTTTTAGGTATCTTAGTATTCTATAGGCTACATCAAATTGTTCTCATCTAGGTGGGTGCATATATTCACTAATCATAGTCACAGCAAAAGCTGTATCCAAACAAGTATAAGACATATAGATTAACTTCCCTACAAGCCTTTGAAATTTTTCCTTATCAATCACATGTTTAGCTTTAGCTAGATCAAGTTTCAAATTAGCATTAAGTGGAGTATCTACAGCTTTACAACCTAAGAGACCTATTTCACTAAGAAGATCAAGGATATATTTCCTTTGGTTTACAAAAATACCCTTCCTTCATCTAGTGAACTCCATACTAAGGAAATAATTTAATAGTCCCACATCTTTAATCTCAAAATCTCATGTCAACTTCTTCTTTAAGTTTGCTAATTCTTTAGAGTCACCACCTGTTAAGATTATATCATCTACATAGACAATTAAGATAAAGATCTTACCTTTCTTTGATCGCTTATAAAACATTAAGTGGTCAGCCTAGCTTTGAAGATAACCATGGCTTTTCATTGCTTTTCAAAAACGCTCAACCAAGCTCTTAGAGATTGTTTGAGGCTATATAGGAATTTTTAAGTCTGCAGACTTTATCTTGTCCCATCATCATCATAAATCCTGGAGGTAGGCTCATCAACACCTCTTCTTCTAAATTCCCATTTAGGAACGCATTCTTGACATCTAACATGTGTAATGGCCAATCATAATTAGCAGCTAAAGACAATAAAACCTGGATGGAATTGATTTTTGCAATAGGGGAGAAGGTTTCCTAATAATCAATTCCATATGTTTGAGTAAAACCTCTAGCAACTAACCTCACCTTGTAACTCTTAATACTCCCATATGCCTTACACTTCACTGTAAACACCCATTTACAGTCGATAGCTTTTTAATCTTTGCATAAATCAACAACTTCCCACATCCCACTTCTCTTCAGAGCATTAATCTCTTCCATTACTATTGATTTCCAATTGGGATCATCGAGTGCTTCTTGCATGTTTCTCAGGATAAACAAGTTAGATAACTTAGATATAAAAGCATTATGTTTCTTTGAGAGTTTAGCAAAGGAAAGATATTGAGATATAGGATGAGGGGTACACTTAGCTTTCCTAATAGCTATAGAAATCTCTAGAGCACTAAGCTCAGTATTAGGTACTAAATAAGGAATAGAATCAACATTTGGATCATGAGGGACATGAGGAGTATGAGTAAGAGGAATGTTATGGATACTTGGAGTAGTTTTAGATCCTGTTCTTGAAGAAGCTAATTGGATTGGTGCTAAAGGAACCATGACCTTCTTGTCTTTCTAATAACCTTTCTTCCTTGAATAATTTAGGAGCTCTTTACCAAGTTCTATGGGAACTATGGATAGTATTTCTCCCCCTATCGAGGATTCAGAAATGTTTAGTGAAACAAATTTTGGATCACTTGTTTCCTTAGTATTACTATTTTTCTCTTTATTTAAAAATTCATTTTTAGACGTAGCCAATAATCGGTGTACTAGAATCTATGGTTTTAGGTAAAGGAATAGTAGAAATATCCCAAAAATGTCCTTCTTCTCCTATCTCCCCTTGAAGAGAAATTTTTGAAAGAAAGGTTTACTTTCAAGAGATGTAACTTCCACATAGACAACTGTTTTTTTAGTTTGTGGATTAAAACACTTGTCTCCTTTTTTGTTATGAGAATAACCAACAAAAATACATTTTTCTACCCTTAGATCAAGTTTAGATTTCCCTTTACTATTTATGTAACCATACACTATGCACTCAAATATTTTAATAGGAAGATTTGAAGGTATTCGTGATTCAGGAAAAAAATGTTTTTAAACAATCAAGATGAGTAATATAATTCAAAACACAAGTAAGCATTCTATTAATAAGATAAGAAGTAGTTAAGATAGTTTCTCCCCATAAATATTTAGGAACAGTCATTGAAAACATAATAGCTCACGAAACTTCAAGAAAATGTTTATTTCTGCGCTTAGCAACACCATTTTCCTAAGGTGTATTAAGATAAGTAGTTTAATGATGAATCCCTTTCTCAATAAAAAAACTTCCAAGAATTCCTTTGAAGTATTCAATTCCATTATTTGTGTGGAAAATCCCCATTTGTGTTTCAAAAAGGTTTTCAATCATTGAGTAAAACATTTTAAATAGTTTTTCAACCTCAGATTTTTTCGACATCAGGTAAACCCAACATAAAAGGGTATGATCATCAATAAACGTCACAAACCATTTTTTATTTAAGGGTGTATTAATCTTCTATGGACCCTAAATGTTATTATATATTAAGCAAATTAGTCTTAAAGCTTGATAAGTTTTAGGTCAATAAACAGTCTTATGACTCTTAAATAAAATGCAATTCTCACAATATAGTTTGGAACAATCAAATTCTTTAAATAAATTAGGAAATAGTTTTTTAAGATAAGGAAAACTAGGATACCCTAGTCTATAATGCCAAAGCATAATTTTATCCTTAACTAGAGTAGAACTAATACTACTTAAACCTTGAGCTTCTTTACTCTTGGAATCTTGATCTTCAAAATAATAGACGCATTGATTAATTTAGCACTACCAATCATCGTCTCCAAGTTCAATTCTTAGAAAACGGAATATGATTCAAAGAAAGTAACATGATAGTTAGAGTTTTTTGATAATTTGCTAACCGATAGCAAATTACAAGTAAGTTTAGGAACATGTAAGACGTTCTTTAAGGAAATATTTTTGAAAGATTTACCAAACCTTTCTTGGCTATAGAAGAATAAGATCCATCTACTATACATATTTTTTTCATGGCTAGAACAAGGATAGTAAGAATGAAATAAGCTAGATAAACTCGTCATATGATCAGAGGCTCCCAAATCTATGATCTAAGGAGTAGAATAATTTAGTGAGTGACAAGGTAATGCCTTAAAATTATTACCTGCTTGAGCCACAAAAGCATTAGGAGCACTAGATGAACTTGAGTTGAACTTTAGCAATTTCAGGATTGATTAATTTGCTCTTTGTTGAAGGGGGCCAAATCTACCTCATGTGTAGCAGGAGTATTATTAAACTGTCCTTCATGAGAGCCCTTCTAATTTGCTAGCTTTCCATGAATTTTCTAGCATGTCTCATGTGTGTGACATGGTTTGTCGCAATAGTCAAACCAAACATGAGGTTTGTCATTACATTTTTTGTTAATATTTCGGATAGCATTTACCCCAACTACAAGGGCAAAGTTTTCAACAAAATTACTAGGTTTTTTCTTGTTGTGCATAACAAGATGGCGACTCTCCTCACAATGGACTTCAAACATGATGAAAAAAAAAAAAAAGAATAGAGAGGAAGGAGGTGGGCAAATACCAATGAAGGCTAAGGATTCAAGAAATAAAGTTCCTACTCCAATACTATATGAACATGTATGGAATAAAAGGATTGTAAATTTCTAATTATGTATTGGTACATATATATATATAACTATAGAAGAGATTAAATTTAGTAAGTACCCTAGAGAATGACAGATAATAAAAACATTAATTAATAGCTCTAATTGACAACTATACATAAGCTATTCTAAGAAACTAAAAATACAAACAAGTCTCACTAAATCAATCTAATTAACTTGTGAATCTTGTCATGCTCTTTTCTATGAATTATTATTATTGTTCTAAAGGGTAATGGTCAAATGAGAGTCTAAAGATATGCTCTTAAAATTTCAAGGGATTAAAAACTCGTTTGAAAGTTAAGGATGTAAAATGCACAAATTGAAACATATATAAGATCCCTTTGAAAGTTATCGATGTAAACTACATAAATTATGTTGTTGTCACTATGAATACTAAAATAAAGAGTGAATTAATGGCCTTATAGCCTAATGGCATGAATACTAATCTCTTAATAGGATGAATCAAGTTCGATTCGCCTTTTCTCGTTGTAATTGTAGTTAGCAAAAAGAAAAAAGAAAGAAAAACTTAAATAATGAGTGCACTTAAAAAAAATCATTAAAGTATTGTTGTTGGCTTGGATTTACAATAGATATACATTGTATATAACTAGAGAAAGAAAAGCATAGATAAAATAAGAAACTAAGGATCTTTCTTTTTTTTTTTTTCTCTCTTTATTATGTTCATGTTCAAATGTATCAATTTAAAAGATCAGTATATGTTTTAATTGTTTAGGGAAAAGTTAGGAACATTCTTAATTATGGATGTGTATGGGTTCTTATGTTAATAGGAGATTACTATATGGTTGACAATTTGTTTTGTTTAGAATATGTAGGAATTAGTGCCCTTTATTTGAATTTAAAAAAAATTCATATCCTAGATTGAGATTTGTATTTTTATTTTTTTTTTCCTTTTTAAAGATCATTCACAAAGAATTTAGAGCTTTTTTCTTTGTTTTTTTTTAACAGAAGTTTTTCTTTAGAAATTTGTGATACTTCTTACTAGTCATAGACAAGAAAATGGGAATCCCCTAATGAAATAATCAAGCAATTGGCGAGATTTTTCATTTTATACATTAACTAGCATGGTTTTGAACCAATCCAAAGCCATCAACTCATAGGTCAGTGTTCCCATGAACCATATTCAAAACGAGCTTGTCAATTCACGAACCAGTTCTATTGAATTGTTAGGTCATGAGTTAGTTTCAAGCCTATGACTCGATACCCTTTTCTTTTTTTTCTTTTGGCTTTTTTTTTTCCCCCACGATCTTTATTTAATTTTCCAATCTTGGTATTACACTTTTTCGTTTTTCAAATTATGTATTTTTTAATTCTTTTCCAAGAGTCTTGAATTCATTGTCTAGTAAATTTTTTAATCGTAATCCTAAGTTTGACTAATCAATGAAAATAATTACTACACCAATTAAATGTAAAAATGATAAATTTCATATAAATATGTTTTGTACTAATGACCAGCAAAACCCATGTACGCAGGGGATGGGAGTCATCCCAAAATTTTATTAATATTAAATCAAATGATATAAATATCATAATGGAATATAAAACTTTACCCCTACTACATGCCAATCCCATTTCTAAATAACTTAAATAAATAAGGGAAAACCGCTCCACTTATAAGCAAATCCTATTTCTAAATAGGAATATTTCTCCCCTTATAAATTTTTATGAAGTTAATATACTAAATAAATTTTAAAATAAACACTAAGCTAAACCTTATGAATACCTTAATTGAAGTGGCCATGATCGGTGGTTGTTTGAATCACGCTTTCACCAGATAAGTTGAAATTGCTGAAATAGTCACCCGATTCACTAGAAGTGATGCATGGTTGTTGCTCTCAAAATTGTGTTCTCTACCAATTGTAAAAAATGTGAGTGCTTCAACACTAACGAGCCATAGATTATGCCTTCGGTCTTCCAATTGTAAACTTGCTAAGCTAAATGCTTGCTCAATAGTAACTATAGAAGCTGGAGCCACTAATACTTGTCATGCAATATGAGATAAGATTGGATAATTACTTGCATGCCTTCTCCACCAATCCAGTATGTCAAACTTACGAACACCTACATTGCTATCAAACTCAAATTTAGTTGTTAGATAATTGTCAAATTCTGTATAAGACTTGCTCCCCTTACCATCCCTATATTTTCTATATTTTTTAGTGAGAATATTGTCTATATGCAAAAAGCTTGCTTGTGTACTTCATCCTTCGTAGGTAGGGGCTTACACAAACTCAACCAAAATTTTTTCAAAACATTTAACATTGTAATTTGTATAAGTTATATAAATTAAAATTTTATTACTATTTATATACCACAAATATATATCATACATAACTTATATTATTTAATGAATCCTTTCTATTTATGATAAATATAGGAAAGGAAATTAATGAATTCTTCTGTCAATTTTGAATGGAAATGGATGGCAGAGTCTCCATTATTTGTTGTGACGCAAGCTGCATATATAAATCGCTCCAATCGTTCAATCATTATGACTTAGTAATCAAAACGAAGCGGCAGAAAAATAATTGCAGAAGTAACTTTCAAAGCAATCATGTTTACTTCAGTTACGAAAATAAGTTGAATGTAAAACTATTAAATTAATTTTTTTTTCTTTCCGAAAATTACGTGGAATAATTAAGCTGACTTTGGGCCATATTTTCAATTCCAGGGATCACAGCTATTATTTTCATACTTTATCACTTCTTGAAGAAGGAACTCCCATTAATAAATAGAGTGAAACTTATGGTACGAACCTTAATTACGTCTAGTTCTATTACAACGCAAGAATTAAAGATTAAACGCAAATGATCCTTCAAAAAAGTTGGCTTCCCAATTAAAATGGTTCTCAACTTCAATTATTCATGTAGTTATTAAAAACGCGAATCTAAGATATTGACATGGTTGCTACTTCGTAATTGCAGAATAATCAGTAAATTAATAAGTTGTATTATCCGTAATGTCATATGTACATTACATACTTTATTCATTCATAGAACAATCCCACAACAATTTAATAAGAATCAAGCATTATATATAATGTGTTACGTCCATTTTTGTTGACAAAAAAATAATACTGAAGAATCTCGTTTAATGGACGAGATTTCATTTTTCACAATTGCAAATTATGATAATATATTACTCTCGAACAAGAAAACGAATGCACATAAAGTTGTAACACCCCGAAATCCGAGTATGCTACGGCCCGCCATGTGTCCTCATTTCTTAAAGACACGCAAAGGCTCAATCACTATTATTCTTCAAATACTTTTGATGATAGTCTTAAATCATGTATTGTATAACAAAAATGAATGAAATTTCTCTCATCAACAATGAGTCATCAACAATCTTCTCAATTTAAACAGTGTAAGCGATTAACATTCACTTACAATAGAAATTCCCAAAATGATTAAATAAAAATCTAACATGTCTTTCCTTAGTCTATTTACTAGTCATTGTAATAGACGTATTCTATATTCTCTTCATTATTTTAATCTTGAGCTGATTCCTCAGGTTTTCAACATATCCTATGATCTCTCCAGTAGTATCTATAATTAAAAAAATTTCCTATGAAGGGTGAGTTAATGCCCAATATAATATATACCTACACACACACACACACACACACATGCCATGCCAGAACATAAACATCTTCATACATAACATTCCTAAACATCCTTTTACAATCCATCCACAAACAATATATACATAAATATATATGACAAAGCTAAACTTCTATCCATGAATCTCTTTCCATACATAATAATAATATATATATATATGACAAAAGTAATCCTCAATGTCCATGAGTCTCTTACTATACATAATAATAATATATATATGATAAAGGTAATCCTCTTTATCCATGAGTCAATACACTACAACTTTCACAATACACGTCACAACTTTCCACATCACAACATTTCACAACACAACCTTCCACATAAAACCCAGATCATTTTGGTACATGACTCCATTAGTAATAATGTCACATACCGATCATCGAGGTGCCATCCTAAGAACGCCGACTCACACTCGGTTTCTTGGACTCAGCAATTGACAATCACATGCATACTCAATCCAGTTCATTTACAATATCATTAAACCCACACATAAAATTCTAACTTATCAAGCACAAGCAACAAACATAGTATACACATATTTGACTTTGCAAAACTTAGTTTGTTTTATACTTTTCTACCTTCACAATTCTTCCAAACCTATACATGATTCAAATGGTTTGACTTTAGAATTATATTCCTATAAAAACTAAAAGGATACTAAACACATGTAGTTAAGTGTAGGGGGTAGTTTATGACCGTGCTAAAGGCCATATACAATTTTTCTTTTTTTTTTCAACATGGTCATGTTCCCCCCCCCCCCTTTCCTTTTTTTCTAACATGGTCATGTATTTCTCTCTAATCACTAAGTCGGTTTTTTTTTTTTAACATGGCGTTCAACATGGTCATGTTGAAAGGTAATGTCTCTCTCTATTCACTATTCATCAACATGACCTCAACATGGTCGTATTGATAAGTCATGTTGAAATTTTTTTTTTCAACACAGTCGTGTTAAGAGGTAATGTATCTCGCTGTTCACCTTTCATGTTTAATACGGTCTTCAACACGGTCGTGTTAAGAGTCCGTATATCTCTCGGTTCACTTTTAGTTTTCAACATGGTCATGTTGAGGGGCCGTGTATCATACTATACACATCGTAAATCGATCCCTAAGCTCGATTTCTATTCAATTTAACCTAATTGATCCATCTAACGTAAAATTCATAATGTAATATATTAGTAGATATACTTACTTGACCCAATTTGTGATCGTGATGAGTGAATCGCTTGTTGCATCCCTTGTGTATCATAGATTGATCTAGGTCTATAAACCTCAATACGTTAATTCCCTATGCTACCATATACATACTTAAATCATGATTCACAATCGTTGATTTATGTACTTATCTTAATCCGATAAGCTATTGATAGGAAAAGGTTGCCTCTTTCTCTATGGATTCACACGTCTTCTCCTTCTCTATATATTCACACAAGAAGGCTCTAAGATTCTGTAAAAGGCAAATGGAAGAAATAGTGTTAACCCTAAGTAAAAGGAGCTTATATACCTAGGTCGCAAAATGACCGTCCTATCCCCATTCATAATTTTTATTTCCCATATCATCTTTGGCAAATTTTTATTATTATTAATTACACCCACAAATATATAAAATAATACTCGGGTATTTACATTCTCTCTCCCTTACAAGAATTTCCATCCTTGAAAATTACCTAGATCACTAAAGAGTTCTGAGTATCTTCTTCTCATCTCTTCTTCTAGTTCCTAAGTTGCTTCTCTTTCGGTTTGATTGCTCCATTGCACCTTGACATATTTGATAACTCATCTTCTCAAAGTTTGTTATTTAGTATCCACAATTCTGATGGGTCTCTCCATTGTTGTGAGATTTGGCTGCACTTGTAAAGGTTCCAGTGCAGTGATTTGATCTGGGTTTAGTAAATATTTCCTTAGCATAGAAATGTAAAATACATTGTGTACTTTAGCCAAACTTGGTGGCAATGCCAGTTTACATGCTACTAGTCCAATTTTCCCTAAGACTTCAAAGGGTCTCACATATATAGGGTTCAATTTCCCCCTTAGTTCAAATCTTATTACTCCCTTCATAGGTGAAATCTTCAACAACACATGATTCCCTACCTGAAACTCCAATTGGTGTCTTCTCTTGTCTGCATATGACTTTTGGCAGCTTTGGGCTGACTGCATTCTTTTCTTGATCAATTTTACTTTGTTTACTGGATCTTACACTAGATCAAGTCCCAATATTTGTTTCTCACCCACCTCATCCCAATGTGACAGTAATCGGCACTTTCTTCCATACAACGCCTCATATGGTGCCATTTGGATGGTAACTTGATAACTGTTGTTATATGCAAATTCCACTAAGGGCAAATGTTCATCTCAATTTCCACCAAGGTCTAATGCACATGCCCTTAACATATCCTCTAATATCTAAATCGTTCATTCTAACTGACCATCTGTTTATAGGTTAAAAGCCATACTAAATTGTAGTTTTGTTCCCAAAGCTCTATGTAGACTATTCCAAAACCTCCCCACAAATCTTGTATCTCTGTCTAACACTATAAAGATTAGTATCCCATGCAACCTTACAATTTCTTTGATATAAATTTGTGCCAGCTTCTCTAGTTTATACACAGTACCTATTGGTATGAAGTATACCGATTTTCCAAGCCAATTAACAATTACCCAAACTGTGTCCAACTTAGTCACTGATCGGGGTAATGTTGTGACAAAGTCCATGGTCACATATAACCATTTCCATTATGGTATAGGTAAATATTGTAACAGGCCAATGAGTCTCTAATGTTCTATCTTAATCTATTGGCAAGTCATACACTTAGATACATAATCAACCACTTCTCTCTTCATAATGGTTCTTCAAGTCTTTATACATCCTGTTACTTCTAGGGTGTATAGAGTACTTAAAATAATGTGTCCCTTTCAATATCTCTTTCTTTAGTTCATTTATACTTAGCCCACCTAGCTTATGACCATACCTCAACACTCCCTCTACATCTTCAATAAATTCTATAGCTCTTCCCCCTTCCATTCTTTTCTTTATTTCTTGTATTCCCTTATCTCAAGCTTGTGAGCCTTTATTCTATCAATTAACACTAGTTGTATTTGTAGGCTAGCGAGTCTAGCTCCAATTTCATGAGTCACAATCTCCAAGTCTAATTTTTGCATATCTTCTAATAGTTTCTTTTAAGTTGTGATCATCGTTGGTAGATTACCATGCTTCTAATTTCTGTTACAGTCTTTAGCTTAAGCCATTCATTTACAATTCTTATCTTCTCAAGATCTATAGATAATCCATCCTTACTAATCATATGTCCCAAAAAAGAGACTTGCTTCAACCAAAACTCACATTTCTTAAACTTAGTGTATAGCTTTTTTGCTTGCAATCTACTCAATACTACTTTCAAGTGTTGCTCGTGATCTTCTTCATTTCTGGAGTATATTAAAATGTCATCTATGAACACGATGACAAACTTGTCTAAGTATTCCTTAAATATGTGGTTCATTAATCCATGAACGTCGCCAGTGCATTTGTGAGTCCAAAAGGCTTTACTTGGAACTCATAATTACCATATCTAATCCTAAACGCGGTCTTCTGGATGTCCTCCTCCTTGATCCTCAATTGGTGGTACCTAGATCTCAAGTCTATTTTCGAGAATACTTGAGCTCCTTGTAATTGATCGAACAAGTCGTCAATCCTTGGGAGAAGGTATTTATTTTTAATTGTAACCCTATTCAACTCCTAGTAGTCTATACATAACTGCATGTCATTGTCTTTCTTCTTCATAAATAATACCAGTGCACCCTAAAGTGAGGCACTCGGTCTGATAAACTTCTTATCCAACAATTTTTGCATTTGATCATTTAATTCTTTCAACTCTACAGGTGTCATACGATATAGAGCTTATGATATGGGAGTCGTACCAGGCATTATATCTATGTTGAATTCAATCTCCCTTACAGGAGGTAAACCGGGTAGGTTATTCGAAAATATTCCAATAAATTCCTTCACTATCCTTACTCTCTCAATTTCCATCACCTCTTCAACTTCAGCTGCTATTGATGCCATCATACTTTTACCCCACAGTTCATATGTTAGCAGTCCTGTTGGTTTATGTCCTTTCAATTTAAAACTAAATTGTTCTCCTTATGCTGCATGGGAAATATTGTTCATATAACATCTCCTTGAACTTTTCCCATGTGATTAGTCCTAGGTTAAGCCTAGAAACACTTGACCACCCTTCGAAAGCCAAGCCTCTCAATAAATAAACAACATATTTTACCTTTTTATTGTTAGGAATCCCTAATGTCTTAACATCTTTTCCATCTCATCAACCCACTACTCAACATCCAATAGACCATTTACCTTAAGTTTGAATTCTCTGACCATTTTGACAAAACAGTCCAGACCCACTTCCTCAATAGCATCTCCCTTTCTTTAATTTCCCCCCATCATCTATGTTTGTCTCATACTCAACACTTACATCTCTTGTATTTGTTGTTATTGCCATGCTACCATTCTTGCTAGAGTATTAATGGCCTTTAGCATCTGTTCAACATTGATTTCATTTCCTCCCTACCCATGTTAAGGAGGTCTGGGTGGGCTCCTATTATCAGAAGCATCACCTTTAGCTCTTGAGGATAACCTTCATCTTGAGATTCTCCTTGACATTCCATTAGATACATTAAAGCTTTGAGGAATGATATAAGAATATATACATTTACTCAAAGTATAAGATATCTAAATATGTCATTTTAAATATTACTGAAGGCGGTTCACTAATTAGTAATATCGATCCTATTTTTTAACCACTCCCAATACGTATTTTCATCTTACAAATCCAATATCAAATTCATTCAAAGATCATGGCTTACTTTCTATTGGATAAAACAAACATTATTGATCTTCACTTAATTCTAATGATCATTAAACCTAAACTATCTAGTGATCCACCAACTTAGGCTCTGATATCACTTAAGTTGTAACACCCAAAACCTGGGTACACTTCGGCCCTCCACATGTCCTCATTTCTTTAAAACACACAAAGGCTCAATCACTACTATTTTTCAAATACTTTTAATGATAGTCTTAAATCATCTGCTGCATAACAAAGATGAATGAAATTTCCCATCCTCAACAATAAGTCATCAACAATCTTCTCAATTTAAACAGTGGAAGCGATTAATATTCAATTACAATAGAAATTCCCAAAATGATTAAATAAAAACCTAACATGTCTTTCCTTAGCCTATCTACTAATCATCGTAATAGACGTATTCTATATTCTCTTCATTATTCTGATCTTGAGTTGATTCCTCTAGGTTTTCAATATATCCTACAATCTCTCTAGTAGTATCTGTAACTAAAACAATTTCCTACGAGGAGTGAACTAACACCTAATGCAATGTATACCTACACACACACACGCATGCCATGCCAGAAACAGTAATACATGCAAAATGTACCATAACATTCATTCAAAATTTTATTTATCTTTCACAATCTTTAGCCAATACACAATCACAATATAAACATCTTCATACATAATATTCATAAACATCCTTTTACAATCCATCCACAAACAATATATAAATAAATATATATGACAAAGGTAAAACTCTATCCATGAGTTTCTTTCCATACATAATAATAATATATATATGACAAAAGTAATCATCTTTATCCATAACTCTCTTACCATACATAACAATAATACATATATGATAAAGGTAATTATCTTTATCCATGAGTCCATGAGTTTATACACTACAATTTTCACAATACACGTCATAACTTTCCACATCACAACATTTCACACCATAACCTTTTACATAAGACCCGGATCATTTCAGTACACGACTCCACTAAAGACAATGTTACTTACCGATCATTAGGGTGCCACCCCAAGAACATCAACCCACACTCAGTTTCTTAAACCTAACAATTTACAATCATATGCACACTCAATCCGGTTCATTTACAGTATCATTAAACCCACACACAAAAGTCTAACTTATCAAACACAAGCAACAAACATGATATACACGTACCTGATTTTGCAAAACTTGATTTGTTTTATACTTTTCTAGCTTCACAATTCTTCCAAACCTATACATGATTCAAATGGTTTGACTTTAGAATTGTATTTTAACTATAAATATCAAAAGGATACTAAACACATTTTAACTCAACATGGCCATGTTGGGAGTCGTGTAGTTGAGTGTAAGGTAGTACATGACTATGCCAAAGGCCATATAAAATTTTTTTTTTCAACATAGTCATGTTGAGAGATCATGTTGTTCCCCCTACCCTAACCCCACACCACCCCTCTCCCTCCCCCCCCCTTTTTTTTTCTAACATGGTCATGTATCTTTCTCTAATCACTAAGTCATTTTTATTTTTTTTTCAACATGGTCATGTTAAAAAGTAATGTATATCTCTGTTCACTATTCATCAACATGACCTCAACATGGTCGTGTTGAATTTTTTTTTTTAACATAGTTACGCATCTCTCTGTTCACTTTTAGTTTTCAACACGGTTCTAATACGGTCATGTTAGGGGGTCGTATATCTTACTATACACCTCATAAATCGATCCATATGCTCAATTTCTATTCAATTTAACCTAATTGATCCATGTAATATAAAATTCATAATGTAATATACTTGTAAATACACTTACTTGACCCAATTGATCCAATGAGAGTGTCTAGGTGGCCCCATTTTAGTTGTGTTTTCAACTACTTTGTAGTTTTAGTCCAACAATATGAGTTACATGATATTTGTGTATTGTCAATTTGGAATATTGAAGTAAGATTATGCCACTACCCGAATTAGGTGATTTTAATAGTTTCCAGTGATCCAAAAAAATATCCTTGGAAAGAGTTATTGAATGAAACTATGAAGTTGTACCTTGGACGGGATCATTACCACACTTTAAAATTTTTGAAAGAAAGCTAGTTTTTGGCAATATTAGGCTATAATATAGCATTTGAGATGCTTATTATTAAAATAATTTAAGAAAATATTAATTAGGGAGAGAAAAAAAAATATTGCAACAGTATTCATCCCAAATATCACAATGAGGAGAAACAATGTGCCTAAAAGGGGATTAAGCACATGCAAATTAAACCAAATAACAATCGCTAAGGACTAGCACAATTTGGTTCAAGGTGAAGCAATTATAGCGTGACCCTAATTGCAATATATGGACCGAATGATGAATTACATAAAATAAATCAACAAAATAGTATAATCCTCAATGGTAATCACAAATTATACTCCAAAACCCACGTGATTACTACTAACAATCCACAAGAAAATAACCGTGATCCCCCTTTCCACAAACAATACTTTCATGGCTCAAGAAGCATGCACAATGGATGAACCAAATTCAAGTGTAAAAGTAACTCAATTAAGCACAAAAATTCGAATGATTATGAAGAAAATCTAACCAAGAAATATCCCAATTCAACCCTAGATATTACACACTAGAGAAGAAAAAAAATCACAACAAAATAAAATTGATATGATTCACAATTTCAAGTGTTGCACTCGCCACAATTTCAATTCTTGGGATTGAAATTGATAAGAGAAAATTTTGAACTAGGAAACCCTAATTCTCTCACATGAATATGAGTGTTTGTTCTGAAAAATTGGCCTCCCAAAAACCCTACTTAAGCAAGTATTTATACTTGCTCCCTTTAGGATTAGAAAGTATACAAAATTATAACTATGCCACTTTTAGGATGGCCGGTCCTAAATGAGAATTACAAACAAAATAAAAGTGTCTCAAAAGAAATTACAACATAAAATAGTCCATGCAAATGACAAATATATAAAAGAAATTGGTCTTCAAGGTATTTTTGAATTGAGCCCCGATGAGGATCCTGACTAACTCAAAAGTATAGGTGATTTGGCATCCTGTAAGACTGATAAGTGAACCTGCTAGAATGCATAACAATTGTAAAGTAGAAATGAAGAAAATAAATTAGCTTCCTCAGGATTGGGTTTCTCATGTAAGATTCTCAAAACTAAGTTGTGTAGACCCTTAGCTCAAATCCTAGTGATAGGTCCTGTAGAAGTCCGATTCCTATCAAGAAAGCACCTAGTATATAACCTCTAAAGTAATTCACTACTCTTTAACTTATAGGAATACTACGTTTGATGAAAATGGATCTTTTTTCATTTTCATTCTCTCAATTTTTATTAATTTCTTATCTAAATTCTTGAATAATCTTATGATATCATTGTAACACATCTTTTTGTTAATCTCAACTTTCAATTACATATAATAGCCTTTAAAGGAAAAAAATCAATGAAAATTAAGATGATAGATTTAGAAAGGATCCTAGCGTCACATTTGATAAATGGACAATTTGTTTCGATCTACCAGCCGCATTAGAATTTTCAGAAGTGCACTGGCTTAATATGTCTTTAGAAATGCTTACTCACATGGGAAAGTAAATCTCGTACTAGGGTTAGTATGGCTGTTTCACTTAGTGCGGTACCTTGTTGAGCTTACAATACACGTAATCACTATACTTCTTATATTTGTATTTAGGTGGATTTTCTTCATTAACTAGTTTTGGGTGAGGTCCTACTACAAGGTCCAGAGGAGGCTCCATGAACACCGGCCACGACATCCTTGCCTTCTCCTTGCTCACTGTCGTCCTATGAAGCACACTCTTGTATTTACCGTTACTTAGTATCTGAAAAGGATAGGGGAAAAAATTAGATAAATAAATAAGGAATCTCATATATACAACTACTTGTGCTCTGTTTAAATTTGGTCATATCATTTTGTTTAAAGTAGATAATAAAATTGAACATCGTCTTATCATAACCGTTATAAAAAAATAAAAAAAAAATTATTTATAGATGGATGTACCATTAGAGTAAGAAAAGGTAACCTAATGTTAGAATTTTAATTTCAAGGTGATCGACTCTTTGTATCATACTTATAAAGTTGTATAATAATACTTTTTCTTAAGCTCAAAATTGAATACCTCGATCCTATACTGGCAAAAAGTTCTGTGGTTATATTCTGTCTATGAAATGAAAATACCTCCATTTTCATAATTTAATTTATCTAAATTTTAATAAGGTTTTTTATCTTTAAAACATAATTACTCACGTCGTAGGTATCTTACTTAGACGTGACCAGCTAATTTACCGATATAACGATTCAAACTATTGATACTATTAATTAAAAATTTTCTTATCTACAAATAGAGCTGGAAATCTAGGTCAAACGAGTCAATCCACCCCAACTTGCGGGTCACAGCAGGCTAGCCCACACATGTTGTGCATCGAAAAATTCAACCCACCTTGCCCCACTAGCTAATGCAGGCCAACGTAGGCTAGCCTGCCCTGAGCATAATAATTCAATAAAGTACGTATTGTTCAATCTTTTTTTTTAACAAAGTGTGGGCCATGCGAGCCAACCCGCACCCACATGATGTGGCCCACCCCACCCCGTGAACCACGCGGGACGGGTCAAAATAGCCTACACTAGTTGTGGGTCACATTTTCCTAACCCGCCCCGCAAAAATTTGTGGGTTGTGTGGGTCAACCCGTATGGCCCGCCCCGCATTCCCAGCTCTATCTACAAATATCCTAAGATAGAAATTCTAACTCATTTATGGAAAACATTTTATAAATTTTATTTTATTTTTAATTTTTTTTATGCTATCAAATATTAACTTAGTCGTCTTGGGAGGTAGAAAATATACTAGGCTTGTAGCCGTAATTTCCTTTAGAGAAATATACCAAGATAGAAATTCCAACTCACATGGTTGTTTCACGAAAAACATCTTGCAGTTTTTTTTTTTTATTACACTATCAAATATTATCGTAGTTGTCTTGAGAGGAAGCAAATATGTTGGGCTTGTAGCGGTAATTGACAATAGAAAATGACTATAGTAGCTCATCATTATTAATAGTGGTTAGTAATGATAGAAGTCTATTAAAAAATAAGGAAAATGAATTTGTTTTTATTAAAATAGAAATTGTTTTCATTGTTTTCTATTAAAATATTATCTATTGTGATTAAGCACTATGAAAAAAGATTCATTGGTATTAATTTAAACACTTTGATTGTAACAGATTTTATAAAGAAAGAAAACTTTTTCCAGTGCATCAACACCCATAAATACAGATAAAAAACCAGCTGTATACGTACCTCCATCTGATCACCGATGTGGATAACCAGTGCGTTGGGTATATACTTGACATCGTACCAATGACCATCCTTGGAAGCTTGGAGACCTTGGACATCATTGGGGACAAGAATGGTGATGGAAGACATGTCTGTGTGTGCTACAACTCCAAGTGCCAAATCTGGTCGAGGACAAGGAGGATAGTAATTTATCTTTAGAAGGTACACCAACTCATCACCCCCTATTGCTTCCTTCACCTCTTTCTCTTCAAGCCCTAACCCTATTGACAAGCTCTTGAATAGCCTTTCCACGACCCCATGCAGACACTGGGTATACTCTTCGTTCGCACTCCTGCGCATTGTATAAATAATTAACACATTATGATGACATATAATATATGGGTCGTTGTCTTATTATATAGAATGGATATTTTATGAACATAAAACGATTATAATATTATGGAAAACTATGATGTTTTAGAAAATACTAATAATAATTCTGATAGAAAAATGACTCGTTGAGTATATTACACACTACATATTATATTAAAATCTTTATATGCGTTATAGTGGAATTGGCATTTTCCAAAACATTTAACATTGTAATTTGCATAAGTTATATGTATTAAAATTTTATTATTATTTACATACCACAAATATATATCACACATAACTTGCAATATTTAATGAATCCTTTCTATTTATGATAAAAATAGGAAAGGAAATTAATGAATTCTTTTGTAAATTTTGACTGGAAACAGATCACAGAGTCTCCATTATTTGCTGTGACGCAAGCTGCATATATAAATCGCTCCAATCGTTCAATCATTATGACTTAGTAATCAAAACGAAGCGGCAGAAAAATAATTGCAGAAGTAACTTTCAAAGCAATCATGTTTACTTCAGTTACGAAAATAAGTTGAATGTAAAACTATTAAATTAATTTTTTTTTCTTTCCGAAAATTACGTGGAATAATTAAGCTGACTTTGGGCCATATTTTCAATTCCAGGGATCACAGCTATTATTTTCATACTTTATCGCTTCTTGGAGAAGGAACTCCCATTAATAAATAGAGTGAAACTTATGGTACGAACCTTAATTACGTCTAGTTCTATTACAACGCAAGAATTAAAGATTAAACGCAAATGATCCTTCAAAAAAGTTGGCTTCCCAATTAAAATGGTTCTCAACTTCAATTATTCATGTAGTTATTAAATACGCGAATCCAAGATATTGACATGGTTGCTACTTCGAAATAGCAGAATAATCAGTAAATTAATAAGTTGTATTATCCGTAATTTCATATATACATTACATACTTTATTCATTCATAGAATAATCCTACAACATTTTAATAAGAATCAAGCATTATATATAATGTGTTACGTCCATTTTTGTTGACAAAAAAATAATACCGAAGAATCTCGTTTAATGGACGGGTTTCGTTTTTCACAATTGCAAATTATGATAATCTTGAACAAGAAAACGAATTCACATGAAGTATTATAACAACGTAAGATATAATAATGAGGATAGATTGAAAACCTGTAAGAAGGTGGATTCTTCGGCCAAAATTGGTAGTTGATAGCAGAAGGAGGCCATATTTTATGGAACAAATGGTCAACCCACCCCTTTTTACCATCTAATTCCTTCTGAAGCTTCGATCCATATCCTTCCACGGATTGAGAGCCAACAGGCTTAGCATAAACTTCCTTCTCTTGTTGAGGAAGATCAAAGAACTCTTTGCCAACTTCTTGTAAATTCCTTATTACCCTTTCAGGAATTCCATGGTTGATCACCTGGAACATGCCCCATTCGCTGCTCGCTTCTACGATGGATCGCCACGTTTCTTCCCCATTTGGGTTGCTTAAATCGATGATAGGAACCTGGAGCGAGACTCCACGGACGGTGGTTTTCAAGGGTTGCTCGTTTTCTAAACGAATGAATTCTTCAGGAATGGTGCCTTCGAGCACGGACGCCACCCGTTGGACTCTCTCCATTTTACTATTCTTATCACCCTCACTCCAATGCCTTTATTTGGGAAAAATAGGACAATATATATAGGCAAAACAAGATGTGGGATAATCCTGGTCTTGCTAGCCCTTAGTCCATCTGGAAGGAGGCAATTACGGTTTTTTTTAATTTGCCCATCAGCCTCGGGGGCTTCTGGTGTAAAACTATGTTTTGGTCCATCCACAGCTATTAAATTATACAAGAAAAATAATTAGGTTACAATACAATATATTTAGGAATACCCAACGGAAAAATACATATAACATCTATTATATGAAAATGACTTACACTTTCTCTATAACTTGCTATTGTTTGTATTTTTATTAGAAAATAATTATATAAAATTTTATATCATTATTGAACCTATTACTCTCATGCAACCCCAAAAATTGCATGTAACAATTTCAATTTCAGCACAGCCTAATGCAACTTCCAATATGTGTACATGTATCTATACTTTTTAACAAATAGTTTTATTTTTTTAATAACTAATTTCTCTTTCTTTCTCTCCTCTAATTTTTTTTTCCACTATTTCAGATTTTTCCTATATACCGTAACCCATGTCATATATTAATTCCTCTATTTCTATCTCTCCTCCACTTCTTTTTTTTTTAATAATTGTTCTCTCTCTTCTCCACTTTTTCCACTATTCCAAGATTCTCTTCAATTTTTTCTCACTATTTCATATAGTATAGCAATAATTTTTTATTTATTTTATGTACATGATTCATAGGTACATATTTATTAATACATGTGTGTGTATAGTGTATCTTGAAAACATAAAATAAAAACACTAAAAACATAAAAAAAAAAATGGATTTATCCATTTTAGAATTATAAATTTATGCATCATAAAAATGGAATTATATAATTAGTTGTTGCAACTTGCAAGTTGCAACTACTTTGGTCAAATGGAAAACGCCTTTTCTTCACAAACTGCAATATGAGATTTTAGCACGGGATTCACTAGTAAATGGTAAGAGATCGACAGTTATTTACAAGAAAATGTGCCCATCTTTTCCATTCAAATATACTAAGTTTATTAAATTTTCATGGTTTATACATAAATTAATAATAAGATTAATATTAAAAATACAAGGGAGACCATAGAAAAATCTTAAGTTTATAAATTGTGAGTGTTATTATAAAAGTAGGAAAAATACAGGTTTAATCTTGAAAGATTCCAACTTTCAAAGAAATAGAATTTCTATAAACCTTATTAAATTTTGTGTTCAAACTTGATATATATTAGTTACAAATTTATCTACAATTGATATGAAAAATAATAATATAAAATATATTTAATTATATAATATAATTAAAATAATTAAAAAAAAAAGGATTGTAATTTGTTCAAACCCTAATAACTTTGGCCGACTATCCCAAAGCCAATTAGAAGCTAACACACATCACTAACTATTATATGTTTTGTGATTTTTATTAAATGTTACATAAGGTATAGTATTTGTGACATTTATAACTAGGGCTAAAAGATCAAAATATACAACTTAATTTGTCATGTTTTATAATGAAAATATTGCTAAAATCCTTAAATTCTTACCAACTCACTCTCCACAACTTTACACACACTTACTTTAAAAAATAAAATTGAAAAAAAAAAGAAAAGAAAAGAAATTATGCATGCAACCCGTTTACATAGAGAATTAGATAGTATTCAATATCAATGCTTTTATAACTTAGTAATACAAACACCAATCTCTCAATAAAATAAACTAAGTTCAAACCTCTAATCCCTCATCATAGTCACACAAAAAAAGTATTTAATAGTTAATACTAAAATAGGTTTTATTTCATTATTTGCTCAAGCTTAGCTTGAGAAGTTTCACTACCAGTACATTTTTCTATTCCCTCTTTAAAGGGATTTATTACCTATTATAAAATAGTATATTTCATAAGCTCTTCATAAAGAATATAATGTTTAATTAACATGATAATAATACCTTCATTAAAGTCATTTTTGATAAAAATCAATCAAAATTAAAATAAAATCACTCTTTCTTCTTTACATTCTATCATCTTCATTTATGTTTTATAATTTGCACACATAATAAAAGCATAGGTAATCATCTCTAAATTCAAAATATATATATGTATATATACATTCTACATCATAATATAATTTTTAGGTTTGGTAAAAGCTCAACTTGTTGTTTATCTTATGTGTCGAGCTTGAATCTTTAAAAACTCAACTTATTTGTGATCCTAATTAAAATTATTGACACATTTTCATATCTTATAATTTTTTTCATACTTTTTTAATTAAATAAGTAATCATATAAAAATTTACATCATTATTATACCTATCACTCTCACGCAACTCCCAAACTACATGCAACTTTTAGTTTCAGCACAGCCTTTACAACTTCTAATGTAAGCATATATATATATATATATATATTCCATATTCAATAGTTGGCAAGTTATGTGGGGGGAAATTGATAAAATATATATGTATAGGGTGTGTATTTTGAAAATATAAAATACTAAAGAAACTACAAATGGGTTTATTCATTCTGATATCTTAAATTTGTACATCATAAAAATAAAATCATATAGTTGTTGTAACCTGCAAGTTGCAACTACTCTGGTCAAATGGAAAACGCCTTTACTTCACGAACCGCAATCACATAAATAATTGAGATTTTAAAACGGGATTCCCCAATAAAAGATAAAAGTTCAACAGATATTCACAGGAATGTACGTCCATCTTTTCTATTCAAATACACCCTAAGCTTATAAATTACGAATGTTATTACAGAAGCAGAAAAAAATACAGTTTTAATCGTGAACGTTTCTGACCTTTATAAAAATAAATTTCATTAAATTTTCCGTTTATCCTTAACTTCTATTAGCTTCTAATTGGTATATAATTGATATAATATAATAATATTAAATATATTTAATTACATAATATAATAAAGCTAATTAATTTTTAAAAATAAAGAAAAAGGGCTGTCATTTATGCAGACCCCAGCCACTTTAGTTGACTACAGAGAAGCTTATGTCTTAGATGGACCTTGACAAAGAAGTGTCTATATAATGGTGAACGTAGACATATGAGATCTTTCATTCCGTTGATATTGATTGTTGTGAACGGTTTCCCATGTGCTGACGGTTATAAGTGGCTTGATGATTGGTTATTAGGATATTGCTATTTGCTGTGAATATATCATGAGATAAAAAGTTTTTTCCTCTTGGAGTGCTCGTGTAGTATTCAATCACTTTAACATTTTTACTCATATTCTAAATAAGGACCCTATTTAGCATTCGACCACTTGACTTTAAACTTTTATTCATATTCTAGATAAAGAATCCTATGTGGCATTCGACCATTATTGACTTTACATTTTTACTCATATTCTAGATAAGGAGTCAGCCTTCTCATCCTTCTCTTTCCAAGGTTTGTTTTAAGCCCATCCTTCACTAAAAGTATACTTTTTAGTTTGCTATGGTCCCTTGCATCTTTAAGAGAGTTAATCTTCTTAACAAGTTTCTGTCTACAATAATCATCACTAAGAGAGTGATGCTTTTGACCAGTTCCACAGGTGGTTAAATCCACCTTTATAATAACTCCATTCGTCGAACAAACTATCTAAAAAATACTACTCACAACACTGTAAGCCTAAGTTAATCCCTCCATGTTCACTCTAAAGTCCTAAACCATAACATTCTCCCCCCACCTAAATTTATGACATCCTCATCATAAGGCCAATGTTTTGCCACTACCTACAACCAAAGATACATTACCACCCTCCTCCACCCATTATCAACTCTACCTAAAATCATCTCCATCAAGACTTTAGGTTTCCACAAGCTCCCTCATGCCCTCACCCATTCCTTTGTCCATAGAGATTATCTTTTGCTGAGTTTCCCAATAGTAGGGCAACCTATTGTTGCACTTTTATAAAGATTTTGGGCATATTCTTGTTACAAATTTGATTTACGACACAACTATCCTCTACAATAATGTCCTCCACCTAGTGGCTACTCCTCCTCTTGAGCCTATAACCCACACGAGGCCCTTTATCAACAAGAATTATCCATACATTTAATACATTGGATAGCATTTAGGCGGCTTGATATGATTAGAACATTGGCTCTTATACCAATTGTCTCAAGACAAGAAGTTATCCCCTCTTGAAGTGCTAGTGCAACATTGGATCATCCTTAGCTTCACAAATCACACTTTTACTCATATTCTGAATAATGAGCTAGCTTTCTCATTAATCTCTTCCTAAGATCTATTTTGAATCCATCCTTCTCTAACAGTGCCCTCTTTTGCTTGCCATGGTCCCTTGTATGTTTAAGAACATCAATTTTTTTAACTAGTTTTAAGTTGTTATGGTCATTATTAGGAGAGCAACATTGACTCCCAATCAATTTGCTTATGAGTGACTAAACTCGCATACCCCCACTCTTAGAAAAAATTGTGCTACTTATGTCACTCACAATACTATATATTCGAGTCGATCCCTCTCTATCCTCTATGAAGTTACAAATAGTAACAATTGCTTGTTAAATGTAATAAGTTGATGAAGTTTGTTTGTTTATATGCTTGGGAAAGAGTTCTTATATCTATTGCTCTCAAAAGTGAAATCCAAAATAAGAATATTGTTAGTATGCATTATCTACATAAAGGATGAGATATGTTATTATTTAGGTTGCTTCAAATATATATTTTGAAAATTCGTTCAATTATATTCATGACGTAGCATGAAATGGCTTAAGAACCATATTTTTAGGAACTTGGTCTTCGATGACAAAAGTGTTCAATTTAAACAATTTGGTTTTATAACATATAGATTGTATGCTTTAGTTTTAGTTTTACAACCCTCTTTGATTCTTAATATAATATTCATCAACATATCACTCCTTAGGAATATTTACATATCTATGTATCTTTGGTTCAAGCCGCAAAGTGCCCTTAAACACCTTCCCCACAACCCCTCTCTCTCTCTCACACACACACACATATATATATATACATATCTTTAGTTTGAGCTGTTAAGTGTTTCTCACTTAGATGCTGGTACCAATACATTAGTACGACTTACATTCTATTGCGTTAAGTGCTAATATTATGTGTTTTTATCAATAATGGATTTATATGTGCTTATATTGCTACTTGTACTTGTTCAAGTTTCACTCATTTAGCTTAGATATGACTAAAAAAGTTAGTTTGTCTTATCTCAGGTACCGAAATCTTGAAGCCGAGAAAGGGAAAATGCGCATGACTAATTGCAGGATTTTGTACAAAGGTTTTGATGTAGCTATGGAAGAGATCGTCGCATTATGTTACGAATAATATGAAATAAAGTCTATGAATGTGAAGTGTAAACGATATCTTGTGCAGTTTAATTAAATGCTCTGTTTGATAGGACAAAATAATATTGATAAAATAATGCTTTCACAAGATTATCATTCGAAGTTTGATATTAATGCAACCAAAACTTACATGCAATCCTTGATTGTCACCATCACTAGTAATTGGCATTATTTCCAATTTTCCATATCAATGCATTCTTCAAGGAATGACAGTTGTTTACTGTTTAATGGAGCAGTATTGACACGCATACATGATGGTGTTATAGTAGAAGTATTCCCATTGTAGTTGCCAAAAGACCTATTGGGCGTAATTTAATCGGCAACTAAGTTATAGATACAAGCCACTTGCGAATGTGACTTTGCATAAGGCTCAAAAGATTGGGCATGAGGTCTGTATCCTGCCTTGAATCCCTAAGGGCTTTGTGAAAAAAGACATCTCAAAGTGTAAAAATCTGAATTAAATTATGCTACTCCTACTCCTAGAGATGAACCTTAAACATATGAGGAAACAAACTTAGGCTCGAAACAGAAATTATAACTGACATAAAATCTATTGTGATAATGTTCGTGATTGTCTGATGTTTTATGCTTTTCATGCTGAGCCTAGGTGCTTATTCCAGGGAACCACTATATTTTCGCTAGTCTACTTCAGATGACAATGGTTACCTTATCTCGCTCTTAAATATTTTTCTTGAAATTCAAATCATGGACACATGGTGTGAAACCTCCGAATACATGATGGTTTTCTGACTCTCTAGTTTTCTTGATTGGTGGTTACTCTAATTTATTCATTGGCTCTTAGGATCTCCTAGGGACTACGAGCGCTACGCGACGTTTCCCATCATACATAAGCTTTTGAATTTGTATTATTTTAGGAAAAATTATAAAGAGGGAAACATTAAAAAGCATTATTTAAATAGAGAATTAAATTTTAAGTTGTTAAAATAGAGTATTAATATTATATTAAATGGGTAATATAAAGTAGTAAACTTTCAATTTATTAAAATGGATGATAAACATCAAGTTAATTAGTTAGAATAGAGAACTAAAATTTTAAGTAGTTAAAATAAATGATAACATTGAGTAGTTTAAATAAAAAGTCGTATAACTATTCTATAAAAATATCACATCAATATCGTGTAATAGTATTATAATGCTTGACGCAACGAGGAAAGCGTAACGAAACGAATCCGAATATGGATTAGTTTCACAACAACAAAGAATAACTTTTTAATGCTAACTCTGGTTGCGCACAACCGATAAACGGAAATAATTCTCTCTCAAAATGTATTTCAAAGATGAATAAAAACGTTACCCTAATATATCTGACAAAAGGTATATATATTTCCCCGTAAAATATCTAAAAGGGGAAAATCTAAGCGTACACGTGGAAATAAATAATGATATACACATCTATACCCTGTTGTATACACGGCCGTGCCTCTAGGTCGTGTACGTTTCTGGGCATGTGACGAACGCAGTACACGGCATATATTTCAAAGTATATTAAAACGTAACCCTAATATGTCTGACAAAAGGTATATATACTTCCTCGTAAAATATCTAAAAGGGGAAAATCTAAGCGTACACGTGGAAATAAATAATGATATACACGTCTATACCCTGTCATATACACGGTCGTGCCTCTAAGCCGTGTATGTTTCTGGGCATGTGATCAGCACAGTACACGGCCGTGTCCCAGGTCGTGCCCGAACCTATGTAAGCTTTTGTGAGAATCCTGATAGAACACACGGCCGTGTCTCTAGCCGTGCCTGAACCCGTATAAGCTTCTGTGAGAATCCTGATTGAACACACGGTCGTGTCTCTGGCCGTGCCTGTACCCGTATGTTAACCTGTGTCGTCCACGATGTCCGCATCATTCTCTCCCACCAATGAAGAACTCGACCCCGAGTTCGCTTCTGGATAAAGGGGTTCGTCATCCTCGTAGAATGGGGACAAATCAGCCACATTGAAGGTATTGGAGATTCTCATACTTTCCGGGAGTCTAACCACACAGGCGTTGTCATTGATCTTGGCGACGATATTATAGGGCCCATATTTCTTCGGCTGCCACTTGCTATATGTTCCCACGGGAAAGCGTTCTTTCCTTAAGAACACCATTACTGGATCTCCCACCTCGAACAACTTCTTCTTCCTATGTTTGTCGGCGGCTTTCTTATATCGCTCATTTACTTTCTCAATTTGTTCCTTTACTTCCGACGCCACTGTGTGGTACTGTTCCGCCAAGTGCTTTGCCACCACATTGGTCTCCACACCTTTGGGTAAGGAAACTAGGTCCAAAGCGTGAGAAGGTGCCTTGGTATAGACCACTGAAAAAGGTGATCTACCGGTAGTTCTATTGATGGAGTTATTATAGGCGAACTCTGCTTGAGACAATGCTACGTCCCATTACTTTGGCTTCTCTCCACAGATGCTTCGTATCAGATTTCCAAGGGTCATGTTCGTCACTTCGGTTTGCCCATCGGTTTGGGGGTGGGCAGTGCTGCTGAAGTTGAGAGACGAGTTGAACATGTACCAAAGCGTCCTCCAGAAATGGCTAAGGAATCGAGTGTCCCTATCGGAAATGATGGACTTGGGAACTCCATGTAATCTGACCACCTCCTTAAAGAATAGTTTGGCCACGTTCTGGGCATCCGCCGTCTTCCTACATGGGATGAAGTGAGCCATCTTGGAAAACCTATCCACAACTACAAAAACAGTGTCAGCACCTCGTTGGGTACGAGGCAAACCTAATACAAAATCCATGGATAGATCTTCCCAAATATTCTCAGGTACGGGTAACGGAGTGTACAGCCCCGTATTCTAAGAGTGTCCCTTTGATGTCTGACAAATGTAGCATCGTTGCACTATCCGACTTACATCTCTTCTCAACTGAGGCCAATGATATCTTGCAGCCACTGCTACCAGTGTTTTGTCCCGCCCCAAATGGCCGGCTAATCCCCCTCCATGGAGATCTCTGATCACCTTCTCTCTCAAGGAGGATGCAGGGATGCACAATTGATTCCCCCTCATCAAATAACCCTCCAGAATGTAATAACTATCATTGGGTTCCTTATTGGTGCATTTTCTCCAAGTAACTCAGAAATCTTCATCCGTCTCATACAGCTCCTTCAACTATTCAAACCCAACCACCTCAGCTCTCATAGTCACTAGCAGGTCCACTCTTCGGCTTAATGCGTCGACCACCTTGTTCTGAACCCAAGATTTATGCATCAGGCGAAACGGGAACTTCTGCAAAAACTGTATCCATCTGGCGTGCATATCTTTGCAAATACGGGTCTGATTGCTCAGGTGTTTCAAGGTGACACAATCTAAATATAATACAAACTCCTTGCCAACCAAATAATGCTCCCACATTCTCAAGGCTCTCACCACTGAATAAAGTTCTTTGTCATACGTGGACCATTTTCTCCTGGCCTCGCAGAGTTTCTCACTACAGAAAGCGATAGGTCTCTTCTCCTGAGAGAGTACCGCACCAATACCTACACCACTGGCATCACAGTCAACTTCGAATAGTTTGTCGAAGTCCGGTAAGTCCAACACCGGCGCACTACATAGTCTCTCTTTAAGCACTACGAATCCCGACTCAGCTTCCCCGTCCCAATGAAACTTTCCTTTCTTTAAGCACTCAGTCAAGGGCGCCGCCACCATGCTAAAGTGCCGTATAAAATGCCTGTAGAATCCCGCTAACCCCAGGAAACTCCTCAACTCGGTGATGGTCTTGGGTGTAGGCCAATCCCTAATGGCTCGCACCTTATCCTCATCCATCGTGATCCCTTCTCCACTCACTATGAATTTTAAGAACAACAACCTCGACGACAGGAATACACATTTCTTGATATTAGCATAAAGCTTATTCTCTTTCAGTACCGTCAAAACATCCTTCAAGTGCACTAGATGTTCCTCCCGAGTCTTGCTATATATTAGGATATCATCAAAATATACAACAACGAACCGACCTATAAATGATTTAAGTACCTGATTCATCACACGCATGAAGGTACTCGGTGCATTGCTGAGTCCAAATGGCATAACCATCCATTCGTACAATCCCTCTTTCGTCTTGAAGGCGGTTTTCCACTCATCCCCAGGTCTAACCCGAATTTGATGGTACCCGCTTCTGAGATCTACCTTGGAGAATACTACTGCCCCACTCAGCCGATCCAACATGTCCTCAATGCGAGGCATTGGGAATTTATACCCAATTGTGATCTTGTTGATCGCTCGGCTGTCCACACACATCCTCCAACTCCCATCCTTCTTAGGGGTTAGTAGTGCTGGTACGGCATATAAACTCAAGCTATCTCAAATGAATCCTTTGTCGAGTAAGTCCTGCACCTTCTCCTGTAAGACCTCCGTTTCTTTGGGACTCATCCAGTAGTGAGGGAGGTTAGAAAGACTAGCTCCAGGCACCAAATCGATGTGATGCTGGATGTCTCGTAATGGAGGTAGTCCCTCTAGTAAGTCTTCCAGAACTACTTCTCTAAATTCCTCTAGTAATCCCTTCACTTCCTCCGGAATCTCTGCGCTACTCATGTCCTCTCCCGCATTCTTCACTACTAGAGCATGCATCAAGCGGGACTCCTTAATGTCCTTGGTCATCTCCTTTTCCGATTGAGTGATCGTAAGAAATGATTTTCCTTCCACCTTCTGGGTTTTTGGTCGCTTATCCAATAATGGCAATAACGTATACTTCACCCCCTCCTTCTCCAACCTATATTTATTCTCCTTCCCGGCATGTTGGGCATCTATATCAAATTGCCAAGGCCGTCCAAACAACAAATGACAAGCGTCCATATCGACGATGTCGCAGTATACCTCATCTCGATATTTGCCAATCGAAAAAGGAACTCGACACCTCTCTTTCACCTCTATTCGCTCTGCCGCTTTGATTCAACCGATGGTGTAAGGACTCGGATGTTTCTCTATCGGTAATTAGAGTTTCTTCACAACCTCCTTTTCGATGATGTTCTCACAGCTCCCACTGTCGACGATTAAGTCAAACACTCTCCCTCCAATCGTGCACCTAGTGCGAAACAACTGGTGTCACTGTAAACTATCCTCTTTCTTCGGTGCTAACATCATCCTTCTAATTACATAATTAGGCTCCACCACATCGTCAACCTCTTCATAGTACTCTTCGTCACCGCTGGGCTCACAACACACTTCTTCCTCCTCTTCCCTTTCGACAATGTTTACAGTTCGTCAATTTGGGCACTCATTTGATCGATGTCTCGACTGATTACATCTATAGCATTTTCCCAATATTGGCTTGGCATATGGATTGTTTTGCCTTGGGGCTTCCTTACTCTCCACCGGTCTCTTTCCTTCCGCCTTATCTTCTTTCCTGTGCATACTTCCCATTTGGTTTTTCAACCACTCCTCTAGGTCTCTCACCAATCACCCACTACTGTTACCGGGATTATCGTAAGTGTAAGTTCTTTTACCTCCTCTAAACCTTACGCTCTACTCTTGTATCATCATTTCTGCCCGGAGGGCCAAGTTCTTGGCTTCATTCACGGTTCTGAACACCATCACTCCTATCTTATCTCTAACCTGAGGCTTTAACCCGTCTACAAACCGTGCCACCTGTTGACCCTCAATCTCCCTCAGATCATTCCTCTCCGCTAACCTCATGAATTCAGCGATGTACTCACACACCATCCTTTGCCCTTGTCGGCACCATTGATACTGTTGGAAAAGAATTTACTCGTAGTCGGGTGGCAAGAAGTCTCTCTGCAATAGATTTCTCATGCGGTACCATGTTCTAATAGGTTGCCACCCTTCCCTTTGTCTACGGTGCTACAACCGATCTCACCATGCAGACGCCCCGCCTGTCAACCTACAAGCAACCATTCTTACCCTTCTATCCTCAGGAACCTCCATATAATCAAAGAACCTATCGACCTCCGCCAGCCAATCCAAAAATTCCTCTATATTGAAATTGCCATTAAAAGAAGGAATATCTACCTTAAGACGGAAGTCTCCGCCTTCAGCATGATCGAACCCCTAGTGGTTTCGTCGATACCCACCACCATACGCTTGGTCATTCCGGTCATCCACTCCACGATACCTACCGCTACCAACAACACCACCCCTTCTCGGTGGTTTGTTCCCTCCTCTGCATAAATCCTTCCTCTTCCTTAGAAGAGCTTTCATCAATTCTCCGGTTCCATTGATTTCCGAAAAAAAAGTCATTGATAGGGCCGCCGCGAGCAACTGCTACCCCCGGTCGATTCCCAACAACACCCCTGTGACCGTTGTAGTCCATCACCATGGCATCGAACTGCGCCACCAAATCCTCCAGGCATTGTTCTACACGCCCAAGCCTCTGCTCCATGGTTTCAACCACTGCCCTCGGAGCCCATTGATTGACTCCTTGGACTTCCGCATCCCGATCAAGGTCGAGAACGTGACCGCCATTGACACCATCGTTAGTCGACATCTCCACAAGAAATTGCCTTACTCTGATACCAACTGACGCAGTGCGGAAAGCGTAACAAAACGAATCCGAATATGGATTGGTTTCATAACAACAAAGAATAACTCTTTAATGCAAACTCTGGTTACGCACAACCGATGAATGGAGAAAATCTCTCTCAAAGTGTATTTCAAAGTATATTAAAACGTAACCTTAATATGTCTGACAAAAGGTATATATACTTCCCCGTAAAATATCTAAAAGGGGAAAATCTAAGCGTACACATGGAAATAAATAATGATATACACGTCTATACCCTGTCGTATACACGGTCGTGCCTCTAGGCCGTGTATGTTTCTGGACATGTGACGAGCGCAGTACACGGCCGTGTCCCAGGCCGTGCCCGAACCCGTGTAAGCTTCTGTGAGAATCCTGATAGAACACACGGCCGTGTCTCTAGCCGTGCTTGAACCCGTGTAAGCTTCTATGAGAATCATGATTGAACACACGGTCGTATCTCTGGCCATGCCTGTACCCGTGTGTCAACCTGTCGCAACCAGAGTTTGCATCAAAGAGTTATTCTTTGTTGTTGTGAAACCAATACATATTCGGATTCATTTCGTTACGCTTTCCTCGCTGCGTCAGTTGGTATCAGAGCAAGGCATTTTCCTGCAGAGATGTCGGCTAACGATGGTGTCGATAGCGGTCGTGTTCTCGACCTTGATCGGAATGCGGAAGTCCAAGGAGTCAATCAATGGGCTCCGAGGGTAGTGGTTGAAACCTTGGAGTAGAGGCTTGGGTGTGTAGAACAACGCCTGGAGGATCTGGTGGCGCGGTTCGACGCCATGGTAATGGACCACAACTGTTACAGGGGCGTTGTTGGGAATCGACCGGGGGTAGTAGTTGCTCGCAGCGGCCCTATCAATGACTTTTTTGCCGGAAATCAATG
Organism: Laguncularia racemosa; assembly: GCA_037954665.1. Lineage (NCBI taxonomy): Eukaryota > Viridiplantae > Streptophyta > Magnoliopsida > Myrtales > Combretaceae > Laguncularia > Laguncularia racemosa. Next base: position 3,189,202 of record JBBMOL010000040.1, read on the forward strand.
GAATCGAAGAATTGATGAAAGCTCTTCTGAGGAAGAGGAAGGATTTATGCAGGGGAGGGAACAACCACCGAGAAGGGGTGGTGTTGTTGGTAGCGGTAGGTATCGTGGAGTGGATGACCGGAATGACCAAGCGTATGGTGGTGGGTATCGACGAAACCACTAGGGGTTCGATCATGCTGAAGGCGGAGACTTCCGTCTTAAGGTAGATATTCCTTCTTTTAATGGCAATTTCAATATAGAGGAAATTTTGGATTGGCTGGCGGAGGTCGATAGGTTCTTTGATTATATGGAGGTTCCTGAGGATAGAAGGGTAAGAATGATTGCTTGTAGATTAAAAGGTGGGGCGTATGCATGGTGGGATCGATTGCAGCACCGTAGGCAAAGGGAAGGGTGGCAACCTATTAGATCATGGTACCGCATGAGAAATCTGTTGCAGAGAGACTTCTTGCCACCCGACTACGAGCAAATTCTTTTCCAACAGTATCAACGGTGCCGACAAGGGCAGAGGACGATGCATGAGTACATCGCTGAATTCATGAGGTTAGCAGAGAGGAATGTTCTGAGGGAGACTGAGGGTCAACAGGTGGTACGGTTTGTAGACGGGTTGAATCCTCAGGTTAGAGATAAGATAGGAGTGACGGTGTTCAGAACCGTGAATGAAGCCAAGAACTTGGCCCTCCGGGCAGAAATGATGATACAAGAGCAGAGCATAAGGTTTGGAGGAGGTAAAAGAACTTACACTTACGATAATCCCGGTAACAGTAGTAGGGTGATTGGTGAGAGACCTAGAGGAGTGGTTGAAAAACCAATGGGAAGTATGGATAGGAAAGAAGACAAGGCGGAAGGAAAGAGACCAGTGGAGAGTAAAGAAGCCCCAAGGCAAAACAATCCATATGCCAAGCTAATATTGGGAAAATGCTATAGATGTAATCAGCCGAGGCATCGATCAAATGAGTCAACGTTGTCGAAAGGGAAAAGGAGGAAGAAGTGTGTTGTGAGCCTGACGGTAACGAAGAGTACTATGAAGAGGTTGACGATGTGGTGGAGCCTAATTATGTAATTAGAAGGATGATGTTAGCACCGAAGCAAGAGGATATTTCACAGCGACACTAGTTGTTTCGCACTAGGTGCACGATTGGTGGGAGAGTGTTTGACTTAATCGTCGACAGTGGGAGCTGTGAGAACATCATCGGAAAGGAGGTTGTGAAGAAACTCCAATTACCGATAGAGAAACATCCGAGTCCTTACACCATCGGATGGATCAAAGCGGGAGAGCGAATAGAGGTGAAAGAAAGGTGTCGAGTTCCTTTTTCGATAGGCAAATATCAAGATGAGGTATACTGCGACATCGTCGATATGGACGCTTGTCATTTGTTGTTCGGACGGCCCTGGCAATTTGATGTAGATGCCTAACATGCCGGGAAGGAGAACAAATATAGGTTGGAGGAGGAGGGGGTGAAGTATATGCTATTGCCATTATCGGATAAGTGATAAAGCCATTTTATACTCAATCTTTATAGCATGAATGGTGTTAATTTATTATTGATTTTATAGAAATCATAAGGAAATGGTACTTAATTCTATTATGGTGATAAATTAGGTTAAATGGAGTCAAGGGTGCTAATCCAAGTAAATTAGAGAAGTCATCTACAACTTGGATCAAGACAAGGATTTACACCGCCAGAGGAAAGTACATGGGCGTGTAGTTGAAGTACACGGCCGTGTACTTGGTTTTGAATCAACAGGAAGATACACGGTTGAAGTACATGACCGTGTATCTGTCTAGAAGAGGGCACGATTTGAGGCACGGCCATGGTGCAAACCGTGCTACACACTGCATAAGAAGGAGAGAGACACGACTTGAGACACGGCTGTGGTGGAAGCCATGGTGTCAGCCGTGGTGGAAACCGTGGTGGAAGCTTGATGAAGCCGTGCCATATACTAAATCACGAATGAAGAATTGTAGATTACCCACAGAGGATGACACAGCTTGGGATCTGGCCGTGGTACACACTGGACACGGATGAAGAATTGTAGATTACACACAGAGGGAGGCACGGCTTGACCCACGGCCGTGTTGTAGGGCATGCTAGGCAGACGATAATTCACTTCTCGAAATTTACTTGAAAAAGGAAATATATTTTCGTATCTTGCTAGCAAAAGATCACCTGCCATTCCTTTAACAATATAAATAGAACTAACCCTAGAGGGTTAGGGGCATCTTTAATCTTGGACAATCTTGGAGACAAGAAGGAAGGAAGGAGGCAGAGCAGGAAACCGGGAACAGAGGCTTGCTATGTTTTTACTTTTAGTTTCCGTTTTGTTGATGAACATGTGTAGCTAAGCTATTTTTCTAGCCAAAGGGTTATAGATGTTTAATTCTCCACGAATTGTGAGATCTAATTGATGTGTCTTTAATCTATTCTTTGTTTTCGGATATTCATATATCTTCTGAACGTTTTGTCATTATTATCTTTGTTGGTTGGTATGAATTAGAGCTCTTCTACTCAATTAGCAAGTTAATATATTGTCAACTAGCACGTCAAATCCGTAACTGTTTGATTGTTCTTATCTCAGTGACACAATAACATGTTTGGTTATAAAATAGATGATCGAATTCATGTTATGGAGGTGTATGATCATGTTTAAATAGGTTATCTTATAATCTACTAGCATGAATTGGTGGTCTCTCTAATTTTTAATGCTATTGATAGATTAAATCCTAAGAGCTTGTCTAGGGTTGTCTAATCGATAAGAGAAATAATCAAAGAGCTTGTCTTGATTATTGAGGAAGTAAGGAGAGATAGGTTGTTAGAGCTTGTTAATAACCATAACCAGTTTATCTAGAAATAAGAATAGAAAATATTTGCATCGATGATCAATTCCTAGAATTAAACTATCTTGATTCCTTTGGCTAAGCTTTTATCAATATTCGATTTTATTATCTTGTTTCAACATTATTTGATTCACAAACAACCCCCCACCCCCCCCCCGCCATTTTTCTTTTCCTCTTTATTCTCTTTGAATTGAAATATATTTAACCAATCCCTGTGGATTCGACCCTACTCACCACTATATGCAAATCATATAATTGTCTAGGAGTAGGTTTTTATTTTTGTTGGATTCGACACCCATCAATAAGAAACCAAAAACCCAGAAGGTGGAAGGAAAATCATTTCTTACGATCACTCAATCGGAAAAGGAGATAACCGAGGACATTAAGGAGTCCCGCTTGATGCATGCTCTAGTAGTGAAGAATGCGGGAGAGGACATGAGTAGCGCAGAGATTCCGGAGGAAGTGAAGGGATTACTAGAGGAATTTTGAGAAGTAATTCCGGAAGACTTACCAGAGGGACTACCCTCATTATGAGACATCCAACATCACATCGACTTGGTGCCTGGAGCTAGTCTTCCTAACCTCCCTCACTACCGAATGAGTCCCAAAGAAACGGAGGTCTTACAGGAGAAGGTCCAGGACTTACTCGACAAAGGATTCATTTGAGATAGCTTGAGTCCATGTGCCGTACCAGCACTACTAATGCCTAAGAAGGATGGGAGTTGGAGGATGTGCGTGGACAGCCGAGCGATCAACAAGATCACAATTGGGTATAAATTCCCAATACCTCGCATTGAGGACATGTTAGATCGGCTGAGTGGGGTAGTAGTATTCTCCAAGGTAGATCTTAGAAGCGGGTACCATCAAATTCGGGTTAGACTTGGGGATGAGTGGAAAACTGCCTTCAAGACGAAAGAGGGATTGTACGAATGGATGGTTATGCCATTCGGACTCAGCAATGCACCGAGTACCTTCATACGCGTGATGAATCAGGTACTTAAATCATTTATAGGTTGGTTCATTGTTGTATATTTTGATGATATCCTAATATATAGCAAGACTCGAGAGAAACATCTAGTGCACTTGAAGGATGTTTTGACGGTACTGAAAGAGAATAAGCTTTATGCTAATCTCAAGAAATGTGTATTCCTGTCACCGAGGTTGTTGTTCTTAGGATTCATAGTGAGTGGAGATGGGATCACGGTGGATGAGGATAAGGTGCGAGCCATTAGGGAATGGCCTACACCCAAGACCATCACCGAGTTGAGGAGTTTCCTGGGGTTAGCGAGATTCTACAGGTGTTTTATACGGCACTTTAGCACAGTGGCAGCCCCCTTGACTGAGTGCTTAAAGAAAGGAAAGTTTCACTGGGACGGGGAAGCTGAGTCGGGATTCGCAGTGCTCAAAGAGAGACTATGTAGTGCGCCGGTGCCGGCCTTACCGGACTTCAACAAACTATTCGAAGTTGACTATGATGCCAGTGGTGTAGGTATTGGTGCGGTACTCTCTCAGGAGAAGAGACATGTCGCTTTCTATAGTGAGAAACTCTGCGAGGCTAGGAGAAAATGGTCCACGTACGACAAAGAATTTTATTCAGTGTTTAGAGCCTTGAGAATGTGGGAGCATTATTTGGTTGGCAAGGAGTTTGTATTATATTCAGATTGTGTTGCCTTGAAACACCTGAGCAATCAGACCCGTATAAGCAAAGACATGCACGCCAGATGGATACAGTTCTTGCAGAAGTTCCCGTTTTGCCTGATGCATAAATCTGGGGTTTAGAACAAGGTGGCCGACGCATTAAGCCGAAGAGCGGATCTGCTAGTGACTATGAGAGCTGAGGTGGTTGGGTTTGAACAGTTGAAGGAGCTGTATGAGACGGATGAAAATTTCGGAGTTACCTGGAGAAAATGCACCAATAAGGAACCCAATGACAGTTATTACATTCTGGAGGATTATTTGATGAGAGGGAACCAACTATGCATCCCTACATCCTTCTTGAGAGAGAAGGTGATCAGAAATCTCCATAGAGGGGGATTAGCCGGCCATTTGGGGCGGGACAAAACACTGGCAGTAATGGCTACAAGATATCATTGGCCTCAGTTGAGAAGAGATGTAAGTCGGATAGTGCAACGATGCTACATCTATCAGACATCAAAGGGACACTCTCAGAATACGGGGCTGTACACTCCGTTACCCGTACCTGAGAATATCTAGGAAGATCTATCCATGGATTTTGTATTAGGTTTGCCTCTTACCCAACGAGGTGCTAACACTGTTTTTGTAGTTGTGGACAGGTTTTCCAAGATGGCTCACTTCATCCCATGCAGGAAGACGGCGGATGCCCAAAACGTGGCCAAACTATTCTTCAAGGAGGTGGTCAGATTACATGGAGTTCCCAAGTTCATCACTTCCGATAGGGACACCCGATTCCTTAGCCATTTCTGGAGGACGCTTTGGTACATGTTCAACTCGTCTCTCAACTTCTGCAGCACCGCCTACCCCCAAACCGATGGGCAAACCGAAGTGACAAACAGGACCCTTGGAAATCTGATAAGAAGCATCTGTGGAAAGAAGCCAAAGCAATGGGACCTGGCATTGTCTCAAGCAGAGTTCGCCTACAATAACTCCATCCACAGAACTACCAGCAGATCACCTTTTTCAGTGGTCTATACCAAGGCACCTTTTCACGCTTTGGACCTAGTTTCCTTACCTAAAGGTGTGGAGACCAATGTGGCGGCAAAGCACCTGGTAGAACAGTACCACGCAGTGGCGTCGGAAGTAAAGGAACAAATTGAGAAAGTAAATGAGCGATATAAGAAAGCTGCCAACAAACATAGGAAGAATAAGTTGTTCGAGTTGGGAGATCCAGTGATGGTGTTCTTAAGGAAAGAACGCTTTCCCATGGGAACATATAGCAAGTGGCAGCCGAAGAAATATGGGCCCTACAATACCGTCGCCAAGATCAATGACAACGCTTATGTGGTTGGACTCCCAGAAAGCATGAGAATCTCTAATACCTTCAACGTGGCTAATTTGTCCCCATTCTACGAAGATGACGAACCCCTTTATCCAGAAGCGAACTCGAGGTCGAGTTCTTCATTGGTGGGAGAGAATGATGCGGACATCGTGGAGGACACAGGTTGACACACAGGTACAGGCACAGCCAGAGACACGGTCGTGTGTTCAATTAGGATTCTCACAGAAGCTTACATGGGTTCGGGCACGGCCAGAGACACGGTCGTATGTTCTATCAAGATTCTCACAAAAGCTTACACGGGTTCGAGCACGGCCGTGTACTGCGCTCGTCACATGCCTAGAAACATACACAGCCTAGAGGCACGACAGTGTATACCACAGGGTATAGACGTGTATATCATTATTTATTTCCACGTGTACGCTCAGATTTTCCCCTTTTAGATATTTTACGGAGAAGTATATATACCTTTTGTCAGACATATTAGGGTGACGTTTTTATTCATCTTTGAAATACACTTTGAGAGAGAATTATCTCCGTTTATCGATTGTGCGCAACCAAAGTTTGCATTAAAGAGTTATTCTTTGTTGTTGTGAAACTAATCCATATTCGGATTCATTTCGTTACGCTTTCCTCGCTGCGTCAATGCTATTATAATAGGATTTTATATTTGAATTACTTAATATAACGCTAATTATCCATCATAACCATTCAAAAGTTTGATATTTTGTTTGAATTTAACTAAAAATATTTATCTCCTCGCGTATAATTTTTTTTATTGAACATTTTTCACTATATAAAAGCAATGATTTTTTAAAGATTATCGTTCAAACTTCAGTTGTCGCTTTTACCAAAGCCACTATAAGTTAATAGTGTAAACAATAGTTTCTCAACGAGAGAAATTAAGTTCGATCAAACATCAAACATTTCTTTGCACATATTTAGCGTGGTCTCATATCCTTACAGATATATTCATGAGCCTAGCTTATCTCAACCTAACGATAATTGAATACCATCAACATAATATCGTTAGACCAAATGAAATAATGAAATTTGCATGTGTTCAAATGCGTTTTAGATTTTATTACTCGAATTGAATTAAGAAGAATAATACCCTTCCTAGCTAGGAGCAGTGGATGTCAGCATCCACGCATCAACTATTCAAGCAATTTTCACATTAACACCCCCCCCCCCCCCCCCCCCCACAAAGAAAAGGAAAAAGCATTTTGCTTGGTCGTTTCCTCTTATCCTACGCTATCCTACTTACGTTTTCTGCTTGCCATACCCGTCGCACTAAATATTTTGAATCCCTACGCAGAAGAACCAAAAATCAAACTTTGATTAGGCATCTTTCTTTGCCCTGAAAATTTTGAAAAAATTATACTAAAATTAAAGAAAATAAGTAGAACAATAAGTACTTTTAAGCTAAGGTAGTAAGTATAATATTTTTGTGTTCTAAAAACTTTGAGAAAAGTAATAATAAAAAATTTAATCACTATAATATATTATACTATTTCAATAAATTACGTATAAAGAAAATCTTATAACAAATAATAACGGAATTTAAAATAAAAAAATAAAAAAGAAACGAGATATATTAGATAAATATAACAAATAAAAAGTAAAATTTAAAATTTTATATTTATGATAGTTAAATAGAATTTTTAAGTATATATTTATACTTAAAACATTTTATTTATTATATACATAAATTTTTATATAAAAAATTATAATTTAAATAATATAATTAAATATTAATACACATACTAATTAAACCCATAATTTAATAATTATCACTTGACCTTATCCTTTTTTTTCCTATAAATTCTCTTGTCTTTTCTCTTTTCATTTTCTTTTCTTTCCTCTCCCGTCAGAACTCTTCCCCTCCTCTCTTTTCTTTCTTTCTTCTTCTTTTTCTTTCCTTGATCACGAAATCAAAACTTTCCTAAAACTTCAAAAATTTATATTTTCTTCATACTAACTCCAAATCAAAAACCATAAGTGCCATTACGATCCTTAGAAAGAGTACTTCACAACAAAACCACACTTGCTAGGTAAATTTCAATTTCCAAATTTAAGCTAAAATTCCATACGAATTTTAATATATATATATATATATACATATATATTTCTTTTTTATTTTAATTTTAGTGAGTTTAACTAATAAAGTTAGTTTTAAATTTGTTATTCATTTATTTCTAGGTGAAAAATCTAGATTCAAACAAGTTCTCAATAATTATCTAGAGTTTTAAAACTAAAAAATTTAGATGAGTGAGAAACTCTATGATATACTATAATATTTGTATATTAATTATAATATAGTATATATATATATATATGTGTGTGTGTGAAATTTGTTGTGTTATTATGATATTATAATAATTTTTTTTCTTTTCCTTCTCTAATTCCTTTTTTTTCTGTGATTTCTTTTCTTTTCTTTTCTTTTCTTCCTTTCTTCCTTCTTGTCCCTATCTTCTACTATGCATGTCCTTTCTTTTCTTTTTCTTTTTTTTTTTCATTTTCTTTTGCCTTACTTGTGTAACAAGGGAGGAAGAGCTAGGGTTTCTGGAAGGGAAAGTTTGAGAGAGTGTAATGGGGAAAGAAGAGTTAGGGTTTCTGAAAGGGAAGGTTCGCGAGAGAGAGAGAGGGTCTAAACTGAACTGATTGGGTAGAAAAGAAGTGGCATGTGGCAGTGAGTGAGACAGTGGAGGCAAGGTGGCATTTCAGGCTAAGGGAATGTGAGTGTATGGAGAGGAGTAGCAGCTATGGTGAAGACGCAGCGGCAAAGTGGGCTTTGGGCTGAGCCAATCAATGCTTAAGTATGGGTACGGGTTGAAGAATCCGACCAGCGACATGGGCTGGATAATCCACGTGAAATTGTATTAAGCCCACCACCAAATGATTCCATCCTCTGTAACCTGCACATAAGTTGTTAGTATTGTAACCAACTATAAATATAAGACACAAGCAGAGGAAATATATGATGAAAAAAATCAATTTCATGAATTGATTGCAGTATCACTTTGTATCCGAATTGTTAATGCAAATCATTGTTATAATTGGTATCAGAGCTGTGTTGCACCATGGAGACTCGTGAATCCAAGAAGTTGGATGATGCTGTGCGTAATGCGGTGAAGGAGCATACCGAGGAAGCTCTTAAACCCATTCACGATACCCTTAAAAGAATGCAGGAGCTAATGGACCAGCATATTCTAACCATTACTGGCTTGAAGACAAGCAAATCTGACCAACTGGATGCAATTGACTCCACAGCAAAGGATCCTGGTAAGTTGCCTGAATCTGAGGATAGATCTGGACTAGCACTAGCACGGCCAATAGCCGTAGAAACCCACCTACAAACAAGAGCACCTAGGGTGGACTTTCTAGTTTTTTATGGTAATAATATCAAAGATTTGTTATACAAGGCTCAACAATACTTCAAAATTGATTCTACCCTTAAGGACTGGAAGCTTAGAGTGGCTACTATGTACTTAGAAGGAAAGGTGTTAAAGTGGTATCACTCTTACATTCAGACCTTAGAGAGCCCCCACACTATTACTTGCAGTGAGTTAGTCAAGGTACTGCAAGCAAGGTTTGGGGAAAAGGCGTATGAAGATCCAATGGCAAAACTTAAGGAATTACACCAAGTAGGAACCCTACAAGACTATTTAGAAGAATTTGAGCACTTAGTAACTCAGGTTAAGCTTCCAGAAGCCTACTTGATAAGTTGTATCCTGAGTGGACTGCACCCTACCATCCAGTACCCTATACGTATGTTCAATCCCCAAACTTTGCAAGAAACCTACTCCTTAGCCAAATTACAAGAAGTAAACCTTCTCTCCACCAGTCAATACCTAAAAACTCCTCGCCTAAATACAGCACCTAACCCGCCCACCTCTTACACACTCTTTCCACCCTACCAGACCCTAACTTACCCTAGAACCCTACCCAACACTACTACCCATCATAAGAGCCCCCAAACACCTAATAACACCCCAAAACCATCAAACTTTACTCATCCACAAACCCGACTCACTAAAAGACTTACCCCTGAAGAACTAGAGGAAAAGAGAAGGAAAAAGCAATGCTTTTGGTGTGATGAACCTTTTGGATCAGGCCATAGATGCAAAAAAAGGTTGAATGTGTTACTAGTGGAAGCGGAGGAAGGCAAAGAAGATGCTGAGGAGGAAGACATTCCTCCAGAAGAAGTGGAAGTTGATTTTGCTAAGCTCATCCTCAACGTTTTGAACCAGGACCACGGGCATCACATAAGCAGCATGAAGGTGAGTGGATATTTCAAGAAGAGGAAGTTGAACATATTAATTGATACCGGAAGCTCACTAAATTTCATTAATGAACGCTTAGCCAAAGGTCTTGGATGCTCTTTAACTGGCACACCTACTCTCAATGTAACATTAGCTGATGGCACAGACTTACACAGTACTAGTAAGATTTCTAGGTTCACTTGGGAAATGCAGGGACATGGATTTACAGCCGAGGTATATTTGTTAACCCTATCTGGCTGTGATATGATACTAGGTGTACCATGGTTAAGGTCTTTAGGCATCATCCTTTGGAATTTCCAACACTTGACCATGAACTTTAAGTGGAATGGTCGTAAGTGTGAGTTGGTTATGGATAAGGAGCAGCTTAGGGCTATGAAGGCAGGAGAGTTGTCTAAACTAATTGAAGGAAATGGAGCGCGACACCTCCAATGTTGGATAGTCCAAGCTCTGAATGAAGAGGGTGAGAGGAGGACACAACAGAAGCTGCAACTAGAGCTATTAGATTTATTAGAAGAGTTCCACAACCTTTTTGAAGAACCACGCCACCGCATAGGGAATTTGACCATAGAATTCCTTTACAAGAAGATTCCCGGGTAGTCAACATTAGACCTTATAGACATTCCTCCATGTAGAAGACTATCTTAGAGGATATGGTGAAGGAAATTCTCTTAAGTGGAATAATTAGACACAGCCATAGCCCTTTTTCTTCACTAGTTTTCTTGGTAAAGAAGAAGGACAATACTTGGCGAATGTGTGTGGATTATCGTGAGTTGAACAAGCAGACTGTTAAGGATAGGTTTCCCATCCCTATCATAGAAGACCTATTCGATGAGTTAAGTGGGGCTGCTTACTTTAGTAAGTTGGATTTAAGGTCTAGGTATCATCAAATCCGAATGCACCCTAAAGATGTGTACAAGACCACCTTTAAGACATGTAAACACCCCATTTTTGCCCTCGGAATCAACAATTCTCAATAAAAATCAATTTTTCAATTTTTCCTAATTTTTTCCAATTTCTCCTAATTTAGCATAAAATAATAAAAATTGTTCAAAAAATAAAAATAAATAGGAAAACACTTCAATTTTGAAAAATGATTTCAGAAATAGCAATAATGGATAATAAACAATTTTTACAAATTTTTGAAATTTCAAAAAATACAAAAAAATAAAAAAATTGCATCGCATATGTACAATTTGCGATGTAAATAAAATCGGGAAATTGGGCCAGCTCAGCTGGTTCACGCGTGCGCTGGGAACGTGCGGGAGGCTTGGAGGTCGCGAGTTCGAATCTTCCCCCGAGCACGCGATGCAATTTTTTCTTTCGTTTCTCTGGAGCTGCCACGTAGCAGCATGTGATTGGCCAAGAGGAAACGCGTGCATGGCGCGTGATCATCTTCTTCGTAAGCCCAGCCGGAGGAAAGAAATCCGACAGAAGTCCGACGAAGGCGAAATCGGCCGTTTTCTTTTTAATCTTCTAGATCCAAGTCAAGATAAGGCCAAATCCATCAGATAAACCAAAGGAACACAAGAGATTAACATCAAATCGCCGGGATAAAATCGAATCTAAGAAACGGAAAATATGGGTTTATCTAAATCGGCCGATTCGAGCTTATCCAAGAGGAGTTCGAGGTTCCTATAAATAGAGGAGAACAGAAGGAAGCTGGGATAGGAAAAAAAAAAACACGAAGAAAAAGAGAGAGAAAGAGAGAGGAAGGAGCGAATCAGAGTACGTCGGAGAAGCTTGGAGCCGCGACCACCGTTCGAAGCTTGAACCGCCGCAAGGAGACGTTCTGGGAGTAAACCGCCACCACCATCGGATTCAGCACCCTCGAGAAGCTAGGATTCGACACTTCACCCGCCGCAAACGACCGCCGGAACGCCATGAACGAGCCAACCTCGCCGCCGTGTCCGATCGACCCGACCCGACCCGCTCGACCCGATCCGACCCGACCCGCGCACCAACCCGAATCCAGGTAAGTCGGATTTTTCCGGATTTTTTATTTTATTTAATTAATTTATTTTGTTTATTTATTCCGAATTTATTATTTATTATTTGATAGTTTATTTAGTTTATTTATTTATTTGTTTGTTTTATTTTCAATAAATAGGAAAAATGTAGAAATTAGATTTTTCTAGAATAAAAAAATGTAGAAAAATAAATAAAATAAATAAATAAAATAATAATAAAAATAAATAAATAAAAATATAAAAAGATTAGGAAAAATAATAATAAGACTTTAGATTTAAAAATAGGATAGATAATAACTTATGATAAAATGTTTTAGCACAAAAATTACAAAAATTTATAAAAATCACAAAAACTTATAAAAAATTATAAAAAGAAAAATAAAAAATTATAAAAGAATCATAAAAAAAAATAAGTTTTAGCACTTAGAAAAATCTTTTTCTTCAAATAAATCAAAATTGATGTTTTCCCTTAAAAATCATTTTTTAAAAAAATCAAATTCAAAGTTTAGGGTTAGAAATTTTTAGAAAAATCCTAAAAATGTTAAGAACATAAACCAAAAGAAATTTCAAAATTAAAATTCACCAACAAATCTAAAGTTTTCGAAAAAAGCGAACTACGGCTTGTTTGATCCTGAGTAGCAGGTACGTAGGCACCCATTCGGGTCAACCCCTAAAATGAATGAAAAATCATTTTCTCAAAATAAATTCCAAAACATAATAAAAAGTAACAGAAACAAAATAGAAACACATTTCTAAAGATGAACAGTTTTAGGAGATTAGGTGGTAACCGTAAAGGTTTTAATAGGTTAGCCTCCGGATTTAGAATATCTGGTTTTCCCTTTTCCTCTTGTCACAAAAACGAGAAGAGGAAATAACGACGACTAGTGGTCCAAATTAAGACTAATCTGCTCCTTTAGTCTTAATTCAAATTTCCCAACAACAGTTGGGTGGCGACTCCAAAATTAAAACGAAGTTCCTAACTCAAGTCGAGGATCTAGATTAGATGAGCATAGGGTCTAGTTTAGATCGGATTAGGAATGGGAATTCAAAAATTAGACTCGACAAGACACATGAGGGGCATTATGAATTCTTGGTTATGCCATTTGGCTTGACCAACACCCCATCCACGTTTCAGGGGCTCATGAATCAGGTTTTCAAGGCTTATCTAAGGAAATTTGTCCTAGTGTTTTTTGTTAATATACTCATCTATAGTAAGAGCTTAGAGGAACATGGGGAACACTTGAAAGCAGTATTCTAAATTCTGAAGCGAGAGCAACTCTGTTTGAAAAGATCCAAATGCATCTTTGGGGCTACTCAAGTAGAGTACTTGGGGCACATTATCACGAGGGAAGGAGTAACAACTGACCCCAAGAAAATTGAGTCAATATTCAACTGGACTATTCCCAAGAGTTTAACGCAGTTGAGGGATTTCTTAGGGCTATTTGGTTACTATAGACGGTTCATTAGAGGGTATAGTGTTATCACCAGACCTCTCACATTATTATTGAAGAAAGATAATTTCAAGTGGAATAGTGACTACCAGATAGCCTTTGATCGGCTAAAGGTTGCCTTATCCAGCTCACCTATCCTAAAACTTCCAGACTATAGTAAGGAGTTTATGGTAGAAACCGATGCTAGTGGGGAAGGAGTGGGGCCTGTTCTGATGCAAGAACATCACCTCATAGCCTATCTTAGTAAAACACTGAACAATAAGCAGCAAAGGATGTCTGTGTATGAGAAGGAACTCCTAGCCCTGGTCTATGCAGTAGAGAAGTGGAGGCATTACTTAATAGGGAGACATTTTGTTATCAAGACCGATCACCAAAGTTTGAAGCACCTACTGGAGCAACGATTGGTCACTTCCAGTCAACAAAAATGCTTAACTAAGCTATTGGGAATGGACTACGAAATAAGGTACAAAAGCGGGTGCATGAATCAAGCTGCAGACGCCTTGTCCAGAATGGGACAGTTGGAGCTAAGGGCAATTGCAGTTAGTGCCACCACCCCAGAACTAGTAGAGGAACTAAAGCAAAGTTGGTCTCTTCCTAGAGGGTATCAGCACATGCTTGATTGTCTTAGGAGGGGCGAAGAATACAAGCATTTCACTTTAGATCAAGGGTTGCTGAGGAGGAAGGGAAAATGTGTTGTAGGGCCATCCGTGGAACTTAGAAGGAAACTATTAAAGATGTATCACGATGGAGTAGTAGGAGGACACTCAAGAGCTCACACTACTTATAAGAAGATCAACTCTATCTTCTACTGGCCCAAGCTAGAACGTGACGTGAGGCAGTATGTCAGGGAATGTGAGGTCTACCAAAGACACAAGTTTGAACATGTGGCACTACCAGGGTTGTTACAACCACTTCCAATACCAAGCAATTGCTGGGTAGATGTAACCATGGGTTTCATTGAAGGGCTGCCTAAGTCTAATGGACAAAAGGCAATTATGGTGATCGTGGACCGCTTGAGTAAGTATGCCCACTTCATATCTCTTTTGCATCCTTACTCAGCTCTACAGGTGGCAAGGTTATACCTGGATCATGTATACAAGCTACATGGAATGCCTGAGAGCATCACTAGTGATGGAGACCCGGTGTTTGTTAGCCAATTTTGGAAGGAGTTCTTCAAATTACAAAGAGTAGAGCTTAGATTGTCTACTGCATATCATCCACAAATGGATGGCCAGACAGAAAGGGTCAATAGATGTTTGGAGACCTATCTGAGGTGTATGACAAGTGATCATCCTAAGAAATGGGGGCAGTATTTATCTCTAGCTGAATACTGGTACAATACCAACTATCATGCTAGTGCTAAGAAGATCCCTTTCGAAATCTTATACGGTTACACACTTCCACTACACCTTCCCTACATTCCTAAGGATTCCAGGAATGCTACTGTTGATACTATGCTAGCAAATAGGGAAGATACACTACGTACCCTGAAGTTCCACTTAATAAGAGCTCAAAACCGGATGAAACAACAAGCTGACAAAAGGAGGTTAGATCGGGAGTTCAACATAGGGGATCAAGTGTTGTTGAAGTTACAACCCTATAAACAGTTAAGTGTGCGGAAATTAAACAACCAGAAGCTATCCCCTAAGTATTACGGACCCTACAAAATAATAGATAGAGTGGGAAAGGTGGCTTACCGTTTAGATCTACCACGCGAAGTAAACATTCATCCCACCTTCCACATTTCCCAGCTCAAGCCCTACCATGGTCAGGAAAGGAACTGCCTGCCTTCACTACCTGTAACAGAAGAGGAAAACAAGTTAGAACCTCTTAAGATCTTGGAGAGGAAGATGATCAAAAGAGGGAATCGAGCAAACACCATGGGGCTCATACTGTGGAAAGATCGACCACTCACAAACGCAACTTGGGAGTTCCTAACAAATCTAAGGCCTAGGTTTCCCCATGTACCCTTGTGGACAAGGGAAATCTCAGACGCGGGGGTTGTAACAGGGGAGGAAGAGCTAGGGTTTCTGGAAGGGAAAGTTCGAGAGAGTGTAACGGGGAAAGAAGAGTTAGGGTTTCTGAAAGGGAAAGTTCGCGAGAGAGAGAGAGGGTCTAAACTGAACTGATTGGGCAGAAGAGAAGTGGCGTGTGGTAGTGAGTGAGACAGTGGAGGCAGGGTATCGTTTCAGGCTAAGGGAATGTGTGAGTGTGTGGGGAGGAGTAGTAGCTATGGTGAAGACGCGGCAGCAAAGTGGGCTTTGGGTTGGGCCAATCAACGCTTAAGTATGGGTACGGGTTGAAGAATCTGGCCGGCGACATGGGTTGGATAATCCACGTGAAATTGTATTAAGCCCACTACCAAATGATTCCATCCTCTGTAACCTACACATAGGCTGTTAGTATTGTAACCAACTATAAATATAAGACACAAGCAGAGGAAATATATGATGAAAAAAATCAGTTTCATGAATTGATTGCAGTATCACTTTATATCCGAATTGTTATTGCAAATCATTGTTACAACTTGTCTTTTCTTTTCCAACAACACATGTATATATGTACAATACATATATATTTAATAATAGCTTAAAAAATATAATATAAATATAATATAAAATATATGTACATATCAAAAAATAAAATAAAATACATATATATAGATATATTAATTATTGACCATATGAATATATATGTATAATTATATACATATAAATTTAGTATTATAGAATTTATTAGCTCTAAATTATTTATAATTATTTAAAAAAATGATACAAAATTAGAAAACAAACTCACCCAATTTATTTCTTTATTTATTTTCTTGTCTTCTTTTCTTAACCAAAACCTCTTTAGCTACTTTTATTTGTATATGGATATATATTTTTCCTAAATCGATAAATTTAGGTATAAAGCACAAATAAAGTGTATATAAGGATTTGGGGTTAACATACAAGTATAATTTGATATAATGTATTTAATTATTTAGAATTTCACTTGGTATAATATAATAATAATATAATAATAATAATATAATAATAATAATAATAATAATAATAATAATAATAATAATAATAATAATAATAATAATAATAATAATAATAATAATAATAATAATAATAATAATAATAATAATAATAATAATAATAATAATAATAATAATAATAATAATAATAATAATAATAATAATAATAATAATAATAATAATAATAATAATAATAATAGAAGAGTTATTTGATTAAGACAATAAAATCATGAATGGGAGTGTGGATTGTAACGATATAGATTTACATTGTAATTGATAATTATGTGGTGTATATTGGTAGTCTAATTTTTACAAATTTTAGGATTTTTATAATTGAGAATATTGCAAGAGGGCACATTGGGTTGCCCTGTTGGTTCTTGAAGGGAGATGATTGAACGTTTGAGTAACAAAATGACTTAGTTGTTGCCAAGGAAAAAGAATTGTAGATCAATCTTGAATGGTTGACTTGACGGTTGATGGAATTGGGTCGTGCTATATCATTATTAATCTAGCCTCGAATGTCAATTCATTTTAAATTTTATTTCTTTATGAATTGTTGTTTCATTTGCTTGATTCTATCTATTTGGCCTAACTTACCTTACTTATCCATGATGTGTAATTCTTCATTCTTCTTGTAGTAGTGAATGTAAATATAAAGTATGAATTATTTTTGCTTATAGGGTTAGCTTGGTTTCTTTTTTCTTGCCTTTGGAATCATGTTTCTTAAATGCTTTAATAATTTATTGTCTTGAATATAGATTGGCTAGTAACTATATATTATTTGATCACCTAGAACCAATTAATTAAAGAATTGGACTTAACTAAATTGGACATACAGTACACGATACATTGCATGAAGTCGAAAGTCATCACTACTATAGGGCACATCGGAAGTAATTGAAGGACTACTATTCTGCCAAGTGTGAACTAAGTAATTAAGGGATTATTGTGCCTTGATAGTTTCGAGTCTGGTCTGTTCTTAAGGGTGTTTATTGCTCGATGCATGAGTAACACTTAAGCTTATGACATTGAAATTAAGACATAATTTCTAATAAAGAGATAAGAGTAATTAATTAAGTGTGTGACCTGAGCATTGATGGTATGATCCAAATCCCTAACCTAAGGTCAAATGGGCCATAAACCCTATACTTCACACTAGTTACAGAAAGACCGCTTGCGATGTTGCATTCATATGGTTGCCTATGCATAACATATGATTTGAAAACTTGTTTGAAATTGCTTGTGTGTGTGTAGTATTGAGAGTATTACACTCTCATCTCACTGACCCATAGTGTACTCACCCATCCATAAATTGTCTTGTAGGAAACAACACAAAAGCTTGGGATATGATAAGATATGATATGATGAGAGCTTTGGGAATCAAGAACGATAGAGTAAGATTTGTGATTGATAGATTATTTAGATGTAATATTATTCTTAGAAACTTGATGTGGAAATTGCAATTATGAAACTTAGAATTACTTTTCCATTTTACTATTTTTGTAGGAGATTCCAATTCTCTGTGATCTTAGTCGACCATAAAACATGGAATCCATAGTTATATTTTCATTATATGATGTTATATAATATGATTAATTGTAATTGATTAATTAATTATTTAGCGCCTTGCAACCTCTAACTCACAAGCGATTATCCTATAACGGATGCACATGCGACATGATAACTTTTAGTAGAAACTTCGAGGCACCTTTTGGGGCATGACAAGAATGGTATCAAAGTTTTAGGTTGTTAAAGATAGGACCAACCTAACAAACAGTGAAATGGGATAGAACCTCGGTAGATTTTTAGAAATAAAATAATAAAAAACTTAGGTGATAGTCTATACATGTAAATATACATATTTATCATTATAAGATTCCCTTATAGCCATAAGCTACTCAAAGCATGCTAACTCTTAGAACCTTATATCCTCATTCGAAACTACGAATGGAGATTTCAAAAATAAATAAATAAAAAGTTAAAGGATACTACAAAATATGAAGATTAATAATTCACAACCAATAAGTTTCGAAGACGACACTACCTTTGGGAATGTCCACACTTAAAAGGTAAATGTTACTATTGTGGGCCCATAACCTATAGGTCCCAAGATCGAATTTATATGACATGGGAAGGAAGCATGATTATTAAACTTGGAAGTATAACCTACTCTCCTAGAAAAAGAAAAATACAAGAGATACAACTTAGCGACCCAAAGTTAACAAATATTCGAAATAAGGTGGAACCCCACAATTTTCAACAGGTATTTTAAGGAGTTGTGGGATATTCATAACTCTATCTTATTATTATTAGAATTTTGATCTCAAACACTTTTACTGGTAATACTATGATGAATTATGTCAACATATGAAATGATAGTGTCAAAATAATATTATAACTCCAACTAAGAGGAATAATAAATAGACATATAATTCAACAACTAAACATATTGAAACCCCTAAAAATAAATAAATTATAAAAATGGAGTGTTAGGATGCTTGTAATTATGCTACAATAATAATAATAATAATATTGATAACCATAATAATAATAATTAATGTTAAACTTGTAAAATTAATGGTAAAGCAATTATAACAACATTTTGCGTAATATAATTAATTATCCATCTAAAACTTGTTCATCATAGTTCAATAGTATACCAATGTACATAATTTGATAGCATCACAATTAAAAAGAAAAATAATTTAAATATAATTATTGAATAAACACTTAGGTATATTAATTGTTTAGGTATCCTCAAAAAAGTTTTAAATATAAATTTAAATATAAAACCCTAACTCAAAAACTTGCCAACACATTTCCTCGAAAGTATAAGGTATGTATAAAATAATTATACCCCATAAAAAAAAAAAAAAAATCCAAATAGGACCCCATATTATCTTTAGAGATAGTATCTTATATAGTATAGATACATAGATTTATAATATAAACTCAATATCCTAATAACAAATATAATGAGAATAATAGCATTTATACTTGAAGATTCAAAACCACCTTAATAATATTTGATAAAGTATAAATGTAAATCACAAAATTTCCAATGTTCCTCCTACGAATAATAACTAAATATAAGAAATTCTCAATACAAAGGAATAATAAATCAAAAAATGTAGTCATGATTCTTCATAAATCCATTGTAGATAATCACAAAAATCACAAGCCAAAAATGTGAAACTATAATATAACCTACCAACTAAAATAACACCATTCAAAGATACAATAACTTTTATTAGTAAAATATAAGCTAAGTAAGTAACAATTGATTTCATATATGTTGTCCTAACATAATATTATATATATAATCTAACCATACATGTAAATAACTCATGTCTATTCCATTTTAGGCTTTCCATAGAATGTCTTCCATTTCAATTCAATCTTAATGTAAGACAACAAAAGTTGAACAAAATAATCTCATAAAGTGCATTCTTTAAAATAACTTGATTGATATAACTTGTTATTCATCTAGAACTCAAACTTCAAATTCTAAGACATGACAAAGTGTTTACAATTAGTTAGGAGACCTTCATGACAACAATAACATGCCATAGTACATCCAAAAAGGGCATAAACTAATTATGAACACCAAGTAAATAGCATACATATTATACATTTAACACAATTATTCATTTAGTGCATGAAAGAATTTACCTTATAACATGTAACAAGTAGTAGACAAATCAAATGCAATATCCTAAAACTACCTTGAAGTGGACATGAGCAATTGATTAGAAAACGTTACATACGACTTAACTTTGATATAATAGAAACTAATAATAATAATAATATAGATCTTATGTATGTAATGTAATAACAATAATAAGAAGAAGAGTAATGCAATTTTTTACACATGTAACATAATAATGATGATAATAATAATAATAACTATGACAAAAAAAAAAAAATTCTTTAGCTTTACAATGACAAGATATGAATAGCTTTTCACTAGTAAATGGAATTTTCAAAAATTATCAAAGGGTTCACTCACACCTACACTCCTTTGAACAATATTGAACTCATCGATTTTTTTTAATAATAACTTATAAGATGTTAATATACGTATAAGATATGACATACCTCACTTTCACATTTAAGCTAAACCTCTTTATTAGTAACCATATACAATAATAATTATAAATAGTAAATATCAATCACTCTAGCAATAGATTGGTAAACTTTTATTGCCACCAATCTAAGAAATATAACAAATAAGGTATAACTAATGAAAAAAAGAAGAAGAAAGTACAAGCTATGCGAATATAAGATAATGTAAGAAACATAATGTATCCAAGAGGTTTTATATATATGCCGATACAATTCTTATATAATTTACTTTATTAGTAACCATATACAATAATAATTATAAATAGTAAATATCAATCACTCTAGCAATAGATTGGTAAACTTTTATTGCCACCAATCTAAGAAATATAACAAATAAGGTATAACTAATGAAAAAAAGAAGAAGAAAGTACAAGCTATGCGAATATAAGATAATGTAAGAAACATAATGTATCCAAGAGGTTTTATATATATGCCGATACAATTCTTATATAATTTATATACTTATTAATAGAGTATCATCATAGAATTTTATACACACTTAATAATGTACATTGCATATACATATATAAATAATCTTGCAATATCGTATAATCCAAAATAAGTATATACACATATGTATGTGTATTGTACATAACAACATATAATACGTATATGCTAGCATATGTGGTAATAGATTTCATTTGTCGTCTGATTAATAAGTGCTCTCATAACCTTTCAAAATTATACTACATGATTTATAATAACTACAATAAAAATGCAAAAGCTTATTTTGAAAATAAAGGTATATGTACATGTTAAAAGAAAAAGACTATTTCTAAAAAGGGTAATGCTATACAACCTATGACTACACTATAATCAAAACTAAACTTATTTTTCATAGGCTTCCATAATTATATTGCTAACTATGCATATAAATATAATTACTTATGATTAGGAGTAATACATTTGCCAAACAAATACATGTCATATAAACATATATGTATAAATACATACATATAAATATATATGTCAAATATATATATATATATATATATATATATATAATCTACAATCAAACGATGGGAGAATGATAAAATTTTAACCCATAAGAGTAAGGGATGAATCATTTACCCTTACTAAAACTAGTAAATCTAAATAGTTAAATCTAAAGTAAGTTTAATAATACTTAGCAAGGTTTTATTTTAGAAATATAGAACTTGTGATTTTCAAAAATAAAATGAATTCGCTAAAAGGGATTTAAGAGTCAATAAAACATTTAGACATAGATAAAAGGATTAACTCCGTCACTTTTAAATAATATTTCTAACATCTAAATTTTCATATTTAAAACCTTATAATTTATTAAAAACTCGAGAAATGTCTTCACTAAAATATATATACCAAAAGAATCGAATTCTTATAGAAATGAGCCTACTTAGAAGAATTGAATGTTCATAACAAAAAAGAAAAAGAAAAAGAATAAATAAGTGAAAGTAATAAATAAAGGAATTAGATCCTTAAGCATATAAATATATACTACTTATTACTATAACAATACTATTTGAGAAATAAAACTAACTTATTCAAATATATAAACTCCAAAATTTAGCAACCTTATTTACATATATGAGTTTGTATACAAAACGATGACCTTAGTTCTAAAGCATGAAAAAAAAAACATCCAATGGAGAGTATGAAACAAAAGAAAGGACAATTGAGGTAAAGTTTTGGGGACGAAACTTCTTGAAGGGGAGAAGAATGGAATGCCCTAAAAATTTTGAAAAAACTATACTAAAAGTAAAGAAAATAAGCAGAACAATAAGTATTTTTAGGCTAGGGTAGTAAGTATAACATTTTTGTGTTATAAAAATTTTGAGAAAAGTAATAATGGAAAATTTAATCACTATAATATATTAATACTATTTTAATAAGTTACGTATAACGGAAATCTTATAACACATAATAATGGAATTTTAAATGAAAAAATAAGAAAGAAACGAGATATATTAGATGAATATAACAAATAAGAAGTAAAAGTTAAAATTTTATATTTATGATAGTTAAATAGAATTTTTAAATATATATTTATACTTAAAATATTTTATTTAATATACACATAAATTTTTATATAAAAATATTATAATTAAATATTAATACACATACTAAGAAAACCTATAATTTAATAATTATCCTTAACCTCATCTTTTTTTTTTCCCTATAAATTCCCTTATCTTCTCTCTCTCTCTCTTCATTTTCTTTACTTTCTTCTCTCCTCATACCTCTTTCCCTCCTCTTTTTTCTTTCTTTCTTCTTCCTTTCTCTTCTTCTTTTTCCTTCCTTGATCGTGAAACCAAAACTTTCCTAAAACTTTAAAAATTCGTATTTTCTTTATATTAACTTCAAATAAAAAAAACCATAAGTACCATTACGATCCTTGGAAGGAGTACTTCACAACAAGAACACACTTGTAAGGTAAATTTCGAATTCCAAATGTGAGCTAAAATTCCATACAAATTTTAAGTTTATATATTTATATTTCTTTTTTATTTTAAGTTTAGTAAGTTTTCCTAGTAGAATTAGCTTTAAATTTTTTTGTCCATTTATTATTAGGTGAAAAATATGAATTCACACAAGTTCTTGAGAGTTATTTAGAGTTTAAAACTGAAAAATCCAGGTAAATAGAAAACCCTATGATATACTACAATGTTTATATATTGCTTATAATATAGTGTATATATGTGAAATTTGTTGTGTTATTGTGATAATGTAATAATTTTTTTTTTCTTTTCTTTCTCTAGTTCCTTTTTCTCTAGTGATTTCTTTTCTTTTCTTCTTTTCTTCCTTCTTGTCCCTATCTTCTACGTATGCCTGTCTTTTCTTTTCTTTTTCTTTTTCTTTTCATTTCCTTTTTTTTCTTGTCTTTTCTTTTCCAACAATGCATGTATAAATGTACAATATATATATATATAAATATTTTTAATAATAGCTTAGGAAAAGAAAATATAAGTATAATTTAAAATATATGGACGTACCAAAAAATAAAATAAAATACAATACATATATATAGATATATTAATTATTAACCGTATGAATATATATGTATAATTATATACATATACATTTAATATTATACAATTTATTAGTTCTAAATTATTTATAACTATGAAAAAAAAATGATATGAAAATTAGAAGATAAGCTCACCTAATTTATTTCTTTATTTATTTTATTGTCTTCTTTTATTAACCAAAACCTCTTTACCTACTTTTATTTGTATATGGATATATATTTTTCCTAAATTAATAAGTTTAGGTATAAAGCACAAATATAGTGTATATAAGCATTTAGAGTTAACATGCGAGTATGATTTGATATAATGTATTTAATTATTTACGATTTCATTTGGTATAATATAATAATAATAATAATAATAATAATAATAATAATAATAATAATAATAATAATAATAATAATAATAATAATAATAATGATGATGATGATGATGATGATGATGATAATAATGATGATAATAATGATGATAATAATGATGATAATAATAGTGATAATAATAGTGATAATAATAGTGATAATAATAGTGATAATAATAATAATAATAATAATAATAATAATAATAATAATAATAATAGTAATAGTAATAGTAAAGTAATAGTAATAGTAATAATAGTAGTAGTAATAGTAGTAGTAATAGTAGTAGTAATAATAGTAGTAATAGTAGTAGTAATAGTAGTAGTAGTAATAGTAGTAGTAATAGTAGTAGTAGTAATAGTAGTAGTAGTAATAGTAGTAATAATAGTAGTAATAATAGTAGTAATAATAATAGTAATAATAATAATAATAATAATAATAATAATAGAAGAGTTATTTGATTAAGACAATGAAGTCATGAATGGGAGTGTAGATTGTAACTATGTATATTTAACAATTGTGATTGATAATTATGTGGTGTATATTGGTAGTCTAATTTTTACAAATTTTAGGATTTTGATAATTGAGAATATTGCAAAAGGGCACATTGGGTTGCCCTGTTGATTCTTGAATGGAGATGATTGAACGTTTGAGTAACAGAATGACTCGATTATTGTTGAGGAATAAGAATTGTAGATCAATCCTAGATGATTGATTTGACGGTTGATGGAATTGGGTCATGTTATATCAGTATTGATCTAGCCTCAAATGTTGATTCATTTCAAAATTTATTTATTTATGGATTGTTGTTTCATTCACTTGATTTTATCTATTTGACCTAACTTACCTTACTTATCCATGATGTGTAATGCTTCATTCTTCTTGTAGTAGTGAATGTAAATATAAAGTATGAATTATTTTTGCTTGTAGGGTTGGCTTGGTTTCTTTTTGCTTGCCTTTGGAATTGTGTTTCTTAAATGCTTTAATAGTTTATTATCTTGAATATGGATTAGCTAGTAACTATATATTGTTTGGTCATCCCAAACCAATTAATTAAAGGATTAGACTTAACTAAACTAGACATTCATTACATGATACATTGCATGAAGTCAAAGGCCATCATTGCTAGAAGGCTCATCGGAAGTAATCAAAGGATTAATGTTCCGCCAAGTGCGAACTAAGTGATTAGGGGATTATCATGCCTTAACGGTTCCAAGTTCGATGTGTTCTTAAAGGTGTTTATTGCCCAGTGTGTGAGTAACACTTGAGCTTATGACATTGAAATTAAGACATAATTTCTAATAAAGAGATAAAAGTAATTAATTGAGTGTGAGACTTAGGCACTGATAGTATGATCCGAATCCCTAACCCAAGGTTAAGGGAAGCGTAAACCTTAGACTTTGCACTAATTACCGAAAGACCGCGTGTGATGTTACATTAATATGATTGCATATGCATAGCATATGATTCAAAAACTTGTTTGAAATTGCTTGTATGAGTGTAGTATTGAGAGTATTACACTCTCATCTCACTGAGCCATAGTATGCTTACCCCTCCATAGATTGTCTTACAGGAAACAACACAAAAGCTTAGGATGGAATAAGATATGATATAACGAGAGCTTTGGGAATCAAGAACAATAGAGTAACATTTGTGATTGATAGATTATTTAGATGTAATATTATTCTTAGGAACTTGATGTGAAAATTGCAATTATGAAACTGAGAATTATTTTTTCATTTTACTGTTTTGGTAGGGAATTCCGATTCTTTACAATTTTGATCAACCATAAAGCACGGGAATTTATAGTTATATTTTCATTATATGATGCTATGTAATATAATTAGTTATAATTGATTAATTAATTATTTAGAGTGTTATAACCTCTAACTCACAAGGCAATTATCATGTATACATGACGTGAAAACGGACGATTAATTAATTATTTGCTTGGTCGTTTCCTCTTATCCTACGCTATCCTACTTACGTTTTGTGCTTGCCATACCCGCTGGACTAAACAATTTGAATTCCAACACAGAAGAACTAAAAATCAAACTTTGATTAGGTCTCTTTCTTTACTAATGTTCTTAGAGCTTATTTTATTATTATATCCTTAAAAAAAAAAAAAAAAAAACAATGCGATCATGTTAGGAGTCCAAATACTTTTTTTTCGTTTTTTTTTTAATTCAACAGTCTAAGCACAGGCTGCGAAAATTACGTATCTGTACATTTGCCGTTGCCCATCTCCAGCCGCCACCGTGTTTGATTTGTCCGTGATTTGATTAGGTCCAAAACGCCAGCGTGCATTAATACCTTAATCTCATACATTTGCCGTTGCCCATCTCCACATTATCCTATATATTGCCTACTCAGCACATAAAATCCTCGTACCCATTTCCATTAAAGCATAAAAATCCAACCCAAGACTGCATTGGCTAAGAAAAGTCGATATCTTACAAGAAAAAAAAAACACAACCTCAAAATGGAAGTCCAGAGAGTCCAATCCTTGGCTTCGAGTGTCCTCGATGACTTGCCTACGCGTTTCATCCGGTTAGAGCACGATCAGCCCGGAAACAGCAAGGCTATTGAAGGGATTAAAGTGCCTGTGATATCTCTCGCCCGACCGCATGATGCTCTTGTAGATGAAATCAAGAGGGCATGTAGTGAATGGGGAGTCTTCCTCTTGAGCGATCATGGAGTAAAGCCAGAGTTGATCAAAAGGTTGCAGGAAGTAGGGAAGGAGTTTTTCGAGCTGCCTCAAGCAGAGAAGGAGAAATACGCGAATAATCACGCGAATTGGGAATTTGAAGGATATGGGACAAAGGTTGCTAGGAATCATGAGCAGAAAGTTGACTGGACGGATTATTACTTTCATGTGATGCATCCTCCTAGCAAGGTTAAGCGTGAAAAATGGCCTCAACAACCTGCTTCCTATAGGTATGTGCTGCATCTTCCTATAGTACTTTTACACGACAAAGCAACCTCATCATTGCAAGGATTTTGCCATTTTATTGGAACTTGGTGGTGGAAATGATAAGAATGTTTCCTCAATTCGATGAAGTTAAATAATGCATGTTTCCTCAATTCGATGAAGTTAAATAATGCGAGCTCACGTTCTGGACTTTTCAAACTTTAAACGTAGTAGATTTGTAGCATCATGTCATGTTTTGTAGGGAACAATTGGACTTGTTTAAGTGCAGTTTTGAATCTGACTAAATTTTATTGAAAATTCGCGTGCCAAGTGGTTAAGTAAAGAACAAACTACAGCCCTCTGGAGAAACTGAAACTAAAGCATAGTAAAGTATGTCAACAGGACAATACGAAAGTTTACTGGCATAATAAGATAGATAAGATGACACCATTTGACTGACCTCCAGGGTTTCAAGTATCATCTTTAACATTTCTTTATAGGCAGTTTTTGTTTGTTTCAGTTCTTTTCATTACTGCAGAGTCTAACTCAAAGCCCTCCTTGATTATCCAAACCAGGGAAATCACTGAAGAATACAATAAGCAAATGCTTAGATTAACAGAGCTATTGTTGCAACTGCTTTCCGAAGGGCTAGGTTTCGAGGAGAATGTTCTATTTTCTCGTTTTGGAGGTGATCAGATAGAGCTACAGATGAGAATAAACATGTACCCACCATGTCCGAATCCTCAGCTGGCTCTAGGAGTTGAACCTCACACCGACATGTCCGGCCTCACCATTTTAGTTCCTAATGATGTTCCTGGTCTTCAAATCCACAAAGATGGCAACTGGGTTGCAGTTGAATACATTCCAAATGCAATTTTTATCAATGCTGGTGATCAACTTGAGGTAAAAGCTTGTGTGTACATTTTATCTACCTCTTTGACCACCGGGGAAAAAATTCACATCATCCTTTTAAGCCTTTTCATCTCGTACGAAACAAACTTAATATCGAACCAACGAGGATTTTTTTAGAACACCTCATTCATTTGATAAGTGCAACTGACATCGATCTCTTTTGTTGCAGGTGCTAAGCAACGGGAACTACAAGAGTGTAATTCATAGGAGCTTGGTAAATAAGGAGAAGACGCGCATGTCATGGGCAGTGTTCTCTGTACCACCAGAGGAGGCAGTAATAGGCCCACTGCCGGAGATTGTGAATGATCAGAACCCTGCGAAATACGCGACGAGAACATTTGCCGAGTTTCGACGCCGTAAATTTAATAAGCTTCCACTAGAATAGAGAGCTATTTGATTTTGATATTCATCTTTATAATCGAGTGAAAGATATAGAATAATCTTGAACATTGTAAAAGAAGTGACTCTATATTTATCTTACTGCTCTAGATATGTCTGAGACTTGTTATGTTAGAAGTAAACGCAGGGGAGCAGCACCCCATTTTTGAGTTTATTAACCAAACCATGAATTCTGGGCATCAGCTCCCATTTTCTATAATCAATGAACAGTTAGGATGATGATCAGGAAATTTCAGTTTGGACATTTTATTCCATCCAAGCATGCAGAATAACGATAATTGCACTTACTTAAACATATAATAAGAAATCAATAAGGCCGCATACATCAATCTCTTATCGAAGGAAAATTTACGTTCCATTGATACTAAAATTGGACATATTGAAAGCTCTAATTGACACAATTTACACATCAATGCTTTTCTCGTTCTACTGTCTATAAAGAACTAATTTTTTACTTCCCTTAGACCTTTATAAGTCACCTCCATCGCTTTTCACGACCTTTCAGTACATGCACAACGAAGGATGCTCTCTAAGATTCAGCAAAACAGTGTCAAAAGACCTCGGTTTTGATTATGCTTATACTCTGTAGAAGTGTCATGAAGAAAGAAGAAAGTGTTTTCTTTAATTGCTCACACAAAATTTGCACATATGAGGACCTATTTATAGGCACCTCTAACATAATTAGTAGTAGTAGATGGTAACAACCTACCATACTTCTAAAAAAACCCCAATTGATACATCTAGAACATACTAGTACATCTAGGAATTTCTAATATTCTAACACTACTCTTTGAGAATTTTCTTAGAGACTCCAAGCCTTGATCTTAGCTCTTTGAACTTAACCTTGAAAAGTGCCTTAGTGAGTGTCAGCAATCTAATCTTCTAAGCAACAATGCACCAACTTGACTTCACAATTCTAATAAGCTTTTTTTATTGCATGAAACTTCACACCGATGTGTTATGTTATACAGGATTCTTTGCAATAGCAATAGTTGACTTGTTATCCACCCATATTAAAGTAGCATCTTCTAGGCTTTGTCCAAAATCTATCAATAGTTTTCTTAACCAAATAGCTTTGTTTGTTGCTACTGCTATAGAGATATACTCAATTTCTACTGAAGATTGGGCTACCACCCCTTGTTTCCTTGAATTCAATGAAAAGACTGCACTTCTAAATGAGAAAGAATAACCAAATGTGCTTTTAGAATCATCTATACTTCCAGCCCAATTACTATATGCCTTTAGAATCATCTTCTAATTCATTTTTCTCATAATCCCATACCGTTACTTCATCAAATTTGATGTCCCTACTAATCATCATTTTTTTTTCTTTAAATTAAAAACTAGATGGCTCTTAGTGGTAGAGCTATAGCCCAAAAATATTCCCATTTCAACTTTGTAATCTAACTTGTCTCTTTTCACATATGACACATGAGTGTAGCATAAACTCCCAAATACTTTGAGGTACTCCATAGTTGGCTTAACTCTATATCAAGCTTTAAATGGGGTCTTATCTTTCATAGCCTTAGTCAAAAGTATGTTCAACAAATATATAGTCATCTTAATAGCTTCTACCCAAAAATGTTTGGGTACCTTCTTTTTAAATAGTAGACACCTTGCCATATCCATAACAACTCTCTTCTTCCTCTCACTCACTCCATTTTTTTGAGGGGGGGTAAGTGATGGTGAATCGATGCTCAATTCTAGCTTTAATACAAATCCTATTAAACTTTTTTGATGTATATCCGATCCCATTATTTAATCTTATTATCTTGATTTTGCAATTTGCTTGATTTTTTACTAAGGCCTTGAAATTTTGAAACACACCAACTACTTATGACTTATAATCATCTATAGACAAGATGAAATTCCTACTACCATTCAATGAGGGTGTCTTCATTGTTTCACATACATTAGTATGAATTAGTTGCAACTTTTCAAAAGCTCTCCAAGCCTTGTTAATGGGAAATGGCAATCTACTCTGCTTCCCAAATTGACAGACTTGATACACATTCATTTCATCACAAATCATAAGTAAGCCTTGAATTAAATCTTTATGATGCAAGTGTTTAAGTGCATGGTAATGAAAATTGCCAAACCTCTTATGCCACAACATAAACTCATTAATAACAGTGGTATAGGTATGCAAATCAGCTTCTCACCATTTAATTATAAAACGTTTGTCTTTCATTTTTACAATCATCAAGTCACAACCAACATTATCAACAATAATCCATGAATTATTTTGAAAATGAAACAAATATTTCTTCTCTAGCATTTGCCCCCACATTTTAAACTCTAACCAATTTTAAGCATAGACAAGACATTTGTAATATATTTAACACCTGCTAGAGTCTCAACAACAACAACTCCCTTACCTTTGACATCAACTAAATTTCCATTCTCGATGTTCACTTTTGATTTGTATTACTAATTCAATTTCCTAAAACTATTTAGAGTGGGAGTTATTTGGTTTTTACAATCATTATTAATGAGCTAAGTCTCTATACAACTACATGTTACATGACTTGTAACAACAAACAACTACTCTTGCTACTGTTGATTTTCAACCATTTGTGCTTGTTGACTTTGTTGAACTTAATGATCATTTTTGTTCTTGCATACCTTTTAACATAACCAAATTGCTTGCATGAGCTACATTGCATGCTTGGCCTAAACTAGTAATAATTTTCTAGATGATTCTTCTTCTTGCAATGGGGATATGGAGGATATCTTCTTTTTTGCCTCTTTTACTTCCTTGGCTCTTATACTTCTCCTTATCTTTGTTTCTACTAATTGCTTCTTTTCTCAGCCTTGAGAAACTTTTCTTTTTTGCATTGCAAGAAAAACCCCTTCAATATCTTCATGTCTCATTACTCTCCTTTGTTCTTAAGCTTGAAAAGCATGAACAAGCTTAGCTAAGGAAAATTTAGTCAAATATTTTGAGTCTTCAAGAGAAAAAAATCTTGGACTAAAAATTTTCAAATGGGCTCACTAG
Organism: Laguncularia racemosa; assembly: GCA_037954665.1. Lineage (NCBI taxonomy): Eukaryota > Viridiplantae > Streptophyta > Magnoliopsida > Myrtales > Combretaceae > Laguncularia > Laguncularia racemosa. The sequence goes on from JBBMOL010000040.1 coordinate 3,220,447, forward strand.
AACCTTTTCTATAACCCATTGGTCTATTAAATCCTCACTAAGAAGCCGAATTTTGTTAACAACTTCCATAAGTCTGTTTACATTTTTTTTTTTTTTGATAGATTCATCATCCTTCAAATTTCAAATTCCCTTTTCAAGTTTAAAAGTTGCATTTACCTATTTTTGTCACTCCCCATTTACATCTCCTTGAGCTTGTTCCAAGTTTCTTTTGGTGTTTCACAAGTCATAATCCCTATGAAAAATGATTTGGAAATAGTAGCATAAATGTAGGATCGAGCTCTTGGAGCTTTTGCTTTTTCTTCTTCATGGCCTCCAATTTGATTAAAGGTTGGATTGCTTCCTAAAGGTTGTATTTGCCTTTCATATTCCATCTCAAGCTTCTACATTATTACCTACAAAACAACCTATTAAGAGTTGAGCACACATTGTGGCTCAATGAGATAAAAGTATAATATTCTCATTATTACATAAGCATAAGCAATTATAAGCAAGTTATCAATTATGTGTTATGCATGAGCAATCATATATAATGCAAACATTGTACACAATTTTTCGGTAACAAGTGTGAAGTTTATGGTTTACTCTCCTCCTAACCTTGGGTTAAGGATTCACAAACTACCATTAGTGACACAGTACATCTAAACTTATGCTTTATACTCATATTCTTGTCTTAAGTGCATTCCTTAAGCACATAAACCCAAAATGCCAAGCGAGATCTTTAAATAGGCTCCATCAAACAAGCAACAATCGATGTATCACTTAGTTCATAGATGGTGGAGCTTGAGTCCTTAAATGATTATTTCTTATGAGTCATGTAGCAGTAAGGATCTTTAAATCAATTCAATATTTCGTATAATACATATTTAATTTTAAATTAACTAATCTATTATTTAATTTATTTAAGGATGACAAAACAAGATATATCAACAGATATTCCATTCACAGTATAGTAATGTACACAACAAAGTCACGTTCATCCATTAATTAGATCACTCAAACCAATATTATCAAGTCTCAGAGCATAATAGCATCCAGCTCATTTCCAACCTAGCTACTTTATAAGTGAATTACAATAGTCCTTTAATTTCATAGCGAAGTAAACTATCAGGTTTAGTGAAGTATGGAATGATGGATCGGAATGCACAGATGGCCGAAAAAGGAAAGGAGGTTCAGCTTGCATCCATGTTGGCTGGTCGATGTAATAAAAAGGATGCGATTACTTTGGTTGCTAGTCAGTAATGCATCGGGGCTCATCATTACCGACCGGTCGGTAAAGTTTATATCAGCCAGTTGGTAGGGGTTTCTTCCTCACCGTTTGGTCTCCTAAATCCCTACTATTTAGATGCTAATCATCTTCAACCTTCTATAACTTATTTACCCTTACGCATACTTACATAAATACACCAAAAATCTATTCCTAAGCAAAACTAACAACCAGAGTATCCAACCAACATTATACCATACTATTTTTCATCATATAAACCCAAGCTTACATTTCCTACCCACATCGATCTGCTAACTTCAAACTCAAAATAGTCCTTGAAATGTTGTAGAAGATCAAATTCTTTACCTAGAAATCAAATAATAACAAGGTGACAACTATATGTGGTAGTTAAATTCATTGAAACTTGAATAGATTTGAGTTTATGATTCATTCTTTGCTGAATCCTTCTAAACTAAATGTTTTTTATTCACTTCGATTTGACTTAAAACTCAACCTTAACTTTTACATGTCAAACTTGGTAATATTGTGAAGTAGTCTTTATAAGGATCACAATGCCACTTGTGATTTTTTATTCAAAAGTGATATAAAGAAATTATGAGCGATTAAAGTTTGAAGACATTTATAGCTTTATGAACAAGCTTTTAGACAAAAGAGAGAGTAAAATTTTTTTAAACTAATATATTGAAAAGCAAAGAGAGAGAGAGAGAGTAATTTATAGTACATATTCTAAAGTAATTTCCTTGACTATGAAGGCAAATGGGGGTTTGGATATTATCTATTTATCGGGTTTAATTAATATGCATACTAATATGTCTTATTTAATTGCTAAAACTATAGTATTTTAAAACAAAAATTTACACATAGCCTAAATAAAATATTCTTAATATAAATATACCTTTAAAATTTCTAATTGATAACCTTAAACTTATATTTTTATTTTCATTTATCTAGTAATTCCACCTAATTCTCTTATTTTAAATTTTATTAGTGTTCAATATAAAGCTTATTATATTTCAAGAGTTAAATTATCATTAATTACCATCGAATTTGCGGGATTTCATACAAATTGACTCTGAAAACATAATAGTTAATTAAACATTACCCAATGATTATAATTGCTTTTGCACCTATGCACCATCAGGTCAAGTTTGCAAACTAAACTTACAAAATCCTTCACCTCTAATGTTAACATCAATATCTGCTTTGGGGATGGATTGAGAATTTGGGATCCAAATAAAGCATGGGACCTCAATCAACCATCTCCTTTCTTCTTCATGGAGTAGCTCGTTGCAATCATGTCTCAGTTATTGAAGAGTCAAAGACACAGGGAATGACTTATCGACCAATTTGCTGACCATCAGCTCAAAGGAGATGCAATGACAAACATATCTCTTGCTCTTTCTTCATTTTTGTTCCCTAACGCTTGTAAATCATCATGTGCCCAGAAATCTCCACAATCCTCTCCCTTCTCAATCCCCATACTATTCTTTATTCGAGATACAATTCAACAACTCTTCCGCTGTCCCAGTTGTTGATTTCAAATCCATCCAGATCCACTGTGTCCATCTAGAAAAATACGCTTCGCCAATGTTGTCTTGTCAAATACTTTGTCCCACATTTTCGGGCAGCTTGAGGCTGGTGAAAGACATGCAATGTCGACTCTTAGTTCAATCAGTCAATGCCCCTCTGATCATGTAAATCTGATACCTGCTTCCGCTCCCCGATATCCAAATAGGTTGTAAATCAATACAAGATCTGTTATCAGATAGCATTTAATATTCGCTGAAGGCTTTCAAAGATTATGATGAGGGACATAATCTTGAAGGGAAGAGACCTGATCTGTAAAATGAGATTAACGAGAAGTGGATAAAATAAGAATTCAACGATCTTTTTCATAAAGTTAAAGATCCATTTGATGATGGGTTCATCTTATAGCATTTGAAATCCAGTCAGTAATACGTACTACATACCAAAATATAGCAGATCAATGCCTTCATCAAAGGACATAATTGTAAGTTACAATTAATCAAACGCTATTTTTCTTATCGTCAAGGGTTACTGCTTCTTAGTTCTTACTCGAAAAGCTAAACCTTCCTAACCTTTTTCCTTGCTGATTTCACTGAACTGTCAGTAACTTGTGTTTTTGCTATTTTTCAGCCCGAGTGTCATATTCCCTCTAACAGTCTCTTTGAAATTGTCTCCACAACAAATCAAAGCATTGTGATAGCAAAAGGCAAAAAAATAGCATTTATCTCAGCCACTCTGAAGGGTTCTGCTGTTCCATCTGCATTCCTAGGATAGGATTCAACCACCTCCAGAAGTTGTTGGCATTGCAACCTCTTATTAGAGGACTCTCTGGTATGGCTCATCCAAATAATGCCATAGCGATTCTTGCTTTTCTATAAATATATGTATATATATTAGGTATTTATTTTAATTATTTGCGTGAAGAGATAAATTAAAAAATGTTAAGTTAATCAAAGATAGGAATTTTGAGATCAGTAGAAAACCAAAGAGCAGATTGCTGTCCATCTTTGCAAATTTCTGTTTCGGCGTTTTTGGACAACCCTGTACTCATTAAATTGTCTGGTGTCACTGCTTTATTGTCCAAGCTTGTACTTGAGTATTTATGTAACCTCTTCTAGCGGTACTAGAGAAGGCATTTTGTTACCCCATTATTTAGTACTGCAAGTATTTCGCTGTTTCGGTTCTCTGTACAAAAGAAAGAATCTAATCAAATATATAATGCTATAAGGGATCCTTTCCCAACATTAAGCTAGTCTAGTAGCTAGAGCTTACAATGAAGTCACTTAATTGCAGCTTAATAATTAAAATGATGTGACATAACTGATTCATTTGATGCACTTTTTCATCCGGTTTGTTTGTTTACAACTTATCCCAACAAGATCAGACAAAGCGGAAGCCAGGATGAACTGGATCCACCTCAAATAATCAAACAAATGGTCCACCAGTTTCTATCATTTACAGAAATATTTTTTAAAAAATTAAATGAAAAAAAAAAATCTCTGGATGACTCATGGAAAAAACCATTGAACTTGTCTTGTAGTTTGGATATATCAATCATTTAATGCAAGCGTAATCCAGTATTTCATAGAATAACTAAATAACCAAATTACACTGAAAATATTTAAGGCAAGTGCAAAATCAAAGTAGCGGATCCTGAGTTTGAGCCCAAGCATACTCATTTCATCCCTATTTAGCTATGTGGTACACTTGATGGGCTTCAATGCAATTCTAAGCACACAAGTACGGGAGACCATCAACCAAAAAGTATAAAACTATACCAAATTTAATAAGCTGGTTATGTAACTAAACTTATCAAAATGAAAAACCTTTTGCAATTAAACAACAAAAGCTGACCCGTGAACAACAGATATGCTTTCTCACTTGAATCCCAAATGTCACAACAGACTGAACCAAAGCAAGAATCCACATCTTCAGCACTAGCAAAAATGTTCCAATAAACTAGAAAAACCTTTCAACAAAAGTCTCAGTTGATAAGTAGGAGGGAGTATTGACCAGTAAAGATAAAAGTGCACCAAATCTAATAGGCTTAAATTTTTAAATTAACTAGTTGTGGAGCTAAATCTATTATAAAGGAAAACCTTTTGCAGGTAAACAACAACATCAACCATGAACAACAAACAAACTTTGTAATACATGTTATTTTTTTTTTTATAAATAAATAAATGTATAAATATAAAGAATAGTAATGTGGTAAATAGGACAATGGGACAAGGGCAGTTTCGTCTTTTCTTAGCAAGGCTATATATTAGCAAACTAACCTAGGATTCTCTTTTTTCTACATACTTTTACAATAGCTGCCTAAAGGGAGATAAGGAGAAAGAACTCTACTAAGGACCCAAAGGGAAAAACCTAAAGCGATCTAAAGAGACATCACAATGAAGCAAAAAGGTACGATTTTAGTCATTACAATACGTATTTTATTAGAGGAGATTCAACCACAAAATCCATTTGGTTGTTCATAGGAATCAAGCTTAGGGACGGATTGAACAAGCACGGAAGCTGTTGAATTTGGAGTTTCAAGCGAAATTCGAATCAAGGAATTTTAATTCATGTTTCTAGATTTACTTAAGCTTAGGATTAGAAAATGAAAAGATTAGATGAATTAGTCTAGAAAAATTTAGAATTCGTGGGTTTGGTCGAGAGATACACAACCTCCCAACACGGTTGTAACACGACCATATTGAATTTAAAAGTAGATTGAGAGATACACGGTCATGTTTCGACCGTATTAAATTACCAAGACGTATCGAGAGATACACGGTCTTCCAACATGGTCGTGTTTCAACTGTGTTGAATCAAGAAGAACACGACCTCCCAACACAGTCATGTTTCGACCGTGTTGAATAAAGAGAAACACGGTCATGTTCCAACCGTGTTTAAGCCAAATCTTACCGAGAGATACACGACCTTTAACACGGTCGTGTACTACCTCGTGTTGGGCAACACGGTCTCCAACATGGCCATGTTAAGCAATGAGCATTATCAATATATATCAAATTATCTTCTTAATTAACCAAGTTCCACACAACCGAGGCAATTAGTATAACCATAGATAACCTAATAGATTAAGAGGAATTAGGAGAAATATACTATAATTGGATCAGTACTAAAAGTGATGTCTTAATGATCATATAGATATCAACTTAGCTTAAGTTTGTGACAAGAAGTGCTTAAAGCTAGGATTCTAGGTACATATTTACTTTGTTTGTTGTATGTGATTGTTAAGAAGCTATCTAATGAGTTGTATGTAAAATAAATAAATGCTAAGATGTAATATGAATTAAGTGGTATCATGAAGTAATCCAGTGTTACATAAATGGAATGAGATATGTTGCTTATGCTTGGCTCGACCTAGGGGCCAACAGTGACAAATCCCTATGAGGCACCTCAATGATCAGTATGTTGCGTTGTCCCTAATGGAGCCGTGTATTAAAATGATCTGAGATAAATTAGGGTTAGATGGGGCCTGCAGTAGCAATTCCCATTAGGGTTAGACGGGACCCGCAAAGACATTTCCCACTAGGACAAAACTTGTGTGTACCGGGGTCTTGAGTACCCCTGTGTTATAATTCATTTTGGTGTTAATGTGAAAACTGAATTGTGAACGTGTTGTGAATAAATATTACATATATGTATGTGATATTAATGTGGTATGTTATACGCATGTGGGTGTAATACTCACGTACCGAGCTTAGACTCACCCCTTTCCTATATATTTTTTTTAGCTGTAGTTGAAAATGATGAACAACTAGAGTATCATAAGAATGGAAACTTAGTGAAATATTACATGGATGAGATCGGAAGAAAATACTATTATTATGTGGAGGAAGAGTGACAAGCATTATGAATATTTGTAAATTGAGGTTTTATTGTTAAATTGAAATTATGAAGATGCATTGTAGCTTGAGATTTTTTGTTGTTAAATAATGAAATTTGAAATGACTCATCTGTGAGTTATTCATTTGATTATAGTTATAGTAGTATGATGGATAATGTATATGATCAGGTTTTGAAGTGTGTTGGTGTTTTAGAGCCTTAGCGTATTACTTTGTAGTTGTGACACGTAGCGGGTTCTGATGCTCTAGGTTCTAGGGTATTATACATTTTCTCACTTAAACCTAGAATGTCACGACAGATAGACCTAAACTGAAAATTCACATCTTCAAGCACCAATAAAAATGTTCTAGCTTTCTGCTTAGCTACTTTTATTTATGGGAAACTCACCCCCTCCCCTACCCCACAAAAAAAAAAAGAAAAAAAAAAGCATATTTCTATACTAGTTCAAATAATTTCAAACTACCCAAGAGAACCCAGTCGTGAAATGACAATCTACAATCAAGAAACAAAATTTTCATTAACAGCATCAGTTTTAGATCATCCTACACCTATTTCCAATATTAATAACCTTGACCAGTCCCATTACACCACACGATTTGAATTTGATGGGGTTCTGGAAACAGTAAGGCAATGAATAGAGTTTTATTCTCTATCCTTTATTTGTTTAAACTAATAGTCAGTATAGAACTTCACTAAATTATGTCAGGTTGTTTGTCTAGGATAACACAAAGTGATAATAAAAGTAACTTTTCATCATCAAATCAAAGTTAGAAAGCTATGCCCATAGATATATGTCATAAATTCTGAAGAATGATTGAGAAATAATAGCAAATTATAAAGGAACAAAAAATTAAAAAAAAAAAAAAGAAAACCATTTATTAGAAAGACAGGATTCAGAATAATAGAACTAGGTGAAATGTTGTAGGATTGGAGTTATATCAATCGATGTAGAATGCATAAGCTGCATACTGAATGACATATGCACTAGAAAAAGCTTAAGCTCAACAAGCTTTACACACAGCACCAAAAGAGAATTCACATTCTTACCATGTGGATGGACAGAAGAAGTTAACATCACTTTCTTTAAACGTTTATGGCCCACTTTTCGAGATCTTCCTTCACTTCCTATATCCTGCTCTCTTTCTCCCAATCCCAAGAATCTTAAAGTTGTCTCCTTAGTACCTTGTTTCTACATACCAGGCCCATCCAAGGAAGCAAGCAATAAAGATTAGTTATCCCCACCTTATCTAACTTTTATTTATTTTATGAATGACAAACTATAGCTGGCTTCAAGCATTAAAGTCTCAATGGCGTAAATCTCAATTTCTTACTTACAAATTTCTCTCCTTCCACTGTAACTAAAATCTGACTGAATGTGAAGAAAAGCATGACATTTTTGTATGATGAGTAAGATAGTATTCTCAGCCCTTATCATCACAAATAACTTGAGTGTGTTTCCTTAGACAAGATACGAATTATTTTATATAGCATAAGCATCCTAATGTATTTTGAATGACTAAGAGAAAGAACAAAGAAATTCCTTTAACGATGTTTAAAGAATCCACAATTTGCAATTAATCCTCCAAAATCATGCTCAAGTAGAGAAATTGAATGGGGAAAGAAAAGAAAAGAAAGCCATCTACCTCCTGAAATAAGGAGAATGATTGCAGCAAAATGTCTGCTCTAGGCCCTTCAACACGTAGACAAACAGATTGCTTTATAGTCAAAAGTTTCGTCTCAGGTTCAAGAAACCCAACTTCTACCATCCTTACTCTAGCTTGGAAAATTGTTCCTCTACAAGATTACCACATGACAATCTCAACAAATTATATGTACTTAGCTGTTATGTGTTCAAGTGAAGAAGTTAGTCGCAGGTCAATTCACTTCAAATTCCCATTCTCTGATATTGATTAGTATTGCAGCCCTTTTTGAGAGTATCTATGGTGGAATGTTTGAGGGCTCAAAATGAGAGAATCCTCCTATCTCTTTAACACAAATAAAAATGATGATAAAAAATTCCTGCTTGCTTTATTCTCTTGCTCTTGCATCAGGCTTACTTATACAAGCACAGAGGCATTACATTTCAAGAATAGATTATACAGTTTCAAAGATAAGAGATCGTTTTTGGAAATCTCTTAATCACAGCAATAAAAGAAATTTCTAGAAACATAAACATGCTTATTTTTTAGCTGACTCACTCCCACGCCCCCTATGCCTCCTATACATTTGACCCAAAAGGGAGTCCAGTACATTACCTAACATTATTTCTGTGGTAAAAGTTTCTCAATTATAGAAATAAAATCATCATAGAGAAGGATGAAAGGAAGCATGCAGCATTGACTAACCTATTAGGGTCTCTGAGTGGGGAACGAATCTCTGGAGCAAGTATCATCCCAGCTAGTAGAGTAGACTCTCCTAAGCTGAGAACACATGCAGGCTTTCCAACATAGAACATGGAGGCAGATTCGATCCCAAAGATGCCATGTCCCCAGTATATCTGCAAGATTTCACAGATTTTATTTTAGTTTATTCCATAGTAGACATTCCCAAGAGAAACCTGATGCATCCTTCTAGTCTTAGCAGTGGCATGGATGATTAAACAAGCAATATAAATTAATAACAAGGTCCATCTTGCTCATTTAGGAGCTTAATATTCTCCATTTTGATAGGTTTCTTTCAATTCCAACTGCCAGCACCATTTCAACAATTTTCCTTGAGAGTATTTGCTCATTTCTCAAAAAAGTGTTCTTGACAAGCTGTGACACAGAATCATTAGCAGCATCACATGATGTCAAAACTACCAAACTAAATAAAGGACAAATTACAAACACACTCTCTAAACTAATGTTTAGGTGTAGATAGACCTTTTAAGCTTCCATAATATGAATTCACTATCCTATAACTTTTAAAAATATGCATATGGGCCTCAAGCCGCTGCTAAATCTTCATACTTTTAAGGTTTAGCAACAGATTTTTGGAGTTATTTGTATATTTTCGAAAGTTATAGGGAGGTAAAATCACAATTTAAAAATTTATGAAGTCTATCTTTCGCTGACCAATAATTTAGGAGCGTATTTGCAATTTTCGCTTAAATAAACAACAAGAAAGCCTTGAGTTTATATGTGTAACATTTGTCTTCGAATCAATATATGAGCATCATGTAACGCTTTGTGTTGAGTTAATAGCTGTGAGTATTGTTCCACTTAAGTAACAATATTTAAATAAATACCACATATAAATCAGCCAACATACCCAATTATCTCAAAAGTTACATACCTGGTTCATTGTACAGACGGCAGACCCATAAGCCTACCTGTATACTTAGGAGTGCATTTGCAATTTTCCCTTAAATAAACAACAGCAAAGCCTTGAGTTATCTATATGTTTAACATCTATCTTCAAAATCAATATTTGAGCATCACATAGCGTTAAGTGTTGATCTAATGGCTGTGAGTGTGGTTCTACTTAAATAACAATATTCACACCAATACCACATACAAATCAGTCAACATACCCCATTTTCTCAGAATTTAGATACCTGGTTCATTATACATATGGTGGACCCATAAGCTTACCGTATACTTACAGATGTCTTATATGTGTAGGGCTAAATAGCATGATGTATCAGAGGTGGCTACAAGCTAGATATAGGGAGTAAACCAAAGAAATGACCTTAAATCTTTACAAATGTAAATTACGTCGACAAAGTTCAAATGAAGAAACACAGATCTCTCATAAAAACTAAATCAAACAGTCTAATTTTTTGTTAAGTATAAAAATTGTAAACAAGTGACACGCTATTATGAGTCAAAGAAAGTATTAAGATGAGGTGATAATTGGGAACATGTCTATCTGACTTCAATTCACAAGTTTAGAACATCGGCACATATATAAAAGAATGAAAATTATTCAAGAGCTAATGCTGGAGAAAAATCAGTCAACATACCCCATTTTCTCAGAATTTAGATACCTGGTTCAATATACATATGGTGGACCCATAAGCTTACCGTATACTTACAGATGCCTTATATGTGTAGGGCTAAATAGCAAGATGTATCAGAGGTGGCTACAAGCTAGATATAGGGAGTAAACCAAAGAAATGACCTTAAATCTTTACATATGTAAATTATGTCGACAAAGTTCAAATGAAGAAACACAGATCTCTCATAAAAACTAAATCAAACAGTCTAATTTTTTGTAAGTATAAAAATTGTAAACAAGTGACACGCTATTATGAGTCAAAGAAAGTATTAAGATGAGGTGATAATTGGGAACATGTCTATCTGACTTCAATTTACAAGTTTAGAACATCGGCACATATATAAAAGAATGAAAATTATTCAAGAGCTAATGCTGGAGAAAAGAAAAGAAAAAAAAAAACTAAGAATCAATGAACAATGATGGAAGTTTAGAAATGCAAGTACAATTCATATTATTCCATCACACTTTCTTTTTGCCTCAATTTCTCTTTCCTCTTTTGTCCTTGTCCCCAACCAAACAAAATGAAGATAATCAACCACTTTAATGAGAAATTCCCAAGAACTTTCTACCTTTATAATTAGTAGACCAATGTGTTGAAGCAAATCAAATGGCGATTGCATTTGCACTAATTTACAACATCTTCACAATATTGCTAAAATAATATGAATTGCCACCACATACTCAAGTCAGGGGTACCGCAGAAGCACAACCCACAATGAACCTGTGCAAGAAATGAGGTGCAGTAGCGTTGAGTGCTAAACTCTGAGGGGCCTTCCCTTGTGGCCCCCAGGCGCACACATCACCTTCTTATGCCCACAGCCCCCTTCACAAATGGCTACTTCAAGCCAGAGAACAAAGGGTAGAGTTCTTTAGCCCCTATGAATGGCCAGATACAAGCTTTAGGGGTCAATCTGATCTGCGTTGGGTGCATTTCGAACCTCACCAATGGGATAATAATTCTAGTTATGCTATATAACTTCATCTATTATTGAAAATACACACTTAAGACAAGCACTATGGCTGTCAAGGCTATGAAAATCTTGGATCCCAATAATAGAAGTAGATATTTAGGGGAAATTTTAATTTATATATGTAATCTGGGAAAATCTTCCGGCTTACAAGTATTCTAATTTCTTACACAAAATATGTACAAGCTTCATGCATCTGAAATTATGACTACTATCTTGGTCCTGAAACCCGCTGTGAAGAGACATAGGATAGAATCTTATGGGAAGTAGAAGTGCTGCTTGTCAGAGAAGCATTAGCTTGAGAATACGAAAGAACTTCAGCATCTTGGTTTCCTTCTATCATGGAGGGTTCCGTAAATCTACGGCCATAGAACCGCAGAAAATTTAAAGACTCCATTCTTGGATGACCCATTGAAACAGCACCTTCTAGCATTCCCACGACAGTGACCATGTTTGGCCTTAGTGATGGTTCCTCATGAACACAACAAAGAGCCACACGCACCAATTTCTCAACTTCCTCACTTGTCACCCGATTCTCTATTCTTGGGTCGGCAAGCTCCAAATACCTCCCTTGCTCGTGCATCTCCAAAGCAAACAAAGGGAAGTACATGAGTCCAGATCCTGACAATGAAGATGAGTGACTCCCACCAGTATCATCATCCAAACTGTGGCTTTGATTCCTCAACGAACAGTTCTTCCTGCCGCTCACAATTTCAAGCATCACCATTCCAAAGCTATAAACATCAGTTTTTTCAGAAATAGCAGAATTTGTAAGCCATTCTGGTGCAAGGTAGCCACGGGTACCTCTCATTGTCGTGAAAAGGCTCGATTCTTGGGGGCTTAGAAGCTTTGAGAGACCAAAATCAGAGATCTTTGCCTGGAAATTATCATGCAAGAGAATGTTCTCTGGCTTGATGTCACAATGAATGATCTTATGTTCACAACCGCTATGCAAATATGTAAGCCCACGTGCTGTTCCAAGCACTATATCAAACCTCTCCTGCCACTCTAATACAGGTCCATTACCAAAGAGGATACGATCTAAAGATCCACGATTCATGTACTCATAGACCAACATACGTGCTCCACCTTGAGCACAAAATCCTCTTAACTTGACTAAGTTGACATGATGGATATTACCAATAACAGCAATTTCAGTACAAAATTCTTTCTTCCCTTGTAGCCCTAAGCTGGCTATCTTCTTCACTGCCACGACTGTTTTGTCGGGCAGGGTAGCTTTGTAAACAAAGCCAAATCCTCCAGATCCAATCAGGGTCTTAAAATTATCTGTAGCAATCTCTAGCTCCTTGTAGTCAAACCTCTTTGGTAAGCCCGGAATGTCAAAGGCTTCAAGTTCCTCTGAGGAAAACATATTTAGTTGACCCAGTTTTATCACTTGGCCAGAAGACTTCCTCCTTCTCCACCAGAGATATCCAAGGGCAATCAGTAGGCCAAACAAAGTGCAAGGAACCAGTATAAGAACGACCTGAGGAAACCCCTCATCTCCATGGTTGCCTCCATCATTGGTATTTGTTAGAGAAGGTCCAAGAACTTTGACGGATCCCAAAATATCACTTTCACCTGCAGTGCTTTTTATAATGGATCCCAACAGAGTCTCAATTGTATAGCAATTGCCAGATGAATTATCATAAAATACTCCCAGACAAGAACAATCACTTGAGCAGAGATCTTGGCAAGCTGTCAGAGCTGTGCCATACTTTATGGGCTCCAAGAAAGATGTAGAAAAATATTGATAGCCATGTCCAAAACTTATATATGATATAGCTGATGAGTTTAATTCACTTGTGTTACTGATGGCACAGGCTGAAGGCAAAGATGAGCCATCAACTGGCACGCAAACACTTGAACCATGAGAACGTGACAGAAAATTTGGGGGACATGAACAAAGTGGGGTATTCGACACAGTGCTGTCAGTACACAATCCAAGTCTTCCACATACATAGGGAATTTCGCAACCATTAGATGGCCCAGTAAATTCTTGTTTCCATCCACCAGAACTGAAGCTACTGACCATCAACTGACCAGAGGAACCCAATTTAGCAATTCGAAAATCGGATACTGGAAAGGCAACCTGAATTACGACCTCTGTTCCATTAAGTCCAAGCAGGTACAGACCCGTGTTATTGACTGCCATATATTCGACCATATAATTTGAATTGATGTAAGCCTTTGTTTCCATTGACAATTTCCAATATGTCTGCCCACTCCACTGCAATATAGCGGTAGAATTGCTAAGCAGAAGCTGGTAATCGCTACTAGACAGGTCGGAATCTGACTTTGCACTCGTCAGTAATGTCCCAGTGGGCAACTGTTGTCCAATGACAATCGTATCAGCTGGATGGTGAAAACTTTCCCACAAGGAACCATTCTTTTGATCAAGTAAAATAAGATTGCCCATCTCGTTCAGCAGCAACGCAGAGACAGATGATCGAATTTCAGGGGTAGACCATTGAATATTGCCATCCTTATCAGTAATGGAAATTCCATTTGCTGTAAGGTACATTACACCAGCATTTGAGACAGGATCATCCCTGTTAGCAGACCATATTATGGCGTTGGACGCAACGTGCATGACACATAAGTAAAAGTTGGTTCCTCGAGGACTAGGATTGGACATAGCAGCTTTGAAAGTACGATTACGAGAGAATAAAAACGCGCCAGAGTCATCAATGAATTGGTAATTTGAAGCAGTGAAATTTGGACGTATAAGCTCTGTGTAAGATTTACACGAAACCAAAGTACACGGCAGGAACAGAAAAATCACAAGAAAACTTAAGAGGGACTCCATGAAGAAGACGGAAGTGGAATAGAAACCCGAAATAAATGGGTTTAGATGCAGAGAACAGTAATGATGGAATACAATAAAACTTGTTGCATATTTTGTTTGTTATATCTTTCCATATTTTTTTTCCCTAGTTTTGCTCCTCTAAAAGAGTTGACCTTTCTCTCTCTACATCTATCAATATCTCTCTCTCATACACACAAGCAACTTGACTCTTACAGGAAAGAAATCGCCAAGAAACCCCTTTTTTTTCTCCTTTTCGAAAGGTTAGTAGTTCAAACCCAGGAAGGAAGTAAACAACTTGTGAATGTCAAACAAAACAGCAAGCTTTAAAGTGTGAAAGCATCCATGTCTCATGCACGAACACCCTTTTGACAATATTAAAATGCGGATGCGGGATTTGTTTACCAGTCGTGTTTATTTAAATATATACATACAATGATTCTCCTACCGGCCTAAAATAATAGCTTCCCCAGTGGATAAATGGCCGTGGAACACCGTTCTAGGACGGAAACATTGTACTGGTTTGTTGACCTTGAAAAGCTTTTTTAATAAAATAAAATAAAATAAAAAGGGGTTTGATGCATGAACACGAACGACTCTTGAGTTATTTCCTCTTCATAGTATTTGGTTCATTCAATCATCAACATTCAAGAAGCCTCTTTCAAATTAATAATAAAACAAAAACAAAAAAGAAAGTACAGGAAATTTTGACATGATTTCTCTGTCGGGTTGTGCAATAATTTCTTACTTTTGACAAACAGCAAATTTTATGTAAAATCCAAGAAAAAAATGAAAAAACTCATCATTGCTTTTTTAGTTCTCCTTCATTTTTTTTTTTTTTTCTTAATAATGCATCATAGATCTATATCTATCTATATTATTAATACTTATGTCACCTGTCTCAACTTTTATGTAAATATAACCACTATATGATATTATATAGAAAACTTTTTACAGCTAAAGTAGCGGGAAGTTATAAACATGATATATTATTTTTTTTTTTTTTTTATAAACCCCACTTTTCAATGAAGCAACCACTATTTTTTCCTTCAAAGCTAAAATTAAAAAATTAAACCTAGATTTTTATAATTTAATCACATGTATTGTTGTAGTTTGAAGCTTTTATATTTTTATACTTTTTGGTAACAGATACGTATCCATCCAGTATTTTAAAAATAAAAAATAAATAAATAAAATAAAATAAAAAGGGCTGAAATGCATAATAGTTTTTCTACTGACTGACCCTTTAAGTTTGACGTAAAAGGTAATCAATCCTCTGTAAATTCTGAAACTAGCGTCAATAGTATACAGACACACCAATAAACAAATACTGCAGAATTACAGGAATACTGTTTTTTTTTTTCCAAGCTCTAAACCCACAGATTACATTTGTACACACGCTTAAACTTCATTATTTGAGTCCTTTCTGATAACTTGAAATTAATTATACTTGGACTTCGCTCATATTTATAGTCGATTTTGATTTGATTATAGTTTAGTCGCTATTAAACCAGTATGATGTCAATTGAATTTATATATATATAGTCTTATCAAATTTAAAACAATTCAAGGTTTAATATAAATTCAAGTAAATAAAAGATAATTCTAAATAATTTGGGCTAAAGGAATTTAATCAAACTAATCTCGAACACATGGATTAATACTTCAAAGCAAGCTCGAGTTCAACAATTTAAGCTCAACCAAACTCGACCTTGATACTACTGGACTCTTATGCTGCATTTACAACCATAATTCGTTGGAAACCCCGTTCAAAAGATCATCCACCATTAAAAAAAAAACAATGATCACCCTGTTAATCAATTTACAAGAACATGCCTACCTAGACCAGTATATGGTGTATCAGACAATGTCCAACATTAGATTTATGGGCTTCACAAAAAAAAATGAATGGACCATATAAACAGGGCCCTTTAGTCCAGCATTGACCGATGTTCCATTTTGTAGTCTTGAAATGTAAATGATCCATGCACGCCTGCAAGCTACTCGTGGCTAGATATATGCTCTAGCGCAAATGATACAGTCAAGCAAGCTTCGCTAAACTGAAGCTTCAACCTATTTATTTAACTCAATTTTATCCAAACATGATGTTACCATGCTCATCGATCAAAGTTAAAACGATTAATCCACCAGCTCATCCGACTGAATGCATCGAAGAGGTTTTCCATCTTTTTAAATGCAGTGAAAGCAGCAAACCCAAGGTGCGAATCTATACGGACATACGTACTAAATAATCAAAGACAATTCTAATTAAATACCTGTTGCGTAATGACACTAGTACTACCACCTCCGAGCCTGGAAAAGCCAGACCACGGGCCACAGCACGGCCGAGCCCAAAGGGTCAATCCCGAAATGCTTAAAAGAACCTTGTATCTTCGTAAGCCACAATGGCTTGCTATACATGCTTAGGTCTTGTCTCTGCTTCTTCAGAGGAAGCAATCAGATTGCACCAACGTCGAGGAAAACCAAGCAAGAGAAAGCTAGGGAAAAAAAAACACGAAAGCAGAGAAGTGCTATGGAAGAGATTAATGGGATTGTTAGATCGAGAAATGGGTTGTGTCTGGTGGAGTTTTGGTTCTGTGCGTGCTGGTAGTGGTGGTGGTGGGGGATGCGGACTGAGTTGATTCGTTTGAGTGAGTTTGAGCGAGTTGGGGAGGAGTAGAAATAGGAAGTGAGAAGGGGCTGAGTTGGGTTTGATGAAGTGTTGGGTTTGGGTGGGGAGTAAGATTAAGGGATATGCCTTATGAGAGAAACATTGGGGTTGATGAGGAAGAGCATTTTCTTCCTGAGCAGCGCCCACAGGTGGTGTAATGTTATGTTGGTTTTAGCTATAAAAATGGTGATCTAAATCTAAATAGACCAAGGAGGAGACACTCTGTAATTTACCTAAAATTCATTGGTATTAGTATTTCATATGTACATATGGATTAAATATACTAGCAAAGTTTAGACATGGCGGTTTTTATCATAAATTTTGTAAAAACCATCTACTATTAATATTATTGATTAAAGTATCATTAATATTTATTCACCATTTATTATTTATATGGTGTGTTAATATTCAAATTAATCTAAAATTATCAACTAGAGAGCCTTAGTGCATGTAAAACAATGAGTGTACAAAAAAAAACCAACCAAACCAAACTAAACTCAAACTAAGTCAAACAAAAAATGTGGGTTTTTCCCCAATTTGTTTTGGAAATTTCAAAATATAGGTTGGTTTGAAGGGGTAAAATGTAACAAACTAAATAAACCAAACTAATTCAAAAACAGATAATTTACTTATGATTGAACAAATTCCTTCATTCCAAGGTAAATTAAAAGAAATTTAAGTTTTTACTTATTAATATATATATAGTTTTTTTATAACTACAAATTATTATATGTATAAAGACCTGACTTAATATTTAAACATTGTGATTGATGAGGAAGAGCATTCTCTTCGTAAGCAACCATTGGAGGTGTAATGTTATGCTAGTTTTAGGTATAAAAATGGTGGTCTAAATCTAAATAGATGGAGACATCATAGATTCAGTTAATGGCAGTTGTGCTTGTTTGGAGAAAGAAACATAGCAAGTATACAGTGATTAAAATTAATTTAAAGAAGAAGAAAGAGAAGGAGGAATTAAATCTGTCTTAGCCCATTTGGAGCTAAAACAAAATAATCCTATCCTTAGCATAATTAACATAAAAAGGTAAGATTAGTATTAGCAATTTCCACATGTATAAATGAAAACTTAATGATATATTAATATATAAGTGGATTGATTTGTGGTGTAGATTAACTAGTAAAGTTTAGACATGTGGTTATTTCTATGATGCATTATTGGTAATTTTTTAAAAAACCATCTACCATCACTATCATATATCAAAATATCTTTAATATTCACCCACTACTAATCTATACATGTGGTATATTAGTATACAAATTAACATAAAATTAACACTATGAGAGCCTAGGTGCATATAGAACTAAGTGCCAAAAAAAAAAAGATCAAACTAAACTAAATCAACAATTGAATAAAAAATGTGTTTTTTTCCCAATTCATTTCAAAAAAATTCCCTATCTAAAAAAAAAAAAATCTTTTCAAAAACCATATTTTGAACAAATTCCTTGATGCTAACAAAGTAAATAGAAATTTAAGTTTGTACTTATTAAAATATATATGTAGTTTTTTATGACCATAAATTATTAGAATATCTATAAAGACTTGACTTAAAATTGTTATATTCTCTCTTAAAATATTTTGATGATAATAGAATATACTAAATGTTTTTAATGAAGTTTATTTAGTATACAAGAATAATTATATTTACAATTTGATTAAAGTTAGAAGGTTAAAGAATAAATGAAGAAAAGCTACATTGTTCTTAATCACTCGGAAGATAAAGTTAGAAGGTGTTCATTATCAATAATAACAAGAACTCAAAAGATAAGTCAGAAGGTATTGCTATTACAAATTTATATAAACATAACAACTTTATATATCAATGAACTCAGAAGATAAGTTAGAAAGCATTGCTATTACGAGTTTGTATAAACAGAATAGCTTTATGTATCAGTGAACTCAGAAGATAAGTTAGAAGGTTTTACTATTACAAGTTCGTATAAACAAAACAACTTTATATATAAATTTAAGTTGGATAACCATTAATGTCAAAGACTCAGCTCTACTTATTGAATATATTTAAGCAATATGTTCAATTTGTTTCACTAACGTAAGAAATATATCCATAGGGATTTAAGTGATTAATTTTGAAATTAAGATTGGGTAATATGTTTAATTCGTTTCACTAAAATAGGAAAAATATCCATGGAAATCTAAATGATTAATTTTAGAATTAAGAGATTCAATTAAATTATGATTAATTCATGATTGATCTTGCATATTTAGTTTGCTACAAGAAGATCAATATTAAAAGGATTATGTCAAAGATCACATACCTTCGTGATTTCAAGGATGAGAGAAAGAGTTCTTAAACATTCATCAAAATCAGCACGTGATTGATTTCATCAATCGATTTTGTGTAGATAAAATATATCTTGATGTAAGGATATATTTAGACTATTTTCAACAATAAATTCGACATAATTTCTATAACATATTATGAAGATATCATATTTAAGTTTCAAAATCCAACAAATATCTAAAAATCTCTTGGGATAATTCTCAAGCATTCAAAGCAAGATCATGGCAACAAACTTTCTAGTTAAAGACAGATCAACAATGTAGTCATTATATTATGTGTATAAATAGAAGCAAAATCAAAAGAAGAGGCAGAAGACAAGTCAAAACAATATTAGAACTCAGAGACTAACTTAGAAGCTACTCTATCTTTTACACTCGAATTAATTTTTGGAGGATACAAATTCTTAATTCTTTATTTGTTTTTGATAATTCTTGAAAGTGGATTCATGTATTAGTAAGAGGTTACTTGTAACTCTGTAGATCTATGAATAGCCTTAAAATAGGCTAGATAGGCAAAGCAAGGTGTTGTTAAAACGATTATAATATCTTAAATTTATTTTGGATTGGTGAAACAATACCGGTGTGGAAAAAACCACGTTGGTAAGAGCTTCACTACTATAAAAAATCAACCTTAACACAATAAACATGTGTTCAATGAATTTTTAGCTTTAAATCAGTGAAATAGGCAAACCAAAGAAACATGAAACTAATAAACTTTGTGTAAGAATTTAAATATGATTTAAATAGCTAATTATTTATTGTTGTCGATAGATTCAGCATACTATTGATAGAGTAAATGCTATCAAGTGGTAATGAGGGTTAGTGCAATAATGGTTGTTACTACCAACCATATCGAGACTACTTATAAATAGGTTATTTTGTGTACAAATCTATACTAGCTTGAAAATGTATAAATCAAAATAAATCTTTATCATCTCTTCATGGTATTAGAGCTTCAATTGATCCTTATTTGATTGAAATTAATGCACAATTAGTGACACCACTTGAAAATTAAAGAATTGACTCTAGGATCTAAACTAAAGTTTCAATCTTACATGCCTAAATACTCTTCTTATAAAGCTCAAAATTTTATTCCCTCAATGACTTCTCTTATAGCTGATCAAATCACTATGCTTCAATAGTTATTAAACCAAGTGAAAATAAGTGATGGTAAGAGTAGTGACTAGAAATCATTAGCTACAGTGGCTTAATAAGGTATTTTTTAACTGTTTCTCAAGACTTTGGCTATTGATACCGAGGCATGTGACCATATGTGCAACTCCTAGTGTTTATTTGAGTATCTTATCTCTTGCATAAATTAAAGCAAATTTTCAATGGCTAATGGCAACCATGTTGTAGCTAAGGGAATGGTACAATAATCGTGGCTAGTTTGAAACTAAGAGATACTTTATTTGTTCTCGAGCTACAATAAAATCTTTTATCTACAAGAAGCTTATTAAGGATTTGGATTGTCAAGTTAATTAGCAATGCTAGGAGATATTATAGTCTTTACTATGTTGCAAGAACAAGTTCTAGTTTTGAAAATAAGTTTGAATCTATGTCCTTAGTTTCCTTTTTGGATGAGTCTAATGTTATGTTGATGCATAAACACCTTGGTCATCTTAGTTTTCATTATAGTCGATTATATCCCAATCTATTTAAAAATAAAAGAATTGACAAGTTCAATTGTGAATCTTGCATCATGGCAAAATTATCAAAAAATTCTTATCATATTCACCTTTATAAACCATCTAAACCTTTCAATTTAATTCACAGTGATATTTGGGGCCCCTCTCAGAATTCAATGTATACTAAGCATTGATGGTTTGCAACTTTCATTGATGACCACACACATGTCTATTGGGTCTTTCCCCTTCAAGAGAAATCTAAAGTGTGTCATGTTTTTTAGCAATTTCATAATTTGGTCTCAAATATATTCCAAGAAAATTTCAAAATTTTTCATACTAACAATGGAAGAGAATATTTCTCTAATGACTTTGGGCAGTATCTGAGTGATAATGGGATACTACACCAAGGTTTCCATGCTTACACACCTTAGCAAAATGGGGTTACTAAGTGTAAGAATAAGCATCTTCTTGAAGTTGCTAGGTCCATGATGTTACTTGACTTTGTCCCAAATCATCTATAGGAGAAGTTGTGCTAATAACTACTTATCTTATTGATTGATTATCATTTAAAAAAAAAAATCCTTAATTTCCGTACTCCCATAAGTGCTCTTGACACTTATTTACATGCTTACATTCTTAATTCTCTTCTCGTAAAAGTGCTTGGTTGTACAATTTATATACTCAACAATAATCCTTATAGACATAAACTTGAATCTAGAGCCCTTATGTGTATCTTCATTGGTTACTTCTCTTCATAAAAGGGATATAAGTTCTTTCATCCTCCTACTAAGAAAGTTTATGTAAGCATTGATGTCGTTTTCCTAGAAAGTCAAGCATATTATGATTCCTTAGGGCAAAGCAAGTCCAAAATTCCTAACCATGAGACAATTTCTTCTTATTTACCCATTTTTAGCCCAAAAATACACCATACACTTTGAAGATAGCAAGTTAAGGTTCTTAGGTGTCATCTCCTTATCCTCCCTATGCTCTTCACTTATCTTAGCCTATGACTTCATCACAACTCGATATTCAATCAATATCATTAAGTCTAGTGTCACCATAAAAATCTCAACCTAACCCAAAATTTGACGATGGTGCTTTAGATCTAAGGAATGTCATAAAGAAATGGAAAACTAAAGTACACACAAGGAAACCTAAAAATTCAATCCATGGACAATTATTAGCCCTAAAGGCTTCGATTCAACCAACAATTGAAAGTAACTTTGAAGATCAAGAGAAGGAGGATTTGACCTTACCTATAGCTTTGAGAAAGGAAAGAAGGTCATGTTTTAAATATCCAATCTCAAATTATGTAGTTTACTCAAAATTGTCTCCTAAGTATAAGGCTTGTCATGCATTAATAGATGGGGAGGAAGTTCCTAAAAACATTTAGGAGACAATGATAAAGACAAAATGGAGAGAGCCAGTGCTGGAAGAGTGAGAGCCTTATATCAAAATAACACTTGGGATGTGGTAGATTTTCTTGAAGGGAAGAGAGTTATAGGGAGCAAGTGGCCATTCAGCATAAAATATATATCTAATAAAAGTATTGAAAGGTATAAAGCTAGTCTACTCGCCTAAGGATATACTTAAACCTATGGCATAGACTATGAAGAGAGTTTTTCTCTTGTAGCATAATTAAACTATAATAGATTGTTTTATCTCTTATAGTGAATTTGGATTGGCCATTATGTCAATTTGATGTTAAGAATGGCTTCTTGAATGGGGATCTAGAAGAGAAGTTCTATATGAAATTGCCACCAAGATTTACATCTAAAGATAATATAGGTAAGGCTTGCAAATTAAATAAATCTCTCTATGGCTTGAAATAGTCTCCAAAGGCTTGGTTTACCAATTTGGAAATACTTTGGTTCGACTTGAGTATAATTAAAGTGAAGCTAAGCACAACTTGTTTGTTAAAGTAGGAACTAGTGGATTAAAATGCATTCTCATAATGTATATGATATCAACATTACAATGTAGTGATGTTAAAGAGATAGCAAAATTAAAGCGAAGCACTAGAGATGAATTTCAATTAAGGAGCTTGGAGATTTGAAGTTCTTTCAAGGAATACCAGAAGTGGGAAAGGAATTGTCATTAGCTAGAGCAAGTACATCATAAAGCTTCTAAAGGAGGCAGGTAAGCTAAGGTGCAAACATTTAAGTACACCATTGCCTCAAAACTGGAATAGTTATGCCCCTGAAGGAATACTCCAGTAAATAAAGGCTAATAGCAAAGACTTGTTGGTAGATTGATATATCTATCTCTAACTTGACCTAATTTAGCCTAATCTATTAGCTTTATTAGTCAAGCTATGCATGCTCTTACCAAACATCACATAGATGGGGTGACTCATATTCTAAAATACCTCAATGGAGCACTTAGTAACGGTATGTTTATTCAAAAGACCAAAAATAGAAAAATTGAATTCAAAAGACTAAAAATTGAAAAATTGAAGCTTTGTTGATGCTAACTAGGGAGGAGGTGATTCTAATTCTAAGTCAACAATAAGATATTGTACAAAGCTTTAGGGGAATCTTGTGATTTGAAGGAGTAAAAATGGCCAATTTTTACAAAGAATAGTGCTGAGGTAGAGTACAGAGCAATTACTCATATAATTTGTAAAGTTATCTAGTTTTAAAGATTGTTGCAGGATTCATAAGAAGAATTTAAGCACACTATAGTATATAGTGACAACAAATCAACATTGAACATTGTCAAAAATCTAATTCAACATGATCGTATGAAGTATGTAAGGATAGATCATTATTTATCAAATCTAAAATTGAAGTGGGAGGACTTAAACTATAGCATGTTCCTTCTTGCCAACAAGAGGCTAATATTTTTACAAAGTGCCTATCAAAGAAAATGTTCTTAGAGAGTTCAAGCAAGCTAGGAATGATAAATATCAACTTCTACAATGTACACTTACTTATAAAAATGCATTATGTTCTTTCGCTACCATAAATATCTCAGACATTCCACTACACCCAAGCGATTAAGATGCATGCAGTAAAATATTAAATGTTTTAAAAGTTTTTCATGACCGTACTATAACATTTTTGCAATTGTACCAAGCTAATGTTTATCTTTTCCTTATGAATGTGGTGAATATACTGTCGATGCTACTCGATTCCCGAGATGACACTTTTCTATAGGTGACTATAAATGATATGTTTGCAAAATGGTCACAGTATTATAGACAAATTCCAGCAATTTATCTAGTTGCTTCTATTTGAGATACACGGTGTAAAAGAAACATGTTATTAGAATATCTTAATTTGTATTATTCCATTGTTGACGCATTCTCTGACACGAAAGACACTTATGCCGTTATCGCCACACAAGAACTATGTCGAGCAATCCAGGTAACAAAAAAATTATATTTTAACTTTTGCACTGCATTCGGTGGTCAAGTGTCCCGAACTCCCTCATCGTCCCTTAGCTTACATGGTACCACCCATGATCCCACTCTCAATGCAAAACAAATGATGTTTCAAAAGTTAAAGCGACACTATTTCAGGTCAACCGAGTATACTGAGCTTGACGATTACTTCAATACACACTTCGAATTTGGTGATAGTAGTACCACGGATTTCAACATCCTCGACTGGTGGAGGAGGCATAAGAAGACATATCCCATACTCTCTTGCATAGCTCGCTAGGTTTTAGCTGCTCCCACATCAACAAGAGTTGTTGAACAGGCATTCAGCACGGCAGGCCTTATCCTGTCCTAGTGGCGATCACAACCGTTACTTGCCAATGTTGAGGCACTGGCTTGCGTGGAGGATTGGTTGAAGGCAAGGAATCGCACACAAGAGTCGTATAGGACATCCAGTGAAGAAGATGAATACTTCAGCGACTTCGTCCCATTGGGTGAAAGCTCCATTCGTTCGGATCCCGATATCGGGTAAACCTAATAATTTTGTAAAGGTAGTGGTACTATCTTATTTATTTTTTGTACTAGGTTAAAGTTAGACATATTTTGTAAGAAAAGTAGTACTCCCTTATTTATTTCTGTTATTTACTTACACTGCATTATTATCATATACAAGAGGTAAGGGCAAATCTCTCTCTCTTTTTCTGTAATAATTTTATTCAATTAATAAAATTCGAGGCTAACATCCCCCTCCCCCAACTATGAGGTATTGCCATTAATTAATTTCAAAAAATCGTATATTGTCTTGAGAAATTGTAAATTAAATTTCAACGTTTATAAATTTAAGGAAAAAAACCAAACCAACTAAAAAAATACACTATATAAATATTAAATAATCTCAAAAAATATGAAAACAATGTAATTAAAAATGAGAATTAAAAAAATATTTAAAAAAAAATTCAAAGGGCCGGTTCACGGGCCAAACCGACTCTTAAGCCGCCGAATCAAGAGAACCAGTCCGACCCTTTCCCCCCACGAGGCGATTCCGGTTTCCCCTCCCCCTACAACCCTTGACCCGACAGTTCCGAGCGGAGTCCGGGCTTATTCAGAACCGGCCCTATGTCTACCCTATAGTTATGCCAATTGAATTAATGACGATGTCTTCAGTAATGTTCTTTGCCGACATTGCACCAAATCTTAATTTTCCAGGAGGCTGGTGACCTATTTATTTTATTAATAGAACGTGATGATGATGATGATGATCTGTAGTATAAATTTGCGATTGTGAATTATTAAGGTTGAAGTCCAGTTGCATTCATAAACCATGTTCATATGTTAATTAGATATAAGATTTGATTAATTAGGATTTATTCATTTTTTATTAATTTAAATTAATGGAATTCAGTTATCTTAAATTAATTATGATTTAATCATGCATATATATGGTTTGATATATGCTTAAATTATACAAAATAATAATTAGTATAAAGTCAATATGCGTACATGCTTCTTTCATGTGTTTAATTTTAAGTCAGTTAATGATTTACTTCCATGATGAAAATAATTCAGATAAAATAAATTTATCATTGAAGTTCTTTCAAGGAATACCAGAAGTGGGAAAGGAATTGTCATTAGCTAGAGCAAGTACATCATAAAGCATCCAAAGGAGGCAGGTAAGCTAAGGTGCAAACATTTAAGTACACCATTGCCTCAAAACTGGCATAGTTATGCCCCTGAAGGAATACTCCAGGTAACTTGACCTAATTTAGCCTAATCTATTAGCTTCATTAGTCAAGCTATGCATGCTCTTACCAAACATCACATAGATGGGGTGACTCATATTCTAAAATACCTCAATGGAGCACTTAGTAACAGTATGGAGCACTTAGTAACGATATGTTTATTCAAAAGACCAAAAATAGAAAAATTGAAGCTTTGTCGATGCTAACTAGGGAGAAGGTGATTCTAATTCTAAGTCAACAATAAGATATTGTACAAAGCTTTAGGGGAATCTTGTGATTTGAAGGAGTAAAAACGGCCAGGTTTTACAAAGAATAGTGCTGAGGTAGAGTACAAAGCAATTACTCATATAATTTGTAAAGTTATCTAGTTTTAAAGATTGTTGCAGGATTCATAAGAAGAATTTAAGCACACTATAGTATATAGTGACAACAAATCAACATTGAACATTGTCAAAAATCTAATTCAACATGATCGTATAAGTATGTAAAGATAGATCATTATTTTATCAAATCTAAAATTGAAGAGGGAGGACTTAAACTATAGCATGTTCCTTCTTGCCAACAAGAGGCTAATATTTTTACAAAGTGCCTATCAAAGAAAATGTTCTTAGAGAGTCCAAGCAAGCTAGGAATGATAAATATTAACTTTTACAAAGTACACTTACTTATAAAAATGCATTATGTTCTTTCGCTACCATAAATGTTTCAGACATTCCACTACACCCAAGCGATTGGGATGCATGCAGTAGGATATTAAATGTTTTAAAAGTTTTTCATGACTGTACTATAACATTTTTGCAATTGTACCAAGCTAGTGTTCATCTTTTCCTTATCAATGCGATGAATATACTGTCGGTGTTGCTCGATTCTTGAGATGACACTTTTCTATAGGTGACTATAAATGATATGTTTGCAAAATGGTTATAGGATTATTAACAAATTCCAGCAATTTATCTAGTTGCTTCTATTTTAGATCTACGGTGTAAAAGAAACATGTTATTAGAATATCTTAATTTGTATTATTCTATTGTTGACGCATTCTTTGACACGAAAGACACTTATGTCGTTATCACCACGCAAGAACTATGTCGAGCAGTCCAGGTAACAGAAAGATTATATTCTAACTTTTGCACTGCATTCGGAGGTCAAGTGTCCCGAACTCCCTCATCGTTCCTCGGTTCACATGGTACCACCCATGATGCCACTCTCAATGCAAAATAAATGATGTTTCAAAAGTTAAAGCGGCACTGTTTCAGGTCAACCGAGTATACTGAGCTTGACGATTACTTCAATACACACTTTGAATTTAGTGATAGCAGTACCACAGATTTCAACATCCTTGACTGGTGGAGGAGGCATAAAAAGACATATCCTATACTCTTTCGCATAGCTCGCTAGGTTTTGGCTGCTCCTACATTAACAAGAGTTGTTGAACAGGCATTCAGCACGGCGAGCCTTATCTTGTCCTAGTGGCGATCACGACTGTTACTTGTCAATGTTGAGGCATTGGCTTGTATGGGGGATTGGTCGAAAGCAAAGAATCGCACACAAGAGTCGTTTGGGACATCCAGTGAAGAAGATGAATACTTCAGCGACTTCGTCCCATTGGGTGAAAGCTCCGTTCGTTCGGATCTCGATATCGGGTAAACCTAATAATTTTGTAAGGGTAGTGGTACCATCTTATTTATTTTTTGTACTAGGCTAGAGTTAGACATATTTTGTAAGAAAAGCAGTGCTCCCTTATTTATTTCTGTTATTTACTTACACTGCATTATTATCATATACAAGAGGTAAGGCCAAATGTCTCTCTTTTTTTTGTAATAATTTTATTCAATTAATAAAATTCGAGGCTAACATCCCCCTCCCCTAATTACAAGGTATTGCCATTAATTAATTTCAAAAAATCATATATTGTCCTGAGAAATTGTAAATTAAATTTTAACATTTATAAATTTAAGGAAAAAAACCAAACCAACTAAAAAAAAAAATACACTGGATAAATATTAAATAATCTAAAAAATATGAAAAAAATGTAATTAAAAATGAGAATTAAAAAAATATTTAAAAAAAAATTCAAAGGGCCGGTTCACGGGCCAAACCGACTCTTAAGCCGCCGAATCAAGAGAACCAGTCCGACCCTTTCCCCCCACGGGGCGATTCCGGTTTCCCCTCCCCCTACAACCCTTGACCCGACAGTTCCGAGCGGAGTCCGGGCTTATTTAGAACCGGCCCTATGTCTACCCTATAGTTATGCCAATTGAATTAATGACGATGTCTTCAGTAATGTTCTCTGCCGACATTGCACCAAATCTTAATTTTCCAGGAGGCTGGTGACCTATTTGTTTTATTAATAGAACGTGATGATGATGATGATGATCTGTAGTATAAATTTGCGATTATGAATTGTTAAGGTTGAAGTCCAGTTGCATTCATAAACCATTTTCATATGTTAATTAGATATAAGATTTGATTAATTAGGATTTATTCATTTTTTTATTAATTTAAATTAATGGAATTCAGTTATCTTAAATTAATTATGATTTAATCATGCATATATATGGTTTGATATATGCTTAAATTATACAAAATAATAATTAGTATAAAGTCAATATGCGTACATGCTTCTTTCATGTGTTTAATTTTAAGTTAGTTAATGATTTACTTCCATGATGAAAATAATTCAGATAAAATAAATTTATCATTGAAGTGTATTGAGCCACAGAAAGGCCTTAATCTCAGACCTACTAAATTCAATAATTTAATTGTCCGATGGGATGTCGGTGTAATTTTTCTTCAGGTAGTGATAATAACAAGAATATTAACATTTATTCAATAAATTAGTGACGTATGGACTTATCCTAGACCGGCCCATCTTGGACCAACTCGGTCCACGCACACAGAATCTACATGAGGGTGATGTTTACAATCAATTTAGGTTCTTTAGGATGGGTTTTGATTTCAAATAAGGATATAGTTTGATGAAAGACCTTGGAAACTTATTATTAAAATATAGAAATTGTGATCGAAAAATTAATTTGAAATATAAAAATGGTATCAAAATAATTAGATGATAGAAAAGAAAATGGAATTGAAAATACTATAGACTATGATAGTTAGATAGACATGAAAATTAAATGACATTAAATTTAAAATGCAAAATCCTAACCCATTCAAATTCTATAAAGTCAAACCTATGATCTCATTGAGGTAGAACCATGCATCTAGAGGGGGTAGACTTGCCTTATTTAAGTCAGTTTTATAATTAGTTATAGGAAAATAATTACTAGTTATTGTAATTATGTTGCATCATATACATATAAAGGGATTTTACAAGCAAATGCACTCACTAAACTTTTAAACAATCAATAGGAAGTAAACTTTAAATTTTTTAAGAAATGAATAAAGGTACATAGCACAATTTGTAACAGGCCAAAAGGATAAAGCTTTTTGACTTTTAGTAGTGCATATATATTTGTTGGAATTGGACCATCAATTTATAAAGAAATAAGATTAATACATAAAATTTAAGTAAATTTTGTTATCAACAAAAATATAACAGACAAGTTATTAAAACAAGAAAACACAAGTAAAGTGAAAGGAACAACATGACATAAATATAAGTATTTCCAAATTTTTGTATTATTAGTATGACTTTGTGGATTGTATCATTAGCAATGTTACAAAAATTATAATTTTTATATAAGTGATTGGATAATGAGCTGTTGAATAATCTACATTCATGGTCATAATATTAATTATAAAAAAAAGAGTACATCAAGCAATATAATCATTATTATTTACCAATATTCTATATGATAAGATTGAAACAATTGCAGTAGTGGGACTGCAATTACTATTTATAATGTACTAATAATTAATAATAGCAACTCAAAAAAATATATTTAGTTAACTATAATTTTGTAATGACTGAAATTTAATGTTATTGGTTGTTATGAAGAAAATGGAAAAGAGAGAGTGAGAGAGAGATAATGCTATTAAAGTAACATAAGGCCTATTGTAATCTAATGACATGAATGTTAATCTCTTGGTTGGATGAATTGAGTTTAAATCCTTATTCCTCTATTGTAATTACTAAAAAAAAAAAATAACGTAAAAATAAATGCAACATAAGAAAAAAAAGAGAGTAAAATAACTTTCATGGAAATTGAACCTATAACCTCTTAATTACAAACTCTTAAACCTAATCATGTAGATATATCTAATATCTTATTAAATTTTGCTCTTCAAATATATAATATGTATACTTTCTTCTTTTAATAAATTTTCATAATTGATTTTTTTTTTCCAAGCTTCAAGGACTAGAGGGAGTAGGATTTTAAGAGTAGAAGTGCTCCAGTTCACTTTAAATTTCTAGGTTATGATACTAAAACCAATCTTAATTTCTTATCTATGATCACAATTAGGGAAAATTACAAATATGATGTGTTTTCACGCTTTTGCAATCATCTAACCTTTTTTAAAAAAAAAAAGAAGAAGAAAAAGAAAAAAAAAACTTGTGACCTATGTTTATTTGTCACTATTAGTCCAAGGGATACATATTAGTTCTAATTGGTTAGATAGGGGTGAGTGAGTAACTTTGATAATATAGGGTATTTATCCATATTATACTCGACTGGATAAATTTTAAGTGGGTATTAAGAGTCATAAGTAGGTTCCATATATAAATTTTCTAGAAATTACCCTCACAAGATAAGGTAGGATACAAGGTTTTCTTACCTTGTATCCACTCTAAAACCTATACTTTAATACATACAAGATATAAGTTTAAGGGTGCTTCATACCTATCGTATAAAAAATTATTATATAATATTAATAAATGATAGTAAATTGTAATATTATATTTTTTTGAAAAATAATTTTTTTAGTAAACAATAAAAATGAGCCAAGCATATAAGTTAATAACCTTAAATAACTAAACCTTATGCCGTCTCTCTCACTTTATGTTTTCATTCTTTCTCTTATTCTTTCTCGTTTTTCTCTTCAACTTTACATATTGCATTTTTTTCCTTACTTCTTTTCCATTTACTAAATAGTAGGACCACATAAATTAGAAATATTGATGGTAGAGAATTTTTTTTTTAATTTTACATATTTTATTACAAGTTTTATAAGTTTTATATATATATAACTTATAATATCACATATAAATTACTTTTTTATTATCACATAAACTTCAAATTTATAAAAAAAAAAAAGACAAAATTTATAAGTTATAGAGTATCATGTACTTTATAGGTTTTATAAGTTACAAATTTTATGATGGTACAAGATAAGTTTCGATTTTGAAATTTAATAATCTGTATTTTATAAGGTAAAATAAAAGTAACACCTAATATCCTACTAATCATATATCTACTATCTCTAATCAACAATAATTAATTGAATAATAGAATAAAAAGAATAAGAAAATAAAAAAATAAAATAAAAAGCTTGAAAAGTATATCTTCTTCTTCTTTGACATCTTCCTTGATTGCTTCCATGAAAAGCTCAAGTGGGACTAGATACCGACAATTTTTTTTTTTTTTTATCAACAGAACCGAACCGTCAGATATGATCTAGCAGAGAACGAAAAGAAGGTAGGTTTGAACTTGAAGTCATTTTCTTGCTCTCCATGGGCGGCTTATAATGCTGGAGCGTCATCAGCTGGTGGTTCAAAGTTGGTACCACTGCGTGTCGGTCCTTCGAAGATTAATTGCCGTGGAGCCTCCAGCCAGGAAAGCTGTACGCCTATCACAGGTCTAATTGTTTGGGCGGCAATACTCATAAATATTATTTTTTAAAAAACAATTATAAATAATATATTCAAAAAATAAATTACTATGAAAGCGTAGACACAATCAATATTACTTTGATAAATTTGTATTGAAACCATAGACACATCTATGCCTTTAATGAATTTGTACAAAAAGCGCAAACTCCAACCGTGTTTTCAATATAATTTTTTTTATCTGTACCTTCAATAAAAAAAATTTATACTAAAAGCATAAGTGTTATTTATATCTTTAATATAATTTTTTTTTGTATTAAAGGCATCCATGCATGTGTTGTCTACGCCTTTCGTACAAATTTACTAAAAGCAGAGACATTATATGTGCTTTCACAATTTATTTTTAAAATAATTTTTTGAATATAATATTTATGAATTTTTTTTTAAAAATCGCAATATTTAATAATGTCTAACTAATTGTTGGGCAGCCATTTCTAAAAGGTAAGTTGATTATGCACTTCAATGGGGCAATGTATCTTCGTTACCCAATCTTTTAAGGCAAAATTATTACAAAATGGTATTTTAATGTTTCCATTAACATTTCACTATAAAGCAAACAAGGAAGACGTTCACAAAGAAGAAGATGATGTATTTCTTAGGTTTTTTATTTTTTATTTTTTGATTTATTATCTTTAATTAAATATATTTAATAATATTATTTTATTAAATTAATTATTATAAATCATCCATAAATTGATATAAATCCCCTAACCAACAGGGATGAGTAGTGATAAAACACATGTTATGAGTTTGTTAAAATTAAAAATACGGGTCAGTTGATTACAAAAGCGCAAAAACACATATCATGAGTTATTGTGATTTTTTTTTAGCAAAATAGAAAAATGAAGGAAATTTCAATAAACCTTTTAAATTGTTTTTTTATATAAAATTTCATGTTTTAACTTCAAAATTTTAATAGATAAGCCCTTAGATCCAAATCTTCTCATTTACCTTTTTTTTTCTAAAAATTTATATTTTAGAAAATTCACAAACTAGTGGTTGAAATTAAAATCATTTTGTCCAATTGATCCTAATTTTTCTATATATATTTTTTTCCAATTTTGATGGTGGAGACTCCTATTTTTCAAAAGCATTTTTTTAAATTAAGTTTTTTTTTTTAATTTGATGTCGAGTATCTTATATTAAATGATAAAATTTAGTATAAGTTTAATAAAGAAAAAGAAAAAAAGAAAAGAAAATTCCGGGCTCCACATTCATGGCTTACTATATTTTATAGAGCTAATCCTTCTGTCCTTTCATGTTGATTGCTAATCGAGTGTTCAATTGTTGGCAATTATCAAACTTTGGCGAGTCTAACGAGTGAATTAGCCTTACCAAAGCATTCTTATCGAGATTCCCACTCCTGTACTTCAGTGACACTAAATAATTGAATTTTTAATTCCATCTTCAGAGCATCTAATCTTCTAGGTAAGAAAGCTACACGGAATGTTGAGTGCTTATTGTACTTCTCCACTAGAATTCCTACATCTGTATATAGCATACTATGTTGAAGACAGAGGCACCATATTCCTAGATTGCCATATATAATTAACGTCATTTGCTTACCGAAATGCCC
The DNA here is from genome assembly GCA_037954665.1 of Laguncularia racemosa. Lineage (NCBI taxonomy): Eukaryota > Viridiplantae > Streptophyta > Magnoliopsida > Myrtales > Combretaceae > Laguncularia > Laguncularia racemosa. The sequence goes on from JBBMOL010000040.1 coordinate 3,253,913, forward strand.
TAACATTTGTAAGGATTTAATTTCCATTCTTTACTTCAAAACTTATTCCTTCAATGCACTTATATAAGTCACGAACTAGGTCTAAGGATGGCAGGAGTGGATGGTATCAAGTTATGATCACAATCCTCTTTAATTTTATCATTTTATCCTTAGTATTTTTCTCATTGGTGATATGTCTTGATATATATGTAATTTCATATATGAAAATTCTCCTTTGCTGAGATCATGTTGATTTTGGAATTGGATGTTCTGTTTGTTATGAAAATCATTGGAGATAATTTTGAGGTAGTGAAGTATGATGAATCGATTAAGTGTATGAATCAACTTTTTTATGGCTTTAGTTAGTTTTCTTATTTTGCTAATCAATTTTCTTATTATGGTAAATTAGGCAATTAGTTATAGTTGGAATATGTTATTGACACTCTCTTTTATGCAATGTAGGGAATGTCAATATGAATGAAATTGAGATGAATATGGATGCAAATGCTAAACGAACAAAGAGATAGGAGTTTTAATTTTATAATATTGATTATCTTCATTCATGAAAAATGTTTTACCACCTATTTTCTAATGTTTCATAGTTTTTTTTTTTTTCCTTTTTGTGGGTATGAAGATAATTGAGGAGGAAGATAAGATGTGAAGTCTATAAGGATAAAGGGGACTTAAGCAAGATTGATTAATATTGAACTTTATTTTCTTTGGCAAGCGAATGTTGAACCTTATTTAATTTAAAATTTTGATGAATATAGAACAATGTTGGTCATGGTTATATTTTATTGATGATATCATATTGTAATTTTTGTACATATTGTCCAGAACTTATAGTATTAGAAGTATGCGATTGATGGCTTTTTATTTTGCTCTGCAATATTCTAGTTGTTCTTTTTTTGTTTAATTTTTCTTGATTTAAGATTCATTTAAATTTGAATTCTAAAATATTTTTAAAAAAATCAATACATAAAAAACTAGTGGGTCACGTTGAGTTTTAGGTCCCTCTTTACTTTTATCCAATGAGTTTCAAGTTTGGAATGAAAAATCCTACAAAGTTTGGAACAGGTTTTGAGAACTCTTACAAAGTATCAAGACAAGTTTAGGTTTTATAAAGCCTATCCCAAATTCACCTCGATTGCATTTCCATTGTTGACTCATCTACAAACACTATAGTTTATGTTAATGTGAATTTTAAGGTTAGACTCTTTCATAATGCCACTAAGCTTCACATGATTGGCTCACCAGTATCCCACTACCTACTTATTAGATGGAAATGGCTACATGATCAAAACCCTATCCCTTTGACCTAATATTAGTGCATAAAAGGGTTTAAAAGGAGAGAATATCTTTTTACCTACCACTAAAAACCCATTTGAATATAGTGGGTCCTACCTCATTAAGGTAGTGTTCTATGATGAGTATGCTAAAGGTGGAGAGATGACCATCATGAAGCTCTCCAGTACATTGTTGCCTAGATGGAAGGAGTTTAAGAGAAGGAGCATAAGAAGAGAGAGATGTGAAGCCCCCATGAGACAAGAAGAAATGAAGATAAATTGATGAGATAAATAGTTTCATCAAGGTTGATGGGTGGAGAGTATACCATTTATTATGGTCTATAGGATTTGAGGAAGTTTTCTTTTTCTCTTTAAATCCTATGTTTAGTACATGAAGCCTAATAATGCCGCTAAACCATTCAGACCAACACAACCCCACCCCCGTAGCAAAAAAAAAAAATAAATAAAAGAAAAAAAAGATGTAGGATTAGTTGAAGCCATAGGCAAAGGAGGTTAAAGAATTGAACTTAGCAAGGATACATCTACCTAGACAAGACATATGAGGAGATGTTAGGGTTAGACCATAGTATGGTGGTGCATAAATTAAACATTGTGCCATGGGTTCAAGGCAATGAAGTAAGAACAAGAAGTTTTTTGCTTTAATTTAGGATGAAATAGAGGAATTGCTCTAAGGTAGCTTTCTAAAGCTAGTTGAGCATCCCACCTAGCTAACAAAAAATGTGTCTTTAAGGAAGAAAAATGGCCAAATACACTCATATATCAACTTCCAAAATCTCAGCAATGCTTTCTTAAAGGATGATTTTCCACTTTTAAACTAATATGCTAGTCAATGCAATAGCAGGACACAAGTTATTCTTATTTAGGGAAAAGTACACTTTTAGTCCTCAATGTTTACATACTTTTTTATTGGAGTCTTCAATCTTTTTTTTTTCCTTTTATTTAAGTTTTCATGTTTTTAAAACCTTATAAAAATAAGACTTTAATTAAATATGTTAAAATTTTAATTAATCTTGTGCTTGTATTAATTTACAATTAGCCTTAAAGTAGTTAGCTAAAGTTGCTATGGTGCAAACAAATTTTTCTAAACCCTTTTCTTACTTTTAATTTTTTTTTATTATATTACCTCATTATATATATTTAATATTATTTTATTAATATATAATGTAAAAATATATATTTAATATTATCATTTTATTAATTTAACTATTGTGGATCAATTTGAAGTTGATACATATCACGAATAAATGAAAAACTTTATAGATTTAATGTCTTTTTTTTTTGTAAGGTTTCAAAGACATTAATGACTCAAATAAAAGATAAAGTTGAAAATCCAAATAAAAAAATAAGTAAATGTTAAAGACTAAAAGTATACTTTTCCCTCTTATTTATGTATGACTTCCATGGCTATAATCAGATTAAGATTACTATTAGAGACATTGAGTGTATAGATTTTAGACACTTGTAGGAAACTTCCACTACACTATCATAGGTTAAAGAATATAAGGGCAACTTATCAATGGGCTACAACTACCATATTGAATGACATGATGAATGAATGGCTTCATAAGAGATTAGGTAGATGACAAAATCAAGCACCTTGTCACTTAATTCATCTAAAGAAAGTCTTATAATGATGTCACATATACAAGCTCCGGATGAATACTTTAAAGTGTGTATTTAGAGTGGCTTTAGGGAAGTTTCTTGAATTTATGGTACATAAAAAGGGCATTGATGTCAATCTAATGAAGGAGTAGCAATTTTAGTCCATGCTCTCACTAAGAAATCAATAGGAGTTAAAGAGATTTACGGGAAAGGTCTCGTGTATAAGAAAATTGGTTACCACATTGGTGTAAATTTCCTACCCTTGACAATAGCTTAATTACACAAAATGGATTACTATTTGAGTTAGGACAAAAGTAAGAGGATGTGATCTAAAAGATTATGGGAATTTTGACTTCCCTACAAGTGATGACAATGCTTGTTAAATGATTGCAATGATACTATACTTGACATCCACTTAAAAGCATGTTAAGGCTTTATTTATGTAAGAATTATAAAGCCACGAGCAACTTTCTTATTTCCCAAGTCAACCTCTTCAAGGAAGCAAGGTCAATTATCTGTCTTAGAAGAACTACTATCTTGTGCTTGTATTTGACATGATGAAGTTACCACTACTTCTTAGCACACATGACCAACCTTATCATCCAACCATAGGTAAAGTATTTGATGTTCTAACTAGCTTTATGTGGAATGATTGTAAAGTGGTTGCTCCTACTCAAAAGAGTTCCATATCGTGGTTTATCCCAAAAAACCATCCAATCTCTTGCTTTAGCTAATTTATTAGTGCGAAATGATTCCATTACATAGAACTTAGTTTTAAATGTAATACTTACAGAGTCTAGTAAGGACTCTCTCTAGTTGACCTTAGATAAGGAGTGGTCAATACAGTCTAATTACTTTAAAGGGAGTAATTGATGGGGAGTGGGAGTTGTACTAACATCACCTAAAAGCCAAGAGATTCTTTTGGCACTCAAATTGGATTTCCATTGTGTTAATAATGAATTTGAGTTTGAGGTCTTGCTACTTAGATTAATATTTACTCAAGAAGTTAACGCATGTTAGTTTTGCATCTAAGGTGACTCAAACCTAATCATCAATCAAGCTAACGGTGAGTTTGTCCTCGAAAAAACTACAATAGCTCCTTAGAAGGACCAATCACCATGATAGGAGCTAAGAAATTATGAGTTTAGTGGATTTATGAGTGAAGTTGTGAGGAATGTTGAAAACTACTCTAAAGCAACTTCATAATCAATTTAGGCCTCAGCTAATATCATTTTTGCATGTTTCAAAGCTAAGGACCCTTAAGCAGGTCGATCACATGCAAATGAGGTCTACTAGGTGTCATTGGAACCTATGAGGTTAACTTGAGATTGAATGGAGTGGTGGAATGGGAGTGGTGGTCAATTGAGGTGCACCAAAAGATGATCAATTAGGGTACCACCAAAGGATGGTATATTGGCCTAGCCACTTGAGGCAAAACCATCTAAGTTTTTTCTTTCTTCAATTGCGTCATATTTCCTAGCTTATTTAGTTTTTTATTTCGAACATTAGTTTTCCTAGTTTATAAGTTGATCTAGTCTATAAATAAGTATTAAGGGTTAAATCGGCTACAAAAGAAATGTTTAAGTTAAGCTCAATATTAATTTTAGCTCAACTCCTTAAGTTAGTGCTAGTGATAGGGCCTAAGGAGTTTAGTGCATATATTGAGATAACTTAATGAGATTTGGCATGATAAGCTTAAAATAGGAAATATTGGGTTGATTTGTTTGGTTTTAATCTCTCTTAGGCATACTTATTCACTTAATAAAGGAGGCTACTAGAATTGGGCCCATAATAAGCTCATCAACATAACCCTGAAATAAGTACACTTTATCTGATCAACCGATCACCAAGGTAATCTAATATATATCATCAAGTGCAAGAGTTTATAAATACTAAGTAATGCCTCATCATTTGACATAATTTTTAAAGATTTACAAATATTATAAGGCTATAAAACCTTTGCTCTCAAAGATCAAATAAAGGTAAGATGAAGAACGTGTAAATTTTACTCAAGAATAAATGAAGTTGATGCTCTAAAACTCTTTTACTTGACATTTATGTGTCTAAGCTATTGAGATTGCCTATTGCTCCTCCCAGCAATTCCTTTTCAAGTCATTTCTTTGTGTGTCATCTCTAGGTCATTCCTATGAGGTTATCTATAGCATTAGATTTACATTACACACATGTGATAACTTTAATTAAATCCCCTTATCTACATTATAGCGACTCTACTAGGGATAAAGAGAGTTAGCAACTTGGCAATAGCACCTATGGGGAAAAGGATAGCTAACCCATATAAAGTATATCCTAGGTGAAGGAAACCAATGTGAAGATCATTAAATAGAACTTGTTACCACCAGAGAACACTATCTAAGATAACTCAACCCTAAAGGATCTTTTTGTAGTTGTGCAGATGATGTTGACCATGCAAGAGACCACAAGAGTCCTAGACCAATACCTTTTCTCTTAGTTTATGCTAGGGATAGCTGTTACTATTGTTGCGAAATAAAGCATAGCTTTGCTTGGCCCTGCCACTATTACACAACAAGGTATTATTTCCTTAGTTTAGTCAAGTAATCTTTCCACTATTAATGAGGACAACCCTTAAGGAGGAGGTAAGCAAACCCATCCATTAGAGGTTGAAGCTAGGAAATATCTTGCACCTATGATAGAAAGTGAAAGCATTTAACTTTGTAACCTGTCATTTTTATGTGCCACTCTCCACACCATACTTAGTGGATCTACCATTCACCCTAACTTTACTCTTATCACACTAGCTAAGGCTATGATATCAACCCTAAGGTCAATGTTTGCCCCAAAATCATCTTTTATAATAAGGGAAGATTGAGATATATACCTAAAAGAAATATAGGCTAAGTCATTTGCAAGAGTACTAGATTTTAAGCTCACATATAATTAGCAATAGTTGCAAAGCCATATCCTAAAGCCTACATAAGTTTGAAGTTTATTTTGTTTGATGATAAATAGGGGAGCGCTAAGGATTAGCTACTAAAGTTTATTGAAAATTTAAAAGCCTACGACTTAGATGATGACTTGAAGTTAAAGAGTTCTCTAAGTCACTTGATAAGAAGGCATGCACCCGGTATGCTAACCTTCCCCTTAGGTCGGTTAATAGGAAAGCATATGCAACATGTTCCTGGAAAAGTCATTTCAACACAAGAAATGGAAACCTTAACCAATATAGGCAAATGAGGTAGAAGCTAATGGAGGACCTCATGGAATACATTAAGTGCTTCAAGGAGAACTCTCTATATAAACCATATGTGTGCGATGAGATGGCATTGGTGAAAATCTACATCCAAGGGATATTTATTGAATACATCATCCACTTAGAAAACCTGAACTTATAAGCTTGTGTTGTGCTTGTGTAGAATACACAAAGAACCGGTAACTAGTTGCAAGGCAATGGAAGAGGGCAAGTATAGTGAGAAGGCTATGTTCATGAGCTGAGCTCAAAGCTAAAGCTCTAGAAATAGTAAGAAATCTAGGAATGCCTAAGCATGAGGATATGCAAAAGCATCTTCATTCCTAACCCTAATGGGTAAAGTTTATGCTCTATTAGATCAATTGTGGCATGATAAGAACATAGTCTCCTAAGGGTCGAGTGCCTACCTATAAATGGGAAGAAGAGTGACCCTAAGATCTATTGATATCATAAAACCGTTGCTTATTTTACTAAGGATTGTTAGGTACTAAAGAAAAAATTTAGTAAAAGTGTCTATAAGAAAGAGTTCATATTGACAATAATAACTTCCATTATAATCCATTGCTAGCATGTGATGCTCAACATAGTGCTATACATGTTGCCACTCATGATGCAAGAGCATAAGAAGATGTGCAGCCTATTGAGGTACATAAGGATAGTGGTAAAGCACTTGAAGTTAAAGGAAGGACAAGTATTATTGTTGCCTACACATCATTGAAAACTTCCAATTTTATGAAGTTTTTTAATCTCTTCTAGTTTGATATTAATGGACAATCTGTAGAGACAACTACACTCATGCAAACCTCTCAATGTTAGTATAGAGAGTGCAATGTAATGTAACTTGTAGAGTGAATGCCCTTTGTGCACAAGAATACGATTCTCATTACTAACATTGACATATGCACAAAGAACCTTAATTACAACTACCTTACACATAGAAAGCATACTTGAAGGTTGCCTCATCAAGATGACATCCATTGATAACATATTCTCATTGGTTATCATGCTAATGGTCTTACTCAAAGCGACAAAGTAGATGTCCAACATCTCATGAACCAATCCATTACAGTATATGACTCATCCAAAAACACTATAGGCTATGTAAACATAGATTTCAAGGTCAGACCTATCCATAGCATTGCTAGATTCCATGTGATTAACACATTAGTATCCACCCACTTATTATTGAGAGGAAATGGCTGCATGATCACCTCCTCACCCATTTAACTTGACATTAGAGCATAAAGGATCATCAAAAGGTAAAGACATATTTATACTTGCACAAGAGGAGATGTGGGAAAAGAAACTCAAGAAAAAGAAAATGTGTAGTTACCATAGAGGTAAGAAGAAGTGCAAAAGAACTATTGGTGTGATAGAGATGGAAAGATCTAGTCAAGCCAGTAAACAGTTAAACTAATGACAATATAATAAACCTTTGTTAGTTTTTTTTTTTTTTTTTTTTCTGTTTCTTCATATGCAAACAAAGCATAAACAATTCCATTAAATCTCCAAGTTTGGTTTTGATGATAAAAGAACATGTTAAGTATTCTTTAATGAGTTTACTGAGTGTACAAATGATTTTTATAAGGACATGTTTAATGTAGAAGGTTCAAAATGAAAAGAAAAGTATTGTTATAGAAAGATAAAAGTTTATTGTATAAACTCGGGGGAAAAATCCTTAAGAAACATAAAAGATATCCTATAGAAATATAGAGGTTAGACAATAGCTTAGTTTACTATGTTTCCACATCATACATGTATTTTAAGTTAAATGATAGCTTTCAAAACATATTTTCACCAAGTTTAGTTCTCATAATCTCCAACGTGCAGTAGCTACTTAAAACGTGAATTTGAATGTATTAGTTATTTAGTAACAACAACTTAGTTATTTATCAAAAGCAGAATGCATTAGTTCATCAAAAAAAAAAAAAAACAACAACAATTTGAGAAGATGTAACACTTGCTCAATCAAATGCAATACTAGTTAGAATAGATGCAACACCAATTCAATCAAATGCAACATTAGTATAGTTAGATGTAACACTGGTTCATCTAAAAAATGACAACAGTAGCATATCCTCTTTGACAAAAACAAGGCAGCTCATATTTTTATTAAATTCAAGGCTTAGAGGTTAAGATCCAGTTCCATAAGTTAGTTATAGTTAAATAATATAATTAACTATCTTATTACAAAAATTGAAAGAAAATTATACAAGTTTGGCAGTAAAGTTTCAACCTTTACAAGATATGTTCAATATAAGTTTTAAATTTTTTTTTTTGAATTTTTGGTGATCTAATACAAATTTTTTAGAGATTTCATTGGATTTTAAATTTAAATGAAGAGCAAGATACTACAATGGGATGAACTTCTAACAAACATCTTGGCAAATTTAGTAGAGAATATCATGAGAAATATTGATGTTTTTATTTTAGATGAATTTTAAATTAAAGGAAAAAATTCAAGTAAGATTTGCTCCTTACTTCGTGCATACAATCAATGACCAGGGAATTTCGAATTTGAAGTATAAAACACCATAATTCAAAATTAAAATCAAAAGTGAAATTTGAATTTATTTTAAAAAACTAGTTAGAGAAAAACTTGAAAACATTTCAACCATATTTTGACTTCAATGGCTAAAGATTCAAACTTTAGCTTATTTTGAGTGATTTAAACATTAGAAAGTGTTTCATAAAAAGGACAATGAAATAATCGACAACTAAAAGAAAGCATTCATCAATTTTTAGAAACACCATCTGAAGTTAATTTTTCTTTCTTATTCTACTATCAACATTGAGCATTAGTTAGAAAATATAGAAGTTTTCTCTATGTAAAAAACTTTGAGGATTTTACTTATCCTCTTCCTTTTTCTTTAGATTTCTTGAGTTAAATTGAGATAGAATATTGTAGTTTTGTAGGCTTTGTGTCAAAGTTAGGAGATAGAATATTGGTTTATTGTAGTTGTGATGATTGTATATTGTATTTTCATTTTTTTATTGGATTTTATGGAATAACTAGTTTAAGTGATTGAATTCCCAATAAATGAGTTGAAAGAGTAAATTGACGCATAAAATAGAACTATTATAATTTCTTTACTGATCTTCTTATCCCTAATATTTCATTTTAATTGTTTATATATATATATATATATATTGACTTATCTACCATACAATTTAAGTAATCATAAAAGGGGACATTTTCAAAATTTTTGAACTTTTTGAAAAGTAATCAATTCAATCTTTTTTCTTAATTGCTTAAACAAAATCATCAACTTCTTATTCATGAAAAAATTTCCTTACCAAATCATGGGAATATTTAATTGTATTCATTTGTTCATCTTTTTTCCTTTTCTTGTTGGTGTAGCAAACTAAGAGATTATTCTTCTTAATGTACAAAACTCATTTCACAAAACAATTAACATTTGGCTATAAGCACTATAGTCAAGTAATGGGGCAATCTCCCTTAACCAATCAAAGGAAAATAATCATAAATATAGGGGATAGTTTAACATTGTTGTTGATTGATAAAAGCAATGTTTCTCAAACATATGATGATAAATTTAGTTTGTGTTGCAAATAAGTAAGAGCATTTTCTCTCATATGCATAATAAAACTTTACAATCGAGTAAGAGAATATTATACTTAATCGTAATAAGAAAGAATTTTTTTTTTAATAACTCCCATGATGGAGTACTTCTAAATTGATAGCCCTAGTGAGTCATTTTAAGTAGACAAGTAGAAGAAAATACCCTTGGACCAATAAAAGAGAATTTTGTATTTTAGGCAACAAATGCCACTATCATTACTTAAGGATGGTCAAATATTTCCACAAACATTAGAGGCTCATTTAATCATAAAAGTTTAATCAATCTCATAATTATGCTAACTCTAAAGAGGCCCCTTAAATCATCGATGGTCTAAGTGATCTTATATTTATGATTGCTAAGAGTTTAAGTAATCTCATAATCATGCAACTAAGGGAGTGAGTACAAAAGCATGCTTTAAAAAGAAAATAATAATGAGAGAATTTCATTAATTTTTTTAATTTGATTACAACATCATGCAATAAAAGAATATAAAAAAAGTTATGATTTTTTGGTCAACAAGATTACAGCAAAGGGCTAGGTCGATGCCAACTACCCTTAATGGTCTACTACAATCCTTTTGCTTCAATACTCTTGTACAAAGCTTGTATCCTCTCCATTAGCCAAGAAAAAAAAGCTCATACCCCTCTGAAGTTTGCCATGAAGCAACTCTTTAGTTTGGACAACAACAAACAATGTACAATACATATGTACACACACATGTATGTATGTATGTATGTATGTTATCAAATTATTTAGTTTATAACACAATATGCATATTGTTATATATGTTTTGCTATATTGTAGTTTATTCAATTAGTTATTCACATGAAACATATATACATACATACACATATATATATATATATATATTAGATTATAAATATTTATAATCTAAATTTGAAAATCATAACTATATATAGATTATATAATATTTATAATCTAACACTGTAGTATTTTTCAAATTTCATTATGTTTTGTTACAAAGCCTTAGTCACTATTTACATAAGCTTTATATCAAATGGTATGTTAATAAACTATCTCAATAAAGAATCTCTTTTACAACTCCCATAATTGAGTACTTTTAATCTAGATGGCCCTAATAAGTCATGTTATTAAGTGGATAAGAAGTAGAAAATTTTCTTTGACCAATAAAAGAGAATTCTTGATCTTAGACAACAAATGTAACAATTGCTACTTAAGCATGATCAAATATTTCTATAAAAGGGATAGCTCAAACACCATCAATGATAAGTGAGTGTGCTTTGCTCCAATGCGTGGGATAACACTAAAGGCTCATTAAAACATAAAAGTCTATATAGTCTCATAATTATGCCAATCCCACAAGAGCCGCATTAGATCATTAAGGGTCTAAGCAATCTTGTATTAATGACTGGTAATTGTTTGAGTAGTCTTATAATCATGCAATAAGGAGAATCGGTATAAAAGCATAAGTTTAAAAAGAAAATAATGATAGGGCAAATTTAATTTATTTTTTTAATTTGATTACAATATTGTATAGTACAAGAAAAGAAAAAAGAGTTACAATTCTATGATCAACAAGATTATAGCAAAAGGCTAAAGTTGATGTCTGCTACCTTTAATGGTTAACTACAACCCTCTCACTTCAATACTTGTGTAAAACCTATATCCTCTTTTGAAACTTGTCAAAGTAAGCACTTACACCCATTGATTTTTATTTTTTTTAGGTAAGCAACACCCCCTAAAAAAAGCTAGTGTGATAGATAATGTGTAAAATTGGCTAACTTGATATGGACATGTACATAATTTAACATAATTAATTAATTAGTGTAAAAATATCAACAAATAAAAAAATAAGAAAAGAAAAACCAAAATAAAATGAAAAAAACAAAAAGGAAATAGGATTGAAAAAAAAAAGTTTGTGGCTTTGCTGGTCGCAAGTGGGGTATAAACTTTTTTTTTAATCCAATTTTTTTTATTTCTATATTTTTTAAATTCCAAAATTTTATTTTTTTTAAATTAATTAATTAAATGTATTAAATTATGTATGCATTAACACCAAGTTAGTCAACTTTACAAGCCATTTATCACGTTAGTTTCTTTTAAGAAGTGTAAGTGTTAACTTTTGAAAAAAATAAAGATCCATATAATTTTAAATTTTTTAAAAGAAAATATGCATAATTAACCCTAGTGTTATTTATGTTTTGCAATATTGTAGTTTATGCGATTAGTTATTTATAGGCAACATATATGAATGAGATTATAAACATTTTACTAATATAGTAGTATCTTTAATATTTAATTACGTTTTAGCATAGAGCTTCAATCACTGTTTACATAAGTTTTATACCAAACAATATGTTAATAATCTATTTCAAATTATAAGCTATAGAAATTGACAAACCAAACTATCTTCTTATTTAAAAGTGCTTTTAAAGTTTAAAATAATAAGATTGTATGTATAATTATATATTAGTAAAGGGGAATTAATTCGCAATTTTTTTCATTCAAATCTAAAATGGAATTATTTAAAAAATTTTGAAATTTCAAATAACCATGATCTTAATTTTTAAGTTTTTTAAGTTGCTTTTAAAGATGAGAATTGAATTAGAGCAAAATTTTCCTTTGCCATTTGATTATCATATCTAAATGCAAACACCAAAATCCATGGGCTTACTGTAGCGTCCCCACTACACTCCAAAAGGACCACTACCATCACGACAGGCGTCCATCTCTAAACCTACCGCACCACTCCTATGTAGAACTTAGACCTAAAGAAAAATCCCCACCACAAGAAAAAGAAAAAAAAAAGCAATAAAGAAATTGAAATAAAAAAGAAAAAAAAAGGGGAGAGAGAAAATTAAAAAAGGTAGGTGTTGATGAAGTAGAGGGAGGACAAAGGAATCAAGAGTCGGCGCTCATGTCTACGCCGACCAAACATCATACTTTCTCTCTCCTAAAAAATCTAATCCAATCTTATTATATAACCCACCACCCTCCTCGTTCTCATACTTTTATCAGTTTCTTCCATTTTTATTTTTTTTGGGTTGAGTTTTATTTTGCTTTTTAATGTTGTATTGTTGCGTTTAATGTTGTTTCTTTCTTTTGGTTGGGGTTTTTAGGCTTGTCTTCCTTTCGTATAATTTTTTCACTGATCGGAGGATAACCCGTTAAACCCTTTTACATATATTAATCAAAATCAACATATTTTTAATCTTTGTTGATTTGATTTTTCATTCTTTCTTTGAAATTCGAGTTTTTCTTTTCTTTTTTGGGGACACGCTTGAAATATTAGGAATCGAAAATGAAGAAACTTGTTGAGCAAACAGTGGGGGATAGAGATGTGGAAGATGGGGATAAGGAGAAAAAGAAGAGTAGGCGTCGATCCAATCGACGTTCTAAGCATAATAATTCTACTTCAGGTAAAATTTTCATATTGGTTTAGTTTATGAAGTTGTGCGGATTTGAACTTCGGTCTTTCCCAATTAGGTAATGTCTTGGCAAGGGTTTTTGAGGTTATGGAATTCACTCTTGTGGATTTATTCATCTGTTACTCTTCTAGTGTTTTATGTCGATATATATGTTTTAATTTTATGTACCAGTTGCTGATAATCGTAACGTAGCTGAATGTGGAGGGGTTTGATACTGTTAGGGGCACTACTTTTAGAGTTGTTGATGCCGATAGTGAATTAGAGCCTGCGGCTTTGATGCCGGTGTTGCCAAATGAATTAGAACATCTGATTTCGATGCTAATGAAAATTAATTGCCGTGCCGTTCAATTTCTCCTTTCAATTGAGATTCTTCTACTCATTGAAGTCATGCTTTTTGCTGAAATTTGAATTGCATGTATGTATTGGCCTTGCATAGACTAGAAACAAGTTCTGTAAACAAATGAAACTCTACCATTTAGTCCTGTCTTCCCTTGCTGAGGCAATTGGGATTCTAATTTTGAGAAAGGGAATGCTTAGAAAAGGATTTGTTAGCTGGTTGGTTCATCTGGGATGTGCTTGATGTACAATATGGTTTTACTTTAGTCCATAACCTATGAACAGGGTTCTTCGTGAATAATTACAAGAGAAGTATGGAATAGTTTACTTTTCATGTTCTCAAATTGTAACATTTAGAATAGAAATGAATGCCCTTCAAGTACTGCATTAAATGTGGAATGGATTCTGGCCTTCGTTGAAGTTGATAAATTTCTATGTTTGTTTCCTTAGCGTCTTTAAAGGTTTTCCTACCCCACTCAGTTAACAGATGTGCTATGAGCAGGTTGTGTTACTGCAAATGACAGTCAAGGTGAACAATCTATGTACTTGGGAGGTAGTGGCAAGGCGAAAAAATCCCCTTCATCAAGCAATTTTTCTTCATCAAATCGAAATGCATTAGAGGATGAAATTTCCAGTGAGCTTGATGTTTCTATAGCATCTAATGTGGTTTTTAACTCAATGCCATCAATGCACATAAATGAGCCTCTAGGTCCTGCGCTGCAGCAAGAAAATGCTAGTAAGGATTTGCTTCCATCATATCAGATGGGGGCTTATGATCAGAGTAAGATTTTTGCTCCTCATTGGTCGATTGAGGCAGTTAATGAGGCTCTAGAGGTTAGTACAAGGATGTTCTTTCGAAGTTTCATCGGTCTACCTGTGCTTGGATGATGATATATATACTTTGTTGATTCTTTTAAATATCTTATTGCTTATATCTGCCAGAAAGGCGATCTCTTCAAGGCCTCATTCCATGTAAATGCTCATGATAGACTTGAGGTGTGTCAATTTTCTTTTTTGGGTCACTGGTTTATCAAAGTCTTTTTTTAGCCCCCCAAACGTTCGATGCAGCATAAGCTTATGCTGATTGTTCTTGTAGGCATATTGCAAGATTGATGGAGTGCCTGTTGATATCCTCATTTATGGAGTTATTGCCCAGAATAGAGCTGTAAGTTCAGATGCTTAGGCAAAGTTTTTGTTTGAATGTTGAAAAATATATTATATTTTCTCTTTCTGTTATGAATAGGGTTCAGAATGGCAGAAAATTGGAATCTTTATTGTATTGAAATCAAGAACAGTGTCTTAGGCTTCAATGAAAAACCTCGTTGAGCACACTTGCTCAAAACTACCACAAGATATTTCTCTCCTCCTCTAACAGAAAACCAACTCTTCTATTTATAGTGTAGCTGATTTCTACAACTAACTACTAACTATCAATACAACAAAAATATCTACAAACTTGTACTGCCAACTCAGCAACCACTCAGCACTATTGCCAACTCAGCTCCTGCGCTGTTTGTTTGCTCATACCCTTCTAGTATATACATTCACCGCTGGTTTAGACACTCTATGAGATATAACACTTCTCTTTAGGGATTGTTTTGCTTGCTTGTTAGAAGGCCATACACAGTTTTTTTGCTGTAGTAGCTTATCAGGAAATGGTTTGTGGCTTCTTTATGTCTATGAAGGAGAGGTTCTTCAATAGATTTTGGAAGAGCCTAAAGTAGGCTGCGAGATAAGAAATGCTTGGGAAAGTGCAATTCTTGAGTTCTAAACATGGTGATTTTGAAAAATAGAGTGATTTTCAATTAGTTTGTTGCTTGAGTAGGTGAGCTTGACTCTCAAAGTTGATAAAACTGCTCTCATGGTGTCTGCTGTCATGTTGTGGTAGTACCTGCTATACTTACTTTTATTTTTCATTTGAGAAATTAAATTGGGTAGACATGGGCATGTAAATGGTTGTTCTACCTTTTATTCTCTCATTGGCAGATTGAGTTCATGTGCTAAATGTAGTTTCTTTGACGAATTTTTAGTATCCTTTTTCATCCTTATGGCACTAAAAAAGGAGCTAAGGATTTGCAAGAATGATATTTTAGTAGCATTTGTGTTGTAATCATACTTGTGCTCTCTATCCTTTATGTTGAATTTGCCTTTTTTCCTTTCTTGCTGGGTAATCAGCTATCTCTATTGCTGTTCGTTTTTCTAGGAAAATGTCTTTTCTAGTTCAATAGCAGTGAAATGAAATTGCAAATGGTCAAATAAAAAATTGAACTGTCTGAAATGTGATGTAGAAGTCTAAAATTTAAATCTGGTTCTTTGTTTCCCCCTCATTTTGTGAATTTGATACTTTTTTCCATCTTTGTGAATGTTCCAGATTTGATTTATATTTCTGTTTATGCAGGTAGAGGGAGATACCGTGGCAATTCAGGTTGACCCTTTACCATTTTGGACTAGGATGAGAGGGTCAACTGGGACTGCTAATGGGGCTGCTTTGAGGGAAAATTCAACTAAGGCTGCTAATGAGGTTGTCATGGATAGGATTGTAATGTCTAGTCAAGGCTGTGCTGATAAGCAGAAGGTAGATGGGGACTGTGGGTCTAGTTTCTCTAAGAATCTTGTGCCTTTGGGCAAGGACGTACTGGAATTTGCCTCAGATGATGCAGGTTCTTCCAGTCAGCAGAGCAGAGCTGCAGATGCCCTAGGTAAGCTCTCTGCTCTAGTTGGTTCATATCCATCAAAGAGACCAACTGGAAAGGTTGTGTCAATAATTGATAAGTCACCTCGAAGAAATGCTATTGCTGGTTTTCTTAACATTAAACACTGGCTGAGCTATGGGGACGGGAATAAAAAGGAACTCAAGAAGAACAAGTCTGTATCCTTGTTCTCTGATCAGGAATTCATTCAGCTCGTTCCCAAAGATCCGAGATTTCCAAAGATGATGGTCTCAGTCAAAGGCTTGCCCGAGTGCATCAAGGAGCGACTAAAAAATTTTGATTCTGCAGTCAAAATGGAACTAGTTGCTTCTCAGATTGGTGACTGGAATGAAGAGAGTCGAGATCCACATGCCCATGTATTGCATGTTTTTGGACGTGGTGGTGAAGTGGAGTCACACATAAAGGCAATCTTATTTGAGCATGCAATTTATTCTTCTGAATTTTCTTCTGAATCACTTGGTTGCCTTCCCCACACTCCTTGGGGTGTACCACAGTCAGAATTTCAAAGAAGAGGAGATTTGAGAAATTTGTGCGTGTTTACTATTGATCCATCCAATGCCACTGATCTTGATGATGCCCTCTCTGTTGAAGAGCTACCTGGTGGCATTTACAGAGTAGGTGTACACGTTGCTGATGTGGCATATTTTGTTCAACCGAACACATCATTGGACGCGGAGGCTCAAATTCGGTCCACAAGTGTTTATCTGCCGAAACACAAGTTACGAATGTTGCCTCCATTGCTTTCAGAGGATCTGGGTTCTTTAAACCCTGGAATTGACAGACTTGCATTCTCTATTTTCTGGGCTATTAATTGTTCTGGGGACATCATAGATCGTTGGATTTGTCGCACTGTGATAAGGTCTTGTTGTAAGCTTTCCTATGAAGAAGCTCAGAACATCTTAGATGGTTCAATTGATGTAGATAATTGTAATGATTTGAGTAATAGCCTTCCTCCATTGAATGGTCATTTTAAATGGTCTGATGTAATTAAATCAATTAAAACCCTTAATGAGATATCTAAAACTTTAAAGGGGAATAGGCTTAAAGCTGGGGCTTTGCAACTTGAGAATTCAAAAGTTGTGCTCTTGTTTGATAAGCATGGAGTTCCATATGATAGCATGCTTTGTCAGCAGAAGGACTCAAACTTTCTTGTGGAGGAATTTATGCTTTTGGCAAATAGGACAGCAGCTGAGGTCATATCAAGAGCTTTCCCTGATACTGCACTATTGCGGAGGCATCCTGAACCAAATATGCGTAAGCTCAGGGAATTTGAAGCATTTTGTTCAAAGCATGGCTTAGAATTGGATACTTCTTCTGGTAGGTTCCATGAATCCCTGGAGAAAATCAGGGAAACCCTTAAGGATGATTCGGGGTTGTATGATATTTTAATCTCATATGCTACAAGGCCTATGCAACTGGCAGCTTACTTCTGTACGGGTGATTTTGAAGCCAAAAAAGATGAATGGGGTCATTATGCTTTGGCTGTTCCTCTTTATACTCATTTTACATCTCCTCTACGCCGATATCCTGACATAATTGTGCATCGGATGATGGCTGCAGCTCTAGATGCTGAGGAGTTATACCTGAAAAAGAGGACATCACAAAGTATGAACCAGATAGATACATCAACCAGATGTTTCACTGGCCTATCTTTTGACAAAGATGCTGCTAATTCTGATGTGGCCAAGGAAGCATTTTCAGCTGCATCTATGAAACATGGACTTCCTTGCAGGGAAAGTCTGACTGATGTAGCTGCATATTGTAATGAGAGAAAGCTGGCAAGTAGGCTTGTCAAGGATGGCTGTGATAAACTTTATATGTGGTTTCTTCTGAAGGAAAAACAGGTACGTGGATTAACTCTTCTACACTTCCACTTAGGTACTACTGTTCTGCAGTGTTATGGTGCAAAGGATCCTGATGCCCCCATATTTAGCATGAAAACAAATTGTCATTGATGAATATTTTATGTGTTCTCTTTTTGCCTTCTGAGAAGCTGTCTGCTGTAAGACATAATGATGCCCCTAATGTATTTGTTTGATTTGTGTCTAAATTTTTTTCCATGTATCTTTTATGATATTTCTAGTGTCTCTATATTTGCTCACTGGACTGATTGATATGACCTATCAATGCTGGAAGTTCTTTTTGCTTGAAAGGGCTATATTTTGGCTGGAGATCTATTTTTCTGTTGGTTGCATGCATCTGAAATTCTGATTGATGCCATCTTTTTTTTATTCTGCTTTCTAGATATCACTACTTAAATCAACATAACTTTTGATTGCCGAGATGCTATTGTGGAATTCTGGGAATAGTCGGAATGATTCAGGGATTCACCACTATGTGAAGTGGAATAAAGTATCTTTTATACAGGGGACAACGGCCATTCTTGAACATGGTTTATGCATATGGTTTTGTATGATTTATGTCATGAGGTGAAACAAGTAGATCATAGTACATCTCATATTGAATATCAATACTGTTTTGGTTTTCATAGCATCCCAATAATACTAAAATTTTAGAACTTGCTCAACTCCTATCTACTTATCTATATTATTTAAGGGGTTAGGGGAAATTTGGGTGTGACACTTGAACTGAACGAATTAACCCATTTTTTCTAGAAGAGAGCAAAATTATTGAATGGGACAAAATGCATTAACTTTTCCATAATACAAGTTTTGAGAAAATAATAAATTTTATTTAATTTTATACTTCAAATATTTTGGAGAATGAGAATAAGGAATAAATTTAATAAATTTAACACTAGTTAAATAATTGTTTTATATTCTTTTGCACCTGAGTTACGATGTGTCAGTGTCACCTTTAGTTTCATATTATGGGACAGATTACTTGTGTAAGTATCATGGTTGGTAAGTATAAGCTGTTAATTAAAGGAGAAAAACAGTATTGTTGTGGACAATTTCTTATTGCTGTAAAGTGGTTTTCTACTTAAAATAAGGGGGGGTTTTGGTTGATTTGGTAGATATACATGCGTATTGCGATTGGCATGTGAATCTGTAAGTACATGTGGTTGATTCAGTAGATATAAATAAGCGTTGTAAGAGTGCCATGGCTATAATTTTTGCAGACATTGATTACAGAAGCTCGAGTGCTGGGTTTGGGACCAAGATTTATGTCCATTTACATATCAAGGCTAGCAGTGAGTAGAACTTCAATTCGATCATGAACATCCTGTCTCTTGATTCTTTCTTCAATTTGATATTAATAGTTTTCTTATGATAACCAACTTCTTCAGATTGAGCGACGGATTTACTATGATGAGGTGGAAGGTCTGTTTGCAGAATGGCTTGAGACTACTTCTACCTTAGTATTGACCTTGTCTCCTCGTAAGTCGTCATACTGGAGAGGGTCATCAAATAAATACAGGCCTCTTGAAGATGCTGCACTGGCTGTAAGTCCATCCATTTTAGGAATGGAAGGAGGTGGGTCTCGTGAGGATTCATTTTATTCTTTATCTGCCACAGTCCAGAAGTCAGGGCCTTCTCGAGAATCTATTTATCTTGATTCAGGAATAAGTCCTCTGGTTTTTCCCATGACCATGCATCTTCTTTCTACCATTCCTGTTGCACTTCATGCGGTCGGTGGGGATGATGGACCGATTGATATTGGTGTCCGGCTCTACGTCAGCACCTATTTGAGGTGAATTTCTGCTGTTGACATGGCTCGAGAGAGGTGTAATTTACAGTTACAAAGTCTGGGACTGGAGGGGAGGATGTGTAGATAAGACACTGCTGCATAGTTAGAATAAGGCAATAAGGTTTTCGCAGGAAATATTGCTTTAATGTTGTTCTACTTCTATTTCCACTTCTAATGGTTAGAACACTCTGGTGCTGAGACTTCCAGTAGGAGGTGTATATACAAGACAACTCCTTGACTACTGATGCCTATGGTTTTAGGGGCTAGTTTGACTGAAGCTGCACTTGGGGACAGGGCCGTTGTTTTTGGAGGCCAGCTCCCAATCACCTTCTTAACTCCGAATTTGGAGCCAGATGCTTTCTGCACCACAAACATGAACGCATCTTCCTTGTTGCACCCTAAAATATTTTTTAAACCTTGGGTTCCTGGCTCCATTAGTTTTCAAATTTTTGATGTTCTTAGAGTTCTACAGTTTGCTTTACTGCCTTAATGGTTTTTTATGTGGCAGTAATTGCAATGTATAACGTGGTTTCTTTGCAAGCTTTATCGCTTGTTCATACGTTCTGGAATGTTTCTTATGATTGTTATTCTTGTGTTCTATTCCTATCAGCTGTTTTCGATCGTGTGTTTTAATTGATTGTGCGTGTACTTTTCTTTTGTCTGATTGCATTAGAATAGCGCTGTTCTGTTCCCCATTTACGTCTTCAACGTTGTTAATGGTCCATATAAATCACCTGATTATAAATTGCATTGTCTTGTCCAGCCGGTAATACCGTCATATTGCAATTCCTCGTATCTAGACGTCAATAATTGTGTTTGTCGTATCATCGAATGAGTATTATGGTGATTCGAGCACGCACTTGTTTGTATTCTCGTGGAAAGTTTGGCTACTTCAGATGAGTTGAATGGGTGAACAATTCTTTTCCTGTAAAATTATTACTACATTTAGCGAAATGATTATACCGTTAAATTCCTATTACTGCAAAATGTGGAAATTCCTTCATTGGATCCAAGTGATTGCATTTCATAGGTCTTTTGAAGCATATTTCAATTTTTACATGAGACTTTGAAGGAGGAGGAATGATGCCTGTTGAGAAAAAGGATCGTACAGTTTCCTTTTCGCCCTTGCGGCCTTGCCCAATACATGCAAATACAGCTGGAAAAAGACACCCGGCAAGCCATCTGGGCCCGAAGCTTTAAGCGCTTCAAGTTGGAAGTTAGCTGGCTTTATCTCTTCAGCTGGCATGGGCTTTCTCATACTCATATTCATCTCATCATTGATCAGTGTAGGAATCGACTCAATATTGTTCCCCACCCCACACCCTCCACACCGCCCCACCCCCCCCCCCCCCCCCCCCCCCCCCCCCCCCCATTCTCTTTGTCCGGTGGTGCAAAATGAATTCTCAAAAATTGTGAAAGCATAGCATTATGTCTCCTTCCTCAACCCAGCGTCCATCTTCGTCTTTCATGCTAAAGACTTTGTTCCTCTACCTCTTCATCAGGGTGGATTGGTGTAAGAATCTCACATTCCTATTACCTTCTTTTAACCACGTAATTCGAGATCTCTAGTGCTAGTAAAGCTCCTCCCTCTTGCATAGCATCTCAAACTTCCCAATTAACTTAGCCTCATTTCCTTACCTTTTTGGCTTCCCATATGTTGAATCTTGACAATCCCAGCTTGAACTATTCTATTTTCTCTTTTCTTGTTCGAAAATGCCTCATGGCTCCATTCTTTCAAGCCCAATTTACACCGTTTTAGCCTCAACCCCAAGGGATCTGGATGACCATTTGGTGGCAGACATTGTCCATACATTTCTGATCACTTCACCATAACCTTCTGATGTATTTCACATAATCTTGAATTTGAAAGCTTTGCTTCCTTTCTTTTCTATATTACAAGTGTCTAGCACCAATGCCACATGGTTTGACCCAAATATTCTGCTGTGAATTACTTGTAATTGGTGAAATTTATGTAGCCACTCCATTGAGACTAGAGCTCTATCAATCCTTTTTGTGACCTCCTGTTATTTTCTCTTTTATTCGACCAAGTATAGCAAAGACCCTATAGACCTAAGTCATTTAGTTTAGTGTTTGTAATCATGGTGTCGAATCTTTCCATAATTCGGCTATATTTTGGAACTACTACTTCTTTTTCTTGATTGTACAAAATGTCGTTGAAGTCTCCAATACTTAGCCACAAATTAACATTTTTGTTTGCTATTCTTCTAGCTCACCCTAAAGAAGATGGTGTGGATGTGGGTCTAGGTCAACATAACTCCATGAAACATTAGAAAGTAGAGAGCCATCGTTAAAATAGAGTGATGTCTTGATGTGATTTTTGTTGTGCTCATGTATTGTCAATTCAATATCATCTATTCACTACAATGCTAAACCACCGAACTTTCCTATCAAGTGTACATAAAATCATGACCAAATCTCATTCTCCTTCTCAATCATGATAACTTGCTTGATTTGTTTTTCATTTTCATGAGAAAAACCACACTAGGGTTATATTTGAAAATTGGGTTCTTAAGTTGTTGTGCAGTTAAGGTAGACCCTAATCCTTGATAATTTCAACTTATGATGATCATGGCTCTTAGGTAGCTATTCCTCACAAGCCACCATGACTACTTAATGGAATCTCACCCATGTTAGTAGGTACATCCACAAGATAAGTTGGACTCAAATCCATTTTGTTTGGAGGGGGAGTTGCCTTTCTTGACACAGTCACCGTTTTCCTTAATCTTTAATCTCTTTTATTTGCATTTTCCTTCCATGGTGATGAGACCTCTTCACTTGTTTTCTCTAATCTCAATTTCTTACAGGGCCTTACAGAAGGATCTTTGGTTGGTCTTTTGATGGATAGTGTCTTGAGGGTAGTAATGAGTTGCGAAGTTGAACTCCTTATGGTAGAAATAGGGTTTGGTGGATGTAGAAGAGGCTCGAGAAACTCTACAAAGTAGATACTTGGAGGTTTAAGGTTTGAAGATGGGCTATGTAGTATCCCTAATGAGTTTTCCTTTGAAGAACTTTGCTTCAACAACTTGATTGGATTGTTTACCTCCTTTGGTTCACTTTGCTTTAAGGAAGAGGGAGTAGGAGAAGATTGATTCGTGACAACTTGGGTGTTCTACCAATGGATGTGTTGTGGTCTAGTTGTGAGGGTTTTTGCTTGGTTGTGCTAGGTAATCTCTTCTAAATGGTGGGATATAGGGCAACTAGCTTGTAGTCATGAACTTTGGTTGATATTTAAGAGGTAGCAATTGAAAAAGTTCCTTCAACTTGAGTTAGGTTCATCCATATATAAATTAGTCATTTTCCAAGCTAAAAAATAAACACATATAACCTTTTTACTAACTAATAAGAATTAATTCATTAAACTAATTAATTGAACAAAATCTTGTTATCAAGTATATTAATAAAAATTCAATAATAATTTGTAAAAATCTGTATAAAAGGAAAATAAAAAAAAGTTCTAGTTATGCCAATTCAAGGTTATAGATATTGAGCATTACGAAAGGAGGGAATGCACAACTTGATAAGAATATATCCAATTTTCTCTGTTTTTTATGGTTATTTTTTATGACAGTAAGTGTTGGTCCAACACCTATGTTGAGTCCTTCATTTTTTTTTCCTTCACCTTTATATTTGAGTTTTGCATGTTATCAAAATTTTAACAAAAATAGGACTTTTCATCAAAACTATTAAATTTTAATCCATTCATAGCATGTGTTTGTTTCAAATTAGTCTAAAAATAATTAATTTAATAAAATGATAATATTAAATATATTTAATTACATAACATAATAAAAATAATATTAAATATATTTAATTATATAATATAATAAAACTAATAAAAAATACACAATAATAAAAGTAAGAAGAAAGGGGTTGAAAAAAACTTGTTCAAACCCTAATCGCTTAGACTCACTACTCTAAGATCAATAAAAAGTTAACACATACTCAAAATAGATGGAAAATTTAATGAAATTAAAGAAAATTTTATTTTCATAAGTTTTTAAAATGATAATGATTCAAATATAAGTTTAGAATCCTGTGTTTTAACATTAGTTTTTATTTTTGACACTATATATACCTTTATTTTGTTATTAATTGTTACTGCTAATAAGATGACATATGTCAGCTTGTAATTGGTCATAATTATTAATTTAACAAAATAATGCTATTAACTATATTTAATTAAATAAATAACAAAAATGCTTTACTTCTGTTTTTGAAAAGAAAAGACGAGAGTGCAAGTGAAAGTGAGTAGCCTTAACCTCAGCCTCGCCGGAAACTATTCCTATTCCTAGGAACTAGAAAAGAGAGGATGACGACAGCAGTTCCGTGGTATGGTCCTCTGATTGATATCTCGAATGCTTCTTCTCACGTTGGCACTTTTGTTCAGCTCCTCGTCTTTGTCCACCATTCTTCTCCTATTCAGGTAATCTTGAAAAAAAGCTTACTACTTTCTCTAATGCTGTCTATTTTTGTGAAGAAAAATTCTGGATTCGTCATTATTTGACTTTCGATTGGATGTTTACATACAATGATGTAATACTGAATCGAATTGTCGATTGGTTTCCACAGTACAAGCTGTCTAAAGGCGGCGATATAGTAAGGACAGACGTTAGGGTAGGCGATGACACGCGACCCCATTTCACGCTGTCCCTTTGGCAGAAGCACATTGGATGTTTAGCAACTCCTGGTCATGTTATATTGTTGCAAAGTAATACTACTGATTCACGCTTTGTGATTTGTTAATCTTTTGTACACTATCATCCCATTTTCCATATGAAAGCGTGATGGTGCATTTTGCCATTTTAGTGTTGAGACTTGGCTTTTGTGATTTTCAATCCAGATGTTAAAATTACCAAGTTTGGGGAACATCTTAGTGCCAGGACTGTCTATTGCTCATCGATCAAACCGCTGGTTGTTCTTGACGAATCGCTTAGATCAAGGGGTATGCTTTTTACCCTCAATTGCTATATTCGTGTTTTTACTAGATTGTCCCTTATTTGCATTTGTTTAGGGCATTGCTTAGTATTCCACTGCAGTCGGAATGTGCTGGGGGAATGTTGATAGACAGCATTAGAGTAGGCTTTTCTTTTGAAATGTGCAGATGTAGATAACTTGATAGTAAATTGTCGGGTGGGGAAGACAGCAGAAGCGAAGCTGAGGAGGGTGGTAGAATGGGTGAAGACAAGTGGATTCATCCCCAAGCATGTTAGTTCTCCCACATCTATATTGTTATCTTTACCACACAAAAATATCAATTTAGAAGATTCATTTATTTAAGTGAACAGAGACAATCTACTCTGGTTTCTGATATTTCCTATAGATTCTTTTTCATCAAGATATGTTACTTATCTACACTAATGAGGAAACTTAGTTATGATTCATGGGCTTCCTGCGTTTTCTGGCCAATGTCTGCTTATCACTAGATTAGAAGTATGTGGTACACAAGCTATGAGTTTTTCCTTTTGTTGAGGACCTTTTTTGGTTGATTTCATGGAACTTGATTCCTTGTTGTTTTTAATAAAAGCTTGGTCAGGATGTGAGTTAGGATCAAATATAAGACTTGTAAGCTTTCAAAGTGGAGTAAAAAATAAGAGTTATGGAATAACAAAATTTAGGCAACTGAATTTCAGAAATTATATTTCATGGAATCAAACATATATAACTTGGTTGTGTATTATGCTGCAACACCAGAAGGCGTTTGCATGTCTTTTTCTGGCTCATATTTGATAATAAACTTGCTTCTTCAAAGATCTTCTTTGAATTTTGATAACAAGTAACTGCTCATTCATCTTTCTTGAGTTTCCTGTTTATGGACAGATACTTTTTCATTGCTTCCATTGAGCAATTCCTGTTACAATGCAGAAGCAACAGCTTGTAAGAAACTGGAAAGTTGTAGAAGAGGGAGAATGTAGGGATTGTGGCTCTATTTCTGAGGTATTACAAATGAGTAGGTCGTTCAAGGTAGCTTTCCATGCATCAGTTGGTGAAATTTTTCTTCCCTCAGCAAATAAAGCTCTTGATGACATTACAAAGGAAATGATGTTCATTAGCTGGAGATTGAACATGGAAATTGCCAGTTTAGCTGAAGATATGATTTGTACAGGTTGCCAGCTATGCGGTTCCCCTTTAGAGTTGGATTGTAGGTATGAAACAATTTAGTCTCTTTTTCACTAAAGTAGGACATGGTAGTTGCTAAAAGGTTGACCTTTATGACAGCAAGCCTGCGCACGAACAAAACTCCGTTCCTCTTTATTGTGAGAAAAGCACCAACCGTCTTCATTCAATAAGCATGATCTACAGACCTTTTATGGTACATCTTCTCCTCCTTAACTGAAATTCTATTGTTGTGTGAAATGTTGAATTACTATTGAAAGAAAAACAAATGACTTCATTGCTTGCATGACATGTTTTTGTGGCTTTATGCCAATAATTCTAAATGTCTTTTGTAAGTGATACTTTTGCTGCAATAGTTTGGGAGATGATTGTTATAGTTCATCATCTTGCTCATTGGGAATTTATTATATTCTAGTTGTATGTATGGGACGAAATGGAGTATATCCCTCTAATGGTGAAAAACAAGGCTGCAGAAATCCTCTTTGGGAACATCCAGGCACAGGCAGTATATAACTGCCTTAAAGGGAAGTTGCCAAGTGGAAGCCTTTCAGATGCAAGAGCACCTCAATGTTACACGTTGGCAGGGCAGGCAGGTTCTGAGAGTTTCTCCTCAGATGCAGAGTACAGTGGGCTGCAGAAAAAGGTCCAGAGCCATAAGGGCAAGAATTTCCTTTTGATTTGGTTTGTCCTTGTAAAGATGTTACTGCAGCAAGGAAAGAACAGTCCTTTGAGACTAACTGTTAATGTAAATGTCAGTTTGGAAAGGGAATGTGGGAGGTTTGAACTGATTTATGTGTCGATGCCATGCCCCAGAGAGAACAATAAATAATCTTATATATATGGAATGTTGCCATATGCTTTTGCAACTCTTATTAATGGGCGTTGGTTAATCTTATTGCGCACTTAAGCGTTGATTAGTCTTTAGTTACAAAATCAAGTTGATTTCCTGTTGAATAACATTAATACATGTCATGATGCATAATACAATACTATATCATATGGTTTAGAAATGGGTGGTGGTGAGTGGCCAGTGGCTACGGTAGGGGTAGTGGGTCATGTCACCCTTCAAAAATGGGTTACTTGTGGCTGATCAGTAAGGGTGGGTTGAGTTGAGCAACATGATATAGCACATGAAATATACTTATATTGCATATGACAACATATAATTGGTTAATTTAATTATATGACATATGTATATTGTGTGTAGATGTACACAGTAAAGCTTCCTGCCATCACTTGATCTGATAATTTGAATAATATCTAAATGTAAGTTTCATTATCTCTTTTATTTTGATTGTAAGGGATATCTTCTGCCTTGCCTCTTCTCAGCATTGATATCTGGAAGGATTGGAATAACAGGTCTTTAATTGGCCCCAAGAGCATCTAACCTTACTTTACTAGAGCAAGCGAGACTATAATCATCATAATTTTGGATCTATCATAAGAAGCATTTGAAGATAAGGAGATATGAAACCTTTTTAGTACAGTGTTAACCCCATCTATGAACCGAATTAGCCTTGTAACTTATTTTCCAGGCAGCTTCTTAATCACAACCTTCTTGAAATTTTCAAACAGATCACTTTTACTTTTAAGGAAAGTAAACCCAAAGTTGTTTGGAATAGTCATAACCCGGATTAGGAAAGTAGCTGCAACAACCTTTGGAGGGAACAGGAGATGGTCTAAAGATTGAGTGAATGTGAATGTGGTCAGGAGTCGAAGACCAATGTATACTAAACTCCAACTTCGGAAGTTTTTGCCTGAGAATCAATCCCTTGTTACTCAAGATGGACAACCCTTTCTCACTTGTATGTGCCAATGCGATTACCTGGTTTACCCTGTCTCAAACTAAGATGAATATATAGCTGCTGCTGTGACTTGTAAAATATAGAGATTGCCTGCCTGCCTTAGGACCTTTCATCAATAACACTTTCCTGGGGAAATTCTTATGCTCGACGACTCAATCACACATTTGCAACTATCGAGTCAAGAGGATCAAGTGAAATCAAATTCCTCTTTAAAACTGAACATGTATGTGACATACAACAATATTCTAACGACGCTATCATGCATCGTAATCTTGAGTATGTGAATGCCAATTGCTCTACATGCAATGTTATTATCCATCAAAACAACTCCACTTTCAACATATTTATTCGGTGAAGAACCAGAGTTGGTTGCAAGACATAAGGTAGGAGCATCTAAAACAAAAAATTCTCTCATCCCTTGACCTTTACCAATAATTTGTAACCAAAACAACATCATCACCAGCCATATCCTCGAGAAATTAGCATCGGCAGTTTCTGCCTTTTGTTTCCCTATATCACTGTTTTGGTTGTCTCTTATTATCTTTATTATGCAACTTATTACATTCAGAAACTTCGTGTTCCTTTCTTTTTTCTTTTTTCTTTTTTAATAAATAATAGAACTCTTTTCTATTTTTTTGACTTAGAATGGAACCAAAATTTCTTATCACTATTCTTGTACTATTCCCTCCCTCTACCAATCAGTCCTGAAGTAGGGATACCACTAAATGGATCATTATAAGGTATTCAACCCGTCCAACTTACTAATTTCTTATAGGGTTTTGGAATGGGTTTAAATATTACTTCAAAACCTTATAGGGTTTTGAATTGGGTTCTAGGTTTAAAAAAAAAAAAAACTTCATGGGAAAACTTGACTTACTAAAAAATGCTAAGTAATAATATTTTAAAACTTAAATTTCAAAAATTAAGGATTGCGATTTACTCAATTATCACATTATACCAAAGAAAACTTTTTTTTTTTATTTTTATTTGTTAAAGTCTAGGAAACCCTAATCATGTCTTTATTGTCTAAACTCGCTATTTTTACTTCCTAGCCACATCCATATCCCACATTCTTATATCCCTTATAATCTATTTTGTGTAATTTTTTTCTCTTTGTAAGTATAAATATAATTGAGGAAGATAATGAGTAAACGTCAGTTAATTTTAATTAATGCTTAGAAAAAAGAATGCGATGAACTTTAGTTAATTTTTTAAATTTGTTGAATTATGTCATAAATTTGTAAGAATATATGATTGATGAGTTAGATTTTATTTAATTTATAATTCGGTCCAATATCTATATAGTATATTGAACTTTCTATTACAACAATTTTTAAGTGTAATTTAATAAAATTTATTTATTAAATTTTAAAATTTTAAGTGTGATTTAGTAATATCTCTACAAAATTATTTTATAAAAATTATAATTACATGTTGTCATATTTAATATAGTTGTTTTCTTATAAACAATTTATATCATTATATAGTAAGTTATCGCTTTACTCTTAGTATATGTTTCTACGAATGATAAAAATAAATTATAGAAGTTTTGATAACACCTTATTTCTTTATTTCACTTCACATGAAGGTGATTTACACGAATTATAGTGGCGGGGGTTGAGTTGTAGGTTTATATTATCCATAATGGGGTGGGTTTATGGGAGAAGTTTTTCTTTCTCCTTCCTATTTGAAGCTATTTTATTTCATGGGGAAGGATCCTTCTGTCTCAAGAAAAAATATTAATGATTCAACGTATTCTAGGCTTCTGATTCCTGAAGGTTATAACGCAAATATTTTTGGCTTTATTGCATTTGATTAAATGCTCCGTTATGCTAAATGTATCATATTAATGCCAAGCTAAAATGATGCAATGCATTTATGTAGGTCATATTTATTGGTCTCTTATTTAACTGAAACACTCCGAAAAGAGTCGATTTGTTACTTTTTTCTCTTTTACATAATTGTATGAAACAGGTTACAAAGTCAATTAGAAAGTAGAGCATATCTCAAAAAGGAAAAATATTACATCCTTCCTGGATTCAATTGGCAAACACAATGACTTCAAAAATAGACATGGATTCTCTAGAAAATGAACTGGATAGTGCCATTACAGAGCACGACGAAGCAATTGTTTATGCCTCAGTATTGTCCAGTTCATTCATTGTACCAATGGTTTTGAATGCTGTTAACGAGCTAGATGTTTTAGGGATCATTGACAGATCGGGTCCTGGAGTCAAAATCTCCGTATCTGAAGTTTTGTCCAATATACCAGCCAAATTCCCAGATGCAGCTTCCAACACTCTTGACCGTATGCTCCGCCTACTCGCTAGCTACTCGCTGCTTGAGTGCTCATCTCGTACTCTAGAAAATGGCAGGATTGAAAGACTTTATGGAGTTGCGCCGGCAGGTAAATTCTTTGTCAAGGGTGCACCAGGAGGATCTCTGGCTGGCTTTTTGAGCTTCTCTAACCACCAAGCCATCTTGGACATAAGGTATGTGCGAAAGCAGATACGAGAGCTCAGTATCATCCATGTTTGATTCAGCTTTTGTATACAAGCAAATATCTGAAAGGATATGGAATAGAACCACCGTTTGTTGCCGTATTTTAAGATAACATGCCAAGAGAATATGGTTTAGACATTTGAGTATTGGAAAATTCCTAATAGTTTCTCTTTTCCTTAAAGGCACCATCTGAAGGATGCTGCTCTGGAAGGCGGCATACCATTCAAAATGGCTCATGGAACGTCAGCCTTTGAGTACATGAAATCTGATCCTGCATTTAGCAATGCATTCAATAGTGCAGTGAGTTATCATTCTACTATAATTACAAAACATATCTTGAATGCTTATAAAGGTTTTGAGGGAATAAAAACACTGGTTGATGTCGGTGGTGGAAGAGGAACAACCCTCAGTTTGATCATCTCCAAGTACCCTAACATTCGGGGGATCAATTTTGACATGCCTCAAGTATTGAAAGATGCCCCAGAATACCAAGGTACTAATACCTTGTGAATCATTTAGTTCTCTGAAAAATAAAATTTCAGGAATCCCTTCGATAAGCAAATACTCTAAATTAATTGATTTGAGAAAAAGGAAATAATTTTGAAGAAAATAGATGGAGGATAAGCTATCCTGGTAAGGCAAATAAGTTGTGAATCCTGAATGTCCATGGAAATGCGGCCCTGTTCTTCAATAATTTTTATCCTAGCCAACTTCTTCATTGTTCTATTTAAAACACATCAAATGTATATAGCATTCTTTCTGTGAATTTTGAGTAGATGCAACTAAAACTTTCCTAACAAGATAACATTCAATGCACTTTTCTAATAAGTTTCTTCTCATCCACAGGATTTAGAAAAGCAATCATCTTACAAGTAAATGTGCTGCATTAATCAAATGCTTATATTTGCTTGAATAACATCAATCCTTATATATTATCAATTATGAGAACAATCACTAATACTTCAGTTTTCTGCCCTTACCTTAATCGTAATTCAAGAATTATTACTGCAATGTCAGGCATGGAGCATGTTGGTGGAGATATGTTTAGAGAAGTGCCGGCCGGGGATGCAATCATATTGAAGGTCCGCTTGTACTTAAATAACGATATACCTAATACATGCAGGCTCTAGCTCAGCAATGTGCATGCTGTTGCCAAAAGAAGAACTTATGCTGTGTGTTTCGGCATTCATAATGCAGAGGACATGCCATAATTGGACTGATGAGAAGTGCTCGAGACTCCTGAAGAACTGCCATGAAGCATTGCCAGAAAACGGAAAAGCGATTGTGATCGAATCAATCTCATCAGAAGTACCCAGCAGTAGCCTGGTAGATAAGTATGTGGCGCACTATGACAACATAATGTTCACCCAACATGAAGGAAAGGAAAGGACTGAGAAAGAGTTTGAGGCATTAGCAAAAGAGGCAGGATTCTCAAGTTTTAACGTTGTTTGTTTTGCTTGTGCACATTGGATCATGGAACTTCACAAATAATGACATCTGCCGCAAATATTAACCTATAATTAGTCATATTGTCTTGCTATTATATAATGTATCCTCTATTGGCTAGAGAGGAAATATATCCTGGTTATTAAATGTGTTCATATGTAATTCTACTCTATTTTATTGTATATGAAACATCAACTTCGGTTTGAGTCCAGGAGTATCTTCACTTGAATCAAATAATGAACACCATCCCAACTTGATAGAGGATGGAGATTATTTAGGATAGTAGGTTTTTTTGTTTTAGTGAAATAAAACGTTAAAAAAGAAATAAAAATATCAAAGACATTAAAATGGAACTTCCCATACCCACAGTGTTTTGCAAGTGTTTTCCGAATTCCAAAATCCACAGAACGCTATAAATCGATATAATATCTATTCATAAACTTCATTTCGGGAATAGGAAACAAGTAAATGTAAAATTTAGAATTCAGAGAAGAAAAAAAAGAAAAGAAAAGAAAATCGTGAAAAAGTCTTAGCATAAACTTAAGAATTAGTAGACTAAAATATCCCTGAAAAAAAAAATTATTAACACAGATATATTACGTGTTTATATGACTAATAGATAAATACTAATAATATTTAAATTATTATTTATATTTTTACATACTAAAATTTTACTAATATTTACATAACTTACCTTCTATTAAAAACGGTAAAAATTAATGAACCAACCTCTATCAGTAAGTTCGGTCACGGCAGTGGTCGATTAAATTAAGTAAGGTCGGCCAATCTCTTTCTCCAAAACTTGTGTCAAATCATCTCGATGAAAGATAATATTTTTAATCCATGTCAGGTATTACAAAAAAGGGTCATGGGACAGTAATTCGTATGTGGACGCCATCCGACGAGACATATATTTATACTTGTTTTGTGGCTAAATAAAACAAAATGTACGACATATTGCGCATGGAGGTGGTGTGAGTGGTCTTAATCGCAGGGTCTGTTTCGAGGTATACTCAACTGCATAGTATTCGATTCCTCAAATTATTTAAGTTGTGATTAAGAGTAAGTAAATACATGATAGGATTGATTTAAGGTTTTATTTATATTTATAAATAAAATATAAAATTTAAAATCAGAATTTATCATTTTTTAGAATTACTTTTTACCATGTATTATATAACATATAAAATTTACCAAGTATAGAATATTATATAAAATTTGTAAATTTTATTTTTTTTATATAAATTTTAAATTATATGATATTAAAAAATTAATTTATATGTAATGTTATTAATTCTTTATATGCAAAATTTATAAAACCTATAACAAAATCTATAAAATTAAAAAATAATAATAATTTTTTCTCTCTTCATTACACTAAGTTTAGTGATTTCATTACTTAACAAATGAAAAAAAAATTTAGAAAACATAAAGTTAAAGAGAAAAACGGAAAAGAAAAAGGAAAAAAAAGTAAAAAACATAAAGTAAGAGAGTAGAATTACCTTAATTGTTTAGGTTATTAATTTATGAGTTTAGGCATCTTTGTTTTTTATTTTACTAAAATGTTTCTTAGTTGAAAAATATAATGTTATTATTTATTTATTAATATAATTTAATAATTTTTTTATAACATAAGTATATGATATCTTGAAACATGTATCCTATATACCTTAAAATGCAAGTTCCATGAAAGGAATAAAATAGGAAAATCTCATGCTAATACCCTACCTTATGAAAGTAGGTATTAAAAAATCTATATCTAAAACTTACCTTATCATCTGTGAGTTACCTCGTTCATCCTTGGTTGAGATATTTGGATGAAATGGATTAATAATACAATAATTTATTTATTACAAGATGGGCTTATTTTGATCTTATTTCAAGAAAGAACCAATCTAAGAGGATTGAAAAATGTTCTTAGTTATGTTAATCTTACTTAAAAAATATTACACCAATAAATCACGTAAATTGATGAGTGATATAATAGGAGACATATTAATACTAATGACTTTTTCTCCCCCTAAGCCAATCGATGAAGATTTGACTCATACAGGAGCGTTTCACCCTCCAACTCTTTCATCAACAACTTTTACCTCACCATAGCAAGTTGGTTAAGGTTGCACTAAAATTATGAGGGATGGAAGACGGACACAATATTTTATGGGGGCATTGGCTAGCAGGAGAAGTGTTGAAATCCTTTAATTTGAGCCTAGTGGGATGCTGGTCGTGCAAATTGTAGAGTACTTTATTCGTATCATTTCGTCCAATGTTAGACTTTAAAGTATTGACACTTAGAAAATTATAAACCCTCAGCCCTTCATGGATTAAATAAATCGATGGTATTTTTATTTTTATATTTTATTATATGGCGTGTGATCAACTGATAGGACATTCATTCAATATAAAGGGACAGCATGTGCTTACTCACGATTATGCATATTTAAGAAATCTATATGTAGATTAAAGCAAGCATCCCTTCAATGGTATCAAAAGTTTGATTAAGTGATTACTGTTTTTGGTTTTAAAGAAAATGCTGTTGATTAGTGTACATGTCACAAGATTAGTGAGAGTAAATTTATTCTTTTATTGTTGTATGTCAACGATATTTTACTTGCAAGTAGTGATATAGGCACTTTGCACAAAACCAAGAGATTTCTTTCAAATAATTTTGAAATGAAAGATATTGGGAATGCATCCTTTTTGTTGGGCACACAAATTCATCATGATAATTCATGAGGTATATTAGGCTTATCACAAAAGGTATATATCAATAAAGTACTTGGCAAATTTGACATGGAAGATCGTGCACTAGGAGACACTCCAATGGCAATGGGTGATAAGCTCAATTTGCATCAATGTCCTAAGAATGACATTGAGAAAAAAGGCAATGGGGCATAATCCTTATGCATTGGCAATAGGGAGTCTTATTTATGCTTAAATACGTATGCATTTGGATATTGCATACATTGTTAGACTGCTTAGTAGATATATATATATGCTTAGTACATACATATATATATTATATTATTAAGATTTTGGGATATTTGATTAGGAATCTTCCATTTCCATCCTTTTTCAGCCATTTAATTGTTTGAGATAATGAATATCATGATCATTGAAATTTGATGAAAGAAATTAGATAAATGCAAAAAGTTACATGAATTGACAAGGTCCAATTTTCAATTTATCCTGTTTATGTTGCTTAATTGACTGTAATATATATATAAAAAAATTATGAATAACCTTTAACTTTAATGAATATATTTTAAACTTTCAAATATTATAAACAACTTCTTAAAATCTCTATAAATTGACAATACAAAGAATTTTTACATTTTTTTTAGTTGAAAGAAAATATAATGAGATTAAAATTTATAGAATTAAAATACAGTTTGATAAATTTGAGTAATATTTTATATTAAAATGAAAAATTTAAAAATTATTTATAAATTTATCAAAAATTAAAAGACCATTTATAATATTTAAAAACCGAAAACAAAACGTATACTGAGACCAAATTCTAAGGAGTCATTTTGATTCTTCGGATAAAATATTGACGTCACTGTAGTGAAGTTTTCCATGCTGTCCAAGCAGAAATGGTCCGTTTTCCGACGAACGCGGGTGCCTCATGTTCTGAAACAAGTCTTTGTCACTTAAGCTCGCCGGCCATTATGCTGCATAAAATATGGTGGCCAATCAGGTGAAGCATCTTCCTTTGTTTTGCCTTTATGAAACCTTCTAATACAAAATAAAGTATAGTCTGAGAATAGCAATGGCTGTGCAGTTTCCAAGCACGCTATGTTCCTTGGCCGTTTCCTCTGGAGATTCTTTACTGCCCTTTTCAGCCCGCCGATCGTCAAGCTGAATTTTGACTTCCCCAAATTAAACTGTCCGAGGATGTCACCCAACTCCCTTGAGTTGACTTTTGCTCAACGTATTGATGCACATGCTTCCTCCAAATCCTTCTTTTCCAGGGGAGATTCAAAAGTAAGCTGGACGGTGGGCGCCCCAAATGTCTCTTTGCGAGATGACTTCATGTCTAATAATAAATACGTAGATTTTATATTTCCACCACGACTCTATGGATTACAAATGTAATTTTGTTAGGTTGTTTCCACCCATTTCATCCGGTAGCATTACGAGAAAGGTAGAGAGACCTGAGGTGGTGGTTGGATATGGTAGGAAAAAAAGAAATGATATGGAAAGGGGAAACTTAGGAGGGAAGACTGATTATGGATTCTTTATTTATGATTCAATACTCCTAATTTATACAACAAGAGCTATTTATGATAGTTCCCTAATATTTCATTTTCTAAATAATATTGCTAACTAATTTTCTAATTACATAATATTTCTAACATACATTTTACTAATTTCTATGTTAGAATATATGCTTTGTTATATCATCAAGTGAGGAATATATACATACATACATACATACATATATATATATATATATTATATTTATATATGCTCTCTATAGTCAAACCATATTACAATGGTTAGGTTTAATGATCCACCACGTTCACTTAAAAATAATAAATAATATTTCATAGATACTGGCTTTTCTTTCACTTTTTTTAGTTAGTATAAAAAATAAAAGATATTCAAATCTAGTCCGTCTTAATGGGATATTAGCTTTCATTTGGTTTTATTATAATGACCTTAATGATAGTAGTTTGCTAGATATATATTGCAAACGGATGATTCTTACCGTTTTTTATGCCCCCAATTTGTGTCCTCTAGCATTTCTATTCATAGCAATCACTTGCTATCAAGTCCAGTAACAAGAGCTAGAGCAAAGGCTCTCCATAATCTTATTATAAGATTTTTGACGGATCAAATAGTAGAGGATGTGTTTAGATTCGCTAATATGTTTGGAATCCATTCAATAGGCATTACAAGAATTTATATATTTGGTAATGTTTGCAGATTTTACAAACATCGCCAATTCCTATGTGTTTTACTTATGTTTACGAAACTTTGCATAAATTATAATATTAGCAATGTTTATAACAAAAGATAAAATATATTTATAACATGCAACTTTTAGTAGAAAAATATGTTTGGAGCTACAATTTCTTTTTAAGAAAAAAAAAAAAAATAAGACATGCTTAATCTTCAATTTTACAATTTGATTTGTTGGTTTTAGATTTTTTTTTATCAAAGATAATTTGACATTTTTTTTCTCTACAATTGAATAAAAACATAATATAAAAATTAACAAACATCATAATTTAATCAAATAAAAAAAATAGAAGAGATAATCATGTAACATAATAATGGTCGTGTTTTAAAATACAATTGATATGAAATTTCATTCTCCCACCACTCCAAAAATACAACTGATATCCACTCTTGACCCCCTCTCCCCCTATCTCTCTCACACATAGCAACTCGCAACATCTTTGCACTCTAATTAGACCCATCATATTACACCTACTGCCAAGTATAACTCTCTCTCTCTCTCTCTCTCTAGATTGATTGCTGCTAGTTGTTGCACCTCACATTGACAAACACTCATAAGTCATTTTGCTTTCTACCATCCACCACTAGTAAATTTGTCATCTCTATCTCTCACTTTTAATGGTTCCTTTAAGGGTTTGTTGGTTCTTACATTTTTTTTTTTCAATAAAGTTGTGATATGCTAGTGAAATTAGGTTTATTTCTCGTGGTTTTTTTAATTAAAATTGTGTTTTTTGTTATGGGTAAATACGTTTAGTTTAACTTTACCCCAAAACAATATATTTAGTTTAATTTGACTGAAGGCATAATTTTTTATGGTATGAAAATGTTCTTGTTAGGCTAACATGAATTTGTTGCTTTAAACAAGCCCTAATTGCACAAATCTTAAATTTAGATTCCTGTTTTTGTAATTTGATATGCTTGCACCACGTAACATACAAAATGAATATAAAAAACAACTAAATGTTACACAAAAAAATGTGGGACCTAAGGCTACACCATTGGTAAGGTAGACACAGACTCAGTTAGTGACTTAGGTTGGTGGGGGATAGTCAGGCTAATGGACATGTAGCATAGGCTAATGGAGCATAAGAATCAACAAGAAATGGCACTGATTCAAAAGTATTTTTCTCCATTTCTTATAGAGTCAAATGCTTATCCATTTTGTTCAGGTAAACTAGTCATAGGCCCATGAGTTTTTTATTCAAAAACTAGTTGTAGTAAGCTATTCTTTTGTATTGCAAATTCCTGATTTGCCCCATTTCTTTAGCTTTATTAAAAGTCAAAGTTTGTTATCCATTGGTACCAACTAAAGAGATACTTAATATTAGAATTTAGAAGGCTCACTTTATTTGTTAGTTGGAATGGAAGTACTACCAAACCACTTTTGATATGGGATCTTTCTCTTTATGGGTCAGCTCTATGTGATTCTTAGCTTAAGACTGGCAACATAACTTTTGCCTATGGCTAACACTTCAGCAATCATTTTCATAGGAGAATGCAAAGTATTTTCTCATGTAAATCACATATACTGTTGTAGCATCTTTCCATAACCATGCAACTTGTGCATTCTTAGGTTGGCAAGGGGTTATCTAAGGATAAGAAGGCTTAGAAGCTATCCCTGCAACATTGGCATGAAGCTATAAGCTTTTTAGTATCCTAGTCAATTATATCTTCTTGATATAATGTACCATTTAGCGAATCCATTTCATTTAGGATCTAGCTATCCATCTTTGTGAATTACGACTGATCATTTATATAAATTACTTCGACCTCTACCTTTCTTCTATAGTGAATGAATTAGTTATTGTCTATGAATTTATGTTGCTCTGAATTTTGATTGATGTGGATGTTCTCAATTTGGTTTTATGAAGTATCGATCTCCTCTCATTGGGAATAAGATGTGGTTATTTTAACTGACATTATCTATAGATTGATCTACACCATCGATACGGCCACAATTTGCACATGTACTATGATGCCTGGTTTGCTAGCAAGAGCACTCAACATTGTTTCTATTGGTATACATTTGGTCATGTGTGACAGAAGTACAAGGTTTTTATGTAAGATGACTAGCCAATTCATTTCCTCTTTGTGAAAAACGAAGGTTGGATAATGATGATGGGAAAGAACTCGACCTTGATGAGTGTCTAAGGGCTAAACTACAGCGTTAATGCATCAAGTATCTTGGACTAGTGTATACAATATCCCTCTTTTCTTTCTTTTTGTGTGCTATAAAGATAGTAATAGACTTGATTTACAAGTCTTTAATGACTCTTACTTTCACTATGGAAAGAGATGGAAGCTTACAAAGTTATTGTGGAAAATGGGAAGTTCATTTGAAAGTAATCGAAGATGCCTTTCAACATAGAAGGGGATTCTAAGTGGATATTTATGCTAAGTACATCAAGATATGTAGGGTAGAAAAAGAAAGGGTTTTTTCAGCACTTAAGCTTTCTTTTTGGAGCGACTACAACAGCAACTAGCAGGTTGATTGCCCATGATGGGATTCTTGAGGTACATAGATCTGCAATTGTCAATCTATAATAGAGAATTTGTAGATTTTTCTCTTTGTTAAAGCTAAATTTTTCTCGTATTTTGTAGGCTATATGGCTAGATAGTATACTAGATAGGAGACTTTTATGAATTTTGGACCCTTCTCACGTGTTTTGATGCATTTAGTCATGATTTTTTTTTCCTTTTTCTATTTGGTGATCCAGATCATTAAATTCATTTAAATTAGTATGTATTGGAAAATGGTGCCTCGGAGCTATTCCTCTATTATAGCTGTTGAATGCCACGCTAGCTTCATTGGTAGATGGGACAACTAGTGGAGTTAGTTGAGCTTCAAGATAAGGAAGTTGGAGATAGGACAACTTCGCTGGTTATTGTAGTTGTAGAACTGCTTAAGGTAATTATCTTACATGGACAAGTTATTTGAATATGATTGATTACATACAAGCAAAGATTGCAAACTAATCGAACCTATAAAATACACACTTTTATGGAGCTATAACAATGTTCTAAAAACTCTGAGCTTTAAACAATACATATCTACAAAACATATATTTTTCTGATTTTCCTTTGGAATCAAGGGAACCTTTAAGCTCAAATTAACTATTTTTTTTACCAGCTTTGTTTAGCTTTGTATTCGGTAATACAATTGAAGGGAATGTGTATAAAGTTCAGTCTAGCAGTACTTCCAATACCACAATGTCTAGTGTAAACCCCACAAGCCAAAACTTGGGGGTTAATGCAAATCCAAAGAATGCGGAGAGGTTTGGATCTTAAGCTCTTGTTTCATTCTTCCTCCATCTTATCCAATCTTTTTCTTTCTTTTTTTTTTTTTAAAGTTGGAAATGTGGATCATATGACATTGTAAATAATTTTAGGATGTAAAAGTATTAGTAGTATAGTTAGCTAAGTTAGAAATTTGTGTTTAGAAGGAAATGATTTACGAAATGATTTACACTATGTTTGGCAATTTTCAAGAGAAGGGAAGAGTTCTCGTGAAAGCACAATAGATTCACTCCTATGTTGGCATAACAAGTGGTAATTGCAATGGAGGTTTTTGACAGAATTAAATAGAAATTGAAAGAAATGAGTTCTAGTGTGAATGGAAGTATAATTTCCAATTTTTGTTTAGAATACTAGTAAAAAAGGAAAGGAAATGGAGAGGGATATTTCCTTTTCCTTTATTTGGTTAGTATTTTAAAAAGGAAATGAAGAAAAAGAAACATGATTTAAAATAACATTTGCTCTAATTTCCATCCATTTTTCTCCATGAAAAGAAACAAAATAGGTTTTGAAGTGGGAATGTTCCATCCATTTACTTTTATTTCCATCAATTTTCACTAATTTAAGTTATTAAACAATAAACTTCCTTCCATTTCCATAGTTTCTGCGCATCCAAACAGACTACTACTGTATTTGGGTAAATATGACAATCGGGGCATGTTTTTTTCATGAAAAGTGTTTTTTTGAAGGGTGTTATCATATGTTATGATCTAATATTTACAATTGTTTGCAATATCATAACAATCTCAAAAGGATGTGTTATCTAGTTGCCTTTTGGTATGTGGTCTTATGAGGCATCATTTATATGTGATAGTAAACAAGAGTGAGAATTGAGCATTGTAAATTATAAGTCAGAATTAATATAAAAAAAAGTTTAAAAATATTCATGGAAAGCATTTTGCTATGATAATTGTTGAAAAAAGTTTGAAAACGTTTTTTTTTTTTTTTTTGCAAAACAAGTACACCCATGTTTATGAAAAAAATTGAAATTTCTAATTTATATGATGTGTCAAGAGTTGGGGATTTCTTTTGAGTATTGTCTTTTGTGGCTGGGAACTTTTTCTTGATAATTGTTTGAGGTGTTGATTTCTTGCTAAGAAAGGAAGAATCTGGAAATAGGGGGTGATTTTTCTTTTGGTGGTTTCTTATTTCATGGAAGTCTAGAATTCATATTTCTTTCACTATTGATTTGTGAGTGAATGAAAAGCATGCTAGGAAAAGACACATTTAGCAGTTTGTGATCACCCAACTCTCAGAGGTTAAATTGGACAATTGGTGTTTATTCAAAAGGATCCTATTATTGTCTACACTTGTGACTCTTGATATCAAGTTGAGCTGCTATTATAATTAGTGGATTTTCTTTTTGAAAAATCGCCTCATGAATTATGTACATTTGCACCTTGTTTCAGTCTTGATCCTCGGTTAATACTTACATAAATAATTGATAATTATTGATGTTTTGACATATGCTTTGTCTGTTTTCTCTGCTATAGTTATCGGCTAGGAGGAAGGTCACAATTCAAGAATTTAGAGACAAAACTTTAGTCTCAATAAGGGAATGCTTCATAAAGGGAGGGAAAGAGCTTCCCACTTCTAAAGGTATTTACTTGCCATGCTCTTGTGTCTTCACTACATATTATCCTAGCCCCACTAAATGTTTTTTGCCATTTGCATGTAGTATGGCTTTATGTTATTTGCAATTGGTTGAAATGCAATGGAAACCTCAAGGAGAATGAAAAATGCTTTCACTGCCACATGTAAGCTTGGTAATATCTATTTGCAATTGATAATGCTCTTCCTTGCTATATTAGCATGTCAAATGTTGACCTTGTACATATACTTATTGTAGATAGAAGTATTTGTTGAAGTTTATTGTATTCTATTCCTGCCTTTTGTTGACCATTGAGTTGATTAATGGATTCTTTAATTGGAGCTTAGTTCTTCGGTGAAGCAACTTATATCGATCCTCTTATCTCATTGTATTTAACCTATCATTAGATGAATATCTGAAGTAATAAGATTAGGCATTGCTTTTAGAAGTTGGAGCTAGATTGAGTAAAAGGTGCCTTTTGCTATTAATTCCAAGAGAAGTAAGATCTAATAATATTTTTTTCTATTTGCTAGTCAATTGCTAGATTAATCTCTAGTAACCATTTAATATTTTATATTACTAAGATGAGAGCTAAAGCATAGGGATGTTTATGCAGATGATAAGGTATAGGTCTTTGAGGTCACGAATCAATAGTAATAATAATAATGTCAATCACAACGATTAATAAAACACCAAAGCGTAGAAAGATATTTTTCCTCCCTTAGCAGTCTCTTTAAAGTTGACCAACCTTTCAATGCTTTCTTATGGTTCTTCTATTCCTCTAGTTTATAGACCTCACCTACTACTCTTTGGCAATGAGGACGTTGGGCTAGTACTCCCTTAGTACCTCTTGAATCTTTAAATTGGTCTTGGAAGTGTAAAGTCGAGTATACTTACTACTATAGTTGTGCAAGATCATTTAGTGTGAAGACTGTTGAAGAGGCATTAGTTCATATATTTGGTGAAGCTAGGAGAAGGAAATATTGCTAGAGACTTCGCCGAGTCCATCTTTGGGAGATTTTGTTCCTTGGAAGGGAGGTACAATAAATATTCTAATTGCTTGTTATTGATTTGTATCTTTTGTTTGCTGGTTCTCATTGAAATTTATAAGATAGTGTCTTTTATGATGTCTTTAATTGATTGGATGTAGCAAATTTCATTCTAAGGCTTTTTAGTGCATGGTTTGATGCTTCTATTTGCTTGGATTTAATAGCCATGATTTTGGTTGATGCCAGCTATTTCCTTTTTTCTTCTTTTTTTTTTTCTCTTTTTTACCTCCAAGCAGGATAGATTATCCTCGATTAGCAATATTTAAACGTCGCTAATAGGTTAACTTACTCAACATTTAAATGTCGCAAATAGTTTA
Source organism: Laguncularia racemosa (assembly GCA_037954665.1). NCBI lineage: Eukaryota > Viridiplantae > Streptophyta > Magnoliopsida > Myrtales > Combretaceae > Laguncularia > Laguncularia racemosa. The sequence continues at coordinate 3,296,826 of JBBMOL010000040.1, forward strand.
ACTTACTCAATGTTTAAATGTCGCAAATGTTACTCTTTTACAATGTTTGCAATCTCACTTAATTTATCTACTTGTGGTTTTACTATATTTAAATATTGCATATAATTACTTTTAGTTATGTGTAAATGTCACTAATGTTACTCTTTTACTATGTTTGAACGTTGCAAATGTTACTCATTTACCATGCTTTTTGTGTCCATTATTTTTTTTAACTGTGATTTTACTACGTTTAAACGTTACCTATTAGCTATTTTTAACTATGTTTAAACATCAAATAATATAACACATTTGGTTATATTTCTACTTTTAATAATGCTTATTTTATTAATATTGTAGATATTTTTGTGATAGACTTTTGGCGATGTGTATTAGTAAGAATTATTAAACATGATTAAATCTTTTTTTTGTAATGTTTATTTTATGTTTAGCAATATTTTTTAAATGTCATCTAATATCGACTTTGTTGTAGTGAGGTTTGAAGGTTTTTGCTTCGATTCTATATTGTGGTGTAAGTAGTTTAAAGCAAGTAGGAGATAAATTGATTGAGTAGAGCAAGGAAAGATCGAGGAATTTGACTTTTGTCGTAGACTGTCCGACTGATAACCATTGAATCGTCCAGCTGGTAGCTTGTAGTTCAGACCATAGAAGGTTTCGAACAACAAATTGGAGGACCAATCCACTGGTTGCATCTAAACAAAATTTTTCTTATTTTTATTTGTTTCCTGTTTAGTCCTTTTAATTATTACCAAGCTTAAATTTTTATGACTTAATTATCTTTATTATGTTTTGTTAGGGTTATATTACATTATATTAAACCCTAATTCTATAATTAATGATATTACATTCTTTCGAGGGTTTCTTTTTTTCCTATTTTGTTCTTATCAATCTAGTGGTTGTGGTGAATACATATCTAATCTATTCGTGCATAATATATGTAAATTAAATACTAATTCAATTTCTCTTGGTGCCTCATATGCTTAAGAAATTGTTTATAATCCTTTTATTATTTAAAAAAATATAAAAATACGAATTCCCTTATATATGGATTGATGATTGAATGACGGATTATTATAGAGTATTTTTATATACATGTTGTCTCCGTATTGCCACTTATTCCAAAAAAAGCACTTTTCAATTTGCTACCATATTTCGCCCAAACCCAAATAAATGGAAGGTGCCTTTCTTAATTGCGGATAATATTTATACTTGTGCATATGTTCTTGTCCCATTTCTTCTTGGCCACTATTTTATTGCGCATGGAACAGGAGGAACTTCTACTTTTAATTATAATGAAATATTGCAAGAAAGTTAAGAAAATAACTTATCAAGTAATTAAATGTAGTTCTATCAAAAGTTAAGCTCAAGACATACAAGTTACATAAATGTGCTCCATAGGCATTCTCAAATATATAATTGAATTGATTTCATCTTACTAAAGTCCATTCATGCTAAAATAAATCAAAGTTTAAAGATTTTACTATCATATATCTAAGAAAGTGAATTTTTGAAACCCCAAATATTTATCAGTGCTATGGAAAAATTATTTTTTCCATAAATACATGAAGCAAGAAAATCATTGAAAGCTCCAAATTATCAATTCCATGCCAATAGTAATTCTCATGAAAGGCATTACTTTAAAATTGTTTCATGAAAGCCCACTTAAGTTGGAAAAAAATTAATATATAAGGGGTTCATTATACAATATTTATCAACAAATTTGTTGAAGTGTAGAGCGTTCGTCAACACCTAAAAAATAATCATTTCTCTTCATGAGTTCATAAATGAAGAAGTTATTATGAAACTTCTCACATAGTCAGTGTTTAGTGCTTCCATGATAATTTTTTGAAGACTATTTTAGTATAAGTTAAAATAAATTCAAGGAGTCTATCATCAAGCATTCATCAAGGAATTCATTAATGCCTAAAATATCCATCAATACTTGAAGAAAGAACAATTATTTTTTCCATCACAAGCCTACAAATGAAGAAAGTTGAAATTAGATTCAGAATCATATTTGAATGGGAGGCTCATTAAGTCATAATGAATGGAATCTACACAAGTATATTGTTTGAAAATTCTTTAAAAGAAAATTTGAAGCCATGTATTTCTATAAGCACTTAGAAATTTTATCTCTTCTTACAAAGATCCATGAAAGGAAAAAATATTGCAAACATCCAGATTTTGTATATTACGCTATGGATGTTTAATTAATGTACTAAGGGAAATGAAATGATTACAAAATGAGACCATTGCATATTGAGAAGCGTATATTACATCAATAACACATATGCCAAATTATTCTATTGCAACTCATCAACAAGCAGAAAAAACATTAATTCTACCATACAATAAATAGTCAAGCGATAAGTTTGATGCCTCGCACAAGCTATATGGTAAATTCAAAGAGATTGACTCCATGGAATTTCTAAAACCCCCTAAACTCTATCTAAGGTACTTTGGTTATGAGGCAAAACATAGAGCGGTAAAATTGTTATATTGATACATTAGGTCAAGTACAAAAATTATTTGGCCTAACTTATTAGGCTAAATGATGTGGCATGAGGAGTATGGTCCATTTATTGGGATGACTCAAGAAAATTTGGTTTGATAGGTTCGAAATAGGGATTGTTGAACTGGTTTGTTTACACTCAACATCTCTCAAGTAGACTCATGCACTCATGAGAAAGATTATTGGCCTTAAGCTTATATCAAGCTCATTAGGATAACTTTAAAGTGAGTATCAAAATGATATGATAGATGTCATTAAGCTTAAAAGTTTATAAACATTTAGTCATTCATTCTCATTTGAAACAACTCTAGAGATAAAAAAAAGGGTGTTCCTCTACAAAACCTCTGCTCTTTAAGATCAAAAGAGTGTTCAACCAAAGAACGATCTCATTTGCTCAAAAATTGTATGGTTGACACCCAAGGTTCCCTAAGCTCCCTTGCCTATCATTTATGCATTCAAGATATTGAGATTGCCTTTTGTTACTTCTTGTCATTCTCTCCTAATCATTCTAATAAGTGTGTCATCTTCACATCACTTCTTTGAAGTCATGTGTATTGTGATATTCACATAACCACCCCAATTGAAACCCCTCATTTGCAAATTGACACTATATAAATGGTTTAAAAAAAGAAGAAGCTAATAATGTAGTTAAGAAACTTTAAAGGTGTTTTAACAACTATTTTGTTCATAAAACTAGTTTCATAATGACCAAACAGAAACATCTTGTATTTTTTGTCATATTTTTTCTTTAATACTACAATTAATGAAGTGAAGTAAATATTGGAATATTTATTCTCTATAATAAAAATTTATACAATGTAAATATTAGAAAGATAAATTAAATTAGTGAGTTATCAATTTTAAATATATTCTTTTCTTCCTATTTTTTATTTGATTTATCTTTTCAATATGAACAAGATTTAAACAAAATCTATTAAATGCAACTTACATAAGATCTCATATTTCTTTGTTCAGGGATAGTAAATACTTTTTGTTAATTATTTATAGCTATGCCTCATCAATTTTTTGTTGTTAGTTTTTATATTTTAATGAATGTAGCATATCAAATCTATGAAGCAAATTCAAACATTTTTTTTTTAACTCGTAACTGAGCAAGAACAACAAAGTGAGTGATAAGCCATGTATCAGCAAAACTAAAATAAAATTGAGCCAAAAGAGATCCCGATTCAAGATAATTCCATGAGAAAGTGGGATCACTTTAGGATCTACTCCATTAATAAATTATGAATAAGATGTACTAAGAGGCACAATAGTAAGAGCTATTTATCTACTATATGGTCGTTGATAGGTTTTAATAGTTCAATTAAAAAAAAAAGTTTCAATGTATCTTTATATTTTCATATCAAGAATTCTTTACAGATGGATAGAAGTCAAAAGGAATCCAATTTTCATTTCATCCGGGAAAAGCCGTCTTTTTTCCAATAATCTCTTTATCATTTGATCCAATAGCCTTCCATTAGATAGGAACATATTTAATAAATACTAATAACTCTTGAATGGAGTATTAGAACAAAAAAATCCATTAGATGATGAACTATTGGTTCTAAGTCATCTCTGGTGATGAATAAACAATTCGAAGTACTTTTTTTTACATATTCTTGATAAATAGTGTTCATATCCTGAAAAGATTCCCCCTACATTAATAGCTAGTAATAAGCTATCTTTTGAGACATAGGTCAATTCTTTGGCCATTTGAGGGTTAACTTACCTACTAATAATCAATTTCCTCTTTTCACTGTTTTTAGGTTTCTTTTAATTATTAAGTACCATCGGATGATGGTATTTTGCCTACCAGAAGTATAGATGATGTGGATTCATATATTATATTTAACCTTGATTTGCTGGTTGTATTGATCTGAATGTGAATTAAGGGAATTCACTACAATCTTTTTCCGAACATACAGAATTAAAGAATCTTCTTATAGATTGATTAACTTATTATTATTATTTTATTATAAAAAGCAGCTCACATACTTGATCTTTTGCTATTTATTCATAAGGAACACTACTGTCATGAATACTTTGGCTCTCATCTAATTAAGAAAGAATATTCCCAAATTAAAAAAAAAAAAAACATTTGAAAGATAAAAAAAAAAAAAAAAAAACAGGTTTTGCTAACAAACAAAAATGTATATGTAGACAAGTATTTCTTTTATCTTTTTTTTTTTTTTAAGAATAACTTTCATGCACACTATTCTAAAAATACCATATCGCTATATATATATATATAAAATCTCACACTTCTCTTTTCTTTCACCCACTATTTAAAGTGCAGAGAGTTAGATCAATAAGGTAAGGCACATTGGACTGAAATTTTGAAAGGTTTGTTATGGGTAAGATCTTAGTTTATGAAGTTGAATAAATAAAGCTTTTTAATGCATATGTTAACAATTTTTTCTTTAGCCAATTTTGTTTTTGCCACAACTAATAATTTTCTTAGACCTTATTCTAAAGGATACTCTATTATCGCTACTGAAAAACTTGCCGGTTGTATGGTCTATCTTCGATGCAAACTCATGTCCTGAGATATTTGATGTGAGAGCTAAATGTTTCCCAGGCCACGACTCCACGAAAAGCCAAATAGACGGCTCTTGCTTCTGTAGTTGATGAATCCACTTGGATACTTTAGCTAATTGCTAGGAAGCTTATTTAGTCCTTATTCAATGCTCCGTCATTGTTTATTGTGATAATCTTGGTGCCATCGACCCATTTAAAAATCCTAATAATGTGTGTGAATGCACGTAGACACTCACTTTTCACTTTGTGCTTGAGAAGGTAAATAATGGTGAGATCTTATTATTTGGTATATTGTTAATGTTACCCTTCCAATGCCTCCTAACGTTTCATGTAACTAGTTAGAGAATTATTAAATTCGTGATTTTTATCTAAAATTAGTTTGTATAAAATTATATAGAACGATAAAATCATAAGATTGTATAATTGTATATTCAAACTTATAATTTTACAAAAAGTTTATATTTAAATGATTTTAAATTTATTTTTATTAAAAAAATTATAAATTTGTATGATCATACAAGTTAACTTACTATGTCATATTTAATTGTCAAATAAACACTGCATAGAACTAACAAATTAAGGGGGAAAAAAAGCAAAGAATATAAAAATATCTTCCATAAAACCAGTATCCCAAACAAACCATAGCTTTATGTACATGAGTTTAGGTAAAGATCCAGGCCACCCAAGGAGTTGGTGGGCCATCCAGACAACGCCATAATTCCACTTAGACGTTGATAATAACAATAACTTACCAATATAATGACCAATCAAATTAACGGATCTAGGGTTTGACCGTTTATAACAATAAATAATACAGCTAATTAACGTAAAAGTGGGGGCAACCTGTTGGTGTGACAAACCCTAACCCGATGTCGACATTCTTGCGTAATAAAAAAAAAAGTTAACGAAAGCGATCGTAGTGGTTGACTGAGAATGACTCAACCCTAGCTAGGGGTTTCAGCGCCGGCAGAGATGATGGCGAGGTTGAGCCACCTGCCGATGTGGCTGCATGCCAAAGGGTTGATCGATATTGCTCAGTCAAAATGCCGTTCGAAAGTCTTGAGCCCTGTGCTCGATTACACAAGAGCCATGAGAGTGAGTTAAGTATTGCTGGCGAAGTGAAACTCCAAATAATTGGGTCTTCCCTAACTGAGCTTTCGCCGTGATAATTTCTAGGAGAATCATTTGGCCATTCATTCTCCACCCCACATACCACATAGGATTTCTTATTTCATGCCATCTTTGTTGCCACTAGGATTTTTGATTCAGTACACATTTTGTTTCGACTCTTTTGGAATTAATATTCTCTTCTTTTCATGTAAAAACTAGAACTGAAAGACGAATCATAGAACCCAGGCCTTACGACAGATGAGATGCAAACAAAGCAAACACTGATGAAAGTGAGACCTTCTTGTTGCGGATATTATTATTATTATTATATTTTCCCCCCTCCATGACCCTTTTTGCGGAAATTAAAATTATGAAAATGATATTTGCACGTCAATTTATAAATTTTGCACAGCTAATAATGAAGTGACTGATGTTGTATAAAATGTATAGGTATTGTTTTTAAATATATATTAGAGCTTTCATTAAATATATATCGTCGATTTTTATAATATATTATTCAATTAAATTGAATAAAACTAAAGAGTTATATATACTATTGCCACCGATTCCGTACAGTAATTATAACACTGGTCGAAATCAAGTTAACCACCATCATAATAGTTATGTCAGAATTAGAAAACATAAATAGGGTAAAATAAGATATATTGTTATCAATATAATATATACGTGGACTCATCATCGAGATCCCCAAACAAGAGATCTACTCACTATTTTGTCTATAAAAATAATATTTTGTAGGAACCTAACTTTATTAACACTAGGAAATGCAAAAAAGGAGTGAATTGAAAAGGGTATAGTATTTTGTTTGATAACCATATTCATATGGAGCCACGTTGCTATATTATTCGTAGGTCACTAATTTCAAGGTAAATAAGGGAAGTTGCAAAATATGAAGTGTGGATTTTATTTTAAAATATATACATTTTAAGTTAAATAACATATTTACTCAAACGTCTGTAACATTTAAGAAAGCATATTAACATTATGTACTCATAAAATATCTCAAACATGATATCATTTCATCTAGATATATTACAAATTTACATTATAATTTTATATAGTCAATTGATAGCATTTTCACTTTGATATAAAGTTGCAACTCCTGATTATATAAATACTTTTTTAAATAGGCCACATGTCCGTTGTCTTTGATGCGGTGTAAAGAATTTTATGCTATATTTAATTTGATTTTGTCCTTTTTTTTTTTACAGCTCCTTAAGTTATTTTAATATGATCATATGTTATTAGTTAATAGAGTCAAGAGTTGTTTCAATTTGTGAAGGAAAAAAAATATGGATTTAGATTCACTAAATCTACCTTTTTTAATTTTTTTTTTAATTTATCTCCTTAATATATTGTAATGTATAATCAATTATTGAAATTATAAGAAAGGAGATGATATCATAAAATATTTCAAAAATCTAAACAATCTCATCATTTATTTGTAAATTAAAAAATTTGCAATGGCATTTCTATCAAGAAATTTGAGGAGAAATCGGTTCCATCAAAATTGATTATGTATTTAGAGAGACCATCCTAGCTATCTCTAACAACAATTTATCACCGGATCCTATAGTACTCCGGGAGAGAAAGGCAACACAAAGATGTGAACATTCTTAGTTTCTCAAAGATCAAGTTCAGTAAGAACAGAAATATGTGGGAGAAACAATTGTAAGGTGTGCCGATTAAGAACATAAGTCATGACGCATATACTAAGTACCTTAACTTTGAGATTAAGATTTTGATACAGACTGAGGCCATGGGTTCTCTTTTAATAAAGAAATCAACAAGTTGAACTTAACAATATGGCTCGTCCCATTTCATAATCCTGTACTAACACACTATAACTCTAGACCAACATGCCCTTATGTAGACATCATGGGCAGTAGAGGTGAATTGCATCGTAACTAAAAGTTACTAATAGTTAATATTCTTCAGTGCTATACTAACACTTGAGCATTGTTAACATTAAGTGTAAGAAATATCCAAGAATTCAAAAAAAATGTTTTCATGAATATATATATATATATATATATATATATATATATATATATTGAGTGTTTTTCAATGCTATACTAACACTTGAGCATTGTTAACATTAAGTGTAAGAAATATCCAAGAATTCAAAAAAATGTTTTTCATGAATATATATATATGCGCTAAATTTTTCTAAAATTTCCTTTGAGAATTGAGATGCACCATCAATTTGTTAAGCCATTAATTAAATTATAATTTATTGGTTCAAAAATATGATAATTTCTAAAAATAGATCATTTAAAGTCACTTTTTAGTTAAATTTCTTAAATTTATAAATTAATTAATGAAATTATTTTAATTTTTTAAATATTTTATAACATTAATATAACGTCATCTTCTTTTTTTTTATATATAATATCAATAATTGATTACACGTAATAGCGTTTTGAAAGCATAAATTTAGAAAATTTAAAAAAATTGATTTTAGAGCATCTAAATCCAATAATTTCCAACTCTAGTTTGCAGTTCATGAACGAAGTAGTTTTGTGGATTCACGTATCATTTGTTACTAGGAAAGTGGCCAGTATCAATGGAGGTCGGATGGTCGAGGAAGTATGCTAAAGAATATTCCGACATTATAATTTTCAAATCTATAGGGCCACTGGAGAGTAAGTACAAGTGATGTCATCTGAAAATACCTAAAAACAATGGGGAAAAAATAAAAAAAAAAAGCAAAAAAAAAAGAAAAAAAAGAAAAAAAGAAAGAAAATAAAATCATCAGCAGGATCCAAACGCCACATTGTATATATAAACTCTAACCCAACCTCCACATCGGGCATAAATCTCAAAGGGAAAACTCCTTGTCAACTTTTCTTCTTGCCTGCAAGTCTCTAACTTCTTGTCATGCTTCCTTAACCACAGCCTCATCCTGCTATCATCCTTCTTCTTTGGATTCAAAAGAAAAGGACCCTAATATATAGTTTGTTATCTCCCAATCACAGGCTTTGATAAATCAGCCGTCGAAGCACACCAAAGCAATCATGATGGCCATGGCCATCGAAGACAGCCTCAATCTTGATTTCATGGGTTTTGATGGTGCTGCTGCTATGATTACTAGCACTAACACAACCACCACCACCACCACCACCACCACGACCAGCAGCACGCCAACTGCCGCAGATGACGACCACCACCTCCACAGTTGGAGAGACTGGTCCTCCGTGGTGGACTGGGACGCTCTATTCGCCGGTAGGAATGATGATTTCGCTGATCTCATTGATCCCATGATGGACGACACGATTCTCAACCTCAAGGAACAATTTGGTGATCCTAAAATTAAGGTCAGCATAGGCGATCATAGTGAAACCAAGACCGACGACAATAATAATAGCGATGATGATGCGAAGGGACTGAGGCTGGTCCACCTTCTCATGGCTGCAGCCGAGGCGCTCACCGGCCCGAACAAGAGCCGTGAGCTGGCTCGCGTGATATTGGTTCGGCTCGAGGAGCTAGCCTCCCCGTGCGACGGCACAAACATGGAGAGAGTCGCCGCCTACTTCACAGACGCTCTATATAACATCGTTGAAGGAGTCAGCTTGCACAATCATGCAAAACTATCAAATGGGTCCAGGAGAGACAGTTTCTTTCATCAACACCATTATCATCACAGTACCGACGCTGTTCTAGCAGCATATCAGCTACTACAGGACATTTCTCCATACGTCAAATTCGGACACTTTACGGCCAATCAAGCCATCCTAGAGGCGGTGTCTACCGACAGGAGGGTCCACATAGTAGATTACGACATCATGGAAGGAATCCAATGGGCGTCGTTGATGCAAGACTTCGTGTCTCGTAAGGATGGCCCACCAGGTCCACATTTAAGGATCACTGCTATTTCGAGAGGAGCCAATGGACGTAGCTCAGTTGGAATTGGAACGGTCCAGGAGACCGGTCGACGTTTGGTCGCGTTCGCGGCTTCCATCGGTCAACCGTTTTCTTTTCATTTGTGCCGGCTCGATCCTAGTGAATCGTTTCGCCCGGGTGCCTTGAAATTGGTTAAAGGGGAAACACTGGTGTTCAATTGCACGTTGAATCTACCTCATTTTAGCAACCGAGCACCCGAATCCATTGCCTCGTTTTTATCCGGAGCCAAGAGTTTGAACCCGAGATTAGTAACTCTTGTGGAAGAGGAGATTGGACCGGTGGGAGATGTCGGGTTTGTGGGCCGGTTTATGGACTCCTTATATCACTACTCCGCTGTCTATGACTCGCTCGAGTCGGGCTTTCCGATGCAAAGTCTGGCTCGTGGTCTAGTAGAGAGGGTATTTTTGGGCCCGCGAATAGTGGGGTCGTTGGCTCGTATATATCGGGCTCGGCCCGAGGAAGAGGTTGGTGCTTGGAGGGAGTATTTGCTTGGGGTTGGGTTTAGGCCTGCAAGCATAAGCTTTGCAAATCATTGTCAAGCAAAGCTTTTGTTAGGACTGTTCAATAATGGTTACAGGGTAGAGGAAGTGGACAGTAATAGGTTGGTGTTAGGTTGGAAATGCAGGCGATTGCTCTCTGCTTCTATTTGGACCTCAAACTTTGATTCTGATTAGAAAAGCTTTCCATGTAAAATACCTGGTCTTCCATTCTAAAACTTCTCTTTCTTATGTAGATTTCTAATGTAATTTGCCTTTAGCCAATTTAGAGTGTAGCATAAAAGTAAACTAATAATGCATTCAAACATCAATTTTTTCTTTATAATAATGAGAACATCATCATTTATACTTAATTCAGTTGAAAATATTTAAGAATTAAGTTTACAAAAGAAAATAAAAATATAATTTTTAGATGCAACTGGAATAGATTGAAAAATGCTTCTTACACCTAACCAATAGAATAAAATAGATAAATAAATAAACTATAGATGATACAAACTTTAATATACATAAGCTTTAACTATAAGATTAGTAAGAAAGTTTAAAAATTTATTAACATGTTTTAGTATTTTTACATATCTATTTGACAATACATATCCGTGGTATTAGCAAAATTATCCAAATGCCTCAATTATTATACTATAGATGCAAGGTAGTCACTTCTTGTTTAGTTTTTCTATTACTAAATTTGATAAGTCTCAAATATAGTCTTGAGACTACATAGAGCATTAGCTAAACAAGCAATTAATCTCTTACATACGACTAAAATATCAACCAGAACAACTTTAAGTAATTCATGATAAGATTTATAGTATCTAACCTCATATATTATCTGTATTGCATACCCCTAAATTCTAGGTCAATTTAATGATAAAAGTTTTTTTTCTTTTGTTTTTTGTGGTTTGCTTTGCTTTGTTGTGGGTCCAGTGCTTTCTTACTAATGATTTCATTCTCTTCTTTGAAACTTTAGTTGAAATTTAGGCAATTTTCCAAGCCCATGGTTGAGGTTCTATGCTTGTTGTGAACTGTGAAAAAAAAAATGTAAAATGTAAGTCTTGGCTTCTTAAAAATAAATTATATATAACCAGTTCAGTTTGATTTGTCCCCACAAATTAGTATACCTAATATAAACTATATTTAAAAAAATCGAATTTTTAGTTTGATTCAATCTAATCCAATTAATTTTATAATTCAATCGATTTTTTTTTTTGCCTACCCTTTGATCTCTATAGTCTTCATTCCATGAATTGAGGTGGACCATGATTTATGGAAATAATGTTTATTGATAGAAGTAAAGTGCAATTTATTAAGTAAGGACCTGTTACAACGCAAGATGAGATCCACGAATAATGAAGTTGTAGATCTTCTAATTGTTAGAAATTGACAGTCTAGTGTCAACAGTAGCTCTAGAGGGAAATCTAAAGGTTGAGGTATTATCTGTTACCACTACAAACAAAAGGGCTATAGGGTGGAATGCCTTAAGAGGCAAAGCCAAATTCAATTGTGGAATAATGGGGGTAAATCTATTATTAATCTAGCAGTTGCTAAGTTAAAGGATAATGAGTTGTTATTAGCATTTGATGTTCAAAAGAAATATGTGGATTGGGTTCTAAACTATAGGTGGTTTCCATACAAGCTGCATAGGATATTGGTTCCATATTTAAGAGCTTATGTATTGTCATTTTATACAAATCGACAATGGTTGAAGCCTAAGGGTTGCTAATGTAGGTGAAGACTAGTTCAAACAACACAATAGATAGTATCAAATGCAAGTACATGTTAGAGCTTTCCTACAATGTTTTATCTCTTGACTTGATGATGGATCGTGTTAGTTATCACAATACAATGAGATCTGGTAATTTTATGTGTTACCAACTATATACAAATATGTGGTCACTTAGACATTAGCATAATAAATTTATGTTAATTACTTGTCATCTAAATCATCATTTATGTAAAACAATCCATGGTTTTTTACTACGAAATTTAATATAGTATTATCGACAAGTGGCTAATTTTTTATGGATTAAACTCTTTAATTTTAATCAACAAGCATAATACAAATAATTTCTTATTATAATATCAGCTATTAGAATAAATAGATTTCAATTAAAGAAATTTTTATGAACAAGCTGAAACATAATAGAAAGGAACCAACATGGAAATCGGATTATATCACGAGTTTGTGGCAAAATTTGTAAAATCTACAAGATAGATTGTACTCATTTGAAATAGTGTTTGTAATTCATAATATGAGTGGATAAGATAACCACATATAGTTGTACATGGATGCAGTATAAAAGAAAATAACAGAAAGTGAGAGAAACCCTCATTTCTCGTAAATTAGTACCTTAGGAGTTATAGGCTCACTCGAAGAAGCCTAATCCATCTTCTTCATCTTGCAACCACACAAAGAAAATCATTAGAATGAAAGCCAAATTGCTTAATACAACAACAAGAGAGAGGAGAGAAAAGAAACATTACTTTAGAGCATTTTAGAAAGAGAGGTGTGATAGTGAGTGGAAGGATTTTACTTTTCTACCATTATCCTTTAGAAATAAGTGCGCTAGGCTTGTGATTTTTGGTGCTATTGTTTCAATCATGGCACCAGAACTTCAATCTTCAAATCATAATAGGGATATGGAAGCTATAATGACCATGTTTATTACAATGTAGCAAAATCATCAAGGGTTAGAACTTTCCTTAGCAAATATTAATGCACAATTACAAACAATGACTACAAGAGTAGATAATATTTAGAATTTGTAAGTTCCCCTTGCCCCCTTATTTCTGCATCAAATTCAGCCAATATCAAGGATTCGTCATCTTCTGCTATTGAGAATGGTGTCTTAGTTAATGATAATTTGTTGAAATGCATCAAATTAGAACTTCTAAAATTTTCTAGTGATGATTCACTTTTTCATAAAGTTCTAGAGAATTAAATAATTAAATAGCCTCTTTTGCAATGGAGGATGTAACCTTACAGTGGTACAAAATATATGTTTACTAATAACATTCTTACCAACTAGACTAATTTTGTTTGTGCTGTTGAAGTTCACTTTAGACCCTTAAAGTATAAAGACGTCCAAGGATTGTTATCTAAGCTTGTTCAAAAAAAAGGTCAATATCAAAATATCAAACTAAATTTGAAGCACTTTTGAATAGAGTGGGCTTATTAGAGTCATTTTTAACTAGTTGTTTTTTTTTCTAAACTGAAATCAACTATTAGGAGAGATGTATAAATTGCTATATCTTTATCTTTTATGAGTGTTGTGTGGCTAGCTAAAATGTGTGAAGCCTAATATGATGAACAATTGTCTTTCAAACCACAATTTTCACACCCTTTGATGTCATCTAAACACTCTACATTACAATTCTCTAAACCTGCACCTTCTTCTTCAAACACGTCTTTCTCTACATCCATTTCCACTTCTAATCCCAAACCTACTCCTATATGAAAGCTTACAACACAATAGATGCAAGCATGTAGAGGAAAAAGATTGTGTTTTTGTTGCGATGAAAATTTAATTTCATAGGAATCCCAAGTGTAAAGTCTAGTTTTTTGTTTTATTGTGTGATGATTCGAATATTGCATAGGATGTTCAATAGGAGTTGGTAAAGTAACATCTTGAAATTAATGATGTCAACCTTGAGATGTAGGGGAATGATTCTATTGCTATTAGTTATCGTACACTATCGAGTTCTACTATTCCACAAACAATTAGATTTCATGGATTGCTAAATAATCATGCTATTTCTATTTTAGTGGATTTAGGAAGTACTCACAATTGTACAACAACAGCTCTTGAAGCATTTGGGTTTAATTATGGTTTCTTCTCCAACTTTTCAAGTAATGTTAGAAATATTGACTTGTGAAAGTCAATGTGCGAATGTTTACTTTGTTTGTTCAAAGAGTTGAATGTTGTGAGACTTTTTACGTGTTACCTATTCAAGGGGCCGAGGTAATTTTGGAAGTGTAATGGTTGTAGAGTTTAGGGCCAATAACCATTAATTATAATCAATAATGTATACAATTCATGAAGGATGGAATGGTTTTGACATTAAATGGTAAGAAATTAGGGGTTACGAGTTAAATTTCTCATCACTAGTTGTGTCATCTATTTAAGATAAATGCTATTACTTCTCACTTTCATTTGATGGCTTAGAGGTGAAGGAATGCCCTATTTCATAGAATACTGCTTGTAATCCCACTCTTTTATAGGTATTGGGTAGATACTGTTAACTTTTTTAGGCACCTCATCATAGCCACTAGTTAGAGAAATTCAACATTATATTCATTTGCTTGCTAGTATTTCTCCAATTAATGTCATGCGGTACCATTATCCTCATTTTCAAAAAAGTGAGATTGAAAAGGAGGTAAAAGAGATGTTGAAGCAAGGCATTATTCAACATATTACTAGTCCTTTTTCATCTTCAATTTTGTTGGTAAAGAAAAATGATGAGAGTTGAAGGTTTTGTATCAATTATAGAGCACTCAATCAATTTACTGAAAAAGATGAATGTCTTATATCAACAATTGATGAGTTATTAGATGAACTGTATAGGGCATGTGTCTTTTCTAAGTCTGATCAATGATCTGGATATCATTAGATAAGGATACAAGTTGAGGATGCGAAAAAGATAGCCTTTAGGACTCATAGGGGACATTATGAATGTCATGTAATGCCCTTTCAATTAAGTAATGCTCCAGCAACCTTTTAAGCTATTATGAATAAAATTTTTAAGCCATTTCTTAGGAAGTTTGTTAGTGTCTTCTTTAATGACATCCTTGTTTATAGTAAGACAATGGCTTTACATGTTAAGCACCTTTTCACAAGTGTAAAAAGTGCTAGTTGACAACACTTTCTTTTTAAAAGCTAGGAAGTGCTCTTTTGGAAGGGACTCAATCAACTATTTAGGTTATATTTTATCTAAACACGGGTAGCAACCGAATCCTTCTAAAGTAGAAGCAATATGCAAGTGGTCTTTACCAACAATAATTAAATAATTACGAGCTTTTGTAAGTCTCTCTAGGTATTATAGGAGATTTATCAAAGGTTATGCTTCTATGACAACCCCATTATCTAACGTGTTGAAGAAGAATCAATTTGAGTGGTTAACACAATCTTAAGAGGCTTTTGATCGCTTATTATAGCACCAATTTTGTCGTTATCTAACTTTTCTAAACCATTTAATATGGAAACTAATGTCCTAAAGATTGATATAAGAGCAGTCTTGCTTCAAGAGTACCATGCTATAGCTTTCTTTAGCAAGAAACTACCTTGCCATCTATGTAAAGCCTCCACTTATGTTTGAAAGTTACATGTGATTGTAGAATTAGTAGAGAAATGGAGGCAATATTTGTTGAGTGCCCATTTTCTTAGTCGAGCTAATCATAGAAGTAGCAAGGAGATTTTGAGTCAAGTTATTTGGACTCTAAAACAATAGAAGCACTTGGTGAAATTAATAGTTTAAGATTACTCTACTGCATATAAGGTTGGAAGTGAAAATTAAGTGGCTACCGCCTTGTCTAGGCAACATACTTATCATGGTCTTTCTATGATTACTTTTTCTATTTTTGAAAAGTTGAAAGAGGAATATTCTCAATTGGATGAATTCAAATAGATTATTGCTGATCTAGCCAATAATTGTCCTTTAAAGTGGTCTCTTGGAAGAATGGTTTACTTTACTTCTAACATTGATTGTTTTTGGAGCCTTAATTGTCATTGATACCTCAAATCCTTCTAAAGCTCCAGGCTACCCCTAGCTTTAGCAACTTTGGTTTTCTTATGACTTATAAGAAAATTGTGGCTGATTTTTTCTAAGAAGGCATGTAAACTCATATTGACAATTTTGTTTGCTCATGTCAAGTGTGTTAGCAAACTAAGTATTCAACTAGAGCTATAGCAAGATTATTGGCAGTTTTATTGATACTAGAAAGAGTTTGGAAATACATTAGTATAGACTTTGTTACTTGTTTACTAAAGTCCTAAGTTATACAATAATGCTAGTAGTGGTGGACCAAATATTGTAACTTAGGTACCCTTGACACTCATAGAACAGCTACTAAGGTTGCTTCACTATTGTTATAGATGTTAGTTAAACTTCATGCAATCCCTAGTACAATCTCATTTTGTGAGTCATCTTTAGAAAGAACTATTTAAACTTAGTGAGACTCAGCTAGCTTTGAGTAGTGCCTATTATCTTCGATTTGATTGAAAAACCAAGGTGTTGAATAAAACCATTCAACAATATCTCCAAAGCTATGTTATGGAGCATCCTACAAATTGGTTCAAGTATTTGCCATGGACTAAATATGCCTACAATACTTCGTTTCATGCAAGAACTCACATTACTCCCATTTGAAGTTGTATATGGCCATATGCCTCCTACCATTTCTTCTTATTTTAAAGGGAGTTTTAAGTTAGATGCAATGGATGTTAAGCTTAAAAAATAAAGATGTGGCCCTTAGAGTCTTACGAAGTAATTTAGCTATTGCTCAATAGCATATGAAGGATTATGTGAATAAACATTGACTAGATATTGAATTGTAACCAAGTGATTTGGTTTTTGTCCATCTACAACCTTATAGGCAAGTTTCAATGCTTCAACAGGTGTCTTATAACTTGTCTTAAAGGATTTACAAAACTTATTATAAGGTGCTAAGGAAGATTAGGTCTTGTTTTTATGAGATTGAGCTACTAGTTTATAGTAAGATTCTTAAAGTATCATAGTATCTTACTTTTCATTTTCAGCAATTTAGTAATTAAACCTTCTTTTTTTTTCTCCTACGATTTAGTATCTAAACTTTCAATTCAGTTGTAATTTAGTGTATATATTTTCCATTCGATTAATAATTAATGCACAAATTTTCATCAAATTACAACCAATTAGAAGTATAAATACTAAATTATACAAATAAAAATCGAGACACTAGTCACTAAAAATTGAAAATATGTACACTTGTGTGGTGCCATTTTATATCCAAAAATTTTGATATGATTAGCTGAAGAGGAATCTACTAAAATAATGCAATTTAAAAAAAAAAAAAAACAAATTCGCGAAATAGGGTACACGGGGAAGATATTTCAAAAATAGCTTGTGAAGTCACGAACCCAGAATGTGTCTTTAGTTGTGCCAAAATTGTGTTTGCGTCTTCAGCAATTTGCTTAATTTTTTATAATAAATTTTAAATCGATATTTAAATATTTAAGAGTATGGTTTTTTTTTTTTTTTTTTTTTTGCTATTCGTATGTGAATTTTTAATTTATTTTGAAAAAAAATAATTTAAGAAAACTTATCATTGAAAAAAAAATGAAAAATCATGTAAGGAAAATCATAAATAAACTTAGAAACAATTGTTTTAAAAAAATGAAAGCATAAATATAAAAATAGGAAAAAAATATTAAACAATGTTAATAAATTTATCAATTTCAAATAGTAATTTACATTAATCACAAATTTCGATGAAAGATTTACATATAAAATAAATAAGAAAAACTAGGTTCCTATCCCCTATTATTCATTCTCTTAGTGAACTGTCTTGTCAACCAGGAAAATGCATTGGTAGGCTCTCTTGACAGCCTTGATTGTAGAGCAAGAAGAGCCTGTAACTTCTGTGTTAGATAGTGTTGGAGGGCATCGTCAAAGTTATGGAGAGGCACTGGACTCCAATTTGTAGCACGCCATGAAGATTCACCCTAATACATTGGTTGCTTACTGGAGTGTCTCTTCTACAAAGCAACTAGTATAGGGATAGAACCACTAATAGAATAACAATATGTTGTGACGTGTGTGTTAGGCATTAGGGTCAAGTTATCGTCCATCACAAAAGCATCCATTGTGAACTGTTAGTCCTGTATTGATATTCATGTGCCTCAACCCGGTTTCGAGGTTGTCTACGCCCCACGATCCTACGGTGTAAAGGAATTGGCTGTTGTTGTTGCCACATGTTAAAAAGTTGTGCCTACTCTGCCTCAGCCTCCATGCCATAGTCCTGGTGATCTTACCCCCCACAATGGTCATGTATAAACTTAAGACCATGATAAGCTAAAGCAACAACCATGTCATAATCTGAGAATAGGTAGATTTGTCATAACATATCAACCTACATGTTACAATGAACCGTAAGTTGAATAAGTATCGGATACACAATGAATCACTCAGCTAGTGTTGATGTTATACTTACCAAATGTCCAAGAATTGCTCCCATACATTCCATATATCGACAGTGGATAGATCTGTACCACCTCTTATATCTCTGTTACACTCCATAAGGGCCCTCCATGTATACCAACTAAACCAGATGCTCGTCCCATAAGAATATATATGGTGCATGCTATACTGGCCAATCCGTATTAACCCTCCCACGCAAGTTAATCTGATGGAGCTATAATCGCGTGTTCACATCTTGCAGAATATGGTGAAAACCCCTAAACTACTTAGCAACATGATAGGGGAAATGCCACTTGACTATGTAGAAACATATGAGTGGTAATCGAGCAATCAAAATGTGTCTGCCTGTTTTACGAAATGATGGTAAGATGTGAACCAAATTTCCTGCGTACGACTCTCACTCAACCTAAATGGTAATACATAAGATTCAAGGTATATGATGCACATGATGAAATGAAAAAGTGAAAACAGTTAAGAAAATACCTACTCATCATTTTACATATCGAGAGCATCTCGATAAGTCCTAACAACATGGGTTGGGTGATATTGCGTGTCTAACCTCGTCCTCCAACGTGTGGCTAATGAAGCTCTAGCCTCCATAACAAGCCTATGCTAGCTCATAGGTGCTATGTGTGGAAATCTATCCCATGCCCAAATCTGTAGGAGTATAGTTACCTCTCCAATCTCATGAGCCGACGTGGCAAATGCGACACACAACTAGCAATATAGCCAAGCCAAACATGCGGACCCCTAGCTATGTGTCTTTATCACATCCAGATGCTCTAGCAGTGGCAAAAACATACTATGTTCAAGAGAGCTAGATTTATCGGCAAAGATAAATCTGGCAAGCAACTGCAATATATATGCCCACGTATAACGCTGAACTTGCTCTCCATTGGTATTGTTAGTAGGACCCACTACAAATCTCAAAGCTGCCAAAACTTAGCTTCACCCCAAGCAACCTCTCACATGTGGCAACCCAATCTAAGGAATTACTCCCTCTCACTACATGACCATCAATTGAGAGGCCTAATTGGACCTCAACGTCCTGCAGCATGATTGTGAACTCCCTAGTCGGCGTGAGAAATGTATACGTCTCTAGCCTCCACTACTCAATAAAGGCAATTATCATATGCCAATATATCTATATGAAGGGCAGGTGGCTCACACCTTAGAATCCCGCAAATTACAATAATGGCTCCATTTGAGAATCTACGAGTATAATGTTCTCTACGCACCAAAGTGATAACTCGCATCGTTGAACGACAAACCATAATTGATCCTAAAAGTTAAGAAGCAAAATGTTGTATTATTAACGACGAAATATAAGGTGGTCAACCAGTCACATGTCATTTACCTCTCCATCTCAAACGGCCTATAAATGATGTCCTTCCTACTGCATCAAAGTGGATCGATCGAAGGGTCCAAGTTCCATTTAGTCTACACAATAAAAACAAAACATGTTAGCATTAATAGCAAAATAATTTTATGAAAATTTAAATAATAACCAAAATATATCATTTAAAATTAATACAATTTTTTTTAAATTACTTTTTAATAATTAATTAATAAGAAAATAATTTTATGACAAAATTAATATAATAAAGTAAGAAATTACTTTTATAATTAATACGAAATTTTTACTACTTAATTTTTCAACAATTAATTAATAACAAAATAATTTTACTATTAGTTTTACATAAATCTTGTCTAACACACTACAAACTAACAACAACTACTAGTATTTTATTAAAAACAGAAGATTACGAAGAATTATAACTACTGTTTTCAAATAATAAAATTTAATATTAACATGTATTTTTTAAAATTAATTTTTTAATAATTATTTAATTATGAAATTTTTTTGAAACGATTGAAATAAGAAACCAAAATTTTACACTTAAAAATAATACGTAATTTTTAGTGCTTATAATGTTGATATTCTTCACATGTTATGTACAACAACATTTACATAAATCATATCTAACATACTGCGAACTAATAACAACTAGTAGTATTTTAATAAAAATAGTAAACTACAAAGAATTACAGTTGATTTTCTATGGATTGACGAAAAGTAACATAATAGGAAAAAAATTAATTTTTTTTCGAGAAAAACATATCGAAATATAGTCTAATCAAGTTTTTTCACTTAAGAAATTGGGAAGAACTCTTGTTGATATTTCTACGTTTATAAATGTACAAGCTTTTCTTTTTCTATCTGCGAAACTTGCATAAGAAAATAATAAAAAAATAAAATCAAGAGAAGAGAAAGAGCAATGGAGGAAGAAGAAACAGAGATGGAGGTCGTGAAGAAGTGAGCAAATGAATTTATAATACATACTATGGGTGAAATAATTTTTTTTCACACATTAAAGTTCACAAGTAGTGATATTGTGCAAATTTACAATATCATTTTGTAATAATTTTTATAAGTTTGCAAATCAAATGAAATTATTGGACAGTGAGATTAATTTACTGAAATTATTGGATGGTGGGAGATGTTGGCAGAAAAAAAAAATTATCAGAGTAATTGCTTGAAAACACTTTTTAAGTCTGTAACTTCATAACCAATTTTTGGAATATCTTTCTCAAATATCTTATTTCACGAATTTTTTATAAAAAAAAACATTATTTTAGTTAATTCCTCAATAGTTGAAACTTTTGTCACCTTTTGTTTCTTAACTCAGTTAATGTATAGTGTGATCACATATTTTATACTTTAATTCCCTGATTATATGTTAATCAGCTAATCTAATCAAAACTATCTGTCTTATTTGTATCCTTGACTCGAGGTACTAAACTAAGGTCGCTGACAAGGAACTTGGGAAGCCACTGTTTCGACAAACTCTAATCAACATATTTGGCTTGAAGCTGCAACATCAACATCAACTTCATCTTGCAATAATCTCTCTTCTTCCCTTAGAATGGAAACTTTCAAAAGTTGACCCTAGTCGTTGACTTTTAGATGAATGAGTAAAAAATGAAAGACTCTTAATTGTAAAAATAAATAATATACTACTCCAAATAGATCTACTATATTATAATATAATATATAGAAAATTTTGATATGTTATGCTATTTCTATACAGTAAATGATATCTAGAGGTTATTTAGTAAAGACAAATTTTTATTTTATGGATTAAGGGGATCTTGAGTTAATTATAACTATTGGATGATTAGAAAATAAACAATGATAAAATTAGCAATGTCTGATGCTCAAACAAAATGCTTCCCTTTAGGTTTATCTCAACTAGGAATTTAATAGGGTATTTTCATAACTTACTAAAAGTTCGACTGATAACCTTATATGATGCCTAGAATCTATCCAAATCCATCTAGTAAGTTAATCCATTTTAATTCCAAATTCTTTCTCTTTTTTTATGAAAAATAAATATAAAAATACAAAACCAACACAGTCCATCGCAGATTCAAAGGTAGAGACTAGAGAGACAATTTCTAGATCTTGCCCAATGGAGGATCGGAAATTTTGGTCCTTGTTCCTACGCAAAATCAGATACTTTTAGAATGGGCATATGGAACTGGTAGTTGCTGAACTTTGTCCTTTTTTATGCAAATATCCATCTTGGTATTACGTACACATTCATAATACTCTCAGTGTCTATTTTAAAGTTATTCTGGGCATTTTGCTACCTAAGCCATCAAGAACTTTTAGGGAATAGCCACCACTTGCTCCATTTATTTATACGTATTGTGATTGTATTTTATATTTATATACCGCGTTCAAGTTATTCAATTCCTCCATCCAAAATTCGACCCAAATCTTATCCATGGCATATCTAATCAAGTTATTACTGGATTCAGTCCAAATGGAAAACCCAGTATATTTCAATCATACTTATAATAATGTCCCCTGTCGATTCAAACACGGGCAGTCCTAATTCCTCAATATAACACTCGGATAATTGTTAATCAAATTTCAAGCAGAACAGCTTTTGTTTATGAGTTGAAATATGGACTCTCAATCTGTTAGTTGCATTAGTTTCTGTCCTCTTTTCGTGTATACCCCATGTGTAGTAATACTTTATATTACAAATACCGACTTCCTGCAAAAATGTCATTGTCATCTCTTAACATGCCCTGGTCATAATTCATTGCAATGACATCGGTTTGCTACTGCCCATGCCTGGCTTTGCTTAGTTACTTAGTTCAATGACATGTTTTGATATTGGGATAATCTTTTGGTTTTTCACTCTATACTTGAGTTCATTATTGGTGAAGATACGAAAATAATTAACACAAAAATTGAAGATATAAAGTTTATGGTCGGTCTCTTTAAGAATGACTCGTCAACTCTTGATAATCTTTTAGCTAGTAAATTCTTAATGCTTGAGTTGTTTCGTGGATTAATATACCATTTTTATCTTGCATGATTAACCAAATCTAAGATGATTACTTTTGTTAGCATTTTTGCATATTGACGTCGTAGAATTCGGTTAGTTTAAGGTTTGATATAGCTAGTCAATGAAATGAATAAAATGATAAGCCAAAAGGTTGACATTAACATCAATATTAATACAAATTTATGGGTATCCGTACATTTTATGATGACAGTAGGTGGTGGGCATTATATATATATATATATATATATATGCTGCTTGTGCTTCCATGTGAATAATTATTTCTTTTTTAATTAGGGAGCCAACAGTATCAGGGAAGATTCCTCGTATTGTGCCTTCACAACCCAACTTGTACTTTAGCTTACTATCACTAGATATTTGAATTAATTAGGTGGATTCATATGCCTTCTTGCAAAACTGAGTCAGATCATGTGCTTAAGGAGCAAAAGTCCGACATGGCAACTCATCAATCATGTATCAATTATGGTAGTTTAATTTATATAATATTAGTAATATATATATATATATGATATGATGATACTAACTCTTCTTGTCACCAGATACTTCCTCAACCACGTTTAAAGAATTCCCCATTTAGTAAGATTATAATATGTTGCCTTGGTTGATAAATCTCCCGAAAAATTTGGCCGGTGAGGATTTATTAAGGTGATAGAAAGAAAATAGAATAATTATTTTGAAATATTTTTTATTATTTTATTTATTTGTAAATAGATTCAAGAATTTTTATTTTAAATTTTTTTATTTCTTATAAAATAGTTATTATCTTCTATAACATAATGTGTTTTATTCTCTCTATAGGGAATAAAGACAATAAAAAGTTTAAGTAATAAGCAATCATACTCTCAATAAATAACTATTAGTTATATTTTATAATGACTAAATAGAGATATATTGATCTTTTTAGTCATATTTTCAATTTAATACTACAATTAATAACGTGAGATAAATATCATATTAAATACTCTCCACAGTAAAAATTTATACAAAGTAAACATTAAAATATAAATTTATAATTTATTAGCAGCAATAGTCATTCCTAATGAATATTCTAAAAAGTAAATACGTCTCATAAGTGCTGACCATGGGGCCTCAACCCAACTCAAGCCAATCGAATAGCCAAGTTCTAGATTTCCAAATGGCCAAATAGTAACTAGTTTGTCAAGGGTCGATTTCGGACTAGGTTCATATAGACATGGGAATGGGTCAGGTCAAATTGTCGACCGGGCCCATGGGACCAGTTTAATCGGCTTAAAACCTATCGGTGATGCGGGTTTTGGTCGGGTTCATAGCCAATTCAATAACCCATCAACCCAGCTCAGTTCAAACTAGTAGGTCATCCTCCAAAAAAAAAAAAAATGACAACGACACAAAAGTAATGTAGGATTGCAAAGGCATGCAAAATAGGGTTATTGTTTTTAACACAGGCATAAGAAAGTAGAAAATAGTATTATAGCCTTTGAAAAATGCATGTGTAAAAATTTTTTAAATTTAACTTCTGAAATACTTAGCAAAACGAAATAGAAAGCATGTAGAAATTTATAGGCAATAGGCTTATAGGCTTTAGTAGCTTTATGTGTGAAAAAATTTAAATTTGAACGTTGTGAGGCAAAAAAAAAAATTCAAACATTCAAAAACATTTTAACATCTACAAGAACGTTGTATATATTTGTGCATTTGCATTCCTTCAGTTCTCCACACAAACAAAAAATCTAGTCATTCTCTTATAAATTTACTTCATTTCTATGCTCTCATCTGCTCAACTCTTCACTTAGCTCTTTTCTATACTTGTAGATTCTTTAATTTATTTAGATTGTGAGTACTTTTGTTATTTAAATTATTTTTGCTATCAGTATTTAATTGTCTTCCACCGAATATTTTTTTTTCTCATAACCAGATTATCAAGTTACAGTTTTTCTATATCAGTATTTTCTTTTTATCCCAATTGAAAAAATGGTAAGTTTCTTCCATGGTTCATCTTCAAGGGGAGAGGATGATAAGGGAAAATCTGCTCAATGTAAACTTGAGGAACTTTTTAATGTGAAGGATTATGATCTCCATGACTTCATCAACAAGTGTTTAGAGAATTTAATGATGCAACCCTCGGGTTTTAAGCACATGACTCTCAATGGACAAAATGAACCGCTGCCATGAGAGGATAGCAAGGAGAAGGCAAAGGAAGAAGAGGAAGACGGTGTCCAAGAAGTGCCGGATGAAGAAATACTAGGCCGCATACAAGACAAAACCGACTCCACAGGTAAGTTACCTATATCACTTAAATCTAACAATTTTACTAAATATTTTCATAAATTTGCAAGGGATGATGGGAGTAATCATGTGTATTGCAACTATTATTGATCAAGTTACACATGGAAAAAGGGAGAAGGCTATGGGACTTTGAATAGGCACATGCGATCAAAGCACCTAACCGAGTTCAACATAGATAAGTCACAACAACAAATATCCTAATTGAATGGTTCGCAGTCATTAGGCCTATTTCGATATTCTACTAAGAGACAAAAAATTGCCCTAGCAGAATACTTAGCCAAATGCCACTTATCATGGAGTCATGTATATTCCATTCATCGCTTGGAATACGAATGGGAAGCTTTAAATCTAAACTTAAAAGATACGAGTCGAAAATGATGCAACAAATCACTATGAAACTATATTACACTGGTAAGCATAAATTAGCTACTATATTTAATTCTATTGATACGCAAGTTTCTATTTGTATGAATATATACAAGGAAATTACATGTCATTGGATAAATGATGTATAAAAAATATTGAAGAAACTAATAGAACTTAGGATTTTTAATGAACATCATATGGCACAAAATATTTTTCGTATAATAAGTATTATTTTAGGTGAATACTCATTGACAAAAATATTTTTTCAATCGGTTTTGACAATACGGTCGCAAACACTGCACCCATTGATGAACTTGGAACATTATGTCAATCCAAGCTAGATGGGACTTTTTTCCACATATGATGTGCCTATCATATTTTAAATCTTTGCATTAAAAATGGTTTAAATTGTTTAGATTTTAAGATATCTCCTATAAGACAAGTAGTTGAGTTTTTAATTAACCATTCATTTGTAAATAAGACAGAGGAAATTTTATATTGATAATGGAATGTGATCGAAAAAATTTTAAAAAGATGTTAAGTGTAGGTAGAATTCCGCTTATCGACTTCTGGAAAATACAGTTCCCTGTAAAGATGTATAGTGTTCTTTTGCTATGATGAACATCCCAAACATTTCGCTACACCCCAGCAATTGAGATCTATGCACCAGAATGCTAAATGTGCTTAAAGTATTCCATTATTGTACTTTAACATTTTTTCAAGTGTATCAAGTTAGTATTCACTTTTTTCTAATGAATGCCGTAAATATACTATCAATACTAGTTAAAACCCAAAACGACTCATTTCTTCAGGTAGCTATTAATGAAATGGCTACGAAGTAATTATTATATTATAGATAAATTCCTATCATTTATCTTGTTGCTTCTATTTTAGATTTGTGTTGTAAGAAAGACATGCTTTTAGAATATCTTAATATGTATTATCAAAGTGTTAACACATTTTCTAAGACACAAGACACTTATGTCATTTCTACAACACAAGAATTATGACGAGTGATTCATGTAGCAGAAGACTTATTTTCTAACTTTTTACTACATATGGTGGTCAAGTTTCCATAACTCCCTCACTGTCTCCCTGCTCACATGGTGCCATCTATGGTCATCCCTCCCCACACAATGAATGATGGCACAAAGGTTGAAGCGGCACTATGCTAGTTCGAGTGAATATACGGAACTTAACCACTATTTCAACACAAACTTTGAATTCAATAACAATAATATCATGGACTTCAACATCTTATATTGGTAGATGAGACATAAGAAGACTTATTCGATTCTCTCTCGAATTGTTCACCAAGTTCTTGCTGTTCCTACATCAACAGTAGTTGTTCCTGCATCAACAAGCTTTCAGCACAGTAAGCCTTATCCTGGTATAACGACAATCAAGATTGTTGCCCGTTAACATTAAGGCACTGGCTTGCATAGAAACTTGGTCGAAGGTAAGAAATAGAACACAAGAGTTGTATAAGACGTCTAGTGAAGAAGATGAATACTTTAGCAACTATGTCTCATCGTAGGGAAGCTTCGCTAACTCAACCCCTAATCGCAGGTAAGATGTAACAAGTTAAATAATATCTATTTTTGTTATATAATTATATTGTAAGCAAAATTAATTTATATGGATAACAGTACTATCTTATTTATTTTTTGCAATCGATTAGAGATAACTTGTAAGGGGAGTAGTACTACCTTATTTATTTTTGTTATTTACTTGAAAAGTTTAAGAATCGCATACAAGAGGTAAGGTTAAATGTCTCCCTCTTTTATGTAATATTTTTAATTAATTAATAAAATTTAGGGTTGGCATCCCCCTCCACAGAACACACACAAACCACCACCACCCCCCCCCCCCCCCCCCACCCGAGGTATAGGATCTACCAGCAATTAATGAAGCAAACATCATTTATTGTCACAAAAATGGTGAATTAATTTTTCACGTGAAAAAAAATTTAGAAAGGAAAAAAGAAAAAAAAAACACCAAAAAATTACAAACGGATAAGAAAAGGAAAGGGAAAAAAAACCGAAAAAAAATTATAGATGAATAAAAATAAAAAGGGGGGGGGGGGGGGGGGGTAAGGGGGGGAATTGCGGGGCGGGCAAGTTCTCGCGGGCGCGGTTGGCCCGCGGACCTGCAATCGGAGATGAACCCCGCTGGCACTCCAGTCTCCAACACAGCAGCACATGTTTAGAAGCAGTCCATCATAGATGCGCCGGTTTCACGCACTTAGACAGCTTCACATGGAACTCGAAGATCGTTAGTTACTTTCTTCCTTTCTCGGAAGTTGATCGATTGGGTCCTTCGTTCCGTCTTCTTTCATGCGGAAATTGGTCTTTGAATAACCTTCCGAATTAGGGATGGGCTTCGGGTCAAGTCTACTGTAGTCCTATTCCGAATCATCTTCTTCCGGCGCCTCGCTCGTTGACTTTCGAAATCAGATCTTCCTAAAAAATCTTCGCCTTGAAAAGTAACTTGAAAATCAGCCGGTCCAAAACCAAAAGTGATGATGGTCTCAACTCCCCGACGACACTTGCGGCAAGTAACAGTCGCAACTCGCAACTGGGGTTCCCCAAATGACCTGCCTCCCAATTATCGAATGACTTGCCTCCCGAGGGCCTCGTCGAGGACTGTCGACTCAAGGCGAGGACGACAGTCGATGGACGAGGGAGGACGGAGGATTCGAGGTGACGACGGTCAACGGACAAGCGAGGAGTCGAGGTGAGGATGACGGTCGATAGACGCTGCGGATGAGGATGCGGTCGACAGAGTCGAGCACTTGAGGTGACTGACGGAGTCGACGGAGTCACTGACTGGTGAGGATGGATGAGGATGACACAGGTGCGGGTCATCGCGGGCCAGCCCGCGGGGCAGGGCTGGGTGATTTTGCTGACCTGCGAGATTTGCGGGTCAGCCCGGGGCAGGCCGACCCATTTGGCCTGCATTCTACCCAACTGTGGCTGGTAAGTCGTCGAGTAGCTTTACCTTTTCTATACATGAATCCACCAGATCCACCTGTTGGGCTAGGGTTTTCCTGACCATGTTCAGCCCAAAGCATTTGAGGTGGCTTACAAACCATATTAACAGAAGGTTGAGGTTGGAGCGAAGGATCCCATGGCCTTTTTTTCTTAAGGAAGTTTAAATTCTGGATCTGTTCAGCCAGTAGAGCCGGGATGTAGGACCTTCCCTCCAGGAATTGGGTCACCAGCTCTGCAACCCTGTAGTGAATATAAAAGGTCCCGGTGGGGAACAGTATGGTAGCAAAGGCTGTCAAGATGAAAGCGTTCACCCTTCTCTGTCTGTAAGTCTTGGGGTCCCCACACAGGATGTCCTTTCTATCCCCATTGTCCTATCGGGTGATAAACCAGGCTTCTAAATCATCAATTCGTATGCAATATCCATTACAGTCTGATAGGGCTTTGCTGACTGCTGTTTTATGGATGCCTAATAATCTGCTGAAGGTACCGGCTGGTCCGGCCTCAAGGTCTGGCGTATAGATTTGATCAGTCAGTGCTGGAGCCTATAGCAACTGGGTGTTCTCTTCCAGGGTAGGGGTGATCTCATGCGGCCCGATAAAGAAAGCAGCGGGCTCGATTTCCCATAATTGGAGCATGGCCCGGACTAAAGGCAAATTCGCCTCTATCCTTGTCAGTGAGAGGACGGGGCCAATCTTTTGCTGGATGAAGGCCTGCTCCTCTAGGTTGTACAAAGTGAACCAATGGTCCAGTACCAATTTTGGGTCCAAAGGTTTGTACACCCGAATTTCTTTACGGAGGAGACAGTCGACTGCACTGCTAGCCATCTATTATAATAAGAAACAACCTAATTACAAACAGAACTATGAAAATGTTACAGGGAAATAGTCCTGAACTCTAAGGACAAAATAACAAACCATTACATTGTCATCCAATTGTCAACCCCTTATGATGTTATGTATGCAAGTAGGTTGGTTCTAACTGGTTCCTGAGCTCTATGGCCTCCCGCATTCTCGGAGAAATGGATCTCAGGCCATATCGAAGCATAGGGTGGGGTAGCCTAATTGGTCCCGAACGGTGAATCAACTCACTTCGCCCGAAACCTACACAATGGCTCCCCGTCTCAGGTTTCTAGGACGACCCGGGTTCGACCGCATCTACTCACACACACATATGCATGCAAACCCCCACAGTAAAGAAAAAATGAAAATCTAACTAGTCCCTGAAAGGTTAGTAACAGAATAATTGAAGCACATTTAAGGAGAACAATTCGAAGATTCGGGTGGCTTAGCCTACTAGCATGGGTCCCCAGTGGAGTCGTCATCCTGTCGAGTCTAATTTTTGAATTCCCATTCCTAATCCGATCTAGACTAAACCTTATGCTCATCTAATGTAGATCCTCGACTTGAATTAGGAATTTCGTTTGATTTTTGGAGTCGTCACCCAACTGTTGTTGGGAAAATTGTATTAAGACTAAATGAGCGGATTAGTCTTAATTTGGACTACTAGTCGTCGTTATTTCCTCATCTCGTTTTTGTGAAAAGAGGAAAAGGGAAAACCAGAGTTTCTAAGTCTAGAGGCTAACCTATTAAAACCTTTACGGTTACCACATAATCTCCTGAAATTGTTCCTCTTTAGAAATGTGTTTTTATTGTGTTTCTGTTACTTTTTATTATGGTTTTGAATTATTTCAAGAAAATGATTTTTCATTAATTTTTATGGGTTGACCCGAATGGGTGCCTACGTACCTGCTATTCAGGATCAAACAAGCCGTAGTTCGCTTTTCTGAAAACTTTAAGTTTGTTTGTGAATTTTAATTTTGAAATCTCTTTTGCTTTATGTTCTTACCATTTTTTGGATTTTTCTAGAAAATTCTAAGCCTAAGCTTTAATCTAATTTTGAAAATGAATTTTAGGGAAAAGCATCAATTTTGGATTTATTTGAAGAAAAGGATTTTTCTAAGTGCTAAAACTCATTTTTTATGATTCTTTTATAATTTTTGAATTTTTTTATGATTTTTATGATTTTCTTGATTTTTTTATGATTTTTTTTATTTTTATGATTTTTGAAAAATTTTATCTTAAGTTAATATCTATCCTATTTTGAAATCTAAAATTTTGTTGTTATTTTTCCTAATATTTATTATTATTATTATTATTTTACATTTTATTTTTTTATCTATCTATT
Organism: Laguncularia racemosa; assembly: GCA_037954665.1. Taxonomy (NCBI): domain Eukaryota; kingdom Viridiplantae; phylum Streptophyta; class Magnoliopsida; order Myrtales; family Combretaceae; genus Laguncularia; species Laguncularia racemosa. Next base: position 3,327,769 of record JBBMOL010000040.1, read on the forward strand.
TATTATTGTTTGTCTTATTTATTATTTTTTTACATTATTAAATTCTAGAAAAATCTAATTTCTATATTTTCCTATTTATTAAAAATAAAACATAAACAAATAAATAAATAGATAACTAACTAAATAACAAATAATAAATTAATTAATTAATTCGGAATAAATAAATAAACAAAATTAATTAAATAAAATAATAAAAATCCGAAAAATCCAACTTACCTGGATCCGGGTCGGTACGCGGGTCGGGTCGAATCGGTCGGACACGGCGGCAGAGGAGGCTCGTTCACGGCGTTCCGACGGCCTTTTGCAGCGGGTGAGGTGTCAAATCCTAGCTTCTCGAGAGTGCTAAATCCAATGGTGGCGGTGGTTCGCTCCTAGATCACCTCCTGGTGGTGGTTTAGCTCCAGTCGGTGCTCGCGGTTTTGGATCCTTCTCCGATGCTCTCCGATTTACACTCTTTCCTCACTTTCTCTCAATTGTGATTCGTGTTCTGGCTTCCTCCCCTCCTCCTCTATTTATAGGCGTCCGGAAACCCTCTTGGATAAGCTCAAATCGGCCGATTTGGATAAATCCGAATTTCTTCCGTTTTTAGATTTGATTTTATCCCAGCGATTTGATGTTGATCTATTGTTTTTCTTTGATTTATCTTATGGATTCGGCTTTATCTTGACAATAATCTAAAAGATTTGAAAAAAAAGATCGATTCCACCTTCGTCGGACTTGCTCCGGCTTCTCCTCGCGTCTGTCCGGGTGAGGAAGACGATCACGCGCAACACGCGTGATTTTCTTCGGCCAATCACACGCTGCCACGTGGCAGCTCCAAGCGAAAGGAAAGAAAAAATTTTTGCCGAGCGCACACGAGGGGATTCGAACTCACGACCTCCAGCCTTCACACGTTCCCTATACGCACGCACGAGCCAGCTGAGCTGGCCCAATTTCCCGGTTTTATTTACATCGCAAATTATACATATGCGATGCAATTTTTTCCATTTTTTTGTATTTTTTGTAATTTCAAAAATTTGTAAAAATTATTTATTATTCATTATTGCCATTTCTGAAATCATTTTTCAAAATTGATGTGTTTTCCTATTTATTTTTATTTTTTTAGATATTTTTATTATTTATGCTAAATTAGGGAAAAATTGGGAAAAATTAAAAATTGATTATTTTTTTAGTATTATTGATTCCTAGGGCAAAAATGGGGTGTTTACACAATTTAATTAAAATTAGCAAGTGTACCAATTAAACTAAATTAATTAAATAAGAATTTTAACTAATCTTAAATCCCCTTCCAATTAAATAAGGCATTCCATAATTACATACTTTAGGAATGAGCTGATAACCCTATTTTATAAAATGCCCATCTATATCCTACTCAGCTAGGTAGGTTCCAAACGGATATTAAGAGTCATCGTGTAAGTTCTTAATACAAATTTTTCAAAACCTGCTTCCACAGAATTGGGAATGCTTATGAAGTCTTCCTACCCTATATCCACCTAGAATATGTATTCTAAAATATATAGAGTACAAGTTTTAAAGTATCATATACTCATCCTATAAAAAATTATTAAAAAATATTAAAAAATAAATAATTAATAATAATATTATATTTTTTCTGGTAATAAATGTTTTAGTAAAAAGAAAAATAAAGAAACTTAGGCCCATATGTTAATAACCTAAATAGTTAAACTAATATCGTCTTTTTCACTTTACGCTTTCTATTTTTTCTCTTGTTCTTCTCCATTTTTCCATCCAACTTTATGTTTTCCTTTATCTCTCTTTGTTATCTCTTATTTGCTTAGTAGTAAAATCACAAAATTTTGAAATAATGAAGAGAGAAAAAATTATTTTGCTAATTTTATAGAATTTGCCAGTTTTTATAGATTTTGCATATGAATAACTTATAATATTGCATATAAATTACTTTTTTAATATTATATAAACTTAAAATTTATAAAAAAAAAAGAGAGTAAAATTTACAGGTTCCACATGGTAACCTAGACCTTTTCAGTTTAATAGGATATAGGGTGGTTTCAAGGTACTATAGAGTAAGTTTCAATTTTAAAATTTAAGAACGTATATCTTATATGATAAAATATGAGTAGAGCCTCTATTAAGCCCAAAACTCTTAAAAGGCTAGGCCCAACCAAGAAAACCTTAAAAAGATGAAGACATAAAACAAGACAGGTAGAACTTTCGATCGAAGAAAATCAGAAAAGCAATCAAGGTAAAACAAAACCTCTTTCTCATTCTTTATCTCTCACCTTAATGCACTAAATCTAATTGCTCGTGTTTGTTGTTTTTCCGAGGAAGAAGATGATAATGGCAACTTCCTTCAAGATAGCCAATCTCCAAGACCTAATTTTGGGGAAGAAACATTATTACCCTTTTTCTATTATTCTCATCCTTCAATATTGTTGGTTACACTATTACAATTACAACAATTCAATATTTTTTCCCACTTAAATACAATTGCTATTGCCGTTTATAATCTATAGTTCAATTGATTTTCCCACTCATGTTTGAATGTTTATTTACTATTACATTCTTATGTGTATATCAGTCTACATGTAGTAATCCTTTTGCCGAAATGGCATCTATGTCTATCTCGATGCTCTCTCTATAACAATTTCCTTCTGTCCTTCAAAAATAACCTTGTTCTCAAGGTTGTACTATGGGTAAAGTTGACAAAAACAATTCCAATCCTCCCAAGTAGTTTCTTATTAAGGTAAACCTACTCATTGGACCAAAACTTTTCATAACTTATATCCCCATTGCCAAACGACTCTAGCATCTAAAATAGACAGTGGTGTTAGCAATTAGTGACTGTTGATAGCATTTGGTAGTAGATGTAGGGATGGTATGTCAAATCCCTAATCTTTCTTCAATATTGGAATGTGAAAAACATTATGAATCTTAGCTCCCTATAGCAACTGATTCTCATAAGCTATAGCCCCTATCTTTTTTTTTACTACTAAAAATAGACTATAATATTGTTTCGAGTACTTATGAGTAAATTGACTAGAAACCAATATCTACCTATGGGGGCATAATTCTATAAAGACCAGGTCCCTTGGAACTAGCTCAAGATTAGTCCTATGTCAATCGACCATCACCTTCATTTTGTCTTGAGCTTTCTCCAAATTAATCTTCAATGTTTGCAAAAGCTCATTCCTAGTGGTTAACTCACTATCCATCATGTCTACTATAGATGTGATCCCTCACATATGATGGTATAGATGGTGGGGTTTGTCCATGCACCACTTCAAATGAGATGATATGGGATCTATTGTGAAATGATGTGTTATAGGCATATCTGCCCATGGAAGAAAATTGACACATCTAATAGGGGACTACATAACAAAACACCTTAGATATTGTTGAATGGTTCCATTAAGAACCTCTATTTAACCATTATTTTAAGGATGGTAAGCACTGCTCATTGCTAGTTTGATGCCACTTAGCTTGAATACTTTTGCCAAAATCTACTCCTGGAAACTAAGTCCCTATCCAGTACAATTGTCTAAGAAAAGCCATGTAATTTCACCACCATGTTAAGAAACAAATGAGCTACTTTCCAAGCCATAAAATGTGTCTCTAATGAACTTAAATGGTAATACTTGGAAAGTCAAGCCACGACTACAAGAATTACTGTATACCCATGACATTTAGGAAGATAAGTGATAAAATTCATACTAATATGTTCCCATATTCTATCAGGAACAGAAAGGGGAGATAACAATCTAGCCAGGGATTGAGTAAAATACTTAACATGTTTGACATTTCCTAACAAAATCCTTTATGTCATACTACATGCCTTCCCAAAAAATTTCTCTAGCAACACATCTATAAATTTTGTCCTTACTAAAATGTCCTCTAGTTAGTGAACTATGATAATCTAATAGGATCAAAGGCATCAATGATGATTAAGACACTGAAAATATCCTTGTATAATGGTAGAGAAGGCCATTCTTCCATTGTAAGGCCACTTAAGAACTTTTCTAGTTCTTACATAATCAACCACCTAAACAAATTCCGGAACAATGCTATACTTATGCTTTGATTCTTCTAGAAAGCAAAATACAAGCATAAAGACACCGAAATATGAAGAATCATCATGCTAACTTGAAAGAGAATCAATAACCTAATTCTCACCATTAGCCTTGCACACAACCATATAATTATCCCAAAAGATTAGTCTAATAGGTGGGAGAACTTTTTTAACTTAATAACTACATGTAGTTTATACTACTATCTCATGTGAGATTATAACATTACCACCCTCCTTTGAAAGCCAATGCCCGCATTAGCCTACTCTAGGCAAACCACTTTAAATAGCTCTCACTCTAAACAGTTATCACTTTACTTTATCAACTCTTTTCTAGATAATTTCTCTCTTAGGTCGCTTATTTTTTGAACCACCCTTTTTTGTAAGGTTAACTCTCAACTAGAGTACCAAATATTACGACTCAAGCTCAAAGGAAGAGTTCATTCCGAAAAATTAGTTTGATAGATAGGAGAATCCAGTAAGCTTAAGTAATGCACTTAATCCATGCTACTATCCCATGTGAAACTATAACATTCTTATACCTTACTTACCTTATACCTACTCACTCCTAATATATTTCGACCCTTAAAAATACAATTACATCATCAAGATTTGTAATGAGAATAATATAAACATCTAAATATATTATCAAATTAATAATTAAGTTTCGTCAATCTCTCATACAAAAATAATCTAGCACATGATTAAATCAAGGAAACACACCCACAAATAAAAACAATCGATATAATAATTCATTAAAAAATATGTTAAAGAACCAATAGTTTTACTTTGTAGTAAACAAGAAATCACCTAAGATTATCAATCAATGGAATTTTTTTATATACAAAAGCTCTATTCGCAATCTTCTTATTTATCTCCATGTTCATATCCGTGTATGTGTCCATCCATCTCGCTCTATGTCAAGTTCAATTATGTTTTTCCCTTTTGTTCTCATCTTTCCCCACACACCACGCACACCCATCACCACCACCACCACCATTACCTACCCCCTCCAACAAGAGCGGAAAAGGACAAAAAAAATTACTTTAAAAAAATCGTAAAATATTTCGTATTTGAAAATAAATTTTAAAATTATCCGATTTAAAATCAAAATTTCAAATTTCAATTTTAAATTGCATTAATATCAAGAATTAAACACCTAATTTTATTTCATTCAATTGCATTTAATGAAATTGGGTATAGAACACCGAATTTTAATACACATTTAATAAAATCAGGTATTAATCACTCACTTTTAATGCGGATAATGACATCTGAATTCCAATATTTGATTTTTTTTTTTTTTTTGCATTTTAAGTGGTATATTCTTGAAATTATTTTTAATAATAATATATTGTAAGAATTTTTTTTAAATATTTCTTTCCCTTTCCCTTCCCATATTTTTTTTTTTAATAATAGGAGAGAAAAGAATCGAAAAAAAAAAAAATCCAATCTCAATTCGATTCCCGTTCGTCTCGAATTGTCTTGCGACCGTCACTCAATTTCGTGGATGTCATCTACTTTCACGTTAGGGTCCGTGACCGTGAAATTGTATGGCGGCCCTTTTGTTAATTGCTGCTGCTTTGCAATTGATGGACCCTTTTCTTAACACAATTGTGGCTTGGACAAATAACACTGATTTTGGACACATCGATCTCCTGAACGTGACTTGGAATTGCACGCGTGAATGGGCTTTGGAATGTGGGCCTTCATGGTTTGAACCATCAATTACAATGCTGACTTGAAAGGTTGTATTGGTGTACTACATCTCCTTACTAAAACAACTTATGTGTGTGTATATTTGGTGAATCGGTGCAATTTTTTTTTTTATAATATAAAATGGTTAAAAAGATAAGTGTAATATAAAATTGATTAAAGATGTATGTAATTCACAACTTATCAATCATTTATGCATATAATTCATCTAGGGTTAAGCAATCTATCAAAGTTATGAATGTAAAAGTATAGTGGTAGGGGGGAGTTTCGTCTTAGAAGGAGGAACTTGCAATGATGGAAGTGGATGAAGTGAAAGTAAGAACAGCAATTTGGATGATTAGAATATCAAATCCCTATTATATGACCAAATTCTTCTTAAAAGCATTACTAATGTTGATTACATTTAATCTTTAGAAGTATGGAGTAGACCCAGTGAAACCTAATGGCATAAGCCTTTTCTATTGTATTTAAATAGGCTATGTAAACCAACAAGATTCCCTTAATATGAGGACCTTGAAACAAAGAATGTTTCCCATAGAAGGTCTCTGTTAGGAAGGTACAATTGATGATGACATGTAAAACTATGCTTTATTCTCGGGTTAATACTACACCTGTGTACATTTTATTATGCTTTTATTGTAAAAATTGATTACAAATGACAACATGCACACTTTATGGGATCAAATGTACCGGAGTTTAAAAAAAGAATTAAAAAATTAGGTATATATGGCGATTCGTTATTTACATTTTTACGTTGAATTAATGCTATTTTAATGTGAAATTTCTTCTTCACAACAAGCTAGAGAGATGCATATAATAACATGCAAAGTGAATGAAAAATTGACAAAAGGTTTAAACATATTCCAAATTTAGGTTAATGAGTATGATAAAAAAATTCAAAATTAGCATAATTCAAGTTACTTTATTTTTAATTATATGGATAATGTTTTTAGGGTTAGAATCAACTAATAACTAAACTTATTCTTTAGAAAACCCTTTTTTAATTAGAGATTGAAATTGTCACAGTTAATTTTGGCTTTTGATCATGTCAAAATTTTTCGTTTCCTAGTTTTAGTTTATAGACATTTTACTCTAGGTTATTAGGTTAGCTTGCATAAGTTCAACTTCTAATTTTGAGAGATTTGTGGTCTTTGACAAATATGTTTGAGTTGAGAGAAATTATTCTAAGCTATCTCAATTTTATTTTTCCTTTCCATGCCAACAACTAATAATATGATATGATGATATGTTTTCTTTTTTAGTCCACATCATGAAAAGTGTTATCACACATTCTACATTTGCAAAATATGTAGTCCTCATGTGTGCCAAAAAGATGAAAATCCATAATTTTTAAAAGTAAAGTGTTTATGTAATTTCAAAGTTTTTAAGAAATAGTTTGTGTAATTTACTTTAGCTTAAATGATAAGAAAGTCAAACAATTTCTTTTAGATTTGTAAATTTAAAAAATAAAAGTTCTCTAGTCCTATTTTATAGGAGTGAATGGGTAACCTTATTGTACAAAGTATTTATCCATATCCCACTTAATTGAGTAGGTATTAAGGGTCACGAGATAAATTTTATATGCAAATTTCCTAAAATCTGCTCTTATAAGGTAAGATACGAGTATGGGGTCTCTTTATCTTATACTTACCCTAAAACCTATATTCTAAGGTATATAGAGTATAGGTTATAGGATACTTTATATTTATTCTATGAAATATTATTAAATAATATTAATAAATAAATAGTAAATGACAATATTATAATTTTTTGGTAATAAATATTTTAGTAAAAAGGAAAAAAAGAGAGTTTAAGTTTATAAGTTAATAATCCTAAACAGTTGAACTTAATACTGTCTTTCTTTTTATTTTTTACTCTTCCCTATCTTCCTTCCTGACTTTAGGTTTTTATTATTTTACCTTATTCTTTTTTCATTTGCTAAGTAGTTAGATTATAGAAATTGAAATAATTAAAGTAAAAAAATTACACCCCCCCCCCCCCCCCCCCCCCCCCCCTCTTTTTTAAATTTCACATATTTTTTACAAGTTTCATAAGTTTTGTATATTAAGAATTTATAATTCATATATGAATTACTTTTTAAATAATATATAAAGTTAAATTTACAGGGAAAAAGGATAAAATTTATAAATTTTATAAAATATCTTATACCTTATAGGTCTTATAAGGTACAGACTACAAAGTAGTTCCAAGGTGTTACAAAGTAAGTTTCACTTTTAAATTTTGGACACTTATACCTTATAGGGTTGGGTACGGGTAGCACCTTATACCCTACTCACCCTATATCGCTCAACCTTAATACCATATAAGTAACATACATATTATATTTGATTTACAATGTGAAGGCTAATGCTTGGAAAATATTTTCCTCACATTTTATTAAATTAGTTGAATACATGAAAAAATGTTATTTTCTTATAATAGATTTCCTAAGGAAAATCTTTTCCCCATAACTTACACTATGTTTGGATTAGTGGAAATGGGATGGAATTAAAGGAAACCAAAGGAAATTAGAGGAAATTACGTGTTTAGCAAGTTTAATGAAGGGTGGAAATGTTTCCACTCTTGGTTTCTCTCAAATTCTAGAGAGAAAACAAAGGAAATGGATGGAAATGATGGGAAATTACAAAATCACTCCTAAAAGCAAGTTAATAAAAATAAAAAGAAGAGATATTTTAATCAATCAAATACTTCAATTCTCTTTATTTCCTTCAAAACAATGTGAAAAGGAAACATTTCCTCCCGTTTCTTTTCATTTCCATCGTATGAATCCAAACAACAGATAAAACCAATATTTCCTTTCATTTAATTTCCTTTGATTTCCTTTTTGTTGAATTCTATCTATTTCCACTATTTGTCAAATTACCAAACACAATGTTAAGGTTTTCCATGAAGCTAATAGAGGAGTGGAAGGTATGGATAATGAATGGTGCATAAGATTATGTGTATCTTCTATTCATTCTTTTAACGCATTAGAAATTGGAGATTATACGTGGGTTTCGTTTTCTTATATGTTAAAAAAAATCAATAGAAAATATACCTAATTTTATATACAATAAATCCTACCTATTTTTAAGTTGGAATGGAATATAAGTTTAAAGAGACATGAGGGAAAATATTTGCTATGGGGTAAAAATTGAAGTGAAAAAAAGAAGAAGAAAAAAAAAAATCAAACCCTCGATGAGGCAGATTAAATTAAATTGGGTGTAAGAAATGAGGATTGGGCCATGTTGTAAGGATGACCATGGAGGCTCAACCCTAGCAGATGAAAGGGCCATGGCAATCAAACCCAACGAGTCACTAGCCCAAGTTTTCATTTTCTTGGGCCGATTTAGGGAGATGAAAACACCAAAAACACGAGTTTCATGTACAATCAAAACAAACAAACGAAGATGAGTTAATATCCGACCTTATTTGACTCTTAGCAGAGTAAACGCACTCTCAGATGGGAATGTGAACCTGATTCCTTCCTCCTCGACGTGCTCATCTTTTCTTCTTCCTCCCCCACCAAAAAAACGGGAAAGGAAAAAAAGGCCCTAAAACAGGGCTGTGTCTGCGTAAACTCTCATGCAGGCTCATTGTACCTGGACATATCAAGAAATGCTCTCACCTCTCTGTTATAAATCCTCCAATTTGCTCTCCCATTTGCATCACTTTAGAATCAGAACTAGAAGAACCATCATTAGGGATAATTTCTCCTACTACCCACCTTTCTCCGCTGAATTATCTACTATTTCCACCCAGAGCAACGCCGTTCCTGGTACGGACATGGCGACCAAGCCATTGCAGGTCTGCCCATTTTGCCTCTTGCCCCCATTTTTCTCTACTTATTCGATTTATTTCAAATGGGTTATGTTTTTCTATGAACTTTGTTTGATATGGGGTTTTATTTAAGTTTACAGTTCAGATACAGATAAAATGAATATAAGATGCACTCGGAAACTTTACTAGACTACCAGATTTTAGTAAGGCTCCAGATGGATACAAATTAAAAGCAAATCCGAGAACAAATAAAGATACAATTTTAGTTTTTGTTCTTTTAATAGATGGGAAGCCTCCAGACTAGTGAACCATCTTACGAGAATCATGCACGATGCATTTACGGTCCGTAGGTAGGAATAACGGTAGAAAGTGAAATATTGGGGCACCTGTGCATACTTAAGGGGTCCTATATTCCTCCAATTTTTTTGGGTTGTCTATCTGCATGTGCATGGTCATTTGTGACCGACACATTAAGATGCTTTTGTGTTTCAAATGCTAAACTTTTGTTTCGATAATTTTTCTTCCTATATGTGAGGTTTGTTCATTGTGCCAAGGGCATTGGTCCAGAAGATGAAAGAAATAATGGGGGCCTGCATAACCAAGAGATTGGTCTTGAAGAATCATTGCCGTTATCACTGCAATGACCTCTCTTGTTTAGTTATTTCTGTTTAATTTGTGCATTATGAATTTAAAGCTCACATGATTATGATTTGAAGATGTTGACTTGGATTTGGAAAAAAGTGACAGCCATGGTGTGGAATATCTGCTTTGATTGGCCTGTTGTAACCATCCTTATTCAATTTCATTCTTTCTTGATGAAAGCATTCAATTCCTAAATATCGATCTTAAAAGGAATTGAACTAGGTGCTATTCTGGTTTGCATGGTAACATGGCTATGTTGGTTCAAGTTCTCTTTCCCTAGTCCAATGTTGGTTTGTGGCAGGGATTTGATGGAAATGCTGAATATTTTTCATGCTAATTGCTAAGCTAACAGTGGTGGAAAATTGCGGCATTATTACCTGCCTGTGAGAGCAAGAGTGAGAGGGGCTATGGTGGTTCAGGGAGATAATGTGGAAGAAGAATTCTGAGCTATATTGGTTGTTTGGTTCTGTATGATTGCTCTGGCTGTCTGTGCAACATGGCAAAATGCTTACAAATCTAGTGCTATGGAGTTGATGAGGACATTTGGTTTTTAAATTAAATAATGGTGATGTCACCAGAAAAGAAAGGACCTGGACTTGAGTTGCACAATGACAAATGATAGAGGACTTCTAGTGCATGTGATCCCTTCATGGAGTTGAAAAGGACATTTGGCTTCATAATTTCTAATATTTTATGTACTCACTAAAATTGTTGCTTCCATGACCAGGACTGGATTTGCAGATTGACAAAAAGATATAGGACTTCTAGTACATATTATGCCTCCACACATTTTCAGTTGGACTTGGACTTAACTTTTTAACCAATTTCTTTCCCAAGATAATTGCTGTTTTCATGCTTGAAATTGGTGTGCTACTGTTAACCACTTCTAAGGCATGATTGTATTGGAGTAGAAATTTCAATCTTTTTTAGTTTGTTTTAAGTATATGAAGTTTCTAATTCTTCTGGAGAATGGCTGAAGATTCTGCTTGGACTTATGTGTATTCAGTTTTCATAACATAATATACATATTCTTGGGTTCAAATCCCACTAAGGACACTTATTGAGCTACCGACATTAGCACAAGTTATGTTGAACTAGTGCATGGATCTTATAGGGTAGTTCGCGTATCTGGAAGTAGGCGGTCATAATACAGTCATGCCCCTCCGTTATAAAAAAATAAAAAATAAAAATGATACATTTTCAGGTATGCAGTCTCTTCTGATGTTTATTTAAGGCTAAGCAAAGTATTTTTTTTGTATATTATGCATCAAGTGTCCATTTGGAAGCTGGCTGACACAAGCACCATTGCTATTAAAGCTTAATTATGACTCTTTTCCCTTATGCTTATTGTATGAAAATTTATGGCTTTGCATTCGCCCATTTATCAGGGATAAATAGGAGATATGGACACCATACATCTGTTGGAGGCTGAATAGACAAGTGATATTTTTGCAATTAAAGTTGACATTTATCAATAAATCCTTGAATTCGTGGAGCTAATTATTGAGGAAAGCATGATACAAATGAAGATGAAGCATGAGCTCCTTAGGAGCCAAAGTGATTCTTGTCTATTTGTTTGGCAACATCCATTGGAGTCAAGCACTTACTAGCGCTATCTTTTAAATGTTCCATTGACTGGCCTAACATATGTCCTAAGATCTTGTTTGATTTTCCTGGCTGTTAAAATATTTGCAAAACCCATTACCATATGATTAGAGGTATCTGTGGTACAAGCTGAGAGTTTGGACCAATTGGCCTAAGCTCGTAGGGCACCACTTTTGTTCCTTATGTGGTGCAGGGAACAGCCTAAGGAATATGGAGTTCTGAGCTCATTTCTGGTCGACATGTCTTTTACTTGTTTAATGGCTTTCTTGATGATTGTTGAGAATGCGAAAATCTGTTTGTTCCCTACACCCGTGGTTTTTCTGTATCTTTAGGGTTTTCTAAATAAAATCTCATTGTGTTAATTTTCGATCTTATTCTTTTTCTTTTTCCTTTTTCTGTTTTTTTTTTTTTTGGTTATTTAGGTGGTCCATTTCAACATATTCTTTTACTTATACATGCAAATTGTGGTAAAAAAGAGCTTTATGGACTTTAGATATGAGGTTGACTCTAAATACTATAAATTCTTAGTTATAACTTAATTATTTTTGGTGCTACCTGATTGCTTGCTTCTGTCTGCCATTGTTGCCTTTGTAAATATTGGCCTTTCCTAATTGTGATTTCATGCAAATAAGTGTATTTTGAGGCATAATTAAGAAAGATTGGTAGGATTTTTGGAGCTCGTTATCTAGAAAATGTATGTTATTCTAGTTTATGAACTCTTTATAATCAAAGGGTAGAGCAAGTTGGTTTGTTTGTGATTATAGAATGGGGAATCATCACGTGGAAAGCATATCATCCATCAGTTGGTGCTTGAATCTGTGGCCTCGAAATCTAGTTCAAATGTCTGTCATTTGTAGTATTTTGAGCAAGATCGCCACAACCTTTAACATCCTTTTGCCTTCTGGATGCAATCACCTCTTACTTTCATGTTTCTATCAAAATCTACTTTCGTGTTCAATCTGTCTCGTTGATCTACTGCTTTGAGCTTTTTCCTTGTTTAATCATGCATTAGGAAGTTGGCTGCAATAATAAGAGGTACAGTGCATAAGAGCTTGGATGCAAAAATAACTTGAGATGGCTTTGCACATATTTAATCGAGAAAAATCGAGATTAAATTCTCTCACCGAATTGCCTATTCTTTTCCATAACAATAAAAGGGCTGGCTGGAAATATGTTCTTGATTCTGAAATATGAAATTTCAGCTCTTGTTAGGGTAATGTGCTTCACATTGTAGTATCTCCAATTCATTCTTCTCTGGTATAAACCTGTCTTTTAAATTTTCAGGTTGCAAAGCGCTTGGAGAAGTTCAAAACAACAATATTTACTCAAATGAGTAGTCTCGCCATCAAACATGGGGCAATAAACCTTGGCCAGGGCTTCCCTAATTTTGATGGACCAGACTTTGTAAAGGAGGCAGCAATTCAAGCAATTAGGGAGGGTAAGAACCAATATGCTAGAGGCTTCGGGGTTCCAGACTTTAATGCGGCTGTTGCTGAACGATTCAAAAAAGATGCTGGACTTACAGTGGACCCTGAAAAGGAAGTTACTGTTACATCTGGCTGTACAGAAGCTATTGCCGCAACTGTGTTAGGGCTGATAAATCCTGGGGATGAGGTTATCCTCTTTGCACCTTTCTATGACTCCTATGAAGCCACTCTGTCTATGGCTGGAGCCACTATAAAAGGCATTACACTTCGCCCGCCAGATTTTGCTGTCCCAATTGATCAGCTGAAGTCTACAATATCCAAAAATACCAAGGCGATCCTCTTAAATACACCTCATAACCCAACAGGAAAAATGTTCACTTTGGAAGAGCTCAATGAAATTGCTTCTCTCTGCATTGAGAATGATGTGTTGGTCTTTGCTGATGAAGTCTATGACAAGTTGGCATTTGAGATGGATCACATATCCATAGCTTCACTTCCTGGAATGTATGAACGGACAGTGACCATGAATTCATTGGGGAAGACATTCTCCTTAACAGGATGGAAGATCGGGTGGGCTATTGCTCCGCCAAACTTGACATGGGGAGTGCGACAGGCTCATTCTTTCCTCACGTTTGCCACCTCTACACCCATGCAATGGGCTGCTGCTGTGGCTCTGAGGGCACCGGATTCCTACTATGATGAGCTGAAGAGGGATTACATGGCAAAAAAGCAAATTTTAATGGAGGGACTGAAGGATGTTGGTTTTACTGTATTCCCATCAAGTGGGACATATTTTATTGTTGTAGATCATACCCCCTTTGGCCTGGAAAATGATGTAGCATTTTGTGAGTATCTAATTAAAGAAGTTGGTGTGGTTGCGATTCCAACGAGTGTATTCTACTTGAATCCTGAGGAGGGAAAGAATTTGGTTAGATTTACGTTTTGCAAAGATGAAGGAACTCTGAGGTCTGCAGTCGAGAGAATGGAAGAAAAGCTGAAGAGAAGATAAGCGAGACCTTCCCAGTGAGTATATTCTTTTAGTTTTTTATCATTTAGATGGTAAGGATATGAGAGGTAATCTTATCGGGAACAGCAGTTTGGTTACTCAGTTGACTTGGTAATATCCATTATTCTGTGGACTGCCTGGCTTAAACATGCTGCCTGTGGAGAAAATAATAATTACTGTCTAGTCGTGAGTAATTCTTCAACCTGCTTATTTTCAGTCGTGAACATGGATATGATTGCCTGTGCCGTCTGCTTATATATTTTTGGTGCTTCTGTGTGCAAAGAAATTTGCAAGAGATGTGTTTTACTGGCACATCTCGGGAACATTTTACTAGCTGTTTACCACCATTCCATCTTTTAGACACTCTCCAGACCTTTAGTTCCTGTTCCTTCCTACTCATACTTACGATATGTTTGGTTTACGGGAATAAATAAGACTAGAATAAAATATTAATTCCTCTGATATTATTTTATTTTATGATTTTTTTTCCCTTCTCCCCTTTAGTTACAAATCTCGAAGTGGATGGTCTGCTTTGCCATATGTCTATTTTCCCTAATTGCTAGAAATGGTAGAGTGGCTTCACCATATATTTACCCCAATGATCATGAGGCCAAGTAAGGACATTTTCTTCCACATTTGCAACAATAAGTATTCTCTTTATAGCCAAACTTCTGATTTCATTGCATTTTGAATAATGTTCAAGTTGTACTCCAAGTTGTCTATATCTATCTATAACGCCTTAAAACCTAGAGTATCGTAACTTATCACGTGTTACTACTATCAAGCGATACATTAAGACTCTAAAACTCAATCATGCTTCAAAAACCCGATCATTTACCTTATCCATCATATTACTATAACTTTAATCAAATAAATAACTCTCAAATGAGTCATTTCTAATTCTCATTATTTAATAATAACTAAATTTCAAAGTAACAATTACTACTATCAAGCGATACGTTAAGATTCTAAAACTCAATCATGCTTCAAAAACCCGATCATTTACCTTATTCATCATACTACTATAACTTTAATCAAATAAATGACTTTCAAATGAGTCATTTTTAATTCTCATTATTTAATAACAATCGAATTTCAAAGTAACAATTATCTCTATCACGTCAATTTAACTAATAAAACCTTGAATTACAAAAACTCTTCCTCTATATAACAGTAATGTTTTCTTCACGTTTCATCCATGCAATGCCTTACCAAATTTCCGTTTTCATCATATTCCATTTGTTCATCGTTCTGGCCTACAGCTAAAAAAATATAGGAAGGGGGGTGAGTCTAAGCTCAGTACGTAAATATCACACTCACATGCGCATGACACTTTACATTAATATCACATGCCTATGTGCAATATTTATTCTCAATACATTCACAATTCAGTTTACACATCAATACCAAAATGAATTATAACATACAAGAATACTTATGACCCTGATACACGCAAGTTTCATCATAGTGAGAATTGCTTCTGCGGGCCCCATCTAACCTTGATGGGAATTGCCACTATGAGCCCCGACTAACCCTAATCTACTTCAAATCATTTTGATACACAACTCTATTAGAGATAGCGTAGCATATTGATCATCAAGGTGCCCCTTAGGGATCTGCCACTGCGGGCCCTTAAGTCAAGCTAAGCACAAGCAACATATCTCATTCAATTTATATGACATTGTATTACTTCATGATACCACTTAATTCCCATAATACCTTAACATTTCATTATTTCATATACAACTCATTAGATAGCTACCTATCAATCACATACAACAAATAAAGTAAAACACATATCTAGAATTCTAGCCTTAAGTACTTTTTGTCCTAAACTTAAGCTAAGTTGATATCTGTATAATCATTAACACATCATTCTTAGTATTAATCTAAATGTAATATAACTCTCCTAATTCCTCTTAATTTATTAGGTTATCTATAGTTATACTAATTGTCTCAGTTAAGTGAAACTTGGTTAAACAAAAAGGTAATTTGATATATAATGATAATGTCTTTGACTTAACATGGCCATGTTGGAGGTCGTGTTACTCAACATAGGCTAATACACGACTATGTTAAGGGTAGTGTATCTTTCGGTGAGTTTTGGCTTCAACACGATTGGAACATGGTTGTGTTAAGAGGCCGTATTTTTCTCATTATAACATGGGGGCAACACGACCATGTTGGATGGTTGTGTATCTCTCGGTACGTCTTGGTAAATCAACACGGGAGCAACATGGCTATATTGGATGTTCGTGTATCGGTTCATTTTTTGAACCTTAATTTTTCTACACTAATTCATTTAATCTTCTCATTTTCTAATCCTAAGCTTAAGTAAATCCAAAAATATGAATTAGAATTTCTTACTTAGTTCAAATTACGCTTGAAACTCCAAATTTAACAACTTTTGTGCTTTTTTAATCCATCCTTAAACCCGTTCTTCAATTAAATCCTTGTACACAAATAAAATTGTTCCGTGATTGGGTCTTCATTATTAAAATAGGTCTTGCAATAACTCTAAATCATTACCTTTTTGTTGTGCTGTGATATCTCCTTGGATTACTTCAGATTTTCCTGAAGAGACTCTCTCTCTCTCTTTAAGTTTCTCTAAGCTGTTGTAATTTGTTAAAGTGTGAAAAAGGATAAACCCTAAGTTAGTTCACTTTTGTAATTCAGCTAGGAAAAGATATTTTTACCCCTTGTCCCACATGTTCATTTACGATCCTGTTACTTGTTATATTTTTACATTTATTTATTTATAAAAAAGTGTATTACACCATCAAATCACAATCTTAAATAGTAAGACCTATTTGTGAACCATTTTGCAGGTGGTGGTTTTTTAACATCATCTTCCCTTATTTGTTAATCGCATAATTAATGAATCTATTTCGAATCTCCTTTCTCTTGTAAGGCTAGAATCATTGCAAGGGTAGATTAAGAGACAAAAGAGTAAGAAGGGTAAGAACGACTTTGTTAACTGTCTCTAATCGCAATAATAGATTTCTGACCACTTTAATGTTAGATTGAAGGTGAATTCAAGAAGCGAACTCACTAGAGAGTCATAGTGTGATGGAATTATTGATATTCACTAAAACATTATAAAGTAACCTCTTAAAACCTTTTTCCTTTAGAATAATATAAAAATCCAACCTTGATAAGTTTTAAATCAAATTATGGAATAGAACCTCTTAAGAAATTGATCTTGATTATATAATAGAAAATCTGTTATGTATTGAATAATAACATAATAAGTTCATGATTTAACTAGTGTATTTCAATACCATAATACGATAATTCAATATAAGATAAACAATAGGCCAAAAGTTGAATTTTGATGTAAAATAAAACCTAAAGTATTGTTTTACAACTAGGTAGGGTCGACCCAAGGCATAAGTCTAGTCAAGTTAGCTAATCAAGGAAGGCTAGCTGTTAAATCAATTGACTATATAGTTGATCACCAAAGGGCAGTTGATTCATAACCTGTAATATTGCCCTTTTTCACCTATTTCTTCAATTTTCCAAGCTTAAACTTGGGAGAGACCTAAAATTATGTTTAGCAAGTGCAATCTATGTTCAATAAATATTTACTTGGAGATTTTGAGAGCTAAGCAAAAAACAGGCATGTGATAGTTGATATTTGAAGGTTTGCATGCTTTATTTAGCATTAAATGGATTCATGATGGATTAGCTTTAAAGTGATCGTTGTATTTGAATACATATGTTTAAAAACTAGAATCTAAGGGCCCACTTTGCACTTTCAAAATCAAAATCTAGTGAGCATTTATAGTTTTACGCTTTTAAGCTTGATATAGAGGGGTAATTTATTGGTTGACACTTTCAAAACCGACCTTCGAAGGGCATATAAATATTCATACTTTCAAAACATGGCTCTTGGGATCTAGTTATAAATGTGTGTGTGTGTGTTTTTTTCACATTAATTATTATATTGGTTTTACCTTTGATATGTGTTGAGATATATTTTCTAAGTATGCATGTGGTGTGGTTTATGCTTATTCTTGTATCTAGTAGTTATATATTGGAATTTACTGCTCACTCCTTTTGGGAGTTTTAATTATAGGTGATATAAGGACTCTAATTGCCAAGGGTAGGCATCGTTGGATTTAGTACTCAATTCGATATGGTTTGTTCCTTGAACCTAACCATATAATTTAGTTCATAAATTTTTCAAATCTAAAAAAAATGATTCAGTCCGATTTGATCCATGGTTCGAATTGTTTTACACTTGTTATTAATATTTTCCTTATATATAAGTCATAAGTCATGAAAAATTGTATTTGATATAAAAAATATTTAATTCATTATCACTTACTATTTTCAATACTCATTTAATATATTTAAAAAGATTTTATCATCTATTTCAAGGAAATTTTAGTTTTTATATTAGTTGTTAAGTAAAAATATGAAATAAAAAAAATAGTGACTTATTCGAAGAAAACCTAATAAAGGGAGGAATTGAGTAAATGACATGAAATTCTCTCTCTCTCTCTTTTTTTTGTTATACATTCTCTAAATTTTCACTACTTATTTTATTTTATTTTTTACTTTTTACTGTTTAGTTTGGTTTGAGACAGTTTGGTTCGATTTATAATTTTTTGTAACATAAAAGAAAATGGTTCAATTTGGTTTGCACTTTTTTCAAACCTAAAAAGATTATTCGAACCTAATTTACAGTTCGACTCTATTGGTTTTATTGCCTAACCCTACTAATTGCTAGATTACTTGGGATATGATTTGTAAACTAGAGGAGGGGATGAGGATAACTATGGTGGAGATGAAATTAGTTATTACCTAGGCTAGAGAGATTGTTACAAAGACATTAGTATTTTGTTTTTAGACTTTTAGTTAGCAAGCTATTATGATTTTGGTTAACTTTTGCGGACTTTTTTTATTAAAATTTCCATTTATGATTTTAAGGAATTAAGTTGATACTATTATATTAAGAGTTTTTTGTGATCTTTTTATATTGAATTGTGGCTTTATAGTTAGTTTTAAGTATTACATGCTTGTTCTTTGGTATAAACATGTGACAAGGTTATTGCATCCTCGGTTTTGAAGCATATGATAGTGTTCATACATCTAAGTTGTTAATTACCTCTAGCTCCCTACTCTCCCTCAATTCCATAATTATCAACACCACCTTTGACTACATTCTCAATGGCCCTTTTTGCATGCCTACATATGCCATTTGTATGTGCCTCCAACACTTTCACTCCGATATCAACATTTTGCAAGGTTTTCGTCAACTCCTTTAGAGTTTGTTCAAGGGTTCATTTGGGTACATTAACATCCCTTCTCCTTGATTACCATCATTACCTGCCTGATTCACACTCTCACCTAACATATTGCAATTATTGTGTCAAAACTTAGTCGAAATTGTTCATAGACGAATAGTCAAACACCTAATAGTCAAAGAAGTTTTACTACTTGTCGAGCTTGAAATTTCACCTTTTCCTTAATTTTTTATTCTTACTAAACTTTACCTATTTAATATGAATAGCTCAAGTAAAATTAAGAAAAATATTTTAAAAAAAATTAAAAAAGAGTCACCAAACTAAAGAAGGTTAGAAATTGCATAAGTGGAACAATTTATAACTTGACACGAATCTTTGAAAACTGAAAAATTTTGGGGTTTGGGGACTTTTCATTTAAAGTGAAAAGCTACTAAATCGTTTTTTTTTTCTAATAAAGGATTTAAGTTATTTCTTGAATTTGATTAACTTAATTACTTTGCAAGGAAAAAAAGAGGAATTTAAGAGAAAGTTTAATTTTTCCTTTTTTTTTTCTTTGTAATTTTTTTGTATTTTTTTTTTACCATAAAGCTATTCTAAAGAGGATAAAAATAGAGTGTTTACACTACTTTTCTACGTAAAACTTGAGGCCAATTTAATCATTGAACACCATATCGATAAGTCATCTTTTTAAACAAAAACCTTTGTTCTAATGATGATAGATCACTGCAACTACAATCCACAATCACCAAAAATTCAACCAAACAAGCCACTATCCAATTCTTAAACTCTAAAAATTCCAAAAGATGGAGTTGATGAGGTTCTTAAACTCACCGATTAGAGTGTGTTTAGTACCAAATTATGATGCACCACAAATCCTTAAGTCACAATCTCTAATAGTGTAGCAAAATCCAATTATCTAAAATATGAAATTTAGGGTTTTGAAGGAAATAGATTTATGTTTTGGAGATTTTTTCGGTGTTTATGAGACAAATTGAAATAAAAGGATATGGACAATTATCAATTAGAGAAGTTCTAATTAATAATTAAACTAAATTTTCTTAAAATCTTACTATCAATATGACTCATGATGTATAGGAATCAAAGTAAGATTAATTAGATTGGTTGATGTGACTCACAAGAAATCTAATTAATAAAATCTCAATGATCAAATAAATAAATCCTATTGATAAGACCAAAAGGAAAAGCAATATCTTAATGTTGATAAAGGTCTCACAAAGATAGGAAACGATAATATTGATAGTTCTGCATAATACAAGTAAAAACAAACTTTATTATAGGTTTAAGTTAAGAGTCAAGAGAGGAAGGTTGTATGTTGAATTGATTGTTACAAAATTTTAAGTTCTTTTTCAAATGTCTTTGAAAGTTCCACCTTTCGGTTGAGTAAGGGATAAGAAAATTAGATAATTAATTTATTGTGGTTTCATCTTGTGTGCTAATCCACTTTTCCAACTTTCATCTACAAGGGACTCAGTCGCATTTACTGGTTCATTCCACTTTATCAAACAATCAAACTTTGAGAGTTACGATGCAATCAACCACCATAGCTCAAACCTTTATTTCTCTATCTCATGTAACTTCTCCTAAAACTAACCTCACAAAACTACCATGATCAACATTGTAACTTCACAAATAATTGTACCCTTACAAGCATGAATATAATGGTAGTCTTGAGGTAAAACAATTCTAGATCCTCTACAAATTTAACACACTAGAATATTGAAAGTTTGATTGATGCTTTGTTTTGTAGAAATCTTTCCCTCGTTTTTCATGGTTGTTCTTCATATATATATTTCTTGATTTAGCTTGGTTTATACATTGTTTCTCCAATGGTTAAAATATTTGAATGTTGCCTCATTGATGCATGATCTTGAGTATTCAACATCCATTGTTTGAGAAAGTTTATCTATAATCATTTTGTCAAATTGCTTCAAATATTTTCTAAGGTATAATTGGCTTTCCTTAATTGTAATCCTTTTGAGGAACCTACATAGGTTAAAATCCCCACGATATTCAATCTAACTTCTAGTGGAACGAGTTAAATATATCACTCAAATATATTTAACCAAGGTAGGTCTTGGAATTTTTATTGCTTTATTTCTGTTTCTTGTAATCTTTGGAAAACTTTGTACTTGCTTTTGACTTTGAAATTAGTTGGCTTATTGTGACTTTAGAATCCTATGTTCAATTTACAATAAGTTCTAAAAGCTCCTTTCTAAACTTTGATAGGTTTTGATGGCTTCTATTTGATCTTCTAACAATCTTTAATATAGAACTTCATCTTTATAAATTAGAATAGTTTTAATCCTCTTTCATACCGCAACTTCCAATTCTTTTCTTCAATTCCAGCACTTGCTTCTAATAAAGAGTGTTTCCAGCAATCTTAAAAACATTTTTCTAGCGAACTACACACTAGATAAACTTGATTATATATAACTACACAGTTTGTTGTTAGCCATTTTGATAAACTATACATATTTTAATAAAAAATATGTTTTATTATTAACAAAACTTATTCTAGGAGATCTTAACATTTATGTTTAACCAAGTAAAGCTAACAGCAAGACTGCAAACAAAGACAAGTATAAAACAAATAAAAGGGTAAACTTGTAATGTAATATTTGCCGGTGTCTTGTTAGCCATTTGAATTGATGAAATATCTATTTGAATGAAAGCATTGATTCAATCGAATAACATGTCACCAATGGGTTGCTCGTCCGAATGGGGACACCAGGCTGGATGAATGTCTGGTGTAAATTAGTGAACCAGCCAAGCGAAGACAAAAGCTAGTTGGACTGGTGTTGTAATTGCTTAAACCTTTAGCTGGCTCATGAGACCTAGTCGCATGGGAACTTGATTCGTGCAATTTCCAAATGTATGTTCCTTATACACGCGATTTCATCCCATTCCAGACGGGTCCTTTTTCACTTTGGAATTCTTAAACCATTATTTAAGAATCTAACTCCTATCAAGATGACTTGAGAAGGTTTTGAAAGGTACTGTTGAATGATGACATTGGCAAGCACGTATTTAACGTGGTTTGTTGTGGCTAAGAATGATCTAAAGGTAAGATTTTTTAAGTACTTTTTGTATTTTGGCTACAAATAGGAGATTTGAGGTAAAGCATACTTTACGAAAAGCGTTGTTAGGATTTGGGATCTTGATTTAAGATAGTGAATTTGTGTCGAGGGAGCATAGTTATGTGTTTTTTCAAGTGTTGTTAAAGTTTGATTGGCTACCAAGTTTCAAGGATGTTAATCGTTTGCTGTTTTAATCACAAAGGTTGAATTTTTTAACTTGTGATTAGGGTTTGGATACTTTTGATTTTGGGTTGAGGAGTTTTGTTTAAGACAATTTAAATATCATGGATTCAACGTGTTCAATATTGTTTTGGTTCGATCTTTAGCCATGAAGCATTGATTTTTCACGTGTTTGGATCAAGGGTTTTTGGTTTTAAAGAAAGTTGAAGTATGGAAAAAAAAGTGTGACTTATTTAAGAGTTAGTCAATCTATGTAATCGACAATTAAACTGTTAACCACCTTCCCTTCCTATTTGATGCAATAATAATAATAATAATAATGAATGTGTAAGCATATGTATTTGTGCGTGTGTGAATAAAATAAAATACAATATGTAAATAGTTTCGTACATTTGAAACATTTGCAAATGGATAGATTAAACTTTGGCCATAAGTTTGAATGAAAAATGTTACTAAGTGCTTAAAAATGGGATATACTTTATATCAAGAGTCCAACGTGTGAATTATTAGTTGGTTCTCTACAATTCTGATTCAAGCATTGATTACTATGATTGTTGATTTTACTTTTTGAGCTAGAACCAAATTGAACTTAATGATATTCAAACCTTTTAAGACATGGATTGTTGGTTTTATTTAGCTAAGATTGAAATATTGGGGATTACCATTATTTGGGCAAGCACCTTGTGATTAGTATAATGCCTTGTTTCGAGTGGAGTCTCATATCAAAATGCATAACCTGGTAGTAAGGCATTGATTTTTTTAGTAGGTTACTAACTGTTTTAGTATCGAAAATGGGTTCGTGTATTTGGGCAAAGCTATATGAAGGTCCTACTAATTTTGTGGGACGTTTCTATGGATGGATGTAGTGCACTAGTAGGTCAATAATGCAATGGAGACTTGGTGTCAATGTTAATTAAAAGCGGCTTGATGGTATGTTAACAAATTGGTCCACTGTATAAATGAGACTTTATAAGTTTAGAACTTGAGAATGGAAAAAAAGATAGAGAAATTCAATCATCTTTTGAAAGAGACACAACTATGTTGAAATTTGGTATTACTCTATAAGGGTGTAACTAGTCTTGGGTTTAGTGTTTGGTATATATATATATTCGTTACAAAGTCATTAGATACACCAAGTTTGGGAACACCTAGACTGTACTACATTGAGCCACTAAGTGAAAAATCTATCAAGTTGTGTGTTGCATTAACTATAGGCCGTGTGTGTGTGAGTTGTTGTGTGACATTCATGTGTATATGTAGTAATTATGTACCTAGCATCTACTCACCCCTTTGTGGGATTTTTTCCCCCTTTTCTTAGGAACAAGTAATTTAGACTATGTGGATTTGTATGATAACTTGGGATACGACATTGTATTATAGCAGTAAAGGAGGTGCTAATGGTTATGAGTATTATGATGACTAGTTTTTCTAGATGTATCTAATGTAACTTAGTTGGTGTTTCTAGATAAACGTAATGTTTTATGTTAAATTTTAAACCTTAAATAGGTTATGTTTCCTAGTGCTAAACAAGAGATGTATTCAAGGTTTCATATTGGACTTCTAGGAGTCATTTAATTATAAACTAATATGCATATCTCTATGGTATGTAACAGGTTTTTGAGTCTTAAGATATCCATACTACAATAAAGGTAAATTGATGAAGTTATCATGCATTGGTTATATGGGACATGATATCAAATATACTAAGCCACTTGAAATTTATGCTGTGTTTGGCAATTTTTTTAAGGAAGGGAAATGGATTAAAATAAGTAGAGAGATAAAAAAAAAAAAGAGCGGAAATGGAAAGATATATAACTTCCATTTTGTGTTTGGTAATATAGGAAAAAAATGGAGATGAAGAAAAATATTTTCAATAGTTGTTTTTACAAAAAGGAAATGGAGAAAAATTAAGTTCGTATATAACAAAATTAGCCTTATATTATTTTGATGGAAATTGTTGAAATGGATAATTTCGTAATTGTCTCGGACTTCTATCAATTTCCACTAAATTCTCTCTAAAACTTGAGAGAAAATAAATGAACAAAAGTAGAAAACTTTTCTCCAATTTCCTTTCATTCCCAATCATTTCCACTCTTCACATAATCTACCAAATATACTATTTCCTTCTATTTCTTTCCATTTCTTTTTATTTCCATTTATTCTTATCTATCCGGACAAAATGTTAAAGGAGGGAATTAAAATTCATATGTCAATTTCAAAAAGTCACATGTCATTTCCTTGATTATTATGATGGACATGTTTATATACATTTGAATTTAAATTTACATGATTATATATGATAAGATGAAAAATTTTCCAATAGATTTTTATATATTTATATTTGTGGTATATAGTGACTACTTAAACCTTAACATACCCATACAGTATGCTACAGATTGTAGTATGGCTATATGACGGAGTTATTACGTCTTAATTTTAGGCTGTGACGTCAAATATACTAAGCCACTTGAAATTTATGCTATGTTTAGCAATTTTTTTAAGGAAGGAAAATGGGTAAAAATAAGTAGAAAGATAAAAAAAAAGAAGAAGAGTGGAAATGGAAAGATATATAACTTCCATTTTGTGTTTAGTAATAAAAAAAAAGGAAAAGCATGTAGATGAAGAGAAATATTTCCAATTCGTTTGTTTAGTTGTTTTTACAAAAAGGAAATAGAGAGAAATTAAGTTTTCCAACAAATTTTTATATATTTATATATTTGAGCTATATGGCAACTACTCAAACCTTAATAGACCCATACAATATGTTGTAGATTGTAGTATGGCTATATGACAGAGTTATTACATCTTAATTTTAGGGTGTGACATCAAATACACTAAGCCACTTGAAATTTATGCTATGTTTAGCAATTTTTTTAAGGATGGGAAATGGATAAAAATAAGTAGAAAGATTAAAAAAAAAGAGAGTGGAAATGGAAAGATATATAACTTACATTTTGTGTTTGGTAATAAAAAAAGGAAAAGACTGGAGATGAAGAGAAATATTTCCAATTCTTTTGTTTAGTTGTTTATACAAAAAGGAAATAGAGAGAAATTAAGTTAGTATATAACAAAATTACTCTTATATTATTTTGATGGAAATTATTGAAAAGGATAATTTCATAATTGTCTCAGACTCCTATTAATTTTCACTGAATTCTCTCCAAAATTTGAGAGAAAATAAATGAACCAAAGTAGAAAACTTTTCTCCAATTTTCTTTTATTTCCACTCTTCACATAATTTACCAAATATACGATTTCCTTCCATTTCTTTCTATCTATCCAAACATCGTGTTGAAGGAGGGAATAAAAATTCATACCTCAATTTCAAAAAGTCACACCTCATTTCCTTGACTATGATGGACATGTTTATATACACTTCAATTTAAATTAATATGATTATATATGATAAGATGAAAAGTTTTTCAATAGATTTTTATATTTTTATATATTTGTGGTATATAGTGACTACTCAACCCTTAACCTACCCATCCAGTATGCTATAGATTGTAGTATGGCTATATGACAAAGTTATTATGTCTCAGTCTTAGGGTGTGACATCAAATATATTAAGCCACTCGAAATTTAGTTTAAAAAAAATGTTTTGACCTCATTTTCTCAATTATGATAGATATGTTTATTTGATCATGAATTTAGATTTAAATGATTGAATATGATAAAGTTTTAGAAAAGTTGTTCAATTGGTTCTTTTATATATATATATATATATATATATATATATATATATATATTATGTAGTATATAATAGGTTTCTAAGCCTTAACGTACCTATATTGCAATATGGATATATAAATGGCATCAAATCTAGTAAGTCATTGGTAATTTAATTAAAAAAAAAGGTTGTTACCTCAATTTCAAAAAGTCACTTGTTATTATCTCGATTTTAAGGGATATGCTTATATGTCCGTGGATTTAAATTTAAAAGTTTAAATAGGGCAAAGCTTTTAGAAAATCTTGCGAATCGATTCTTATTTTATTTTATTTTGGTCAAAATTGCTTCTTATTTAGATTTAATGAATGGTTGAAGAGTGAAGGAATGTGTTAAATTTAAATCCACAATTAATAAATAGTATTATAGCTGTTCTTTGAGCTCTTACTTGAAGGTTACACATTAATTAAAAAACACTAAGTAGAATGATTAAAGAAGATATATATTAAATGATAAAAATGAAAATCATGGAGGTATTTAGATAATCAGTCATGAATCTGAAACTTAACAATATTAAATTCAATCTCAACTTGTTTATTGCACCCTTTAATCTTTAATCCATTATGGAAGTTGTCACTCTATTCCTTAAAACCGAGCCCTCCTTTTCTCAAACAGAAAGTTGGCCTGGCCCTGGCCTAACCTCTCATACAACTAGAACATTATACTATACAGCTTGCAAAATCAATCTACCATTTAAATAGTGCTGAGGAATATATCTTATTTCAGTTGTAAATTTATTGCTATGAAAAAAGGAAAAAAAATATGTAAAATTAAATTTTAAAAAAAAAAACCCACAACAAACAATTATACAAGGTATGTATTAATCTCATGTTTTATTGCTATAATAATGCTCTTAATTACTTTGAAATCGTATCCGTTTTATCATCTAATCGTTTTAAGCATTGTCCCACGAGAATATACGAGGTATGAGAAAATAGGGGAGGGATTGCAAGTACGAAGGTATTTTCAAATGTTGTTCTACCCAACTTCAACATAATTCTTGTTACAAAACCCAATCCACACTCTTCAAACGACCAAACACATAAATGAGAGGTGTGTGGTTCACGGTTTTGCTTTAAGATTGTCCTTTTTTAATTTTTTATTGAAAAAAAAAACGAAAGTGTTCGTAATTTTATATTTAAAATTTTGAATTTCGAAAGATTTAATATTTTTATTAAGTATTAACTTATAAAAAACTAAAACTTTAAATACTAAATTATTGAAATTCAAAAATACAAACGCTTTGTTTGCTTTTGTTCTACTTTCTTCTTCTGCGGAAACTTTTAGAATTAAGAAATTGTCCTCGCACGTGCCGGGCATACCAAGAAGAACAAAAATATCGATGGATTTCGATCTTGCGACCCTTTCCAACATTTCACCCCACCCCTCTAAGACCGCGACACCAATAAATCCAACGGCTTCAATTCCATCTCACCACCCTCCCTTTTCCGAATCCAACGGCCCACATTAAATATCTCTCCCTCTTCCCAACACCCAGTATATAATAACCCGGTCCAAATTTCTATCTCGCTTTCTCTAAAAAGACGAAGTCACTCCCATCCTAGCCCCAGACACACTCTGCCTTGGAAGTTACTCCTCTCTCTCTCTCCCTTCTCACTCTTTCTTCTCTCTCTCTCTTTCTCTCTTCTGAGACTTCTGATCAGTTTCAGTTAGCTAAAGTCCGCCTCGGCTGCCACCTGATCGTGCCTCGTAACAGACTATGCTGCATGCTGCACCTGAGCCAGCCCTTTTCATTAGAATCTCTCGCTATCGGGAATATCATTAACAGAACCAGAACCGATCATCCGACGGCGAGGATTGAATCCTCCTCCAGAAAATGGACGGTCAGAAAATGAGCCACTCTAAGCTAACCCGAACCAAGTCATCTCTCCTCCGGTCTTCCCCCACTGTCCGGTCATCCATCCACAGCTTCTCCTCTCTCCCCGAAGAGGACCCAATCACTCCTCCCCGTCATGAAGAAAAGCCAAAGCCGAACCAAAACCGGAAAATGCTCGATCGAACCGGCCCCAATACCGGTTCTTTCAATTCAACCAGGTTCGCTACCGGTTTAGCTTCTGGATCGTTATTAATCAGCTTTCTGCTGTTTTTCTTCTTCTACTTTCGAAGAGAAGAGATACCCACTTCCGAGAATATCTTGCTAATCCTGACTTTAATTGCGGTTTCCCTATTTTTTGTCTCCAAGAACAAAGCTCTAATCTACCACCACATTTCAATACTAAAAACCCTTCACGGTCTTAATAAAAGCCGGTTCTTCTTCTCAAAGAGCAGCTCAAAATCAGTGGAGTGGTACATCGGGGACTCCGAAACCAGCCCAAAGCCGAAAAAGAAACCATCTTCCCAGAACAATAAAACAATCCGTCAAGGAGTTGAGTTTTATAGTAATGGAGATTATTATGAAGGAGAGTTTCATAAAGGGAAGTGCAATGGAAGTGGAGTTTATAATTTCATGGTGAATGGGAGATATGAAGGAGATTGGGTTGATGGGAAGTACGATGGGTATGGAGTAGAGAGTTGGAGTAGAGGAAGTAGATATAGAGGACAGTATAGACAAGGGTTAAGGCATGGTTATGGGGTTTATAAGTTTTACACCGGGGATTGTTATGCAGGTGAATGGTGTAATGGACAGAGTCATGGTATTGGTGTTCAGAGTTGTAAAGATGGAAGTTGTTATGTTGGAGAGTTTAAGTGTGGGGTCAAACACGGACTTGGCTGTTATTATTTTAGGTCAGTTTTGTTCTTTTGTTCTTTTGTTTTTTGTTTTTTTTTTTTTTAATGATATCGTGTTCAAGTTTGGTTTTTTGTTTTGTATACTTTTATTCGGGTTTTGAGTTGGGTATGGTTTTGTTTGTTGTTTGGTTGATTTTGTTTTGTGGGTGTAAAATTTGTGAAAGTGGGTAATGTTTTCATGTGCTCCTGTTTGTGTTTTCCTCTTCCTTTCGCGAGTGAAACAAAATAAATTAATTGGGTTTTATTTAGTTAGAATGAATTTTATTGAGTTGTAGCGATTTAGAGGAATTCATTAGGAATTTGGGCAGCACACAAATGAATCCAATTTTATAAATTTGGTAGGAATTTAAGAATTCTGGCTATGTTGACCATAGTCCTTGCTCGAATTAGAAAAATGCAACAAGCTGGAAATCCAGAACTTTCTTTTTGTTTTCTCTCTTTTCTTTGATTACTGAAGGCTGAATCGATTTATTAGTGTAAATTTGTTTGAATCCGTTGCAGTAAGAGTTTGTAATATTTGGTTGACATTTCATCTTGATGACCATATTTGATTTTTAAATTCGGTTTATTATCAGCCGAGGGCGATATGCTTTCCTTAATCGGTTGTTTGCATAGCCTGGAAATCAGGGGTTCTGTCTGTTCTTTATCCAGTCATAGCGATTATATGACTCCGACAATATTATGAATTTTATTTTCCAATTGGCATTTAGAAAGTATTATTAAAAAGTGACACGACAGAAGGTTGATGTTGTTGCTACTGCTTCTTCAGAGGTTGTCCTGTTTTTGTGTGGGACATTCAAATATTCCCGGTCTTGTCAACTGTTTTTGCTATTGATTTATAGATCTCAGACCGTTATTCACCGTATAAAGTTTAATCCCTCTTTGCCTGATGTTTTTATAAAATAAATGTTCTAGTTCTTCACTTCTTCTAAGAATCTTATGACATTATACCTGTTTTATGTTTTAGTATGGTGATGGCTTGTAGTTTGAGGTGTAAAACATATTTGCCTGATAATGAAGTTTATTCTAGTTTCTGAAATGTTTTGATATGATTTAGGAATGGAGATAGATATGCTGGAGAATATTTCAGTGATAAAATACATGGGTTCGGCGTGTATCACTTTGCTAATGGCCACTGTTACGAGGGCTCATGGCATGAAGGTCGAAAACAAGGCTATGGCATGTACACATTTAGGAGTGGAGAGTCAAGATGTGGTGAATGGGACAGTGGATCCTTGAGGAATTCTTCATCCCCACTGACCGATGCAGTGCTGAGAGCAGTTCAGGTATATTTATTTGCATTCATATATCCCTTTCAGTATCCTCACCTACCGATTTCATCATCTTTCAACAGTATATGACTTGTGTATGACTGAAGGAAAATGATAATGTGTATGATATGTCTAACAAGACTGGCAGTTTGTACTATTATATAATATTGTACTATTGCAGCTGAGTGTAATCAAACATGTATCCATCTTGTAATGATGAGTAATTTCAGCGGAATGTGTTCTGAAATATAGATATTTGTATCTTTTTGTGTCATACTTGGATTAGGTACGTTGTATCATTCCAATCCTTAGTTTTGTTTTCATAATTGTGCTAAGGTCTGAGTTTGGTATGAATTCCATTAATTTTATGAACGTTTGAGTTCCATTCTTATATACTTATAATGTTCTCCTTGAATTCCAGGCTGCTAGAAAATCAGCTGAGAATGCAATACACCTCTGGCGGGTGGATGAACAGGTCAATAAGACAATTGTGGCTGCAAACCGGGCTGCCACTGCTGCTAGAGTTGCTGCTGTCAAGGCTGTCCAAAACCCAATGGACGGCAAGTTCTGTGATATAGATGATTAAGAGACTTTAACTTTGCTTGTAAGTGTAGATGGGCCAGTGCATGTTTATGCGCATTGGAAGAGCCACCGTACCCCCAGCAAGCAAAGGCTCGCTCGAGGGGGGCGAGATAACCTAAATTTCATTGATCACCCTTTAACCTGTACATAAATCATGTGTATCAATGAAAATGAATTTTGTCCTGTAGAACTCTTTTGCTTTAACTTTGTGTTGAAGCAAATGCAAGTGGTGAAACTGAAATGATTCACTTGTGGGGTTGAAGAGAGGAAGCTCCATTATTGTGTTGAGCTAGCTGCAATTATGAGATCATATGGGGTTGATAGCAACTTTTAACATATAGCATCGACCCGCTACTGAAAAAATGTCTTTTCGATTGAGGAACAAGCTTTTGGTGCTTGGTTCTAGTTTTGTTCTTGGAAGTTTATTTATAAGCATTATCAAAAGTCAAAATCTACTCCCACCAGACATGCTATTTTGGTACATGGCTCCGAGTAAAAACCAAATATTGAAGAAGTATATGACAATGCAAGTGACCACTGACTAGATGATGGCTCAACGATGTTGACAGCATTGAAATGCAAGTCAGCTGTGTGGGTTACTTTCAGGTTCAGGCTGGGCTTCGTACAGTACAACCTTTTTAATCAGTACTCACACCCCCCCACCCCCACCACCGCCACCTCACTGTGTCTCAAGCTCTCGTGCTTGGTTTGGTTGGGTTCATTTCATGAGAGAGCTCGTGTATGGTTTCTTTGCACATGGGTATAAAGTGAACAAAATATAGTGAAAATTATTCTTATTACACGTTTGAAAAAAAACTTGGTGGTTGAGTTTCAAATTAAACGAATCCAATCACGACGCAAATAGACACAAATATGTGTATGGTTTCATAATAGTTATTTGAAAAGGTCAATGTTTGCTACCATAAATTTAAGCTGTGTTTGGATAAGACCGTTGGTTGGAAATTTTATGTCTGGTATCTTTTAAAGTATGTAAAAGGAAATGAGGAACTTTTTTATTTTATTTTTTCTTTCTTCGCAAGTGTGAAGAAATGAGTGAAAATAAGACTAACCAACCATAGAAAATGGAAATATTTCTTTCTGGTTTCTCCGATTTCCATTTTTATATTCATAAAAACATTGTGAAAATTATACTTCATTTCCACTTAATTCCATTATTTTTTTGGGTCAAAAATTGCCAATATCGAAATAATTGGAAGAGCCCCCGTGGACTCAAGTGTATAAATGCGAGTAGATAATTGCTCAAGCTGAGATTTTGGTTGCAATTTTTCCGTATGACGCAGCACTCCTTGAACTAAACTTGATTTAATTTAGGAATTTTTTAAAGTTTGATTTATAGATTAAATCGTGATTTATTATCTAATAGAGTTTACGTGCGTTACATATAATCTCATATCATTTCATAATTACTGGTTTCTTTTAATAACAACTTATATGAGCACCATCGAGAGTTGATGAAACCATCTTTATACAATAGAAGAATTTTAAATGTATCTTAGCAATTAATTTTATCCTCAAGAAAACAGAAAAAAGATGCAACATTTTTTTTTTTTGGCAAAAAAAGAAAAAAGAAAAAAGATAAGCAATACAAAGAGTATTTATTTTAAGTAGATAGAAATATCACAATAGAGAAATATAAAGCATATTAATAATATAAATAAAATTGTCGATAATCTCTTTAATACTATTGAAATTTTTTATAAAAACCGTTAATGGACTTTATATATTATATTTTAGTGATTAAATCGTGAATTAAGTTATATTAAATCTTTTTTTATTCAAATCAGACCATATAATTAAATTCAATTTTTTAAAAAATCATAATATACAATTTAAAAAATAAATCAAATTATATTCATCTATAATAATTATATCTTATAATCATTTATAAATAACAACATCTAAAATCCTCCGTTGGAACAGAAGGCATGGAATACACATCCAAGCAACTGATACGAGAAATTTGAGAAGACAGCACATGGCAGTAATGGTGGGGAAATATTTGTTATAATCGAGAAACCAAAAGGGAACGGGTAGAAGTCTAAAAGATTCCTTCCAAGTTTTTACGTTGTTATGTTGATAAAAACTCGTATTATTTCTTAAAAAATCTCTGAAAATAATTCCCGACATTTATGGGCATAAAACCTGGTCTTTGACTCTTGAATTGCATGCAACAATCTCGTCTCCATGTGACAAGAGTATCGACATGAATAAACATGGATCTGACACCCATTTCCCAAATTTACTACTAAGATATATATCCAAAAGTATTCACATGAATAAACATAGATCTGACACAACCATTTCCCAAATTTACTACTAAGATATATATATATATCCAAAAATGTTAATTTTTTTTTTTTAATCACCATCTACATTATCTTATACTTTCTTTAGGGTTCGTGAAGGATGGCCACATTCCAAGTCGAAAGGTGACAAGTTAGCAGTGATAAAGATAGGAATATAAAGCCTCAAATGGTGTGTATTTTTTTTTTTTTAAATTGTCCATGTTAAATAATTTAATAAGCGAAGCCCATGTGACTTTCTCATCCTATGCAATAGAATATTGTTGGGATTGATATTATTCTGTCACAAAACACGTGATATAGGTGGGTGTTGATGTGTCAGGTTCCTGTTCATGTCTTAAAAAAAGCTTCAAAACAAAAACAATAATAATGATAATAAAACATTTACTTTTCATGCACGCTAGAGCTGGATCAACTTTCTATGCTTTTTCTATATAATGGCCAAAGAAGTAGGGCGGGACGGTGGGGTTTCTTTCGTGGGGTGTGTTTTTTTTTTTTTTTTCATTTACAACAATATATGTCATATTATTCATGATTATACTTATATAATTAATTTTCAGTTTAATAAGCATTTTTTATTAATAAAAGAGTTTAAAATTATTTAATATATCATATTTTTTAAATAAGAGATTATCGAAAAATTACCGACTAAATTATAAATTTTATCTATATAATTATGAAGTTGAAAAATCATTTTTTTCTTTGATAATTAAAATAAAAATAAAATATTTAAATTTAATTCATTCCATCTAATAGATTAATATTCACACCACAAATCTACAAAGCTTTAGTATGGAAGAGTCAATTTCAGTTTAACAAATATCGATACTATGGATGCCATCTTCATTATTATTTTTGTTTTATCTTTTTACAAAATGAAATCCGAAAGATTCTTGATCTCATGGGGGTCTATTGTACTTTTAGTCAATATGGGGATATAAGAACCCAAATTCAAAGTTTCATCTGCCATGATCAACCACTCCACATGCACTAGTTAATAAATGTATATGCCTACGACGATTATTGCATGGGGCTTTGAACCCAAAAACTGTAAATAATACTCAATAGGTGATTGATTACTACCATCTTTTGACCAAAATGCTACTCCCTACCAACACTTTTGCCTTATACATGGAAAAAGTACAAAACAAGTACATGATTCTTCTGTGTAATAATGTACCTCAATTTCATAAATTTTTTTTTTATCAGAAAGCTTTAAGTTTTGAAGACTAGCCAATTAACTCTTCTATTTCACTCAAATTTTAAAATTTAAATTCGAAAAATGATAAACATCGAAGGGCTAATTTTGTAATTTTCAAAATCCATACAGCATGCTATCTTATAAAGGTATTGAGACAGAATCGGTCAACTAAATTTAAAGGTTGAAATGTTGAAAAACTTAAAATAAGAATAAAAGAAAACAAAATTGACAACTAACAACAAACGGAATTGTTGGGATTTGAATTCGATATGAGTGACCTGGGAAGAGTTGAAGCAAATAAATAACATTACTTGTTCTGATTCATCTGGTGTCGTCCTGTCGTGTACGATGTCCCCTCCGTTAATGTCGTGGAGCCAGTGAACCGTTTGTTGGGTATGTTGCTACAATGGAAAAATATCATAAACAACTGACAGTTTGGCATTACTTATTTATTTGGAAATGTCATTCTTAGATATCTTGCATACACTTCATTTTTCCATTGACAAACGAAATAAATTTAGTTACAAGTTATTCGATTTTGATTCGGTATTTACTTAAATTTATAAGTTAAGTTTGAGTTCAAACTGTTAGAATTATTTATTGATTCAGGTTCAAGTTTTGTGATATTCAATTTGGTCAATTTACAAGTTTAATTGAATTGAACTCGAGTTTACATATTAATCAATTTAGAGTCGAGTTTAAATATGAAAATATATTAATTACGATAATAATAATTTTATTTAGATAATCAAGTAGAAAGTGGCTTAACATAGTTAAATCAGAGCTCATACAACATCACTTCGAGTTGAGCTTAGCTCAAAATTCGAACTTCAATTGAGTTGGATTTGAGCTCGAGCTTAGTAGCCCTATGCTGCATCACCCCTACTCATTTTACGTTTCTAGTGCAAGTATAAAAAGTGGATGGATAATTGTACACACCCGTTTTAGCTCTTCCCTCCTTTCTTTTATTTTTAGCTTTTAGGATAATTTGATGAGGATTGACTAGCATCAAAAGGGAATGAACTGAAGTCTAATGACCCACTACATGGTATTAGAGGCCCAATGACTCGAGCTAGAGCTAAGCGGATGAGTAAAACTTTGCAAGGACTAATCATGGATCTATAAGAGAAGGTACCAAGTTACACTAACGGAGAATTGACCTTTGTCATCTTGATTTACGTTTTCACAAAAGTGTGCAAGGATATGGAAGCCTTAGGATAAATTATTTTTTGAAAAGGAAATTGAACCGAAAAGGAGAGCCACTAGGTTTTGTTATGACTTGTTTTATTTATTTGGTTTTGTGTTTTAGTATATTTCCTTATAAGATTTTTGGCCATTACAAGTCAAGGCCAATTTTTTTCTATGTTTGGAAGTTTAGATTTTTTATGTGTAAACCAATATAGACAAGTGAAAGGGAAGGAGGCGACACATCTTGAATATTATCATTATTTTGAATATACAACTTTTCATGGAAAAGCTCTCTCTTGTTCTTTGAGAAAGAACTCTACGATTTCTTCAACATAAACACTTAGGGAAATCTCTGATAACTTAGGTTTCAATCAATAGGTGTGGTTGGAGTCTAGTTCCATTCTAACTTGTTCAAGACGTTCTTTGGGAATCCAATTTCAATATCAATCACCGAGTTCTAGGTTTGACATACCTAAGGTTTGCGTATTATAATCTTTTAGTAAAATACAAAAAAAAAAAGATAAAATAGAAAGTTAGAAAAATACCAAAAAAAAAGAAGAGAAAAGCTTAAAAAGTAGAAAAATAGAAAAGTTGGAAAAAAAAAAGTTAAGAGGAATAATAAAAATAGAGAGAATAAAAAATACAAAAATAAAATAAAATTGGAAAATAAAACAATAAATTTAGGGAAAAGCACAATTTTTTTTTTCAGATTGAAAAATAAAATTCTTTGGATGGAATATATATATATATATATTCATCCCTATTGCATATGGGTGATTTAGTGGGTTTAATTTTTTTAATTGCAGTGTTTTAATTAGGCCCGAGCACAATTTTTATACACAGATGAGTGATAAATGTTATAGGTCTAGCTGGATTGACGACAGTTAATTGTTAAAGTCCCAATTGGTAGGTTTTCAAAAGAAGAATTTCAATTTTATGTTACCAATTCAAATTGGTTAAAGAGTGTGTACATAGGTCATGGCTTCGATTCCCACCACAATCGTTTATTGATTTTACAAAATTAAATTGCAATATTTATCAATGATTAAAAAAAAAAAATGAATACGCATGTTGGTCAGAATTGAGCTAATCAAGTGGCATTTTCAATCCATTTTCCATCATTTTTTTATGTTATGAGAAGCTAGGACATCCGATCGCATTCGAAGCTTCAATTTAGCCCACAAATATATATATATATATCAAAGTAAGGATTATTTGCATAAAAACTTAAAGGAAAAACTCCAAAATTAAAAAAAAAAATTGATTTTTTTTTTTCATACTCTCGATCTTCTATAACACAATATAATATCGGGTTTATAAATAGGAGGTCCTTGTGCTTCATTTCGATTATGCATTAGCTTGAAATTTACAAAATCAAAGTCAAATTTGGATTTCCCTCTCTAAATACCCTTCAATCACTGAAAAACCACCACGAACCACCATCAATCACCAAACACTAAACCTTAGTCCATGAAGTAGAGGCAGTAGAGCATTTAAAATAACTAAAGTCTTCACAATAAATATTAAAGTTTTCTAATAAAATCAAAATAAGGGTTTTCAAATAATAAAAAATATACAAAAAAGAGGAGAAAATAAATATAAATTTTTTTAAAATAAACAAAAACAAACATGAAAAGATTTTTTCAAAAACAAAACTACAACGGCCTGACCACAAATAACATATAGGTAAGCATTCAAAATTGGAGCAGCCTAAAAGGTTAAAAAAAAACATTACTTTCCCCAAAAAACAGAATTAATGAAAATTTCCCTTTTATGTTAAATTTCAATACAAGTCCTTTATTTCCAAAATTTTTTTGGGAATTTTTTAACTTTGAAATTTAAGTCCCTAAATCTTTAGTTTTTTACTTTTCGAATTATTAGACCAACAAATAAGTCAAAGTCATTCAACCAATTTGATTTTAACCCTTTTATTTTGTTTGACCTAGGTTAGTGACAATTCCAAATAATTTTTTATAAGTGCTTTAGGAAAAAAAATTGTTTTCCTTTAATTTTGGTCAAATAGTTTATATTAGATTGGTTAAGCCTAACAATGAGAATCAATATTCTAGGCCCATAATTCAAACTCGTGCCAGAGAATTGTAAAATGTGACACAAAGGATTCTAACTGGACACATTCACGAAGACAACTGTTGCCCATTTAGGACTATGGAGTCTCCCACTTTTTAGCTCAATCCAACTTGATGAGGATCATCTGACACTTAAGAAGATAGAACCAAGGACTCAAGATCCTTTACAAGGAATTAGAGGACCAATAATCCGAATTAGAGCAAAGAGGATGAATGATGCCTTACAAGGATTGGTTATGAACTTATAAGGCAAGGAATCAAATTATATGAAAGGAGAACCAACACCTATTAATGTAATTCTTATTTCCATGGAAGAAAAGCAAGGATTTGAAGTTTTAGAATAAGAAATATTATATATTGAACTAAAATAGGAAAGGGATTTGCGGGTTTGTTGTTATATATTTTTTAGTATTTGTTTTGGTTTATAATTTATATTATTTAGTTGCCTACTCGGTTTCATAAGGATAAGGAAACAAATAGATTAGACAACTTAGGTTTTCCATTTTCTTGTACAATTCATATAAGTTTTACAAGGGCCGGCCATGAATAACATCATATTATTGAATGAAAACAAACACATTTCGTGAGATATGAAAACCCCTTTTTGTTCTTTTGCAAAAGAACTCTTTCGTAGGAATTCTTAACCAAATTGTTAGGAATGCCCTTTTGATAACTTAGGTTTCAGTTAACAAGTTTGATTAGGGTCTAGTTATGCATCACTTATTCAAGACGATCTTTAGGATAATTGAATCCAATAACGTCATTGGAGTTCTAGGTTTAATATACTTGGGGTTTCACACATCATTTGGTAACAAAGCTTTGGCTTTTTGAATCAAGTCAATTCTATCATTTTCTTTAATTCATCTATTGTTCTTTTCTATGTCTATCTGTTGTTCTTTTTCATATTCGTTTGTTGTTCTTTTCCATATTCATAGATAGAAGTTGTATAAAAAGAAAAAAAGAAAAAAAAATTCATTCTTGTTCGGTCATTACAATCCATTAGGGTCGATGGCATCTAGGGTTTCCATTGAACAATCAATTGTGTTTAATTTATAGTTCTTCTATAATATATATATATTAATTCGGTTGAAAAAGAAAGAATCAAGAACCGACGTTAAAAAAAAAAAAAGAATTCAGTCGTGAAAGATTACAATGGTCGAAATCACAAGATAGCTTATTGATTCAATTTACTTTCCATATTAATTATTTTCAATTTCCTATCGTAACATATCCTTGATTGTTTATGTTTGGTATCCGAATTGTATGCATCCCTTGAGCAATCGGTGTAATAGTGATTGTTTCCTTTTGTGTTAGAAGTAATCTTTGATTGCATATCCATTCATTGGTGAATCTTTTCCATATCAATTAGAGTTGTGTAGTTAGAATTCCATCATTCATGTGACTTAGGACCGATTAGTAATCATTAATGTTAACTTAGTAATTTGAGTTTAGGAGTTCTAATTTGAGTTCCTAGTAAAAGATTTACAAAAAGCGAGTGTGAGATCATCTTTTGTGAGAGCTATACACGAGTGAAATTGTGAGCATATCATTTGTGAGCAATACACGAGTGGGTATGAGGAACATACATATTTATTTCTTGTAATTGTGATCTTATCTTGCTGCAAATTTTAGAATTATGTCAGGACAGAACAATAATGGAGGAGAAAGTCGGGTGATGTCTGAGGAATTGATGGGGGAGATGAAGAGGATCCTAACGGGTGAACTAAAGCAGATCTATGAAAAGATGGATAACATTTAAAGGAGTAGGGAATTGTCTAGCAGTACTACTGTTAGGCGAGGAGTAGGTAGACAAAATAAGGGAGGCGTTAGGATAGATGAAGGTGAGGAATTTGATTTTGGAGATTACCAACATGTGAGGGATAGGACAAGTATCTAGAGGCATGATAGTAATTTATGGAGTATTAAGATGAAAATCCCAACCTTTTAGGGAAAGAATGATCCAGAGCTATATTTAGAGTGGGAGAGAAAAATAGATCATGTGTTTGAATGTCACAACTACACTGAGGAGAAAAAGATAAAATTAGCTGCAGTAGAGTTTTCAAATTAAGCCAGTGTATGGTGGGATCAGTTGGTGTGTAATGGGCGCAGGTATGGAGAGCGACTTGTTAGCACTTAGGAGGAGATGAAAATTATCATGCAGAAGCGTTTTATTCCTAATCACTACCATATGAACTTACTTAGGAAAGTCCAAGGGTTGACTCAAGGAAATAAAAGTGTAGAGAATTACTATAAAGAGATGCAGATGGCTATGATTAGGGCAAGAATTAAGGAGGATGATGAGGCCACTATGGCTAAATTCATCAACGAGTTGAATAGGGGAATAGTTATCGTAGTAGATCTTTACCATTACTTAGATATGGAAGAGTTGCTACATCAAGCTATTAAAGTAGAGCGACAATTAAAGTATAAGAGTAAACAAAGGACTGGTTCAACTTCGAAGTCTCCATAGAAGTCCATGTGGAAGAGAAACTCCACTGATTCAAAGCCTAAGGAGGACGTGAAGGCTAAGTATTCAATTGCTGCACCTAAGAAGCAAACTGACACTAAACCCCATTCTAGGACGAGAGATATTAAATGTTTTAGGTGTCAAGGATTTTGGTACATCGCATCCTAATGTCCAAATCGGAGAGCTATGATTATCAATGATAGTGGAGATGTAGAGAGTGTGAGCTTTGAGGAGGAGGAAGAGTCACCATCGCAGGAGTATGAGAATGTTGACTTAGAGGAACCCATGAGTAGCGAGTTGTATGTCACGAGGAGAGTATTTAGTGTACAACCCCAAGAAGATGGTGAGGGGATCCAGTGTGAACATATTTTTCATATACGGTGTCATGTGCATAGCAAAGTTTGTAACTTGATAATCGATAGTGACAGCTGCACTAATGTTGCTATCACCTTGCTAGTAGAAAAGATGTAGTTAAAAGTTGTGAAACATCTGTGACCATATAAATTACAGTGGTTGAGTGATTTTGGGGAGGTTAAGGTGACCAAGCAAGTTCTTATAGTCTTTTCCATAGGAAGCTACAAGGATGAGGTTATGTGTAATGTGGTACCTATGTAGGCTAGCCACATATTGTTAGGGCGATTATGGCAGTTTGACAGGAAGGTTATGTACGATGGGTACAAGAACCAATATTCTTTTGTTCTAAAAAAAAGGAAGGTGGTTCTAACTCCATAAAAACCATGGGAAGCTTGTGAGGATCAAGTGAAAATTGCTAAAGAAGTTAGAGCAAAACACGAGAGTGTGCGAGAGAAAGGAGAAAAAAGAAAAGAAAAGAGTGAGAGACAAACACTGGTGAGCTATGAGGGAAGAGAGTCTAACACACTGAGAGGAGAGAAAATTACCAAAAAAAGTGAGGTTAAGAGTGCAATGTTAGTGAGGAAACAATTACTTGTACTTATATACAAGGATGTTTATTTTACTTATACTGACACTAACCTTTCGTTACCTAGTATGGTGTTTTCTTTTAGCTTTGTGATAGGTACAGATGGTATAGCAGTGGATGAGAAGAAATTGGATGTGATCCGGGAGTGGCCAATACCAAAGGGATGTATTAAAACCGTGTTTCATCCAGGAGAAAAGGTTTGGGCGCATTTGAGAAAAGAAAGATTTGCACCGCAACAAAAGCCTAAATTACATCCTAGAGGAGAGAGACCTTTCCAAGTCTTGGAGCGCATCAATGACAACATCTACAAGATTGATTTGTTGAGTCACTATGGTAATGTAAGAGCAATTGTAATGTTTCTAATATTACTTTTTATAATGCAAGTGATTCGAGAACGAATCTTTTTGAGAAAGGAGGGAATGATGAGGATTATCTAACACTTAAAAAGACAAAACAAAGGACTCAAGATCCTTTACAAGAAATTAGAGGACCAATGACTCGAATTAGAGTAAAGAGGATGAACGATGCCCTAAAAGGACTAGTTATGGACCTATAAGGCAAGGAATCAAATTACATGAAAGGAGAACCAACACCTATTAATGCAATTCTTGTTTCCATGGAAGAAAAGCAAGGATTTGAAGTTCTAGAATAAGAAATATTATATATTGAACCGAAATAGGAAAGGAAATTTGCGGGTTTGTTGTTATATATTTTTTAATATTTGTTTTGGTTTGTAATTTATATTATTTAGTTGCCTACTCGGTTACATGAGGATAAGTAAACAAATAGATTAGGTAACTTAGGTTTTACATTTTCTTGTGTGAATCTATATAAGCCGTGCAAGGGTCGGCCATGAGCAATATCTTATTATTGAATAAAAACAAACACATTTCGTGAGATACGGAAACCCCTTTTTATTCTTTTGCAAAAGAACTCTTCCATAGGAATTCTTAACTGGATTGCTAAGAATACCCTTTTGATAACTTAGGTTTCAATCAACAGGTTTGATTGGAGTTTAATTACGCATCGCTTATTCAAGACGATCATCGGGGTAATTGAATCCAATAGCGTCGTCGGGGTTCTAGGTTTAATATACCTAGGGTTTCATACATCACAACCTCTCTTTCTCTCTATGACCTTCCTTTTTGCCAATCTTGTAGGTTAAGATGATCAAAGCCTTGACTCAAGTAGCACCGAGGAAGATGTTGAAGGACCCCAAATCTCGAGTAGCTCAGATTGACTTGCACTCCTACTCTCTAACCTCCCTTAAAGTTGATGTAATTGCCACCCAACCTGTTTACTTAGGATATATCTATATCAGCTCGAATAAAGGTCTCATCCATTCAATGCAATTTATCTTTTCTACTAGGGCACAACCATTGCTCATCTGACATATATCTTTGACACTTGACATCTACATGCATCCCCAAGAATATTCCTTTTATCCCTTTTTACATTTTATCCTTTTTATATTAGACTAGGAAGGCATATC
Organism: Laguncularia racemosa; assembly: GCA_037954665.1. Lineage (NCBI taxonomy): Eukaryota > Viridiplantae > Streptophyta > Magnoliopsida > Myrtales > Combretaceae > Laguncularia > Laguncularia racemosa. The sequence continues at coordinate 3,370,547 of JBBMOL010000040.1, forward strand.
TGTATATACTTAATAGGATTTTCCTCTTATAGTATTGTAACTTAGGAAGTTGCTATAAATAGTCCTTTTTACATGTAAGCTACATCACATTTAGAATACCAAAAATGTTTCCGATCTCTTGTGAGTTCTTTTTCTCTAATTGTTTTACTTTTATCAATTCATTTAGCAAAGATTATGACTAATACCCTTAGTGTTGTTGCTTGTGCATCACATCAAGTAGCGAAATTAGGTCATGTATACTTATGAGTGCGTAATATTTTGCAAGTAGCTCACTGTTTCCAATTAAAACTCATTTGTTTCTCTATTTTTATTGTTGCCTTATGATACTCTACGGATACTTAGCTCCTAAGTATATCCTCTAATATAAGCTAAAATTAAAGGGAAAAAAAGGGGGAAATTTCAAGCTCGACAATAAGCATAATCTCCCTTTATTTATCATGTTATCATATTTAATTTCAATCATAATGTTAAGCGTTATCTGGTTTGCCCATGGTTTTGGCATGAGATGATCTTCAATTATTTATCTCATTCTTATAGGATCCAAAGGTTAGATATATTTGATACTATATTTATTTAATTATTTAAAATTTTGAATCTACACTTCAGATAGTTTCCTTAATTGATCAATTATCTTATAACGTTGGATCACGAGGAAAAAGGAATCAATTGCTTTTGACAAAACCTAATGTACTGTGAATTTGATGCGAAGACTTCCAAGTTAACCCCTTCACGAGCAATCCTTTCCATAAAATAGGGCCATAGTTAGGTTCTAATTAAGAAATTTCATGTTAATGAAAAACACTTTGTCTTAATTTACTGTTTCTTGCGCATTTCGTCAAAATCTCTACAATTCCATTCTTGCTACACCATTAAGGAACCAAGAATGAGAGACTTATCGATTTCTTGATAATCCGTAATAAGAAAGTTAGGAAGAAGGAAGGATTTACCTTTAGATTACTAGAAACCTTCATTACACAAGAAGTAGGGCTACTAGAATGAGAGAGTATCGAAGTAGACAACATTTCGGTTTGGAGATGAGGTTGCGGTGGCAAGGGGATAAAGATAGTGTAGGGTTTTCCTCTTGCTGAGAGTGAGAATCTATATTGAATGGAGCAAGAGGTTTTAGTTTATAAATAATCTTAGATAGCACTTATGGGTGTATATTCCCTTTTGCTCCTGTTTTTTATTTATTTATCTAAGGTATTTCATTCTATCTCTATAAAACAAATTTATTCCTCAAAATATACCTATTGTTTGGAACAATTGTAAATATCTGTTCCTCATTTCTTCTTCTAACTGCTATTTTGCCTCTCTTTTAGTATGATTATTCCTTTAAATCTTTACATATTTAGTTATTCAGCATTAGAGAATTCGCTCCTTCATATCCACTATTTTAGTTACACATTTAGCGCATGTAAGGTTTTGTTGAATATTTGGCTACCCCAATGCCATCACTTAATCTACATCTTGTTTGTACTTTCACAATAAGGACATATGGAAAACATTGTATAATCCTGTCATGCTTTGACGTAGTGCCAACCTGTATCTTTTTTGGTATCTCAAATGGCCTAATATATCTTAGACTTAGCTTTTTGTTAATTCTAAACTGCATTATGCCTTTAGTAGGCAAGATTTTCAAAAGGACATGATCACCTACTTGGAATTCCAAGTGTCATCTCCTCTCATAAGCATAGTTATACTTGAGGTTCTGAGCTACCAAAATCCTTTGCTTTGTCTCCTATATCTTGTCAATTATCTTTTATAGTAATTCTAGTCCTAAGATATGTCTTTCTCCAACTTTGTCACAATGTACTAAGGATCTACATTTCCTTCCAAAAAGTGCCTCCCATGGTGCCATTTGTATACTTGCTAGGTAGCTTTTATTATAGGCAAACTCTATTAGTAACAAGTGATCATCTTAATAGACCTTGAATTCTAAGATAGGCTCTTAATACGTCTTGTAGAATTTGTATAGTCCTCTCAAAATATCCATCTGTTTGGCGATGAAAAGTTGTACTAAAACTCAATTTTCTGTTCAAGTTTTAAATAAGCTATTTCAAAATCATCCCACTAATCTTGTGCCCCTACCTGATACTACTCTTATTGGAATTCCATAAAGCCATATGATCTCTCTAATGTACAACTGTACTAGCTTCTCCAATAAATATCTTGTCTTTAATGTAATGAAGTGAATTTGATTTAGTTAACTTATCAACTATCACCCATATAAATTCATGCCTTGAAACCGTCTTAGGGAGAAATGATCCATGGTAATGTGTTTCTACTTCCACAATGGTATAGGCAAAGTTTAAATGAATGCAACATTGTGTAGTCTTTCGATAACTAATGTGATGTTAAGGATATACAACTCTTCTTAATTATGGTTATGAATTCAACTCCTCCCATCAATGCTCAATTAATCCAAATAATAAGTGTTTCCTTAGTGTGACCTCTATGGTACCTTAGTACATTCATGGATCCATGTAAATATGACCCTCAACAATAGCAATAGACTTCGATCCCAAGAAGCATGCAACACTCCCTAAGCCCATGTGTTTAGTTCATGAAATAGTTGGTTAAGACTTACCTTAGTCTCTTAGCACTGTCATGTAGCAGTGATGGCTTTGAGAAATGCAAGTGTTCGACGATGCTTATGCATAGTATATAGTTAATAACTTACTTTCCATTAAGTATATGTATAGTAATGAGAATGCTTTCAACTCCCATCTTATTGAGTAGGGAAAAAAATGCTCACTCCTTAACAAGTTAATTTTTTCAAATCATCAATACAAAAGCATGAGATGGGTTAGGACTCTACATGAATGAGAACTATCTTGTTTTAAACTAATAGATGCAAGATCCATGACTATGGTAAAGGTTTTGAATCATTTTGTATTAATTTAGTTATAGGAATACGTATCTTACTCTTAGCTACTTAGATAGAAATAAATTCCCTTTTGCTACCTATATTTAGGAATGTTTTAGCGACTATCCATTTCATTTCTTAGTGGGGGATTTTTTTATTCTCTCTAGTCTTAAAAATAGAGTTGTCAATTTGACACCTAACCAACTAACTTGAATACGGCGTGATACGATTATACACGGGTTTGTGTAAGGAAAACTTGATACAATTAATAAATGAATTAGACCTATTTCAATCCATTGATAAATGTGTTTGAGTCTAGATTTAATTGGCTTCTACACTTGTTAACAAATTTGTTTAATAAACAGTTCTCTTATACATGTGCAAGCATGACTCACCAACCTATTTGAAGATTAAAATTTTAATATTTATAGTTTAATTTTATACTCTAATATCTCATTATTTTAGTCTCTTCTCTAATATTACCTCTACTCCCCCCTCCCCACTTCCCTCTCCCTCATTCTTTCTCTCTCTTCATCAACTGATACCACTCAACCATTAGCCTTATTAGTTGTCTTCATCCTCTTTTTAATTATCATTTTTGTTCATTTTGACTCCAATTCTATAAGAGTAAAATTCTTAACTTTTTATTCTATCTTTTCCGGTTTCCTTTTTTTTTTTCTAGAAAAAGTATAGTATAATGCATTTTAAGCTTCGTTTTTGTATACACATTCATTAGGTATATTTTTTTTATGTCCCAACTAAATATTTTTAGTAAAAACCAAATTAAATATATATTAGTAAGTTTTTATTTAAATTAGTCAATATTGTAGATTAATCCACTAAACAATTATACTATAACTTTTTACTTAAGTTAGTCACATGATACTTAAAGTCCAAACTAATGTTGTATTCTTGAGCTATTATGTTTTTATTGGATTTACGTATACATTTAGCCTATTAATAGAAAGATGTCTTCACAAGCATTTGTATAATTTTCAATATAATTTTCCTTATAAGCAATAAGTAAATTGAAGACAATACTAAAACATGTTTTTCAAATAGAAGCTCGATAGTTATCATATATTTATTTTCAAATTTTCTTAATCAATAAACAAGTTTAATCTAGATATAAAACACGCTTATTAAATGAGTCAAGTTACGAATTGGATTTTTAAATACAACTAATAAATAAATTATATTATGGGTTGAGGCTTTTAAACGCAAATTCGTTTAAATTTAAATACAAAATATGATTCATTAATACGAATTGTTAATCCTATTTAGAAGGTTATGGTATATAAATTCTATATTAACTATACATCTTCAATTTTTACAACCTAATTTATCTTATAAAGTTCGATAATTGCGATTTGAAATTTAATGTTGGACAAATTAGTTTCAGTATGTGTATGAAATTCTAGACTTGTAGGTTCTAGTATTCACATTGATAGTTTATTATGGATGGAAGCTTGATAATAAATATTCCGACCGAGTCCGCCCTCACCGTGCAACTCTTGACCTGGTCAAATGTCTTGGAAATGTCGGCCTCGGTATATGTGGTTGAAACCTATGCAATGTTGTGGAAGGCAATAATTCAAATGAGTGGAAAAGAAGGTTTTGAATTTCGAACTTCTTCATCATAGGAGGGACCTGAAGAGTAATCACAATCATCATATCACAGCGACCGAGACCCACGACTCTGGGTGAAAGTTTTAAAAGTTTTTTTTTTAAATGAAAATATATATTTAGCTTTCTTATTTTTCAAAATAATTGTTTACATCTCTAAATTGTTTATAAGTAAGCTTATTTGATCCATTGCAATTTTGCAGCTTAGATTATAATAACATAATGAAAATTTTAAAAATCACAAAACAAAAATAAAGTAATAACAAACTGAGTGAAAAAAGAAGTCACAAGAAAAATAATAATAATAAAGTAATAACAAAGTGAGAGAAAAAAGAAGCCATTAAAATGATAAAATTAAAATTAAAATAAATTTAAATTAATAAGTTAGAAATATGAGACTCTGAAAATTAAAAAAAGAAAGAAAGAAATAATAAAAGACACTATAAAAATTATGTGTTTTAAATAACAAAATTAATGCATTCCATTATTATATTTAAAATTTCTTTTTTTGGTTTTTCATTATAGTATTTTTCATTTTTCTAAAGGAATATTAGTCAAGTATGGTAAAAAAGGTATGCTTTTTAAAAGGTTTAAAAGTATGCTAAGAACTTATAGCATAGTTGACGTGAATGTTATTCTTTCTTTTGAATGAAATAGATTTGAATCTCCTTTTTTTATTAGTTCTGTAATATATAGTTGGCAAAAAAGAAAAAGAAGAAGAAGAAGTTTAAGAGTATAAGCACTAATTTTGAAATACAAGATAGCTATGTATACATTAGTAAAAAATAAGAAGGGTTTTATTTTTATGGTAATTAATAAAAAAATTTATTACGAACGAAGCATGAGTAATTAAGTTAAATTGAGGACATATTTCCTTTGGGGCCTAGATGAAAGTGATAAATGTAAGAAAAGTGAAAAGTGATAACATCCAATTATCACATATTTTTATGATAAACACATAAATAAACATACAAATTTTTAGAGTAAATGTCAAATTTAATTTGATATTTAAATTTTATCCATTTTTACAATTAACTACATAATAGAGTTGATCAGGTATTATAATTAATCTTAAAATTTTATTAATGATAAATTAATACTTTTAAATTTTAAATAGGTAACGTTCGGGTTTTAAATATGATATTTGTCCTAAATTTTTATTAAGAACGTAATTATGTGTATTAAGTTAAATCCTATATGCTTAACAAATTGAAAAACTAGTATGAGATGTCCCTAATTAAACTATAATTGAGATTTCATATATATATATACATATAAATGAAAATGTACAAAACTTAGGGGCGGAACAAATTGAATTTTAATTGAGGATTAACTAGAAATAGGAATGATACTATGATAGTGTTATCCTTTATAAGACCACCTCATAGAGAATTTTTCTTTTTTCTTAGAAAAAAAAAACTGGGGGTTAAAATATAAATTTATACCTCATATTTGCAATAAAGTTTGAATTCACTTTTTCTTTCCTCTATTTTCAAGTTATTCTAAATTTTTCAATTCTTTCAAACTAATATCACACATTGTACAAATATATAAAACTATTTTGAAATTAGACAATGGTACATTTCATAATAAGGATGTTATTTGTTTCTACAGTCATGTACCTAATTGAATTGAAAATAAATGTAGATAAAAATTTATATTTTATGTAAGAGAGCCCTTTTTTTTTTTTTTTCAAATAATTTTTCAAAGCTTTGAAACCCTGTCGATTCTAAGGATCTCGTTTGGTACAAAAGAGAATAAGAAAGTAGTAACACTTGGAGAGGAGATAATCTCAAAAGTCTAAAGGCAGAGGCAGCCTTTGTGATTCATGTTTTTAAGATTATTGCTTTCTGGGAATCAAATACCCGGCAGCCATACGCAAACATTGATCTAACTCTCAACAACATTTAAGAATCATAAATACATTGCTTACATTGAAGCTGCCTTATTTGACTTGCGAATCTGTGAATGTCATACTAATTAAATTCTATGTTCCAATTTTTTCTCTCTTTGTAGTTGAATTTCACAACAAGTGCAGGGGTTTTGGCCAAATATATATGTATATATAGCTTTCAAGGTTTTTATGATACGGCGACAATTAAATCAAAACCTTTGTGAAAAGGACGTCATAGTTTGAATATTACAAGTATGATAAAAATAATAATAATAATAACACTTCCTGACCTTCTCCATATTGGAGTCTTTATCACTATTAAAAGTCAGTTACCTAATCCGTTTGATTTGCAAGACTTTTGCATGAAAAATATCGTCACTCCTCTAGTTCTAGGGTTGGTTGATTAGGTTCAAATAATGTAATTCTATTTCTCTAAAAACCCCAAAGAAAGTAAGGTAGGGGGGGAAAGAGAATACATTGAAGCTTACGTCAAACAAACCCAAGATGTAAATCTTTGTTTGACTTTGGAGGATAAAGTTACTGAAGATACACGTGCTTAGCACTTTGTATCAGTGTATCTTTTCCTCTGCTATTCATTGAATTGAATCACCTTTCTCGTGAAAAACTTCTAAATTTATGTCAGTGCAAATGGCTACGCAATCCTACATATAAAGAATTGTAAGAAATGGGGTTGCAAATGAATCTAATTATTCACAAACTATTTGAGTTTAGCTCTTTTTAAGTTGTATTTAGCTTAAACGTTATTAATAAATGACCTAAATTTAAGCTTAATAATAAAGTTTATTTATTTAAACAAATTAAGTTCAAACTACTGTTTAGCCTTACGAATTAACTCGAGAATAAACTTATTTATATTATTAATAAACCAGTTTGTAAACTTATGAATACGCATGACCTCATAAGGAAGCTCACAAATAGATTCATGAGTAAACTATCATTTATATTATTAACAAACTGATTTGTCAATAGGCTTGTGAGTAGTTTCTTATTTATATTATCAACAAATTAACTCATGAATAGGTTTGTGAATAGGCTTTTATTTATATTATTAATAGGTAAGTTTATGATCAAGCTTGTAAGCAATCTCGTTTATTGAAACGAACTCTAACTTAGGCTCGCTTGTTTGAACAAGCCTAAACAAATTTGAGTTTAGGTTTGTTTAGATAAACGAGTTGAGCTCGTTTATCTAAACGAGTCAAGCTCGAGCTTCAAATTCCTTGACAACAAGCTCAAGCTTAAGCTTGTAATTTTTAAGCTCAATAAAAGCTTAGCTTGACTCAACTCAAAACTTGATAATTTTTCTAATGAGTCGAACTTGAGCCTAAAAAGCTTGGCTTAACTCGACTCGAGTTGACTTAATTTATTTGCAGCCTTAAAAATATCATAAATGGTTGTCATAAATTACTTGTTAAAGTTAAAAAAAAAATAAACTTTTCTATTTTTAATATCTATTACATATTTTATGAAAAAAAATTATCATAATGTATATTTGAAAACTTTTCCTATTTGTAACCCTTTATTAGTGATATTGTTTTAATAATTTTTGCTATTTATAATTTTAAGTTTTTATCAGTTACACCTTTTAGTTATTGGTATCTTTTGGTCGAGTCCTTTTTCCAACTATATATTCAAGAGATATGTCTTCACGTAAAGAATGATAATAGTTGCAACCCCTTACATGATTTGACATAAAATGACATGTTTAGGTTCTTTAAAGAGTTATAATGCATCTAAACGTAGTATTTCATATACAAACATATATAAAATTAATTGTTTATATTAAATGATAGTAATGGTACCTTATATAAACAATATATATAAATATATATTGTTAATACTTATATAAAATTAATTGTTAATTGCAATAATCATTTAAATAAATCTATTATTTTCATAAATAAATAAATATACATATTTAAAATTAAAATCTCCACATGGTATGGATGTTTAACTAGTGAAAGAAAATATGGTTTTTTTTTTTTTAATGTAATACCTTAATAAATGTGTTGATGCATTAGATAAAGGTGAGTAGATACAAAGTGGATAGAGTATGAGACGGTATCCATATCCTACTTTATAAGGTATAGATTATCAAATTTTGGAAGTAGAACTTATTCTGCAGTATCTTGGAGTTTTGCAATATCTTAGAATCACCTTATATCATGTACTCTGTAAAACCTACAAGGAACAAGGTACCTTGTGATACTTGTAAGTTTTACTTTTTTTTTTCTCATAAATTTTAAGTTTATATGATACTAAAAAAATAATATATATTTGATATTATAAGTTCTTTATAAGCAAAATTTATGGAACTCATTACAAAATAGGTAAAATTAAGAAAAGCAATTTTCCTATCTTAATTATTTTAAGTTTCGTGATCTTTACTACTTAAAAAATGGAAAAGAATAGAAAATCTAAAGTTAGAGAGAAAAATGGAAAATAATAAGGAAAAGATTAAGAAGCACCATGAGGTCTAACATTTAAGGTTATTAACTTATGAACTTAAATTTTTTTTTTCTTTTTACTAAAATATTTATTGATAAAAAATTATAATATTATCATTTACTATTCATTTATTAATATTATTTAATAACATTCTATATGTTAAATACAAAGTCTCTTAAAACTTATACTCTGTATACCTTGGTATATAGGTTCTAAAGTGGATACTGGGTAGAAAAAATCTCATACCTATATCCTACCTAGTGAGAATAGGTTTCGAAAAATCTATATTTAGAACTTACCTTATAACTTATAATACTCACTCGGAACCTATTCAATTAAGGTATATATAGATATTTTATATAATAGAGTTATTCGCTCACCTATCATTAAACATAAAAAATTTACTATTAAGCTCCTAGATGAGGTCATAGAGTAGCCTCCCTCATTACTTTAATTGAAAAACGATAGTATATATTTAATCAAATATAGAGCTCGAAATCATTTTTCTACACAGCGCAAAGAAATATTTAGATATATCTTCTTGACGTCAATCAATATAAATAAAAGAATTGTGAAGTTGCTATAGATGAAAGCAACAGCATCTGTTTGGAATAATTTACAATTGCAGCTACAAATCCAGATGGTTAAGACTTAAAGATTTAAGCGGAAGCACATGCCAAGTGCCACTTTAATTTTTAATACATGCGTAATCTCGCAATTGTTATGCAGTTGACAGGCACTGAAGAAATATAATATATATATATATATTATTTGATGTGGCGAATAATCAGCCCCGAAATTTTTTTTAATATTATTTAAATCCTTTTCAATTCTATAAATTAAAAAAAAAAAGAAAGAAAAAATTCTCCCTAAAAGCAAAATTACACTCACTCAAAATGGTCAATTAGATTTTTTTTCTTTTTTCTTTTTTTTTTTAAAAACAAAAATAGGTAGTGACTCATGCACGTAGCATGTATGAACCGTAAAGTAAAGATTACAATTTATGGAGATAAAAGGCACATAAAGTGCCAGTACTTTCAACTTTTACTAATTTAATGTTTGAATTTTTATGTTTTTTATGATTTAGTACTTAGTTTTAATTGTATTATGGTGCCTATACTTTAATTTTAATTCATATATTGATTTGTAAAACAATTAATTTTAAATTTTTTTCGATTAGTAAGTTTTTTTTTTTAAAGATAACTTTTGCATGCAACTTTCAATTTTAGCAAACTTTATACCATTAAGAAGCTTGTAAGACATACTTTTATTTGAAAATAAGATTTAGCACATGTTCTCTAACTACCGAACTACGTAAAACTTAAAATGGTCATAACTTGCAAATCAATTTTTATTCAACCTAGAAACGCAATTTTTAAAATTGTTGAATAATACATTTCCACTTAACATAGCATTTGGTTATGTCTCTTAGGATATTATGGTATTGATTTTTCAAGCCTCTTGATTCAATAACTTGTAAAGCAGAAATTGTATGACTGTAAATTTATAACCATTGTGTTTTAAGCTATTTACAAAATGTCAATTTGACTCAAAATTATACAATTAAAAATCATTATTTTTCCTGGGCATACTTGCATAGCACTTTTATTTTTGTATTTTTGAATATCAACATGATTTTAAAATTATAATCATTGCAAAAAAAAATAATGAATTTACAGTTATTATAATCTTATAATCTTTCAATCACATTATGGGGTGTGAGAATTTACTAATAATGAAAAGATTACAAAATTCTAAACAAAAGTATAAAAAAAAAATTACAACATGTAATGAAAAATACCAAAAAAATAATAAATTAGGTCAATGGGAATAAAAAGGAAAAAAATTGAATTTAATTAAAAAGGAATTTATCAAGTTGGAAAATCAATTTCATTGAAAATGACATTTTTACTTTTAAAATCATTTTTATTGAAATCGGATCCAAATTTGCTTAAACTCTAAATATAACTCTAAGACCCAAATTAGGTAAATAAAATCAATTACAAATTATTCATAGACAATTGAAAAATAAAATTTTGAATTTGAGGGCCAGTTGGATAAAATGACCAAAATACCCCTAAATATATTTCATTAAAGGATGGCTAAATTCTAGAGTTTCTAAAGATAATTTAGGAAAAAATGATGAATTTTTTTCAGCTGGTGTTAAGCTTAAAAAATAAAGGAAAATAAAATGCTAATTGGGCAAGAAGGATGGACACATGTCAATCTTAAGCATAACCCACTAAACCCCTGCGATCCCATTTGCCTTTACCCTTGAATCCTCACTAAACACTACTATATAAGCTCTCTTATGACTAAATTTTGGTAGCCCCTTTCCTCTTCTCATTTTTGAAAATTTAAGGTTAGATAAACCCCAAAATAACTAGGTTAAGCCTTAAACCTCCAATCTTGCTCAAAATCCATCCAAATAAGTTACTAACTCTACTACTTTCTCGTGATTTTTAGGTCAAGAATCAAGTGAAGTTGTAATACCTAAATATTTTTTTTCTTATGATGTATTAATATATATATGTTATAACATTATAACATAAAACCAAGGCTAAGACGAGAATTTCATAAAAAAATTCAAGGGACAATTTAAACATTTCACATGAAGGGTATAAATACTCAAAATTAACCTAGAAAGCCTCTTTTATCATTTTAAGCAGTGAAACAAAAGCTACAAAAGACAGACGCTCTCTGAATAAACCTTAAGACGATGAAAGGAAACAACGTGACCTAACTCCAAGTACAAGAGATAAGGATTTCTATACAAAAATTTCAATTTCGATTATTGGATTTGGACCTCATGAGTATCGTGTGTGCATCAAGTTTTGAGAGTTGAGAAGGGACAATACGGGAACAGGGAATCAACGACTCAAGGATACCATTTGTGAAATTTTTGAAGTAAGTAATCTAATTCGTGTAATTTATTTATAATTGCATGTTTTAAAGAATTAATCAAGCTTAGGAATAGTGAGAATTGGGTTTAGGAGAAATTAGAATGAAGAATTAAGAGTTCGTGGAGATTGTTGAGGGTAACACGGCCTACCAACATGGTCGTGTTCCAACAGTGTTGAAACCAAATTTTATACCGAAAGATACATGACCCCTAACATGGTCATGCTTCAGCCCGTGTTGAGTAATATTATACGGTCCCCAACATGGTTGTGTTGAATAAAGTGTAACTTAATTATATATTCATTTAACTTCAAATTAAACTAATTTCTACGCAACTTAGATAGCTAGTAAGGCTGTGGAGAAATTAAATAAATAGGATTTAGAGAAATAAGATAATGATATTGATCTTAGATTAAATACTAAAAAGAGCTTGTTGATTTGTACAGATTTCCATTTATATTGTTAGTACTTATATAAAATTAATTGTTAATTGCAATAATCATTTAAATAAATCTATTATTTTCATAAATAAATAAATATACATATTTAAAATTAAAATCTACACATGGTATGGATGTTTAACTAGTGAATAAAAATATGGTTTTTTTTTTAATGTAATACCTTAATAAATGTGTTGATGCATTAGATAAAGGTGAGTAGATACAAAGTGGATAAGGTATGAGACAGTACTCATATCCTACTTTATAAGGTATAGATTCTCAAATTTTGGAAGTAGAACTTATTTTGCAATATCTTGGAATTCTGCAATATCTTAGAATCACCTTATACCATATACTTTGTAAAACTTATAAGGAACAAGGTACCTTGTGAAACTTGTAAGTTTTAAATTTTTTCTCATAAATTTTAAGTTTATATGATACTAAAAAAATAATATATATTTGATATTATAAGTTCTTTATAGGCAAAATTTACAGAACTCATTACAAAATATGTAAAATTAAGAAAAGCAATTTTCCTATCTTAATTATTTTAAGTTTTGTGATCTTTACTCCTTAACAAATGGAAAAGAATAAAGCAAAAGAATAGAAAATCTAAAGTTAGAGAGAAAAATGGGAAATAATAAGGAAAAGAAAAAGAAGCACCATGAGGTATAACATTTAAGGTTATTAACTTATGAACTTAAATTTTTTTTTCTCTTTTTACTAAAACATTTATTGATAAAAAAATTATAATATTGTCGTTTACAATTCATTTATTAATACTATTTAATAGCATTCTATATGTTAAATACAAAGTATTTTAGAACTTATACTCTGTATACCTTGGTATATAAGTTCTAAAATGGATATCAGGTAAAAACAATTTCATACCTATATCCTACCTAATGAGAATAGGTTTCGGAAAATCTATATTTAGAACCTACCTTATGACTTATAATACTTACTCGGAACATATTCAATTAAGTAAGGTATATATAGATATTTTTTATAATAGGGTTATCCGATCACCTGCCATTAAACATAAAAATTTTACTACTAAACTCCTAACCATTAGACACAAAAATTTTACTAATAAGCTCCTAGATGAGGTCACAAAGTAGCCTCCCTCATTACTTTAATTGAAAAACGATAGTATATATTTAATCAAATATAGAGCTCGAAATCATTTTTCTACACAGCGCAAAGAAATATTTAGATATATCTTCTTGACGTCAATCAATATAAATAAAAGAATTGTCAAGCTATAGATGAAAGCAACAGCATCTGTTTGGAATAATTTACGATTGCAGCTACGAATCCAGATGGTTAAGACTTAAAGATTTAAGCGGAAGCGCATGCCAAGTGCCACTTTAATTAGAGTTTGATATGCCGTCCCGATGTTCCCCTTCAAATTTTTAATACATGCGTAATCTCGCAATTGTGATGAAGTTGACAGGCACTAAAGAAATATATATATAATCATGATTGTCAAAATCACGAATCAATCGTACGATTCTGCAAGTTTACAATTTTATGAAGTTTTTCATAATCAAAATGAAAGAAAAATAATTTAGATATAAACTTTTGATATAATTATAAATTTAGATATACGATTCTACAAGTTACCGATTCTACTGGTTATATATGATTCTACCGATTTTATACTATTTAATTTAAGGTAAAATCGCAATTTTGACAACCATTTATATAATATATATTTTTTTATTTGATGTGGCAAATAATCGGTCCCTGAAATTTTTTTAATATTCTTTAAATCCGTTTCAATTCTATAAATAAAAAAAAAAAAGCAAAGAAAGAAAAAATTCTCCCTAAAAGCAAAATTACACTCACTCAAAATGGTCAATTAGATTTTTTTTCTTTTTTTTGAAAAAAAACAAAAATAGGTAGTGACTCATGCCCGTGGCACGTATGAATCGTAAAGTAAAGATTACAATTTATGGAGATAAAAGGCATAAAGTGCCTATACTTTCAACTTTTACTAATTTAATGTTTGAATTTTTATTTTTTATGATTTAGTACTTATTTCTTAAATTTGGTTTCAATTTACTATCTCTATTAATGGGTATATTAATGATCATTACATCATTATTCTACATTTTAATGTCTGTACTTTAGTTTTAATTGTATTATGGTGCCTATACTTTAATTTTAATTCATATATTGATTTGTAAAACAATTAATTTTTAATTTTTTTTCAATCAGTAAGTTTTTTTTTTTTTTAAAGATAACTTTTGCATGCAATTTTTAATTTTAGCAAACTTTATACCATTAAGAAGCTTGTGAGACATACTTTTATTTGAAAATAAGATTTAGCACATGTTCTCTAACTATCGAACTAGGTAAAACTTAAAATGGTCATAACTTGCAAATCAATTTTTTAAAATCACTGAATAATACATTTCCACATAATATAGCATTTGGCTATGTCTCTTGCAATATTATGGTATTGATTTTTCAAGCCTCTTGATTCAATAACTTGTAAAGCAGAAATTGTATGACTGTAAATTTATAACCACAGGAACGTATATGTTTTAAGCTATTTAAAAAATGTCAATTTGACTCACAATTATACAATTAAAAATCATTATTTTTCCTGGGCATACTTGCATAGCACTTTTATTTTTGTATTTTTGAATATCAATATGATTTTAAAATTATAATCATTGCAAAAAAAAAAAAATTAATGGATTTACAGTTATTATAATCCTATAATCTCCCAATCACATTATAAGGTGTGAGAATTCACAAATAATGAAAAGATTACAAAATTCTAAATAAAAGTATACAATAAAAAAATCTTTACAACATATAATGAAAAATAATAAATTAGGTCGATGGGAATAAAAAGGAAAAATTTTTGAATTTAATTAAAAAGGAATTTATCAAGTTGGAAAAACAATTTCACTGAAAATGACATTTTTACTTTTAAAATCAATTTTATTGAAATTGGATCCAAATTTGCTTAAACTCTAAATATAACTCTAAGACCTAAATTAGGGAAATAAAATCAATTACAAATTATTCACAGACAATTGAAAATAAAATTTTGAATTTGAAGGTCAGTTGGATAAAATGACCAAAATACTCCTAAACTTATTTCATTAAGGGATGGCTAAATTCTAAAGTTTCTAAAGATAATTTAGGAAAAAATGATGAAATTTTTTCAACTGGTGTGAAGCGAAAAAATAAAGGAAAATAAAATGCTAATTAGGCAAGAAGGATTGACACATGTCAATCTTAAACATAACCCACAAAACCCCTGTGATCCCATTTGCCTTTATCCTTAAACCCTCACTAAACACTACTATATAAGCTCTCTTATGACTAAATTTTGGTAGCCCCTTTCCTCTTCCCATTTTCAAAAATTTAAGGTAAGATAAACCCCAAAATAACTAGGTTAAGCCTTAAACCTCCAATCTAGCTCAAAATTCATCCAAATAAGGTGATTTTTAGGTCAAGAATCAAGTGAAGTTGTAATACCTAAATATTTTTTTTCTTATGATGTATCAATATATATATATGTTATAACATTATAACGTAAAACCAAAGCTAAGACGAGAATTTCATAAAAAATTCAAGGGACAATTTAATCATTTCACATGAAGGGTATAAATACCCAAAATTAACCTAGAAAGCCTCTTTTGTCATTTTAAGCAGTGAAACAAAAGCTACAAAAGACAGACGCTCTCTGAATAAACCCTAAGACGACAAAAGGAAACAATGTAAACTAATTCCAAGTACAAGAGGTAAGGATTTCTATACAAAGATTTCAATTTCGATTATTTGATTTAGACCTCAAGAGTATCATGTGTGCATTAGGACTTGAGAGTTGAGAAGGGACGATATGAGAACGAGGAATCAACGACTCAAGGATACGATTTGTGGAATTTTTGAAGTAAGTAATCTAATTCGTGTAATTTATTTATAATTACATGTTTTAGAGAATTAATCAAGCTTAGGAATAGAGAGAATTGGGTTTAAGAGAAATTGGACTGAAAAATTAAGAGTTCGTGGAGATTGTCAATGGTAACACGGCCTACCAACACGGTCATGTTCCAACCGTGTTGAAACCAAATTTTATACCGAAAGATACACGACCCTTAACATGGTCATGCTCCAGCCCGTGTTGAGCAACACAATCCCCAACATGATCGTGTTGAATAAAGTGTAACTTAATTATGCATTCATTTAACTTCAAATTAAACTAATTTTCACGCAACCTAAATAGCTAGTAAGGCCGTAGAGAAATTAAATAAATAGGATTTAGAGAAATAAGAGAATGATATTGATCTTAGATTAAGTACTAAGAAGAGCTTGTTGATTTGTACAGATTTTCATTTAGATTAAGTCCAAGACTAGGAAGTTCTTAAGGCTAAGATTCAAGATATGTGTAACTTGTGTACTGTTCTATGTCTGCTTAAGTTTGTATATGTGTTGAAATTGATTAAGTTAAATGATTTGGCTTAAGTGTTTAAGTTGTATGTTGTATGTACTTGGCTCGACCTAAGGACCCGTAGTAGCAGTTCCCATCACCAATCATGCTCCAGTGTGTTAAGTATGTTAAGAGGATCATGAGCACCCCACTAATACTTATGGACCTAAAATGTATTAAGAAAATGGTTATTTGTATTTAAGTACTACATGATATATGCAATACTTGTTCATGTTTATCATGCATGTGTGTTTATGTTATACGTACTAAGCATTAACTCACCCTTCGGGGAACATTTTTAGATGCAGGTGTTGAGGGAGATGAGAACCTAAAAGATAACTTGGGTCTGAGTGAGCCACATAAAGAGGAAGATGAATATTACTATTATTATTGTGATGATTAGGTTTTGGGAAAATTATGTTATTTAACTGTAATAGACGGTATCTTTTAAGGAATGATTATCTTTGTATTCAAAGACTTCCATTGCATTAGATATTTGATATGGTTTAAGTTATTATTTGAATTTTAAGGATGCATGAAATGTTTTTATATAGGAGTTACAGGTTAAAGTATATCAGAGTTGACTAAGAGACTTAACGTGTTCTTGTGAGATAAGGACATGTGGCAGGCAGTAGCACGGCTCGGAGTTCTTAGCTAAAGGAAGTTTCTCAATCATGGTTTGGAGAAGAGTAAGGTAAGAAGTGTTTAGTTGGATATAAGTAAGTTTAAGCTTGTTAAACTTGAAATCAAATGGAGCTTGATGTTCTATGTAATGGAAATCAATTGGAAGTCAAGAAAAATACCCTTTTTGGAGCTTTATTTGAACAACATTGGAGGCTTTTTAAGGTTAAATTGGATCTCCATTAAAGTGAGCTCAAAACCAAGCTTAAATGAGTGGTCTAAATTGATTAGAAGTAATTAGCCATGATGATTTGATGATTTCTTGGATTTTGATGAGATTTTGCACATAACCCATGTTGAACGCCACTTGAGTTGATGTACATTAAGTTTCATTTGATGATTTGGATGCAAATTTGAGTTTTAACTTCATAAATGTGATGTTGGGTATTGGATTTGACGATAAAAATGACGTTTGATGCATAATGATTTGATATATGTGTAAGGGAAATTGATGCTGCCACTATGATGAGGAAATTAGGATTTAATTTTCTTGTAAAATCTGATTTTAATGTTAGAAGATGATGATTTGATGATTAAAGTATGAATATGTGGATTTAGGGGTGGTTTAAGTGATTAATTTAGTGTATATGGCATATTAGAAGTTGGAATTGATGATATGAATGAGCTAGCAGATGAACAAGTTGATTTGGTTGTTAAATTATGATTTTCCAGCAAGTTGACATGTTTTTGGAGTGATAGATTTGATTGAAATTAAAGTTGTATGATAGATTTTAAGTTTAGCAAAGTTTAGAAGTGATTTATAATGAATTGGTCAAATTGATTGATCTTGAAATTATGATTTTCTTACATGATTTGATGATATGTTTGATTTTGAAAATTTCATGAAATATTATGTTTAAGATGAACTAAATTGGTGGAATTATATTTAATTAATGAATAGGAGTTGGATTGGATGTAAAATGAGGCCTAAAAATGAAATTATATTGAAATTGGGCTAGTAATGATGAATTTAATTAAGTTGGGCATGTTTTGGAATATTTGATCTATTCTGGAAATGTTTTGTGCTTAAAAATGAAAAATAAATTATGTTTTGGACTCTATGAAGGCATAGGAACAAGTGAGCTTTGGTTTGGAGTAAATTAGAGCTAAATTGGTTAAGTTATGAACCATTAAGATTGACAATTCATAATTCAATGTAATTTAGAAATCCAAATTCCTTAAAATGAATAAAATGAAGCTTTTTATCTTAAAATAGATAGTGAAAGTAATAAGAGTTCAAATAGCTTTTATTTCGCTTGATTGGAGTTTAAATTGAATAAATTATGACAATTTAAAATTAAGGCATTTAAAAATGACAAATTGAAGTCAGATAATAGTGGGCATAATTAACTTAGGTTAAGGTTAGCCAAATCCCAAGTCAGTCCATCCATATAGTTTCAAGAACCACCCTTTTACCCTCCCTATAGTTGGCCCATATGATTTAACATAATTGGATTTATTGAGCTTAATTAATTTTACTATCATAAATGAACCAAAATAGGAATTGACTTAATAATATGGAATCAAATGACCAATGGGCACAAAACTCAAAGTCTAAAATCTAATGGAACC
The DNA here is from genome assembly GCA_037954665.1 of Laguncularia racemosa. Taxonomy (NCBI): domain Eukaryota; kingdom Viridiplantae; phylum Streptophyta; class Magnoliopsida; order Myrtales; family Combretaceae; genus Laguncularia; species Laguncularia racemosa. Next base: position 3,389,446 of record JBBMOL010000040.1, read on the forward strand.
CATTTTCTTCATAGGTTAATATCCTAAATGGGCCTTATCACAATAAATAATTCAAATCGGACCTCAAATCATATTAAGACCTAAATTGAATTAAATACTTGAAATGAGCTAAACTTAAGCCTAATGAGATAAAATGGGTTTACATGACTATAATAGAACTCCAATAGGCTAAAGACCCAAAACTTACTTAGAGCCATTAATCTTTAGAGCTCATACCTTACGTGGGCCCTAACAGATTAATTAAAACTAAATAGACCTTAAACCTAATAAGGTCTTAAATAAACTAAAGGTCAAAATTGATATTAAAATTAGACTTAGCAATTAATTGGACTTAAGATATAACATATAGGACTAATTGGACATAATAGGCTTAGGTTAACTAAAATTGATTGAAGTAACTTAATTAGACAACTTAATATTAATAATTGAACCTAATTAATCTAATTATGGCTAGTGGCTTAATTCCAAACGTAATTGGCCCTACTATTCTTTAAAACCCAAATACCTTAACTGGGTCTTAGATATACCTAGACTTAAATACAAATAACCTATTAGACTTACATGGATAAACCTTATTTAGCTTAAGCCAAATTAGCCAAAAGGCTAATTGGGCCTATGTAACCATAAATGGGCTCATAACTAGTATAAGTCTTAAGTAATCAAACCAACCTTGAAATAAAATTCAATAACTTATAATAATCAACTGACTTAAGTTTTCACTTTAGATACATAAAATCGATTTAATCTATTTAAATGGAGTACGAACTACGATTCAGTAATCTTCAAGCATTTTAGGTATGCAGTAACATGCGTGTTGCTTGTTAAGTTAAAACAACTTAAACTAAACTAATGATCAAACTCGATTAAGTATCTATTTATTGTTTTTGCTTAGCTACTTAAGCTAGCAAGTGACAAACCTTAGATTACGATTATGGTTGTGGTCATGTACCTTGAAATGGTATGATAGTTAAGTGCTTTGGCCATCAAATGATGGTTTTGAGGGTAACTAATAAATGAAATTGCATCCAATAATAGGCACTATAAGTGGAGAGAAGGTATATCGAGGGTCATTCAAGGTTATGAGACTTAGCAAACAATACTATATAGCTAGACTGTGATAAATGAGTCCACATAACTGTGATTAGGTATCAGTTTTTGGTGAAGTGGAGTCTAACTGCTCTTGTTAACTCTCAATGTTTGCTACGATGGAGTCAGACCCTAGTTCCCCTATCATGATGTCTGAAGTCATGAGTACTCCCATGTTGGATGCTTACTTAAATATAATAATTAAATGAATTAATTGATTATCAATTACATTAGTGTGTAGGCTTGTGTGACATCTGTATATATGTTTGCGTTATTGTATTTCGAGCCTTTGTAGATTACTTCTCTTTTCTTTTTCAAGTGAGGCTATTACTAATTTTTTTATACAATTCAATGGGGTTTAGCTCTGATAAAAAGTATAGGGATGAGTTCAAAGACCTAAACTACATTGATTATGACTTCACCTAATTTCCCCCTTTTTTTTCCTACTCATGTTTTCAATTTGCATGTAGACTTTTATTGAGAGTCGTTTGTAGCTCTATAGCTTGTTCATTTCATATTTGTATTTGTGGGACCCTTAAGCCCTAAGACCTTGACTTACCCATCAAGTTTATCCACGCATTTTCTTGACAAAAAAATCTCCAAACGTTTTTGAAAATCCAATGAACTATCCAAGTGTTTTTAAAATCTAATTAATGATTTCAAGATTGTAAAACCGATTTAGAAACTTATCTAGTAATTATAGCCTTACATATTTTACTTAAATGGGTTACGTAGCTAGTTGTTGTTATCATAGTGAATAAAGGGTGTAAACACTCCATTTTTTCCCCTAATAATCAACAATAATCAATTACTTTTTTTTTTTTCAATTTTTTCTATTTTTTTCTCTAATTTAGCAAAAATAGGAAAAACATTCAAAAAATAAAATAAATGGGAAAAATATATCCATTTTGGAAAATAATTGCAGAAATAGCAATAAAAAGGATCAAATAATTTTTATAAATTTTTGAAATTTCAAAAAATACAAAAAAAATAAAAAAATCGCATTGCATATATGCAAATTGCAAAAATAAAAAAAATCGAGTAAGTGGGCTAGCCCAGCTGGTCCGGACCATGGCTTAAGGTGCGCACCGGGGGAGGTACTCGGTCACAAGTTCGAAACGCGGGAAAGGCAGAATCCGCGTTTTGCAATTTTTCTTCATCGCCTGGGACACTTGGCAGTAGCTAATTGGCTGGAGTGGACGCACGCGCTGAGCGCGTGATCATCTTCAACTTTTGTCCGAGATCGCCGGCAAGGAGGAAAAATCGAATTTCCGCAGTTTAGATTCGATTTTTTGCAAAAATCCAACAGATCTTCAATAGAAATAAGATAAACATCATCCAATTGGAATCAAATCGCAACAAATCAAAGGATTTTCACAAATCGAAGATGGGTTTCAATCGAAATCCGATTTGCCTCAATCGATGGAAATCCGAGCTTATCCAACTCGATTTCTTACGCCTATAAATAGATGATGAAGGGAGGAAGCAAAATCACGAATTAAAAGTGAGAAAAAGAGAGAAAAGAGAGAGAATCGAAGCCTCGCCGGAGTTGTCAAGCCACGACCACCGATCAAGCATCGAGCTACCACCAGGAGGCGTTTTTAGAAAAATCCACCGCCATAGTTGAGTTCCCTACCCCCGAAAACCTAGGAACCGACATCTCAATCGCTTCGAAAGGCTGTCGGAATGCCGTCAACGAGCACTCCCAATCGCCATGCCCGATTGACCCGACCCGACCCGCTCATCGACCCGGATCCAGGTAAGTCGAATTTTTTTATTTTTTATTTTATTTTATTTTATTTATTTAGTTATTTTAGTTTTTTTTTTTCGAATTTCCTTAGTTATTTATTTTTTATTTAATTCAAAAAAATGTTAGAATTTAGATTAGTTTTTTTTTAATTAATTTAGGATGAATAATAATAAGAATAAATAATTAATAATAAATGATAAAAATGTGAAAATATATAAAGAAAATGATGAAAAATATTAAAAAATAATAAGAATTTAAATTTTAGTTTAGGGTAGATAAATAATATAGGAGAAAATCTTTCAATAAAATTTAATAAAAATTAATGAAAATTATAAAAATCAATAAAAATTAATAAAAAATTATAAAAAATTAATGAAAATTAATAAAAATTTAAAATATTAGAAATGGGTTGAAAAATAGAAAAAATGAAATTTTTATCACTTAGAAAAAATTATTTTCTTAAATAAATCCAAAATTGGTGTTTTTCCTTAAAATTATTATTTTTTCAAAAAATCAAATTGTCAAGCTTAAGCTTAGATTTTTTTTAGAAAAATACTAAAATGGTAAAAACATAAATCAAAAGAAATTTTATAATTAAAAATCACCAACACATTAAAAGTTTTCAGGAAAAGCGAACTACGGCACGTTTGATCCTGAATAGTAGGTACGTAGACACCCATTTAGAGCAACCTTAAAAAGAATAAAAAATCATTTTCTTAGAATAATTTATCCAAAGACACGATAAAAGATAATAAAAAATAAATAAAAGACATTTTGGATAAGGTTTAGATTTTAGGATATTAGGATGGTAACCTTAGGGTTTTAATAGGTTAGCCTCCGAATCCAAAAACTTTGGTTTTCCCTTTCCTCTTTTCACAAAAAACAAAAAGAGTAAATTACGCTGACCAGTGGTCCAAATTAGGATCGATCTGCTCAATTAGTCCTAATTCAATCTTTCCCAACCACAATTGAGTGGCGACTCCAAAACAAAACGACATTTCTAACTCAAGTCGAGGATCTACATTAGATGAGCATAGGGTCTAGTATAGATCGGATTAGGAATGGAAAATCCAAAAATTAGACTCGACAAAGGGTATATAAAGGTTATATAAAATATAAAATAATTAAATTCATAAAAGTAAGGACAACCATAATGCACGGAAATTTGTGATATTCAAAACACATTTGTGACGTATGTGAACTATTACAAAAAATGAAAGAAAGATACAAAGAATATAGGAATTATGAAAATAAAATATGAATACAAGAAAATATTAAAGGAACTAAAAAATTTTCCTCTCATTATTCTCTCTCTCCCTTTTCTTATAACAATTCGTTATTTCTAAAATATAAAAGATTCAAACTAGTACACCTAAAAAATGGATGCTTTTCAATTGTATAATTTTGAGTCAAAACAATAGTTTTTAATAGCTTGGAATTTGAACTTTCTAATTATATAGTTGCAGTAATATGGTGTTTGGTTTGAAAGTTATGGGGTTATAGTCATAAAATTAGTATTTAATCATTACTAAAAAACAATAAAATATTATATAGAGGTATATTATTAGGAAAGTCTAAAAAAAATATTTTACAAAGCTACAAGATATCTAATTTATAAATTGTGATCATTTTAAATTTTACTTAGCAGCCAAATATATATTAGATCATATTTTCAAATAAAAGTAGATGTGAACATCTACTTGTATGACATGCTTGCTTACTCTTCAACACAAGCATTGGGTGTCAGCCTAGTCAAGGAGAGGAACTACATCGGCTGGTGCCCTAATGGGCCATTTTAGGATGCAAATTCGTTTATTATTATTATTATTATTATTAAAATTTCAAATTAATTAAAAAAATAAATAAATTTTCTTATAGCGATGGTACCCTAAGAAGTAACCTTTCTTAAGGAATAGTTTCCTACAAGAAGTGACTTTCACACGGTAACCTTCCCAATGAAAAAAACCCTAACAATGGTTAGAGCCTTTTGCAAGGAAGTGTTCTGTGCAAAAAGTGACCTTTTATAGGGTAACCTTTCTTGCATGAAGTCACTTTCTTGCAGCCCATGGTATCCCTGCATGCTATTTCTTGCAGGGAATATTTTCTAAAAACACATTAGAAAGCAACCCTTTTTCACCCAAGTTGTGCAGCTAATGATTGCCTCATAAGAATTTCTTGCAGTAAAGTATTACTTTCTTGTAGCTAAGATTATTTCCTGGGAAAAGTCTAACATTTTGTGGTGACGAGAGTGCTTAGAGGTTGAGAAGTGTCACAAACATCATTAGGAGAAAAAAATAATAATAATAAAGGATGACATAAAAAGAAGAAAAAAAAAAGGAGGGATAGGAAAAGCATGGAAATGGTAGAATGCATATTACATATAATGTAACCGTGATCCCCTATATAAAGTTAAAATATTATGATAATTGTGTATAGAATGCGTGTGTAATTAATATAAATTGTTTGATATGTGTGCTAAAATAATAAATTCATATAATTATATAGGTACAAGTAAGCGGGTATAAGATGGTTAAAGCTAAGGTCCTATTCATACCCTATCTTATAAGGTATATATTTATAAATTTTGAAATTGTAACCTATCCTATAATACTTTAAAACTACCATATACCTTATAAAACCTCCAGAGTATAGGATACTCCATGAAATCTATAAATTTTATCTTTCCTCCTATAAATTTTAATTTATGTAATATTAAAAAAGTAGTATATATGAATACTATAAGTTTTTTATATGCAAAACTTATAGAACTAGTAACAAAATATGTGATATTAAAATAAGTAACTTCTCTACCTTAATTATTTCAAATTTTGCTATCTTACTATTTAGTAAATGAGAAAGAATAAAGCAAAAAAATAGACAACTTATCGTTAGAGAGAAAAATGGGGAAGAATAAGGAAAAGAAACAAGAACAGCATTAAGTTTAACCATTTATGATTATTAACTTATGTAGACTTAAGTTTTTTATTTTTTTACTAAAATATTTATTATAAAAAATTATAATATTATCATTTACTATTTATTCAGTAATATTGTTTGTTAATATCTTATAAGGTAAGTACAAGGTACCTTAAAATCATACTTTATATATTTTGAAGTACAAGTTTCAGGATAGGCACAAGATAGGAAGATCTCATACCTATACCCTAAATTATGAAAAGAGGTTCCAGAAAATTTATACTCGAAACCTACTCTAAAACTTTTAATATCCATTTAAAACCTACCTAGTCAAGTAAAGTATAGTTAGGTACCTTAAATAATACGATTACCCAATCACCCCTAATGTATAGTACTTATTTGGCAAATAACAATTTCTTCTATTATATAAATAATTATATTATAGTACAAATAAGATCTTGATCTTTATGATGAAACAAATAATAGTTATTTAATTGTAATAATTGTGATAACTAGTTATTTATAAGATCCGATCAGCAGGAGCTCAAAACAACCTATGTGACTATATATAGAATTGAATTATATTTTAGTTTCCTCATTTCCTAAACAACTAATTTTAAGGGTTTTTTTTTCTTTCTTTCTTTCTTTGCGCTACTACAATATATATTCTAACTACCAGAAAAATAGAAAATTAAATGCTATCTATCCCATTAGAAAGCTAGTATTCGTATTCCACTGAGTTATATGATCATCTCTTAGAACAATAATTTGAGGTCGAACTACAAGCTGCAAATATTGTACGTACTTGTACGCTTATGACTAGAGTGTGTCCTGACAAATTTATTGCGAATCAAACGGTTCAATCCAAGGGTTTAAATAAAGTGTAACTTCACGAACGCCAAGTATCTATTGTTTTTTATGAAAGTTTTGTATGATGATAAGAATCAGGATACAAAAAGCGTGACTCTTCAATTAATATCCTTTATATATATATATATATATATATTCTTTTATCTTCTCTTATAATTATATTTTATCTTCCTATCAATTAGATCGAAATTGAAATTTGGAGGAATGAAATAAAATAAGTATGTTTAAATAAAATGAAGATACAAAATTGGAATAAAAACTAGAAAATGATTAGATTCGATTTAAAATAACCAAACTGAACTATAAATTATTTGAAGCTATAAGAATCAAACCATGTAATAAAGAGTCATATCTTGCTATTTTGTCAAGTCCGATGAGCATCCTATAGGAAAAGGACATACGAATGGAAAGCAAACCTTTTCTCAGTCGATGAAAATATGCACAGCTAGGCTGAAGAGAGGAATGACTATTTTGTATTAGGAGATCTAAAGTAAGAAAAATCATATATTTATATTCGACGTGTAGCAAACGTATAAACACTCGTGGTTGGTATTTTATCATACATGAACCACACAAGTGATCTTCCAAACTAAGTGCACCTATTTGATTCTAGTAAATCAAGGAGGAAGAATTTCTATCCACATGCGTGCGGATTGGGCAAGGCGATAGGCAAAACGCTTGTGTATACGCCCGGCCGCACTTTCTAGTTTCTACAAACTTTGTACTTATGAGAAGTAATCTCCCTTGATGATCCCTATTTACCTATGCTTCCTTAATTTGCTCCCACAAGCCATCTCCTATTGCTCTTCCTTTGTGAAGAAACATCACAAGCCACTCGAATAGTTTATTAGATTAAACTTAAGTGTCCTGATATTTAGTTCCATGACTCGTGAAAATATCAATTAAACTTTAAAGGAGCCTAATTGAGTTAAACTTGCATTTATAGAGCACTACTTTAAATCGAATTCGAGCTTAGAATTGTAAATTTGATCCACTTTGAGCATAATATTTTGTTCTCTTTAGCTCCACAGCGATTTAGATTAAGATACATCAGGATTAAACTTCATCCAAGCACGTTATCCTAGTAAGGTCCTGCCCATATGTACCTTCCCTGACATGGCATAAAGGTTTGCAAAATTCTTCCAGATTGTAGGGCTCAAATAATAGAAAATGTGAGTGGTTGGTATCTGTATAGCCTTCCGCAGCCATCCTTTCAACCTATATTTCAGCGATTGCCAGTAATAATGCAACTCAACTCATACAAAATTATTGGTCGTTCATCATCCCTTGAACTATTTTTCTTCCTTTCTTTTCTGGTTTTTTGACAGGTATTATAACAATTATATTGAAGGTATCCAATCTGTAAACTTATGTTCGTAGCAGAAGATGGCGCCATGCCAAGAGCCAATAAGCGAGTAGCCAAACTGACAAGATAAATGGTAAAGGGCAGTTTATGACAGTAGACAGCAAGGTTCAAACTTCATATACAAAATTCCTATATCATGAAAGAAAATTGGAAGACAAACAAATCCAATAAGACGCTTAAGCACGCCTGGGTTGATATTGTTTACCGGCTTGAAACCCTTCTGTATATGCTGTATTCTTGAAAATTGTCTGCAATGTAATGGCCAAAATACAGAACACGAATCAGAAGTTTTCTTAGACTGTGTCAATTGAATTTACATGCACAAACAAACGTTTGAAAAAATGTGCGGTACAAACAAGTATAAGCCAATTCGAACATACATTTTGAAATAAAACATTTCTCCATCACAATCTTTCAGAAGTAAATGCTGTAATAAAAGACTTACAGCAAGATTCTTAAACTCCGGGCTAAGATGTTTTCTGACATTATCTGAAACCACCTTCCCAAGTTGCTCACCATGTTGCTTGATACTTTCTTCGCTAATCTGACTCATGCAAACATTATACGGTTAAATCCTCTGGTAGCTTTTAAAATGGGATGAAAAAGCAAAAGAGTTTTATGCACTGCTTACAGCAGATATCAACAGTGATGATGTCTTCTCAAGTATTTCTTCCACAAACTGCCCAGCATCACACAAGACTGATGGATGCAATCCAGCAGAAGTTTTTTCCTTGACCTTTTCCACATCTGTGAGAGACTTAATGGCCTTGGCTGCATTAGTAAAAGATAATAGCATCATGGATATGCACACCGAATATCAAAAGCATTATTGAAATTCCAAGAACATAAAATCCAGCATTGCCTAATTACTGCATCCATCTGTTCCCAAGTATACATCTAGGGACTCCCATGGCATCAAAAGCAGTTTCTATGTCCTATCAAAAGAAGGCAGATTTACAAATGGAATAAACCATCGACAAGATCAATCCCCATATAGCATTTCAGCAGCTCTGCAAACATTTGATTAGAATAACCCTGGACATATCTATGGTTGCAACAAAAGAGAACATCTCCTGATAATTTCTGAAAAAGATAAAGCATTGCAACACAATCAGAACACCAACAATTTACAGGAAGCCACCAGTCTGCATCATTTTACCTCATACATATTACACAACATTGGAAATGGCTCAAATTATCCATACAGAAAGAGCAAGGAGACCAATCAATAAGACAAGGTGTTTCAAAGCTTTTCATTGGGGTGGGTGGGTTTCTTGCTGCCATCTAATGGAGCAACATGGGGTTGGGGAGCGTGGAGGGTTGGGGGGGTACAAGGGGCTGGTGGGTAACTGACAAGAATATTTGCAGTCACCGTTAATTGACAAGAATATATGAATAGAAAAACCAGCAGATTTTTTCTTTATTTTTTTTTTTTTAATTTACTAGCGAATTAAGCACTTCCTTTTCTTTCACCTTCTTAAGTAATAACTGATCAGCTTAGGGAATGCTTAACATTATCTTAAATTTCTATTTAAAAGAATGGAATCAAAATGCAAGCAGTACACACCCTTGAATTCTAGGTCTAGAACAGTGTCTACTGAATTCAAGATTTTAGAAATAATGCTTAAAAAATTAAAGACGAGGAAGCTACAAAGCACAAAAGCAAGAAAACTACAATTCTAGGAAAAACCTTCAAGAGTCAGGGATCAGTTGAGATAATAAGCAAATTAACCAGATGAAAAGAATGTAAAACTTTCTTATTAGTACCATATGATCAATTTAGGCCACTTAAGCTTGAAAGTAAGGTTTCGTATAACAGAAAATACAAATGAGCAACTAAAATATGAATATAAGCAATCATGGTATTTACAGAATGTTCTAATTAAGGTGTGGATATGCAAGACAACTCATACTAGCACATATCACTAATAAGCAACATGGGCCCATTCACAGCCTACAAGATGACTTCCGAACAAGGAAAACCACAGAAAACTAGAGGTTTTGTAAATTTTATCAGCAACAGACTACATGTAGGCTTATTCAAATTGAAGAAAGAAGCAGCCTTCAAAGTGGTACAGAAGATAAGTGAAGCTTCTGCAGCTCAAATTGAAAAAAGAAGCCACTCTGAAAGTATATAAACTTAACCAAGTTATATTCATCAAAAGAATGTTACTGAAGGCGTATTAGACATTTTTAATATTTTTTATTTTGGTCAACTTTCCTGTTTGGTTAGTATAGGATAATGTGGATGTATCTGTTTTGTTTTTCAGTTGCACAAAAGGATATTATCTCTATCCCTCTGTGCAGCTTCTCATGTATATAAGCTCCTACATATGATGAATAAAGGTTATTATGAGAGAAATTTTATCTCAAATCACTTCATGGTATCAGAGCTTTTTTTTTTTTTGGATAAGTATGCTATCAGAGCTTCAGTCAATCCTAAATTGACTGATTCAACTCCCAAGCATGAGCGGGAAAACTGATAAACCTGGTAGTTCTCCAGGTTCCAAGTTTAAGTTTGGAACCCTAGATAATCCAATCATGTCGACCCAGAGAACCGAGTAACTCAGATAGCTACTAGTGACCCACATATGCTCCAAACTACGCAACACAAGCTTAATAGTGTGAGTTTTAGGGAGTGGTTTCAGTCTGTCAAATTTGTTATTCGTAGTAAAGGGAAACTCAGATATCTAACCAGATCTTCAGCAGCATCTAAAATGGATTCAGACGAGTATGGAGTTTGGGAGGCTGAGAATTTGATGGTCATGGCTTGGTTGGTAAACTCTAAGGATCCCCAGACAGATAGGATGTATTTATTATGCGAGACAGCTAAAGAAATATGGAACAATGTCCAGGAAATGTATTCTGATTTGGACAATTCATCCCAATGCTTTGAGCTACGATCAAAGCTTTGTACGACTACTCAAGGAAGTATGAGTGTGAATGATTACTACAATACACTGATGGAACTTTGGTAGGAAATGGACCTTTTTTATGAAGTTGAGTGGAAGTGTGCAGAGGATGGACTCAAGTACAACTTGCTACTAGAAAAAGATAGTCTATTATTTTTTACATGGTTTAAATCCGGATTTAGATGAAGTAAGAGGAAGATTGATTGGGAAGCAGCCTTTCCCAAACCTTAAGGAAACTTTTGCCTAAGTTAGAAGGGAGGAGAGTCCAAGGCGAGTAATGATGAACCCTGAAACTCCTACTCCTAGCTCTGCGCTGTTAACTAAGAAGGGCACAACGAGTGATCCAAGTGCATACAGGAAGATAAATTCTAGGTGCGATTTTTGCCAAAAACCATATTGTACGCAAGCAACATGCTAGAAGTTGAATGGCAAACCCAAGAACTCTAAAGCAAAGCAACAGCAGAAGAGATTTCAAAATGCCAAGACATCTTCTCCAAAGGTCAGATCTGTACAAGTCACTGAGGTAGATGATTATGAGAGTTCAGGTTCAGGTATAGCTTGACTAATGATCAAATATCTATCCTACAACAAATTTTGAGTCAAACTCATATCAATACTTGTAATACTCAATCTAGTGAACTGACTTCAACAGCTGCAATTGTTCAGAAAGGTAATGCATCCATTCTCCCTCATAAAGTAGAAAAGGATACATGGATACTTGATACAGGAGCATCTGATCATATGTGTAATACTCCACAGCGCTTTAAAGAATTAAGTAATGGGTGTAATCTTGGTAAGATATTGGTGGCTAATGGGGAGAGTACAACTGCTAAGGGAAAAGGAACTGTAGTTGTTGACGGGTCGATATTGAATGGGACATTATTTGTTCCTAAACTACGTTATAATTTGATTTCAGCGAGTCGATTGACAAAGGATATAAATTGTACACTGATTTTTTCTTATGATGGTTGTTTTATATAGGACCAAGCTTTGGGGAGGATGATTGACAATGGTGAGGAAGTAAACAGCCTCTACTATCTGTCTGGAATAAATTCTGAGTTTTAAGACCAAGAGTCAATCTTTTATGTCAGTCCAGAATAAGTCAAATGTCATGTTATGGCATGAGCATCTTGGGCATCCTAGTTTTGCCTACATGAATGCATCCGAATCTTTTTAGAAATAAAGATGTTCATGATTTCCAGTGTATCATGTGCACCCTTATACTCCTCCTAAACCATTTCATTTAGCGCATAGTGATATCTGGGGACCGACAAGGATATTAACATACTCAGGTTATAAATGGTCCATTACCTTGATGATCATACTCAAATATGTTTGGTATATCTTATTAAGGAAAAATCTTATCTTATTTATATATTCAAGCAATTCCATAAGCTTGTCACTAATATTTTTCAAACAAATATTCAAATTCTTCGTACAAACAATGGAAAGGAATACATCTCCAAGGAGCTTGAAACCTATCTGGTTGATAATTGAATAAATAACTGCCACTTTTCTCATCCCACTACTACTATTTACAGACATTTTCATCACCCCCGTCTATCCTGTCCTTAACTTCTAACCACCCACTACTGCACTCCTTAATGTGTGGCCCTACTGCACACGACCTCCACTTCCCCAGACTGCTGGAGCACGATGCTGTTACACACGTGCAAAGGGGGTGACACTCTGCTGAGCTGTATCATCACTCCCTCCTTCGACTTTGTGCATGACCTCATGCGCTATGGATGGATAACGTCAGCATATCATGGCAATGTCTTCCCACATGGCTTCTACTGGTGAGTACCCTTTCCAATGGATGAGAACCGCCAGGTGAGGACCTTGAGATCATGCTTCCAGGACTGCTTGCGGAGTTGGGATGAGGCGGCCTTGGCTGGTCCTGGGTAGCATGGGTTGTGCTAGGAGATCTCCAATTAACCTTTTAAGTTTAGATACATGGAACACTGGATGAATTCGGACTTATGGGGGTAGGTCCAGTTTGTAGGCCACGGATCCTATGCATTCTGCTACACGGAAGGGTCCGTAAAATTTTGATGCCAGTTTTGGGAGCTACCGCTTGCCCATTGTTGCTTGCCCATAAGGTTGGAGTTTGAGTAAGACCAGGTCCCCCACCACGAATTGGATGTCTCTATGATGCATATCATACTGGTGCTTCATGAGCTATTGGGCCTTTTCTAATCATACTTTTAACTCTGATACCATGGTATCTCTATCTCGTAGGGTCATCTCCACGGCTTCCAACTTAGTTTCCTTGGGAACATAGGAGAGGAGCTACGGGGGATCTTGGCCATATACCACGTTCAAGGGGGTGGTTTTGAATGACGAATGGTAACCGATGTTGTAACAGTACTCCGCCCAAGCTACTCATTCGGTCCATTTTCGAGGATAATCTCTAGTAAAGCACCTTAAATACACTTCCATTCACCACTTCTATCCGGCCATCACTTTAGGGGTGATAGGCTAATGAGAAGGCTAGGGTTGTTTCGTGTAGTTGAAATAGCTCTCTCCAAAATGCACTAGTGAATGTGACATCCCTATCGCTCACAATGGACTTCGATAACCCATGTAGTCGCATGATAGTATCAAAGAAGAGCCTTGCGACTGTTACTGCTAAGTATGGATGGCTCCTAGCAGTAAAATGGCCATATTTGGAGAATTTGTCCACAACTACAAGGAGGACTGATTTCCCATTAGGGTGGAAGTCCTATGAAGTCCATAAAAATATCAGCCCAGACTTAGCTGGGAACAGGCAGTGGTAGGAGGAGGCCGGTAGGTTGGAGGTTTTCTGACTTATAGCATTGATAGGTACGACATGCCCACACCAGCTCGCAAACCTGTCCACGCATTCCCTTCTAGTAGAAATCCCTCATGATTTGATAGAGGGTCCGCCGGTATCCTTCATGACATTGGTCGTGAATGGCATGGACAATGGCGGCACAAAGCTCGAAGTCAAAGGGGAAAAAGATGCAATTCTTGAAGAAGATGAGGCCCTGCCGAAACGTCCAGTCTACCCCCACCGTTTTAGCTTGGATGCGAGCCACAAATTGTTGCATATTGGGGTAAGAGCAGACTTCGTTCTACACCAACTCAAACAGTTGTGGCTGAGGTAAAGACATGGCTAAGGTAGCCACAACCTCTTCACCATGCCGAGATAGTGCATCCGCCACCCTGTTTTCCCTTGCTACCCTGTATTCAATGTCGAAGTCGAAGCCCAGCAATTTACTAATCCAATGTTGTTGGGGTGATGTGGAAACTCTTTCCTCCAATAAAAATTTAAGGCTATGATGATCGATCTTGACCGTGAATCTCCTCCCCCACAAGTAGGCCCGCTAGTGACGGATGGCTTCAGCCAGACCGATGAGCTCCTTTTCGTAGGCTACCAACTTGAGATGCCGTTGTGCAAAAGGTCTACTAAAGAAGAAGATGGGTCTATCTCGTTGTTGTAGGACTACCCTCATGCCTGTATCTAAGGCATCGCATTCCACCACAAAGGGATGATCAAAATCGAGTAGTGCTAAGACCGAGGCCTGTGTCATGGTGATCCGAAGGGCTTTGAAGGCTTGCTCAGATTCCGGAGTCCATGCAAAATTGTGTTTCCTAAGCATGCGCGTCAAGGGGTCGGCGATGATCCCATAGATCTAAACAAATTTCCGATAGTACCTTGTGAGGCTAAGGAATCCTCTTAGTGCCCCAATGGTTGTGGGCATGGGCCAATGTAACATAGCCTCTATCTTGTGCGGATCAGCTTCTATTCCCCTTTCCAAAATGAGGTGTCCTAGATACATCACCTATTTATGTGCAAAGGTCCATTTTGAGGCCTTCAAACGAAGGTGGTGTTGGTGCAATAGCAAAAAAACCTTGCTCGGCTGCTACAGGTGTTCTACCCAGGTCTCACTGTATACCAAAATGTCGTCAAAGAAGACAAGGACAAACTTCCGCAATTGTCCTTTGAAAACTTCATTCATGAGAGCCTAGAAGGTTAAGGAAGGGCATGATGAAGAACTCAAAATGACTGTGATGAGTTCGGAAAGCCGTTTTTTCCACATCCTCCACTCACATTCTGACCCGATGGCACCCTAAGCACAAATCGACTTTGGAGAAGTAGCAAGCTCCAAAAAGTTCCTCTAGGAGCTCATCAATTACTGGAATGGGAAACTTGTCCTTGATAGTCTTCTCATTGAGCCCTCGATAATCGATGCAAAATCGCCAAGAATTGTCGCTCTTCCTTACTAGAAGTACGGGAGATGAAAAGGGGGATTGGAAGGGCCGAATCCATCCCTTTTGGATCATTTCCTCACATTGTCATTCTATCTCATCCTTTTACCCATGAGGGTACTGGTAGAGTATGACCACCACCACTGCAACTCCCTGTTGGAGTTTGATGGCATGGTCACAAGAGCGAGAAGGGGGTAGATCCTATAGTGGCTGGAAGACATCCTGGAATTCAGCTCTTCTCCCCTTCCTTAACCACCGTAGAAATTTCTGGGAGAACTACTGTCCTTAGATCACCTTACAACTCCACTCGTTCACTTCCCCACATGAAACAGATTCTCATTCATGGCCATAAAATCCTAGGAAATAGGACCTAGTGACCTAAGCCAATTGACAACACCCAGCACCACGTCTACTCCGCATAAGTCTGATGAATTCCCTTCCCCCTAATTCCAGAGGAATGCCTCTACAAACCCCTTCACTTCCAACTCTGTCCCCATTGGCGACTACCACTTGCAACTTCTCTCTTGTGGCCAACGGTAACCTGAGTTTGAATACTAAGTCTGCACGCATGAAATTGTGGGTGCTTCCTGAGTCTACTAGTACAACTACACGGTGTCCTCAAACGTAGCTGTGCACCTTCATGGTTTGAGATTGGGGTAATCCCACCATGGCTTGCAAAGAGATTTCCAATTGACCTTCCTTCCCTTCAACATCCTCACCATCCTCCTAGCTCTCCATCTCCTCCCATTCGAGCCAGAATAGTTTCTTACACCTGTCCTACGGTGAAAGGTTCATCACAATTAAAGCACAACCCCTTACTCCGCCGCTCCTCCATCTCGGCTCAACTTAATTTCTTGGCGTATGCCAGTCTCGTTGGGGGGATCGAACAAGGGCATGAACCTCCTCCTAGTCTCTCCTTCCTCCTGAGGCCCCACATGCCATTTTTCATACAATCTAGCAAGACTCATGGCTTGCGCCAAACTAGTAGGGTGGTGGAGTTCCACCTCCACTGCCATCGCTTCCTTCAACCCGCTAATAAATATGACTATCTCATGTTTGGGTGCAAGGTCTACCACCTGGGCAGCTAGCTACTCGAATCTCCGTTGATAGTTCTCCAAGGTATTTAGTTGGCACAATTTGAATAACTCCCCTACCTTGTTGCTTCTAATGGGAGGGCCGAATCGAAGATCACATAATGTCTTGAACTCAGGCCAGGTTAACTGAGGATGGTCTCACTTCAGTTTGAGGAACCATAGCTGTCCATTTCCTTCCAAGTGGAAGGCAACCACCTTCACCTTGTCGTCTTCGGCCACTGATTGATGCTCAAAAAACTGCTCGCACTTGTTGAGCCATCCTAGAGGGTTGCCGCTACCATCATATTTCAAGAATTCCCATCTGGCGAGCCTTGGCAAGGCTACGCCATGGTCCGACTGTCCACTCTCCACTTGGTTCTCACCCACCAATTCCTACACCAATTCTCGGGCTTTCTATTGTGTCACATCAAGCTTTCTAGCTACATTGCCAAACAATCCTGTCTTGCTTCCATTCTTTTCAGGCGAGCCTAATCGTCTTGATGCATGGCTAATAATGCCTCCAACTGCTAGTGAACTTCCTTCCAGTCTTCCATGGTGGCTAGCTTTGATTCCAAATTGTTAGCAGCAATTGTTTGAGATCTTGTCCTTGGGCGAGTTGAATTGCTAAGAGGCACTTTAGATGAGCGATGTGTTTTGCGTCCCAGTTTTCCTATGGTTAATGTTAGTTATGGGCTCGTTAGAGAGAACCCAAGGATCTCTTTGTTGACTATTTGTTTGGGATTCAAAAGCTACCATTTCATTTCCTCCTTACTCATTGAAATAGCACAAGGGAAAATACAGTTAGTTGCTACCCACTAGACATAACTGCCACTTTTCTTGTCCCACTACTACTATTTACAGACATTTTCATCCCCCCCATGTCTATCCTATCCTTAACTTCTAATCGCCCACTACTGCCCACTATTGCACTCCTTAACGTGTGGCCCTACTGCACACAACCTCCACTCCCCCTAACTGCTGGAGCACGACGTTGGTACACACGTGCGAAGGGGGTGACACACTGTTGAGTTGTATCATATAGATGCTATGACCCACCTAGCAAGCATCTCTTCACAACTTTGGATGATGTTTTTCTTGAGGAACAGCCTTATTTCGGCACTTCATTTCACGGGGAGACACATTGTGAGGTAGAGAAGTGGAGTTTTCCTTTGGTTTCAGGAGAAGATTCTACAATTCCATTGTCTTGTACTCCTTGTAGCCCTTACTTGAGTCAACCATTAGTCTCCGGTTCACCAAATTCATTCACACATATGCATTGTGTGTCACCTTCTTCCAACACCGAGTCTGATTCTTCTGATAAATCAGAAAATTCAAACACTGAAAATGATTCTTCAAGTCCAAACACTCTTCTTGTTGAGATAAAACCTAAGAATATTGAGTCAGAGCCAACTACAACAATTAAAAATCCTAAAGATACTCTAGATATTGGACTAGTGCACGTATACAAACAAAGGAACAGACTTCCTAATCATAGCCAGCCATCCAAACTTGAGCTATTGGTCTTGTCAAGAGGAGTGGATACTAAGGACGTAGAGGAAGATCTTCCTATAGCCTTGAGAAAAGAAAGAAGAGTGAGTTTAAGGTATCATATTTCTAACTATGTGAGTTACTCTCACTACAATTTTGTACTTTTGTTGCACAAGTAGATGCAACCATCATTCCAAGAAACATACATGAAACATTGGCTAATCAGAAGTGAAAAGATGCAGTACTTGAAGAGATGAAAGCCCTATATCAAAATAATATGTGGGAAGTTGTTGATCTTTTAGTTGGAAAGAAAGCTGTGGGCAGAAAATGGGTTTTTACCATTAAACATAAATCGGATGGGAGTATAGAGCGATATAAGGCAAGGCTGGTTGCTCAAGGGTACACCCAGACTTATGAAATTGATTATGAAGAGACATTGGCTCCAATGGAAAAACTAAACTCTATTAAAATTTTATTATCCCTGGCAGTGGATCTAGATTGGCCACTACATCAACTTGATGTAAAAAATGCCTTTCTAAATGGGGATTTGGAGGAGGAAATTTATTTGAAACTTCCACTTGGTTTCACAATAGGAGGAGATGATGGTGAAGCGTGTAAATTAAATGAATCATTATATGGCTTGAAGCAATCACCAAGAGCATGGTTTAAAAAATTCAGTGATACAATGATCACTTAGGGCTATACAGATAGGCTGAAAACACCCTCTTTGTTAAACATGGTAATGATGGTTTGAAATCTATTCTAATTGTTTATGTAGATGACATGATCATTACAGGTGATGATGAGATTGAGATTGCCAATCTAAAGAGGGAAATCAGAGGAAAGTTTGAAATAAAGGAGCTTGGAGATTTGAAATATTTCTTGGGAATG
Organism: Laguncularia racemosa; assembly: GCA_037954665.1. Lineage (NCBI taxonomy): Eukaryota > Viridiplantae > Streptophyta > Magnoliopsida > Myrtales > Combretaceae > Laguncularia > Laguncularia racemosa. The sequence goes on from JBBMOL010000040.1 coordinate 3,408,034, forward strand.
GAGATGGCAAGAAGCAAGAAAGGGATTGTTATTAGCCAGAAGAAGCATGTTCTTGATCTGCTAAAGGAAACCAGAAAATTGGGGCACAACCCAATGAGCACTCCTCTTTCACATAATTGGAACCATCTTGCACCAAAGGATGATATGGATAGAGGACAATATCAAAGGTTAGTTGGAAAACTAATTTACTTGTCCTTAACCAGGCCAAACCTTACTCACTCAATTAGTTTGGTTAGCCAAGCTATGCATGCTCCAACAAGACACCATTTGAATGGTGTAAACCATATTCTCAGATATTTGAAGGGAGCTCCTAGTAAAGGGTTGTTCATCAAGAAGAATCAGTGTAGAATATTAAAGCATTTGTTGATGCTGATTGGGGAGATGATATCACAGATGGAAAATCCACTTCAGGGTTTTGCACGAAGCTCTAGGGAAATTTAATAACTTGGAGGAGCAAGAAACAGTCTGTAGTTGCCAAGAGTAGCGCAAAAGCAGAGTATAGGGCTATTGCACAGGGGATTTGTGAAGTCATTTGGATACAAAGATTGCTACAACACTTGAGAGTGCAGGTTGAAAGTGTGATGATGTTTTATGATAATAAATCAGCTCTCAACATCACCAAGAATCCCATCCAGCATGATCGGATTAAGCATGCTAGACTTGATAGAAATTTTATCAAGTTAGAGCTTGAAAATGGAGGCATTAAATTGCTGTATATTCCTTCAAGGAATCAAGAAGCTAATGTTTTGACTAAATCCTTACCAACCAGTTATTTTTTAGAGATGATTTGCAAGCTAGAAATAATAGATATCTATTCCTTAGCTTGAGGGGGAGTGAAGGTGTATTAGACTTTTTTTTTTGGGTCAACTTTCTCGTTCAGTTAATAGGATAATGTGGATATATCTGCTTTGTTTTTCAGTTGCACAAAAGTAGGGATATTATCTCTATCCCTCTGTGCAGCTTCTCATGTATATAAGCTCCTACCTATGATGAATAAAGATAATTATGATAGAAATTTTATCTCAAATCACTTCAGTTACCATAAGTAAATTTTACTTATTTCAAACATAGAGGATAATATTTAACATTCTAATCACAAAAAATCATATTTTTCGGAGTCTAATACTAAACCTAAACATAACTATTTCATGACGAAGCAACCAACTAGAAATTATCAGACATTTTAAGCATTATCCTTCCTACATAATTATGAAAAAAAAAAAAAAAAAAAAGGAACTTGGAGAGCTAAATAAAATCATTTTGTTTCCTTACCACAAATTTCAATGCTAACATTTATCATGCTGATTTATAAAGAACCTGATTCCTATATCTACATTCTATACCAAATACACTCTACTTCTCAATAAGGAAGCGCCCTAAAAAAATGATTAAATATGTGAATACATAATCTCTTTTAAGTAAGATAGTAAATTATACATATTTCCCTCTTATTCTTAAATTTAAGAAAAACAATTTATCATTTGGATGTACTCCCCATATCCTCTTTAATTAAGAATCACATTTTAGTGATCATTGATTATATACATAAGGCAAGAAAAGGCAAAAAAGACAACTCAAAAATAGTCAAAAGGAAAAAAGGACAAGTATTTATAAGTGGGGGTAATTTTGTAATTTTTGCATGTGAGGGTGGAACAAAAATATAGGTGTGTGCTTGTTCATGCTTTTATATATAATAATAGTATTTATATACATACAAAGAACAAGTAAGCATCACTGGTTGGAAATCATCATTTTTCTAATCTAATGCATTAAAAATTACCTTTGACTGTCTTTGGTTTACTATCTACAGGAGCACGGGTTCCAATCACGCCTTCTGCAGGTGGTTTTTCTGGAGCTTCAGGCAAAACTATGGACTCTGATGGAACAAGACCAGCCAAGTCTGGAGGTTGATCCTTTCCCACTTTAGGGTTAGCCTACAAAGAATATAGCTTTCACTTTGTGTTGATAAGAGGATATAATAATAACTTATTACAAGAAAACACTGTATAATACCTCCAAATCAACATAAGAGGGATCTTTCCCAATTGATTTAAGAAACTTGTCAAGATCCTCAGCACAGAGAGCTGCAGAGACATTTTTTACTCATTAGGAAAACTACATATAAAACTAATTGAGACCAAGGAGGGATTTAAATCCGTAAGATAGATAAGCATCATCAAAAATGCATTTTTGCACACCAAAAATACATCCAGCCTCTCAAGAAGCAACATGGATTAGAACTTCTTTAGTTGCCAATCTTAAAACCTATAACCACAGAATACAAACTTGATTTTAGAGAAATAAGATAGCAAGCAGTATTAACTGGCTGTAGACATGGAACAAAGTTATTAGTAACCTATGAAACTCCATTACTTAGGACAAGAAGGATTGTCAAGACAAGCTTTAATGGATAGCCATGGATTTCCAAACTTCCCAGAGAAAGAAAATAATAGAACCCAAGCACCCTTTTTAGCTGAAGAACTTGGCTACTCAATATGACAATTGTGGCATGGACTTGCTCTGGCTTCAATGTGCGGTGGAAAGACATTCCCTGTAGATGCAAAACCAAGTTGAGTGATCACAGAAAGGTGCAAGGAAAATGGTAAAGGAACAAAATATGGAGGGTCCAATTCTTTTCTGCATGAACTTTATGCCTAATGAAAACCATTCCAGTTAGTACCACCATTCCCTATACCTGTTGACCCTTTTTATTATATTTCAGTCTTTCTTTTTTCATTGCCCATGATTGATTTGCCTTTCCATACTTCACAAGATTCCTTTACTTTCCCTCCACAACCCCACCCCTACACCCCAAAAAAATGGCCTTCTCTGCGAACATAACTCTGCAGTAATTCAATTATACATGGATGATGAAATGCACTCTTGCAAGATCCTTTATGGACGTTCCTGACGTGCAGTCAAATTCTAGAAAAACAAATTCAAACTATATTTTTCAGGGTTGGAGAACAATCAACTATGGTATCCGTCTCCTCTAAAAACTGAATTAGAATCACAGGATCACCCTTTTTGCTTTCTAATTTCAGTGAGTGGTACAAGTATTAAATCCCTGTATATAGCAAACAGGAACAGCAGCAATTACTGCACATTTTTGTGGTGATCCCACTGTCCATAAAGGCTCTTTATTTCATCGTAGAGAAGTGGATGAACATGAGATACACATATCTCAATAATGGAATTAGACATTCAAGAAATATTTGATAAACCTGTATGGGGAGAGGGGAATGGGGGGGGAGGAAGAGAGAGACAAAGAGAACCCATTCAAAGGATCTCAGAGGTGATCTCAAGAGACTAGAGACCAAAAGGGCTCAGATCAGAGCCATAGCTTTTGTCAGCAGAGGAAATAGCTTGAATGCAAAACAAAAAAATCAACTGTTGATGAGAAAGGCTGCAAGAACAGCCATATGATAGACATATTCTATACCTGGAATTGAAGTGATTATACATGAAATGAAGGATACTTCTAGGAACATTGATTCTTCGACTTTTCTTAAAGCACCAGAAGAATGTGGCACTACTAGATAGCCTGGACTCTGCTGTTTGATTGGTCATGATGGTTTCTATCTCAGGACTCCAACAGATGAATATAGTGGAATTCTATTCTGATGGCAAGGGGCTCAAGCAAGATGTACAAGAGGTCCAGATAGTGAATGAAAGGGAGGAGGGGGAGGAGGAGATTGAGGAATACAAAAACACCCCTCTCAATAAGCTGTTAGTCCAGTCGAACCAAGCATCAAGGAGTCACTCCAAAAACAGTAAAAGCTCTAGCTCCTCTAGCCAACGGAAAAAGAAACAGCGCAAGAGGAGGAGAACTTTTACTTAACTATTAGGCCTCACCTCTCCACCCCATGTATATAGCAGCATGGAATATACAAGGGTTTAACGACCCCATAAAGGTTGCAGAAGTCCAAAGAACACATGAAGCTCAAAAAATAAGCCTCCTTGGCCTCTTCGAAACGAAGGTTAATCCTTTAAACGAAGACGCCATAAAGAACATGTTAAGGCATCGATGGCAAGTGTGGATTAACACAGCTGCAAGAAAACGTATATGGATAGCTTGGAAACCAAAAGATTGAAATGTTAGGGTTGAGAGAGAGCATGCACAATTCCTACATTGTGCAGCAACCAACCTAAGAAATAATATAGTGTTGGTTGTAACGTTTATCTATGGATCTAATAGTGATAGGGAAAGAAGATCCTTGTGGCAAAACCTTGAGACTCTAGTGCCAACACTAAGTCGGTGTCCTTGGGTGGCACTAGGCGACTTCAATTCCACGAGAGCTCTATTGGAAAAGGTGGGGGGAAGACTGCAAGCTACAGAGGCAACGGCTGATCTCCAAAATTGCATTGCAAATGTGGAATTGGAAGACCTAAGACAATCAGGGGACTTCTTCACGTGGTCCAACAAACAAGAGCAAAACCCTATACTTAGGAAGCTAGATAGGATCATGGTTAACCACTGCTTGCTTAGCATTCTTCCGAGAACGTAAGCCAAATTTCTACCACCTATGCTATCAGACCATTCACTTGCAGTATATTTTTGGACTGGCATAGGCAACAGGAAAGTCCCATTTAAATTCTTCAACTTTTAGGCCGACCATAAGGAATTCAAGGATATAGTTAGTAGCATATGGAAAAGGGAAGTGAAGGGGTCCAAGATGTTCCAGGTGGTTAAGAAACTCAAACTGCTCAAAGAGGAATTTAGATATTTGAATCAGTTGGAATTCTCTAACTTGCCTAACCGAGTTATGGAGGCGAAGGACCACTTAGTTCAAGTGCAAGCCCAGATACATTGCACAAGGAACACCTCTTGCATGGAAGAAGAGAGGGCTGCCTATAAGACATATTACCTACTACGAGGGGTTGAGGAGAGCTTTTACAAGAAAAAATCAAGGACCAAGTGGTTGAAGTTAGGAGATAAAAACACTTCATACTTCCACAAGGCAATGAAGAGCTTACATAATCGAAGTGCCTTATACCAGTTGACCAGGGAGGATGGTAGCGAGGCAATTGGAGAAACTGAAGTAAAAAATCTAGTAGTAGGCTACTTTATGCAACTATATGACAAACCCCCTACGCATGACAGCTTGGATGATGTTGGCAATTTAGTGACTTGGGCCCTAAATGAGCAGCAAAGAATTGAGCTCGATGCTCCATTCACGAACGACGAGATCAGATGTGGCTACATGTCACAAGCTAATGAAAAAGCCCTGGGACCGCATGGTTATACGGCCCGATTCTTTAAAGAGGCTTGGGAAACCATAGGCGTTGATATGATTGCTGCAACAAGAGAATTTCTATCATCTGGCCATCTACTCAAGGAAATTAATGCCACAATTATATCCCTAGTCCCAAAAGTAGCGAATCCCACCAAGCTGAGGGATTTTCGGCCCATAACATATTGCAATGTACTCTACAAGGCAATCTCCAAAGTCCTTGCCGCACATATCAAAAAGATTTTGCCATCTCTAGTCGACAGGGAACAATCTGTTTTTATCCCGAATAGAAGGATAACAAATAATAATTTCATCGTGCAAGAGTTAATGGTGGGGTACCACTACAATTGGGAACACCACAATACACCCTAAAGGTGGACCTACAGAAGGCCTATGATACGATACGTTGGGACTTTCTCCAAGCTGTCCTAAAGGCGATGAAGTTTCCCCGACATATCTACACACTCATTGCTCGATGTATTTCTACCCCTAAGTTTTCCATTAATATCAATGGAGAGCCGACTGGATTTTTTGCAAATAATAGAGAGCTAAGACAGGGGGACCCTATCTCCCCCTATTTGTGTTGTCTTGGGTATGGAAGTGCTCTCCACATTACTAAGGCGGCTAACCTCAAACCCCCAATTCTCTCTCCACTGGCAATGTAAGTTTGAAAAACTAACCCATCTCTATTTTGCAGACAACCTCATTATATTTGCAAAAGGCAATATCGATTCTGCATCATTGGTCAAAAACGCTACAATACTTCCACACTATTTCTAGACTGGAGGTAAATAACAAGAAGAGCAATATATTCTTCTCCAATGTCACCATGAGGGCCAAAGAGGACATACTTTGTGCCACTCAAGAAGGAGGATTGTGAGGCAATTCTAGAGAGGACCTTGGCCCACATTAACTCCTGGACATCTAAATACCTATCTTATGCAGGTAGACTACAATTAGTAAAATCAGTTCTATTCTCTATGCAGGTCTAGTAGTGCTCGGTGTTTGTTCTTCCTAAGCCTGTCATCACAAGAATCGACCAATTATATAGGAACTTTCTTTGGAGCGATAAACCAACCACCTACACTAAGGCTAAAGTTCGATGGGCAAATATTTGCAAGCCGCTGAAAAGTGGGGGCCTAGGGAATCCTAATCTTCACCAATGGAACAAGGCTATCCAAATTAAGCATATATGGCAACTATGTAAGGATGGGCCGAAGAGCTTATGGCCAGAATGAGCATATTCTACGTTACTAAAAGGCAAAAACTTCTGGTCCTCTAAAGCAGCTACCGTATGCTCATAGACTTGGAAGAAGCTACTAAAACTTAGGGCTACAATAAGATCTTGCTTTCAATGGGAACCCAATAACGACTTAGAGATATCACTCTAAGAGGATTATTGGCTTTCAATAGGCCCATTGGATACGCTATACAATGCTCGAGAGATGTGCAGCACTGGATTCCCCCTACAACAAAACTATGCTCCTTAATGAATGAGAATGAATGGAGTGTTCCAAATACTCCGTTTTGGATAAATATCCATATACCGTCCTCCTTACAACCTAACGTCTCTCTCCCATACCGGCTCCGTTGGATACATTCGAGATCAACAGAGTACACTATCAAAAGTGGTTATGCATTCCTCAGCCCTCCAAATACAACAATGCCATGGTATAAAGTTGTCTAAAACAACACCTCATTGCCGAAGCACTCCTTTATAATATGGCTAGCTTAGCTAGGAAAACTAGCTACACTAGATAGACTGATCACTTGGGGGCTCTCAACATCTGCAACATGCTTCCTCTGCCATCAAAGATGTGGAAAATCATGATCACCTTTTCTTGAACTGTAGCTACACATCTCTGATATGGAGCTTAGTTTGTGACTGCCTACAGTGTCCTTCGTTTCGTACATGGCAAGGGGCCACAAACTCCTTAGTGGCAACATTGGATTCCTTGGCCCAAGTATTCAAAACATGGAGGACGGCCCTAGCAGCGTCAGTATACTGCATATGGCAACTGTGCAATAGAGTGTGACTAGGGGACAATCCTCCCACTGTGGGTTCTATTGTAAATCAGATTAGAGCATATGCTACTCTAATGTAGACTAGAGTTGAACCTTAGCCTATGTACTTTGTATTTGTGTTCGCAGCTTTGTTGTAAGATATACTCGCCGCTTGGCGACTGTAAACTTTTTTTTGGCTTAATAAAATTCAATTATCCAAAAAATATATATATATATGTCTTGGAATTGGATATCCAGTAAGACAAGGAGTTTCGTAGCAGAATGAGTTCACAGCAGCTCCTACACTGCAGAAATTACTTAAAAGAGGAACTAGGACAGGGAATAATAATAATAAAAAATAAAGTAAAAAAAAAAAATCCTAGTAGAAGTCTTCTTAGAGGTGTGTAGGAAACTTTCCTGAAAGACACTAAGTAAGGCCACAATGTCCTGAATGTAATTTAAGAATCCAGTGATTAGTGGAAGAGAAAATCAATAATAAAGGTCAGTGCTACTACTCACATGAAAGTCATAGGTCAAGATCCTCTTAGACAGGAGACAATTCATGCTTTCTTTATTAACATGATGTGAGAAGCACAACGCACATTGCATAAACACTTGGATTATCATAAGGCCAAATGGCACAGGCAGCCTTAACTAAACAAGATTTTACAAGTAGAACATACGAGTGTTTTATTTTCCAAAGCATAAAGAGGAAAATAATGCCTTTCGCCTATTTCCCCTAAATGTAACACTTCAATTCTCCTCACTGGACTTAAAGAAGGTGTTGGCAATGCCTATTATGTAAATACTCAAATAATAGATTATTATGAATCCTCCTGGGGAAAGATAGAGAAAAATGAAAGAGTAAAAAATGCTAATTGCCCAGAGAGGGCCCACTGGATTTGAAAGTCCTAATCAAGACCAAGCCCATCATCAATAAGCCAAAATATACAGTAGAAATACCAGGACAGACCAGACTTCTGGTTTAGCAGGGAATAACATTGAAATTTACATTGACAAGTAAGGGCATAAATGAGGCTAGCTATATTGCAAGACATTCAAGCCTGCTCAATATCCTGACTTTGATTCAACCATATTGAATCAAGCTTGAACCCAAGCTACACAAACAGCATGTCAAGCAGACTCGAACTTCCAATTATTCCACTCAAGGTGCTTGCCAATTCAACCCAGCTTGATTCAAGCACCATTGAATTTGAATGAAGTTGGAGCTTCTATATATATTAAGTTAAATGGATTTATTTTTTCTAAATAAATGAGCTAAACTTGGGCTCAAAGATCCTCTAACCTGATCAAGCTCAGTGATGCTTCCTTGAATCTTTATTTTTCAAGTTGAACTGAAGCCTTGATATTCAGTTTGGGCTCAAAGTTGAGCTCAGTTACCATAGGCTTCAATTCATCCATTTACACCCCTACTGCCATGCCATTATGCTGCTTTTTCATAGTATAACTCTAACACAAAGTTCCCTGACCATTTAAATAAGGCCATGCTTATAAAATGGTTCTGCAATGATGTTTGAGAAAGACAAATGTACTTCTGAGGTGCTTATGACTACTAGGCGTATATGGTAAAGCATGGTTCAAGGTTTCAAATTGCATGGCGAACAAAAGAAGAATGCAATTTATAATAAGGCCCAGCCCCGTGAAGATAAAACTATATGAACATCATCTCTAGTTGGTGCCAACAGGTTCAAAAAGCCTTTTGAAGTGCTTAATAGAAGGCATCAAATAAGAAATTAGCACCATAAAGAGAGAGAGAGAGAGAGACACACACACACACACACACAGATCAAATATGACTGCTCTGACACAAGTCATTGCAGCACCTGAATCATCAAGGCAGACCAGCTGGCCACATAATGCGGCAGGAGTTCTCATTTGAAACTTTGTAATAGTTCTTTCTGGATTCCTTCTGTAAGTTGGAATGCAGAACAGACCTGACTTAAAAGGCTAAGGGCTTTGCTTAGCTCTCCTTCTGCTTCATAAATTGTGGTCTCCTAAATAAAAGCAAAGATATGGCTATACATTACCATGAAAAATTACTAATAGCAGGTGCCAAATCATATGCTACAAGAGGTTTTCTAAAGATAGTTGAAACAAGGATGCAAGTTTTTCCATAGAAAAGCTCTAAGGGAAGAACTGCTTAATATGCATCATCATCAAGGGGAAAAGGCTGCTCCTCAGATGCTTTCACCCAGCAATGGAGGAATAATGAAGAAAGCAGTTAGGCAACTAATTACTGGTTTTTACTCATGCACTATCATAAGTTAGTTCAGTGGTTCGCTTGGTCATTTTGAAGCTTACTAGTTAGTTCAGTGGTTCATTTGGTCATTTTGAAGCTTAATACTTGCCAAGGCTCAATACTTCTTTTTCTTTTCTTTTCTTTAATAATTTTTTGAGGTTTTAGCAGCAGGACATGGCTGTAAATGGACCAGCCAGCAGCTACATAAGTCCATATGAACAGCTCGATAAGCGCCATACACTAGTCAAGTAAGTATAGCTTGCACTCCAAGGGTAATCCAAGGAAGTATCCTCACTGACTGTTAAATCAAGCAATTTGCACCAGTTTTCCTTTTTTAACACTCAGAATGCAACTTTGTCTATCCTTTACTCTCAACTTTTTTTCTCCAAAAGAAGAAATGCACGAGGCATTGGAAATAGCATCTATCCTTTTCTTGCAGGAGACCTCTAAAAATTATAAACTTTGATCACTGAGTGAGAAGATCTGCAAGGAAATTAAAATATTGCTAAGAACTATCAAGCAACCTTGAAATCTATCTGATTCCAGATAAATTTATCCAACTTAAAATAAGAGTTGTATCCCCCAAAACAATTAGGTTGTTCATATATATGAGCTTCCAATCTCGTAGAAATCTTTTTTTTTTTCTTTTTTTTGGTGCAAATTGGTTGTAAGAACTAAAATGATAAATGAATGCCAAAGGCATGCTTTAATGAGAGCAAACATACCAAGAAACAACTACAGAGAAACAGCAAAAATAATCAACGACACAAAAATAATTATGCTAAATAACATTGCAGGAAATTTTAAACAAAAAATTAAACGAGGAAAAATGATAAAAGTCAACATTGGCACCATTCTTACATATGGATGTGTCATTGGAGAGGGGGTGAAAGACGCAGCTCTCTTGAGACTTAAAACCCCGATCCAGCAAGAGTGCGACTTGTCTTCATGCAAGAGAGGATAATGGAAATAAGCACAAGATAGTTAGATATAAGACAGTTCAAAGCATGCTTGTTTTTGTCTTCATGATGAAAATAAAATTAAACGCACGTAATCAGATACAAAGGTCCATCCTTCACAATCAACTACCACCATAGCACAGGTATCAAAGGAAAAGGTTAAATTACTGAGTAGAATTGCGTGAAGGTGCTCTTTAAAAGAGGAAAAGAGTTGCAATATGCTTACCATAAGAAGCTTAAAACAGAAGATGCTTTATAAAAGAGCAACCTTAGAAAAAGCTCCAATGCAATATACTTAATGGAAGAAAAAGTAAAAATAAGGGAAGAAAAAGTTAAAATGGAGGATTCATCAAAAAAGCAGCCTCCAAAAATGTCTATTAATATCATAAATCTTTGGCTAGGTAAGAGGATGACAATAGTGCAATATTGAAGATCAAACTCAAGATGATCAAGCAACAAACAAACTAAACACAAAAACTACACATATCCAAGGAAGTAATCTCATTTCCATTTCTTTTAGTAACCATGACATTTAGCAAATCATTAGGTCCCTCATTCTAGGCTCCATGAGACACTATCCATCTTACAATTTAATGTTATTATAGTTGAAAGAAAGTGAAACCCCAACCCTAAGAGCTTAAATTGTAGATATATCACATTGTCACTTGAACACTTCCTTAGATGTGGACAAATATAGTGAGCAACAATTGTCATGTGAAATTAATTAAATAGGAAGTAAATCCTTACAGGAAAAACGAGGTGAATTAAGATGTGAGAATTTGGACCCAAAAAAGAAATGCAAGTGACAAGACTTTATGCTCCACATAAGCATCAATTTGACTCCAAGAAGTAAACTATCCTATTATTGCTTTCTGTTGGAACTGAGACCAATCTATAAAGATTGAAGTGGAAAGTCAACACTAGATAGATACTGCACACAGCTAATTTCTACTTTGATCTCAAACCAACCAATTAGAAGATAAAGGTATATCATATATGTCAACCTTTCCGCCTTCATTGAGACCAAATTTAAAGTGATAAGAACACCGAGCATATCAAAATCATAGTATCGTGCCACACTGGCTTCAAGAGAAAAGTTAATGGCTGTTATTTATGGATGAAGGAGAAATGATGATTAACTTCTTGGTTAACTGAAAGTCAAAGTTAGAATGCAAAAGCTGCACAAGCATCTAAACTAAAACAGGGAAAATAATTAAAAAGGAAGCCTCATAAAAGTATTGTTAAAGCTCTAGATTCAACAAGAAATAGAAAGCATACCGTGCTGATTCATTTACCAAAGCGAAAGGAGTAACACATCCTAGAGGAACCTTGAAGACACAGAAAAAAAGCAAAAAGATCCAGGAATGAGCTCCAAACAACTTTCCCCAGTCAAAAACAAATAAAAAAGAGAAAAGAAACTTTATAGGCAGAGGTCATCAGTTTGATTAGTCATTCATACTAAGTGTCTTTCTTGGTAGCACTCATCTTCAATGTGATACAAGAAAAGGCAATTAAGAAGGACATCTCAAGCCAAGGTATACACCAACCTGAAGTATCTCACCTAATGCTTCTTCTGGTGCCATTCTTATACCACCCTTCCCCAAACCTAAGCGTTGTGCCAAAACTGCCAAAATAAAAGGCCATAAATGACTAGAATAAGCACCCAAGAGTGTTACATCAAGACAGAATCAGTGTGTTGATTTTACAAAAGAAATCATGCATGTAGAAGCTAATATTTTGCAACAGATAATCCAAATATGAAAAAGACAGAAGGACAAACAAATAAACTATGAGAATGAAAAAAAAAAGGCTTATCCCCGGCATAGAGAAAGCAAATCATATCTATGATAAAGTTGAAGCAGTAACAACCAGCTTTCTTGAAGTCACAAATTACATATATTAAAAGAAAAAAAAAGAGGAAAGAAATGAGAATGCACCAGATTGTTGTCCAAAGCATTAGTTTAATGAATATGGATCATGCACCAAAAGAATCAACACGGTAAATATCAGTTCACTCAACACACATGATTAAGTATCAGGATGCATGATTATCACGACAAGATGGGTGATCAGAATTGTATACCTTTTAGATCTACCTTAGTATCTGTAAGAGCAGAGACAATGAAGAATCTCTGTTTCTTGTCCTGAAAACAGAAACAAGTATGGATAACTGCACCAGTACATGAACAGCATCTTAGACCAAAATTTATAATTCATAATGCATGTGAATCTTCTATACTGTACTTCTCTCCACTCCCCCCCACCCCCTCAAAACCCATTCTGAATTTATTATAATATCTGACCGAAAAAAGGTGATCCTATGTAACTACTTTGCTCCAAAGCTAACAGTTGACAACCGAGGATGATGTAATAAACTTATGATAAATTTTGGCCAACTATGTAATCCAGTGTAATTTCTTCAGTGATTAGAAAATTTGCTTCAAAGCTCAAGGTTGACATTCTACTTCTAGTAACTTTTACCCTAAAGAAATGATAAAACAGCATCTGGCAGACCACATCTCATCCAAAAAGAGGTCCCAACCATAAGAGGCCACCTGGACCTCTGATCATTGTGAGTTTAGAAGGTCCTTTGGAGTTTCTTTTCTTTTGGGGGCATAATTGTCCTTTTGGAGTTCTACTAGATGAGTACATGACTTTATTCATCCTAATGGTAAATAAGAAAGGAACAACCACTGAAAGTTCAAATCTTTACTTCCCCTTGGGTTTTTTGTTCTCATATTGCAATACACATAAATAAAGACCAGCCTTACCTTTAAAAATAAGTTCTTGCTAAGCGCACTGCCAACATTTCCAACATGTTTTGCCTGTAGATAGACATGGCCCTCTTCAAACATGTGTCTTCACGAAATCATGGAAATGGGAATACACATCACACAACAATATATTTTCATTTCCCATTTACTCACCTGAGCTTCAACTGTTAAAACAACTGGGTGGTCATAGTGCTTGAACTCGATTTGAAGTTCCTACAATACAAAGGATCTGGTAATCACAGACTAGGAGTAAACAGCTAAGTGCGATACAAAAGTAGCTATAGTATAGAAACTCTAATGACATGGTAATTATAGTTCTTCAAAATTTTTAGTGGGACAAAGAGTACAGTGATAATGCAGCAACAGCACCAAATATCATAGACTATCAGAAGACTGCCGATCATAAGGGTAAACCCAGTAGTAGGTTGCCTAATTTTTGTCACTTAAGAGTGTGTTTCTTTCATGAAAAAATGTTCTCAAAAGCTTTGTAATGAAAAATACACTTTTTAGTGAGAAACCATTTTCATTAAATTTGTTAGGAGGAAAATGTTTTTTTGAATATCTTTAGTTTTAGCTATAATCTATTATTTATAAGGGGAGAATATCACAGTAACAATCAAAGAGGTTTTTGTAAAATGTGTTGCCAGAACGTGACTAGTGACAGTAAAGTTGGCTAGTTAAAGCAGAAAACTGTAAAAAAAAAACTGAGGAATATGAGCACCTGATTCAAAGAACTTCTCTTCCCCGTTTGCAATAGCACTAATGGTGGCATCCAGTCATTACACTGTCCCTTCCCGCCACCACTTACCAGTAAAAACTACTTATTACCCTAACTATATTGGATTACCATCACAGGACATCATCACTCAAATGCAAAATTTTACAGCAAGACTAAGAGAAATAAGATCAGAAAACATGGTTGCAAATCAAACGGAACCAAATACAGAGATGGCGCGTTAGAAGGAAGATGGTTCTCCTCGTATCATGATTACTTTCAAATCACACAAAATGTCTCCATACAATCTTATTTATGAAACCCCCAAACCAAAAGAAAGAAAAAGTGAGAAACTTCAAGAACAAGACACTACATATGTAATGAATCACCGCCATAGAATCCAAATTACGCTTAAACAAAAAATCAAGAAGAAATGAAGACGAAAGGAGAGACCTGTAAACGAGCAAGCAGCTGGTCTTTCGTAAAACCCATAGCTACACTTCGATTTGCAGCGCAGAGAGAGACTTTACGACGCTAGGGACATCGATTCGATACTATAATGCGTAAAAATTAGGTGGGCCGGATAGGATTTGGTCCGAATGTTTGTTTGGCCCCTTTCGTTCCTCCGAAAAAATAAATAAATAAAGCTCTCCTGTCTTTCGCGAATCTTGGATATGAATAGGCCCAACAAGGCCCAAATCTGGTTAGAACTTGCCATGATTCTCTGAGAAGGTTATTATCACTATTACTATTCAAACTTTTTATAATTTACTAGTTGAAGTTTGAAATAAATCAATTTAATATCCATTTGAAGTTTTCTAGTATGCGTATGCTACCTACCATCGATCTTTAAATGTCTATTCACTTATGTGGCCCATTCATCCATCTATGCCCTGACATATATACTTATTTAGTAATATAATATTAAATTATTTCATTTGGACAATTCAACTAGATTATGATTTCAAAAAAAAAAAAAAAAAACACACATTAGATAAGAAGAAATAAGAGGAAAAAATCTACAAGTGAAATCCTTAACACAAATTGTCCAAACATTAATTATAAGAAATCTTTATAAACCTTAATTTTCAATTAGGGAATGGGGAAGAATTTATTTTATCACCAAGGATTTTAAGTCACTTTATGTGATTGCGGGTCATTGTCAAGTCATCTCAATTGAGGATTTTTAGTCAATCTTGCACCTTACCTCTATTGTTCTCTCCTACACATGGTTGATTTCCACAACTAGGATAGAATTAGAGTTAGGGTAGAGTCAATCTTGCATCCTATCTCTACTAGGTTTTTATTTTCTTTTTTTTTTATGGAATTAAGGTTTGGACAATTTGGAGTTTGAAAGGTTTATCAAGAGGTTTTTCTTCTTTCCAAACTAAGGTTCTTTTATGAGGCTTTGGATGATTTATGTTTAACCATGGTTTCATTTTTTATCTTTCATGTATTGTATCTAATAGGGATTTTATGTTCTTCTTGTATGACTTTTTTTGTTTTCCCAATCATTATCCAGTTAGACACTAGTTGTAATAGTTTAATACCATATTGCTAAATAAGTACACGTATGAGAGCATGAATGGAGGCAAGGCACATAAGTAAATGAATGTATGGAGATTGATGGTAGGTCGTATACACAAAGTCAAAAACTTCAATTGGGTATTATATTAATCCATTTTAAAGTTCAAGTAGTAAATTGTAAACATGGTCAAAGTTTGGATAGTAACAATAACATTAACCCTTTTTCAAATAATCCACTCTTTATGTTTTTTTTTTCAAAATTTCTTTTAATGTTTTTATTCTTTATTTTACTACATAGCTCATCTTCATAGTAAAAGAAAAAAAATACATAGATAACAAAGTGAAATATTCATAAAAATTAATGTAGCCCATCTATCTTCCCACTATCCTAATTTTGTATAAACCATATTTTATATATATATATATTCTCACTTTCATAAGTTATATAAGTAATATATATTTATATATAAATGGCATATATAAGGCTTTGTATATAATAAAGTATGGTAAGTAAATAAGATATTTTTACTTTCAAAAACTACAAGACATTATTTTAATTTTTATTAATATGTCTATGCATTTTTCAAATAGTTGTATATACTTTTATATAAATTTATGTCATTTAGAAAATATTGATCAAATATGACTTTAATATTTTTCAACATATATATATATATAATTCTTTTAAAGAATTGTACTTTTTTATATTGGCTTCATACTTGTTATATGTAAATTAATGCATAAAATATATCAAATTTTTACTATTGTATATATTTGTAGATATCAAACCCATCATCTTCAAAAATAGCAAATAATTATTTATATCTATATCTTACATACAAATGTGTATATATAATTTCTGGAGCTTTTTCAATTTCTACCTTTTCACTATAAACACTTTTTACCATATGTGATTTTTCATATTTCAGTTATACCTTTTCATTACTAATAAAATTATGTTCATAGACAATCCTATTCTTTCGATGAAATATTCAAAAGATATGCACTTTCTATAAATAACAATAAAAGTTATAATTAAGGTTGTTCATCAAACCGAGTTGAATTGAACCAAAAATCGAATTGAACTGCACCAAACCATGAAATGTGGTTTTTTTACATTTCAATTCAATTCACGATTCAGCTCAAAGATGGTCTATACTATTTGTGGTTTAGTTCGGGGGTTCAAACTAAACTAAACCACTTAAAGTCAAACTAAACCGCTTCTTATTAAAGAATAAAAATTAAAAGATATTTTTTAGTTTTAAACCTTATAACATATTTATCTAACCTTATTTATTATTTCTTTTTCGTTGACTCTAATTTCACTCTTAATCTTCACAATTGATTTCCTTTCCTTCACTTTCATCTCTTATATCTAAAGTGGATTATTGTGCCTTCACAATCACCTGGTATATAATGTCACCATAATATAATATTATTTAACTTACATTCTTATGTAATGTTCCTTAATTTGAAAATCAACGTTTAATTGAAAATTTTGTTGACTATTAATATTATCAATTAAAATAAGATATTTTCAAAAGTGGTTTGAACTAAATCAAACCAAATTGAATTGCATTTTAAGTGATTCGTTTCAAAATTCTAAACCATTAAAAGCGGTTTAATTCATTAAGGATTTAAACTAAACCGTTTCAAATATGGTTTGGTTCAATTCAACCCTTAAACTAAACCAAATTAAACCATGAACACCTCTAGTTGTAATTATTTTATGACTTTATATATAAGACATATCTACCTTTGAAGTTTTGTAATTGTTCGTAATTAAATGGCATATCATTCCATATATAAATGTAGAAATGCCATGGATAGTCAATATCAATATGTATATAGATCATAGGGACTTATACGATCCATTGGTAAGATCAACCAGTTTATAATTTGACAATAAAGGTAGCTATAAAAATTAATAAAGTGGAATTTGAAAAATTAGATAATGGATTGGATGTTTTCACATATGTACCATAATATAACCCGTAAATTATTAAATTAATTGATGGTATTCATATCATATTTAAATAGATAAATTGCAAATATATTCTCTTATGTTTGTTCATGTACGCTTAACTGTCTAATCTTTGAAATTGTGCATTTAGATCCCCAAACTTTTAGAAAGTATGCATTTGGCCTTATTTTATAATTTTGCCTTTAGATAAAATAATTAAAAAAGCAATAAAATAAAAGAAAACATATAAAATCAATGGTAAAAAAGGTAATATAGAAGTTCAAATTGACTTTTAAAAAAAAAAAAACAAATTAGGAGACTAAATGTATAATTTTAAAAATAAAGGGTTAAACACACATAAAGCAAACTTAAGAGGGTTTGTTTGCAATTTACACTATTTAAAACATATTACAAACATACAATATTAATATGTTGATTGTGATAATCTATTGAATACTTTACTATTTTACATTAATATGTAATACTTTAAATCAAAATTCATGTATAGCATAAGCTTTTAACTAATCTATTTATAGCACTAAAGCCAAAAAAGGCTTTTGGTGTCCTCAATGGTTATATTTATCTGAATTTAATTATTGAATAAAAATGGACAAAAAATAAAGAAGGGAGTTATAATGAGTGTGAGTGGAATAGATAAGAGATATGTACGTATAATTAACTATATGAAGAAATGTGACCAAGCAAAAATAATTGTTTTATAATTAATTTTTCTTAAAACACGCAAACTCATATATATTTTAATCAAACAATGTATTTTTTTTTCTAATATGCGTGATATAAGTGCATCTTTTACTAGTTTAAATAATACATGTAAGGAAGAGATTAAAATTAAGAGATTGCTTTTTAGATGGTAAAAAACGTGGAAATCGATAATCAAGTTAGACTTAGTGGGGAGAGAGAAATAAGAGAAAGAATGTGGAAAATACTATTGTATTGTGGATCTTTTATATTTATCATGTCTCCAAACTCCACACCCGTTGAAAGTCTATTATTGTAAGTAAATTACCACTCCATCCTTTCATGTAAAATAATAATTAGTTTGATAAGAACAACATAGTAAATCAACTTAATAGTAGTAGAGATCAAATGATCAACTAACTCCACTAAAACTTAGGCATAATTTTCCACCATTCTACTTTCTAGGCAACAAATCCTCAATTTTAAATTCCCTTTTCAAATCCTTCATTCTTCTTTTCTTTTAAAAGCTATTTACTTCCACTTCTTAAGCCAAAAAGCACCTTCATATGGGTGAATAAGTTATGTCCCTTGAGAAATGTGATTGTTAGTGTTCGGAAAAGCTTATTTTTATTTTACTTCTCTATCAATTATATATAGTTGATACAATCTTCTATTTTGTACAAGTATATTTTCAAGGAAAGGAAACTACATCTATCATATATACATTAGTATTCTATTTTTGTTCTAAATATTCTGTTTCCCCTATTCTAGAGATTGTAGAATATTCAACACCCCCTCTCAAGTTGGTGCAAAGATATCTTCCATGCCTAACTTGATAAGTGAATTTTGAAAGATTCTACTCGAGACACCTTTTGTTAACATATCAGCTAATTGTTCTTCTGACTTCACAAAAGGAAATTGAACTATCTTCTCTTCAAGTTTTTCTTTGATGAAGTGTCTATCAATCTCAACATGCTTCGTTCTATCATGCTAAACTGGATTTTGTGCAATTTCAATAGCAGCTTTATTGTCACAAAACAATCTCATTGGATATTCAGATGTGTATCCAATTTCTTTCAACAACTCTCTTAGCTAAAGTAGTTCACATAGTCCTTTAGCCATACCATGAAATTCCGCTTCTGCACTTGACAATGCCACCACCTTTTGTTTCTTGCTTCTCCATGCTACCAGGTTTCCACCAACAAATGTTAAGTATCTGGATGTCGACTTCCTATCTGTGACACTTCCAGCCCAATCCACATCTGAGTATCCATCCACACGGAGGTGATTGTGTTTTCTAAGCAAAAGTCCTCTTCCTAGTGATCCCTTCAAGTATTGCAATATTCGCCTCACAACTTCCATATGCTCTTCACTTGGATTATGCATGAATTGGCTCAACAAATTTATTGCATATGCAATGTTTGGTCTCGTGTGGGATAAGTATAGCAACTTTCCCACTAGTCTCTGAAATCTTTCCTTATTTGTGGAAGTTTGACGTTGAGATTCTCCAAGTTTGTGATTCTGAACAATTGGAGTGTCTAGAGGTTTGCAATCAAGCATCCCTGTTTCCGCTAGTAGATCAAGGATGTACTTCCTTTGTGAGAGAAAAATTCCTTGTTTTAATCTTGTTACTTCGATCCCAAGGAAATACTTTAGGCCTCCCAAATTCTTTATCTCAAATTTTGATGCTAACTGATCTTGCAATCTTCCAATCTCCTCATTATCATTCCCTGTAATGATCATGTCATCCACATAAATAATCAAGGCTGTTATCATTTCTTTCCGACACTTCAGGAACAGAGTGTGGTCTGAGTTGCACTGTTTGTAGCCGTAATTCTTCATAGCCATACTGAATCGTCTAAACCATGCTCTTGGGGATTGCTTTAAACCGTATAACGCCTTCTCCAACTTGCACACCATCCTTGTTTGTGATGCAGTATATCCTGGTGGGACATTTAGGTACACTTCTTCTTCTAACGTTCCATGTAGAAATGCATTCTTTACATCGAATTGGAGTAGTGGCCAATCCAAATTTGCAGCAAGCGAGAGTAATACTCTAATAGTATTTAACTTTGCCACAGGTGAGAATGTTTCTTGGTAGTCAATGCCATACATTTGAGTGTATCCTTTTGCCACCAACCATGCCTTGTATCTATCTATCGTCCCATCAGCTTTATATTTTATGGAAAACACCCATTTGCATCCTACCACCTTTTTTCCTTTTGGCATTGGCACAAGCTTCCAAGTATTATTCTTTTTGGAGTGCTTCCATTTCCTCATTTATAGCCTTAACCCATCTAGAATCCTACAAGGCTTCTTCTATCGAGCTTGGTACTGTCTCAGATGACAGTTGTTGTACCAGATTCTTCAGTGGTTGTGCCATCCTCTTAGTGCTGATGTGATGTGCAATTGGATATTTGGCTTTGGTTTCACCATGGTCGGGTGTGTAGCGATTTGGTGGTTTGCCCCGGTTGTTCCTGAAAGGCAATTTATAATTAGATGATGGTTCAGGGAATTGTACATTTGCTGCATCCTCAAGAGCTTGGTCTGTTGGTACTAAACCTTGAGTTGTATCTTGTTCCGGTGAGGGTTGTTGTCTCTGAGTGAATCCCTCTAGGATAGGATGTTCTTGCCCTTCGTTTCCTTCATTCTCAGCTTCTGTGGATCCTGTTTCTTCCATGTTTCCATGGATATGACTACTACTCTCATTCTGGAAGACTGATATATCTGGCCACATCTCCCAACCAGCTTTATGACTTCCTTGTTCATCATCAACTAGTTCTCTTTGAATAGATAAAGATGAATCCGAGCTTTGAAAAAACATCTCTGTCTCCAAGAAAGTAACATCCATTATTACATAGAGACGTTTAGTTAATGGATCAAAACACCGATATCCCTTCTTGTGAGTCGCATACCCTAGGAATATACACCAGACAGCACATGGGTCGATCTTCGTTCGTTCTGTCCTATGCAGATGAACATATACTGCACACCCAAACACCTTTGCAGGGAGCATTAAAATTGAGGGCAAAGGTTCATGTTGCGCTAAGACTTGTAATGGAGTTTTGTAATTCAACACTTTGGAAGGCATGCGATTCATCAAGTATACTGCAATAGTTACGGCATCAGTCCAAAATCTCCTAAAGGCATTAGCAGATATCATGAGGGCTCCAGTTGTTTCGAGTATGTGTCTATTCTTCCTTTCTGCTATACCATTCTGTTGTGGAGTGTGTGCACATGTTGTCTCATGATTTAGCCCATGAATTCTAAAGTAGTTCATCAATTTTGTGTTAACAAATTCCCCCCCATTATTAGTACAAAGTATTCGCAAATTTGTCTAGAATTGCGTCCTAACCATCATATGAAATGTTTGGAAAATCTCAGTAACCTCACTCTTATTTTTCATCAAATATAGTCAAGTCATACGAGTACAATCATCAACAAAGATCACAAACCATCTTATTCCTGAAGATGTTGAGATAGGTGCAGGTCCCCACACATCTGAATGTACTAACATAAATGGTTTGTTGCATCTTCTATTGCTTATTGGATATGTAACTCTATGACTCTTAGCTAAAATACACGACTGACACTTCAACAATTTATTAGGAGTGTCATGAAACAAACTTGGAAACAGATACTTCATATACGTAAATGATGGATGTCCTAATCTGTGATGCCATAGCCAGACGTCCTGCTTCTTGGTGTCCTCCTTGCTCACTTTGTATACTTTGCTCCCACTGAACTCCTCGAAGTAGTATATCCCCTCTCGTTTAGTACCACGACCAATAATCTCCTTGGTGAGGATGTCTTGAAATACACAAAATTTAGGATACATTAGAACACAGCAATTCAAATCCTCCGTAACTTTTCCCACTGAGATCAGTGTTTGAGAGGGACGGAACAAGGAGGGTGTTTGGAAGATGAAGTGTGGGCGAACAAACAACTTCTCCAGAACCAGTCACAGGATATTTTCCCCCATTCACGTTTGTGATGTAGGTTCTATTCGAGTTGGCTTTCCTATTGATATCTTGAGGATCAAACGTCATATGATCCGAGGCTCCGGAATTAATAATCCACCTTTGATTACCTGGTTCATCCTTCGCTGAGGAACAATTTGCTTTTGCTGTGGATGACTCTCCCTGTGGGATAAGGGAGAGATTGGCTTCCGTGCTCACCATATCCATAGTAACATTTGCAACATGGCCTACTTCTCGTTTTCTTTTCTCTTTTAATTCATGCCACCAATCTGGATATCCATGTATCTTAAAGCAGGTATCCTTTATATGTTTGGTGTTTCCACAATGAGTACAACCGTTCTCTTCTGTTTGATTCCTTGTTCTTGTGGCAGGGCTTCTTTTTCCGTGTTGAAGCATGTGAAGAGTAGGTTTCTGTTGCAGTTTTGGTCCTCCCCTGGACATCATCACTGCACTAGATAAAGTTTCTTCTTTCATCAACATCACACTTTGTCTTTGATCCTCCCTTCTAACATATGCATATGCTTGTTCTACAGATGGGAGTGGCTGTATACAAAGTGTATCAGCTCGAATGCTATCCAGCCGATCATCCAGACCATCTAGGAAAGTGTATACTCTGTCTTCCTGCTATATAGAGTTGTACTTCTCTATATCAATATCACAATGCATAGGATTCAGTTGCCTAAAGTCAATTTCTCTCAATAATCCTTGAAGTGCATTGTAATATGTTTCCAGTGATCCTCCATTCTGTCTCATTCTTGACACCTTCCGCTTCAAATCATAGACTTGTGAGGTATCGATGCCATCAAAGTATGTCGTAGCAATCGCATCCCACACAGCTTTAGCAGTTGGAAATCTGATATAATTTCCAATCAAATTCTGTTCCATAGATGTAATTAACCATCCCTTAACCATGGCGTTTTCTGTTCTCCATCTTCTAAACATCGGGTCTATTTCCATCGGTTTTGGTAAGTCTCCATTGATGTAGCCCAGCTTGTCCTTGGCCGCAATATACATCTCCATAACTTGGGACCAGATGCCATAGTTGGTTCCATACAGTTTTACACCCATGGACGTAAGGACTGGATCAGTAGTTGTAGGTATGGATGTTTGATGTAGCATATGTGTTATTCTTGATGTCAGATCATCAAGAACAATAGGGTCTGTCCGGGAAGAGCCAGTCGGAGGTGTTTGATCTCCCATTGATCTTTCTTTTCTGATTTCTTTATTTTGTTGGTCCTGGATCTTTTCCATACTCTGATACTATGTTCGGAAAAGCTTATTTTTATTTTACTTCTCTATCAATTATATATAGTTGATACAATCTTCTATTTTGTACAAGTATATTTTCAAGGAAAGGAAACTACGTCTATCATATATACACTAGTATTCTATTTTTGTTCTAAATATTCTGTTTTCCCTATTTTAGAGATTGTAGAATATTCAACAGTTAGCATGCTATATTTTATAGTAAGTGAGCCCTTGATACAAGGCCCAAAGTTTAGACACAAGGGTTTCTGATTTTTCCAATTTGTTTTTTTAAAAAGGCCAAAGATTTTTTACTTATCTTATCGTGAATCACACCCTCAATAAAAGCATCGATCTATGATATAATTGAACCATTTGTGTCTAATTTTACCCAACCTATTAAAGAAGGTTGCACTATATAATCTTCCACTATTTTGGAAATTTTTGTTTCTTCTTTTGCGTTTAAAGTCCAAATTCATTAACATCTATTTGTAATGAGGATATTTAAATGACTTGTCTTTGAAAGTATAGGCACTAAATTGTCATAAATAAAATTTTAAATACTTAAATGCCTGAAATCAAAAGTATACACTCTCAATGCCATTATCCCCTGTATAATCTCCCATTGTATTGGAAAATTTCTTGTTGTGCATTAATGTCTAAAATTGATTAGCTCTTAATCAAATTTTACGTATTAAGGTGAGGGGAGAAATATTTTCTTAGTAAAAAATCTGATCATTTTTGTCTAACCAGAAAAGCTAGATAGGAAGAATAAATAAGATCGGTTTAGGAGTGTGTGTTTGACTCTAACTTGATGTCTAAGAACCTCTCATGATGCTTAAAGTTGGTTATATCAAAATGGTTTCATCTAGCTTTTGTGGATGACTGCATTATTTTTGCTAATGGAAGCTCATAGACTTAAGGAAGTTGAAGGAATTCTTGAATGAATATGAAGCAATATCAAGGTAGAGAACCAAATTATTTAAAAAGCGCCATCTACATATACAAAAATTGTAAGATTTCTATAATTCATCGAGCTAAAATAGTTCTCAATTTTAGTAAAAGCGAGTTTCCTCTTAACTTACCTTAGCTAAACTATATTTGTGGGATGAAAGCCAAAAGTGCACATTCATGACATACTATAGAAGATTGGTGATAGGATGGAAAGTTGGGAAAATATGTGAGTTTCATAGGTGGGTAGTTAGTTTGTTTAAGAGTGTGTTATACTCTATAAGCCCAAAGTCCTCCTAAAACCATATTTTTCTAACCCCCTTTTTAGCACAACAATGAGAAGAAAAGAGTTATTCATTTGATCAAATAGAATGAATTTGGCCCTTAGTAACTAGAGGTGGTTTAGGCATTCAAAGTCTTGAGGATTTTGCAAAGGTTCAAGAAATGAAAATCTAGAGGTTTCTTAAGTCTGGCAACATCTTTTTAAAGTAATTTTGTTTTGAATATATGAAAGACAAGCATCTAAGTTTAATTCATGAGAATACAACAAATTCTCCAACTTGAAAAAGGATTTCGTGTGCTCGGGATTTAGTAGAAAAATACATATTTATTGGAGTTTAGCAAGGGAATGGTAATTTATGGGGTGAAAATTGGCTTAAAGATGGGATTTTGAGATCATCGGTGCCTTCATCAAGCTTTTTAAATGAAAGAATAAACGATTACATGGTAGAGGGAGAGTGGAATGTGAATAAATTACAGCAGTTTCTTACGGCAAAAAAGGTTAATCTAATTAGTTCCACCATAATCCAAAAGACTTCCTAATTGTGCTTTATGGACATGTAGTTTCAATAGTAGCTTTTCTACTAAAAATACATGGGACAAAATTCTTTTGCATCAACATACGACAAGAGATTTTGCTTGGTTTTGAAATAGAAGAATTGCCTCTAAGATTTCTATTTTCATGTGGAAATTGTTGGACGATGTGATTCCAAAAGAATGCTCTGCAAAAAAGAGGCATCATGTTAGGTTCAAGGTGCTGGTTATGTAAATAAGACAATGATTTTGCTAGTCATTGCTTTTTCCACTGTTTGGTGTCGAAGGAAATTTGGATTCATATCATAGCATACACTTCATTTTGCCAAACCTTCATTCATATCATAATCTTAATCAACTTCTCAACTAGTGGCTACCAAAATTTTAATCCTTGGAATGACTGGAGCCTACAATCTTCACTGTAACTATTTAGAATATGTGGTTGGCTCACTTATCAATTGAAGATAAAGAGAAGTGGCAAACATTGTATGTTATTCAAAGGATTATCTTGGATGTGTTTGATCTTTGTTGAAGTTTCCTAGTTGAAAGATTTGTTGTCAAAGGTTTCATTCCAAATATCACATGGCAGTTGTGGTATATATCAATTGATAAAAGGATTCATAATGTTTGGTGGTCAAGTACAAGGAGAGATTGTTTTAAATTAAATACATATGATTCCTATATGGAGAGATTTGTTGCTTGTAGAGGCCTTCTACAGTATGAAAAGTTCATTTAATCTTTGTTGGACTAGATTTTATGTATTATAGAGGAATTTGAAGATTGATGAAACAAACCTAAGCTATCATTTTGCATATCTACCAAAAGGTCTCTAGCTAAGTAAGCGAGAATTTCTCAAGCTAATTTTATCACATTGAAATTTTCAATTTAAATGGTTTTTGTAAAGGTCTTATAATTTTATATTAGAAATTAGTTTTTAAGTATCAAACATAGATGTTGTACTCCCTTTATTCATTTTGAAAAAAAAAAAAAGCAATTAACATTTGTTTATTAAAACATAGACTTGTTCTCATGAAGGTTCCAAATTTTTGTTATCAAAGATTGTATTGTGTCTACTTCACAAGGAGCTGGCATACCATTGTTTTTTGCATGGCCACCACCTATCACCCTACATTTGCTCATCATCCTCTTCTTAAACCTTAGACCCACACAATAACGTTACATTAAACCAATTAAACACAAAACCTATATTAAGAAAACTCACAACCATCGTTTTCTACTTTGCCCCATCATGGGTTCTCCTAGATTGCTATATTCCTCTTACTAACTATCCTTCTTAATGGAGTTTTAATGAGTGTTGTTGTGGAATATCGTGGTGATGAAGAAGGAGAAGAGGAGACATGGAGGCCAAGAGAGATCAAGAGGAAAATATGAGAGAAGAGGAAGGAGGGAAAGGGAGTTTGAGAGAGGAGGACGAGATTTCTTCCTTTTAAAAGACTTTAAGAGGGTGATTCAAGCTGAGGCTAGAGAGATGAGGATTATGAGGAGTTATAGTGGGAAAATAATGGATTAACCAATGCATATCAAGTTTATTACTATAGAGCCCATGACTCTCTTCATTCCCTAATATGTTGATTCCAACCTCATCATCTTCATTCATTGAGGGGAAGCAAGATTAGGAGTAATATATAATGATAATCTTGTTAAGAGACAATTGAAGATTGGAGATGTATACAGAGTACCTATTGGATTGGCATTTTACTTAGTAAACACAGGTGAGACTCACATACTTCACGTGATATCCAACATTTACACCTTAGAGAGCTTGTGACTAAGACTAAGTCATTTTCAGTCTTTCTTCATTAGTGGAGGAACCAACCCAACATCTTGTTAATTGAGTGATTCAAGATTTAGAACAGTAAACTTTTAGGAATATTTAGTTTGTTAAAATTTATGTTTATCCTTTAGTTCAAAGATTAACTTTCCTCATTTTTTTGCATTCTTAACAATGATCAAATAGTATAAATATGAATAAAATCATATTTTTTATTGCTCTACAAATTCGTATCCTTTGCACATACTTTGATTTTCTACCAACAAAATTGGTATCAAAGCATATAAAAGAAAAAGAATATTGCTCCGGGTTCGATCCTACATCCATGGAAAGCAAGAGAAAAGTGAGGGAAAGATAAACAAACATCCATAGCAACAAGCAACGGTGCAGGTGGAAGTTCACAACTCTTGATTCTGATTTTCAAAGGGAAAAACTATTAGTTCTGGAGCTTAAAAATGAAGACTCTATTTAAGTCTCAAGAATTGTGGGATTTTGTAAAGAATGAATATGTAGAGTCACATCAAAACGATGAACCTGATGCACAATTGCGTGAGAATCGCAAGAAGGATGCAAAGGCTTTGTTCTTCATTCAACAAGCTTTAGATGATGAGATCTTTCCCCGAATTGCAGCAGCCAACATGTCTAAAGAAGCTTGGGAAATACTAAAGCAAGAGTACATGGGTAATAAGAAGGTAATTTAGGTAAAGTTACAATCTCTTCATCGCAACTTTGAATTACTAACAATGCAAGAAAAAGAGTCCATGCAAAACTATTAGGCTAAAGTGTCCGAGATTGTTAGTCAGATGAAAACATATGGTGAAGAAATAAGTAATGAAACAATCGTAAGATAAGTTTTGAGGAGTTTAACAAGGAGCTTTGATCACGTTGTTGCTGCAATTGAAGAATCTAAGGACTTAACTACCTACACCTTTGACGAACTAATGAGCTCTCTAATAGCTCATGAAAATAGATTGAATAGGTCCACTAAAAAGGGTGGTGAAAAGGCGTTTCAAGTGAAGGGGGAGTCTAATTATAGAGGAAAGTTTGAAGAGTCAGTCAGTAGAGGCAGAGGTAGAAACAGAGGTGGATTTCGAAGTAGTGGACGAGGAAGCAACAAAGGTCGAAGACAGTACAATGATTGGTGCTTTTTCAAAAGCACAATCCAATGTCATTACTGCAAGAAATATGGACATAAAGAAGCTGAGTGCTAGAATAGGCAGAAAGTTGCAAACTTCATGGAGAGAGTTGAAGATGAAAGCAAGTTGTCTATAGCCCAATCCGACACTTCAAATACAGTGCGTGATGTTTGGTTTGTTGATAGTGGATGCTTAAACCATATGGCAAACTCATGATCGCTGTTTAAGGAACTTGATGAATCTCAGAAGAGTGTGGTGTGACTTGGTGATGACAAGTAAGTTCAAGTAGAAGGGAAAGGCACAATTGCAATTAAAACGGTACAAGGAGACATCAAGCTTCTTTATGATGTACAATTCGTGCCTAGTCTAGCTCACAATCTGTTGAGTGTTGGTCAGCTGATGTTTAGTAGTTATACAACTGTATTTGATGATGATTCATGTGCAATCAGTGATAAAAGATCAGGACAAGTTATCTCGATCGTTCGCATGACACAAAATCGTATGTTTCCTCTTAATGTGTCAAATGATGTGAGTAGAGCCATCATGGTTAAAGAAGATGATGAGGCCAAGTTGTGGCATTTACGTTATGGGCATCTAAATGCTAATGGATTAAGGTTCTTAAATACAAAAGAAATAGTTATTGGTATGCTAAAAATAGGTGAACTTGCATTTTGCGAAGGATGTATTTACAGGAAACAGAGGAGAGGATCATTTCCAGTTGGAAAGTCATGGCGAGCTTCAGGGTGTCTTGATTTGATTTACACTGATCTGTGTGGACTAATGAACACTACGCCGTTGGGTGGAAGTCGATATTTTTTTTATTACTGATAGATGACCACACACACATGAGCTGGGTTTACTTCTTAAAGTTCAAATCAGAAGCTTTTGAGAACTTTAGGAAATTCAAAGCTTTGGTGGAAAAGCAAAGTGTTAGAAATATAAGAGTGCTTCGAATAGATCGAGGAGGTGAATTTTTGTTAAAAGAGTTCACAAATTTTTGTGAGGAGCAGGGCATTCATAGGGAACTCACAGCTCCGAATATGCCATAGCAAAATGGAGTGGCTGAACAGAAGAATAAGATGGTGGTTGAAATGGCTAGAAATATGTTGAAGACAAAAGGAATACCAAATCGTTTTTGGTTGCAACAGCAGTATATCTTTTGAACATCTCTACTACAAAGGCTGTCATGAATTGCATGCCATATGAAACATGGACAAGAAGGAAGCATCGGGTAAGTCACTTGAAAGTCTTTAGATGTTTAGCATATGTATTGATTTATTCTTGTACTAAACTTGATGATAAATCAGAGAAATGCATTTTTATTGGTTATAGTTTGCAATCCAAAGCTTACTGTTTGTATAATGCTATAAGTGGTAAAGTTATCATAAGTAGAGATGTTCAGTTCAATGAGGAAGGCACATGGAATTGGAGCACGAGTGATGCAGTAGTGATTCCAGCTCACGTTGCAGAATTGTCAAGTGAAAATGCAGCAGCAGCGGATGAAAATTTATTATCTGCAGAATCCACTCCTACGAGGAACATCACATATTCAAGTGATTATCATTCTCTAATATCTTGCTCTTCAAGTGAGTCACTGGTGAGAAAGTTCAAATCTATAAGGGAAATTTATGAAACATGTGACTTTGCATTATATGTATCAGATCCTAGTTGCTTTAAAGAGGCAGCAACAAAGTCTAAATGGCAAGATGCAATGGAAACCATTGAGAAGAATTCAACATGGGAGTTAGTTGATGTTCCTGAAGAGAAAAACATCATTGGGCTTAAGTGGGTATTTCGAACCAAGTTCAATGCTGATGGAAGTATTCAAAAGCACAAAGCTTAGCAAAAGGTTACTCGCAGCAGCAAGGTATTGATTTTGATGATACATTTTCTCTAATTACACACTTCGAAACTGTTAGAATTATGTTAGCATTAATGGCTCAATTTTAATTACCTGTGTATCAATTTGATGTTAAGTCTGCATTTTTAAATGGAGATTTAGAAGAAGAAGTATATGTTTCACAACCTGAAGGCTTTGTTAGAAAAGGATGTGAAAATAAAGTTTACAAATTAAGAAAAGCCTTATATGGACTAAAACAAGCTCCTCGTGCATGGTATAGCAAAATAGATGCCTTCTTCAAAAAGAACATATTTACAAGAAGTGAGAATGAACTTACATTCTATCTGAAGCGTGAAGATAATGATGAGTTTATAATGATTTGTCTCTATGTGGATGATATGATTTATATGGGTACTTCAAAATCATTGAATGCTAGATTTAAGTTAAGCATGATGGAGAATTTTGAAATAACTGACTTGGGAATGTTGAAGTACTTCTTGGGTCTTGAAGTGAAGCAATGTGAAGATGGGATCTTTGTATGTCAAAAGAAGTATGCAGCAGACTTACTCAAGAGGTTCAAGATGAGTAATTGTGAAGTCTCAGACATACTTATGAAGATAAACAAAAAATTGTAGGGAGAAGATGGAACGGACAAAACCGATGCAAGAACATTTAGAAGTTTAGTTAGAGGTTTGAATTATTTGATAAATACTAGACTTGATATTGCTTACTCAGTAAGTGTAGAGTCTAGATTTATGCAAAGTCCTACAAAACAACATTTTGGTACAGCAAAACAAATACTCTGATATGTAGCTGGAACTTTGGCATTTAGTATATTAAAGTATTTAATTTTGATTTGTTTGGATTCTCTAATAGTGATTGAGCAAGATGTTTGGATGATCGGAAGAGTATTTTGGTAGTGTTTTTAGTTTTGGATCAGGTGCTGTCACTTGGTGTTCAAAAAAACAAGAAACCATGGCACTTTCATCCTCCGAAGCAGAGTACACAACGGCAATGGCAGTAGCACAGTAAGTCCTATGGTCGAGAAAGCTTCTTGCATATTTTCATTTTAAGCAAACGAAAGCAATGGAAATATTTTGCGACAATCGATCAGCAATTGCAACGTCAAGGAATCCAACATTTCATAGAAGAACAAAACATACCGATGTTCAACATCACTTCATCCGAAAGTTGGTAGTTGATAGAAAATTGGTTCTCACATTTTGCAGCACAAATGAACAAGTAGCCGATATATTTACAAAGTCACTTCCTAAAGCCAAACATCAGTTCTTTACAATGAAGTTAGGAGTATGTGATTTTGAATCAGAGAGATTGTTAATTAAGTAATTCAAAATTTAGGATAACAAACTTTTAGCGATATTTGGTTTGTTAAAATTTATGTTTATCCTTTAGTTCAAAGATTAACTTTTCTTATTTTTTGCATTCTTGATAATGATTAAATAGTATAAATATGAATAAAATCATATTTTTTATTGCTATGCAAATTCGTAACCTTTGTGCATACTTTGATTTTCTGCCAACACATCTGTACTAACCGGGTTCAACCTCGAACCACTTGCAACAACATTCAATGTCACAAAGGAAGAATTGCGAGAGATGTTTACGACGTAGTAAGAAAGTCCAGTTGTACACATTGGTGACGATAATCATGAGTGCAGCACTTTGGCAAAATTCCTAAAATGGAAGGAACAAGATAAAAGGAAGTATCTCAATAGAATGGTGGCTTTGAGGAAGATCTTAAAAAAGATGAAGGATAAGTGACATGGTCATGGAGAAGGTTCATCTTGTCTTCTATCTTTTGGATGAAAGATGAGATGAATAGAGACTGGGGCTGGCAAACTAGAGAAGTACTTGACTTTTATATTCTCTACGATCAAAAACCTGATTTCAAGGACAAGTATGGTTGGAGTGTGGCCGTTGATGGCGGCCATTGTAGACCTCTCAAACACTCCGGCATTGGCAACCTTGTCAATTTGATCGCGGGATCTATGATGGCACCTCATGTCAATCCAATCGCGACTGAGTATGAAATCATGTTGAGGGGATCAGGAACCGTTCAAATCAACTTTCCGAATGGTACAACTGCAGTGAATGCCAAAGTGAAGGAGGGCGATTTTTTTTTGTTTTTTGTTGTGCCAAGATACTTCCCATTCTGCTAAATTGCTTCTCAATCATGGCCCTTCGACTTCGTTGGTTTCACTAACTCAGCACTCAGGAATAGGCCTGGCCACAATTCTTGGCAGGACAAGACTTTGTACTCCATGCCCTTATGGGACTTGAACTTGCATCTTCCTTTGGCATGATAGATGAAAGAATGAGAAGTTTCCTCAATGCTTGAAGAGAGGCTATTATACTGCTTACACCGTCTGTAATGCCATCTGATCAAATCAAGAACCACCTCCACCACCAACACCATCTGAAAAACTGAAAGCATGTAGCGACTTTTACTGATATGATCATTAATTTTGCAGAAAAATTGGGGTCTCAGGAATGAATAAGATCAAATTTCTAGATGCTGCCTAGGATTACAGCCTTATATTGTTTAGTTTTGTTTGTCTTTCGTTCCTTTTGTTATTTCCTTTGTTTGATCAGTTTAGGACACATGGAAATAGAGATTAAATAGCGAAAAAGAATTGTAAGAGTATAACTAAGGAGTACCTCAATTAGTAATATAAATAGGAAAGCTATAGTAATATATATAATCACACAGTGAGTTTGCTAAGTATAACAATTTAAATAAATAATATCCAATAAATGCATTAACATATTTATCGCCGTAGTTGCAACTATTAATAAACTTTTTTTTTCTTCATCCCTTGATTACTTGAATAAATGAATATATGATATGTGTTATTTGTGTTGCCTCTTTTTGGGGATAAAAAAGGTTATATGTTTAACATAAACATTACTTCTTTAAAACATGATGAAAATGGAAAAGTTTATTTATAAAAAAAATAAAGCATTAAAAAATATAACACTGAAGTTATAGACCTTTTTGGGGTACATAAAGATTGGTCATGAATTTATAAATCACTGAACAATAGAAAAACATATGAAAGCAATATTATAAATTATTATCTTACAGTAACACAAACTATTAGTTAAATAGATATCCTCCACTTTGAACGATCAATGAAGCACTATATTAAACCATTTAGAGTATTGTAGGATAAATCACAAAAGTATTCCAAAATTTGCTAAAGTTTCTAAATCTACCATATATTTTCTTAGGAAAATTATAGTTGATATAGTATAAAACAATTTAATTATTTCATCCATGGTCAATATAATGACAGTTATATTACGCAGAAAAAATCCCTCAAAGTTAATGGCATTAGATAACGTAGTCTTCTAAAATTTTGAAAAATAATTTTTTTTCTTGAACTAAAACCGATATGTTTGCTATTTTGTGATGTATTACAGACTTCACAATTGTAATGAATTGTAATTTTTCTTTAATGCTTGTAAAAAGATGTCAAATGATTCTTTTTAAATAGAGGATAGTGAACAAAAAGCTTTATAAATACTATCCAAGAAGCTCATTTAAAAATGCATTTACAATAAAAATGGGTTGAGAGCTTCTTCTTCTTTTTCATTATTATTAATTAGTATTTTAGGGGAAAATATCAACCTCAATATTGAATTGTTATTTATAAGTATAAATAATGAATAACCATTCAACATTTTTTGTTGTAAGGATCCTTTATGGAATTACTATTATAGATCTCAAATGTAACTAAACTCTATAATAGCTACCCCATAAAAATTAAAGCTATAATGGAATTGGTACTATAGTGAAGTGAATGGACAATAAGTGTATATTTGTTGGATTTCCCAAATAAACAAACAATACTACTTTTATCTCCCAAGTGACCATAAAGTTTTTATTGTTTGATGTGTTACATTCATAGAGAGAGAGAGGTCATCTCTAAAGAAGGTAGCAGGAGGAAAGTATTAACTTGAAGAAATTTAAGATTCCACAAATGAGTTAGAACATGAGCAATTGGATATAGAGCAAACATTACAAGTACTTATAGTGTTACAACTAGAGATTGCTCTTGAAACGCAATAACAATGTAAGTTAATTAAAGTATCGTAGACTTAAAAGGTTAAATGTTCTTGTAACATATAATAGATATTTATTACTTATTGAGAATGATGAGCCATTGGCATATGATAAAGCAATTTAGGAAATGATATACCTATCTTAGAGCTTACCAATACTTGATTAGGCAAGAGATTATCCATGAAAGATTTAGGAGAAGTGGCCTATATCGTAGGAATTAAGGTATATTGAGTTAGGCTTGGAAGGCTGCTTAGTTTAAGTCAAAGTACATACAATAACAAGGTGATCAAATTCAATATACAAATTTCCAAGAAAGGATTTTTGCCCATCTTGTATAGTGTACATCTCTCCAAGATGAAGTATCCTAAATCATAAGTAGATAAAAATAAAATGGACAAAGTACCATATGCTTTGGCTATTAGGTTCATAGTGCATGCCATGATATGAACATAGCCAAACATCTTTTATGCTTTGAGTATTGCAAGTAGATATCAAACCGACTTAGTTCAAGATGATTTGAACTCGCAATAAGGTTATTTGTTTTACCTAAATCATGAAGCTGTTTGGTAGAGGAGATCTAAGCAAGAGACGATGGCAGATTCTACAACTAAGATCCGAGCGTATTGGAGCTTTTAAGGTAGCTAAAAGAGTTATTTAGATTATAAATTTTATCACCCAGTTAGGAGTTGCTTTGAGTATTATTGATCCAATTATATTGTATTGTGAAAATAATCTATAGCTCAGGTAGTCTAAACAAGGGCTATAAGAGTTTCATTTCCTTGGAGAGATAGTTTAGAGGGTGATGTGGTGGTTTGCTAAGTGGTCTCGAATGAAAATGTTGTAGATTCACTTATAAAGTCCTTACCTTAGTAGAAACATGAGACCCTTGTAAGGAGTCTAGGGCTTGAAGTTAGAGCAGTAGTGTTGTAATTTGTGTACAATGTGCGAGATAGATTTTAATGTGCTAATAAATATTATTAATAAAGGCAAGTATTAATTGTATATATATATTTTTTCTATTTTATATATTTTACAATGAAGCTCAATAGATAAATCAAAGCATGCATGAAATAATAACAATAAAGATATATTATTAGTGAGAATTTTATGACATTTTAATATGAGTTAGATAAGTATTTAGAAGGGAAAATAGATATTTAGACTAATATGTTACACAATTAAGGGCATTCTCACTTGACCAAAAAAAAGATATTCAAGTTAAGTAGATACATTCGACATGACCTACCAATAAATGATATTACATCTTTAATGTCATTAGTTCATCCTTCTTATGAACAAACATAAATAATCTCTAGACTTAATGCCTTCATATATTCTATATATAAATTGCCATTAAACGCATTGTTAATTGAGATTGTAAATAATATGGTTACTAGGTATAGCATGAAGCATAGAGGATAATAACGAGTAGTTATAGAATTCATCACTCTCTTAGATTAAGGAGACGGTATCTACAACCACTTAGTTAGGATAAGAGTGAATCATAAGCCACCAGCCATGGAAGAAGTTATTAAGTTTAAGTTATCTTGGAAACTAAGTTAAATTATTGAACATTAATGACATGGTATGTAACAATTCAATCTAGATATCATTTGATGAAGAAATTGGATTATGTAGTAATCAGTTCATAATGATTAAGGATTACTACCCTTTTTTTTATCACATTGGATGGTCAATAACTACAATTAGATGGTTATCTTGATCTATGTCCAAAAGACATTACTTTTGTGAAACTTAGAGAGTTGCACACAATAGCATAATTAGTAGAAAGAAGTATAATTGGCTAGAAATTTTAGTAGCTATCGAAATTATGTCATTGCTTATTAGAATTAGTTGGATAATTAATTTATTATGAAATAATGAAATATATTATTGGAGGATTTAATTGTTAAGAGAATATTCCTATAATCTAAATCTTATCTTCTAATAGGATATGGTTACTAGATTGAAAAGATTTGATCATTAAATATTTTCTAAATCTTAACAAGAAAAGATTCTCTCCCTTATATATATATATATATGTATGAGTGAGGAAAGAAGAGAAAGTACAAGATATAATATTTTCGTCTATTCATTGACAAGAGAAAAAAGAAGAAATAATAACTTACTAAGTTTTAGAAATTCTAATTCAAGTTAACTAATAGTATATGGATTGGAATTTGTTCTTTTTTTCATGCGTGTAGATACTTTACAAGGATAATATTTGGTGTCCTTGTAGTGAACAAAACTATACTATTTTTATAAGAAGTGGTGTGTGTCTTAAATCTCACATGAACTCCATTCCTAGGGAAAGAAAATTTTGTATTATAAGAAAAGATAATTTTTCTTGGAACATTATACATGTTACATATGGATCCCATGGTAAATTTTATAAATAAATTTTAAAATTTCATTGCATTTTATACACTATAAAATCTAATAGCTATAAAACGTACTTTTTAATCCAACCATTACAAGCTAGATCCAACTCTAATCGAACTACTTGATCACGATTTTCAGATATATTTCCTATTTATTATTTGTGTCCTTTTAAGTGTAAAATAAAGGAATAGTTATTATTTACTATTCTATTATTGTGGTTTGTAATTCCATTTCTAAGTATTCTATTGTTTGCCAAGCAAAGCTTCATTAGTATCGATTTCTAAATAATGGCCTAAGGGTTTGAGCCCTCCTTAAGTTGTGACTGTAACCGCTTTTCCATTCCTTCATCATTTTCTCTTATCCTAGTGGATCCGAGCATATCAAATCGAAGTTGAATGGATTTAACAATTATCTTTCTCTAGAGACACATGAGATTATAATTCCAATGAAATGGATAGCTATTTTATATTTTAATGATCATATTCGTATAGACTTTTTATTTTTCTCCTAATCAAACGATTACATCTAATTAGTAACTACTTGCATAAATGGAGTGCATCTTCTCCTGAAGCTATTGAAGCAGCAGCAGTGGTGATTGCAGTCAGGTATGCAGAGGAGACTGGTTGGGAGAAAGTAGTTCTTGAAATGGACAGTACGACGGTTTTTCATGCTTTGACCTCCAACGATGATGTTGCATGGAAATTGTATGCTTAGATGCTTGATGGAGACACGGGCTGATACATGGTTTGTTACACGGTCGTGTAACATGTCAGGGGAACTTTCAGAAAGACACACGGCTTCATACACGGCCAGAGGCATGGCCATGTATTCGGTTTAGACTTCTCCCAGAAGCATACACGGCTAGGAGCAGCCAGAGGCACGGCCGTGTATTCGGTCTGGATTTCTCCCAGAAACATACACGGTCTCCATACATGGCCAGGAGCAGCCAGAGGACGGCCGTGTATTCGGTCTGGATTTCTCCCAGAAACATACACGGTCTCCATATACGGCCAGGAGACGCGACC
This sequence comes from Laguncularia racemosa, assembly GCA_037954665.1. NCBI lineage: Eukaryota > Viridiplantae > Streptophyta > Magnoliopsida > Myrtales > Combretaceae > Laguncularia > Laguncularia racemosa. Next base: position 3,445,420 of record JBBMOL010000040.1, read on the forward strand.
GTGTATTACGCTAGAAATACCCTCAGAAGCTTACACGGCCGTATACTTGCCAGACAACGGACGTGTATACGTATATCCGTTTCCACATGTACATATTTATTTCCATTTTTACACATTTTACTCAGATGTATAAATAGTTGTTAGGTCATTTTAGGGGGGGTGCGTTTATTCAATTATTCAAAAACACTTTTGAGAGACGAGTTTCTCTATTTGTCGATTGTGCGCAATCGAGATTTCTTCAAGGAATAATTCTTCTTTATTCTTTATTGTTTATGAGATCAATTCTATAATCGGATTCGTTTCGTTATGCTTTCTGCGCTGCGTTAATGCTGGATATTAGAGTCGAGCTTCATAATTTTAAGTCAGTTTCTTTTAGCATGGTGAACAGAGAAGCAAACTTGGCCGCAGATCGGCTAGCTCGTCAAACAAGAATGGAGAGTTGTGTCCCTCGGACTGGCTTGAAAGTTTTCCATTTCCGTTACCAGACATTCTAAGTTGTGATTCTCATCCACACCTTTACCACTGTTTCATGAGATGTGCTGACTTTATACTGGACTTGTTTGGAAATACAACATGATTATCTCCTTTTTTTTGCCCCAAGAAAGAAAACAAAAGGCAACTACTGAAATCAAATATACAAATCTTAAAAAAAAAAAAAAAATCAGGTTTTGTCTAGTTTTATTTCATTTTCACATGCTATTTAACAAACATTATTGACTATAAGATATATATCGAACCAACGTATGCTTTCTTATATCGTATCATACTAGAGAGTTATATAATTATAGTGCATTTTTGCCATAAATAAAAGAGTTCAAAATTATTTAATGTACAATATCTAAAAAAGTTGGTTACCTTAAAAACTACCATTCTAATATAAAATGTATGATAGCCATTTTTAACTTAACAGTTAACAATATAGATTTTCATTTGTTAAGTCTAGATAAAATTTCGAAACGTAGACGTACATCTTCATATTATTTACGGAATCGTCTCGATGTCGTGGCTATTAAGCTCGTTAACCTCAATATACTGAGATTAGATCTTTTCAGCACCTACTTTGTTTGAATCCTTTTGTAAGCTGTTCCTTTCTTGTTGAGCTGAAATTCTTGTATTCAGCAATCTATTGTTCTAATCATCCTATTATTTGTCATAATTGTGTAGTAAGAAAGCAAACCTTGGCTGTACTCCAAATACAAGAGACACCTTTGTAGTCAAGTAGAAGACGACTCTATGATACCCTTCGATAATAACGGAATAAGTATCGTGGCGCGAGAAAAGTTTCCAGACCCGGACCCATCACGTAAATTGATTGGTAACTTATGAGTATGATAAAATTTTAATATGTAGAGGTTTTTGTAAAATATAGATGGATAATTAGCTTTTTAAAGCAATCTATCATCACTAGTATATACTAAAATATTATTAATATTTATCAATAATCTCTCATGTAGCGTGTTAGTAGCGATCGACCAACCCCACCATCATAATTAGTTCCCAATGTAGCTGTATATATAGAGTGTATCTCTCTCCATATCTGAGAGACAGAGAGAGTCCAAATATACACTAAAACACAATAACAATGGAAAACACTATCACCATCTTCATAATTTCCTTACTTTTACCGATTCTTGTTCAATGTCAAAGAAATAAATATCAGAATTTCGATCCATTTAATTTTTCTATGGATGAAGTGCCAGAGAGAAGCCTATCAAATGACTCAACATGGACAGGCTTTAACTTGGATACTTTTTCAGGCACTTCGCCGGTGTACGTGGGCTCTCAGGATGGACTCAAGGAAAGTGATAAGATACACAATTTGCCAGGCCAACCATATGGAGTGGACTTTAATCAGTATTCAGGATATGTTACTGTCGATCCTGAAGCTGGACGTGCACTGTTTTATTATTTTGTGGAGTCACCCACAGATTCTTCTTCTAAGCCCCTAGTGCTTTGGCTGAATGGAGGTAATTTGTTTGAATTTCGGTATGTTTGACTGTTTGTATTATCATAATAGTTTTAAGCAGATACAAATGCAAGTGTCTTATGGCAGTAAGTGATGATCAATGACAATGGCAGAAGTTGGTGATAGCGGTTAACAGCCATGGAGAAAACTAATGATATTGACATTTTTCATCATGGTTAACCACTACTATGACTATCCATTATGACTTTTGCTTCTCCCCATTAGCTACCTTTAAGAATCACTAGTAACTGTGATAATATTTGATAATTCTAAGCGTTTTGATTATGAAAAATGTTGGGAAAACATTTCCCATGAAAGGAACACGCCCTCAGGTGATTCTGCATAAAAAATCATAATCTAAGCAATTGCGGTGTTGTACTTCACACTATATGAAAATGGCAACTATATTGACCATGGCAGGTCCGGGCTGCTCTTCATTTGGTAATGGTGCGATGATGGAAATCGGGCCATTTAGAGTTGACAAAGATGGTAAAACCCTGTACCGAAACGACTACGCATGGAATGCAGGTTAACCTTTAAAATAATATGATCAGAGGAATCCATGATGTACATATCAGTTATTTCTTCCAGAAATTACATTGGTATGACAATGTTTCATTTTTTCAGATGCCAACATAATTTTCCTAGAATCTCCAGCTGGTGTTGGATTTTCCTATTCAAATACAACCTCGGACTATGCCTTAAGTGGAGACAACGGAACTGCTCATGATTCCTACGTTTTTCTTGTTAATTGGCTAGAGAGATTTCCTGAGTACAAGAGCAGGGATTTCTACATCACAGGAGAGAGCTATGCAGGACATTATGTACCGCAGCTTACTAAATTAATCCTCCAGAACAATAAGAATACCAATGGAACCATAATAAACATCATAGGATTTGCAGTAAGTTCATCTATTTGGAAAGACCTTTAAGACATATCTGGAATTCAATATGGATTCGTTGTTGAAATTGTATGTATGGTTTATGAATCCTGACATTTGCTGTTTTCCTGACAGATAGGTAATGCTTATGTAGATTTCGAAACAAATTCAAGAGGCAAGGTGGATTACTACTGGAGTCATGCCTTGATTTCGGATGAAATACACGCAGAAATCACCTCAAACTGCAACTTTTCTAATCCAAATGCCATATCAGAGGCTTGCAAAAATATCATTATCCAAGAAAACGAAGCGATTGGCAACATAGACAGATACAATATCTATGCTTCCTTGTGTAACTCTGCATCAAATTCGAGTGTAAGTATTGTTATCTCTAGCTCTCTGCATATGCATAACAGAGAAACCAGGCAACAAAAAGAGCTGGTGCCTCAGTACTACTCCTTGACAATCTTGACCTCATTCGGAGCCAAATATGAACAGGATTCAATATTCGATCCATGCTCGGATAATTATGTCCATGCCTACTTAAACAGGCCTCAAGTTCAGAGTTCTCTTCATGCAAATGTAACTGCTCTTCCATATCCTTGGGAATCTTGCAGGTACATATTACATCCTTACCCAATGCCAACACTTTTCCCTAGGACAGTAGTTCTATTACCCTTGTTGTTTCACAAATGCGAATTGTATCACCGTCATTGCAGTGATACGATCAATCGGCTGTGGAAAGATAAACCATTGACAGTGTTGCCAGTTATTCAGGAACTTATGAAGGAAGGTTTGCGCATATGGATATATAGGTAAGACGCTCGATCTAGCAGTTGGTAGAAAGATAATTGTGGTTCAGAAAATCAAAAGTAGTGAAGGATAAGACGCTTATATTTGTGCACCAGCCATTTCTAAACCGAAATCATTTGTATGCAGTGGCGATACAGACAGTGTGGTACCGGTAACATCAACCAAGTATGCCATTAATAATATTGGTGTGCCACTTAAGACATCATGGTATCCTTGGTATACTCAGGAAGAGGTACTTTCGCTTGCTGAAATTTCCTTCTAACACCCATGTGATCTAATAACTTTAATCTTTTAAATCGGACGGTTATGGATCTTAAATTTAGCAGAAACAGTCCCATAATACCTGCCTCATTAGACTAACCTGATATGCAAATATTTTTCAAATCTAAAGGTTGGAGGGTACGCTGTGGGCTATGAAAACTTGACATTCGTGACTGTAAGAGGCGCTGGACATTTAGTCCCCAGTTACCAACCCGCTCGAGCACTAGTTCTCTTCTCCTCATTCATTAATGGAGAGCTCCCGCCTTCATCATAGGAGAATATATCTTAGAATTCCAATCCACTACATTTATAACAAGGAATGTTACTTTTCTATCATTACTCACAGGGGTGACATCTCCTTCTCATGTATAGTTAATTGTTATTTTGTCATGTTTCAGAACAATAGAGCTAAAGAAAGCTCATCTTGTACAGAAGCAAGAACCAATTAACTAAACAACCATTTAAAAGTACATTTATCTTGTACAACTCAACACTATTATAAGTTGAGTCGAAATAATATAATATTAAATTTGAGTATGTATGATCGAGAATTTTGAAGTTCAAACTTGAGTTCAATCAAGATTGTAATTTTGGGCTTGGGTTTGATTTGAAATAGTACACTATGAGCTTGATCTTGACTTGATTAAGTTTGTTTAAAATTGATTTATGTAGATTTTTTTAAAAATAAAAATAATAATAACATTCAAATTTGACTCCATATTCAATTAGTTTTAAATTTTGATTTGAGCTTAATTAAGCTTGTGAACTAGTCAAGCCAATTATTATAAAGTTCAACTTGATAAATTAGTTAAACTCAATTTTAACTTGATTAATATCAAATTGAACTTGAATATTTATCAAACCTAACTCGAGTAATTTACAAATAAACTTAACTCATTTATACCTTCTATTATAACTAGCACAACCATTCAATACTAGCTATATCGATGTCACTAAAACTAAATAAGGAATCATTTTGGCCTTATGTAGAATATATATATATATATATTACTTCGTCAATATGAAAAATAATTATTCGTACTACATACTTATTTACTTGTATTTGAGTATGAAATGAATAACATTTAGAAAAAATTATAAATGCATTTCTTAAATTAATGGTCACTTATATACATTTCTTAATGTTACAAATTACGAGAACCATTCTTTTATAAAAATTTATATATTAGTACTATTGGCTATGTGTATAGACATGCAGTGATAAGTATCAATGATATCATTTTCCGTGTGATCACGCTATTGACTAATGCACACTTAGCTGTATGGTGTGTTTTAACCGCGGATAGATGATCTCACCGTAACAGTTTTACCTTCAACGGAGAATTGGTCATGTATTATCTAGACATATAGCTGCAATTTATAAAACCGGAAACTGTGTATGCTTCGGTTTCATGGCACTCATCATGTAGAAAACCCTTTTTATGTCGAACTTAAATTACTTAAATAATTCAGATTAATATCCCAATTATTAAAACAGATGCTCAAGCTCGTTACTCACAATGCTTAGAGCATTAGCTAATAAGCTAATGTCCATCTCCTTCCTTGGTAAAACAGTGAAATGTAACTATGAAATGCAAACATGCTTTAGCAAAAAAATTTCACCTCATAGCCTTATTAGACTATTGCAACTGAATTAACATAATCCTGGCAATAAGATATGTAGATTATAATTTACATGTAATTTGGGCCCAAACTACAAAAGTGCCCCAATATTCAGATCTTTTAAACAAAAGACAAAGGTTCCCTGTAAGTTCAAAATGAACTTTGGATCGGATCCACGTAGAAGTCCAGTCACCAAATCAATAATTCAATTTATAGTCTTTCAACTTAAAAATGGAATTCCTTTCTAAGACGAGTAATTCTACTTTGTAGATTCGGTTTATATATGGAGTGCTAAAAAGAAGGAAAAGCTATGGAAGTTAAACCATTACATACATATTACTATTGGAAAAAAGGTAATTTCATTAAAATAATAGAGGATAATTGCCTACGCAGAATACTAAATTAAGATTACAATACAATTACAAACGATAATTCAATTATTGGAAACCCAGTCGACTGCGGCATCTAAGAAAGAGTCCAAAAAAATGTCTCTATCCCCCCCGCTGGGTCAGCGTCAGTAATTTCATATAGACGATAAGTCCAGAAAACTACGTACCAATCACATGATGAACACATATAAGCTTAGTCAACTGTTCAAATCCAAAAGAACAAAAAATGAACGAATAATATTGATAATTTTTTTTTCTTTTTTTTTTTTTGTTTTCTTGGGTGGAATAATCAGCAGAAGCTCCACAATCGAATGTCGCCTTCTTCGTATAAATCATCTAGCACAGGAAACTCCGAGGATGACCCAGTAGTGAAGTACATCTGATCCATGTCCAAATTGCACCAAGAGTTCATCATGTCCATGGACTGATACTGATCGTTGTCATAATAATAACCGTTGTTACCACCACGACCAAAGCTATACGACCTTCCGAACGGATGCATTTCGTGAACATGTTGTTGCACCAAGGAAACATCATCGTCTTGCTGCTCGGATGACATAGAAGACGATGGGGAGGACGCCAGTGGTGGTGACGTAGGGGCGGCTGATGAGGGGGTGGCGGCAGCAGTAGCTTCAGCACTAGAGCCGTCGTGAAAGGTGGTATTCGCGGCGGCCGCTGCGATGCGTTGGATGGACTTAGGTGACATGGGGGTGGTGGTGTCATGGGCTATATTTTGGTAGGAATTGATAGAGAGAGGGAAATTAAGACTATTTGTAGCAGAAGTACCTTTGAGGCAAAATAAGGCAGCATCGTAGGCTCTAGCAGCTGCTTCAGCGGTTGAATAAGAGCCTAACCAGATCCTTGTCTTCTGGTTTGGTGCTCTGATTTCCGATACCCATGAACCCCAACTCCTCATTCTCACCCCTCTGTACTTCTTCACCTTGGTCTTTTGTTGCTCTTCAAGTGACGATGGGTTGTTTCCAGCAATCGATGATGCATTTGTCTTCACCATTGTTACTACTGTTGTTGTTGGTATGGTACAATCAACGTTGTTTTGTGAAGTAGACGATGAATGGACAAAAAGGGCTTCAAGTGTGTGCTTGTTCAAGGATTTTTGACCACTTTGTGTTTCTGTATCTTGTCTTTGATGTTTTGTGTTAAGGTTCTTTTTTCTTTAAATAATGTTGTTAGAGGAAAAGATGCGTATATATTTATAGTATAGATGAAGCTGAGCTTCCACGTAAATTCCTAGCTCACTGGTTCAAATAAGATAAATGACTGTAACAGTGTGTGCGCGGCATTTATAGGAATAATAATAATAATAATTCATGATGCATACGAAATGGGTGACAGCTGATATTTTCTGATTTAAACAAATAATAATTATACAAACCATCTATATATTGGAGATACCACCATCGGATAAATTTTCAGATTTGTTTAATTACCATGTCAAAATCCATAACATAAGATATATTAGCATATGCTACATGTTATATAATATTTATTTGGAATAATTTATATCATTCAATCGCATTTAAATGGATGGATTTTAGTTAAATTGTTTTGTAAATCGTAGCATCAAACACGTTAACCATTTAAAAAAATTAGTTTAGGATGATTGCCAAAAAAAAAAAAAAGTATTACAAGAAGCAAACAGCAAACAAGCGGAAAGTAAGGCGTTTTTGAGGTTAAATTTCGCCTTAGCCTCTATCGAGATTTACACGCAGTCTCCGACATATCCAACTAAGACAGAGATGATTAAATTAATGATTTTTGTATATAATTGTCTGTACTGTACCCATGACTATTATGAAGTCCTGACCAATGTGTACTCGAATGACCTTAAAAAATGGTACTAAATAATGTACATTTTAACAAAGTTAGACATAGGATTCTGATGGGAAAGCAGGCAACTTCCAGGATCCGCAGGAAGGACAATGCAGGATAGCTTAGGATGTGTTGTTATTCACAAAAAGAGTAACCAAAACGAAAATAAATAAATAAATAAATTCATTCGATAATACATGTCTCCTAAGAAATAAAAAGAAAATGTCGATAGGTGGTTAAAAAAACCAAAGAAAGAAAGAAAGAAAGAAAAACTATTTACTTTCATACAATTATTTCTTTGATGCAACATATAATAATCAAGTATATTTTTAATAAGAATATGGGGAAATTTATGAACAGATCTAATATGTGGTATATTAATATTATTATTGGGATAGATAAAAGGAATAAAATAAAAGGGAACAAGAATTCAAGAAACGCGCAGTCAGGGTGAGTAGCTATCGATGCTTATGCAAAGTGCAAGGTATAACAGCTGTGTGTGCTCTGGCTTGCATCTCTCGAAAACGCGTCTCACTAAAGTGACGGATGATGGAAGTAGTAAATACGGGACCCAACATCGCATCCTCGAACTGTTGCGGTGTTATCTATCTATGCTTATGCTAGCACATAGGCCTCCATGGCTTGACTTCCACCCTCTTTTTGTGTGTACCCTTTTAATATTACTATTTATTCTCGTGTTACGGAAGAATCATGCCTAGATTCTCTTCAGTACGGCTTCACAGATCAACCAGTACACCCTTATTTACTTTCAAAGCTTGCCAGCTCATTCGTTTTCCCTGCCGTCACAACCTTTTTTTTTTTTTGTGAATTGGTGGAGGAAAATTAAAGGGAAAAAAATTATTATTATTATTTATTTGGAAAAAAAGAAAAGAAAAGAAAGGAAGGGAATAGATTTATAAAGGAAATATTTCTTTTGAGTTTATAAAATTGATTTTCTCTATGAAGAAAATGCGGAAGAAAAAGACATAAAATTACTCAAATATCATGAATTTTGAGAACTTTTTAGTAATTGAATTAGTTTTAAAAAATATTAAATTAATTTTTTCTTCACATTCATTTCTTCCTATTACTTCTCTATTCAAATAAGATTTTTTTCTTTATTTTCTTTCCTTTTTATTTCTATCATTCATCCCAAATAGTGTTACGATTTCTTTTTCCTACTACATTTTTCTTTATCTAATTACACAAATCATAACATAATGTTAATTTAGGTTGCATGAGTTGGCTTAGATTCAGTTTTTTAATTATGGGAGATTTGTGGTGCAAAATAGGCCTAAGAGTCAAAACCTATTACATCTTGCAATTTGTCATTTCTAGCATTGTGGGGTATAGATTCTAAAGTGAATAAGACATGTTATAAAATAGTTTCAATTCTAAATTTCTAAAACATATACTTATAAGATAGATCATTGAATATGATGTCTTACACTATATATAATATAAGTTTAATTACTCAAAAAACGTCTATTATATATTATATATATTATTTTGTATTTTTTTTATTGAAATCATTATATTTGCATTAGGGATAAGTAAGTAACTTTACCGCTAGAACTTGGAATCTTCTACCATACATGGTTGGATAAGTTCTGCATGGAGTTACGATCTTAATTTTCTATAATATACTTTTACAAGATATGATACTAGGTACAATATCTTTACTAAAAAAGTTCTATTGCTACTAATATGTCACTGTTTGGATGAGTAGTATGCAATACCAATGATATGTAAACACATTGTACTAATAATAGATATTTTTTTAAAAAAACCAACATTCATATTTTTAAATATTAAAATTTTATTAATACTTGCATACTATTCATCCATCCACATAATATGTTAATATTATTAAAATTTTTCTGCATCTTTACACCTTGCACTTGAAATTATTCTTTAGCAATATTAAATATAATAAAATATAATATTTTTAAAGTCTAAACATATTTACCTATTGTCCCTGCTTCATAATTAAATTACAAACGTAAATGGAAAGTGATTTTCAATCTAATTGAAAATAGTAATATCGTAATATCCATGATGGAAATCAGAATGGACAAATTGGGGAGCGAATTTAATTTAATGAAGATCGAGAAAAAAAGTTAATAGGAAAAAAAAAAGTCCAGATAATGTTGAAACTTATCAAAAACAAGACGCGTGAACAGATAAAACATTTATACGTGTTCCAAATTATCAAGCAGCTGTATTTACTAATCCCAACTTGAATTTTTTTTTAATCTTTTTTATCATATGCTTCCGAAGAGATAATCTCAACTTAAATTATGATTAAAAAAAAATCACCATCTAGAAATCTAATTTTCTACACTATTAATAGGCGAGCGCGGCTATGCTCACATGTACAAGAGTGGGGTGGGGGGTGGGCGGTGTTGGTGTGGTGGCGGGGTGGAAAATGCTAGAATTTCGCTCATGTTCACACGATGTTGACTTCACATTCACTTTAATTATGAAATTAATTTCTTTTTACATATAGCTTATGCATGTTAGATTGGCAAGTGATTGATTTAATAAAATGCGTAAAGCGCATTGCGTTTTATCATAAGATATAAATCCTAAAGATAAACGAATGTAGTTTAGTTTACGATTCTCTCCTAGACCATGCCGCTTTAATGATTTATCGGTTTATAAAGAGGTTCAAACTATATTTATTTTCTCTTAGAAAAAAAATTAAAAGTAAGAAAATCAATATTTATAGTTAATTTCAAATAAACGATCGGACTTTCAAATAATTAAAACAAAAAGTTAACGTTATATTAAATATTTTAAACAAATAACCAATTACTATTGCATAAATATATTAAGTGGTTCAAATAGAGAATCTGTTATTATCTATAATGATACTATAATCTCCTATTTGAATTATTTAGTATAATGTTGATTATCTATTTTAATTAAATCCACTATCTAAATTTGACTCTAAATGTTAATCTTTTCACTTATAATTTTCACTTTTCTTTTTTATTTATTTCCTTTATCATCTCTCCTACTATTTTAGTTCAATTTATCATATCTTTATTTGTATTTGAATCAAAATTTTGCTTCTCAAGAAACCCTTTACTATAAATCATTGTAATTACTATTTCGTAACCTAGAGAATGTTAGAGTTTTAAGAGTTAAGGTAAAGTGTAAAAATATCTCTTTCATGTTTCCTTCATATATGCCCAACCTTATTGTCTTTGACATTGATTGTCTAAACTTATAAATAATCTTCAAATAGTGTGTTCATCCCTTTATTTGAACATTTTGTCCATGTTCAAAGAAAAAAAAAATAGCATTATCATGACAAGTTATTCGAAAACTAAAAACAAAAGGTGAGATTTCTCTCTCTCTCTCTCTCTTTTTAAATTTTATGTATTTGTTTTTTTAATTTGAGATTTATTTTTTTATTATTTTATCAAAGTGAAAATAGTTAAACAAAATCTAAAGGCACATTTTTTAAATAAAATCCCATATAAGTGAATTTTCTTTTCCTTCTTTTGGCAACATGATTTGTTTCAATTAAAGTGGTTTTGTTTGGATGAAAATAATTCCATTTGAGTATCGATTCAAACATCTTTAATGGTTTACCCTGCAAATCAAATGGTAAATACAACCTTATTGGAAAAGAATCGCACCTTGTGTTTGGTTTCACCTACACTTTGGTTTACTTAATATTTGTGGAAGTAGGTATTCATCAATATATACGACATGCATGCTATGTACATCGTGCACTTTACATGACATGAATAAGTGTTACACTTTGGATGGTTCTCAACATCATAAAATGGAGAGGGATTGGAGATGAGAAGCAAGTAATATCAATAGGCTCTTGTATTATTGTGATAAGCGATGGAGAGAAAGTTTGAGCTATTAAGCAATCTTTGAGGTGGATGTTAAAAATAAAGTCACTTTATAAGAGAAACTAGTAAGTATTTATACAAAAAAGTGCAAATACCCATCTATGGATTGTTTTGGTTATCAACAATCCATATCGACTAGGTCATGCCTTATGTAATGGGCCCATTAGTCCAAAATGGATTTAGGTACATAGGGTTTGAGCATAGGAATCCATAAAGGATCTTTGTTAAATACTTAAGTCTTACTAAGAAAGATTACAAATGGGCAAGCCAATCTTAATAAATCCTATTCTAAACTCAACTGATTCATCTCAAATTAAGATTGTTAGATTGTTTGTACCACCTTTGACCTTGCTTGGTTATGTCGTGCATAGGCCTAAACAAAGGTTCTTTTGAGTTTGTTTAGGCTCCGAATGCCCTTAATAAGCCTTAGGCTTATAATTATATAGAGATTGGCTTCCTCCTTTGTATGCTTAAGAAGACTTAGGCCTATAGCCCAAGCATAAAGCCTAAAGCTTGTGTTCCATAATTATATGGAGGTTTTAATCTTGACCATCAACTGTTAAGATTCCATTTGATGGCTCCTATCAACTGCTCATTCGATTTGTCAATTTGAGTTTCACCTAGCGATCAAGATTAGGGGTTAAACTCTATATACATGTGACACCTCTTTTTTTTTTTTTTTCAGAATTTTGAGTAATGGCAATTTAAGAGAAAATCACCAAGGTAAAGCATTATTTCATGGAAAGTTCACTTCTTTTTGAAATTTTAATAGAAAACCTTGCAATCAAGAGAGTTGTGGTTGACAATAAGAAAAACTAGGAATTTTTTACATATAAGCAGTATTCCTCATTTTGAATTTTTATTTAGCAAGTGTGATAAAGCAATCTTAAGGTGTGGAGGAATCAAATTCAAGAGATTAAAAAAGTTGCTGATACCCACTCTTGATATCTTGGTTAAATCAATAATTTATTATGAAAAGATTGTTTTTTAATGTTAAAGAAGGGAATAGGTGTTAAAATTTTGAGTATTGAATGTTGGGTTATGTTTAAAGTGTGTGGGCATTGAACAATGTGTGAAAGCAAGGATATTGTTTTGTAATTGTAAGTTCAATGGAGGGTTTTCAACTGGTGGAAGTTCAATTGAATGATATGAATTGTTTCTTTCTATTTTCCTTTCGACTGATTTACATTTCTATTTAAATAAGATGGAATTTTCATTGTTTTCTTAGCCTCTGTTATCTAGTTTTTAGATGTTTTCTTGAAAATTTCTCTTTAAAAGTTGAAAACCGTTGAGTAAAGTTTAGTCAAAGGATTATCAGAGGGTGTAATAAAGGGTTGAGTTGAGTAAAGCATAATTAGAAGGTTATTCATAGAGTGCAATAAAGGGGTAAGTTAAGTAAAGTAATAGTAAAAGGTCGTTTGGAAGGTGTAGTGAAAGGTTGAGTTAACTAGAGTTTAGTTAGAAAGTTGCTTAAAAGATGCATTAAATGATCAAGGGGAGTAAAAGTTAGATATTAGTTTAAGTAGAAGGTTAAATAAATAGTTAAACAATTAATTTACAACTAACTTGAACGAGTATTAAGCGAATGTATTTATTTACAATACTAGGTGTTAGAGCATTAAGGAAATCCAAGAATTAGTTAAGCCAATTATTCTAGGTATATGATTACCTTGTTTCTTGCTCGTACCTGTTAGGATTAAAATTTAACTAATTGAATGAATATCCAACTTGTAATTAATATGTTACTTATGCTTAGCTATATTCAATGAACCTGAAGTAAATATGATGTCTATGTGGCACCCCAATGATTAGTGTATGAAGGTGCCTAAGTAAAGTCATGCATTGAAATGATCTAGATAGATTTAAGTTGATTTTAGACATCAAGGTGTTGGTTCGTATATTATTATATGTGTGTTATGGGGTTGTAAGCTACCCCAAGCTTTGAGATGCTATGACTATATTATATCATAACACCTAATAAAAATATAATAAATTGATGTATGTGCATTATAGATTTTATGTATGCATGATTGATTGGTTGTATGGAGTTTGTATGTGCTTGTGGTGGTATTGTACTAGCTCTCAACTCACCGCTTGTGGGAATCTTTTTCAACTATAGGTACTTCTACTAATGATCACTATATTGAAAAGCTGAATTATGACTTGTATTATGACTCGGGAGATGATGTGGAGTATGTTGCTACAAGGAGTAGATAGTGTGGTATTTCGTTTGATCGATGTGATGTTTAAATGTTCAATTTATTTGGAGATTTCTATATGTTAATCAAGTTCATTTATGTTAGTTTACCTATATTAATGTATATAGTTGTTTAGGAGCTAATACGGACTTTGATATCATGTTTATGTTTGTTCATGATTTGATTAGATAGAGTGAGGCTTTAACGAGCCACTCAATTATGTAAACTTTTGAAGATTATTTTAATGTGATATATTTTCTATAATTACATGTATTGTGAATATGTTTAGATAAGTTTTGAGCCTTTACATGTTATTATCAAATAATAATATGTTACAGGTTGTAATGTCTTGGGTTTTGTGGCATTACGGTTTAAATTATATCAAAGCTTAGGTTTAAAGATCCTTAGAAATTTAGGTATTGAATCCTATAAGACAAGTGAGATGTGAAGAGAGTGGGTCAAACATGGTCTAGCTTAAATTAAAGCAAATGATTATTTTAGTTATTATAATTTACTTGCTTAATCAATACTTTTTACTTTTGATTTTTGTTTGACTCATCATTAGGCCTTACTTATTGCAATCTATTTACTTACTAACTCAATTATATGTTACTCTATTTTGTTTTCTTTATTTCTTTTCTTTTTCCTTTCTATAGCATGCTTAGAAAAAAAAAATGAAGGAAGGTTAATTTCTAAAAGTAATAGAAAATGTCATAAGATATTAACATGAAAATATGTCCATAGACAATACTTATATAAGTACAGACACAATTATATTTATAGCCCTACAACATTAAATGAATTTATTATTGAAAAAATAAAAGTGTGTGGCATAAAATCAATGAATAAATAGACAAGCAACTAAATAGCTTTAACTTCTAATGAAAGAAAATTTCAAAGATTAATAGTCAAAACTAAATAAGAAGAAAAGAACCACATAGTGACTTTAAAAACTGAATAAACTAGGGCAATTGATCAAAATGATTCTCATGTAGACACCTTCCAAATTCACTTATACTTCCCTTACATTAATAGTGAGATGCACTTATGTATATAAATTGAAAATGTCAACAAACTTGAAATAGTCAAAAGAGGAAATTGACATAAACGATAAAATTTATTACCAAATTACATGAAGAAAACAAGTTTATATTGATTACCTCTTTAAAGACAACATTGTTATGTTGAGTAACAAAACCAAAATATAATAAATATTAGTAGCTATACCAAAAGGATTCAAAAGAAAAAACAACTTCACTAAATCTTGTATGTGTGAGCAGCAATGCATCAATCAAGAGGGAAAAAAAAAATGAAATGACTACCTTATAAAAATTATACAATATAAATTAGCCTTATGAAAAAAACAAAAGTTACCAAATAAAGAAACAAAAAGATAAAGAGGTATCTGACTAAAATGCATAGTTGTAAGATTTATGTATACTTGCAATGGGACTAATGAATACTACTTCTTCTTTGTTTTCACTTATGTTGTGGCAATTTCATGTTGAATCTTGTTAATTATTTTGAAATGTCATGATAAGTTAGTTATTCTAAGTTGCATCAATTTATTAGTCATGTTTTGCTAAGTTGGGTCCATGTTGTGTTTGTATTTGTTAGCCTCGCTTGTATGTGTACTTCTGTTAGGTATATGAGATGTAAATCCTTTAATACTAATTGACAATAATAAAAGTATAAAAATGAATCTAATAGACTACAAGCAAGAACAAATATAACAATAAGTAATCACTCAAGTAAAAATCATAAATAATTAACCAAATAAAGCAAAGCATTGAGACAAGAAAACTATACACTTAACACTACCTATTATAGCAATAGTGACCAAAAAATAAATTTATTATTGTGATAATAAAAAATAATGGGGTAATATAAAAGCAAATAAGATCTATTAAACTCAAATGGGGTAAAATGTGTGTTAACTCTTAATAGACACAAAAGTATTGATGATAAAAACACCAACAGCAACATAACCTATGGATGTAAAGACTAGAGTAATATAACATAATCAAATAGACATATGAACATATATGTATAATATTGACAATAATAATCATGTCTTCTATAGTTTAATAATGGGGAGCTTGGGATGAGCAAAGAAAATGAGTAGTTTGTGGTTAAAGGTGTTTTTTTCTTTAATGAAGTGTAGTAGCAATAAAGAAGTTTGGATGTATGAGAAATCTTGAGGTTGGATGGTTGTAGATTGATAGTAGATAAATGGATGGAGTAAGCCTTGATGTTGCAGTCAAAGGAAAAAACCTAAATAATCCTCAAGGAATCCAAAATCCATGGATAGTGATCAAAATTAGGAACAAAGAACAAATAAAAAAGGTTAGAGGTAAATAAAAGAGAAGTGGAATAAATCAAAAGGTAATGGAAAGTGAAAGGTTTTGCAGACAAGAGTTGGAAGGATATAAATTCAAGAAAACTTCTTAAGCTATGAAGTAAATATGATAGAAGTTGTAAGCCAAAAAGTCAAAGAGTAGTAGGGAGATAATACGAGTTAATTAGAAGAGACCTACTAGTAAAGTTAAAGAGGCTTGGGCAATTTAATGGATTAGACCTAAATATAAATCGATAATTGAAAGAATGACTCTTGTTATGGATGTAACTAAAAAAGTAGCTATAAATGTTTATCTCAACGAGAAGAAATGTGAATCTTGATTGAAGATATGGATAGACTTGAGAAAAAAATATTTGAAGAATTAAAGGTAACGAGAATATAAATATATGCAGTTTTTGGAATTGATTATGCCAGAGGATTGTTAGTTGGTATTTAAGACAAACTCAGTTCTAAGAATCACAGTTTGAAGAGAAAAATTAGAATAACCTTAAGGAGATGTTAAGGTCATGAGTAATGATCAAGAGTGTAAATAGAGAAAAAACAATTGAAAGTTGACAGTAAATAAAGGAACAATGGAATGAATAAAAGAGTAAGGTTAAGAGGAAAAACTAGAGATGCGCTTGGAAGTAAATGAGTAAGGAGGTTTTTTTAATCTAGAAATGGACTTAATAAAATCTAACAGACTAATATATTAAATAGTAGAGAAGTGTATCATGGGTTAGCAAAGAAAAAACATGTAATAAAATAAAGGATGCTTGAAAAGCCTAATAGAACCAATGAGTGTAAAAATAAGTAATAAAAAAGGGAAGAAATCCTATTTTAAGGTAGATTTAAAAAGATATAAAATTTAATTGGAAGAATATTTAGAACTTAAATAAGGATATTAGTGAATTTGAGAAAAGTGTTTGAAGGAGTTAGTATATATGAATATTAGTGTGGGTAAGGGTAATTATAGGCTATTCAATCTAAAGTTTAGAGTGAAGATGAAATAAGAACAACATAGCAAAAGATATGATAAGGAAATTCTGGGGTAATTGGAAATTTACAATTGGTACTAAAAGATTTAGTAGAGAAAATGAAGTATGTGTTTGGAAGACTAATGATAAACTAAGAGTAAATTTGTGATTGAATAAATACTCAACTTTCTAAAACTTAGGTAAACATTCAAGAACAAAAGTTCCTCTAAAGTGGGAGGATATTGTAATACTCGGTTTTTATTTTTTATTTGTTAAGAAAAATATAACAATAATAAAATAAAATAATATGTATATTTTAAGTATTTAGATATTTTGAGAAATTAAAAGCGATGGCGATTTTGTAATTTTTGAATCATATCATAATTACACAAAAAATTTTAACATTTTCTTTTTCTTTTCTTTTCTTCTCTTTCTTTCCTTTCTTCCTTTTCCAATCTAGACAGTTTCCATCATTCCATGAACCAAATCGCTATTGTTATTCTCCTCTTTCCAAATGTAAAAAAAAAAAAAAAATCATCAAGTAAAGCATTAATTCATGGAAAGTTCGCTCCTTGCAATTTTAATGGAAAACTTTACATTCAGGAGAGTTGTGGTTGACAACAAGAAAAGATAGAAATTTTTGTTAAGTAAGTAGTGTTTCTCATTTTGAATTTTTATTTAGCAAGTGTAAAAGTAGCATTAGGGTGTGAGTAAGGCTTGACAAGTCACTTGGTTATGTAAACTTCTAAAGATTGTTTCAGTGTAATGTATCTGCAGCTATTAGAGGTATTGTGGATATATTTAAACAAGTTCTAAACCTTTGCATGTTATTATCAAATAGTGACACATGATAAGTTATAACATCTTAGATTTTAGGGCATTACAATATAAGAGCTTCATTCTTCTAATTTAGAAGATTCGAAGTATTATGAAGCTTCACACGATCATCATCACCCTGCTGATACTTTGATGTGAGTGTAGAAGGTTAAAAAAAATAAAATACATTAAATGGGCTAATTTTTTGGATTAATTACAATATCCAAACAAATATGCCCATACTCTAGATGTCTTAAAGAGTCTTAACTTGATGGACTCAAAAACATGGTTCATGATATGCCTTGAATTGATATGATTATAAGCACAATTTAGGGAATATGTCATAGCAGTAAAAGAATATGACAAAGTGTGTAAATTTTGGGATTTTTTTTTTATATTTTGGCGGAATTTTCGATAAAATTACAAAACTTAAATAATAAGGATATAAAAAACTATTGAAATAGATTTTCAATTATCAAATTGATAAAATTGGGATTTAAAATTCCTTGATCGATATGATTCATGATCTTTAGAAATAAAAGGAATTAATAGGTTTATCTAGATGTGACTCATGAGATAACCTAGTTATGAAATCGCCACAATCAAATACAAGGACTAATTGATACGATTTAGGAAGATGCAAAATTACTAGGATGTAATTCTCAAAGGAAAGGATGTTTATTTTTCAAAGGCAAGTTGAAAAACGTTATGAAAAAGAAAAAAAATGTTTAAATACTTCCTAACCCTAATGGCAAACTTGTAATTACCTAAAAAATAGCAAGAAATAAAATAAAAGAAGTCCATAAAGAAAAAAATATAATTAACACTCCATTTCCTTCTTCAATCTGAGTTATGCTTAGTTAAACTCCAATCCCCATCATCTCGTTAGACCAATCAACTTGGTCAATCTTCTGGAAGCTTTATTGATAAGTTTAAGAAGACTTGATCAATCTCATCTATTCATCACAAAAATAACCTATTTATGATCATTCATCATTAAATCTCATAAATACTGATTAATTCTCATCCTTGGAAATCCATTCAACTATCAAACTTTAAGTTTTAGAGCTTAAAGTCAAGACACAAGAAGAGATCTAGAATGAAGAATTTGAAGCTTGCAAGCTCATTTAATTGTTATACAAGCACATGATTCTATTGAGATTGTTTGTTCTGCTTTTATAATCTCTTTCTAATACATCCCCCTTAATCGTGTTGTCTCATGTTGCATTACTACTCTTACATTACAAGAAATGTGTAACTTATGCTACATGCACATGATACAACTAACCTTATGGCATCTAATTTAAGTAACTTGATCTGAGATATACTCGTTATTGAAAAAAAGAGATCCAAGCTGAATTTTAAATATGTTTTGGTTGAAGTCAATCGATTGGTGCAACTTGCAGTCAGTCAATTGGGAAAAATGTTAATATATTTTAGTCAAGAATGGTTAAGTTGAAGCATAAAATGGATCAAACATTCATAGGCAGCATAGGAACGATCGAAGCATAGCATCACATGCGGAATTCTCCGGTTTCTTATTTTGCTCATCTTTTCTTGTATAAATTAAAATCTTTGGGTTTAAAATTTCACTACTGTGTCAGAGGATATATTGATATTTAATTCTTTGATTATTAGTAGATTATCTTTCTCTCTCTTATGATTGAGACTTTTCATGTAAATTTTTATGATTGTTTCTTTTTTTTTATATATATAAATCGTATCATTTTATCATATTTGTTTTTACTACAATCCAAGAGTTTCATATATTAAACTCTTTTGAGAAATGTTTGTTCGAATGTCCTTCAACTCTTGGGGGCAATTTTTCTTCATTGCCTTTCGATATGGTATTTTATATTTGCCTCTTGGCACTCGATAAGTGATTTTTCATTAGGGTTTCATATATATTATTTCAAATCGTATTACGAAAATGCCACGAGTTTTGACTTTTCTGTGTGCTTTTTCTGTATTCTCTTCTACTTCTCATGGAATACCATCATCGGTCATTAATGACTTAAACTACTTTTTACTAGCCAGTTTCCACGGCCAACCAACTACGACTTTATACATAGACCTAGCCGCCGTACCTCGCCATTGTTATTCCATATTGTCTCCAATGTTTGGATGCTATTGTACGTGCACATGACAGCGTAAATTTATGTTATATCACTTTGACTCTAACAATTTTCAAATTTTTTACGACTAAGAATTTAAAGTTTTGTTTTTTTGGAATCTAGTATTCATGTTTTTCGATCTAGCTGTATTTTTTTTTTTTAATTACAATAGGCCAAAAGAAATTCCATCCTCCAAACTAATGCCCATATAATTATAAGGGTTTTAATATTTATATTTTCAATTTATTGATAATTTAATATCTAAATTTTTACTAAAATTAAATCAGATTGAAAGTACAAATACTAAATTATATAAAAAAAATAAAAACTTACACATTAAATTGTTAATAATTAAAAATACAAGTACTTCTATTGCATTTATCCCTCGATGCTGAAGAAGAAATGGGCACTTAGTTAGTATGTATCTTTTTATGTCAACTAGGATATATATATATATATCCCGATTCTAGAAGTTCAATGAACATTCACATTTCGATAAAATGATTGAAGTCGTCAATTTGTACGAGTCTCACCTGACGCAGGTTTTATGAAGCAATTTGCCCTAAAGGAAGAGCTACTGCCTTAATAGTTAAAAGAAGAGGACCACTTGATACTAATGAATAGCAACTATAGGTATAATTTATGTGTGTTGTATCAGGTGGTTGACAGCATGATTTGAGTTAAGGCACAAAGCTTATTATAAAAAAAAGCACTGCGGACATGTTCAAGCCACACGCCACTGTTTGTTTAATCAATAATGGTCTTAAAACTAAGGAATGAGCTAGACCATGAATTTGCCTGTTGGAAGTTGTGAGGAAGCTTCCATAATAACGATGACATATAAAATTGCCGACCTAATACAAACTCAATTAGCTAAAATGGCTTTTAACTTGTTCTAATTTATTGTTGTTGGAGCGGATTTATGCAAAAGAAAATGATTGATTTTGAGAATGAGGACAGGAGGAAAGGGGAAACCGCCCCTATTTTGACCCAGGAAATCTAGAATCAAACCAGGCATTGCCTTAAAAACAAAGAGGAAGTCTTTAATTCACATTGACTTCTGAGGTAATGATTGCACATGCTGAAAAGGCCGAGTATGCAAACATGTTTTTCAAGGCTTTAATTACCTAATGTTGAACTAACTCTATGAACTTAATCAATTGTGCTAATTAAGCTTCGATTTCATGAAACAGGAGTCTGAAAGATCAAATAAACCCCTAACCTAACTATAACTCGGTTGGAACTTTCTTTTACAAATTCAAAACTTACCTTGGAGCTTAATTAGGGAAATCACTGGCAAATTTCATTTAATTAATACATTGCAATAAAAAAAAAAAGTTTAAGGCTTATCTGAATTATTTTTTTTTAATATATTACCTTGGAACTTGGGATGTTGAGTTTATAATTACATAGAAGCTTTAGTGCTCGAGCTCAACTCGTAATATCATAACTCGAGTTCAAATAGAATTCAATTGAATTTATGATTTTGAATTCAAACTTAATTTAATATAGTATCTATTGATGTTGAACTCGATTTAATTAAATCAATTTATTAAATTTTTTTAATTAAGATAATACTAATATTAAAATTTGATTCGAATTCAATTAATACTTTTAATTCGTTAAAAAAATAAATTTAATAAACTATTTAAATAACTTATATTCGAATTTATTTAACTTACACTGTAATTAGATGCTTGACATCTATTTTTCATCCTGTTGGAAAATTTTTCGTACATCCATCCTTTTTCGATAAGAAGCAAAGTTAGGCCAGCTGTACATGTCACACGTTGGGACCAACAGTGAGTATCCTTAATGATTTAACAGAGTACACATGTAGATGTATAATGCCCATCCTTGGTGTCTTATCATTATCGTGTCCATACCTAAACTATACATGTCAATTCACTAATCTTCTGAAAGGATCCCGTACCATTATTTCGTACCTTGGCATCTATGTATGAATACTTTCATGAAAGCGACATGACATACTGTTGCCTTCATCGTCCAAGGGAGGGGACACTAGGGCTTAAATACGAGATGGAAAATCTCCATTGAAGATACTTGGTCAAGGAAGGATGGGGACACGTACAGAGGAAGATTATTAAATGTAAGTGTTGAAAATGTTGTTAGGTGAAGAGGCAAGACCCATGTGGGTTTAGGTGATCAATGGATTACTAAAATTACTCTTTTGGGTACAGGTGGTGATGAAGAAACTTCCCAGAAGAAATTCAGGGTGCATTGTTTATATCAAGTCATGGTATTGGCAGCTGGCATATGTTCTTTGCTTTTACTGGTAGGGCAGTCCCTCTAATGCTGAGGTATTTATGATTTTATCTTATCATAATAACCAATATAAAGGTTCATCTTATTAGATTAGAACTGTTGTTTTTATTATTATATGTGACCACATATATGTATCGCTAAAAGTAGAAGTATATGGTCCAAATTTAACATGAATCAACATTATAGTGAAATGAATTAGTTATACAAATATCTGTGTTTCATGGATTCGACACAAATTCATATTTGATTCATATGCCTAAAATGGTATACTTTAAAACTTATTATCAATCTCTGTGAAAATTTCATGATGACAAATTTAGGTTATAAGTTGTTAATTAAAATTATTTTTAGAATATATATATTTTTTAAGTGCATTTAATTTTTTTATCTTTAA
Organism: Laguncularia racemosa; assembly: GCA_037954665.1. Classification (NCBI taxonomy): domain Eukaryota; kingdom Viridiplantae; phylum Streptophyta; class Magnoliopsida; order Myrtales; family Combretaceae; genus Laguncularia; species Laguncularia racemosa. The sequence goes on from JBBMOL010000040.1 coordinate 3,468,181, forward strand.
AATTGAATATTTAGATTCAAAATCTTTTAAAAATGTGTCTTTAAACTTTATTTTACTAGTTTTCCCTTACACAAAATTATGGGAAAATACTAAAAAAAATTAAAAAAAAGAGAGCATAAAATCGATAACTTTAAATAATCATGTAAAAGTCTAAATATATTTTTTTAAAGACTTTAAAATTTAAATACTCAAGTTCAAAAATAAGGAGGCTAAATGCATATAAAACAAACTATAAAAGGGCTTATTTATAGTTTATCCTAAACTTCATGATGATTTCTATTAACAATAAATTTAAATTGATTTATTCATAATGATTGGTTTTATAGACTAAGTTTTGAAGGGAAAAAATATATGAATTCATGATGATATCCATCAATTGTTAGAATAATATGATGGCTTCTTGAATAAAACATTTTAGTTTATGTGGATAATTTCAATGTTGATATCTACAAGCCGAATATTTTCTTTGTGTATTAATTTTTTTGTACAATTGCACCTAGTTTAATTAGCTTGTTATTAAGTATGCAGGAGAAGCCACATGGACAATAACAAGACTTAGCTCTACCAACCAAGCATATATTGGATAATGTAATCGGATTAGTTTGTATTGTTCATCTCCTCTAGCAGCGACCAGAATTAATAAGCAGAAATGTATTTTCATATCTCTTTAATCGTAAAATATCAAGTGCCTTTCTATTAAGAATTATCCCTGAAGTTTTTGGAAATAAAATCCTTGCCAAATGTTTTTATTAGTCGCCTCTTTAAGGTATATGATGTTTGTTTTTTCAAATTTTTTATTTGTAGCTATGAAAACCTATCTTCTTTATTTTTACTTTAAAACTTGATTCTTAGCCTTCTATTTTATTTAAGTTTTCATCTTTCCAAAATCATTGAGATGCAAGCACATTGTTACTTACAACTCTATTAATCTGAAAAAATGCATAAGTCCACTAATCTTCATAATCTCCATAGTAGTTATTATAGATTTCATTCTCATATTACAATTCATAGCCCATACTCTTGATTATCACCATTACATGAACAACAAGTCCCAATATGGGTGATGATTATTACCATTACATGAGCAACAAGTCCCAATATAGGTGAGTAGAAATCTTGCATGCATATACAATAAATAATAATAACTCACTTAGATATCACTCACCAACTAGAGAGAGAAAGAGAGAGAGAAGAAACAACAATAACAACAATAATAAGTTTTTGTTTAACCAAAGAAGCCACAAACTATGGTAATAGATAAGCATTGACTAGGAAACAATTAACTTATATTAATGGCAACAATAATTCTCTTTGATAACTTTGTAATGCTTCTAATTTATCTCTTCTTCTTTTTTCATTGTCTTTTTTGAGATGGTAATAATAAAACCTTTTTAATACTACAATTTTATATAATTATCATCAACCACCAATAAGTGGTGTATTATTCTTATGCATTTGTGTTTAGAATTTTCATTTTCTTTCTATTTTCTTATTCTTTTTTGTACTTTTTAATGACTTTTATAACATCTTAATGATATGTCAAAGCCATATATGCATACATGCAAGTATAAAATTATAGACCCAACATGTATTAGAAGGTAAAAGGTATCGATATCATTTAAAAATTTCCAAGGATGTATTGACCACCCTTGCTTCAACCATCCTTTATCTCTACTCCCATCTCTACCCTATCCCCACTCCTCACTGGCTTTCCCACTCTATCACTATGATTATTTAAATATAATGTACTATGAATTAAATCAATGTTTTATAATCTTAGACATAATTCAACCCATGTTATGTTTCAAAGGATTGCAAATAATGAGCAAGGGGAATGCGATAGGGGTGATACGGCGAGGGTTGGCCAGCCATGGTGACCGAAAGAAATTAAATATTTTTCTCTTAATAACAACCATAGATAAGAAGAGTAATGATAAACATTGAGAAAGTTGTTGAGAAAATTTGTTGATAATTTGAAATGATCGAGTGATATTCTTTAAATTTTATTAGTGATAAATGCTGAGAAAGTTGTTGAGAAACTTTGTTGATAAATTGAAATGATCGAATAATATTCTTTAAATTTTATTATTCAAATAATATAGAGACAAATGGTCTTATGAAACACATAATTCTCAACAAACTTTTTTAGTAATTTTTGTCTCTGTTGCTTCATTCTTGTGATGTAAGATATAGTATGTGCAAAATTAACATGTGGCCATAATTATTCGATGAAGGAGATGAATTTAGTTTTTGTGTTTTTTTTTTTTTTTTTGGGAGAGGTGGGGGTGTGTGGTGGTTGGGGGGTGGGGTTGGGTGTGCGGAGTGGGGTTGGGGTAGTCAAATAAAATCAAGTTACATCAAGTATATACAAGTTGACACTAACAACCAAAGAAGGTTTGAAAACTCAATAAAAGAACAGATGTACACCTTCTCAAAAGTCAATAAATAGCAAATTAGATATGATTAATCATCTCCCAAGAGAATTAAACCCTACCAATACAATTGGTCTCAAGCATGGAATATAACAATCTCAAAAGAAGAAGACAGCTAAAAATGCCATTAATCAACTTAATATCAAATTGACCATCTTGATCCACAACCCAAACTAATCTGCCATGAATAATTTCTAGCAGTGGATCCATAATTCAAGATGATGGGAATTGAAGATTCTTTGTTGAAAATGGGATATTTGTGACTCTGAACATAGTATAGGGATTAGTAGTGTCGAATCTATTGACGGAGCAAAAGAGAGACTCGGAGGGGAAGGATAAGTTTTTTTTTACACAAGTTAAACATTCATCTTTTTGCCTGCAATTATACTTCGAGCTTAAACCATGATGAAAATAAATGACACCAATAATAATACTGTCTTTTTATACCGAAATTTCATCATAGACAATGCATTTCATCATATCAAATTTATGAAGCATGCTATATAATTTAATGACTAGGGCCAGTCTTCTTGTACAACGTCACATTTGTAGCATTTCAAAAGCTCTTTGGTGTTGAGGTGTGGCTTATACTCCTTTACGACAGAAAAAGCATATGGGTCCCACTCTATTCTGAGTGGACGAGGGTCTCAAGAGAGCATCGCCTTCTAAACGCTATGAGACTTTTAGCAATTAAGTTCATATTTGTTTATTAAAAGTTTAGGCTTGAGCTCAAGAATAGTTATTCTATATATTTTCTTTTTTTACTTGTAATCGTGTAATAAAAAACAAGAGAGTCAAGTGCTAATTATAGTGAAATCCTCTATTAGATGTAATTCTAATTAATAGATGAAATAAGGTAAAAAAAAAATTATTTTTTTTTATTTTTTAACTTACTCGTATGCAACCAATCCTAACATTTAATAATGAGCGATGACTCCGACATTGACCGGGAGTTTGATGATGATCCAGACAAACATGAATTCCCGGTTTCGAATCTTTGATGAAAGTATGCGATAGTTATTAAAAACAGAAAATTCAAGTCAAAATTGTGGTATTTTTTTTCCCCATGTTCCGCGTGCTTTAGAGCGATCGAGGATTTCCCATCAAAGGGTAGGTAAGTAGGATTGAGTCAATAGGTAAATTTGAAGACATGAAAGGGAAATTGCCATTGTGATATGGTGTGAATGGTCAAATTTTATGGTATAGGAATTGTTCGTATATATATACAAGTAGGTTAGCTAAGTGTACGAAGTAAATGATAGCATTCCATTTGTCAAGTTGCCAGTAATAATTCTTGATTTTGACTTAGCAAACTTTTACTATTCAAAACTTTCAAGGTTAGTCCAGCTCGACAGCCGTGTTTGGTCCACACATTTCTAGAAAATTAGAGGGTTTTCAAAAGGGTATACTCTTTTCTTTTTCTTTTTAAGGTTTTGTCTCGTTTAATGAGAAGATTTATGGACCATGTATTAGATACATTTTGGACAAGCAAATGCCGTAGCCATACTTTTGGTAAGACTTTAACTCTGCGAGGCCTGGGTTAAGCTCTCGGCGGATTTACTCTTAATCACAATTTCGAACACTTGCATGTATTGTGAAAGATGGAAAGTTCGATGAAGCTGCAATGCTTTTATTACAAATTAGATGGTGCTAATTTTACTCTTTCCATGTTATAAGCGTCGGACTTTAATTATTATTTAAAAAAAAAACAAAGTGCCAAGCAATAGTGTTTAGTAAAGTATTCAAGTTCTTTAAGCAACTCAACAGGGATTGGATTGCTTGGTATAAGTATTTATGTCAAACACCCTCGATAAAATTGCTCAAATACCTCATAGTGGACATTATTATGATGTCAGATTCCTAATGGTTAGGCTTATTAAGAAAAGAAGAATGTTGATAAGGAAAATAAAGATCATGAGATACTTTAAATCGAGAGCGATCAAACTTTAATGTGTTTCGAGCATATTTTCTTTAATATTCAATAGAATATATTACGTCGAAAGAATCAATCCTTCTCCATTCTAATGGGAGTAATGATTGGTCATGCCTTTGTTTCTTCTTAGTAATTGTCAGTGGAATTTTTTCGAATTCTCAGTATCAACCGCTATTGCTTATAAGAAAACCTATTCAACTAGAAGATATTTGCATTCTGGCAAAAGGAATATTTCAACAATTTAAAACTAAAATATGCAATAGGAGGACGTAAAGTTGATGCCACAGTCTTGGGGTAAATGCATACAGATTCTCCATGTCATGGGCTAGTGTCCTGCCCAGTACGTGATAGAACTGGTACCTGCACTGCAATTTTGATTAATCATTTATTTATTTTATCTTTCTTTCTTTTTTTCCATACTTATGTTTTGTCTCCTTGCTCTTACTTTTGAGGCATGAAATTATCATAAACCGAGAGTAGATTTGGAGAGATTAATTCAATTGGAATCAATTTTCACAGCAATCTTATAGATGTCCTTTTGGTCAGAGATACAGACGAAAAAACTCCTTTTTCCTATATTTTCAGAGAAAGAGAATTATTATATAATCTATTCGAAGTTGCCACCAGTACGAGAATGATGCATAATTATTTTTGCAACGGAGGAGTCGCGGCCATCTACCTCATGGATGGCTAGATAAGTGTTTGGATTTTTATTATTATTTTTTAATAGCTGTTTCTGAATATCAAAACCTTATTACACGAAATTCTATTTTTTTAGAACGAGTTGAGGGAGTGGACACTATTAGCTGAGAAGAAGCAAAAAATTGGAGTTTATCAGGACCAATGCTACAAGCTTCCGGAATACCAGGGGATCTTCATAAAGTTGATCATTATGAATGTTACGACGAATTTGATTGGGAAATCCAGTGGCAAAAGAGGGGGATTCATTAGCTCGTTATTTAGTCCAAATCAGTGAAATGACGGAATCTATAAAAATTATTCAACAGGCTCTAGAAGGAATTCCAGGCGGTCCCTATGAGAATTTAGAAATCCAATGCTTTGATAAAGAAAAAGATCCGGAATGGAATGATTTTGAATATCGATTCATTAGTAAAAAACCGTCTCCCACTTTTGAATTGCCGAAGCAAGAACTTTATGTAAGAGTTGAAGCCCCAAAAGGGGAATTGGGAATTTTTTTAATAAGAGATCAGAGCGGTTTTTCGTGGAGATGGAAAATTTGACCACCTGGCTTTATCAATTTGCAAATTCTTCCCCAGTTAGTTAAAAGAATGAAATTGGCTGATATTATGACGATACTAGGTAGCATAGATATAATTATGGGAGAAGTTGATCATTGAAATGATAATTGATACAACAAAAGAACAAGATATCAATTCTTTTTCTAGATTGGAATTCTTAAATGAGATATATGGAATCATATGGATTCTTGTACCTATTTTTACTCTTGTATTGGGAATCACAATAGGAGTACTCATCATTGTGTGGTTAGAAAGAGAAATATCTGTAGGAATACAACAACGTATTGGGCTTGAATACATCGGTCCTTTGGGAATTCTTCAAGCTCTAACCGATGGGACAAAACTCATTTTCAAAGAGAATCTTCTTTCGTTTAGAGGAGATACTCGTTTATTTAGTATAGGACCATCTATAACAGTTATATCCATTTTACTAAGTTATTTAGTAATTCCTTTTAGCTATCACCTTGTTTTATTGCTGTTGATAGTGAGGAATAGACTTGAATTGTTGATATAGATGCAGCATGCAGATGTTCAGATTTTTAAATTTAAGCATTGCTGTCGAGTCTAATTTTTGAATTCTCATTCCTAATCCGATCTATACTAGACCCTATGCTCATCTAATCTAGATCCTCGACTTGAGTTAGGAATTTCGTTTGATTTTTGGAGTCGCCACCTAACTGTTGTTGGAAAAATTGAATTAAGACTAAAGGAGCGGATTAGTCTTAATTTGGACTACTAGTCGTCGTTATTTCCTCTTCTCATTTTTGTGAGAAGAGAAAAAGGAAAAACTAGAGTTTCTAAGTCTGGAGGCTAACCTATTAAAACCTTTACGGTTACCACCTAATCTCTCAAAATTGTTCATCCCTAGAAATGTGTTTCATTGTGTTTCTATTACTTTTATTATGTTTTTGAATTTATTTCAAGAAAAAGGATTTTTCACTCATTTTAGGGGTTGACCCGAATGTGTGCCTACGTACCTGCTACTCAGGATCAAACAAGTCGTAGTTCGCTTTTCTGAAAACCTTTAGATTGGTTGATGAATTTTAATTTTGAAAACTCTTTTGATTTATGTTCTTAATATCTTTGGGATTTTTTCTAAAAACATTTTAAGCCTAAGCTTTGATTTTGTTTTGAAAATGATTTTTGGGGGAAAACATCAATTTTGAGTTATTTGACGAAAATGATTTTTCTAAGTGCTAAAACTTATTTTTTTTCTATTTTTTCATAATTTTTGAATTTTTTTATTAATTTTTATGATTTTTGTGATTTTTGATTTTTGTTAAGAATTTTATCCTAAGTTTATTTTCTATCCTATTTTTGAAATCTAAAATTTTATTATTATTTTCCTAATATTTTTATTTTTCTTCATATTATTTTTTTTATTTTTTTTAAATTATTTTACATTATTAAATCCTAAAAAAAACCTAATTTCTACATTTTTCTATTTATTGAAAATAGAAGCAAATAAATAAACAAATAACAAAAAAATAATAATAATAAATTTAGAATAAATAAACAAACAAAATAAAAAAATAAAAAAAATCTGGAAAATCCGACTTACCTGGATCCGGGTCGGTGCGCGGGTCGGGTCGGTCGGGTCGAATCGGGTCGAATCGGATCGGTCGGACATAGTGGCGGGGTTGGCTCGTTCACGGCGTTCCGGCGGTCTTTTGCGGTGGGTGAAGTGTCGAATCCTAGCTTCTTGAGGGTGCTGAATCCGATGGTAGTGGCGGTTTACTCCCAGAACGTCTCCTTGCGGCGACTCAACTCCGATCGACGGTCGCAAACTTGGATTTCCTCCGATCTACATTCTTTTCTCTCTCTCTCGCGATTCTGATCTGTGTCTGTGCTTCCTCATCTCCTCCTCTATTTATAGGCGCTTGAAACTGAGCTGGATAAGCTCGGATTTCCTCCAATTGAAGCTGATCGGATTTTCGGTTGAAAAACCAACTCCGATTCGTGCCCATCTAACGATTTGTTGCGATTTGATTCTAATTAGATAATGTTTATCTTATTTCTGTTGAAGATCTGTTGGATTTGTGCAAAAAAATCGAATCAAAACGGCCGAAATATGAATTTTTTCTTCGCCGGCGATCTCGGGCTCGAGGTAGGAGACGATCACGCGCCCGGCGCGTGCGTTTCTTCCAGCTAATCAGATGCTGCCACGTGTCCTGGATAAGTCGAAAAATTGCAAAACGCAGAAACTGCTTCCCCCGCGTTTCGAACCCGCGACCTCGCACCCCGCACCGCGCCTTAGCCCATGGTCCGGACCAGCTGAGCTAGCCTACTTTCCTGATTTTTCTAATTTCGCAAATTGCATATATGCAATGCGATTTTTCTATTTTTTTTGTATTTTTTGAAATTTCAAAAATTTGTAAAAATTGTTTATTATTCATTATTGCTATTCCTGAAATCATTTTTCAAAATTGATGTTTTTTCCTATTTATTTTTTATTTTTTTTTGAACATTTTTATTATTTATGGTAAATTAGAGAAAAATTAGAAAAAAATTGAAAATTGAAAATTGATTATTATTGAGAATTGTTGATTCCTAGGGCAAAAATGGGGTGTTTACAGCTACCCCTCTTTGTGGTAAAGTTTGAAAAACTTAACTACAAAGACAAACAAAAGACGCCATTTTTGACCTCTCGAATTAGGTGTTAGTAGGAAAATGCCCCAAGAGCTGATAATCCTACGGTTGAAGATGTTCCTAACAATTCAAGGTAATGTTCCCTCTCCAAAAAGTGCTTTATGGGCTAACTAATTGGCGACAGGACACATCTCAAGCGTTGAGTAGGAATGTATGAGAAATGATGATAGGAAGCGTCTTATCAGACTTGCAACCTTGGAAAGAAAATTTACTTAGGAAGCGCCCTTAGGAGCTGGCTACCTGTCGATAGAAGTGTCTTGTTAGACTAGCAACTGTTTGGGAAGGATATTTCCGAAAAGTGCCCCAAGAGCTGACTAATCGGGAGAATCTAGGAAAGTGCCCATATTGGGCTAACTAACCTTAAAATAGATTTTAGGAAAGTGCCCATCTTGGGCTGACTAACCTGTGGTAGTGTCTCAAAAGGTGCCCTTATGAGCTGACCCTGAGAACAGATTTTTAGGAAAGTGCCCATATTGGGCTGACTAACCTTTGATAAACTTCTTAGGAAAGTGCCCATCTCGGGCTGACTAACCTTAGATAGAACTGTCTCAGAAGGTGCCTTTATGAGCTGACCCTGAGAACGGATTTTTAGGAAAGTGCCCATATTGGGCTGACTAACCTTTGATAAACTTCTTAGGAAAGTGCCCATCTTGGGCTGACTAACCTTAGATAGAACTGTCTCAAAATGTGCCCTTATGAGCTGACCATTGAGGACAGGTTTTTTCGGGAAAGCGCCCATATTGGGCTGACTAACCCTTGGATTGATTTTTAGGAAAGTGCTCCAAGAGCTGACTAACCTAACATAGAACTGTCTCAAAAGGTGCCCTTATGAGCTGACCCTGAGAACAGGTTTTTTCGGGAAAGTGCCCATATTGGGCTGACTAACCCTTGGATTGATTTTTAGGAAAGTGCCCCAAGAGCTGACTAACCTAAACTAGAACTGTCTCAAAAGGTGCCCTTATGAGCTGACCCTGAGAACAAGCTTTTTCCGGGAAAGTGCCCATATTGGGCTGACTAACCCTTGGATTGATTTTTAGGAAAGTGCTCCAAGAGCTGACTAACCTAAACTAGAACTGTCTCAAAAGGTGCCCTTATGAGCTGACCCTGAGAACAGGCTTTTTCCGGGAAAGTGCCCATATTGGGCTGACTAACCCTATTAAAGGAAATATCTAGACACGTGCTTCATTATGAGCTGACTCATCTGGTGCTCTTGAACATGCTTCTTACTAAGCTAGATGATGTGATGCCTTTTATGATGTGATGATAGTTACCTATTTTAATATGCTTGCCGGTTTATCTTGGATAGCAACCAAACAACCGAACCTTCGTGTTGGTTTGCTCCTGCTTCTTTTCTTCTTATCTTGACACTGGATTGAAAATCTTGATGTGCCTCCTTTCTTTATGGACAAAACTCTTTCTATGGTAATGTTATCCTAATAATGCGCTCAGTTTTAATGCTTAGGAGTAGACAAAATTATATCACAAATTACATTAAGATTCATTATCATTTTAGTGTTTATCTTTCATTGACAAAGTGGTGGGTAATGTGTTTAGGTGTATTTATTATGATGAGAATTGATCGGGATTGTTGACCATTCAGGGATATTAGCTTTGCTTGTAGAAAAGTAAAAACTTGACTCAACGAACTTTGTATCGAATATTGGCTTTCATAAACATTGGCAAAATTTCAATTCCCTTGCCTAAGGATAGTACATCTTTACAGCATCTGTGTTGACGGGGTCTCTCAATTCTGGACCATCCATCTGAGTTAATATTAGAGCACCACCTGACAGAACCTTTTTCACCACATACGGGCCTTCATAATTTGGAGTGAATTTTCCTTTGGAGTCTTGGGCGTTCGGGAGAACTTTTCTTAATACTAGATCGCCCTCTTTGAAGTACCGAGGTCTCATCTTCTTGTTGAATGCTCGGGCTATCCTCTGTTGGTAACACTGACCATGACATAGCACGGTAAGTCTTCTTTCATCAATCAGGTTCAGCTGATCAAGCCTTTTCTTTACCCAATCCGATTCTGTTAAGTGAGTTTCTAACAAGATTCTGAATGATGGTATCTCGACTTCCACTGGTAGCACTGCTTCTGTACCATATACCAGTGAGTAAGGGGTAGCTCCCGTAGATGTTCTTATTGAAGTCCTATAAGCCATGAGAGCAAACGGTAACATTTCGTGCCAATCTTTGTAAGTTGTTGTCATTTTCTCGATGATCTTCTTGATATTTTTGTTTGCTGCTTCTACTGCCCCGTTCATTTGGGGTCGGTAGGGGGTTGAATTTCTGTGGTTTATGTGGAATTGTTGACATAAACCTGTCATCGATTTATTGTTGAGATTGGTACCATTGTCGGTGATGATCGACTCAGGAACTCCATATCGGGCTATTATGTCCCTTTTTAAGAAGCGGACTATTACCCCTTTTGTGACATTGGTATATGATGACGCTTCTACCCATTTGGTGAAGTAATCAATTGCCACCAGTATAAATCTGTGGCCATTGGATGCCGTTGGAGTGATTGGGCCGATTATGTCGATTCCCCACATGGAGAAAGGCCATGGCGCCGATAACAAATGTAGCTCGTTGGGTGGAGCATTTATCCGGTTTGCGTATACTTGGCACAGATGGCAGTGCTTAACATACTTTATGCAATCCGACTCCATGGTTAACCAGTAATACCCTAACCTCATGATTTTTCGGGCCAACATGTAGCCGTTCATATGAGGTCCACATACCCTTTCATGTATTTCCTTCATGAGTTCGCCTGCTTCATTTTTGTCCACACATCTCAACAGGGTGGTATCAAATGATCTCTTGTAGAGTATAGACCCACTTAATAAGAAATGACTTGCTAACCTTCTGAGCGTTCTTTGGTCATTCTTGCTAGCCATTTCAGGGTATTTACCTTCTTGGAGGAAGGTCTTGATGTCGTGATACCAGGGCTTATCATCTTGTATCTTTTCAATTGTCAAACAATAAGCGGGTCGACTTTCGATGTCTATTTTCATCGATTGAACTTCGGCTCCTCCTGTTATTTGAATCATGGATGCTAGTGTGGCTAGGGCATCTGCGAACTGATTCTGAATTCTTGGGATGTACGTGAAGGTGATTGCCTTAAACTCCTCAATCAGCTTCGTCAAGTGTTGATGGTACGGTACCAGTTTAGGGTCTTTAGTTTTGTATTCCCCTCTTGTTTGTAGTATGATGAGTGACGAGTCCTCGTACACCTCTAATTCGCGGATTCCCATTTGACAGGCCATCTTGAGGCCAAGAACACATGCTTCGTATTCCGCGATATTATTGGTATAGGGAAATGTAAGTCTTGTCGCTGCAAGGAATTGAGTGTCGTCTGGGGATATCAATACTGCCCCAACCCCACAACCGAATACATTGGCAGCCCCGTCAAAGAACAGTTTCCACTCACCGTTTTGCTCTCTCCCAGAGTTTTCTACCGGCATACCTTCTACTGTTGATATGTTCTCGTCCGGAAATTGGACTTGTATTCCTTGGGTATCTGTCTCGACAGGATGTTCGGCTAACTGATCGGCTAAGGCTTGCCCCTTTATCGAGTTCTAATTTACATACGTGATGTCAAACTCGGATAGAAGCATCTGCCCATTTAGAGATTCTACCCATCAATGCTGGCTTCTCTGCCAAGTATCTCAAGGGATCATATCTCGTCAACAGCTCGATATGATAGTAAAGGGTGTATTGCCTTAGTCGATGCATGACCCAAATTAACGCACAACACGTCTTCTCCACCTCTGAGTACCTCTGTTCCCCGTCTGTGAACTTCTTGCTCAAATAATATATGGGACGTTCTCTTCCCTCTTCGTCTTTCTGCCCCAGCACACATCCCATGGATTCGGGGAGTATGGTGAGGTATAAGAATAAGGGTTTTCCTTGTTTCGGGACTATCAAGACCGGAGGTTTTATAAGATAGTCTTTGATTGTCCTGAACGCTTCTTCACATTCGTCGTCCCATTCTATTGCGGCGTTCTTCTTCAACAGACGGAATAGCGGCCGACATTTGTCGGTGAGTTGTAAGATAAACCGAGCTATATAATTTAGTCTCCCCAGCAAGCTTCTTACTTCTTTAACGGAGTGTGGGGAAGGTAACTCTAATATGGACTTTACCTTATCAGGGTCAATCTTAATGCCCTCCTGGCTGATGACGAACCCTAACAATTTCCCCGTTGTAACCCCGAAAGTACATTTCTCTGGGTTTAACTTAAGCTGAAATTTCCTCAGTCGTTTAAACAACTTCCTTTGGATATCTACATGGCTTTCTCTTTCTTTGGATTTAGCTATCATGTCATCGACGTATACCTCAACCTCACGATGCATCATGTCGTGAAGTATGGCGACCATGGCTCTCTGATACGTTGCCCCGGCGTTTTTCAGACCGAAGGGCATGACTTTGTAACAGAAAGTTCCCCATGTCGTGATGAAGGTTGTTTTGGTTTTGTCTTCCTCAGCCATTTTTATTTGATTGTATCCTAAGAAGCCGTCCATGAATGAGAAGAGATGGTTTCCCGCGGTGTTATCCACTAGAACATCAATATGAGGTAGGGGGAAGTTATCCTTTGGCGTGGCTTGGTTTAAGTCCCGAAAATCCACGCATACGCGCACTTTTCCGTTCTTTTTTATAACGGGTACTACATTTGCTACCCATTCGGGTAGTCGAATACTTCAATGAACCCTACTTCTAGTAGTTTCTTGACTTCTTCTTTGATTTTTAGCAAGATGTCAGGCCTAAATCTTCTTAGTTTTTGTCTTTTAGGTTTGACATCTTCCCTTGTGGGAAGCCTGTGAACTACTATCGACTGATCTAGCCCTGGCATGTCACCATATGACTAGGCAAACACATCTGCATATTCGATTAATAGCTCGGTTATCTCATATTTTTGCTCGGCACTCAAACTGGTCCCGATTTTGAGGTTCTTAGGGTTTTCCATGCTTCCTAGATTTACTGTCTCCACAGGCTCGTCGATCGAGATTCCGCTTTGTTCATGTTTTAGCCAATTTTCTTGTATTATTTCGTGGTCTAAGATATCGTCTTCAACAACTGACCCAGCAGCGTTGGAAACGATATCAGCGTTTTTACATTCTACTTGCGCGAAATATCCCTGATGTTCGATGGTGGGAGATCTGAGTGACATATAAAGAAACAAATTGTAATGGAATTTGACAAATAGTCTCAATAAAATTTGTTCAATGATTTTTTCTACTCTTGAGCTAACCTAGCGTTATTGATAGGACAACAAAACCAGTTGTTCAGAGCTGGATGTTGGTTGGACATGCGGGAGATTGATTCCCCTTTGTTGTTGTCCTCTTTGTTTATTTGACGCTCTTGAATGGTATTTGCCCTTTTGAAAGATTGTTGGAGAGGTGGAATGCACATCTGGGTGTCAATCAGCTTCCCCTTCATTCTGCCTTTAACACCCCTTGCTTGTGCTTCTTCCGCGGCCGTAGAAACATACCCTAGTCCGAAGGTCCCATGCTGCCCCTCTTTAAACTGATGGCCCTCCTTGTTGGTTACCATATTTACTTCGTTGAAAATCTTGCTGGTCTTTCCCTCTTCCTTTGCTAGGTTGTCTTCCTTCTCAAATTCTGGCCCCCATCCGCTAGGCGGCCCTTGCTTAGTCGAGGTGTAAGAATAGTTTACTAGGTACTGAAACTTCCCGTGTGATTCTCCCAAAGTACCAACCGTGGGGTCCCCGGATAACCATCTTCTTTTAATGTGCGCCTTTGGAGTCTCTCCCGAAGCGGGTTGCTCAGCCGGATTCTGTTTAAGGGCTTCTTTGGGAGCTGGCTCTTCTGACGTGATCATGTTGATGGTAGGCCTGTAATTGGGCAACGGGTTGGTATTGACATTGGGTGCTGGGGTGTTCCCAAAATCCAATTGTATGATCCCTGCGTCAATCAAGTCTTAGATTTTGTGCTGGAGCCTCCAGCACCTATCTGTGGAGTGTCCCTCTTGACCTATGTGATAGTCACACTTGAGGTTGGAATCGAAGTTCTTGGGCCTGCATCGGTCGTTGGGGAGTTCGAAACTAATCAAGTTGTCTACCCTCAACCGGGCGAAGACCTGACTGAGCGGTATGGAGATTGGAGTGAACTACCTTGGGGGCCTGGCGGCCTGTGTATGACCCATCGTTGGTTGCTGGGCTGGGGTATTCGGGTTTTGGAAAGTTACCCGAGTCCTAGGTTTTTCTGCCTTACTAGAATGCACTGTACTGACTGTGGGCTCTTTAATTCGGTTTCCTCCTAAGGGCCTTTGGGTTGGTGTGACCCTAGGAGGTTCCATTGATTGGAGCCTGCCAGTGGTGATGGCATTCTCGATCCTGCAACCTGCAGCCACTACTTCTGCAAAACTGGAGGAGGTCTAGCCCACCAAATGTGAAAAGTAAGTTTTATCCAAGGTATTGACAAATATGGATGTCAACTCCTTTTCAGATATCGAAGTGGCTACCCTGGCGGCTTGGGCCCTCCAGCGCTGAGCATATTCCTTGAACGGCTCAGTATGTCTTTTTCGGAGACTCTCCAGATCGATTACAGATGGGGCAACTTCGATGTTAAACTTATATTGATCATAAAAGGCCCGGGCTAACTTTTCCTAAGTGTTGACAGTGTTGAAGTCGAGGTGAGCATACCAGACCAATGCGGGGCCTCACGGGCTGTCCTGGAAGGTTTGGAGCATAAGTTGATCGTATTGAGCATACTTGCTCATTTTCCAGGCATATAGCCTGGTATGCATCTTGGGGCAGCCGGTCCCATCATACTTTTCAAAATCCGGGGTCTTGAACTTGTCAGGGTATGCCTCTTCCCTGTATGCCGGCAGGTTAGTGATTCTGGCCTGTTCAAAACCATCAGGGCCTTCCATAGTTTTCATCTTGTCATTGAGTTGCTGGAAGAGTCGCTTCTCCATCTCTTTCTGTCTCTCTTCCATTTCCTTCTTTAGGTCATCAGAGGTCGGCCCCTGGCTGACCTTCGGCTCATACTCAAAGGCTGGGTTAAGGTGGGAATTGATTTCTTCGTATTCCGGAAGCTGTCCCTCCACTGCTTTTCCTTTCCTGGCCCCTGAATACTCTTCTTGAGCCGGCTGGGTGTTGCGTAGGAGGCCGATGCTTTCTGTCAAGAGGTGAACCTGGGCAGCCAGCTGTTGGACCGTTTGCTCTAGGGATATGATCCTGGAGTCTGAGGCAGCTTCAGCGTTGGTGTTGTTGCGGTTGTCACTGCCGTTGGCCATTTTTGCTCTTGAGCGCGTAAGGACTGAGCTTCTGGGTGGATTCGGTTGCTTGGAAGCTATTTTGATACCTGGAGCCGCATTTTATTTTTATTTTAGTGTGATGAATGCAAGAATGAAATGCATGTGTCACGCGGATGCTAA
The DNA here is from genome assembly GCA_037954665.1 of Laguncularia racemosa. NCBI lineage: Eukaryota > Viridiplantae > Streptophyta > Magnoliopsida > Myrtales > Combretaceae > Laguncularia > Laguncularia racemosa. Next base: position 3,483,856 of record JBBMOL010000040.1, read on the forward strand.
AAGATAAAAAGGGTTGACAACCGATTGACAATGTATTATTAAAACTTTACTTTTATTAATAATTCTGGAGTTCAATAAAAATGAAAGATTACAAATAATCTATTTCCTAGCTTTCTTAGTCTTCTGTTGTGGAGGCTCAGGCTTCCCGCTGATGATGGCTTTTAGTTCTTTGACCCTGGCTTGGGATTTCTCCAATTGTGCTTCCAGGGCCTTGTTTCTTTGGTCAGATTCCTTGAAGCGTCCCTTCTAGATGTCTTTCTTGTAGTCTGCAGCTTCGAAGTATACTTCCATCCGGGCCTTGACCTGCTCCAGGTAGATCTCTGTCTCTAGATTGATCTTATCTAGTCTTGGCTGGGTGACGTCTGGAACCCGGTATGCTCTTTCCCCTGTCTGGTATAGCTGGCGGATTACAAAATCTCTGGTGGCTCGGTGTTTTCCCACTTCGCCATCTAGCTCGCCGAGGTCCACATTCGGGCTTTCGATTCTGGCTTCCCAGAGTGCTTTGACCTCTGCCAACTTAGCAAATTTCTCGGCTACCAACAAGTTCGGATCCTGATATTCAAAGGTGACTGCTTCGAGTGAAGGCCGATAAACTATGTCTTGGAAGGTACCGAATTGGCGGACTACGGAGTTGGGGTGATATCCGATGCATCCGTTGATCCCGATTAATGGCACTGCTTGGAAATTACTGCAGGTTAAGATGATTTTATCGCAGCAACTCCACCTGGCTGTCCATAGAATATCTTCGGCGCTAAGGCTCTTAAGCAGATCTACCCAACTGTAGCTGGTAATGTCGCCGGGTAACTTCACCTTTTCTATACAAGAATCCACAAGATCCACCTGTTGGGCTAGGGTTTTCCTGACCATGTTCAGCCCGAAACACTTAAGGTGGCTTACAAACCATATTAGTAGAAGGTTGATGCTGGAGTGGAGGATCCCATGGCCCTTCTTCTTAAGGAAATTCAAATTCCGGATCTGTTTAGCCAATAGAGCCGGGATGTAAGATCTTCCCTTCAGGAATTGGGTCACCAGCTCTGCAACCCGGTAATGAATATAGAAAGTTCCGGTGGGGAACAAAATGGTGGCGAAGGCCGTTAAGATGAAGGCGTTCACCCTTCTCTGTCTGTAAGTCTTAGGGTCTCCACACAAGATGTCCTTTCTGTCCCCATTGTCTTCTCGGGCGATGAACCAGGCTTCTAAGTCATCCATTCGTACGCAATACCCATTACAGTCTGCCAGGGCTTTATTGACTGCTGTCTTGCGGATGCCCAGCAGTCTACTGAAGGTGCCGGCTGGCCCAGCCTCGAGGTCTGGTGTGTAAATCTGATCAGTCAGTGCTGGAGCCTGTAGCAACTGGGTGTACTCCTCCAGGGTAGGGGTGATCTCATGCGGCCCGATGAAGAAAGCTGCGAGCTCGATCTCCCATAACTGGAGTATGGCCCGGACCATAGGCAAATTCGCCTCTGTCTTAGTCAGTGAAATGATGGGGCCGATCTTCTGCTGGATGAAGGCTTGCTCCTCTAGGTTGTACAAGGTAAACCAGTGGTCCAGTACCAATTTTGGGTCCAAAGGTTTGTACACCCGAATCTCTTTGCGGAGAAGGCGGTCGACTACACTGCTAGCCATCTATTACAATAGGAAACAGCCTAGTTACAAACAGAACTATGAAAATGTTACAAGGAAATAGTCCTGAACTCCAAGGACAAAATAACAAACCATTACATTGTCATTCGATTGTCAACCCCTCGTACGATGTTATGTATCCAAGTAGGTTGGTTCTAACTGGTTCCCGAGCTCTATGGCCTCCCGCATTCTCGAAGAAATGGATCTCATGCCATATCAAAGCATAGGGTGGGGTAGCCTAATCGGTCTCGAACGATGAATCAACTCACTTCGCCCGAAACCTACACAATGGCCCCCCATCTTAGGTTTCTAGGACGGTCTGGGTTCGACCGCATCTACTTACACAAACATATGTATGCATGCAAAAACCCCCACGGTAAAGAAACTAAAATCTAACTAAATCCTGCAAAATTAGTAACAAAGTAATGATTGAAACACACATTTTTTAAAGATAATAGCTTGGAGAGATTCAGGTGGCTAGCCTGCTGGTATAGGTCCCCAGTGGAGTCGCCATCCTGTCGAGTCTAATTTTTGAATTCCCATTCCTAATCCGATCTATACTAGACCCTATGCTCATCTAATCCAGATCCTCGACTTGAGTTAGGAATTTCGTTTGATTTTTGGAGTCGCCACCCAACTGTTGTTGGAAAAATTGAATTAAGACTAAAGGAGCAGATTAGTCTTAATTTGGACTACTAGTCGTCGTTATTTCCTCTTCTCGTTTTTGTGAGAAGAGAAAAAGGGAAAACCAGAGTTTCTAAGTCCGGAGGCTAACCTATTAAAATCTTTACAGTTACCACCTAATCTCTCAAAATTGTTCATCCCTAGAAATGTGTTTCATTGTGTTTCTGTTACTTTTATTATGTTTTTGAATTTATTTCAAGAAAAAGGATTTTTCACTCATTTTAGGGGTTGACCCGAATGGGTGCCTACGTACCTGCTACTCAGGATCAAACAAACCGCAGTTCGCTTTTCTGAAAACCTTTAGATTTGTTGATGAATTTTAATTTTGAAAACTCTTTTGATTTATGTTCTTAATATCTTTGGGATTTTTTCTAAAAAAATTTTAAGCCTAAGCTTTGATTTTGTTTTGAAAATGATTTTTGGGGGAAAACATCAATTTTGAGTTATTTGACGAAAATGATTTTTCTAAGTGCTAAAACTTAATTTTTTTTTCTATTTTTTCATAATTTTTGATTTTTTTTATTAATTTTTATGATTTTGATGATTTTTGTGATTTTTGATTTTTGTTAAGAATTTTATCCTAAGTTTATTTTCTATCCTATTTTTGAAATCTAAAATTTTATTATTATTTTCCTAATATTTTTATTTTTCTTCATATTATTATTTTTTATTTTTTTAAAATTATTTTACATTATTAAATCCTAAAAAAACCTAATTTCTACATTTTCCTATTTATTGAAAATAGAAGCAAATAAATAAACAAATAACAAAAAAAATAATAAATTTAGAATAAATAAACAAACAAAATAAATAAAAAAAATAAAAAAAATCTGGAAAATCCGACTTACCTGGATCCGGGTCAGTGCGTGGGTCAGGTCGAATCGAATCGGTCAGACACAGCGGCGGGGTTGGCTCGTTCACGGCGTTCTGGCGGTCTTTTGCGGCGGGTGAAGTGTCGAATCCTAGCTTCTTGAGGGTGCTGAATCCGATGGTGGTGGCGGTTTACTCCCAGAACGTCTCCTTGCGGCGGCTCAACTCCGATCGACGGTCGCAAACTTGGATTTCCTCCAATCTACACTCTTTTCTCTCTCTCTCGCGATTCTGATCTGTGTCTGTGCTTCCTCATCTCCTCCTCTATTTATAGGCGCTTGAAACCGAGCTGGATAAGCTTGGATTTCCTCCGATTGAAGCTGATCGGATTTTCGGTTGAAAAACCAACTCCGATTCGTGCCCATCCAACAATTTGTTGCGATTTGATTCTAATTAGATAATGTTTATCTTATTTCTGTTGAAGATCTGTTGGATTTGTGCAAAAAAATCGAATCAAAACGGCCGAAATACGAATTTTTTCTTCGCCGGCGATCTCGGGCTCGAGGTAGGAGATGATCACGCGCCCGGTGCGTACGTTTCTTCCAGCCAATCAAATGCTGCCACGTGTCCTGGATATGTCGAAAAATTGCAAAACGCAGAAACTGCTTCCCCCGCGTTTCGAACCCGCGACCTCGCACCTCGCACCACGCCTTAGCCTATGGTCCGGACCAGCTGAGCTAGCCCACTTTCCTGATTTTTCTAATTTCGCAAATTGCATATATGCAATGCGATTTTTCTATTTTTTTGTATTTTTTGAAATTTCAAAAATTTATAAAAATTGTTTATTATTCATTATTGCTATTCCTGAAATCATTTTTCAAAATTGATGTTTTTTCCTATTTATTGTTTATTTTTTGAACATTTTTATTATTTATGGTAAATTAGAGAAAAATTAGAAAAAATTGAAAAAAATTGAAAATTGATTATTATTGAGAATTGTTGATTCCTAAGGCAAAAATGGGGTGTTTACAATTGCAAAAAAACAGAAGAAATTAAACAGGCTTTTTGATGTTATATAAATTCATAATGCAATTTCACAAGCACAATTATCTACACAAAAAATTTACACCCACTTTTGTCTTCTGTTCTCATATTCAATTCTTTGTGCTCTCATCTTCTACACTGTCAATACCTTGCAAATAATCTTTATTATATTTTTTGTCAACTATTAAATATATTATGTCTCATCATCTGCACATATCAATATTTTATAATTATCCTAATATTAAAATATTGTAGTTTTTTGCACAGTTCAGGTTCTTCTATGAGAGATCATTTTGAAAAAAGGCGATAAGGAAAAATTTGTACAAGAGACACTCAAACAATAATTTGAAGTGGATAATTATGATATTTATGACTTTACCAATGAATACTTAAAGGACTTGATAATGTTATCCCTAAGCTTTCATGATAGACTTTCTGGTGGACAAAACGAACTATTGCCACGATAGGGTAGTGAGGAGGAGGTTGAAGGAGAAGGGGAAGACGATGTGTAAGAAGTACTGGAGGAAGAAATTTTAGGCCACTTATGTGGCACATTCGACTCTATGGATAAGTTATCAACACTAATTAAATAAAAAAAAATTACTAAACATTTTCATAAAATTACAGGAAAAGATGTCAACTGCCATACTTATTGCAACCACCGCTAATCAAGATATGCGTAGAAAAAGGGAGAGAAGTATGATACCCTCAACAGACACATGCGAGCGAAGCACCTTACGGAGTTTGGCATAGATAATTTGTAGTAATAAATTTCGCAGTCAACAAGATCACAAGGAGGAAGCCTATATTTATTATTCTGTTAATAGATAACAAGTTCTACTTATAGAACACTTAATAAAGTATAACCTGTCGTAGAGTCACGCATCTTCCCTGTACTGGTTAGAGTATGAGCAAGAAACACTAAATCCAAGCTCATAGACTTACGATATAAAAACCATACAAAAAACCATCGTTAAGTTGTATTACAACGGTAAGTGTGAATTAGCTACTCTTTTCAATTCTCTTGAGACACATGTTTCCATCTACTTCAATATATGGACTAACCCGTGGTAGAAAGATTCATACATGAGAGTTATATGCCACTAAATAGATGATGCATGATAAGTATAAAAAAGTCTAATAGCTCTAAAGGTTTCCAATTATCGCAATACGGCATAAAATATTTTCCGTATTATAAGTATTATTTTAGGTAATTTCGGTTTGATAAAAAATATATTTTCAATTGGTTTTAACAATACGACCGCTAACACAACATCCATTGAGGAACTTCAAACTTTATGTCAACCCACGCTAGTTTGAACATTTTTCCATATTTAATGTGCCTACCACATTTTAGATATTTGCATTAAGGGTTGTATGAACTATTTAAATTTTAAAATGTCTTCAATAAAACAACTAGTATGTTTTTTAATTAACAATCCTTCTGTAAATAAGGCAAGGAAAGATTTTGTATTGAAAATGTAATGTAAGTGAAAAAATTTAGAAAAAATGTTAAGCATAGATAGAATTCCACATATTGACTTCTATAAAGTACAGTTGCTTATAAAGATGCATTTTTTTTTTCTTTTGCTATTATGAATATCCCAAACATTCCACTGCTCAATGCCCGATTCAACCCTTTCCTATAGGTGGCTGTAAATGATATGGCTACAAAATGGTTATAGTATTATAGACAAATTCCAATAATTTATCTAATTGCTTCTATTTTAGATTAACGATGTAAAAAATACATATTATTGGAGTATTTTAATTTATATTATTCTATTGTTGATACATTCTCTAACATGAAAGATACTTATGTTGTTACCACCACGTAAGAACTACACCAAATAGTCCAAGTAACGGAAGAATTATATTCTAACTTTTGCACTACATTCGGTGGTCAAGTGTCCCAAACTCCCTCATCGTCTCTCGACTCACATGGTACCACGCATGATCACACCCTCATTGTGCAACGAATGATGTTGCAAAAGTTGAAGTGGCACTGTTCCGAGTCAACCAAATATACTAAACTTGACAATTACTTCAATACACACTTCAAATTTGGTAATAGCAATATCACATATTTCAACATCTTCGACTGGTGGAGGAGGCACAAGAAGACGTATCCAATACTCTCTCGAATGGCTCACTAGGTTTTGGCTGCTCCCGCATCAACAGTAGCTGTTGAACAAGCATTTAGTACAGTAGGCCTTATCCTATCCCAATGGTGATCAAGACTGTCACCTGTCAACGTTAAGGTGCTAGGTTGCATGGAGGATTAGTCAAAAGTAAGGAGTCATGCACAAGAGTCGTACTGGACGTCCAGTGAAGAAGATGAATACTTTAGCGACTTTGTCCAATCGAATGGAAGCTTCACTGGTTCAGATTCTGATATCGTGTAAGTTAAATAATTTTCTATGGGTAGTAATATTATCTTATTTATTTTTTGCACTTGGTTAGACATATTTTGTAAGAGAAGTAGTACTCCCTTATTTATTTTTGTTATTTACTTATAGAATCTTATTATCATATATAAGAGATAGAGCCAAATGTCCTTCTTTTTTTTTTTTTTTTGCAATAATCTTATGCAATCAATAAAATTTAAGGCTAACATCCCCCCTCCCGGTGTATAGGATATTACTACCAATTAATTCTGAAACATCATATATTGCCACAAGAAATGATAGATTAAATTTCAACATTTATAAATTTAAGAAAAAAAAACAAACCAAATAAAAAATACACATAAATAAATACTAAATAATTTTATAGAATATGAAAATTATATAATAAAACATATAAAATGAAGATGAAAAAAATAATAATTCAAAAAAAAATCGATAGGCTAATTCATAGCCCAAACCGATCCATGAACCGTAAAGTCAACGGAACTCGCCTGGTTCTTCTCCCCCAAGCCGGTTCTGATTCCCCCTCCCTCCAGCCCTTGACCCAGAGGTTCTGAGTTGGTTTCGAATCGGTCCCATGTCTAGTCGTTGTCACTTCACCTCATCGGGAAGCAAAGACGACCCGACCACAGTTCACTCCTGGTGCGATCCAAGTGAACCTAGATATCTTGAGTCTAATTTTCAAGTAGTAATCCTCGTCTCAGATTCGAGGGGGGTTTTGGAGATTTGGGTTGGTTAAGAGATACGTAACGGTAGTGTGGAAGCGAATCATTACTCATCCGCATCAACGCTCAGAAATACGATTTCCGTGAAATGTACAATCCTTACCGCATAAATTCAATCCTCGAAGTCTCATATATCACTTATTGCGACACTTATGGGAATGTTTTCGTTTTGTGAAAAATAAGCGCAAATAACCAATGCGAGAATGTATTTGGTTACCAATTCATTTTTAGATGAAATAGAAATAGAAAAATAATAATAACAAAAATTAACAATAATAATAATTTTCCCACCAACGAAGCATATTTGATTCTTTTTGGAAAACCACTCTCATACTTATTTACTTCGTTGAATAAAATAGAGTTATAATAAAATAGTTATTACTGAAGAATAGTTATTACAGTGAATTAATATGATAATACTTATTTAGATATAATAGAATTATAATTATATTGTTTATTTAAGGAAATAAATAAAGAAATAAGGGTAAAATAATAAATAGTTTAACGGAAATACTTTTAAATGCTAACATATAATATTGAAGTCCGAAATTAGATTATATCTCCGAAAAACTGTAATCTTAACCGTTAATTAAAAAAAAAAAAAAAAGATGGGAATCGAAAACAGGGCCATTAAGGTCCGTAGGAGAAGAACACTGGTGCATGAGTGAAGGACAACAACAGGACAAACGCCCTTTCCTTCGTGTGGGGTCATCATCATGAGAATATTAAAGCCATTTACGGGGCTAAAGCCGTTGGAGGAGAAGTCGGTGTGGCTGTGGTGGAGACTGAACTGCGTGAGGGTGGCAAGGGTTTTGTCACCAAGGTCGTTGTATTCGAGGCGGCCACTGCGGTCACCGATTTCACAGTAAAAGCGATGGTGGAAGTGGTTGCAGCTAATTCGAGCCCATATGTAGTAAGACCAGTGGGTGTAAGGAGTAAGGAAGGAGAGATGGGAGTCGGTGGAGAGGACAAAGCCACCATTGGCTAAGACAAGGTGGTGAGTGTTTGGCTGGATGGCATGCCAGATGGTGCAAAAGTGATGAAGAAAAAAAAAAACCCAACGACAATGACTGATCAATGACACCTCCAATGAGAGACAACAACCGACAACCAACAATAACCGGTGATGGGATCTCTACTACAGATTTGGCAAAACCCTCTTCCTCTTCTTCTTTGGTGTGGATATGCTTGAAAAAAAAATGATGGCCAAATTGCTGTTACATTGCTACATTGCATTGGCTAAGAATGGTGATTCAATGATTTATGGAATTTCAATTTGGTGATGAATTCATTCGTGAAATAAATAACATAATAACCATTTATATATAATAGATCCGTAATAAAATTCCAATTACGATGAAGTAAACATAATGCCAAGCTATCTTAAGCTGCTTCCATTTGGTGAAGAAAGTGTAAAATTTCAAAATCATTTTCAGAACATTCTACTAGTTTCATCTTCTATAATTCATTTTAGACCTAATCCAAACTATGGATTTTTATAATATAGGCTTCAAATACCGCATCATCAAGCTATGTGATTGACGTATACAATAATAGCTTCTTCTTTCTTTCTTTTTTCTTTTTCCTGGGAGATTAGAGATTCAATCTTCATCCATGACCAACATGGAGACCAACATTCATATCACGAGATTACAAAAGATTTTGGCTATACAATAATAACTTAACCTGTATGAATTAATGCAAAATCATTTCTTAATGGTGGATCTTCATTGAACCAGTGGAAGAGATAAACTAGGCAAAAACGTACATTATTGTCAACTATATTATTGGCCAGGCAGACCACACAAGCTTGATAGCATGGTGGTCCTAGCCTAAACAATAAATATTGACCTAACTACAATCGACATGTTTTCATCGTTTTAACAAACTTTCAAATCTCCTAGGAAGTTTTATTGAAAAATTCAACTAAAGTTCTTTTCAAAACAAAAGGCACTCAGGATTCCACTTTAACATTTCCATGACATGTATAGTTTTTTTCAGGAGAATTATTCCAGATACTTACTAGTACAAAGAGAGTCCAAACATTCACCCGATTAAGTGGAAACTCCACATTATGATTTTCTTTTTACAAAATGTATGTATAGACTCCTAACAATTCTCTAGTAATCTTTTAACTAGTTTTACTCAACCAAACATCACACATTTCACAGTTCCGTAGCACCAACGTATTGTTCACACAATAAGTTTACAGACGATGAATTCATATACGAGTGGTATTTTTTTTTTTTTGCAATGTTCACAACTCAACACAATTATTTGACATACAAAGAAGAAAAAGAAAAGGAGAAGAAACCCAAAAAGTTTGAAATGAAATGTCATTTCCGCATCCCACACAAAGATGAAGGAATATTTGAACACTAGCCGGTATCACAAGTACTTGATCAATAGGTATATGGCAACAACCAAAATCACAATCCCGACAATGGATAAGATCATGCACATGCATGAGCAGCCAGCCTTAGTGCGCTTGTTCAAAATGGCCAGGTTCTTCTGCACACGCTGTTCCCCCACAGCGAAAGAAGAAAAAGTGAATAAATCCAGATATTACACATAACATCCTAGTCATGTTTACCAGCATTAAACAATATACTTGAAGTGGGCAAAAACTATAATATTAGCTTTTATCAGTTAAACCCATATTAGAGACCATATGAGTTCAATTGACTCATTCAGTTAGTCAGTAGCAAGTCTTACTCTCTTATTTTGCTTCAAAAGCTGAAGAATTTCCCACAGAAATCAGACATAGAGAATCGTATGCATTCTTGTATTTTTATTTCACTTACTATAGCTCTAGTGATATTTCACATAGCATGTGATTATGCCACATGGACATCACCAGCATCAAGCTTGTTTATTGATCCATCTAGTTTTAAAATTGTCCATAACTATTTAAATCAGCTTCTAGTTCTCTGTAATGATTCAAATCCACGTTACTGTCAGAATCAAGAGATTTGACTTCCCCCATCAAATTATCAAATCAAGTCAATAAGCTTTGGCTGTTTCAAGCTTAAAGCCATGTCCTTATCCTTAAGTTCAGCAGTTACTTCAGATGCTTAGAGATGAATGACAGAAAGAATGAAGCATGGCATGTGTTTTCCATCTTAATACCCATTTCAAACTAGTAGCACAATTTTGAGATTGTTACATATCTTGAAAGCAACCCTAAACCACAATGCTTTACTTTGAATTCCTACTTATGATGCTCTTTGGAGACAGTTATCATGCATATAAAGAAAAAAGCATAAGTTAGCCACATGTATGACTTCTTAAGAAAAGAATTACCCGCATCCGGGAATCTGTAACATCCACATGATTGTCCAATGAATCCTGTGACATGAAAGGCACAAGAATTAATATGAAGGAAAGACAATCTTGAGCTTACACACTGAAGGTTGAAATTTCTTTTGCAACAATATTAGTATCATACAATCAATCTTGTATGCAAGCTAAGTTCCTCATTGACAGCCAATGCAATATGTTTTGTGCTTGTCACAGTTTCCTCCAATTTCCCAAGACCTTCATCTTGCTCTGCTTTCAAATATTACGCATGTTAGGACTTTGCACTTCCATCAAACAAGGAGAGCAAGATATGAAAATATGTATAATTTCCATCAAAATGCAGGATAAGCAACTAGCCTCGTATTATCTGCCTCTGGAGACCAACAATGCCTTGATTATCCAAGCCAGCAGTCCGGGTCATAGCATCAACTGGCTTTATTTCTGGTCCTAGCAAACTATCCCTGTTAGCAAAATTTGACATATTCAACGTGGAAGCCATTTGGTTAACTTTTGATCTCAAATTTGAAACCATGTCTCTGCGGCGATTCATCTCCTTCTCTGATCTGCATGATAGTGAAATACAAAACCAACAAGTGATAAGTATAAGATGAGAAAGCATGAAGATCATAACCACAGTACAATGAAAAAAAGTTGCATAAGATTATATACAATGCACAATAAATCAATTCTCATATTCATGTAAAAAATAAGTAAACAGCACTTTAGAATGAATGAATACAAAAATGGGAAGACATCGTGCATCAATGAAAAAATCAACAAATGGCTTACATTGGCTGCTTGCTGGGGAGCTTTGTTAAGAGGGATTGCAAGCTGTCTAGTCTAGTGCCTAAAATAGTAATTTTTCTTCGTATAGCAGAGGCATGACGCTGGCTTTCTGGTCCAGATGTGGGTAGTGTACTCCGCTCAGAAATCATGCCACTGATTTCTTCAGACAGTTTCACTGCTTCATTATATTCCTTTATCCATGAGTCTCCAGACGAAGCCATCCTCCTATAAGAAGAGGGGAAAAACAATTTCTAAGCAAGCCAAATTCAAAATATTTTCTTCATAAGGACATTATCTATGTAAATCTCACTGACAAAGACTTGAAATGCAAGCAACAAAACAACTGCATGAGCAACAGCTACGATAGCGAAGCTGAAACCCCAAAACTCCATTCGACATACTGGCAAGCATCATTCAGCTTCATAGGAACCATTAGGTTTTCTTGTACAAGGGAAAACCAAGAGAAAAAGCAGCTTTGATCATCACATGCTGCTACAAGGGGGAAAAGGTATCACACGCATGATGCTACAGTTTGCAATTGTCTAATGCCATGTAAACGAGTACAAGTTACATTTCTCACAGGAAAAATCTCACAATAGTTGCAGCCATGTCTTTACGATAGCACCAGGCTAGTAACAAGGTCCTAAGACCGAGAGTCATCATGGGAACCAAAAAACCAATACAGAGAATCGAGTGATAATCATTTTCATGGGACCATACACATCTATTGCAAGACAAGGGAGAAACTAAATTCCCAGTATTCACGTATAATACCACGCCAACCCGAAGGGATCATAAACGCCAATTCTAATTGACGGAATGATGATCAAACCCTAACAGACTTAGCTTGCCTAATTCATCACACCACGAGGGTTTTGCTCAAGAAAGCCAGAAACGGAAGCAATTTAACATCTTTCATCAGTGAAAGCATAAAACCCTAAACTTACATTGTGAGAACAGAGAGTTCGCTTCCCAACACAGACGAGTGCTAATGATCATCCAAAAACCTAATAGAGATGAAAGTGACAGGAAATTAAATATACCTGACTGACAAATTCGTCGTCTGACCTAAGCAAAGACTAATCCACCATCAACCGGCAGGATTTGTCCGGCGCGACCGTCGTGTTCGTAGTCTCAACTTCGATCAGTCAGTCGTGGTTAGTGCGCCCCTCTTTTATTCAATTTATTTCACCCCTCCATGTCCTGTCCGCCACGCCCTTCCGACAGCTCATGGAAGGGGCCACGTCTCCCCCTTTTTTCATTTTCATTTTCATTTTCATTTCAAATGGCTGGGTGTTTGTTTCGGGTTTGTTTTTACCACTTTTTCCTAATCGAGTTCAATAATTCAAGTTTTAAAACATCGATTTCAAATTATAAAATAGATTATCATAAACTGAAATTTCTTCTTTATTTCTTTTCCCTAACACGTCTTACTATTTATGTAATATTATTCTTCGTGCATTTTTTTTTTCTTAGCTAACCTATGTTATAATTTTTTTTTTAAAAAAAAAAAGCTATGGAACTCATTATATTAACCTGTATCATTAAGTTTATCTATAATATAACATTTATTTTTACCATAAAAACAATACTTGACTATTTAAAGAAAAGTTTGAAAAAAAAAGTTCTAATATCTATAATTATATAAGGTTATGTAACTTAAAAAAAATGGATTCATAAAAGGAAATTACCTCTTCTTCTCCTTACAATGCAACTTTTCAATGAATTAGATAAGAAATCTAATTAAGAGTTATTAATATACTATAAAATTGAGTTATAAATGGATTTTAATAGGCTCAGGGAAGTTGTTCAAGGAAGTCAAGGAAAGGATATTGAAATATAGTGAGTATAGGGGATTCATCAACTCATGACAATTGTACAATGGTAAGGAAACCACAAACAATGATTTTGCAAATGTAAGAAAACCACAATCTCTAATATGAAAAATATGAATTATAGATAATTAATTCACTAGAGATAATCTTAAAGTTGATGGATTTTAATTAAGAACAATTAAGAAAGTATTTTAAGGTTAGAAATCTCACCTGGGATACCTTAAGTTAAGTTTTTAAGTTTGACAATTGAAAAAGTTTGAAACCAAGTAAAAGTGGCCTACTAAATTGAGCTACAATCAATCACATGGGAAATTCAGCCAACCAAACATGTTGGTTAGCCAACCTAATGAGAACTAAGTTGATTGAATTGGACTTGAAGTGAAATCAATCAATTGAATTATAATATAGTTGCATTAAGTTTCTTCTATAAAGGATTCAACTAACTTATTATGGACCTTAGTCAACTAAATTGAGTGAAATTACGATTTTAGAAATAAGAATGCTCTACTTTAGCGCACATGAGTTGCTAATTGATTATATTGTATATGATTATAGGATCCATATCAAATTCAAAGAAATTTCAAGTTGATGGGTTGTATCCAAATAAGTTGTCATTGTTTGATGGTTATGCATATAGGACTAGAAAAGCAACTTATAGCTATATGAATGTTAAAATTGATGAGTGTTGGTTATGCATTTGCCAGAGCAAGTAACTATTTTGGATGAGTAATTTCATGGACTAGGTGTTTGTAACCTATTGTAGGACAATCATCTAGGATGATGTGGCTAGTAATTATAGATGCTCAACTACCATATGTAAGTAAGTGGGTTGTCAATACAACTAACCGCTATGGTATAGGTCAAGCATTTTGAAAAGAAGATGCAAATGGGTCAAACTAGCATCATGGGACCTATTTTAGATGATTATAAGGGATTAGTATTTTGGTGGTCGATACTAGTGGTGAAAATTTTATGAGATGATAATGTTGTAGCTTTGGTGTCAAATTTGGTGTGAGATTAGATGATCCATATTGGAAAGTTTTAATTTTGGTTCGAGGATCCAAGAATCTAGCCTTGGCATGCTAGGATATGTGTTTGTCATTGACTTAAACAAGATAACTAAACCAAGTATGTGTATGTTGTTTGATTATCAATGTTGCATTAATATATTGTATAAGTATACATGTAGCAGTCATATGAATGTGTTTACACGTAGTACCTTTCTACTAGGTTTTGTTGCTTACCCATGTTTATGACTATGATTTTAGGTGTTGATGATTCTAGGATATTGATTAGTACAATTACCTTAGAAATGATTTATATTATAGGAGTATGTACGATGGTAACATTTATGAAGCTATAAGGCATAAAGGATTTAGTGTTAGTTTTGAAAGGCTTATTGAATTTTTAGTTACTTTATATATTGAAGACTAATGATCATGGTAGTATCTTTAGAATCTCCTTTAGTACAAGCGTAAATTCATCCTTTTTAGCTCAAGCATGGTTGATCTTAGCTTACTAATTGCCAATTCATCTCGTATATGGTGAGAACATTTTCTCTTTTTGAGCACTCATTCTCCACTAGTAATTAAAAATCTCAAGACACAACAAAACTTATAATGCAAGGAATAATTTACTTACATCATGTCATCTTTTTCTTTGTTATTCTTATTTCAGCTTTCCTAATGAATAAAGTATCATGAGAATATATTATAGATTTTAGTTACAAGTTTTTCGATCCTACATATTCTTGTAATAATAGGAGTATGTAATGGAGTCCTCGCATCTCAAAAATCTTGAGCATAACGGCTTTAAGTAATATCAAAGCCTACATTTATGACATCAAGGAAGCTTACAACAATGTTCTTTAAGATAGTAAGTTGAAGAGCATATGTAGATATAGGCTAGGTTTTAACATTGAAGCGATAATTATATTGTTAATTGTTTATTATTGTGGAACTTTAAATTTATGACATGAATGTCTATGGAATATGAGCATGTGAGTGTGATTGCATTGTGATGCCTAGTACATTATTATTTGCGGAAATAATTGGATTGTGTGCACCGAGTGTTAGAGATAATAGTTTCTCACCTTACCTTACTTCTTCCTTTCTATAGAAATTGATGAGGATAGTGTGAAATTTTAATAATTAGGCTACTAACGAGGAGCCAACTACTAAGACTTTTTACTTGTTGGTTATACCAAGTTAGTGCTACTAGGTCAAAAATTGAGCAACTCATTGATTCAATGCAAACTTTAGTAGGTCTAATACATAGGAAACAACACTAAATGAAGCAAAAGGTTCCAACTATGTAAGAAAATGTTACACTGATGCAATAAGAAGGCCACTGGGGTTAGGTGCATAATGAAGGAGGTAAGCTGAATGTTATGCATGCATGGTCTGACTAGATTTCTTCAATTGGTGAAATTGTTTAGTGCTAGAACTGTTGATCCACTTTAAGGCTAAGGAGTTAATTAAGGAAATGGAGAAGGTCTTTGTCACCTATGAAGTTTTAGATAAAGAAAAGATTGCTTATGAGGTGTTTTATGCTAAAGAGTGTCACATTTAATTGTTGGAAGATAGTGTAGAGGCTAATCATACAACAAACTACCTAGGAAGTTCTCTAAGATACGATCTTCATGTACTCTCTAAATATTGTAAGGGAAAGTTATTAGCTGAATTCTTTGATTTGAGGTGAGAAAATAAGACAGTGGAAGAGTGAAAAGTAGAATTGAATCAAGGTCATTAAATTGACATTAAAAGCTCTTAGAATGAATGAAGAACCAAAGATTTAGAAGTTTCTAATGAGAGTGGACATAAGACTATAGCATGAGTAAGATCTCTAAAGTTGACAAATAACCTTAAGCTTAAACAAAGGTAAAAAGCTTATACTCATGTAATAGATTAAATCAATGAGGCATGTGAGTAAGTTGATGCATGATAAAGTTGCATTTTTTGCTACAAACCATAGATTTATTAGATATATTGGCCCAATGAGAAAAAGTTTTATGAGTGAACTACAGGGCCATGCTTTTGATGTGGCTAGCAAAGTTATGCCAACAAACAGTCCAAGAATTTAGTGCTATCACCTATGTTTTGTTTTAATTGTAGGTAAAGGGGACATCGAGTGATAGACTTGAAAGAAGGTGTAAAATAATAGTTAAGACTAGTATAAATGCATAAGAAGGTCAATGGATGTTGACAACCTAAGAATTAGGCTTAAGTATTTGCTATGCATAAGTAGGATACCCCTCCATAGATACTATTACAAATACACCCATTGTCCTATCTTGTTATATTTATGCTCTTTTTGATAGTGGTGCAACTTGTTCATATGTGAATGAACTGTATGCTCATAATTATGATTTATGTGTGAAAACCATTGACTAGACCTTATGGTGACCAGGCCATCACGTAGAGCCTTAGTATTGAATAAAGTTTATAAAGATGTAAGCATTGAAGTAGAAGGAAGAAAAATGCCCATAGATTTAATAGTACTAAACTGCAACATTTTAAAGTTATATTGGGGATGGACAAGCTTTCAAAGTACCATGCTAACGTAGATTGCTATAATAAGATGGTGCTATCAAGAGAAGACATTTTTGCTTCCAAGGTAGAAGTTCAAATATTGAAAAACTTCCCTACTCATTAATTATAGAGAGGAAAGCAATTAATTTTCGTGTCATCTATGAATGAGAAAGCTCCTAAAGCACTTACATTAGAGCAAATTCCAACTGTATGTAAGTTACAATTTGTTCTTTTGAATGACTTGCAACGTTTGCTACCTATCCATAAATTAGATTTCACTATAGAAGATACCTTAGATATTATCTCCATATTTAGAGTATCGTATAAGATGGAAATAATAAAACTAAAAAAGTTAAAGGAGCAATTGTTTGAATTGTTGGATAAAGATTTCTCCTAATCTACTAGGTCGCCTTGGAGAGTTCCTTTGATGTTTGTAAAGAGGAAACATGGTAGCGAGTGGTTATACATAAACTATAAAGAATTAAATAAGATAATAGTGAAGAACATATATCTAATACTAAGAATTGATGATTTTTCTAACCAATGGATATGAGCTTAGATATTTTCTAAACAGATTTGAAATCGGGACATCACCACTCAAAGATAAAGCCTAAGGATATTCTAAAGTTTACTTCCAAGACATAATTTGGGTACTGTTGTGTTGTGTTTTTAGAAGTGGTTAGATCACTTGCCAAAGGAGAAGAGATCAAGCTAAAAGAGGTGTCAAAGGTTTGCTTTAGTGTGACTACTTCGATATTTAAGTTAACACAAGAGATTGATAATGAGTCTTTGGGAGAGCAACGAGTCAAAAAGTCTTTTACCTGATAATCCTCAATCCTTATTTATAGGTATTATAGTTGATCATATGGAAAGCACGTTAACTCCCAAGATTGTCTCTAGATATTGTGGAGGGTATATATTTGACTAGCCCCTTTTCTTTATTCAGAGCATTCTTTGGTACTTATCTATTATGAGGACGAATACGGATGATTCAAGCTAGAGGTTAGGAAGTGTGGATCGAACTTAGGCAATTCTGTGCTAAAGTAGTCTGGAATAGGTCAACTTAGACAAGTAGAACTCAAATTAAGGTATAAGTGAGCTGAAATGGACCTTGAGGGTTCATGCTTAAAAATTGTTATCAACATTTCCCACCTCCTCCTCCTCAACTCTCTTTGGTGACGGGTTAGCAAAGAGAGTTAACAACTACATGGATGCCTAAGGTCATGGAGACAAGTTGAAGCATTTCGAGGATCATCCCACATTATGGTTGATGAGCTCTATGTTATTGTTTCCAACATCTTAGTGAAAGGAATTGACTTGTCTCTGAGTGACCAAGTGATCCACTATAAATATAAAATATTTTTTACAAGTGAATTTTACCAGCAAGTACATTAAGTCAAATCAAGTAATATAGTAAAGAGTTGAGTGTCTATTCCACAAGGATTAAATAAATACTAAACTGGTATCAAATTCTATTATTATTTAGGTAATCAAATTGAGAGAATCAATTACTCCAATACCAACTAAACTATTACACTTAGATTTTTATTGCGTACATGAAGGAAATTGTTATGAAAATGTATCAATTGAAAAGAGGGAAACCGAATTCACCCTAATTTCATTAATTAGATTATCATTATATTATAATGATTCTTAGCTATGTGGATATTCATATGAAATTATGAAAATCTTTGTTTCTTTTCCAGATAATTAAGACTTAAAACCCCAAAATTAATTTATTAGCTTCCACTAAACAAATTAATAAGGGATTTTATTTTCAACTATAAATCTCCCAATTATATAGTTAACTAATATTCTATCCTAATTTCTCATAATTCCTTAGTAAGAAACTAATCAAGAATATTGCATTAAGCTCTCAAACAATTTCTAATTAGTTTAAAATAATCTCACTTCCACAATTCTTATTTAACCTAACTTAATAATTCTTATTGAACTCTAATACCCCTTTTGAGTTATTAAAATTTCTAAAATTCTCATTTAGACATGAAATCATAATTCATAGTATAGGAATCACAATATGAATTTTCCTCATAATTAGCAATCTTATAATATAACTATAATCATCATCTTAATTATTCTAGGGTTTCATCGATTTCCCACAATTTAACTTAAAACATCATGGAATTGTAAGCACAGACAATAATAAAAGAAATTACTGTAATATAATTCATAATTGAAATGAACAATTTAGTCTATGAATCGAATAGAAAAGTATTAGTTTAGAGATCACCAATTCGATAGACAATCACAATACAATAATCCTCTAATTCCTTATTGAAGCAGTCCTTCCTTAATGATTTTAATCTCTTTAATTGATAAAACACAAATAATTTTTTAGTACTAAGAAAAAAAGTTTTCCTCCTTCCCTTTCTAGGGTTTTCTACTCTCTCTCCTAAAAAACAAAACAAAAACTCCCCCTTCCTCCTTTCTCTCATGTTTTAATCCACACATTAGGAATAACTCTTAGTTTCCTATCAAAGCCGGTAGCTTTTAATTCAGGGCCAGCGGCTTACACAGGCGGCTTATGTTGTTAAGGCCGGCGACTTTCAATTCAAGGCTGACAGCTTACACAGGTGGCTTAGGTTGTTGCAATTCGATTTACTCATGTTTACACTCTAAACTTTAACAACTCGAAATAGCACAATAACTTTAATTAAGTACCATTTCCTTATAATTCACATAAAATCAATTAGAATTTAACATGATTCATACAACAAAATTTGAGTAAAATATGCCCTTATCACCAAGCAGGCAGGTGACTCGAGCTAGGTCTCCCTATGCTAAATATAATAAAGGGTATGTGATGTGCCTAGGAAAACTGAGCAGTTGGCTCGAGGGTAGTGGCGACTAGAAGCACATTAATCATTGTTAAAGTTTTCTATGTTGACCTAACGTGAAGGGTTATAGAGCTTCAAGGAGCAGTGTCATTGAAGGACTTGATCAAATGGCGTAAAATGCAATGGATCATGCATCTCTTGAATAAGTATTAATTTGATTTGTTTTTTCGTGTAAATAAATACACATTAAATGCACTGTACAGTTGTTGATGCCTCGCTGAACAAGACATGGGTGAGAAAACACACACCACCATAATATGTACCATCCATTCGAATAGTGGGCTACGTGTCAAAATCAGGTTAGGTGATGTCTAATCTTATCCCTTCAATGGTCGTCACTTCGTTTTCCATACCCATGCCTATATACACTTAGTACTTTCAACATTTACACACTTTCGCCACTCTATATTCTATTAAGAGATTATTACTTTCAAATTTACACAACTTCACTTTATTTTCTTCTTTACCAATCCACATTTTCCTCCAAACTAAGTAAGTGTGCCTTCATCTTCATTTTATACCCATTCTAATCAAGAGATGAGAGGCCTTCTCCCTGGGCAGCAATGAAACAGGTTCTTCGATGCAACTCTAGCACGACTAAGGAGTTTAATGGAAGTTTAGATAGGGAAATTGACATGATGGTAACCATCGCATAGATTCTTAGGGATGTTTACATCAACAATGGTGAGGAACACCGACCAACACAACTACTTTACACATCGATCAAGGAAGGGAACACCCTTAATGGGGTTTATAGCCTTATGTTGTATGAAGAGCTCCTAGAAGTGAGGAAGCATTTCCAATTGCAACCCCATGGTTGAAAGATCAAAAGGTTACAAACCGAAAACTATTTTGATTTGATAGTCGGTCAATGGTTTTGCCTTTACTTAAAGTATATGGTGTTCAGGTTACAAGCTCTATTCACTAAGTTCTAAAAGGAATTGTTCAACTACCACTAAGTCTTGCCTACCCAACTTATACCAAATGCCTATATGTTGTTGATTGCATTTAAGGTGTTGTGTGAGCATTTCATTATGTGAGCTACTCCACAACTCCTCTACTACTTTTATAAGTTGAAGAGGTCGAATAACGATTGGTACTACTTAATTAGCCAACTTGGGAGGAAGATATTGGTCGAATTGGGGTCTTTCATGCATAGATGGAAGAACAAGTTCCTAGTAGTGATGTGCGAGTCAGATCTAGAATTTCGAACATAGTGGACCAAGCTAATCCATATCTCGACAATACACTCATTAGGTCCAAGAGATAAGACTGTTGTAGATTATGTACAAGTCAAGCTATGGAAAAGACTAGATGGTCTATAGAATGCCCTTAAGGTCATTGACGAGCACCTGTATGACATGAAGTTCACAGACAGTGTAGCTCTAAAAGGGAAGGAAGGTATGCCTTTGACCTTAGTTATGCTGAAGTGAGTTGTTGCAAAGAATCATGTTCAACTAAGCCATTTAGGAGGATGAGTCTCCCTACAAGCTTTTTACTTGACATGGTATGTGCAATAGAGCCATAGAAGGGTGCTACTATGAGTCTTTGTGAGGTCCCCCCAATAATCAAGGATGAAGAAAGACAAGCTCCACCCTTTGTCCTATTGATAACCCCAATGCTAGGAAGAAGATGAAAGGGATGGTGGGAGAAGGGGTTACCTAACCAATAAAAAAGAGACCTAAAGCGGAGGCATTTGGGGACAAACCTCTAGCTGAGTAGAATGTAGCGGTTTAGCTCGATGCAAAATTGGACGCTATGGAGTAAATAGTTTACCGTTGAAGGGCAAGACCTACATTGCTAACTCTAGAGAGGTAAGAGGAGCAAGCTTTGTCTATAGCCAGGCTTCCATCACCTCCCTAGAGTGATCACGTCTCTCAATCACAATGGGAGGTTTATAGCTCTAACATGGGGTCTAAGGATGTGAGGTAGAGCAAAGAGCTATTGAGGGGGTGCATACTACCAAAAGATGCCACCACCTCAAATAGGTACTTACAAGGCATACCTAAGGAAAGGCTTGAAGGAATGCTCTTCTCAAAGCTCCATGATGTAAGTACTTAATAAGCATAATTTTCTTATTGTCTTTGTATAATACTTAGTCAATGGCTAATCAAGTTTAGGGTTGATAAGTCCATCACAGGGAGCTTACTAGCCAAAAAATGTTGCTAGAATTGGTTGGCTAACTCATTGAACGAGAAGATAGAGTTGGGTAGTAAGTTGTAGTGTTAGAGCAACCTTACACAAGGTGCTTGAAAAATCTTTACAAGTAACCACATTGATGAGGTCACGCAAGTTCATTATTGTCTAAAAGTGGCAAAGGTGATCATTTGGATCAGTAATTTCATTGTATGTGTTAAGTTATAGGAAGTAAACATTTGAAGGTAGGACCTTATCTTGAATCATTTAAGTGAATAAGGTTCTGTTGATAAAAACCAAGCTGAGGGGTCAAGCTTCTTAATCTCCTCTAACTTGTAGAGTTGCTTAATGTAATCATTGATTTAGTCGATATCTATATTATCAACTTGCTTATCAACTCAAGTGTAAGCATCAGATCACTTAAGTTTGTTATTCCGAGTGGGATCACCATTGTAACTATGTGAAGTAGTTAGCAAGATTGGGTGGGGTAAGCTCTTCTTTACAATGTAGCAAATAGTATCCGATCAATAAGAGCGAGGTTATGGTATTCCATAGATCGAGCTTGCTGATTTCCCTATTAAATGTGCACCACTAGTAGCGGTGGTGGAGTGTTTTTTTGTGGTGCTTCTAGAGAATGGGTGGATACATTCTCTAGCTCCAACATGTTGTTAAGCTACTCTAGTTTTGCCATACAAGCTTAGAGCCTTGCATTGTTGTTTTGAATGGTTTCATTTTGGGCCACTAGTATATTGCAAAGATTCTCGAAATCCAAAAAACATCGAGCATTAATTTGCTATTGGTTATTGTTTATGTTTTAGGGTAATTGCTGGGATGCTATGGTGTGAACATTTTGGTCCACTACCAAAGCGTCCATCATTTCTTTGAATTTAATAATTTTTAATCTATTTACCACTGATTTTATCATAAGTAAGATCACAGAGATGGCACCAAATGTTGTGCCGTGTTTTTAGAGGTGGTTAGATCACTTGCAAAAGGGAAAGAAATTAGGTTAAAGGGGGTGTTGGAAGTTGTTCCAACATAGCCATTCTGATACCTAAATTGATATAAGAGATTGATAATGAGTCTTTAGAAGAGCAAAGGTCAAAGAGTCCTTTACTTACTAATCTCTAATCCCTAATTATAGGTGTTGTAGATCTCCATATGGAAAGTGCATTAACTCTTGAGATCATCTTTGGATATTGTAGAGGGTGTATAATTGACCAGCCTCATTTCCTTATCCATAGCATTCTTTTGTACTTATCCGTTATGAGGATGAATATGAATAACCTAAGCTAGATGTCAAGAAGTGTGGATTGAAACTTAGCGATTTTATGCTAAAGTGGTCTCGAATAGGTCAACCTAGGTAAGTAGAGCTTAGTTAGAGGTTTAAGTGGATTGAAATGGGCTTGAGGAGTCCATACCTAAAAAACTCTATCAACAGGTACTGTGAATTCTTAATGTTGCCCTTTGGAATAGCAAATGTGCTTAAACCATTCATGGATTTGAAAAACTGAGTGTTCAAGGGGTATCTAGATAAGTTTGAGGTAGAGTTTATAAATAATATTCTAGTGTATGCAAAGAATGAAGAAATTACATATAAAGTTCAAGAAATGTAAGTTTTAGCTAAAGGAGGTAATTTTCTTAGGTGATATGATCACAAAAGAAATGATTCAAGTAGAGGTAGAATGGTGGAGGCTAAAGATTGTGATTGAGGTTAAAAGTTTCTTATGGTTAGCAATTTTGATATTATCAAAGGTTTGTTGTGGATTTTTTAAAGAGCAACCCCTGTTGATTCGTTTGACTCAAAAAGGAGTAAAATTTGACATAGAAAATAAAACTGAGGTGAGCTTCTAAAAGTTAAAGTAAAGATTGGTTAGAGTCACAATATTCACATTGCTATATAGTGGATAAAAATTCACAATCTATAGTGATGCCTTAAATAATGGCTAAGGTTGTGTATTGATGTAGAATGGAATGGTGATAGTTTATACCTCTAGACATTTAAGGCCATATAAGAAGAACATTACTTGAGCAAGAGTTAGAATCATCCAACAATGGTACTAAAGCTGTGGAGCCATTATTTTATGGAGAAAAATGCAAATTTTATACCAATCATGAAAGTCCAAAGCACATCTTTACTTTGAAAGAATTGAATGTGAGACAAATGAGGCTATTTAGCTATTAAAAGATTGCGTTTTAGAGATTTTGTATTTAAAAAAAAAATGTCTAGTTGAAGTTCCAAAAAAAATCAATTATATAATTATAATAATTTTAAACAATAGGAAAATAAACATTTCATATTTGTATAATTTTTTATTGTTTTTATTTAAAAAATAGACATTTTCAAACAAAGCCCAACTTACACATGTGAAAATTTTAAATGTTCAACATTTAGGTTGATTAGATTAATCTTCGAGGATCCAATAATAAAAGTTTTTCAATGGTATTTATTTTCTATCCATATGGTACTATTTTTGCAAGTCAATAAACAAGGAAAATGAAAAATGTTGTATTGAATTTCCCCTCAAAAGGTACATTATTACATTTTAAAATATTTACCAACATATAAAATGTTCTAGTTTAAGTACATGTCATGAGCCTTCTAATAATGTTAAGTTAAAAATAGGGTATTGTATGTAAAAGTTATGTATAATTAAAATTTAATCAAATAAAATAATAAGATATATTTATAATTAAGTTATATAATATACGAATGTTATAATTGATGTCATTTGTATTAGGATAACAATTTGCAAGCATTTAAAACTTGGGAAATGATTTTAAAAACATGGAGAATGAGACATAAAAGCTTTCACACTTCTATAGCCTTTCTCACACATAGAAAAGTCAAAAAACTATTTAAAATGTTTTTTTAAACCTCTTTAAAATTTAGAAAATCCAATATTAAAAAATATATATATATTAAATTTAATTATACAAACATACAATGATTCTTTACTTTATGGGATAATTTTCGTGGAAGTAACAAAAAACAAAATATTAAATGACACAAAAACCTTAATATAAGATTATAGTCGAGGGCACTTTTTTAAAAAGAAAATATCAAATATTGTATTCGCAAAAATTATTCTCAAAATAGGTTTTGAAGGCACAAACTTAGTTTGTGACTTCTTTTTTTTTTTCAAAATCTGCAAAATTGAAAGCACGGACGTCGTTCACACCTTTAAGCATAGTGTAATTTTATTTTTTATTTTTTTACACTTCGGTGTATAAAAACGTAACAACTTTACCCTTATAAAAATACTAAATGGCAACACAATTTGATCCTAGATATAGTATACTCAAATTAGTCTTTTTAAATATATTATAAACTTCGTAACTCTAAGCGAGTAAAAAATTATAACCCTTTAAAGTTGGAAAAGCAAATCACATAGTTTTAGTTTTTTTTTTTTAACTTTGAAAGGTTATAACTTTTTGCTTGTTTAGGGTTATGGAACTCGTAATATATCAAAAAAGACTAATTTAGGTGTACTATAGTTAAGATCAAATTACATTGTCATTTGCTATTTTTGTAAGAGTCAAATTGCTATGTTTTCCATCTATTGAAGTGTTAAAAAAAAAAGTTACATTAAAGGCATAGACTTTGTGCCTTCAAGCAATATGCTTGAGGGTTCGGATAAGGTCCACCCCTTTAGTACAAATTGTACGGAAGGTGCAAACTTAGTTTACGCCTTTGGTTTTACAAATTTTGGAAAAAAAGAAGTTGTAAATCAAGTTTGCACCTTTAAAACCTATTTTTGGAATAATTTTTGTGAGTACAATATTTGCGAATTTAAAAAAAAAGTGTAATATTTAAGAATGTTACTCAATCAAGTCACCTAAGAACTAGAGAGCTAAAAGAGTTTAGCCAACTTAGCATTGAGGATCATTTTAGAGGACTTAACACCAAAGAAGTCATGCTTCATCGATGAATATGATGCCCATTTCATACCAAGGATTCATTTCCAAGTCGTTATTGCAAGGAAATGAAGTGACTTGAATATGTTTGTTTGAATGCCTATACTTATGGCATATTCAGAGATTTTGAAGCTTCTAAGGAATGTCTTTGAATATAATTTTCTCTACCATGGCATTTAAATATGGTCATTTATTACAAACTAACTTTGTTTTACATGATACATTACACTTTTTTTTTATTTGTCTATGATATCAATTTGAATTTGACACAAGTTTAAATCTTCTTAGGTAGTTAGTCATGTCCACTCTAGAAAGTTGTTAATATTTCTATATATATATATATATATATATAGATATATTTTTAGGTTGAATCTCTACAATTGTAAAGACCCAAAAACATTAAGACCACCAACCATTAATTTCAAGTTGGAAACCTCTACCATTTAGATAAATATTCTAAAAATCTGGACACTTATCTCTTGTCTCTTCTTATACCACCTTAAAACTTATACTTTAAAAGTTTTAGTGTATCCTAACTTTCTATGGTTTTTTAAATTTCTTTTTAAATGTAAATATCATAAGTATTCATATGTATACTATAGAGTGCTAAACTCGATTCGTAGGCTTTTAGCCTGATAGGTGATAGGGCTTAGAGAGTGAAATCTATGTTTTGGGACGATGAAGAGAGATTTAGCATTGTAGGCTTAGAGTAGAGCCCGTTGGATCAACTGGTTTGATCCAACATTTCTCAATAAGGCTCACACATTAAAAGTCATTAATGAGCCTAAACCCATGAAAAGCTTATATGGGGATTTATTTACTTAGAACTGTTGATTATCATCACCATATGATGGATTGGATTCATAACTAAATCCTATAAATACCTAATGCATCCTCATTCAAAGGGGACTCTGACTTGGAAAAATGTCATTATTCTGTCGGATTTTCCTCAAAAGATCAAAACCACAGTATTCCCACATAGCACTCACTCGTTACCATAATGTTGAGCCTTATTTGAGACTATCTACTCCTCTTCCCCATCACATTTATCCCCTTCAATCATCTTTGTACATGTCACTTCTCTCGTTAGGCTACGTGCAGCGCTTTCCTATGCAGCATACGCATAACCCTACATTTATTTGGTGACTCCACTAAGAATGAGGAAGTTGATAACATAACACCTCTAAGGAGAAGGATACCTAACTTTACTAATGGAAACAATCAAGAAATAGACACAAATGTTGAAATTACTGAACAAATCACACCTACCCTTGGTGATGCAAGCCAAGGAAATATCGCACTAGAGGTACACTTGATAACTCCCATGTCATGCAAGCAATCTAAGAGAATAATAGGAAGATAGATCTCTTTATTACTATGATGACTCAATTTATGCTAGTTACAGATACCGTTGCTAATGTGTATCGGGGTACAGCTTTGACAAATCTTATACATGTTGTATAGCAACGCGCTCCTTAGGCACCTTAACAAATTAAGCCCCCTATTGTTAATGAACAAGTTGCAATTGAAGAGTAAGCTCTTGCCCAAGAACCTACACCTGCACAATACCCGACTACTATAGTGAGGAAGATAGGGATTCAAATCGAGCACCCTTTATCTTCCCATGGTACTCCACGTGTTATTGTTACTAAACATGTAAATCACCCTATTCTTGTCCTTATTAGACCAATAGAGCTTAAGGAAGATTTGAATGCATATTTGAGAGAGATATAAATGAAGTCTACCATAAGGGTTTTGAAACCGAAGCTCCTTTATCATTAGGATATTGTTGCAAAACCTTCCCCAAAGGATTATGTGAGTCCTAAGTTCATACTCTTTAATGGCAAGAAGGGAAGTGCTAAGGAGCATTTACTTTAGTTTATTGAGACGTTAGAAGTTTATAAATTAGATGATGATTTGAAACTTAAGGAATTATCTAAGTCTCTTACAGAAATGGTGTATACATAGTATGTTAATCTTCTTCTAGGGTTAGGGGACTCATTGGAGAACATGTGCAAGATGTTCTTGAAAACATTTTTCTTAACTAAAGAAAGGGTAATCCTCACTAACATTGAAAGAATTTTTCAAAAATCGACGGAAAACCTCATGGACTACATTAAACAGTTTAGAGAGTGCTTCTTTGATATTTAAGATATTTGTGATGAGAGAGAGTTGGCAAAGATTTGCATACAAGAAATGTTTATTGAGTATGTTGTTTATTTAGAGAAACAGTCTAGAGAGTGCTTCCTTGATATTCAAGATATTTGTGATGAGAGAGAGTTGGCAAAGATTTGCATACAAGAAATGTTTACTGAGTATGTTGTTCATTTAGAGAATTTATCTTTGGTTTTGTTCGCAACATTGGTTGAAAATGCACAAGGGACCAATAACTTTGTTGCAAGACAAAAGGGCAAACATATAAGGTTTAATAAATGAAGGTCATCCTAGAATTCTATTCAAGGTGATGACCTCAAGGAAGGAAAGACACCTAGAATGGAAAAATCCAAGTTTGAAAAGTTAATGTACCCATGCCCAATGGGTAAGGTGCATACGATACTTGACATATGGCTGCAGGATGGAAATATTAAGCTCCTAAGAGTTAAGTGCCTCCCTGTCCTTGAAGAGGAGTGATCCTAACTATTGCAAGTTTTAGAGAACGATTGGTCATTCTAATAAAGATTGCTGGACATTAAAGAAGATATTGAATGAATGAGTGTAGAGTAGGGAGCTTATTATTGAAGACAACAATATTCGCAACAATCCCCTTCTAACTCATGACAATTAACATAAGGTGATGAATGTCATCACTCATGACCCTACTACTACGGAAACAAATGATGAGCCACTTGTCGAGGTAAGCAAGGAAAAAGCAAAGCAAGTTCAAGTCAAGAAGGATGAGTGCCTTCCTGCTATTGCCGCACTTATGAAATGCATCTTTGTTACTTTTCTCTCATTCCTTTATCATGTGCAAACAAAGCGATAGGTGCTTCATGTCAATGAAAGAATTTTCTCACTTTAGTGAGGGTTTATCTCATAAAGATATAATAACGTGTCTATTTGTTTACCTTTCATTGCTATTGTTCCTACAAAGAAAGAGATAGTTTCCTTAGCTCGCATAGCAATTTTCATAAAATAATTAGCATCTAATTGGGGGCAACTAAACCTCCTGATTGATCAAAAGAAAAAAAAAAATAATAATATAGACATCATTGCTGAGTAGTAAGAGCTTCTGCTCCCAAGTACACGATAATGAGTCTAGCTTGTATGTTGTAGACCGATAAGAGTGCTATCTCCTAGGTGCATAACAAGCAATAATAGCTAAGTGAGAGGGTAGTCTCTTAGAGTGCCAAAGAAAAAAAATACACAACCTCTAAAGACGAGGCTTGATTCTAAGTAATATCTCGGTTAAGTTATGCTAAGAAGTCCAATAGTGAGACATACCCCCTTAACTAATGAAGGAGAATTGTAGATCCCAAGCAATGAATGTTACATCACTACTTAAGTGCAAAAGAATGCTTTTGCAAAAGGGATCATTCAAATGTTATCGCTAGCAAGCAGAAACTTTGCTCCAATGCGTTAAATAATAGAAGAGACCCTTTAGATCATTAAATCTAAGTATGTCTCATGTTTGTGATATTTTAGAAGAGACTTATATTCATTTAGCACTAATGCGATTAAGTCGAGTTGTTGTTCTCAGTCGTATGATGATGAGGGATTTTGATAGCACGCTGCTAAGTGAGAACTATTATTCCTAAATGCATTATGATGAGATACCTTGAAAAGGCAAAACAAGTATTAAGAGGAAAAATGAGTACAAAAGTCCATGAATCGATATTATCATCACTATCAACTTCACATATTTCATTATAACTTGTATTACAAATGGTAAAAAAAAAGTTACAATAGTGTGATCAAGAAGATTACAATGAAGTGACTGGCATGAAGTTAAGCGGATGTGCGCCTTTAAGGTATTGTGATTTGCATCAATAAGGTATTTGTAGTGTGATATCTATACGTGATACTTGTAGTGTGCATGCACTTGATGCTTGATGTGCACGTGTGCTCAACGCTTCAGTGACCCATATGCACAACGCTTATGTGCAATACCCATCTTGTGTAATATGAAACAACACCAATGTTATGGCCCTTCAATACATGACTTCACCTTTGCTTGACATTGTGGAACCTTCTCATATGGTGCTTGTCACATGTGATACCTTAGCACACCTCATTGCAAGATAATTACTTCACATGGTACCTTTAAGTGATCTCTCGCTATGATATTTACTTTTTAGTGCTAGGTCTATATATGAAGCTTAAATATGATGAAATGGGATCATACTTGATTGG
Source organism: Laguncularia racemosa (assembly GCA_037954665.1). Taxonomy (NCBI): domain Eukaryota; kingdom Viridiplantae; phylum Streptophyta; class Magnoliopsida; order Myrtales; family Combretaceae; genus Laguncularia; species Laguncularia racemosa. The sequence continues at coordinate 3,513,863 of JBBMOL010000040.1, forward strand.
TGATATCCGAAATGATTACTAGGCTTCAAAAGTGGTAGCATTCGCTAAATGCGATTACTCCCACTTGAAGGAGGAGAGGTGGATGAGATTATAACCACAAAAAAGAATACAATGATTTGGATATGAGAAGGCAAGTAATAGTCGCCAATGAGATACACATAAGTTCATATTCATGAAAAAGCAAAAATATAGGAAAAGGTTGAATTTGTGAATGGTGAATCTCAAGCTAAACAATTGAAAAATTTTAGTAGCTTGTAGTCTTTTTCTATAAGCAAGGGTGAATTCATGAAGAACAAGATTTATATGTTTTATCAATAAATCAATAGGCTATGGTTAATCTATAAGGTTTAGTTTAACGTTGCTAGTCTAATATGTTCATATGTCTTTACCATGAGAAGAAGCCACCCATACATACATACATACATACATACATACATACATACATAAGGTAAAAACATGCTGCATTGGTACTATTGAAAATTAACAATATATATATTGACACCTAAATGAAATCTGTATATAGAGGAGCTTGAAATTAATACTAGATGTCTCAAGTTTTCTATTATTAAATTTTGTCTTGTTCCTATTAGTCACATGAAGAATTGATTGTGAATCTAAGGTAACTCTACGAAACTCACTTCGTCATAGAGGACTAATGTTCCCTTTTCATCCTCCCATGTAAGCATCTTGTTTATTAGACTATTAACCATTGCTAAATACAAGAATATGTCATCCATGGAATGGGAAATCTAACTAAAAGTGGCCACTATTAACAATTAACACCTAAAATTTTGCTCACAATGACCTAAGCTCACTCAGCACGCTTCAGGTTAATGTGAGCTCCTCTACCAGCATGGTAATGGTTCTCATCTTGGTTATATTCTTCAAACTAGTTCTCCCTACATGCAGACAACCATCGATCAATTCTATCCATTATCTCCATCCTGCTTGAAGCTTTCTCTTGTACTTTAATTATCTACACTTCAATATTTGCCAACAGCTTTAAAGGATCCACTAGTCTAAAATCCATCAATGCATTAGATTTCTCAACTGACATGCTGGCATCAACCTCTCCACTTCTATTGATGCTCTTCTTGGCATTTGGGGTGTCCGTTAAACTCTAAAGCTCAAATAGTAAGGTAGCAATATCTTTCACTTTCTCGATCCAAGCCTATTACTAAAGTGGGGGATGCCCCTACTTCTGTTGTAATGTGACTTGCAAAATCCGTGTTCCCAATAATAAGGTTGGTGTTCTTATTGGCAAGGGAGGAGATACCATAAGGTACTTGCAGTATAATTCAAATGCCAAAATTCAAATCATGAAGGATGCTGAAGCTAATATGTCAAACTCAACAAGGCTTATTAAACTAATTGGGAACCCTTAAATATCTTGACATTGGACATTTTGGTATTGAAATTATGACTTGAATTGCCTTTATTCTTTTCCTCTAAACCTAAGCTCAAGTTAGAGATATGATGTACATGTGCTTTTTAGTACTTGGACCAATATTTAACAACCCAAGCTATTGCCTTGGAGATTAGATTGAGCAAGTAGGCAATACAAAATAGCATGACCATCTACCTTGCCTTCCTCTATTAAAAGAGTTACTAAACTAGTTGATACAGATGTAGTAAAATACCCATGCCAATACTGATTCATGCACACATGGCTTTTGAAATGGGAGCCCAAATAGACAAAATCCTTAATTTTAACTCATCTTACTTTCTTAAAGAGTGTAAACAGATCAAACTTATTGGGCAATCATTCAAATTCAATTCAAATATAATGGAGTCTAGCTCAAGCTTTATGATATTTAATTGAATGAGCCGCCATGATCATCAAGCTCAAATCAAAATTAATTGTAGCTCAAATTTCAAGATGAGTCCAAGGATTAATATTGTTTTAATTTGAAAAAAAAATGATCCTTAACTCGATTGAGTTTGAGTCAAGATCATGCTTTGATTTTTTGAATTAAGTTCCAACTTAAGCTCAAATCCGCTGGATATTATTATGATCATCAAACAACAACAAATCTATATAGATAGTTTGTCTCAGCTCATTACATGCCTTTCAAATTCTAGTCATTATATGTAAACAACTATAACCCATAAAGAGTAAGTACCAAAATTAGGTTGACACAAAGAAGAGTTTGAGTTAGGCTTATGATATCCAATTGAGCCACGTTATCAACATTATAAACTAAAAGGATGCCACAATAAAACCGTGTTAGAAAGGATATAATAGAAAGCAACATGCAACTATACTTACATAATCAATTGTTGATTCCTAATCTCTTATAGCCACCGATTCATATTCAAGGTTAAATAAACAAACTAGACTACTTGTTTTCCCATTCTCCATTTTGAGAAAATAAACCTTTCTTTAATAAGAACCTTCAATCAGTAGCTATTTACTTACTTTATATGCTAAACCATCAAATCCATTCCTACCATCATCCTCTACTATGTCTTCTAGATATCCCAAGACACATCAAAGAGAAAATTCAATTTGCTTTAGTTGTTTGAATTTCCAAGCGTATTTATGGCAATGTTTAACTAACAAAACATGGAAAGTACGCCATGCATTGCGCAATTATTATTAACCCACCTCCTAAGAAATTTTGTTTCTTAGGATTTTTCTTATTCATAGCTCTTTGTCCTAACTCTATAGAAGCATTTTTGCTAATAGAAAATACTTGATTTTGCAAAGTTGACTTGCTGTCCTATAGCTACACAAAAAGTAATAAGAACCCTTTATAGTCTCTCCAAATTTTTGCCTACCAAATCCACAAAGAGCAGTGAATCATCAGCAAACAATAAGTGTTTAATCATAGGATAAGATAATTTTGGTTGAATTCCTCACAACTAGCCCTCTTTAGTCAATTAACTCATGCATTTAGATAGCACATTTGCCAAAATAATAAAAAGATAGGGACACAAGGGATCTTTTTTAGGGAAGGTTTTAACCTATTGACTAAGATTTTGGAAATGATTTTATAAAGAAAATTACAAAAACTAATAAGCCTATGTAGAATGACCACCTTATGATTAGGAATATTAGGAATTAGGACAAGATCAATGGAATTGAGTTTAATAGGAAACGTATGTGAAGGGAAGAAACTTTAGACCGCCTTAACAATTGAATCTCCAATAGCATTTCAATAACTATGATAGAATACTCCAGGAAACCTATTGGGACTCAGGGCCTTCAACACACCTAATTGGAATACAACATCCTTGATTTCCTACTCCCTAACCTCACTGCATAAAGTTATGTTATCTACTGGTGTGAAAACAAGGTCAATCCAATGAAGAAGTTGCAAATGTAGAAGAACAAGGTTTTGTGTGTCTAACAAAATTTGTTTAAACTCTACATATTTGTTCCTAAGCTACAGTATAACTTAGTGTTAGTGAGCAAACTATCTCTCAAGGGCCACTAATGTGTTTGATGGTAAGTCCAAGTTTAGGTCTTCCTTATCTGTAATTCCAAGATAGAATGCTATGCCATTTACTTTTAGACCATCGACCCATTATGCATTTTCTTTTAACTAAATTTGTTAAGTCAAAATCAAAAGCTAAGATATCCACTAACCTTAAATGGCCAAATCCATCCATGATTACTCCATTTGACATCTTTTTAAGCTCTTTCCATAGCAAACACAATGAGTATTCTACACTTCTAGCTATCATATCTTATCACTAAGCTCGCAACTTGCTTTGCCTCAACCTTTGATTTCTAGCACTCTATACTAAAGAATCCCGGACGATAAGCTTGACTTTTATAGTTGCATATTCATTCGTTAGTCCAAGAGCAGATGAAAAATGACGAGTCGATGCAGTCCACCCCTATTGATTACCTGCTGTAGCAAACTATCATAACCACTCAAAGCTAGAAACTCTCTACCTTTTTTTTTTTTTTGTGACATGAATACCGTGTGTCTGGTCTTGCTAAAAAAAAAAAAAAAGCATTTCCTTTCTCTAAAAGACAAATATACTTCTACTTCCTAAACATACATTCATGTAATTAAGAAATTAATAACCATTCTCTTAACAAAGGGTAAAAGAAATAAGATATATCAACAGAAGTATAGTCAATATTATCAATATTACCCATATCAATAGTAGTATCAACAATATTATCCATATCAATAATAAGCTGTATTACAACTGCAGCTATGCCTGCAATCTTAGGCTCAGCCTCAGCTGCAACCATAACCTCAACCTCAGGTGTAGCCTCAATCTCAAACCCAACTCTAGCCCCAGACTCTACCCCCAACACAAGTGCAAGCACAACGACATGTTTATGCTGTTTAAATGCCGCAAGCTTAGAATCTACAGCAGCGAGTTATCCTTGTAGCACATCAACAGTCTCAAAATCTACCATCACAGCTAGCTTTTTATCCCTAAGGTCATTCTCAAACAACACCTCAGCAATATCTTGTCTAACCTTACGCGTAAACGAGCTATCCCGTAACAGTCTATCATTTTTATCCACAAGCATAGGCAAGCTAACAAATGCAGTTAGGTCTCAAAAGCTATCCCAACAATCTATGCAAATGTAAGGTACTATGCTACCACTAGACCATCGGCGGCAAAAAAATAAAAGAGAAAATCACGAAGAAGGAAGAAATATGCACAGTAAAATCAAGCAATAGAAGATGAGCCATATGTGTATGCATATGTATATTTAACAACAGTGACAAAATGTTAATATAAATATGTTTGAGCTACCTAAGCCAATTAGTACCGATTCTTCAAAGCTCCACTTTTCCTTAAATGCGACAGCTCCAATCTCCCTATCCTCTCTAATGGTGTTATAGAGAAATAGACAACAGATAAACAAATATAGGATGGCAGATTCGGAAGCCTTTAGCTTTCCAAGAGACAGACCAAGAACTCATCACCAGTCTCCTTCTAGCTCTGATTTCTTAGCCCCTTTAGCCCTGTTCAAGTGGTTAGAATGTTCTGTGACGAAGAACAAACCTACATCATGTGATATAATACAACCATTGCAGTTATCCTATGTTGCTAATTGAGTAAGAATGTCCTATAATAAAGAACGAACATAGATGACAAAGATTTATGCAACTACTGTGGTCATTCCATGTTGCTATCCGAGGCCAAACTTGCCAAGAATTGATTAGCCAAAGAGAATGGGGACGGAAAGAAAAAAAAAATTGAAACTGATGCACAAAGGTTAAAATGTATGAAGGTAAACTTCTGAAGGATAGGGATTTATGCAATATTATAGTAAAGGGAGATGTGAAAATGTGCAGGTTGTGAAACGAAGAAGAGTGTGAAAAAAAAAATGATTATAGAAGCTTATGTAACTGAAAATATTCCTTCTAATTTGCTGCACCTATTGAAAGATCACACCTCACCATGATCATGTGAATACATGCGTTTTTCATTCTTGAAATGTGGCTTCTATCCACTATGAGTTGGCACCAAATGGTAGAGACCCCACAATACAACATTTTGGATATTGCTTGCTGTTGTTCAAAGAAGTGCTCTTGCACTTAATAGGAATCGAACATGCAATCTTCTGATTTAGTGTATGAACATTTTGGATATGCAATCTTGTAGGGATCGAACCCGAGACATTACTGTGTCATAAGTGTGTGCTTTCCAAATAGGTTGGTGGCTTATGTCTCCCAATTAGAAGTTCACATCTTATTATATTACTCAAATTTTGACAAAAAAAAATAAAAAGAAAAAAAGAGAGAAAAAAAAAACTGATTTAAGTTTACTATAGCTAGAATCAAACCACTTTGTCATTTGCCACATCTTTAAGGGTCAAATTTGCATGTGTTTATGGCCTACTGGATTGAAAAAAAAAATTCTTCAATTTGGATAATTTAATTTCCAATTACCAAAAATATAAGAGTTTATGTAACATAAGTCGGATGTTATTACTGAGCAATATCTATTTTCGATTGATTAAAGGTGATACACACAATTAAATGGTGCTGCAAGTTCGTACACTAAGAAAAAAACCTAAATTATATACAACATCGGCACTAGACTTTTGTAATATGAATTATGCAAACGTATATACAGTAATAGTGCAATTATTTCACAAGCGCAATGCACCAAGTCATGTTTTAACCATTAGGAAAGCTTATATGATGCCCAACCCTCTTCGACTTCATTTAAAATACTTTGGCCAGAGGCTAAAATGTAGAAAGTTAAATTTAATTTGTGGGTTTTTAGCCTGATATTTTAATGGATTTAATTTTTTAGGCTAAGGTGATTGGGTTTAGAGAGTGAAATCCATATTTTGAGATTATTAGAGAAATTTGGCATAATGGGCTTGAGGTAGAGCCCGTTAGATCGACCGATCTAATCCAATATTTTTTAATAAGACTCACACATTAGAGGCTACTAATGAACCTAAACCCATGAAAAGCCTATATGTGGGCTCATTTATTAAAATAATTGTTCGTCATCACTATCTGATGGATATAATTTATGACTAAATCCTATAAATACCTAATACATTCTCATTCAAAGGGGACTTTTCTTTGGAAGAATGTCATTATTCTGCTGGATTTTTCTCAAAAGATCAAAACCACGATATTCTCACAAAACACTTACCTGTCACCATAATGTTGAGCCTCATTCGAGACTACCTACTCCTCCTCCCCATCTCTTACCCCCTGATCAATCTTCTATCTATGTGTCATTTCTCTCATTAGGCCACGTATAGCGCATGCCCACATAGTACATGCGTAACCTCACACTTGGACTAATACCCACACACATCCATGGCAATTGGATTAAGATAAAACAAATCTAAACTACAACATCAATGCGATGCACACTTAATTAGTCTACTGAGTGTATGGCTAAGATAATAGCATATAAGATCAGTTGATTTTGTTAAACTTAATTGTATTTTTTAATAATATTATGTATATCATGTACATGGATATATTGAGGAGAATAGAGGCTTTGATAATTATCATATAAAAAATTGTATATTTTTAAATAATTTCATAAATGATTTATTTACTCAATTATTTACCATTTTTTATACACCCATAATGTGGGTGCAATGTTTGCTAGAGATTGTGTGTGTGTAATTTGAAGCCATCTAGGTTTTAATATAAGTGTCATATAACATTATATTATATCTTGTAAGAGAAAATTTCACAAATTTGGAACTGAAACTTATTTAATGGAATCTAGTTACTCATTTTGTAACTTGTTTGACCATACAAGATTTGATAAATTTCAAGGATGATAAATTATGATGCTTAGCTATAGCTTAATATCAATGCTTTAATGTTACATTTGATACATAGAAATGGTATGAAATAGAATTGTGAGTAAAATGATAAATCTATTCATGTGCTTAGAAATGTACATGAAATGAAATGTACATAAAGGAGTATTTGTCAAAACTATCATTAATTATCAAATGTAATAGTGAAAATAAAGGTTAAACAAATAATTTCAATTAATGATCATTAAAGAAATTGGAATGGAATCGTGATTCTACCATCTCAAAAGTGGAATCGAAGATTTTAAGAAATTGCGACTTCGGCTTTTAAAAACATAACTAAACATAGGAAACAGAAGAAAACTTGAAATCTCAATTCCATTTCAAGTTCATTCCTACGTACTAAACATACCATAAGGTATTCATTTACAAACACGATTATGCCTTTTACATGTTTGGTGTGCATGATTAATTTAAGATGGAGTAGAATCAACAATAGAATGACTACTAATTTTATGTTTGGTCATGATCATTAATCATGAATTGGTATCAATAATTTGTTTGATTTGAATATATTGAATGAAATGAAATGAGTATACTCATGATTTCATACGTCTGTATGTAATAGTCATGTATATATGTGTGTGTGTGTGTAATAAACATATAATATGGAACTTGAGACTAAGATATCGCAAATTTAAAAAATCGAACGTCATAAACAATTTTAGATTTGTTGGGCCAATGTCAAACCTTGTTGTCACATGTTTCAATTACACATGCACTAAATAGCCCAAAGAAGGATGTTATTTGACAAATATGGAACTTGAGACTGAGATCGATCATGTAAACATAAACAAGACACGAAACCCCATTAGTGGCTTAAAAGATTGTTTTGCCATACACATGTCTGGTTTACATGGTTTTAAGGTTTAAATATATAGGATTAAATACATAGTTTTTTTATTGGTATGGGAAAATGAAATCCATAATTCTGGACTTCAAGTTTTGGAATTAGTTATTGCAAAGCATACACTAATTAACCTAGATATCCACACACATAATCTCTCTCTCACACACATAGACACATACACACACATACACACAAGCACACACATAAGACTCCTAACAAATCTTGATATAGAGTAACCCCCCTCCCTTTAAACTTCTTCTTTTCTTTCACCATAAATCTGTCTATCTACCACTACTAATTTCAATATTTGTATATTTACTACTCTTGATATTAGATGTGGGCTCTTCTCTATCACTCTCATTATTATTAATTTGTGAGCACCATATTTTATATCAACATAAGTTTACATTTACAAATATGATTAGTTTGAAGAATGTAACGATCGAATTGACATATTTTTATTAGCAACTTTTAGAATAAGTGAATTCTTTTTATGTTTTTATTTTTTTTCTCTTATATAAGATTAAGTTATTCTTTTATTGGATTTATTGCACATATTGAGTTTGTCCTCTTAGGAAAAGCGATCATGCGATCATGTTTCTAACTTGGGACATGGATCTATAAGAGATGTGCCCATTTTGTTTCAATTGCATCTTTACACTCCCAACTCTTCATTATTATTTATTTTGATTGATATCATTTCTTTTTGTCAAATGAAACTCATCTTTACTTGAAAAAAAAAATTAAAATCGAAATCTCTCTAAAGCTAGAACCCTATTTTCAAAAATTATGATGTCACCTTTTCAAACCATGTTCTAATATATATATATAAATATATATAATGAAAGAAAGAAAAAAAAAAAGAATAGAAAGGGAACCGCGATCTCACGGTCATTCCATTCCACGGAGCAGACAATCAAATACCTTGTTATCCCATGGACCATGGGCTCTAGAAACGAGGTCCAGAGTTTCACTATCACTCGCTGATAGAACGCTTAGTTCAGCAAACGCCGAACAGTTAAACAGTTGTTTCAGCTTTAAACTTCAAACTTCAGCTTTCAAGCCTCGCAATCATGGTGATTGCAGCGATTTCATTGGCAACGAGGCCATCTTCAACTTCACTGCTACTTTCAACTACCCAAAGATTAAGGTCCAAACTAACTTCAAAGTCCTTAGTTACATCCACCTATTCATCATCACCCCAACATTCTCCAAGAAAATTGGTTCTCTACTCAAAACCCGGATGCTGTTTGTGCGATGGCCTCAAAGAAAAGCTCCAAGCTGCCTTCTTACTCTCTGCTCCCGATTCTCTTCACGACGTCGACTTACAGGTTAACCCTCAAATCCCCATTGCTTCTTCTTTTTTTTTCTATTTGTGTAATTTGACTATGGTTGGGTAGTTTAGTAAAGTAGATAATCAAATGGGGTTTATGACTGGAATGTACTTTTGGGTGTGAAGATAAGGGATATAACGAGCAATCCGGAGTGGGAGATAGCTTATCAGTATGAGATACCTGTGTTGGCCAAAGTGCTCTCTGATGGTTCCGAGGTAAGATTAACATGGTTCTACTGAGTTTTAGGTTTCATTGAGGTGTTCTGTTTGTATTGTGATTAATAGGCATTGGTGCATGTGTCTGTCATGATTGTGGGTTTTAGGATGATTTGAAAATAAAAACGTAAGAATCCAAATGCCGAGGAATTTCTCAAGACTTCACTAGTTAGTTGTAAATTTCATAACAAAAAAAAAAAGAAAAAAGAGGATGAAAACTTCCCTATGATCATTTTGGTGTCTCCATTGTCTCGATAATCATATGTTGCCATGTATGGTTAAGAAAGCAAGAGGGTTCTACATTAAATTTTCATCATGATGTGACCAACAGGACTGTATAGGGACACCATCAAAAAATGACCTTCCAACTGTTTTATCATTAAAAGTCAAAATGCTTGTTTGTTTTGGTGTGGTCTGGTGACTCAGTGATTGTTTGTTGTTTGGTGGTAAACCAAGTTAGCTACAAATGCAAAATTCTGTTCATCAAGCTACTTTATGATCAGATCTTCCCTTATTTCAGCCAATTCTCTTGATAAGGGCTTCTAGGATGTTGTGCGACTTACGATATTTTTTAGATTATGGGAGATATATGTGTCTGCTTCAATAAATTAGTGTGATGGATAACAGTGGAATGTTCTGCAATAAAATTAGGATTCAGTGCATAGCTGTTGCTTGGTTTTATGCTTCATCTCTTCATATGCATCACACAGCCTTTCATGTAGCCATCTAGTGCTGGCAATATAATCTAGGATATACAATCCAGCAGTGCTGTACCAGTATTAATCTGGTAGTACTTCAAGTTGAATTTTCCCAGTGAAACACTATGCTGCTATAGAAGATTGCATTTTCAAAATGAGACCTCCCAAAACTAAAGGAGAAGATGAGGATACTTGAAAGTTATACTTTGCTAAATAGTGCATAAATGTAAGAGTTGTCATGGTCAACAGGAAGCAAAATTGACAACTTCATAAATTATTTAACATACCAAAATCAACCACCAGCTCAAGAAATACTACTGACCAAGACAATGAATTATATATGCTTTCAGATTTGGTTGTAACCTCTCTTCATATCAACTCATAGATCCAATAAATATTTAAACATGCTTCTTTCTCTTTGGTAATTCTTGGTACTTTCTTCCAAGTTCTCAGTCTAATGATCTCCATCTTTAAGTCCTGCACAAGCAACACTATTATGTGAACTGAAAGCTTTTCTGGAGGAAGACAAATGTGCTCGCTTGTGCACAAAAGCTAGATTTACCAGGTTGCTAGATACCCTTTGATGAGTGGGACCCATCTAACAATACATGTGGATCTATCTAATCGAAGAGTTATGATGTGCCTAGTGCACATCTTCCATGCATTAATTTTTGTCCTCCCTATGCCAAGTTTGGAATATCATTAGACCAGACTGTCAATGGAGCAGTACATATATCCTCTCTTAAGTGCCACCCACCAAAGCTCAAATCCATGTTGAGATAGATTCAGACCTGCAACGGTTTGAAAAAGCCACCCTTGATACTGATTGCAATTATAACAACTGCCTCTCCTCTAGCAAATCTAACTATCTCAATTCTGAAGGTGAATTAGTCCCCCCAAAGCAATTGTAAGTTGATGTAAAGAAGAAAATTAGGTGCAGCTTAGGTTGACATAAAAAAAGGCAATCATGTTCTTTCATCTCTCATTCCCTCTGGTAACCAATTTAAGTTGGCTGGCGAATGATCCCAACTCGCTTTTGCCTCTAGTGTGACTTGCCTGTAACCTAGTCAAAGCTTAAACTGCTTACATAACTTATCCAATTGTGGTTGGAGCCCCACAATATTTGGTTCTATGGTCTTGTGATTCTAGTTGAGTTAGATTTTGAGTTTCAAGTTTATTTGCAGCATGGTTGAATTCATGCTCATATGTAAATTCAATTAGAGATAACCTATTTGGAATTGAGCTGAATCAATCCGGACTCCTCTTGACTCGAGCATACCCCAGTATACATACAATCTCAGGAAAGATGAAAATGGAAGAATAACTGTTGCTTGCCCATGTACCAGATTTATTTAGGTTTTATTTGTAGGTGAGATGTATACAGTGGACTTTGGTCGGTGTTGTGCTTCTTTGCAATTATGTTAAATCCCTGTTTTTGACTGACTATAGAAGCCCTTGTGTTAGATCAGAATGATGTATCTAGCTAATAATCTCAGAGAATTCTCTTAACTGTTGTGTTTCCATCTATCTTTTCACTGTATTTCATGTCTAAGTTTGATCCTTTCAACTGCTGCTCTACTAGATGAGCCTGATAACTTGTGAGTTGTGTTCTTCACAGGAAATTTTGCCTAGATTGTCTCCACGTCTCAGTGTGGAGCTTGTCCACAAGAAGATAGCAGATGCACTTAAATCATGAGATGGTTTTTTTGTGTTATATTTACAAAACAGCCATAGGAAAAAAATTATTCAAATTATATTCATCTTCTTTTCCTGTGATGTTTACTGGTCATATTCACTTCTCTTTGCCTTAGAAATGCATCAATATAGGAAAATGGTCCCATTACAGCTATTGAGAAGGTGATGATTCTGGCATCAATTCTTTGACACCTCAAACTTGATTAATGTAGAACTTTCTGGTATAGGGAAGTTTCCTTGCAGTAATTCGAGCTGTAAAGAACGTACAATGCTCTACAGTGGGCATGAGTGAAGTCTTAATAACTGATATGTAATAACCATTTTGTTGTATTGACCGGCTAATCTGGTTTTCTGCAGTGTCTACGGTTCCGTTACTCTAGGATGGAAATCTTCCTGGTTGTATTGTAATTCGCAGTGCCGTAGTTTTTGGTCTTTCAGTTAACATTAGGATTTTAAAGATATGAATTACGACATGAAAGCTCTGTTAAGTTGCAAAAATTAATACAAAGGCTATATGAGGAATAACAAGGAACTTTTCGTGTTTTTTCTAATTACGTTTTAATGTCGTGCTACATTTGTTACATTTGGAATACATGATAGGATCATCTCAGATATTAAACGGGATCCAGTCTATAGTATTTAGAGAGATCCAAACGGGACATGAAAGCTCTGTTAAGTTGCAAAAATTAATACGAAAGCTATATCAGGCATAACAAGGAACATTTAGTGTTTTTTCTGGTCACGTTTTAATGTCGTGCTACATTTCCTACATTTGGAGTACATGATAGGATCTTCTCAGGTATTAAACGGGATCGAGTGTCTAGTATTTAGAGAGATCCAAACGGGATCCTTCATGGACCCCTAAGTCTGAACCTTATTCATTAGCATCCTCTTTGGAATCTTTGGCCCATCACGCCAAAAGCCCAAATTCCCTATGAGCATAACTTAGTCTATCTGGCTTGAGCAATCAAGTGAAGTCATTTACTACCCCTCCCTACAGATACCCACTAAATCCTCTTATAAGTGATTTGATTCAGCGTTCAGTCTCAGAATTACTCAATAGCTCAAAATCTGCTAGGCTCGATATCCATGACCTCTAGTAGTCACATGGGAGATGAGACTGCTTGCTCATATTCTTGGATCCTTCTCCATTTGATTTTGTAGTATTGAGAGCTATTCAAAACACAATGCTTATCCTTGTTACGTGAAAAGCAAGATGCATGGAGCAAACATGTGATGTGCATCTATATATCCCCACATTTACATTTCTGCGATTCTATTATATAAGGAAACCTTATAAACGAATGGCACTACTAGAAAAGACCGTCCAACAACACTTCTCAAGTGAATGCTAATGACCTAGAGGAGTAGAGCAACTATTAATGAGAGAAAGCTAAAACCAAGATGCTTCGGTGTAACTCAAGACGTGCCTCCTATTATGATACGTAGAAGCAATGCAAGTGAACAAGGCTCAAATGCTAATAACCCTATAAGAAAAGCATCTAACTGACACCAGCTGCATTTGAATGGGTGTTCCATTCGAGCAGGCAAGGGTGCCATTTAAATGGGTGTTGCTAAAACTATAATCCCGGGTCAAAAGATTTGAAGTTGTGTAATTATGTGAAGAACCGTTTGAATAGACAGGGGATCCATCCGGGTGACCCATGCATTCATTCAATTGGGTAAGTTGATAATTTGACTGGCTAATCATAAAACTAGCTGCTGCAACTCCATTCAAGCATTAAGAAGAAGTAAGGTCATCTTTAACGGAGACTTAGTGTAAATACTTGATATATACATATATATATATATATAATTATTAAATAATTAATATAAAATAATAAGGGTAAATAAATAAATAAGATAAAAGACGAGAGTAATTAGGTCATTTTCTAACCAAGATATGAAAGCCTATTTAACCTAAGGTTTCCTTCCTTTCTCCTCATTTACGTAGTTACAATATAAGAAATACTTTAGAGACTCACAAGTGACCTAAAGGATCACGATGAGATCAATTCCTTTTCAATAGGTAAGGATTCTAATCATCAACATGTTTATCTATGATGATGATTCATGAATCTAAGTAAAATGATGGTATGTTAATAGAGATCGAAATAAGGAATGTGTTGGAACGAGTGTAGGATCAAACACTTAGAGAATTTCGATCACAATTTCAGATCATGTAAGTGTACAAGACCCAAATTATACATTAGAATTAGTAGATACATTGATTAATTAGACTTAGAATTCTAAAAATTAGGCTTGGGAACAAAATTGGAGAAAGGGAATAAGGGTTTGTAACGAACAGTGTTATACATGGTCAGATACACACTTATATACCTGCTAATGTAGAAACATGAGAGTATATAAGAGGGTACACAGACAAAGGATATGCCTATGTCTTTAAGTATGTCAAATTACAAAAATCTACAAAAGGTATATGGATACACCTATGTATCTGGGAGTGTCAAATTACAAAAATCTACAAAAGGTATATAATTAGATATACGACCATATATTTAGGTGTGCCAAAATGATGAAATCACACAGGAAGATACACGACCACTAGTACAACCGTGCTCTAACTCGCGTTTCTCTACATAGTCTTTTATATGATCATGTTATCTAAGAATACTTCCTATTTGATTCTATTTTATTATATTTCAATTCTAAATTACGAATTAAGTATAACTAGACATTAGGGAAGGGAATTCTATAATTAGGATATAAAATTAATCCATTAGTAAATCTAAATTACTTGTAGAATAGAACTAAGTTTAATTCTCTATACTTAAACAAGTCTAAATCCTTTTCTTAAAGATATAAGAGACTATAGTGAGAACACTCTTCTAAGTACGTATTTACCGTGTTTGTTGCTTGTGATTGTTAGCTTAGTATTCTAATAAATTTAATTGAATATTGGAGTTAATTTTGTATATTGCTTATGCTTGGCTCGACCTAAGAGTCCATAATAGTAGATCCTTATGAGGCACCTTGATGGTTGATATGCCACGTTGTCCTTAGTGGAGTTGTGTATTGAAATGATATAGGTGGATTAGGGTTAAATAAGGCTCACAGTGGTAGTCCTCAACTTAGGATTATATATGTAAAGATTATATGTATAATGTGGTCGTGAGTATCTTTATATTGTATGTTGATTAGTTGAAAATAATAATCTAATGACTTGATGTGTTGAGAATAATTGTTGCATATATGTATGCGATATTGTTGTTGTGTGGTACACATGCGTCTATGTGGTACTCACGTACTTGGTTGAGGCTCATTCCTTTTTATTATTCAATTGTAGGTGAGAACAATGAACACATTGATTATGATGAAAATGGGAACTTAATAAGTCACTATATGAATGAATATGGAAGGGAGCATTATTATTATGTGGATGAGAAGTGATGTGAAAATCAATAAAGAATTCCTTATTAAAATTTAAGTAGTGGATTTGAGAATATAGAGATAGTTACTAAATTCTTAACTATGTCAATAATTATATAAGGTTAGACGTTTACCTTAAATTTTTAATTTGGGATTTATTGTATTGTTTTAAGTAGTGATGATTGGATTGACTCACCTAAAAGTTATTCATTTCTTTTATTGAAGTTATATTGGTATGAATGTAAAGTAAAGATGAATAGGTCTAAAGTTGTATGGGAGAATTAGAGCCTTAATGTGTCACTATGCAATAGTGACACCTGCGCGAGCTATGGTGTTCTAGGTTTTAGGGCATTACTGCTTAAGCAGTAAAGCTTATGTTTGATCAATAGAGTTTTGGTTTATAACCTATAGAGATTAAGATTGAAGATCCTTAAGTACTAGGTTATTGATCATTAAGTGTAAGTTTAATCAATAGAAAGCGAGATATGATCTCTAATTGGATTAAGCATTGAAATTGTAGAATGGTAAGTGATGAAGAGAGTGAGTAAATTGCAAGATGATTGATTTGTTTGGTAACTTAGTTTATTTCAATTATTTTTATCTAGTTATACCTTCTTTTAATTTCCATTGTACTTTTATATGTATGTATATATGTGTAAACATGAGTATACATAAATGTATACTATCACTAACTTCCCATACTGACTTTAACTTTTGGAACTATTTTATTGCCTCATCTCAAACAGAATGCCTCTTAGAAGAAACATCGAACAGGTCTCATCTAATGCTAGACAAGGTGGAAATGCCTTAGAGGAAAGGTATCCTCCAAGACCACCTCAACAAGGAGCTCCAAATCAAGCTAACGTCATGACCGCTCAACTACTAGAGACCGTAAATGCTTTAATGTGGATGTTGGCATAGCAGCAAAAACAAGCCATGAGACCTGCTAAACCTACAGAAGAACCATGTGGACTAGACAAATTTGTCTAACTAGCAAAGGAGTTTCATTAAAGGGTTGATGATCTAAGAGAGGTTAAGCATTGAATCACTGAAATAGAGAAGACCTTTGAGGCCTTCATGGTACTAGAAGACAAGAAAGTGAAATTTGCATCTTTCATGTTGAAGGGGTTAGTTACAAACTAACGGACTAGTACGTCTAAGTTAATAGGAGCTCCTATCAAGTAGTAGAGATTCAAGGAGTTATTTTATGAAAAGTACTTTCCTAACAATATTAAGGATATGATGGGGGTTTAGTACTATAATTGTTAGCAAGGCAACTAGATTATAGAGACATATGAAGTGGAGTTGAACTACTTGATCAAATTCTTACCTGAAGCTATTACAATTGATGATGCCTTTAAGGCAAAAAGATTTGTAAGAGGCTTAAAGCCCAACCTCTCACATGAAGTAGGGGGCTTTCAATTAACTACTTATGCAGAAATAGTTGATAAGGCGAAGTTCCTAGAGTAGAGTAGGAAGAAAATAGAGGAATAGCTATCCTGTAAGGTGGGAATCGCCTTGAGAAAGAAACTTACCTCTAGTGTGCCATACGCTGACAAGGGAAAGAGGCCTATAGTACATCAAACCAAACTTGTGACTTTTGTGCTTAGACCTCTTCAAACTAGGCTAACGCCTCTAGCACTATCTCCACCACTATAAGCAAGACTAAGAAGGAGATGTTCCAAGTGTTTGGGACAACATAAATTAAAGCAATGCAGTTGGCCCAAAGGGGCATGTTTCTCCCGTCTATTAGAAATTGCATAAAAAAATCTATCCCTTAGACTTTTTGCTATACTTATAAGCAAAGGGGACACAGATCCTTTAAGTGTGGTGCCACCTAAAATTAGACGGTTGCAGTACCTCAACAATTCCCAACACAACCAGAAGTAAGACTTGCACCTAGAAGACCAATAGGTAGACCTTAATACTTAGGACTGCGATAAAAAGCACCTGGTTACATATTTACCTTACAGTAATAGCAATAGCAAGATGCTCTAAACTAGGATATCATTATAGATACATTGCTTATTAACTTAAATACAACTTACATGTTATTTGATATAGGTGCAACATATTCATGCATGTCACCCATGTTCATGCATCTATACAGATTGAAACTTGTACTATTGAGTGATACTATGGTGCTGAATACTCCTTTTAGAGTGGGAGGAAGATTGGATCAGATGTGTAAGGATATAGAAATTATAATACAAGGAAAGAAAATGTTAACATAATTATTTGTGTTAGAAGTGACATAATTTGATATGATTTTTAGGGATCAATTGGTTATCTAAATACTATGCCACTATAGATTGTTGTAATCTAGTAGTTTGTTTTAACTTCTTTGATGAAATGCATAAAGACCTATAACTCTTCCTACATATAAGTGGTGGGATGAAGGTAAATTATCGACATTGTCAATAAAAACAAGATAAGCCATGAAATTAGAAGAGGTATATATTGTGAAAGGGTGTGTAGATATCTTTCTAAGCTTATCACTAATAAAAAAGATAGAGTTTTGCATTGATTTGGTACTGAGCACAACACCAATATCCAAGGAACCTTATAGAATGGCACACATTGAATTGTCTCGGTTGAAAACCCAAATTTAAGAGTTATAAGATAATGGGTTCATCAGGCCAAGTGTTTCACCATATGATACTCCATTATTATTTATTAAGAAGAATGATGAGAGCATGAGAATATATATCAACTATAGGGATTTGAACCAAGTCATGATCAAGAATAAGTACTCCCTCCCTAGAATAGATGATCCATTTGACCAATTATAGGAAGCTTGGGTCTTTTCCAAAATTAACTTAAGATTGGGGTATCATCAGTTAAGAATTAAGAAAGAAGACATACAAAATATTGTCCTTAGAACTTGGTACAAGCATTATGAATTCCTAGTAATGCCTTTTAGATTAACAAATGCTCTAACTACTTTCATGAATCTGATAAACAAAGTGCTTAGAGACTTGCTAGATTAATTTGTAGTGGTATTCATTGGTGATATCCTCATCCATTTTAAGAGAAAAGAAGAACATAAGACACATTTAAAGATAGTTTTAGAAAGACTATGGGAGGAGAAATTATATAACAAGTTCAACAAGTGTAAGTTTTGGTTAGAACAATTATCCTTCTTAGGACATGTGGTAAATAAAGATAGCATATCAGTAGATCTTGAGAAGGTAAAAGCAATGATTGATTGGCCTAGACCAAGAACTGTGACAGAGGTTATAAGCTTTTTGGGACTAGCTGGATACTATAGATGTTTTGTGGAAGGATTCTCTCGACTAGTAACTTCCTTGACACAATTAACAAAGAAGAAGGCCAAATTTATGTGGAGTAATGAATGTAAAAATAGTTTTATAACACTGGATGAGAAATTGATGACAACTCATGTGTTAGCATTACCAAAGATAGAAGAAGAATTTGAAGTATTCAGTGATACATCAACTCAAAGCTTAGGATGCATACTCATGCAGGATGAGGGAGTCATTACATATGCTTCTCGCTAGTTGAAAACTTATGAGAAGAATTATCCTACACATGATTTAGAGTTAGCAATTGTGATCTTAGCACTAAAATTGTTGAGACATTATTTGTATGAAGAGAAGTGCAAATTTTTCACATACCATAAGAGCTTAAAGTATTTATTTACTCAAAAAGACTTGAATATGAGGTAGAGAAGGTGATTGGAATTAATAAATGACTACGATGTAGAGATTCATTACCACCTTGGGATAGTAATGTTGTTGCAGATGCTCTAAGTCGGAAGAAGCAAATGAACATTGCAACTTTAATCACTTCTCAGAGACAATTATTGGAAGACATGAGTAAGCTAGAGTTGAAAATGGTGACACATGAAGTGAGAAATAGGTTAGCTGTTCTTTGTATTCAACTAACCCTCATTGATCAGATTAAGACGGTACAAATTGGAGATCTTGGAATTTGAAAGATCAAGAGCAAAATAGAACAGGGTAAAGATACTAAATTCAATGTAAATGCTGAAGGGGTAGTTAAATATGACATAAGATTATGTATTCTAGATGACATGCAATTAAATAATGAGATTATGAAAGAAACCCATTATTTAGGATACACAGTATATCTTGGAAGCACTAAGATGTACAAAGACCTGAAAAGTCATTATGGAGAAATATGAAACAAAAATAGCTGAATTTATATCAAAATGCCTGACATACTGACAAATTAGGATTAAATACCAATGACTAACTAGTGAGTTATAACCACTTCATATACCTAAAATGGAAGTGGAAATATGTAAATACGAACCTTGTGACAACTCTTTTGAGAACTAAGGAAAAATATAATGCAATTTAGGTAATTATAGATAGATTGACCAAGTCCACCCATTTCTTACCAAGTAAGGTAGACTACAAATTAGAGAAGCTTACTTAACTTTACATTAAGAAGATGGTCAATTACATGGTATACCAACTATTATAACTTTTGATAAGGATACTCAATTTGTAAGTAGATTCTAGAAAAGTTTACATCAAGCTTTGGGTACTAAATTACAATTGAGTACTGCATTCTAACTTTAGATAAATGGACAATCGAAGAGAACTATTTAAATTCTAGAAGACTTATTATGAGCTTATGCTTTGGACAATAGGGGTAACTGGAGTGAGCACTTACCCTTGGTGGAATTTGCATATAACAACAGCCATCAAGCTACTCTTCAGATAGCTCAATATGAGGTATTGTATGGTAGGACATGTGGATCTCCCTTACATTAGGGTGAAGTGGGAGAAAGATGAATAATGAGACCAGAGATAGTGTAAGAAGCAATAGATAAGGTAATGGTGATAAGGCAACGAATTTTGTCAGCCTAAAGTTTCCAAAAAAGTTATATAGACAAACAACGACATCCTTTGGAATTTCAAGTCAAGGATAAGGTTTTGTTGAAGATATCTTCAACTAAAGGGGTAAGCAGGTTTAGCACGAGAGGGAAACTGAATCCTAGATATGTGGGTCCATTCGAGATTCTGGAAAGAGTTGGTACTATTGCTTATAGGTTAGCTCTACCACCAAATCTAACCAGGGTACATGATGTATTTCATGTATCAAAGTTGAGGAAATTTGTACCAAACTTTGACCAAGTAGTGACTTTGGAATCTTTGAAGGTACAATCGGATTTATTATCCATTGAAAGACTTGTAAGAATAGTTGACACTAAGGATCAAGTGTTAAGAAGAAGAGTAATTCCCTATGTCAAGGTACAATAGATGAATAAAAAAAAATGGGAAGTGACTTGGGAATTAGAAGAAGACATAAGAAGGAAGCATCTATAACTCTTTCTAATCTCAACTAACTTTCAAGGATGAAAGTTTTTATAAGGGAAGAAGAATGTAAATACACGGTTTATATATATATACATTTATAATTATTAAACAATTAATATAAAATAAGACTATGAGTAAATAAATAAGATAAAAAATGGGGCAAATTAGATATTTTTCTAGCTAAGATATAAAATCCTGTTTAACCTAGGGTTTCCCTTAGTTTAGTAGTTACAACCTAAGAAACACTTTAGAAACTTATAGGCGCACTAAAGGATCACAACAAGATCAACCCCTTTTCTATAGGTAAGGATTCTAATAATCAACATATTTATCTTTGTTGATGATTCATGAATCTAAGCAAATTGATGGTATGATAATAAAGATTAGAATAAGGGACGTGTTAAAACGAGCAATGATCAAACATTTGGAGGATTTTGATCACAATTCTTAATCAAGTAAGTGTACAAGATCCAAATTATGCAGTAAAATTAGTAAATACATTGATCAATTAGACTTAAAATTCTATAAATTAGGCTTAGAAACAAAATTAGAAAAAGGGAATAAGAGTTCGTGACAAACAATGTTGTATATGGTCAAATACACCATCATGTACCTACCTCTGTAGAAACATGAGTATGTACAAAAGGGTACATGGACAAAGGATACGCTTGTATACTTGGGTGTATCAAATTACAAAAATCTACAGAAAGGTACACGGCTAGATATACAATTATGTACTTGGACGTGCTAAATTAACAAAACCACATAGAAAGATACACGATCACTAGCATGGTTGTGCTCTAGCCCATGTTCCTTTGCTTGATTTCTTACATGACCGTGTTGCCTAGGAACATTTCCTATTTGATTTTATTTCATTGTATTTCAATTCTAAATTAAGAATTTAAGTATAACTAAGCATCAAGAAAGGGAATTCTATGATTATGATATAAAATTAATCAATTAGTAAACCTAGATTACTTGTATAATAGAATTAAGCTTAGTTCTTTATACTTGAACGGGTTTATATCCTTTTCTTAGAGACATGAGAGACTATAGTGAGAACACTCTTCCAGATACATGTTTATTGTATTTATTGCTTGTGATTGTTAACTTAGTAATATAATGAATTTAATTGATTATTGAAGTTAATTGTGTATGTTGCTTGTGTTTGGTTTGGCTTAGGGATCTACAATGGCAGATCCCTCGAGGCACCTTGATGATCAGTATGTCGCGTTATCCTTAGTAAAATTGTTTATTGAAATGATCTAGAGTAGATTAGGGTTAGAAGAGGCCCATAATGGCAATTTTCAACTTAAGATTATATATGTAAATATTATATGTGTAACGGGGTCATGAGTACCCTTATGTTATATATTTGATTAATTGAAGATAATATCTAATGACTTGATGTGTTGAGTATTAACATTACATATATGTATGTGATATTGTTGTTGTGTGGCATGCACATGTTTGTATGATACTCACTTACTAGGCTTAAGCTTATTGCTTTTTATTATTTAGTTGTAAGTGAGAATGATGAGCATATCAATTATAATGAAAACGAAAACTTAGTGGGTCAATATATGGATGAATATAGAAGGGAGCATTATTATTATGTGGATGAGGAATGATGAAAAAATCAAAGAAGAATCCCTTATTAGAATTTAAATAGTGAATTTGAGAATGTGAAAATAGTTACTAGATTCTTAATATAATTATATGAGATTAGACGTTTAACTTGAATTTTTACTTTGAGATTTATTGTATTGTTTTAAGTAATGGTGATTGGATTGATTCACTCGAGAGTTATTTGTTTCTTTTATTAAGGTTATATTGGTATGAGTGTAAAGTGAAGATGAACATGTTTGAAGTTGTATGAGAGAATTAGAGTCTTAGTGTGTCATTATCTAGTAGTGACAAGTGGTTTGCTGTGATGCCCTAAGTTCTGCGATATTACACTCAAGTAGCTACTTTAGGTGTCATATCAGTTTTTTAAATAACTCTTTTATTTTTTTTTGGGCAATTCTCCATTTTATCAATCATTGCTTAAAAGATAGTTAACAATTTTTTAAAACTTATGTAGGTCTTAAGCTATCATTACATTTAAAATTAATATCTAAAATATCTATTTAAGATTATTGAAGTATAAATAGTTAATTTATTTTTACATATTATAATAAAAATATTTTATTTAATATTACAAAAATATAAAATATAAATTATATTACATTTTTTTCGCATGAGTAATTGATACAATATCATTGATGTTGGGAAAATAATTTAATTTTAAACCATACAAATTGGAGTACATAAGCAACATATAGGAGAAAAAAGAGAGCAAAAGAAGAAGAAGAAGAAGCCACCACATAAATTGAAATCATCATTTCTGATCATTGAATGTTATGCAATAGTTCCAAATCATTACCACAAGTGCTTAATTAGGTCAATTTGTAGCTAAACATGTTTAACCCAATCACAAAATCTTATATTGTTTTAAATGTACGTTGCATACTGCATGATATGGTTGTAAGAGATATGAGGTACGAGATCACTAATATCTCTCAATTCATAGTCTTGAACTTGAAAATTAAAATTGCAATCATCTTGCTCATCCTTAATAATTATATTATGTAAAATTATGCATACTCTCATAATTTGTCATATAACCTCTCGATCTTAAAAATGTGAAGGTCCACGAACTATAGTAAAAGAAGTTTAGTAGCAACATCCCTCTTTTGCAGTCATCTAAAGCATCACTTGCTACTCTATATGCTAACATTTGAATAGTTGTGATGCACTTTTGTAGTAATGAAGCGTTAAGTTTATCAACATCATTCCTCTTTTGTGTAAAGAAGATCACGCAATCATGGAATGCTTGTACAATGTGAAGGAACACAACTTTTTTCATTTAGAATCTTTGCTAAAATTGGTCATTTGTATACACCAAGTTATCTAAGAAGTAATCGTTATATAGACAAATGTGACCTTTTACATAATCTCTATCTATGTACTTTCTCTTATGTCTTCTAGAGGAAATGGTGGCATTTGTTATAGACAGTAATTAACTAAATCTACGAAATTTTGAGGGCTTTGGTTCATAATTGGCTAATTATAAGGAAATGGATAATTTGCAAGACCTTGAAAATATCCATCAAATGGAAAATACAACTTACCTTGTGAAATTTAGGGCATTTGAAAATTTTGTTTGCTTTGTGAGTGTTTAAATGGAAATAAATTTTGAGATTTATTGAGATCCATTTATTCTTAAATTGGAAACAATGCGAGTCCATTTATAAAGAAAAAAAAAGGAGTGGAATTGGCTGTTTTGCAACAACCCTAAATTTTCAAGCTGTTAAATAACAATGATTACATTACTTGATAACATCAAGCCTCTTTTGATTGAAAACAGAGAGAGAGAGAAAGAAATGGCCAAGTACCGTTCATTTGCAAAGTAATATTCCAAAGCTAAAGCAACTCTTCTATTTTGCTTTATTAGTTAAGTACCGCAACTTCTTCTTGGATTTTGAGCCACGCAATGCCGATAAGAATGCTCTAACAGCCAATTTTGTTTAAAGAGCTATACATATAAGTCCAAAGGAAATTATAATAAATTTAAAAGAGCTTCATTTGTAATCTTACAACTTGTCGTCATCTCTATTACATTATTTGTGTCTTATTCTTAAATTTGCAATCATAGCCAAGTGACAGTTGTGTAATGCATAATGAGACATCATTTGCAATATTTTGAAATTCATTGCACTTTTATTTGTACCTTGTAAACTTAGTGTAATTGGCTCTAGAGCCTCTTGTGATTTGATTAATAAAAGTATGTGAAGTTCTCGATTAGGAGGTGATCATGTGATCATAAAAAGTAAGGGGCAGTTTGAACTTTGCATTAAATCTAAGGTTGATCTTTAATCCCTTTCTCTCTTTTATTACAAACACTTTACGTATTGTTTTACTCTTACATTGTTTCATTTATTTGATTATTGGTGCCCCTTATCCCTATCGAGTTCCTAGTTTAAAGTTATATAGAGTAATTATACATCATTTTATTAAATTATAAAATTACCCCTTAAAGCTTACACATAATAATGGGAAAAATGTATTATACTCATTTTGTTACATATTTAGACCCTCCACTTTGTGCTCATCAACCTTCCTTATAACTAGTAAATCTTGTTGCATCTTGAATGAGTATCATCATGGTTAGCTTTTCTTATGGTATCTACTTATTAAAGAAGGGTGTTAGAGTCATGTATAACTCCTAAAAATTCTTTATGATGTTTATGCTTGTTTAAATTGTTCACTTTATAAACTAAATTTTGAATGATCTTGCATTTCAAACATGCATATTAGAAAAATGACAAGAAAAGACAACAAAAAAAAAAGAGCTAAAATTTTCACTAGCTATTAAGATTGAGAAGAATTAAGAGTCATCAACTTTATTAATATGATGAAACTTTGAATAATGATATTGCTAAATGGAATTCCACTATTCCAATTGTTGTTATTGGATATCACAAGATGTGTTTAACCTACACAAGATGAGCTAAGGAGGTACTAGATGTGATTTTAGATTAACCACCGTAAAACTCAAGTTAGTATTTGTATGAGGATTGTAATAAAAAGCTAATAAATGCAAATGCAAAATGATGGAGATTCACTCCTTTATCAAGAGGCCAAGTGTTTTATTTTATAGAAGAATTGATTAGCTAAATTAAGAAAATAATAAATGTCTTTAGATTTTTTCTTTGATTTATGAATTTAATGAAGGCTTAGAGACCCACATTTTTAATAGCTTGTCGAGTCTAATTTTTGAATTCCCATTCCTAATCCGATCTAGACTAGACCTTATGCTCATCTAATGTAGATCCTCGACTTGAGTTAGGAATTTCGTTTGATTTTTGGAGTTGCCACCCAACTGTTGTTGGGAAAATTGAATTAAGACTAAAGGAGCGGATTAGTCTTAATTTGGACTACTAGTCGTCGTTATTTCCTCTTCTCGTTTTTGTGAGAAGAGAAAAAGGAAAAACCAGAGTTTCTAAGTCCGGAGGCTAACCTATTAAAACCTTTACGGTTACCACCTAATCTCCTAAAATTGTTCATCTTTAAAAATGTGTTTCATTGTGTTTATGTTACTTTTTATTATGTTTTTGAATTATTTCAAGAAAAGGGTTTTTCATTCATTTTAGGGGTTGACCCGAATGGGTGCCTACGTACCTGCTACTCAAGATCAAACAAGTCGTAGTTCACTTTTTGAAAACCTTAAGTGTGTTTGTGAATTTTAATTTATGAAATCTCTTTTGGTTTATGTTCTTACCATTCTTTGGATTTTTTCTAAAAAAACTCTAAGTCTAAGCTTTGATTTCATTTTGAAAATGATTTTTAAAGGAAAACATCAATTTTGGATTTATTTGAAGAAAATGATTTTTCTAAGTGCTAAAACTTATTTTTTTATAATTCTTTTATAATTTTGGATTTTTTATGATTTTTGTGATTTTTGGTTGAAAATTTTATCCTAAGTTTTATTATCTACCTTATTTTGAAATCTAATATTTTATCATTACTTTCCTAATATTTTTATTATTTTTCTGTATTTTATTTTTTTATTTTTTTATTTATTTATTATTTATTATTTTTTTCTACATTTTTAACTCTAAAAAAATCTAATTTCTACATTTTTCTATTTATTGAAAATAAAACCTAAACCAATAAATAAATAAATAATTAACTAAATCACAAATAATAAATAATAAATCAATTCGGAATAAATAAATAAACAAAATAAATTAATTAATAAAAAAATCCCGAAAATCCGACTTACCTGGATCCGGGTCGGTGCGCGGGTTGGGTCGGTCAGGTCGAATCGGGTCGGGTCGGTCAAATCGGACACGGCAACGAAGAGGGCTCGTTCGCGGCGGTCTTTTGCGACAGGTGAGGTGTCGAATCCTAGCTTCTTGAGGGTGCTGAATCCAATGGTAGTGGCGGTTCACTCCCAGAACGTCTCCTTGCGGTGGTCTCGGTTTCAAGCTTCTCTGGCGTACTCCGATTTACTCCTTTCTCTCTCTTTTTCTCACTTTTTTTTCGTGTCCTGGCTTCCTCCTGCTCTCCTCTATTTATAGGCACCTCGAACTCCTCTTGGATATGCTCAAATCCTCCGATTTGGATAAACCCATATTTTTTCGTTTTTGGATTCGGTTTTATCCCGGCGATTTGATGTTAATCTCTTGTTTTTCTTTGATTAATCTGATGGATTTGGCTTTATCTTGACTTTAATCTAGAAGATTAAAAAGAAAACGACCGATTTCGCCTTTGTTGGACCTACTCCGACTCCTCTTCCGATCTTCCTGGGCAAAGAAGACGATCACGCGCCATGCACGCGTTTTCTCTTAGCCAATCACACGCTGCCACGTGGCAGCTCCAGGGAAAAGAACGAAAAATTTTTGCTTAGCGCCTGCGGGGGGGATTCGAACTCGCGACCTTCAGTCTTCACACGATCCCAACATGTACGCACGAGCCAGCTAAGCTGGCCCATTTTCCCAATTTCTTTTGTATCGCAAATTGCAGATATGCAATGCGGTTTTTCCATTTTTTGTATTTTTTGAAAATTCCAAATTTTGTAAAAATTATCCATTATTCATTATTGCTATCATTTTTTTTTCAAAATTGATGTGCTTTTCTATTTATTTTTATTTTTTTGAACATTTTTATTATTTATGGTAAATTAGAGAAAATTTGGAAAAAATTGGAAAAAATTGAAAATTATTGAGAATTGATATTTTTTTAAAACTGTTGATTCCTAGGGCAAAAATGGGGTGTTTACATAGCTTATCAACATTGGAAATTTAATTGGGTTAGGCCAATAGCAAATATCCCATAGGTTAAATTATTTGCATATCATAATTATTATATTTGTTGTAATATCTTAGTTTGAAATGTATTCTTGTATTATCTATACTATAATTAATTCATATTTGATAACTTCCTTGATGAATTATAATTTCATCTTATTATCATACTATTCAAAATATGTATCAAAGGTAATATAGATAAAACCTTACATAATTTATGTAAATAGTATACATTACCTATTTATAATGTAATCATACTATTTTTATAGGGATTATAATGTTATGATATTATATGCATTACATTAAATCTCACAAGTTAAATTATATTTTTTAATCATTCATATATAAGTATCATTATAAAAGATAAATTATAGGATTAATTACAAAAAATTATACATGAGTTTTCTTATCATTTCACTTTATATATGTTTATATTTTCACTTTTTTTTTTCCAAAAAATATTTATAGTTTTACTTTACTTATCTAAAATTTGCTCAATCAATAAAAACGTTCTATTATTATCGAAGTAACACGTATAGGATTGAATGATTGCGAAAAATCTAGGAATAATCACCTCTCTCTCAATCCTTTTCATTCTAAATGGTAAATAAAATAGCCTCCATAGATGGTAATTCAGTATGTATATACTAAGCCCATTAGCCCAAAACCCCCGCTCTTCTTCTTCCTGCTCATCTCAGTTCGCTCTAGGGTTTTTGTTCTTCCAACGGCAAGCAAAATAAACCAGAACTCCCTAGCGAGGGAAACAGACGGTGATGGAGAAATTGGCGTTACCATTGCAACGGTTTGGGAGAACGAAGAACATAGCGAAGCGTTCAAAGAAGTACTTAGAGGAAGCTCTTTACAACAGACTCTTTAAGGGAGGGAGCTCAGAACAAAGTGTTCGTCAGCAGCTCAATGAATTCTTGAAATCCAAGAAACGAGTTTACAAATGGGAATGTGGTGACACTCTCAAGAAGCTTCGATCTCGTGGGCTCTACTCTCCTGCTCTTAAGGTAACACCTTTTGTCATTCCTTCCTTCTACTTTCAGTTTCTTTGTTGATGGTAGTGCAAATGGTAAAATAAGAGAACATTCAATTTTTTTGCAATTTCAATCCCCTTTCCAAGTGCTGTTGATAAATGAAAATGTAAAACGAAAGTGGTTCTCGCATTGAATAATTATCTTGCTTGGACACGGACGGATACCGGATTGGACATGGATAAATTTCATTCCAATGCAATGCGATGAAAGAGGGATAGGGTTTCTCGATCCTTGTGTTGCCCACGTACCTGTCCATGCCCATGCCAAGTATGAAGAATATAGAATCCCATCTTTGTAAAATGGGACCATGTTTCCCTGTCACCGTGCAGCTTCTTTGTCCAAGTCCTTCCAATCGTAGACTGTCATGTACAATATGTGACAGGTATCCAACTTTTGTAACTTTAGGATAAGGATGGGGTGCAATAGGAAAGTTTATCCTGTAAAATGCTATCTTTAATCAAAATGGGGGATTTTGGTTTTGTTTTCAGCTCTCAGAGGCTATGGTTAAACGAGGAATGAATAAGACAGTAAGTGATCAAGCCATACATCTTGATTTACTTGCAAAAGCTCGTGGAATTGCTGCTGCCGAGAAGTATTTCATTGAGCTCCCTGAAACATCGAAAACCCATCAATGCTATGGTGCCCTCTTTAATTGCTACTGTAAGGAACTCATGATGGAAGAAGCCGAAGGTTTGTTTGAAAAGATGAAGGAATTGAATTTGGAGCTGAGCTCTATGTCATATAATAGCCTCATGACTCTTTACACTAAAATGGGACAGCCTGATAAGGTGCCAGCAATAATTCAGGAAATGAAAGCTGAGCATATCATGTTTGATGCTTTTTCTTACAATGTATGGATGAGAGCACTTGCTGCCAAGAATGATGTCTCTGGGGTTGAAAGGGTCATTGAAGAAATGAAAAGGGATGGTCGAATCGCTGGTGATTGGACGACATATAGCAACTTAGCATCTATATATGCAGATGCTGGCTTATTTGATAAAGCTGAAAAGGCACTCAAGGAACTAGAGAAACGAAATACTGAGCGAGAGCTCTTGGCGTATCAGTTCCTGATAACAATATATGCACGCACAGGGAATCTGTTGGAAGTATACAGAGTTTGGCATTCTCTGCGGCTAGCTTTTCCGAAGACTGCTAATGTGAGCTATCTTAATATGATTCAGGCTTTGGTTAAGTTGAAAGATCTGCCTGGTGCGGAAAAATGTTTTAAGGAATGGGAATCTGGGTGTTCAACTTATGACATCCGCATCGCGAATTCTCTTATCGAAGCATATGCCAAAGATGGATCGCTAGAGAAGGCAAAAGCTCTCAAAAAGAGGGCACACTGTAAAGGTGCCAAGCCCAATGCTAAAACATGGGAAATTTTTTTGGATTATTATTTGAAAAGTAGGGAAATGAAGCTGGCTGTTGACTGTGTTGCCAATGCGATCTCTGTTGGTAGAGGAAATGGTGAAAAGTGGGCCCCATCAACGGAAATCATTGAAACTTTGATGGACCATTTTGAGCAGCAGAAGGATGTAGATGGGGCAGAAGAGTTTCTTGAAATTGTTAAGAAGTCAGTTGATGAATTAGGGATCAAGGTGTTTGAATTATTGATTCGGACGTATGCTTCGGCAGGGAGGACAAGCCCTTCTATTCGTAGACGTTTAAAGATGGAAAACCTGGAAGTTAGTGAAGCAAGCAAGAAGCTGCTTGATACAATCTGTGTGGAGTGAATCCTGTTTGTATCCGTTTTTGAAGAATTACAAGTCTAATTCTCACTCTTGTATGCTAGCATCCCTTATTGATAATCAACCATGCTGTTCAGTATTCCTTTTTTTTGGGATAAGAGTTCACTATTCCTTTTTTGCTGGCATAAAACATAAACTAGAGCTGCTCAATTTCATTTTGTTGGAGCAATCAAGCAGTTGTATTTGCTGTATCTTAACTTCTGTTACAGTGGCTAATTTTTGCATTATTTTTGCTTAGATTATATTAAAGATATATTTTATGTTTCGGCTTGTTGATTGAGAATAATGTATCTAGGTATGCTTCTGTTCAGCTTTCGGATAAATTAATCGATCCCTGGTTTACTTCTGAAAGGTGAGATTGCCAATAATATATATTTTTTTAATTTAAATAGTACTAACATACTATACGAATTCTTTATTGCATGTTGTCTTTGTGCATTAAATTGTTTGATGCACAACCATGAAGGTTCATTTGGCTATCGTAGTGACACGAAATTATTGTAAATATTGTATAATTTGTTGAGGGTATTTGACTGATATCACTGTAGGGTATTCCAGAATTTATCATATGGTATCATGAGCCCCTGGAAATTAGCAAATATAAATCTCAGTACAGTTGCTGTCATGTTTGTCCTTTCCAAATGTGCTTTGAAAAATGTTTATTATTTGCTGAGTAAGTTGTGATTTGCCAAAAAAAGAGTGTAAGTTGTGACGATAATTTGTGGCTCATTCTTTCTATCAGCATGGAGTGTCCAAACCCTTTCAATAATTGCAAACACTGTTCTCCTGCCTAAAGGACCTACCGAATGTGCATGTGTCAACTTGTTGATCATTCTTTATCTTGCTTAATTTCATGCATAAATTGTTCTTTCATGTTCGATGAGCTTTCAAGAAATTTTTTTTTTTTTTGGAACTTGAAATCTTAAACACTAGCAAGATGTGTATTTGCATCATGACCTGCACTATTATTGTAGTAATCGTTGACCTAAGCAAATTTCATTTGTCATATCAAAAGTTCATGGTAAGCAAATACATGGGAAACAAATTCATGACTTGCTTATTTTTAGATGAAACAACTTCTTCCAGATACTGTTGCTTCTTTTTCTTCTTCTTTTATTTTATTTTATTCTATTTTATATTTTTCTCCCTTCTCCTTCTCTTAAGAGTACTCTCTGTTTTTTCAATTGCCCAATGAGTATATTCTGTTCATTCCTCCGTACAACATTTGAGGGTCAGCTGTTAAAGCCAATAAGCACTGTAAAAATAATCGAGGGTTGTGGTCCATAGTTACGGAGAGCATGCAAATTGAAAACGGCCCACTAACAACCCTCCTACCCAATACCTGTGAATGTTGATCGTTGGGTCAATATCAAACTTCATTTTCGATTTGCTACTTGATTAAATTTTCGGGTTGTCAGTGTTCATATCTTTCCTGAATTTGTTAGGTTGCTTAGAACCTTACCTTTTGGGATATTCAAATTCTCCATGGCACCGACCAAGTTATCCAGTGCTCTTGCCACCTAATGAGTAAGAACAAGCTGTTTTGGGCCTCTCTTCCCTATGGTCATAGCTTGGAATTGGCAGGGGAAGCTCTTTGGCGGGTGACCTTATTCGTATTAAATCTTCTTTCTCTGGCACTTGGTTGATCATTGGGAATTTTAATGAGTGTCGCAATGTGGAGGATAAATAGGAGGTAATGAAGCTTTATCTGACGGTATGTTAGCGTTTAATGCTTTCTACTGGGATGCTAAAGTTGAAGATGCAGGAATGAACGGGCTTTAGCACTCCGGACAGATAAATGCTCAAGTAATCCCATCTTAGAAGGCTGGACATTACCGTCATTCTTAAATGGACTTAAATGATGGAATCTGCTCAAATACAAGCAATTGCTCCAAGTATATTTGATCACATACCTTTAATTGTTCATCTTAATGTGGCTTCTGGTCTAGGTTCTCTTCCTTCGGATACTTCAATTTTTGGAAGGACCACCTGCAGTTCGAGGATGTAGTTACAGCAATGTGGAAAACTAATTTTGTAGGAACCCTTTTGTTCTGAGTAGTGCCTAAGCTCAAATTATTGAAGAAAGTATTGAGGAAGCCCAATACCGCCCACTTCAGTGATATATCTTAAAGAAAATCTGGAATAAGTCCATGTATTCAACAGATCCCATCCTAATGTTCCGAATTGGGAAGAAGAAAGGAAGCTTTTTGAAAATTTCTATGTTCTTCGAGTCGCTGAGGAATTGTTCTTCAAGTAGAAATCTTGGGAACACGTCATTTTCGAAAGACGGTTTATAGAACCAGCTGTTGCATGGTAAACTTGAGGGCCATAATTTTTTTCCTTGGTTAAGTGAGCTTCTTCAAAAGGCGAACCAATGCAACTGCTTCTTGTGCCTAAGGTGGAGGCTTCCTCTTCTTTGGTCTGCTTTCAATCTATAGCTTGTAATACTATTGCAAATGCATTTCCAAGATCTTAACTGAAAGACTCAAAGGGGTGGTGGGACGCCTAGTAGGAAGGGAACAAACCGCATTTTCGTTAAAAGGGAGACAAATTGTAGACAATGCCTTGGTGGCTCAAGAGTTGTTGAGTAACTTCCACAGACACCAAAGGGCCTAGAAATGCAGTCAAAGTGGATATAATGAAAGCCCATGATCATGTCAAGTGCAATTTCCTTAAACAATTACTAAGGGCTCTCAACTTTAACCCTCAATTTGTGGCATGGATAATGGAATGCATTTGTACCCCTTCCTTCTGCATAAGTTTCAATGGGTAACTTGTTTGCTTCTTTAATAGTTCTTGTAGATTATGACAAGGAGATCAAATCTCTCCTTATCTATTTGTGCTTTTAATAGAGGTTTTCTCATGTTTAATGGAAAAAATGAGTCATGACCCTTGCTTCAAATTCCTTTGGAAATGCAAAAGAGAGAGTTTAAACCACATCTGCTTCATCAGTGACTAGCTTATCTTCATGAAAGAAGAGGCTTATTTTTCAATTCTTATTAAATAATGTTCGTTAGAAATTTAGTAGTTAATGAGCCTAAAAGCTAGTGAACATCGAAGTGTGATTTTCCTCAATGGAGTTAATAAGGCAAGTAAGCAATAGATTGTGAGTGATCTTGGCTTTGAGATAGGCAAGCTGCCTCTAAATTACCTTAAGGTTCCTCAAATAGCTTCCAAGCTATCAAAAGCAATGTGTATGATGCTAGTGTCTAGGTTTTCCTCAAGGATTAATCACTTGACTTCTAAACATCTCTCATACATGGACGTGTGTAGCTCGTAATAAATATCTTGTTTTCTTTGTAAGTTTATCGAGCCTCCATATTTGTGCTCCTTAAAAGCATTCTTAAGGAGTGAACTATGAAGATTAATCGGTTTTTATGAAACGGTAATGACAAAGCTAGGGCAAAAGTAAAAATTGCTTGAGACTATGTTTCTTAACCAAAATATGAAGGTGGTTTGCAATTCTTGGACCTCTCTCTTTGGAATCAAGTTGCTTAATTAAAGCATATTTGGTATCTTTGCAATGATGTGGAAGGCTCTTGTGGCTTAAGTGGATGAAAGTAAAAGTTTTAAGAGGTAGAGATATCTAGTCTACTGATATTCTTAATCAAGCGGCTTGGTCTTAGTGAAAGATCCTTGAAGCCAGACCTCTTGTGACTTCCTTATTGAAATGGGAGGTGGGCAATGGGTGATCTATCTCTATTTGTAATGACATCTAGCACCTTAAAGGCCCTTTAGCATGGCTTAGTGAGCAGAGCATTTATAACTTTGCTAGTCGAAGGATGCAAAATTGTTTTTTATCTTGAATGGTGGCAACTAGGTTTGGCCTAAGGTGATCTATGGGAGGTGGTGAAAGTGAGGGGGTTGAAGGTGTAGTAGTTCCTAAGCCCACTCAATCAGATAAGCTTATGTAGACATCAAAGTCCTTGCAAGCTTTATTAATGAAAGAAACTTATTAACTTCTAAGTGGGGGAGGGCATAGTTCCATTCAGTTTTTTTTTTTTTAATAAATCAAACATAATCATACAACTTGATTCATAATTTTTTCTATTCTAAAAATAAAAAAATGGTTTAGTTTGATTCGATACATGATTTGAACCATTATTGCACGAGTTATTAATTTGTATTTTATATACAAGTCAATAAGTCATAAAAAATTATATTTAGTACAAAAGATATAATTCATTATTATTTCTCTAATATTACTTATCATCTTTTATACCTATTTGCTATACTTAAGAAAGTTTTATTATCTTTCTCTAGGTAATTATAATTTCTATATTAGTTAATAAGTAAAAATATGAAATTAAAAAAGTAATGAATTACTTGATAATAATCAAATAAGATAAGGAATTAAATAAATGACATGGAATCTTCTTTTTTTGTCACACATTTTCTAGATTTTCACAACATTTTTTTTTCTTTTACTTTTTACATTTTGATTTGGTTTTAAACAGTTTGATTTGATTTGTAACTTTTTTGAACCTAAAAGAAAATGGCTCAATGATAGTACAATTCAATCCAATTCACTTCATGGTTTGATCAATTTTTTTGTTCAGCACCACTTCTAAAAGGGTAAGATCTGTTAATGCTTTGGTTCAATGTTACATGACACAAAAAGAATATAACTAAACAAGCTTATATTCTTTGGTTGGTTGCACAAGAAAGCCTTTTTACCTTAGACAAACTAATTTGCTAGGGCATCACTTCATGCATTATTTGTTTTCTATGCAACCATAAAGATGAGACTTATCTACATTTGTTTTTATAATGTGACTATGATATTTGTAAGAAAGTTAAAAGACTTTTATAGCTAGAGCTTCATCAATTTTTCATCCACTCTATTAATGTTTGATTTCTCTACTTACCTTTAAATCAATTCAACCTATAGCCGTAAGAGGAGTACCATCAGTGGTTATTTATTACCTTTGGGAAGAAAGAAATGAATGAAAGGTGGGATCTAAGGCCAATCATAGTGATTTTGTAGTGATGCGCATAAGAATGCTATTAGATAGGTTATTATAAGGTATTTGATTCACCCAACTCACTAATTACCCTATAGGGTTTTAGGATGAGTTTAAATATTACTTTAAAACACTATAAGGTCTTGAGTCAAGTTTTGGGTTAAAAAAAAACTTAATGAGAAAACTTTACTAGCTAAAAAAAATATATGTTAGGTAATAATATTTTCAAACTTAAATTCGAAAAGTTAAGAACTATGACCTATTGATTTGTCATATTATATCAAGGAAGACTTTTTTTTTTTTTGCTTTTGTTTTATTTGTTAAAGTCTAGGAAACTCTAATCATATCTCTATTGTCTAATCTCATTATTCCCACTTTCTAACCACATCTATATACCTTAATCTCATATCTCTTCTAATTCATTTTATAAAATTTTGTTCCTCTTACTAGGTACGAATATAATTGAGGAAAAAGATATGTTGAACTTCAATTAATTTTGATGAATATTTAGGAAGAGGATGTGATGAGCTTTACTTCATTTTTGAAATTTGGTGAATCATGTTATAAACTTGTAAGAATATGTGATTGATGAGTTGAACTTTATTTAATTTAGAGTTTGGATGAGTGTTTATATAGTACATTGAACTTCTATTATAGCAGCGTTCAAGTGTAATTTAATGAAACATATTTTGTTCAACTTCAAGTTCTCAAGTGTAATTCAATAATATTGTTACGAGATTATTCTATGAGAACTATAATTATGGGTAGTTACATTTAATACAATTGTTCTTCTATAAACAATTTATGCTATTATATAACATATTATCGGTTTTCTCTTAATAGATGTTTCTATGAGTGGCAAAAACAAATTACAGCAATCTTCATAACATCTTATTTCTTTATTTCACATAAAGATATTTGGCAAAAATTGTAGTGATAAGTTGATGAGTCATGTTGTGGGTTTATAGCACCCTTGACAAGATCGATTTTGAATAATAAATAAGAACTCCATACGTTTTTTAGCGGTTTATAAATAACCCTACAAGGTAGCAGTTGGCCTTGGGTTTTATAAAACTTATCCTAAACTCGACCTAATCACATCCCTAGAGGCGCATCTTATCTTGATTTGTTGTTAATGATAAAACATCTTTGTGATTTAGTGCCAAGCTATCTTCTATACATTTCAATTTTTGGTAGATATGCATGTTTAACAAATTTTTATTACTTATAAAAAATTCCTATTGTTCGTTCCTTTCTTTTTTTCTTTAAATATAGCAATATATAATTAGTGCATATGTAAATGAAAATACTGTCTTGATTAAATTTTATCCTATGTAATTTTAGTTTTTGATTTCATCAAAAGACACACTATAGGTAAACCAAATTTCATATTTTAATGACATTGTCCCTATGTACATGAGAGATAACATTTTATTTTTTATTCTCCTTGAAGTTGTTTATGCTTTATTTGTTTCCTTTCTTTTTATGTTTATTATCCCTAAACCAAATAATGCGCATTATTAATTCAAATTTAATCACCTCATTGGAATTCACATCTTTTGCAAATAGCAACCATAGTATCCATCTATTATTAAATTGGTTAGGCATACTTTTTTCAATTATTATCGCCTCAAAAAATAATCATCAAGTCTTAGAGATAAAATTTCTTGTTCTCGATATGTATATGTATGTGTGCGTGTGTACCGTATATATATCCGTATAATAATTAATTAAAATTAATATCAATATTTTAGTTCACTACCAACTAAGTTATATTATATAAATAAGAAAATTGATGATAAAAAAGAAGATTTTCATTAGCAACTTGAGATCCAATAATTTGGGTGCTATCCATTATTGTTAAGAGTAAGAAAATTTTATGTAATTTATATATATACACACATACTACTAGTCTTAAATTCAAGATATTTATATTTCTTTTTTCTGACTATTTGCTTTTGAGCATATTCAAAAGAGAAAATAAGTAGTGGTGATGAAATATAATTTTAACATAAAATGAAAGTATTTTGATTTTCTATTACACAAAAAGTCTCCACATGATTACTTATTAGATACACAAATAATTTTAACAAGAAAAGAAGTAAATTGTGTACATCATCCATAAAAATTTTAAAAATTATACTTTATGATTAAAGCCCTGCAATATGTGTAAATTTTGTTTTAAAATATATACAATACCGTTTAAAAATAATATTTTTATTAATTGATTGTTATAAATAGTGGAAATACCATTACTTAGTTACTATTCATCTAGAAAAAATGAGAAGAAAAGGTTTGCATTTATTTAGTTTTACAAAAAAAAATTTGAATTTTTCTACCACACGTTTAAGGGTTTATATTTATAAGTGATTCTCATTTCAAAACTGCTTATTCATATGATATCATATTTCATTAATAGTAAATAGGTAAAAACTCTAAAAATAAAAGTAACCTATAAATACGGACAATTTATAAATATAGATCTGCAAATACACAATAAAAAAAAATATTCAGACCCTTTCTCTATAGTTTTCCCTATTTTGATATATACAATTATATATATACATTCCAATGAGGAATTTTTATTTTTTTTTAATTTTTTTGCGGACTTATCGTAATTCAATAAACCATTTCTCGTGCTTATTTTTATTTTTATTTATTGTGAATACTGCTTTTCAATTATCCTTACCCGCTTACACCCAACCATCCCAATATATATATAATACAATAAACTCGAGGGGATTAAGTCTTATGGTGTTTATATTCCATGCTTTCTAATGGTCTATCATCATCAGTCATAAACCTTCTCTGTGGTTGTATCCAAGAAGCCATCAACCTTTACGCATAAGGAAGCTTTTAAGTATTAATAATATGTAGAAGACCTATGTATTTGAGAGAAAAAATTTGTATTTGACCATGGGATATATGAATTTTTATTCATTAGAAAGAGAAATTACATTGGTTAAATTAATTGATACAAGAGACGAATAGATGGACCATGAAAAACTAACCGAATAGATAGGCACATTTTTTTGAATGTTAACATGACTCATGTAGGAGATGCCATCATTTCTTCTTGAAGAATAAAACCTACTTAATTGATGAGTATAGTAACTTGCACAAAAGGAATAAAGGCATAAAGAAATAGAAAAATAATAAACACACAAAAAGTTACTTATTCTAAATAATACTAACAAATTAATATCAATTCGATCATCAAAATCTTCAAACTAATCATAGTACCAAGGGATTGACAATGGTAGGAATGGGGGAAAAAATGATATGAGGTCAGCCATGGACATAGAATTGTGTGCTTAAAAAGTGAACTTACCTTACCTAAATTAGTATTAGAATTGTTCATTAAAAAAAATTCCACTTGATAAGACAAATTTTTGTAATATCATAGTAAAATAACTATCTATTGTGTACTAGGAATAAGTAAATAACAACTCAAAAAAAAAATTATAAGATTTGAATTCATAACCTCTAATTTTTAATTTAAAGACTCAACCACATCTATTACCTTATTAAGAGATGGTATTTAAAATATACATATAATGCACTTCATTTTTCCTTTTTTTTAAACAACTTTTAATAATTAATTTTGCTAAACTTGGTGGGTAGGGCCTCTTTGACCTACCTTATGTCCATCCATAGATCACTAGTTGTGGATTTGCAAATCTTGAGATGGATAATAATGGATTTAGAATGATAAAAAAAAAAAAAAAACAAAAAGTTTAAAAAGAAGGAAAGCCACAAGGTTAGTTGCACAATTTAATATCAAAAGCGATATTGCAACTTAATAGCTTCTTCTTCTTCCTTTTTTCTACACGTACATCGGGAAACCTTGAACATTGATCTATCCTCGAGTGTTACCTACACCTTTTGTACTTGCGCAATTTATCATCCCAACTTTTAAAAATCTCAAATACCTTCAACATGTGATATTGGGACACAAGAATATAGAATTGTACTACTCCTATCAAGAAAATTCTTTCGTAATTGAGACGTCCCATCCAAATTTGGCCGATGTGGCACATATCAATTGTCAACTCTAGGGTTAATTGACACACTACGTGTGATCATTACTCAGAAGTTGAAGATATAAGGAGAACCTTTTGAGAAAAAGACAAGAACATGGTTGGTGCACTTGCAATTTGCTGCCCAGCTGCATCTCAAAAACATTACACGAAGAAGGTTTTTTGGAGAATATTGTTGGTTGGGGCGGCTTCTTTTGCTAGACAATCTTTGATGAGTACATCAACAGGATTAATACTGGGAGGTGTCGAATTTAGAATTATGCTGCTCATTCTTTGCAAATATCCTGATGCATTAAGTATTGGTCCAATAATAATATGTATATGTAGAAATAGATTACGTCCAAATTCACCTAACTTCTGCTTTAAAGGAAGGTGATAAGAACATTCGACACATCACAACCAAGAAAGAAGAAGTAGATGATCTCACAGTGGGAAAAATCCCATCAAAGTGAATGAAAGATAGTTGAACATACTGTTTTAGTATGTTATATCTCCAACTAAAGACACAAAAGTTGGTATTTTCAAAGATGGCTTCTATTATAATGTTATAGCGATTTAATCATTTCAGTTTGTTGTCTTCCTTCTGCTTGTTATTATATAGTGATGACTGATATGCTTCATTTTATGTTAGTTAAATACATTGTAGCGACTTCTGACTTGATTTGAGGTAATTAAACTTAATAATGTTTCTTCTATCTTTCATCGTTAATTAATTTCAGTTGGAGCTTGCTTTTCTGATCAGGTTTGATTGCGTAAAGAAAATAGATATATCAACCCACAACGTACTATAAAACCATGTGACATGTCTACATGAATACGTGTCCGAATCCATTACATGTAGTGTGTCTATCAGATACATAGTTTCTCACTTTTTCTCATTATGAATAAATGAAATTACAATATCATCCTCCATGTCATCACAAGCCCAAGAGGTTTTGGACTTGTCATCAAAACTTGAGCCTAACATTAAAAACAAATTCCTTTCCCAGTAGGCCCTTAGCGCTGATTTCAATGTATAAACCCTATTACAGCTTTGCTCGGATTATATCAATCCAATTCCATCTCGTCATTAAATTGCTAGTTAATAAAATTATCTTGAAATCCCATTAATTTTAACTCCAAAACTATAATCAATTAATTCATTTAAAGCACTCTGATCTTCTAACCACTTATTACTCCAAATCAAATTATTTGATTATGAATGTTTTGGCCCAACTTTTCTGGCATCTTCCATTCAAAGTTCAATCGTGAAACTCCTTGTTGTAATGTATAATCTTCTAGGTCTCCTTTACTACTACCATGCCTTACCAAGCATAGACTCTTGAAGAAACCTAGTCATGTTCTTTCAGCTGTTGACACCATGGGAAAAATCTCCATTTAGATTCACCATGAACCTGTTAGCGAGACTGGATCTCTCCATTTTGATATCTCTAATCAATTTTTGCATGAATGCGTCATTAAGAATTTGGTCCTTTGCTTGATTTATTAGACTAACTTGTCAATTAATCCTACTATAGTCATGGGCTTTTAAGTCTCTTATGGTTGACCAAGTAGCTTAGAATATATGATCTCATGAAAGAGATGAATAAATCTCATCTTAACTCATCACTACTACTAGTGCTTGAAGTCATACCTAATGACTAGCTTGGTAACTACTTTTAAATAAGCTAACCTTTTACCTTCCTTTTGCTAATATCAAAGCATGATTGTCCACACATTCAGTATACAACAATCTTAGATTTAAAGATTAATCATAGAAGAAACTAATGACACTTGAATGTGATGTTTCTAAATTGTGGATTGTGTCGAGTTATCTATCCATAGGCTTTCGCATATGTATCTCTCCTCAACCATGTGCTTCAATTAATGATTATGACCTAAGATCAACATAGTTGATGATCACAACTCATGTTCCTCTAAATACTTACTCAATTGTAAACATTCATGAGATTAACTTAACATTAATGAACCCTCACAGATGATCAACTACATGCAAACACCAATGTCTTATGTTATCCTCAACATAT
Source organism: Laguncularia racemosa (assembly GCA_037954665.1). NCBI lineage: Eukaryota > Viridiplantae > Streptophyta > Magnoliopsida > Myrtales > Combretaceae > Laguncularia > Laguncularia racemosa. Next base: position 3,555,315 of record JBBMOL010000040.1, read on the forward strand.
TTGTTGTAAATGACTTGCTAGTAGAAAAACAATAAATAACAAAAATTGCCTTTATTGATTAAACTTGTCTATTTACAATAACGTTTCAGCATTGACATACAAAAACACTTGCAAACTCTCACATGCACCTTAATACCAAGTATCCAACTAAAACTCTAAGTTCCATACCCTCACACAGTATATTTCTACTAGGGAGAAGTATACTTTTAGTACCCAACATTTATCTACTTTTATATTTAAGCAATTAATCTTTTTCATTTTTTATTTAAGTCCTCAAAATTTTCAAAATTTTATAAAAATAAGATTTTCATTAGATACATTAAATTTTCTATCCATTTTAGGCATGTATTACCTTTCGATTAACCTTAAATTAATTGGCTAAGGTGATTAAAGTATATGTAATTTTTTTCCAACCCCTTTTCCTAAATTTAATTATTGTTTTTGTACTATTAATTATTTTTATCACATTATGTAAATAAATATATTGAATATTATCATTTTATTGAATTAATTTGAAGTTGATATGTATTATGAATGAATAGGAAACTTGATAGATTTGATAAAGGTTCTATTTTTATAAAGTTTTGAAAATGTTAAGAATTTAAATAAAAAAAAGGTTAAGAACTTTAATAAAAAAGTAAGTAAACGTTGAAAACTAAAAGTATAGTTTTCTCTTTTTATTAAACAAGGGCCTTAATGAGTAGATTTAGGACATTGTTATCTGCCCATATCTTATCTACCTCAACGATGCCCCTTTGTACAATCTCTCATAAGATGTGGTATTTTTGCAACACACGTTTAGACCTTTGGTGAGGTTGTAATTCCTTTGCTTCTGTAATTGCTCTAACATTGTCACAATATAATACTATGGTGTCTTTGATGCTAGAAACCACTCTTAACTCCTTGAGGAAGTTTTAGATCTAAATAACTTCCTTAGCTACCTTAGAAGCAAAGATGTACATTAACTTGCATGTAAAGTTGGTGATGGTGGCTTATTTGGCACTCATCTAGCATATTGCTACCCTTGAGGCTATGATTATCCCCCATCTAAGTCTTTAGATCATTCAGATCTAAATGGAAGCTAGCATTAATGTAGCCTTTGACCACTATTACTCCTATCCATTGAAAACTAGGTATATATCCCATGTTTTTCTTAAGAATTTAAGAATGATCTTCATGATAATTTAGTGAGCTTTACTTAGGTCATCCTAATTTCTTTTAGTTATGCTCAAAGTATACGAGATATCAAGCATCGTACACTTCATTATGCCTATAATCAATCCTATAGCCAAAGTGTATAGGATCTAATTCATTTTTTTTTTTTACCTTTCCTCAAGTTTCTTGGGAGACAACTTCTTGAAGAATCGCATGGCTTGTGATACAAGTGAGAAAGCCCTTTAACAAACTTTCATACTAAAGTGATCTAAAACCTTGTCTATGTACGTGCCTTGACTTAAGCCTAGGAGCTTCTTTAATTGATCCCCAAAGATCTTCATCCCTACGATATAGGCTTTTTCCTCTCTAAAATCCTTCATGGAGAAGCATATGTTTAGCTAAGCCTTGGTGGTTTCAAGTATAGATAAGCTATATAAGGATGTCATCAATAATAACACATTGCTCCCTCTCTCTTTCTTGTACACATAGAGTTCCTCCAAGTTTTTAATGGATCTAATGTCCTTGATCGATTCATCAAACCTAAGGTTCTAAGTCCTTACTATTTGCTTAATTTCTTGAGCCTACATACTTTGTGGGTTATGAATGATGCTAAACTAAGAGGTTGCACCATTTACAACTCTAATTCCATTTTTCCACTAAAAGCATATTTGACATCAATCTAGCAAATCTTAAAGATGTAATATGTTACACTTCCTAGCAAATCCTACTAAACTTTAAGGCAAAAAGTTTTTCTCATGATTGATCCCTTATCACAAGGTGAGTTCTTTTACCACTAGTCTAACTTTGTATGTTGCTAAGTTAACATTTGTGTTAGTCTATCTCTTAAAGACCTAGGTGCACCAATCTATTAAATCTATTAGCTCTTAAACTTGGTTTATGGATTTTAATTCAAATCTCATGGCTTTAAGCCATTTCATAGACTTAAGTGAAGTTATAGCTTCCGCAAAAGTCAATGGCTCATGGGAGTCTACAAGCTATGTCTCACTATCTTTTCCAACAAGAAAAACCATATCATCGTAGTTTTCAACAGATTCATTCTAATCTACAAGATCCATGTACATCTTTAGTGGCCCTAAGTTGTCTCTCCCCAATTTCTTATGGCTCGACAACTAGCTCCTCCTATTACAATCGATTCCCTAAATCCTAGACCTCTTTAATATCTACCCCACTTGTACTATTTTACATGAAGACCATGTCTAACTCTAGGAAGATAGCACGCCTAGCTAGAATTGATTCCTTTTGTCTCCTTAGATACCTTATGAACATACAATTAGGACCTTGATGCTAGCTTATTCAAGTTTTCACTTTTGATATGAACATTGCATCCTCAAACTTTAAGATGACATAGGGTTGGATGTCAATCATACCATAACTAGTAAGGAGTCTTTTCCATTGCCTTTATTGAAATACAATTGAGAGTATAAGTAGTTGATGCCCAAAATGAGCTAAGGAGAGAAGCTTCATTGATCATTAACCTTACCATGTCGAGGAGGCATGCAATTTCTCCATTTGGACACATTATTTTACTTAAGTATCCTAGGAAGCAAAAGTTATGACACCGTTCCACAATCATTTAGGTAGGCAATAAACTTTTGGTTTAAATTATTATTGTGTCAGTTTAGTTGAAAGGCCTTAATCTTCTTGCACATTTGATTTTACACTTCATTTTGAACCTGTTTTAACTTGTCAAGGGTCTTTGATTTTGACCTCATTAGGTAAATATATTCATATCTACTTATAGTCCCTAATAAAAGTCAAAACGCATGATTATCCTCATCTAGCATCATCTAATGAGGGCTTGCACATAATGTTATATGCTAGCACTAGTAAATCCTCTGCCCTTTCACTAGACTTGGTAAATAGCTTCCTTATTGTCTTTCTAAGTAGATAAGCCTCACTTAACACTATATTTATTCAAGCCCATGGAACAACAAGTAATAGATTATACCCTTAACATAACATAGCATGCATGTTCTATAGGGTTGTAATTATATAAATAAGTTTGTCATTTATTTAGAACAAATTTTAGACCCCAAAATTTAATTAGTCTATTTCAAGCAAAGTTCAAAACAAGCTCACATGCATTAAGACTCTAGCTTACATGCATATAGAGTTTATGCACATGCATTTACTTATAAAAATATTAGGCTAATTAAGCTCATTTGATATCGATTAAATTGATTTTATACATTTTATGCCCACAACAAAAAAAAAAAAAAGTCTTATGATCTCATAGAATTAGCATATTAACTTATCTATACTCTAATAGATCACTAAGTTACATATGTATTCAAATAAAGCCATGATCTAATTTTATTAACAAGCCCAATTAAATTTTCACAATCTTCTAGTTGATTAAGCAATTCCACATGTAAATCCAAATTCAAACTTAAATTCTTCAAAGCCTTCAAATTAAGGAAGAACATGAAATTGAGCTAGACTTAAATTATTCATCTAGGCTTGGAGGCTTGAGGAAGAAGAGATGATGGTAACCAAAGGGTACCAAAACACATACATACAAGTATAACTACAGTTGTACTTGTGATTGAAAACTACATAGTTGTAGACAACTTGTGCTACAATGTTCCCACAACCATCAACAAAATTCTTCTTTTCTTTTTAATTCAACTTATTTAATAAATCTTTTAAATTTATAAATTCAAGAAAATTCCATCAAATGCTCATATTTTACAGAATAGAAAATCATTACTTAATCAAATAAGTAAGATTGTGATTAAAGCATGCAAAACCTAACAATAAGAACATTGCACGTATGAAATCAAAATCATGCTAAGTGGTCATAGACCAAGATGAACATAAAAAAAAAAAAACATATTCATATCCACGCTTCAATTATGAGATGCTTCAATGCCATTGTTAGCTTTTTAGGTAGAGCATAGACTTCTAAAATATTTCAAAATCAAAATGATTTTCTACCTTCAAAGTTCTTGTTGGTTTAATGTAATAGTTGCATGTAATGTAATAATTGATAACATATTCAAATCCATGCTTCAATTACAAGATGCTTTTATCACATAATTTAATTGATAACATAATAGTATAAATTATCACCAAACTTAATTACATGAGCTATGCAATCAGCAACACTAAGATTTGTTATTAGTCATTATAAGGCAACTAAAAAGGGGAGAGGGAGGGAGAACCGAATTGATAGCAATTTAAAAATTATATCTTTTTCAAAAATCTCTTTTAATGTCTTGTAAGATGTGATGACAATCTTATATTCAAACACACAAGTAAATAAATGGCTTAATATGCAAATAAATAAAATAGTAGAGCAAAGAAAATTAGGCTTAGAATTTATAGTGGTTGTTCCATGTGATTCAATCCACTCTTCTAACGTCATCACTAGTATCGAGTCATCCACATTTGTAGTTTAACTATTTAAGATTTGACCTTAGAAAATCGCTACTATTTTATCTCACACTCTCTCTCCAAATGAGAACTACATATATCTATAGCTATTCAAAAGCTCTCCTAAATGCTTAACTCATTGAATATTACATGAAATGAGGAAAATACTTAGAAATCATTCTTAACTAGTTTCACTAGTAGAATCAAATTTCTACTTCAATTTATTTTTTGTCTACTTTGAAAATAATAAAAGTAATAGCACTTAGAGATCGAAATGTTTCTTTGCTTGAAATCCCTTATCATTTTATTGTTATGTATCTAGTTCTCAAATTGGTCTACAAACTTCTTCTTCTAATGTTCAAATAGAATTCTTTTTTGAAAATTTTGGAAAGTTATCATTGAACATAACCTTCTTTTTTATCTTTATCTAATAAATGTAATTATCTAAAGTGTCATTAAAGTTTGAAAATTTGATGTGGCTTTGGTAGATCTTTTAGTTTGAATTTAAAATCCACAAAGCTCATGTCATAATTCTTTCAAAAATTTAGATCTTTATTTAATTTTAAAATCGAACAAAACTTGATACTTCCTAAATTCTCAACTTACTCCGAACCTTATCTAAATTTGAATCCAACTTAATCTTCTATGACGTAATCTTCCTAAAATATCTATTAATATTTGAAATTAATATGTTAAACTTTTGTTGTAATCTTATTGAAGAATTTCATCCTTATCCTTGATTTTTTTATCATTAAGGTACTAATAAAGATGGTGAACTTACATGAATTATCACTAATCCCATTTTACAAAATCCTTCATGACTAACTTAATAATATTAAATTTCAATCCTTCTTATTCATGTCTTGTAAGTTCTAATAAATCAACTCAATCTTCAACAAAAGTCTCTTGATTAACAAAATAATCTTCCTTGTATGAACCTCATAATAATGTAGATGGATATATTACTTAAGTATGTTTATTCGATGGAGTTAGGTCTTGATCTACAAATGTAGGGTCTTGATTCAAATCTGTAATTGATGAGTATTTTTTTACATCTTTTGTAAAATCTTTTACCTTATCTATGGAAATTTTTTGTTTGTTTATACAATCTTCTACTTTATCCATAAGACCTTCAACTTTGTATCTAGAATCTTTTGCTTCCAGTTGAATGGCTTTTACTTTATGAAATGTCACTTGATTTTAGATGCTTCAACTTTCTTTTAAATAAATTTTAATTTATTTCCAATATCTTCTATTTGAATATGGATTGATCTTTTCTATGTAAAAACAATTTGTAATTGGTCTGCATACATAAAAAATGGATTAGAAAAATAATAACATTGTAGCTTGTTATCATCAAAATTACATAAGACATTCAACACTTGCTGAATGCGCTAAGGACACAACATCATTGTCACCTTACACCCTCCAACATGCTAACACCACCTTATATCAATAAGAGACCCATGACAAGAGGAGTAAAACAACCTTACTTGCAATCAAATTACAATATATTAATTGGATTGAATACAATTTTAGATCAAGGATGAGAAGTTAAATTAGAGTTTTTCTAGATTTCTCACACATGATTAGCAAGAGGATTTAGTGAATAAGTACTACCAAGCTTGGAAAGATTAACCTAATTTATTACACATAGGAAATGTTCAAAGAAGGAATGAATGAGATTAAGAATGAATAGCTTGGCATATAAGAGCAAAAGCTCTTGGGCTTAATTAGGTAGATAATTGGTGTCACATATACATAGGACAGAGAGAGAAGATTTGTTGTACATCTTAATCTATAATAATTTAAAGGGAGAAATTTCACATAAAGAATGCATTAACATGTGATTGTTTTGTTTCACAAGATAAATGATGGCTCTCATTTGTGAACCATTGCATGCACTCTTAATCATTCTCCACTAATAATGATGTCACATCAAATGCACACATGAAACACTCCTCACATAGGCATTGGCATGGGCTTAAAGCTTTGGGGATATTTTAGTTAATTGAAATAGTTTTATTAGATAAAACATAATCCTCATGCTTATATTGTCACACCACTTAAAAGGAATTTTGATCTCATTCAAATAATTTGATCAAATAATTTTTTAGTTTTAGGAGCACCATAATCTTTCAATCAATTATAACTCCAAAAACTCCTTATAAATTAATTTACTCTAAAGTCCTCTATCTTTTGATCAATTCTTGTTTCAAATCAAATAAGTTAGTTCTAAATGGTTTAATTTGGATTTCCCAATCTCTCCCATTAATAACTAAACCAACTACCTCTCAATATTGTATATAATCTTCTAGGTTTCCTTTGAAGCAGTTGTGCCATCCAACACACTATCTAATTACTTAGTTATATTCCTTAACCCAACTAACGCTTCAAGAAAATCTTCATGATCTTGATCTAGCATGAACCTACTTGTCAGATCATATCTCTTTATTTCATTATCCCAAATCAATTTGTGCATGAGTGCATCATCACGGATTTGATCCTTTCACTTGGTTTATAGAAGCAACTTTGGTCAAATTGGATCTTGCTATGGCCATGAACTTTCAAGTCACTTATGTCTAATCAAGCGGCCAAAGATATACAATCCTCAATTATAGGATAAATGGATTCCATCTTGACTCATTGCTACTATTCACAAGTACTTCAAGTCATATATAATAACCAAGTTGATAATGGCTCTTGAGTAACTCCATAACCATAGACCTACCCATCTAATCGTACCTCTCTATTTCTATATCTCGACTCAATTTATGCATGAGGTGCCATTTACCCTTCAACTTAGGCTTTCCTACGTGTATCTTCATTGAACCCAGTTCCTTCAGACCATGTGTATAAATTGGATCAACACATGTAATTATCTTGTGCCTATGTGCCTCTATGCACTTACTCAATTATGGATATCACTATTAACCCAACATCATTGGCAAAATTATATCTAAACATTGATATCTTATATTAATCTTATAGGATTTTATTATAGTATAGTGCTAGTGCCAATAAAAAGGGCACATGATTTATAATAAATATGCCTTATGGATTAAACTCTTGAGAAGCTTTGCTTTGTGTCTTAGCACTGTATGCACATACCAACAAATCAAATAGTTGCATGCGGAAGGAAACGAACAGTATGTTCATTGCGGTTTCCAACTTTTTCTTTCGTTCTTTTTTTTTTTTTCTTTGTTAAGATAGTGGGTTAGTCCGCTGTCATTAATTTAATTTAATAAAAAATAAATATACGAAATTAAAGATTTACAATTAAAAAATCATGCGTCACCTTTCGGAAAAGGCAAGATGTTAAGATGAGAAATATTCTTGTCCATTCAAAATAGAAAAACAGCATCGTCTTCTTCATCGTTATCATCTTCAAGGTCACCGTCATTCATCATCCAGCGAAGCCCGCACCATAACACCCGCCACTAAAGCAGCTCTTGACCAGACCAGTTCACTGGTAACATAACATCTCAATTAACTTTTAGCTACTGACCGATCCATCTTCATCCTGACTGTATTAAGCTCTCGAGGAGTAGGACCATTTACAACTACAAGTTCCTATTACTGGACCCTCTCGGTCCCTTAGAACACAACAGATTCCAGCCATGCCGTAAACCCAACTCTTGTCTACATTGAACATCAATTTGTCTTCACGGAGTGTGGGAAATGACATGATATAATGATGAGAAGAAACAGTTCTGTACTAAATTGAAACGACGAAGTTGTGGATAATTGCCAAGAAAAGATGGAAATTAAGTAGAAAGTGTAATATAATCAATAATTATATTGAATATGTTAGAAAATTGCCATGGAATAAATAAAATATTTTTTCTTTTTATGAAAGGAAACAATGAACTTGAAGAAGATATACCATCCAGTCCAATAGCATTACATCATTGTATTGAATTTATTGTTATGGCTTTATATCAAAACGGATATTTTGACGTTCTTATGCCAATAAGTTTTTGATGGGATTAAGGGAAGTATGGTGTCATACACAATACTTGGGTTTATGGTATAGTTTCATTTTGAAAGAGAATAAAATGCATCACACCAATTTTTAGAAAAATGAAATTTTATTACTCTTCAGGCATTGTTTTCCAAAACCCTTTATAATAAAAAAAAATTATATAAGTAAAAACAAATATAAATCTTTATGACTCGACTCTATTTAATGGTTACCAAATAACTACTTTAATAAAAGAAAATAGATAGCTAGGAAAATAAAGATTTATTATCCTAAAAATAAAATACTATTTAAATCAAACCTTAAAAATATAAAAACAAATTTAGATAACAATAAGATTGCATTTAACCCAAACCACATAAAATAAGATAATATCTACTTGTACCAAAATTATTCTTCCATCACTTTCTCATCCACATCATATAACTTTAGTCTTTTTCCTCTTTGATTTCTTTAGAATCGTCAAAATTGAAAGCCCTACGTTATAAAAACGATGCTCGGAATAGTGGGATATAATTATGCTGTTTTCCTCAAAGTCAAGAAGTAAGCAATAAGCGGTACTGCCCATATCTGATTTTTTTTTTTTCCCTTAGTTTATACAAATAAATTAGTAGCCACAACTTTTTATTGCACGGGTCATTTTTATGCATTAAAGAAGTATATAATAATATATATAAATATATATATATATATATATGTATATTATGAAACATGCTTGTCTAGCTAGCCCCAGCTATGTAGTGTGGATGTGGCCTTTCACTTCACGTAACATTCCAAGGTCTTTCATCGAGAAAAGCTTCCAGGATTTTTCAATTTAGGGGTGGGAATCCACCAACTCAATAAATTTCTCATTGGAATCCAAGCACGATAGCACCATACGTTTGTGTGTGGGATGGGTCCTCCCATGGGTTTTTATTCTAATGCCAAAAAGAAAATGCTATTCTCGAGTAGGAGAAGACTTTAAGATTGGACACTCATCGATTACTTAAGTCGGATAAATATGGATTAACTAATATGTTAAGGATTTGGTTCTCCTTTATTAGGACTTGCTATTAATTTACGGTTATGGATAAAAAATAAATCATAAATAAGTAAAGAGAAGAATATAATACATAGGAACACAAATAAAATACTATCAATAAAACAGAATATATTGCTATAGTCTAAACAACAACAATATAACTCATAATCACAAAGCACTATTTCCTCTAACCAAAGTTTCGAGATTTTCTGCCCTTTCACTCACTATAAAATACGTTTTACTAGCATATATAGTACTTATAAAAGCTCAAGCCTTGATACACACTACACAAAAATAATAATAATAACTTTGGCATAAAAAAAATACAAAATTAAAAGCTATTGCTCACCGGATGACATAAGTAATCCACCATATTTTTGGTGGTTCACCACTCTCTTTGGATAGTTGATTTCAAACCTATGTAATCATGCTCTAACTTTATCCTTTGATTACTCCTTTGCCTAAATACTTTTTCCAAATTTGAGTCTCATAAAAATTCAAAACACAAATTAATATATATAAATCCTTAGACCAGATTAAAGATGTGAAAGAATTGATTCGAAAAATAATATAAAAATTCCAATCTATAAAATTACTAATGTAAAAGATGATATTTTTGGAATTTATATGTTTGTAACAATAAAATAAAGAATATGGACGGATTAAAGATTGGATATTACTTATTAATGCCAAAAATAAAATAAAAATTAAATCAAGAATTGCTTTTGTACACAATCACTAAAATAATTAAGGAATCGTTAATTTGGTTCCAATATAACTTATGAAAGCTAATAACATAGTACAATGTAGAGATTGATAGGATCTTAAATAGAATAAAGAGATATGTAAATTCTCAGTATCCATTACTAAACTCTCAAGACTCATTATCATCAATAATACTAAATAGCTAATGAATAATACAATAGAAGACACATTCAAACAACTGTAAACATCTAAGGATAATTTGGAAAATACATAAAAAAAATTTGACCATGATCACACAGACTTTCAAGCTTTGTTTAGATCTCCTAATAGCTTTGTTTAAATGAAGCCTTACCAAGGCGCTCAATCCTTGTTTTGTAACTTCGTTTGGATCTCATTGCATGAGATTCAAATGAAGTCCACAACAGTAGTCAATTTATCAAAATTCACATTAGTTAGTCTATCCCTGCCCAACTTGGTTTTTCCTTAACCATGGTGATTTAGACCATGATTCTAATCACAAACTCAATGAATCTTCACATTGGTTTGAGTTTAGAAAACTTGATACATGTGTACATACATGAAGTACTCCTTAGATTCTTCGAGTTCCACCATCCTCTATACTCTTTTCACCTTGAAACTTATGCAAACCTAAGTGAGGTAAAGCATACTTTTTATTACAAATCCAAAATTGCTTTATCGTCATAATCAACAATGTAAATAATGGGATCCCCTACCCTATGATCAACATCTCCAACAATACCATCGACATTCATCATCCTTAATTGTAGGTGTAAGTTGCCAAACCTTACTCCTTTTATCATCATCAAATCTTCATAGAATACTCCTACATTATTAGATCTTAGTGTAATGTAGTAACCGGCACAATTTGTCAAACTAGAGACAAAACACTATATAAAAGCTCCAATATATACCTCACATTTGACACTTTGTACATCCATCTACAATATAGTTTGACCTAGATTCAACTCACCTAAACAATTTTCAGCATATGGCCGTTGCCTATTTATATGGAGTCACTTTATATAAGATTGTAGGTTTTGGAATTTATTTCTACTTCAACACATTTGGAATATACCACTAGAGTCCAACACATAACTTAAGGATCTTCCATTGCCATCAGATGCTAGTAACACCATATCATCCTTAGACTCAATATTTGCTACATCTACTACATTCTTACCTTCATTATCTTAAATCTAGTAAGAGTTTTGCCTCTCTAGACACCTAGCTTCCACATGGCCCTTTCTCTTGCAATGATAATAGATATATCCCAGCTTCTAGATTTCCATTTAGTACTGCCACCTCCATTGGGCCATTGGTATCTAGCAATTAGATCATCTATAAGTACACTATTGGTAGATCCCATCTTGCCAAGGACCAGATTTGGATTTTAGCTCATAAAAAAAGTACATAACAAAGAAGAGAAATAAACAAGGAGAGAGTATAACACAACATATACGTGGGAACCTAACAAGAACATGGGTAAAAAAAACAAGTAAAGAAAAATCATATCACTATAATATAAATATAGATAGTACAATCCATTCTCTCAGTCACATAACATTACTCCTCTAAGCAAGTCCTTAGAATTTTGTACTTCCTCATACACTACCTAATATACTTAGTAGCATATACAGTGTTTACAATGACTAAACCCTAATATACATAATAAAAAATAACTTAGACACCACAAAGCACAAAATGGAAAGCTTCTACACATCGAACAACTATGACACTCACAATGGACCCATCACTACCATTTACCATTGTGGTTGACCACCTCCTTTACCAGTTAGCTATGACCTTGTCAAATTAGCTATAACCTTGCTTAATCGTGCTTGAGGCCTCATCCTTTAAACATTTCTTTGTTCAAATGCTTTTCTAAAGCAGAGTCTTGTATAAAGTCAATATACAAACTCCACAATCTCTAAATGGGCCATTTTTTTACGTAACTATGCACAAAAAAAAAAATCCATTTTACTTTACTTGGTTATTGCATAGATTTTTACAATAAGAAGAGTTTTAGGGAAGATAGAGCCTAGAAAGCCCACGTTGATGACTTAGCTTAAGGTGTGTTGGCTTAGGAGAGTGAACAAGTGTTACTAGTGTAGTGGTAATGATTGGGCATGGATATCAAAGCAAATGGACAATATCATATAAGTTTAGAGTGAGGGGGCTCATGGCAAGGCAAATTGATGACAAAAATAAATTAACAAAGCACTTTATTTCAAGTTTTTCTTACTTAAATGGGTGCGTGTATTGAGTTGTGTAGATTTAAGCTAAGCAAATATTTGTTGAGATTGTCTCTTGAATTCACACAAAACTTAGATTCAGGGGTGCAATTGAGTGAAGAGATGGTCAATGCAATTGAGTAGGCAAGGTAGCTACTGACTAGACAAGGCAATGGTTAGTTGTCCCTGCCACACAGGGCATAGTTGACTACTATTATCCATAGTTGATTGCCACAAGTCTTGGTCAACTGGCCATGTCGTTTGACACATAGTAGTTTCCTATTTTGTATCTTCTCAAGGCTTAAGTTATTGCTTATAATGTGTAATAGAGTTTAAGTTTATATGTATATGTATATATATACTCACACACACAATTAAGTGTAGTAGATACACTAAAAAAGTGCCAAAAGTTCTAAAGGCTCAATTAGAGGGCATAGTACTACATAATTGTAGAGAGAGTCAATTCTACTATTGTTATTTATATTGCAATGATCTGTCCAATCTTGCTCATAGATTTTACTCTTGTTTTTTTGGGATTTTCCACATTGATTTTGCATTTCATAATATCTCCTTTTACCTTTTTATTTTTTTATTATATATTTTTTTATTTGTAACTTAAAATACATATCCAATCTTAACTCCTCCATTATTGATACAAATGAATTTTGTATGCAAAACCCCATATGAGCAAAAAGTCCCATATAAATTATGAGAGAGAATTAATATTTATTTATAAGGTTAAGTTGGTAAACATTAAGTGAATATTAACTAAAAAAATTTTAGTCTAATGTTTAAAAAGGCTCATTAGCTATATTTTGATTTGATTATTGACTACTTTTAAGCTAAGTATTACAAATAATATCAAAACCAACCTTTTATAATAAGTGAATGATTCAAGAAAAAACTAAGGAGAAAGCTAAAGGGCTTGTTTAGACCCAATTTATAAAAGGGTCCAAAAAGGGCAAGGAATGTTAGTGGGTGCTACTCCTTCCACTGTGACATATATAAATAGAGAGTGGTAGAAATGAATATATTGTATATTGAAAAGAGGGAGGAAAAATTGGGTTCAATTATAAAGTCCTATTAACATGATATTGTGTGTTTGAAGGAGGGGGGGTTGTGGAATCCCATATAAATAAAAAGTTTTATATAAACTGTGAGAGAGAATTAATACTGATTTAAAGTTAAGGTAATAAACTTAAATTAATACTAATTATGAAATTTCGGACTAAATAATTAAAAGGGTGTATTGATAATATATTAACTTCATTATTTATTACTTTAAATGGAGATGGTGGGGACATTAGAGAGTGATTTCATGGAGAGAAGAAGTAGGCATGCTCAAAAGAATGGATGATTCTATTTACAGTAAGTCATTATAAATCACAAACCCAAATCAATGCACAGCGCATGCTGGCATTTTGAGGAATATTGTAATATCCTCGATGGTTGAAAAATTGTACAAGTTCGTGCAATCTTGATTTATTTTTATTCATAAGAAGATATTAATTGAGGGGTGGTTTTATATTATTTTTCAATGAAGGAAAACAGCGGCAATCATTCCAGATCCCTCCAAATACAAAAGCATCCTAATTAAAAGGTTCATCTGTTTAATGACTCTAAACTCACTTTATCCAAATACTTTCTTTTTTCTTTTCCTTTTTTGACCAAACTTTATCCAAATATATTAAAATATTTTATTATATTGTCTTTTTTATGTTATTTTTTCTACTCGTTGAATAAAACGATTTTGAAGGAGAGAAATTGCATTAATTGAGACTATCTATGTTTTGCCATTGTGACACACTAAATCATAATTTTTGGGGCTATATATTTTCCTCCAATAAAATTTGAACTATCTATGCATGTTAGGCAGCACACTGAGTGATGCCAAAGTTATGGTCAGAGCGTTGAAATTAACTTTAATACTTCTTTTCAATTTCAGACAATCTAAATCCAAAAGTAGCATGATCTTAATCTAAAACACCAAATCAAACACATACCTACAGTGAAGTTAAATTAGGATTACCAACCCTTTTTGCTAATCAACATATAGGGAATATCAAAACAAGTTTCTTAACCAAATAAAATCCTTAGGAAAGCTGCGAAGAATCACAAGTTGTGAAATTTTAATCAAAGTACTCTTGGAAACATTTATTTAAATCCTAAGGTTTGCAACTTCAATGAAACTCGACATTAACAACTAATTTGAATAAAGCAATTGTTTTGGGTACCAATTTAGAACATTTAAAATAAGCCTTAATAATCTTAGTATTTAAATGAGATAAGTAAAATACGAATTACCATTATTAAGGCCTTAATGTCCATAGAATAGGATTTCTAGAGTCCTTTCTGAAAACCTGACTATCGATCTAAGCGAACTATAGGTGAAAATTGGAAAAAACAAGGCAGAACTAACCAAAGTTAGAGGACCTGGTTCTACTAGCTATTGCAATCTCATGTCATCCGATTTAAAAAAAAAAATCGATATTATCTTTTATTCGAGTAAAAGATCAATTCTTAAATTTGAGATAGAGAGAGAAAAAAAAAAAAGACTTTACTAAGAGGACTTTCTTCAATTTCATTTATGAAGGAAATCCTCTTTTTGTTTCTATAACTAACTATTTATAATATTATTTCATAAACTAACTAACTACCAATTTCCTAACTAATCTTACTATTTTAAGTATTTACTAATTTATCTATCTAATTTTCAAGATTATAACAATTTTCTTCACCCTTGGCAAAAAAATTGCCCTCAAGGTTAAGGAAAAAAAATCAAAGAAAATAATGACTAAATAATTTTAGTTAATAAAATAAAAAATGCATTAACTATATCCATATTTCTCTTTGACATGGAACAACCTCTAATGCCATTCATGTTTGCAACTGCATCATCAATGACAAGCCCCTATAGGTTATCATCAAAATCTTGGTGTATGGACTTGAAACTTTTAATTTTGTAATATTTGACATCAAGTTTTATCTGCTTTTGATATTTGATAACATTTTCTTCCAAATCATCCTTCATGATTTCTTGATCATTATGAAAATCTTTTTGGGTAATAATCTTGTTGTCTTCTTGTTCTTCAATGACAACATTTTCTTAATCATTATTTTGAACCATTTCTTGAAATTTTTTTCCATTCATAGCTTCTATAGTTGATGTAATATCAACATCGTGTTCTTTCACCAATTTTTCTTCTTCTTCAATACATTCAATAATTAATTCTCCTGTACACTTATAACTTTCCATAAGTTTACTCATATCTACTATCATTTTGTTGGATGATACCATCATTGCATTTGCATCATTATTTGCACCAACAATTGTTCCAATGCAATAGGATCTTGCATGTTGATCTAGAAATCAAGAATGAAACTAAATAACAAACTAAGAAATTGGATTACGAGAATGGATGAATGAGAGCACCATTGTTGCAATCTCACATAGCCCTGACTTAAAAGAAATAAGAAAATGATAATGTCTTTGGTTCAAGTCAATGACCAACTCCTAGAATTGAAATAGAGAAAGAAAAGAGGATTTTAGATAAAAGACTTTCTTGAATTTCATTTATGAATGAAAACTTCTTTTCATTTTTACAACAAACTATTTATATACAATTCCTTGTATATTAAGGACTTCATTAATAATTTGCAATACAAAAGTCACTACAAAATGCATTGCTACTATAATATAAATAGCACTTTTAAATCGTTACTAACTCATCAGCAATTTAAAAGTGTTTGACATACTAAAGTAGCAATATACTTTTCGTAGAGGTTTTTATCTTGAAAACTTTTAAAAGTATCCATAATGTGTAAGTTATTGTCTAATAAGAAGAAAAAAAAAGATTCAACAAGTACTTTCTAGAAATAGAATTGTTACTATAAACTAGTCACTCAATAATTGCTTGTAAAGCGTGACTAATTTATCGTTATAGTTGCTATATTTTCTTTATCCTTATGGCTTAGCTAAGTAATCAACTTAGAAAATTAAGAGGCAAATTTGTTATTGCTAAGCAAACTATAAAATATATATATATAAAAGATGGACACAACTGTAATAAAACATCTTTTTAGAAGGGTATTTTCATCATCTTGGTAGCAGGCTATTTAAGCCTTACAAAAACCCTAGATACCCTTCCTCCTTTTTAACATACACTTTTTCCTCTAAAGAAAAAACTTCTCTCTACAAACCTATACCAATTTGTGCTCCGATGATAGGAATTGTCCTTTCAACGCATGTTTCACATAGGTAAACCCCTATAATCAATCAATTCCCTATTCATTATGATTTTTAATGAAAAAATCGTTGAAACATGAAGTTTGTGTCAGTCAGGGATTTTTGATATCACAAGATCAAAACAAAAGTTGCTAGTTCAAATGAATTAAGAGCCTCTTATTTGACCTGAGACAAGTAACTACTATAATCACCTTTGAATTTATGAATTTGGATAGATTTTATAGCAAATTTGAAGGCTGTTGGAATGGAAGAGGGTTGAATTGGAAGATGGTTGTTGAATAAAGTTTTTTGCTTATGTTTAGCTCAATTTAGAAATCCACAGTAGTAGATATCTAAGGGGCACTTTAATAATCAATATACAATATCATTCTTAGTGAAGTCTTATACCTAAATGATTTGAAATAGATTTAAAGTATTTGAGGTTATCGTAATAATTTTTTATGTCATTTATATTGTGAAGATATAAAAAGATTTATACCTTTAAACAAATTAAAAGCTTTAATATGTTATTATTTAATAATGATATATGATGGATTGTGGTGTTAAACATTCTAAAGTGTTACACGAACTATTATATAATCCATTGTACTTGAAAAGTATTCCTGGGCAAAGGCACATGCGTGTAAAGGAACAGGTGGCCTGAGAGAACACACTACGAGCTCACGTTCATCCTCTTGGGTTGTTTTGGCAGGTTATTTTAGTCATATCGTGCTAACGTAGCTATCCTAAACATAATGAGAAAAGGGTCTACTCCCTTTATCAAAGTTTGGAAAAGTAAAGTTTGAATTTTATCGAGATACGTATACAAGTTTTTATTGTTTTCTTCTGTTCTTAACCTGATAAAATCCTTAGGAAAATTCATTTATTTGAATCCTAAAGTTTGCAACTTTAATGAAACTCGACATTAACAACAAATTTGAATGAAATAATTGTTTTGTGTAGGAATTTTTTTTTTAAAAAAGGAAACTTAATA
Source organism: Laguncularia racemosa (assembly GCA_037954665.1). NCBI lineage: Eukaryota > Viridiplantae > Streptophyta > Magnoliopsida > Myrtales > Combretaceae > Laguncularia > Laguncularia racemosa. The sequence continues at coordinate 3,573,045 of JBBMOL010000040.1, forward strand.
ATCTTAGTTTTTCAATGAGATAAGTAAAATGCAAATTACCATTATCAAGGCCATAATATCGTTTGAGAACTCGGTCTATCCGTCGAAGTTAGACATAGTAATGGCCTGATGGGGCCGGATTCAATCCTGCTTGTACGGTTGGTTCTAGACCCGTTATGCGACTTGAAGGGTCTACGGATTCATGGCGATTCGAGCCCCCGAAGACCAGATCTATAGACTTGACAGGTCAACATAGGCCCGCCAAAGAAAAATAAAAAATAGAAAAATAATTAAATAAATTAAGATTAATATAATATAATATCAACAAGTTAAAAATTTTCCATACGAAATAAAAAATTTAATTCTTATTAACAATATTTAATGTATTGTTATTATTAATAACATAATAAATAAATACAATAAAAATATATATAATTGGATATTTATAAAATTTATTAAAAAAGCATTCTTATTTCTCAGTAATATAAAACTAAAATCATTTTTTATCTTTTAATTTTCTTTTTTATATTTTTATGCGGCATTACTACGATGATAATTGCAATGCCTCAGAACTCAAACATACTATGACTTGCTACGTGTCCTTATCATATAAGGATATATTAAGGCTTTAAACCTACTTTAATACCATTAAATCCTGCAAATCCAGTAAACCTCAATTTAATATAATCAATACTACTAGCACGACATAAATACATCTCAATCCATCCTTTAAACCTTAGAACTAAGTTAACATTTCATTCTTGATCAAATCTAAAACAACGTAATATTTATAATCTACTAATTTATTTTCTTTCAAAAGTCTCAACATTCTCTATATATACAAACATAAATTCCTCCAAAAATCTAGTCACCATAATAATAATGAAACCCTTCTTCTTCCCTCTCATATGTATTCACTCCCATTTCTTCTCCTTGGTTATTTATTCTCTCAGTACATGCATTTAAAAAAAATAATTCTCGAAGGATGAGTTATTGCTTAGTACGTATAACACAAGCACATACGCATGAACAAACAAGAACTTAATTTACATACATTAAGAAAAATTTAAACGGCAAGCAACTAATTCATGATATACTTAAGTCCATAAGTAACAATAAGATACTCATAACCCCCTCAACACATTTAAATACTTGATCCTTAAATTAGTGATTGGGAACTGCCACTAAGGACCCCAAGACTCCTGATTACTTAAACCTTTTAACGTGGTGATGGAAACTGCTACTATAGGCCCCATACCCATAAACCCTTAAACCTTAAACGTAGTGATGAAAACTGTCACTATGGGTCCCACATCCCTAAACCTTAAATCTTAAACTTGGTGATAGGAATTGCCACTATGGGCCCTACACCCATAAACCCTTAAAACTTAAACTTATCCTAGATTATTTCTAAGCATGACTCAACTAAGGATAACATCACACAAAGATCATTGGAGTGCTCCCTAAGGATATGCCACTATGAGCCCTTAAGCCGAGCCAAGCACATACAATAAATACTTAAGCACTTAATCATTTCATTCACTTAATCAAGTTTGACATATATACTAATTTAAACAAACACAATACAACAATCAAATTACACATACTTAAAATATTAGTCTTAAGCCTAACTGATCTTGATCTTAAATCTAAAATTTGTAAATGACAACGACAATTATTTCTTAGTACCAATATAAGAATAATCTAATTTCTTAATTTTCTTAGTCTATTTTAATTAAAATTTAAATCAAGAAACAAGGTTTCCCTATGTATATGGTCGTGTTTGAAATGTATACTTTAACATGCCCCAGGTACATAGTCATGTAGAGTGGTTATGTACCTTTTTGTAAATCTTAGCATTTAGCACGCTCAGATATATGATTGTATTATAAGCTATGTACCTTTTATGAATTTTCCATCTTCAACATGCCTTAGTACACGAGCGTGTACTTTAGCCATGTACCATTTGTAGACATTTCAGCACAAGCGAGTATACAGGCGTGTACTTGACTGTATTCCCTGTTATTCTTCAAAAATCTTAATTTTTCTTTTCCAATTTGTTCCTAATTCTAAATTCCTTTATCTTAAATTTAATTTAATTCTAAAACATGTAATTTCTAATCAAATTACATAGACTGAAATACTTACTTTTCGAATTATGTGAATCAGATCCTTAAATGCTTGATTTTCCTACTCGTTTAATTCCCTCTTCAATCTAAATTTGGCTAAACAATATAATGGAAATCTATTTAAATTCCTCAATTTGATAGTCTTAAATAAAATTCCATCATCAAATTCCTTACCTAGTGAATTCGAATTTGACTTTTGTGAGAATCGTTAATCTGCCTTACAATTCTCCAAAGTAAATTTCCTCTTTCTCTTGTTTTAGTCACTATGTAAATAGCAAAAGGAAGCGCTTTAGGTGAAAGTGAGGCATTTATACTCTACCTATAAAATGACCCATTTACCCCCACATTTCGTATAATATTTGCACTTTTTTCCTTAATTATATTCTATAACAAATATTACATAATTACATTTTTAGAGTATTTGCATTTCCACCCCCTCTACCTTATAAAAAACTTTTGTCTTAAAAAATTACCTAATTTTGGAAAAATTTTAGATATTTTTTCTTCATCTCATCTTTCGAATCCCATGTCATTTTCCATTCGGTTTAATTTTCCATTGTACTTTGACGTAGGGAATCATTCTCCTTCTTAGTGTTTGTTCTTTGGTGTCCACAACTCTGACTGATCTTTACACAAAAGACAAGTTTAGCTACACATTCAATGCTTCCAACCATTAACTAGTCTAGGTTGGGTACATACTTCCTCAATATAGATATATGGAACACATTATGTACCCAACCAAACTTGGTAAGAAAGCTAACTTATAAGCTATAATACCCACTATTTCTAAAATCTCAAATGGGCCTACACACCTCAGGTTTAGCTTTCCTCTCAAACCGAACTTGATCACCCCTTTGGTTAGAGATACTCTCAATAGAACCTTATCTCCTACTTAGAATTCTAAGGGGCACCTTCTTTTATCCGATGGCTTTTCTGTTAGAACTGAACTGTTTGTATCATCTACCTTATCTACTTCACTTAGTCCATTACCTCTTAAACTAATTCTAGTCCCAACATCTTTCTTTCTCTTACTTCATTCCAGTGTAGTGAGAATCCGCATGTTCTTCCATATAAAGTTTCATAAGGAGCCATTTGGATGGTTACATGGTAGCTGTTATTATAGGCAAACTCAATCAAGGTATATGCTTATTCCAGTTACCTTCAAAATCCAATGCACATGCTATGAGCAAATCCTCTAGAATTTATATGGTCTTCTCATATTGCCCATCAATTTGATGGTGGAATACAACGTTAAACTATAGTTTGGTGCCCAAAACTTTATGTAAGTTGTTCCAAAATCTACTTACAAACCTTGTGTCTCTATCAGAAGTGATAGTCATTGGCAGTCCATATAATCTGGCTATTTCTTAGATATATATCTAGGCTAGTTTCTCCTATTTTTATCCCACTCTGATAGGTAGAAAATAAGTAAACTTGGTTAACCAGTCCACTATTACCCAAACTGCATCTTACTTTTCTTTGGTATTTTGGAGGGTAATAGCAAAATCCATTATCACGTGTTCTCATTTCCAATTTGATATCGGAAGAGACTGTAATTCTCTAACCAGCCTCTAATGCTCGATTCTAATTTATTGGCAAGTGAGTCATCTAGCTACATACTTAGCTATCTCCCTTTTCATACTGTTCCACCAGTAGTGACTCTTTAGGTCTTTGTACATTTTGGTGCTAACATGATGTATTGTGTAAGTTAAATAGTGCGACTTCTTTCCTTATCTTCCTCTTTAATTATATATCCCTTAGCATATATAACATAATTTCATATCTTAAGATTACCTCCATGTCTATGTTGAATTCAAGAGCTTGCCTTGTTCCATTATGTTCTTGATCTTTTGTATATTCCTATCCTCTATCTAACTAGTCTTGATTTGTCCCTTATGGTTGGTTGTATACATAAAGTGGCCATTCTTGATCCCACTTCTTAAGTTAAAATCTTTAACTCCAGTTTACACATGTCATCCAATAACTCCCTCTATGAAGTGATAAGAGTAGCTACATTACCCTGTTTGTTTCTACTAAGGGCATATGTCACCATATTAGCCTTTCTGAGATGGTAGTAGATCTCTAGGTCATAGTCTTTGATCAACTCCAAGCATCTCCTCTACCTTATGCCCAGCTCCTTCTGTGTGAAGATATACTTCGGGCTCCTGTGATCAATGAAGATTTTATACCTCCCTAAATACAAGTAGTGCCTCTATAACTTTAAAGCCAACACTACTACTAACAACTCATAGCCCTTGAACTGAGGCATCACTATACGCAATAAAGTCCTCTTCACTCTTAGGTAATGTTAGAACTGGTGCTAATATGAGTTTCTCCTTAAGTGTCTAAAAACTGGCTTCACATTAGTCATCCCACTCAAATCTCACATTCTTCTATGTCAACCTAGTGAAAGGAGTTGCTATCGTAGAAAATCCATCTACAAACCTTCTATAGTAACATGCTAAACCTAAGAAGCTTCTTATATCTATGATTCCCTTCAATCTATGCTAATCCACTATAGCTCTCACCTTTTCAGGTCTACAAATATCCCATCCTTGTTAACTAAATAACCTAAGAAAACTACTTGCTCTAGCCAGAATTTATATTTACTAAATTTTGCATATAGTCTTTCTTCTTGTAATCTGTCCAACATTAATCTCAAGTGCTCTTCATGTTCTTCATTGCTTCTAGAGTAAATTAGGATATTGTCAGATTTGTCTAAAAAATCCCTGAATACTCTATTCCTTAAATTCATGAATGTTGCAAGTGCATTAGTTAATTCAAAGGGCATCACCAAAAACTCATAGTACTCATATCTAGTCTTAAAAGTTGTCTTTTAGATATCTTCTTCTTTAATCCTTAACTAGTAGTATCCTGATCTCAAGTCTATTTTTAAAAACACCCAAGCTGTTTGCAACTAGTTAAACAGTCATCTATCCTAAGGAGAGAATATTTGTTCTTGACAGTAACCATGTTCAACTCTTTGTAATCTATGCAAAGCCTTATACCTCTATCCTTCTTCTTAACAAATAAGCCTAATGCATCCCAAAGAGATATATTTTATGAAATTTTTATCATGTAGCTCGTGTAACTGCCTCCTTAGCTCTTCTAATTCCACTAGTGCCATCTTATGTCAATTTTGATATTGGTACTATGTCCTATAGTCAATACTAAACTCTATCTCCCTAGCTGGTGGTAACCATAGGTATTTAGAAATACTTTTGGAAACTCTCTCACTATAGGTACCACTTCCAACTTGGTTTTTTTCACTAGCTTCAATAGATATAACTACCAGCATTATTCTTTCCCCATAACTCATAAGTAAGTAATCTAGTGGATCTCTGAGCTTCCAATTTATATTCAAAGTGCTCTTCCCCAAATATATTGAACCGCACCACCATGTTATGACAATTAATGGTAGTATGGTATTTTGACAACTAATCGACACCTAGAATAATGTCAAACTCCACCATCTCTAAGATCAAAAGATCTACTGGCATTAACTCTACCATGTATTTCTATTCCCACTCTTCTACATATTTTAGTTATCTTCCCTTCAACTCCTAAAGGAGTACTAATAACCAAACTATTATTCATTTATGTTAAATGCACATGCGCATACAAAATTTTCAGATAGACAAGATATAGATACACCAGTATAAAACAATACATAAGCATTGTAAGAGTGCACTTGAAGCATACTGGCAATGTTGTCCATGTTAGGGATGTCTTAGTGCTGCTGTTGCTGGTTAGCAAACACTTTGGTAAGAACCCATTGTCTGGAACCTTTTGCTTGTGGCCTACCACCTTGTTCTCTCACTATAGGTCTAACTATCTATTGAGCTAAGACTGTCTGATTTCTTGTTTACCCCTAAAGACAGTTAACTACTTTATGTCCCGTCTACTTACACACATGACAGAATATTGGGGGGATTAACTTCTCACTGCAATGCCTGCTAATGTGTTATATCTTCCCATAAGAGAAGCATGCACCATCTGCCATCCACATTCTCACAGCTCATATAGCCCATAACACCTGGTATATTTAATGTTAAAGCCTATTGCAGGAATGTCAAAGCACGGGTTTGATTTGTAAAGGAGGGGCTACAACACTTTGTGTTCTATTCTGATACACATGAGGTCTCTCGCACTTATCTTATCCCATTCCACTTGAGGCAAGTCTTTTTCCTAGAGCTATTGTTACTTTAGCTCCTTTGTTCTTCTATGAATATTTATAAAGTACTAATCTATTTTCTTTCAAAGGTCTCAACATTCTCTATATATACAAACATAAATTCCCTAAAAATCTAATCACCATAGTAATAGTGAAACTCTTCTTCTTCTCTCTCCTGTGTATTCACTCCCATTTCTTTTCCTTAGTTATCTATTCCCTTAGTACTTGCATCTAAAAAAAAATCTCCAAAGGATAAGCTAAAGCCCAGTATGCATAACACAAGCACATATATATGAACAAACATGAACTTAATTTATATACATTATACAAAATATAAATAGCAAGCAACCATTTCATGATGTGCTTAAGTCCACAAGCAACAATAGGTATTCATGACCCCCCTCAACACACTTAAACACTTGATCCTTAAATTAGCGATTGGGAACTACCACGACGAACCCCAACACTCCTGAGTCCTTAAACCTTTTAACATGGTGATGGGAACTGCCATTATGAGCCCAACGCCCATGAACCCTTAAACCTTAAACTTAATGATAGGAACTGCTACTACGAGCCCCACATTTATGAACATTTCAAACTTAAATTCAACCTAAATCATTTTCAAACACGACTCCATTAGGAATAACGTCACACAAAGATCATTGGAGTGCTCCCTAAGGATCTACCACTGCAAGCCCTTAGACCAAGATAAGCACATACAACAAACACTTAAGAACTTAATTATTTCATTCACTTAATTAATTTCGACATATATACTAACTTAAACAAACACAATACAACAATCAAGTTACACTACCTAAAATCTTTGTCTTAAGCTTGACTAATCTTGATCTTAAAGAGATCTGAAATATGTAAATGCAACAATAATTTCCTCTTATTATTAATTTAAGAAAAATCTAATTTCTTCATTTTCTTAGTCTATTAGATTTTATAAGGTCTTACTAGCTATTTAGGTTGCGTGGAATTTAGCTTAATTAAAATTTAAACTAAGAAACAAGGTTTTCTTAAGTCCACGGTCGTATTTGAAACTATGTACTTTAGCACACCCCAGGTACATGGTTATGTAGGGTAGTCGTGTACCTTTTTATAAATCCTAACATTTTATCCCGCTTAAGTACATGGTCGTGTCATAGGCCATGTACCTTTCTATGAATTTTCCATCTTCAACACGCCCTAATACACAAGCATATACTTCGGCCGTGTACCCTTTGTATACATACACATTCCAACACAGGTAAGTGCACAGGCGTGTACTTGACCGTGTTTCTTGTTATTCTTCACGAACCTTAATTTTTCTTTTCCAATTTGTTCCTAATTCCAAATTCCTTTATACTTGATTTAATTTAATCCTAACTTATGTAATTTCTAATTGAATTACATAGATTGGAATACTTACTTTTTGAATTATGTGAATCAAATCCTTAATCGCTTGATTTCCTTGCTCGTGAAATCCCTTCCTCGATTCAAATTTGACTGAACAATATAATGGAAACTGATTTAAATTCCTCAATTCAATAATCTTAAATAAAATTCCATCATCAAAATCCTTACCTAGTGATTTTGAATTTGATCTTTGTGAGAATCGTTAATTCGCCTTACAATTCTCCAAAGAGTGTTTCCTTTTTCTCTTGTTTTGTAGCGCTCTAAGTCAAAGTGGGATATTTATACTCTGCTTGCAAAATGACCCATTTACTTGTAAAATGTCTTGACAGCTCGTAATTTTTTTATTGAAAAAAAAAAACACTTTTATTATTCAAGATAAAACAAGTAAGACTTCAAGGGACTAAATTAATCCAGCAACATCTGTCAAAGGGCACTCCCCAATCCCCACCTAACAAAAAACAACATAGTTACTTATTTAATTGTCTAGGAATGAAGCTAGGGGATTTGAGTAAACAGCAAAATTTCCCTCTAGCACTAAATAAGCTTTTTAAGACAATATGCAATTGTATTCACTTGCCTAGGTAAATTAAAATTAAAATTAAATCTATGTGAAATAAGAAAATTTATTTTTCATTTGCAACATCTAATGTATTGTTGCTATTAACAACACAAAAAATGAATATATGAAAAAATGTGGATAGTTAAATATTTATAGAATTAGTTAAAAAAAAGTTTTTAGTCTTTGGTAATATGAGACTAATTTTATTTTATTTTTTATTTTTTTAAGACTTATGTCCTACATTGTTAAAATGACAACTCTACTTGAGTGTAATTCTATATAAATAAATATAAATTCTTTTTTTAAGTTATTATAAAATAAGTTAAAAACTATTAAGAGTTTTTTATTCATAATCTTTTTTATTTTTTAAACTTTTAAATCATTTCTTATTAACTTAAGAAATTAAAAAAATAAAATAGGTTCAAGGGCCAAAATCAACCTCACAAACCAATGGAGCGTAGCATTCAGCCTAAATCCAAGTCCCATGAGCTTAAGGTTGGTTCTCAATTTTGGGACCTAGAATCGTCGAGTTTGGTTTCGAGGCAATTCTATTCGATAATTGTGTTTTGCCTAAGCTAGATTCAATTGAACATCCCTCAATGAGAACCAATTCGATTGATTATCATGGCCCATTGGATTCACCCCTCCACCTTTTAGGTACCGTTTGGTTACTGGTACTGGACAGAACAAGGAGTACTGGACTGGACTAAAAATAAAGGACTGGACAAAAAAAAATTTTGTACCACGTTTGGTTTGTTCAGTACTGGACAAGGATTTTTGTGCTGTCCAGTGTTTGGATTGCAAAGTACTGGACTGGACAGCGTAAAATTGATAATTTTTCCTTTTTTAATTATATCATAGTTATTTATATATATTTGATATTATTATAACAAAAAATGATTTGAAGGTTTAATAAATATTATTAAATATTTTAGGAAATTTGTTATATTTAATGAAATAATACATTATTTATGATTTTGAATATGTCACTGAAAATATGAAACACTTTTACACTGAACCATCCACATATCCATCAACCACTTTAAACAAGTCATTGAAGGACTTCAAAATTAGAAAATCCATCCAAGATGACGTATTTACCTAGATGAGAGTTTTAGCTCAATATGTAAGGTTCGGTAAAAAACTAATTAAACCAAATTAATCATAAATTAAACTAATCTGATTAGAACATATGGTCTTTTAAGGAAAAAAATATACTTTTAGCTAGTATTTAGATTATAATACGATAAAAAATATTAGATATTACAAAATAAAAATATAATATAATATAATTTTTTTATATTATATTTGGTATATATTATATTATATAAATATTTTTATAATATTTATTATTTAGATATATTTTTATATTTTTATAAATATATAAATATTTAAAAATCTAAGGATCTAGCTGAATTTTATTTGTTTGTGTAATAAAATAAAATTTTATTTTATTAGATTAGTACACGGTTGGAATACACACCCGTGTAGTAAACCGTGTATGAAGAACAAAGAAGCCAGAGGCATACACGGCTATTACAAACGGCCGTGTGGAATATATACGCCCAGAGTTCACTGAGTCAAAGAGATACACGGTTTGTATACACGCCCGTGTAGTAGGACCGTGTATCTATCGAAGGAAGGATAGTCCAGTACCGAATTTTTTGTCCCGAATTCTACACGGTACTAATATTTCTGATTTAGTCCAGTACTTGCTTCAAGGATGGCAACCAAACGGAGGACAAAAATTTTTGTCCAGTCCAGTGCCGGATTCCAATGCCAACCAAACGCTACCTTAGACCACCATACTTTCCCATTCAACTAGACAAATTGTTTTGTTTGATTCCTAATTCTATACATGGGGATGCATCTATTTTTTAGCATCATCTATTGATATTATAACACATAAAAAATGACTTAACGTGTGATCTCATAAGTAAGACCTCATTTCTTATATATCACACGATTAATAGAAGATGTTAAAAACAAGTATATCGAGGACCTATCCACCTTGTACTCCTATACATAATGCTAGACCATGATTACTCAACTTAAATTGTCATCGTAAGCCAAGCTTAAATAAACTAATTATATTCTTTTAATAATTGAATATTTCTCAATTAATTTATGAACTTGAGGAGTTATCAAAAATAAAGAATTTTAAGAGTTTAATTTCTAACAACGAGTTTTAGGTGAACACAAGTTTTATCTTATTTAGTTGGCTACACTAGGAGGATTAGATAATAATGTAGTTATTGTTTAGCCCCCAACAAAATGTTATTGTAGTATTATGATTAGCAACGAAGCTCCTAACGAATAAAAGGGTCGTCGATCGAAGCATCTGTTGCCTATTATGAGTTAAACATCCAAAATGAAATAACATGTAGATAGACACCAATGTCAATTATATATAAAGAAGAGAATGACTACTATAAATAGAGAGAAATTCACAGTGAAACTATTGAAAGGATGTAATAATAAAATCGTATACAGTGGCAACAGTTGTTGATATGAGTAATGAAGTCTAGATGGGATGATTTTGGATTTCAGGTTTTGATTTCGGTATTAATGCTGGCCTTTTAGTGCTAAAAATTATCAAAATTATCTATACTGCCCTCCACTATACTAAATTATGTATATATATGTGGTAAGGCAATCGAGTATGTTTCTTTGATAATACTTAATACCTGTTAGTCTTCATTACTCACCCAACGTGAAACTCGTTTTACAACTTTTGGAATATAAAACTCTTGGCTTTATTCTACAATTATTACCCGTGCTTACCAAATGAAAAAAAAAAAATTTGATAAAATTGGAGCGCTCGAGGGGGTGTATGAAATTTATGAACTGTACAAAAGTCTCAAGCTTCTTAAACGAGGAAATCCAAATTAATACATATTGGGCGTGTTTTGACTTTGTTTATTTATGGACTCAACCTAAATGAGATGTCGCCATGCAGGACTAGACTAAGGAAAGGATCGATCCAATCTCAACCCGGTCCTTGAACTAGCGGTTTATGAGTAAAAATTATGTAAATTGAGTCCGATTCGAGGTACCTCACTTTCAAACTAGTTCATGTGAACTAATTCTTAAATTTTTATTTTTTTTTAGTATCGATCTGGTTCACGATTCATGAACTAGCCAAACCAGTTTGAACCGAATCACAGGTTCAATCCGCCCATTCCCACTCCCATGTCTATGCAGGACCTGATGGTCAACAAGAATCCCGTTTAACCAAAGATGGAATCTAACTGGGGAAGATGGGTCGTGTTCGTTTAGCTATTTGGAGACAGGACAAAAATTTTGAACTTTGATCTTCATATTCTTCCTGGTAAGAGTGATATGTTCAATTATACAAAATATGATAATTGGAAATGATGCAAAGCGGAAAATTTCAAGATAGATTTTGGTAACCACCACCACTAGAGCTCTCTTCACCAACCACCACCATCGTAGTAACTTCAAATTGCTCTTTAATCGTTACTATTATATATGTTAGGGCAATTGTATATGTGTAGCTATTTTAGTATAAATAGCACATCTAAACTGTTATTACTTATTAGCAATTTAACAGTGTTTGACATACTAAAGTAGTACATTTTGGCAGAGTTTTTAATATTGAAAACTTAAAAAAAAAAAGTGTCCATAATATAGTTGCTTACGGCTTAGCAAAGTAATCGGCTAATTTGCTTATTGCTAAGCAAACTTTTATATCATCCATTGTATTTGAAAAGTATTCCTGGGCAAAGGGGCATACGTCAAAAGGAAAAGGTAGCCTAAGAGAACACACTAAGAAGAGCACACCTTTACTCTCTTCTGCTGTTTTAGCAGGTGACACTTCCAAACGAGACCACCATTTTAGGCATATCGTGCTAACGTAGCTACAACATACATAAAGAGAAAAAGGTTACTCCTTTTATCAAAGTTTGGAAAAATGAAGTTCGAATTTTACTGAGATACGTATACAAGTTTTTAACTTTTTCTTCTCTTCTTGCTTTCGGATGGGAAGTCATTTTTCTCCTACCCACTCGGCACATCCCAATAGCAGAAATGCAGCCGCTCATGTTTTGGAAATCTAGAGGTAAAGCGTTTGTCTGCTTAGAAAAGCTATAGACTGAAATTCAAACCTCTTTTGGTTGAGCAAGACAGACTTACAGTGACAAGATTCCTTTTTTTTTTTTTGCTTTCTTTCTATTTGGACACATATAATATCATCTTGCCATTTTGCACCTTAGGAGGTATAATGCGTGTATATATAAGTAGTGAATAAGTACTAATAAAACTTTAATATAGATAGTGTATACATAATATGATTAGTAATTTTTTTTCTAGAAACTATAAATTATCCCTATTATGTGCCTAAACATAATTGATATTTACCCATAATTTATGACATGTAATACTTGAAGAATCCTTTTTTTTTTGTACATTTTTATATCAAGATCACAATATTATGATAGATACCTTCATATTCCAAACACCAAACAAAGCCTAAGTATATTAGTTAACCCTATAAATTATATTCCTAATACAAATTTACATATCCTCTTAAAAATCTATACATATATCTTATATTTTCATTAATTTTTTTCCCTTCCTACAATTATTTTATCTCAAACATAGTTAATTACTTCATCAACATTTCCATTGATATCACCCATGTACTAGTCAATTATGGCTTATACTTTCCAACTTATGCTAACAATTTTTTTGCAATGCATAATCCATTCATATTTCTTTATGAGCGCCTCAAATCATCTACAATGATTATGATGCATAATCCATTCATATTGCTTAAAGCATGTTGTCAATTCATATCTTTATAACCTATTTCGAAAATAAATTTGTTGAATGTCTTATTACACGATTATTTAAAAAAATTATTATTTTAATAGATTTTTCCTCATTACAAACTCATATGCACACACACATACAAAATGATCAAAGCCCAACTACTATAGAACCTCTTAAATAAAGATTAAAGATCACTTAATTAATCAAGGGACTTTTGCCCCAAAAAAGGAAAAAAAGAAATCAAGGGACTTCATTTGAAGGACAGCATGAAGGCTATTTAAGGGCAATTAAGTTTAAATCAAGCTTATAAAAATGATATCATGAGAATTAAAAAAAAAAAAATGGCTTTGGAGAAGAGACATATTGAAGGACAAAGGCGGCTTTCTGACTCTGTCCTCCACCCCTCCCCTTCTCCTCCGATTCTTCTTAAATCTTAATATTAAATCCTTTTATCCGAGAGTGGAATTAGTCATATCTATTAAATCCTAACATTAAAAGCAACAAAAATAATGACAACCAAGTAATATATGATTGTGGGCTTAAATCTTAATATTAAATCCTTTTATTCGAGAATGGAATTAGTCATATCTATTAAATCCTAACATTAAAAGCAACAAAAATAATGACAACCAAGTAATATATGATTGTGGGCTTAAATCTTAATATTAAATCCTTTTGTCCGAGAGTGGAATTAGTCATATCTATTAAATCCTAACATTAAAAGCAACAAAAATAATGACAACCAAGTAATATAGTGGGCGGTTTGATATATATCCGCTTGATCACATCGCTATGTTACTTTCTTCGTGGCATGTTAGGGTTTAACATTTTTATTTTTTGGGTAGGGGTTTGATGTTTTTATTACAACTTCATATGTATGTTATTATAGTGCATTGAGAAGTAAAACAAAGAGTCATATTAGACTTAGAAATGAGTCAGATTGAACTACGATTAAGTCGGTTCATAAATAGTTAAAACTAACCTTAATTCATCGAGTAAATGATTTAAGACTAGTTCAGCATTGGAACCCGTCAAACCAGCAAGTTATATGTGAATCGAGTCATTCTTAATTTAAAAAAAAAATTAAGAGCTCCCCATTCGCATAAACTGGCTTAAAACTAACGTATTCCGAGCTAAGCCAAATTCATGACATGTTAGCACATGAACCACCAGTTTAGGACCAGTGGAGCTCTTTCTCATGTCTTTCAATTGTGCCTCCTCACAATCTTATTTTTTATCTTAATATTTTGGGATTTTATATTAAATTTGTATATCAAATTTCTCTTTTCCTATTTTTTTCTTTGTTTTTCAATTAGTATGTTTTATAATTTATTAGGATAAATCAGAATCAGATCCTCTATAAAATAGAATTAGGATCTTCGCTCGGTAGATATTAGCAATCTGGTGATTCTTCATTGGGCGATTCTTGTGTCATCACAAGATGAAGATCTTATTCTTTTTTATTTTTATTGGTCCGAGTGGCTTTAAATTTTTCTATGATTTAGCGAATCCATGTATAACGATTCAAATAGAAGAACAACTATCCAGAAAACATATCGCACTATTTTGACACTCATGTATTATGTGGATTACATCGAATATAAGTGGAACAACTGCAGGCACATCAATCATCACGGGACAATATTTGTAAATAACACCTATTTGCTAGCCACTTGGGCAGCAAATTCTCGCCCCATGGTCACATATCAATGAAAGACTTCAACTTCTTTAACCACACCATTTGATTTTTACTAAAAACTTGTGGGTTAGATGTAAAAAGCCAAATGATGCGGTGGTAAATAAACCCATTAGTGAATTTTCCAATCAGCTACCAAATATATACATAAACTCCTTGAAATATGGTGTCCATTAGTGTTCCTCTTGCCACCTTATAATATGGCAATCAAACCGCATGGCCCATTTGCATGCACCATCCAATCTTCACTATCGTCCCAAATGCACTCAGACTCATATACATGTTTTGGTCAATTATAAATCTAATCTGCACTTTCTCACTTTAATTTACTTTCATAAAGCAAAGAATGGTCACTAAATCGATCATTTAGCCCCCATCATACGTGGAATGGTCACTAAATCGATCATTTAGCCCCCATCATACGTGGAGATAAATGTAACTTCCTCGATTTTTTTGTCTGAGCCCAAATATCATGTATATTGAAAGATTACTAAAAGTTTGATCTAAAACTATATACAACTGGGTATATCTGTCGATTTCTTCCGCACAAGAATTTGCCTCTCTATGTTTCTCTATCTCTTCAGTTGTATCATATCAATAATAAAAAAGATTCAGGTGCTTCAAAACGGGTGCAGTGATTTAACCTTTCAGTTAAAGGAATCTTTAAAAAAGAAAAGAAAAGAAAAGAAACAAAAAAAGAAAAAAAAAAGTAAAGTGGGAGAAAGAAATAGGAGTGACATAATAAGTGCCGTTTCCTATTTGGACATTCATATGCATGTACATAAGAGACATAAAACCTGTTCATCTAATCAAATATTGACTTGTAATTTAATAAGAATTGAATATACTTTATTTGGTTGGTATAAAAATGAAAACGAAGAAAATAAGAATGAAAAATAAACTGTTCATTATATCCCTAAAATCCCTATCTTTCTCTACTTCTCATAACCAATATATAGAATTAATACAACATGATGATAGGACACTTATGGCAAAATTGGTAAATGGATCATTAAATAGTAATTCATGAGTTAGAGTCAAGAATTATTATTCAATATTTTGGTAACAGCAATTCAATCATGAAGTAAACATCCTAATAGTAACTTTTTATGGAATAAAAGGAGAATGGAATAATTATTCCCTCTATGTGAATATATAAATAGTGTCAAAATAAAAAAAAAGATTTATAGATACTAATACGACATGTGTTTAAATTAGCAACATGTAAGTACTAATAATTTTTGAAAGCATGATAATAATAGTATTTTTTCTATTAGTACTTATATGCTATTAACCGATTTACGTAGGGTATTGGTATCATTAAAGTTTTCCTCCTCAAAATGGCCGCTCTCTCTTTCTTTCTTTCTTTTTTTCTATTCTTTTATTTTCTATCATTTTTGCTTTCTTGGAAGTTTTCTATATAAGGCCATTTCTTCATGTACCCTTGTGCAAATAGCTAGACAAGAAGTAAGCCACGCAGAGATTTATAATTTATGTGTGTGTAAGAGAGAGTAGTCACAGAGAAAGTGAGAGAGAGAAAGAGAGATGGGAGACCAAATCACAGGTTGTGGAAAACTTTGCTTAGGACTAAGCAAAATAAAAGCATACATAGGTATAGTGTCTCTGCAATTTGGATACGCAGGAATGTACATAATAACCATGGTTTCACTCAAGAACGGGATGAGTCATTTCGTACTTGCTGTCTACCGTCACGTCGTTGCCTTCTGCGTCATTGCACCCTTTGCTCTTCTTCTCGAAAGGTGAATTCCTTTTTTTCCAAGTAGACAAATTATAACCAGAAACCACCACTCTATCCTTTCATCGGATTTGGATGATCTCTATCTCCAGCTCTCTCCTCTTTCCTACATCCTGCCGGAAAAGCATTGATGATGCCATTCGATGACTATATCTATAGCCCTGAATCCTCGACCATCTAATTGCATATATGGACATACTATGTACACTTCTTATGTCGTACTATGATAATGTCTACCTAAGTATTTGCAAATAATAAAGTTGTAATAATTTTTAGTCGAAAAAGTTGGCGGGGGAATGGTAATTTCGATGATTTTTATAAGAAGGCAATTAACATTGAACCTGTTAAACGTTCAAAGCATCAGCAAGATTCATAGTTCATTAATCTGCTTGCAATTTTCACCTCCGGTTTGTGTTTTTCTTATTTCTCTGTTTGTGCATGTAATTGCCTTCTCTTTATTATACTTTTAGCTAACCAATTTTGTATTTTGTGGTTGACAGGAAAACAAGGCCAAAAATGACACTCCCAATCTTTCTCAGGATAATGGCGCTTGGTTTCCTAGAGTATTTTTTTTTTTCTTTTACTACTTAAATTATTCGAAACACCCGAATAATACTCTCTCCCTCTCTATCTATCTATCTATATCTGTATATTTAATTTATATTTAAATTCTACTTATTAAAATATTCTCTAGAACATCGTTTATATAGAATTAGTACACCTAGGAACACTACTACTACTATTATATATATATATATCAGGTGACGTCTAGGCCACTATGCTATGTAAACAAAGGGTTCACTTTTTTAAAGCAGGAATAAGTTTCACAATTTTCTCCGGAAAAGTATTACTATTTTTCAGTTTGTCTAAAGTCTCCATCTTTTATTGCTGCCAAAATATCTTCTTACTTGCATGAATAAACAAAATGTTTTAGTTCGAAATCTCATGGAAAATTTAAAAGATCCGATCCGAAGATGTTATTGGAATTAAACCATTTCAATCAAGAGTCATGTGTGCCATATTGTAAATTTCTCTTCACCATGCCTAAGTCTTATGTATCTTTTTCATTATGATGAGTGGTGGACTAGGATTTCAAAAAAGGGAGAGTCACGCATAGGAGGTCAAATCTTTAAAATTATATATACGTATATAAGGAAATTTTTATGGTTTAATTCGATATTTTTGGCAAAATCAATCCAACTTTTAACTTTACTATTAATTTATATATTAATTATGAAAATTTAACGGTAATCAACGGTAAAGATTTAATATATATAACTAAATAGTAAGATTAAGGATTAAATCGATCTAATTAAAATAGTAAACGGGATCATAGAAAGTCACACACACACATATATATATACAAATTTACCTCTCTTAAGAGGAATATTAATTAAACTTTTATATGAATTTTTCTTTGCATACAAGACTAATTTACATCATTTCTAGTTTTCAACATAGAGTTTAAAAAAAAATAGTTTAAAAAATTATTGAATAATATGTTATTTAAACAAAAAAAAAATATTAATACCGACATGCTACATATATGGATAAGTGCTAGATAAAATACTAGTGATAATATTACAAATATATATATATATATGGTAATAATAAAGGGCTAATTTTAAAAATTATAATGCGTGTTTTGCAAAAATTGCAACATATCAAAATTTAACTGATCTCCATACGCAAATAATTAATTCGTACGGTGTGTTATTGTGTGAGAACGATTTAAATAAGCGAGGACGGTATATAAACTTCTTTTGTTATGCAGGTAAAGAAAGATATGTGTGTGTTTTTATCCTTTATGTTGCCTTGTTAAACAATTATACTTGTGAATAATAATGGTAGCAAACTATGTTGAACATCCAGGCCAGTACTTGATCAGAATCTGTACTTCTTGGGGATGAAGTACACGTCGGCGACATTTGCATCTGCTACAGTCAATATCCTCCCTGCGGTCACTTTTATTATGGCATTAATACTCAGGTATAAAATTTATAGGTTAAAAGTGAATTAAAATTTTCATCCAAGGTTAAATGAGTTAGCATATATCGACCCGTCTTACTTGTACTACTCTAAAGCTAAAAAGGTCAATTCACCCTTATCCACATTAACTAAATCGCAAGTAAACTGACATAGTGTGATATATTCTATGTACATTTTAAACATATTATTTTCTTTTTCCTCTAATGTGTGTGGATATCTTCTTTTATTAAGAAGATTTGTATAAACCATTCTTTACGAAATCAGGTACGTAATTAATAATTGTTTTTCTTCTCAATTATCAGAAAAAAGGATATGGAGAGGCCATATATAATGCATCCTTGTCATGGGGCACTAACGTCTAATGGCATTTTTATTTGGATAGGAATGTATTAGGCTAGAAGATTGCTCACCTACTCGGAATAGCAATAATATAATAAAGCGTATACATCAAGAAAAAAATAATAATATAATAAAGTGGATATAGCTGAATAACATTATGAATTGGATGCACAGTTGGATTGTTGCTTTTCCTAGGAATTGGATTAAATTTTTATATGATCATCGAGAATCCGCTAAAGATGGAGACAACTGATCTTAATGCCATGAGAATCGATTTGCACCGATTCACTAAATAAATAAATATCTATATCTATATCAATAATAATTTCTAAAACCTTCAGGTATTTTACTTCAACTTAAGCCTTGATGTTCTAATTAGTTTTGGAGAGGAAATGTTGAATCTTAGATAAATCCTTCCCTTCTTTAAATGTACTTACGTTTTCTTTATGTTAATCTCCTTTGACTGCTTTTCTCTCCTTATTTCTTTTATATATATAGATGTATCCCAAGCCAATTGTATTTCGAAGGCTATATTATTTGAAAAAGGAAAAAAAATTAATTTTACGGTATTTATGAGGGACCTTATGGCCGTGATGAGATTACCCATCATTCTTTTTTAACCATATATATATATATGATGCATAAGTTTTACGTGTTCTTGAATAATTTGGGGATTTAAGAATGATCATACAATTTACATAAAGCAAATGTATAAAAAAAATAAAACAAACATTAGCCTCATGTGTAAGTATAATATTTTTTATAAACCCCGTATCCGTATCATCTTTGGCTTGAATAAAATTGAAATAGTAAGTAGAGGGACATCACTATTCACTATAGTATGATGATTTTTTCATCTTTGGTGATGCAGATTAGAGACGGTAAATCTGAAGAAGATACATAGCCTGGCAAAAGTCGTAGGGACGGCGGTGACAGTGGGTGGAGCCATGGTGATGACTTTGTACAAAGGACCCATCCTCAACTTTATAAATTCCAAGGGAATAACCCAAGCTCATGGAAACACTTCCACCGAATCTTCTGATGATCAGCACTGGTTCACAGGCACTCTCTTGCTCTTAGCCGCTAGTTGTAGCTGGGCTGGTTTCTTCATTTTACAGGTCAACTTTCACTACTTTGTTTACACACGATCGTAATCCGTAAACATGTTTTGATAAAGAACTTTTTCATCTTTTCAAAACTGCTTATTACCTACTT
This sequence comes from Laguncularia racemosa, assembly GCA_037954665.1. NCBI lineage: Eukaryota > Viridiplantae > Streptophyta > Magnoliopsida > Myrtales > Combretaceae > Laguncularia > Laguncularia racemosa. Next base: position 3,593,079 of record JBBMOL010000040.1, read on the forward strand.
CTGTGCATGGAAAGGTTTCTTTTAAAAATTAACTGTTAACAAGTGTTGACGGGAATTAACATTTTCGGGATTTAATTCCGTGCAGAAGCTTACACTGATGAAGTATCCAGCGCAGCTGTCTCTTGCAGCACTGATATGCCTGACGGGAATGGTGGAAGGTGCGGCAGTGACGTTCGTGTGGGAACGTAACATGAGTGTGTGGGCTCTAGGCTGGGATTCCAGACTACTCGCTGCTGTTTATTCTGTGAGTACACCCAACTTCCAAAAACTCAATAATGTATCATTATTCCACAACATCGATCATCCCTTCATACATTTCCTGTTACAGAATACGTGTGGCTTCGCTTCGTATATCCTAGAGTCCTTGTAAAGAATAATGTAATTATGTTTTTTTTTTTTTCTCATTACAATATACACTTTATACAAGTAAATGAGCATCTTACTGTTCGTATCGATACACATACGTCGCGAGTACATGATCGACTATGTCTAATCCTGCCTGGTTTGAATTATGTGTTTAGGGAGTGATCTGCTCTGGAATTGCATATTACGTGCAAGGAATGGTGATCCATGAAAGAGGGCCAGTGTTTGTCACGTCCTTCCAACCACTTTGCATGATTATCACTGCTGCTCTGGGGTCCATCGTGCTAGCTGAGAAAATCCACTTGGGAAGGTAATACATGAAAAGCATATTTACATACACAAGAGACAATAAGCCTCGTCACTTTCATATGATAGTATGAGAATAAAGCACAAGATTCATGCCTGCCAACTGCATCGCCCTAACAAACAAAAGTAACTCTGTTTTCCTATACATTGTTAATTCGATAAAATTGCTCATTTTGCAGTATAATTGGAGCGATCTTCATAGTCCTGGGACTTTACACGGTTGTATGGGGCAAAAGCAAAGACCGGCATGCTGGATCGGAAATATCGTCGAAAGATGAAAATTTTGGCACACACGAGTTGCCTGTCTTTGATGTAAAGACTTCGTCGATAGAGTTTGATGATTCTCTCGGAAATCATGATCAACATGCTAAGACATCAAAGATTTTTAAGGAGAGTACCCTTCCACAAGGGGCATGACCACTGAAAAACCCTTATTATGGTCCCCATTTGGAAATGGATCCTTTCCATTTCCTTTCTATCAACTTCTCCCACTTTCTATACTTAATTCTAATCTTGATAAAGCGTTTAGCTATGTAATATATTATTGCAAAACCCACCCCCCCACCCCTTTTTTCTGGGCCTGTCTAGCTAGCAATGAAAAGGGAAGCATGTTTATTGCATCAAGCTATTCTGTGTGATTATATATATGCTCTTACTTTTTCACTTTTATTAGTAATCTCATTTTTTATTTAAGCCACGAAAGATCATCTTCGCTGCCAACAAGAAGAAGCACTAAAAACGGCATCGTATATTCGCGTCTCGATGAATATTCCGAAGTGATCGCTATCGTGTGTGTTGTGCGACAGGTATTCTGCCGAAAATTTTAGTAACGTCCGATGATTGCATGAATGTAAATACGACAGGGGTACGGTTGGGTTCAGATAGTTGACATTAGACGATAACGAAGAAGATGGTATATGTTCGCCCATCGGGTGCTTTTTCTTTCTGGTATCATATTCTCGCGTCGGAGTAATGGATAGTTTGGCTAAACGACACACATCAGAAGAAAAGTATAATTAAGTGGGATGTGAGAGTAAACTCACGTTTCACATGTATGATTTTACAGGCTTTTTGCATTGTTTGAATGATTAAAAAAAAATTAAAAGAGAGAGAGAAAGAAACCATTCGTAAAGTTTAGTTGGTTTGAAGTAAAGATTATCTTCCAATTTCGTTCCTCAAGAAACAAACATTCCATGGTCATTTCATAAAAATACTCATTCCAAATGAATGAAAAACTGCAACTTTTACCTATTAAATGAATACTCGTTCCCTGTGGAAGTGGAACGATAATTTTATTTCAAATATATATATATAATGATTATTCTAGCCCAAATCTATTCTATGGATTAACTTAGGATTGTAAATTAGTTAAACTATTTAAGAAATACTCAATATCAACTCAAAAACAATCAAGTCCAACTTCAACTCAAGATACTCAACACGTTTACTTGAACATAATAACTATTCCACTACGGATTTATTACAGATGGAATAACTATTACGTTGTTTACTTCGTAGAATAGCAATTCGTACAGAATTACAATTTCACAAAATTCTGAATCGTCATTCCCACCCTCATTCCCCATAATAGCAATTTGGTACTATTAATAAAAATGTACTTTTAAAATATTAGACTCGCTACAGATAAATGGAGTCATTTATATTTTAAAAAAAAAAAGAAATTTAAATATATTTTTAATAGAAACAATATGAATTTTGGTCATTTTAAAAAAATATTTAAAATTTAAAATTATTAAATATAATATATAATCAGTTTTTTTTTTTTTATATCTACTTGTCACTCAACATCTTCCATCTTTCCTACTCTTTGACCATGGCATCCTTGTAAGGACAAAGGGGATAACAAATTTGAAAGCAAAAATTCTATTTAACTTGACATTTAATAGCATTTTCCTTAAATTATAAATCTTAATAAATAAAAATATAATTGAATATTATTTTTAACAATTTGATATGTTTATGTAAAATTAAAGAACCACTTAAAATTATAGACTTTTTTTTATATCGATCTACCCTGATCGTCATGCATTTGAACGTCATCCCTTGCCCTCACCATCACTGAAGTCGATCATAGCTCGCCTTCGTTATAGCCGGTGGTTGTCGATATAACATCATGCATTGCCCCTCATCCTTGTGCATCTACCATTGTCCCCATCCTCGTGCAGCCTTAGTCGTCCCTTGTTGTCGTAGATTTGCCTTCGGCCTCATGCATTGTCGATCGTCCCTCGCCCATGTTGTCGCTGATCTCGATCATCCCTCGTTGTGGTCATCACCGGCTCCGTCGTAGCATTTAAAGATTCATTCATTGAACCATTTATTATTCTACTCTTATTATTTCCTTTATTTCCTCAAGTAAACAATGTAGTCCTGATTTCATTACATCCAAATAAACAGTATCATACCAATTTATCATAATAGTTATTTCATTATAGCCTTATTCCATTCAATGAAATAAACGGGTCGTTAAGTAGTCAACTAAGTTAAGATCGGGATTCATAAAGTTTAGTTCGACAAATTTGCAAACCTAATCGAAATTTAAGTCAAGTATAATATTAATCAAGTTAAATTTAGATATTAATATTATTATAATTAGAACAAGAAAATATGTTTTTAACAATATGAATTTAAATGAGTTTAATCAAGTTAAGTTAGAGCTTGTCACATGCTACTTCAAGTTAAGCTCGAACTCAAAATTCTAAGTCAAGCTTTAAAATACCGAGTCAAACTCAAACTCAAATTCAGTATTATACTATCTCAACTTAACTCATTCATAACCTTAGATTAACCATTCTATTTTGGCCTCACCTTATTCCAACCAACAAAATGTAATATATAATAGCAATATATTAAAGACATCTTCTACTTATAATAATAAAAACTAAAACCATGCATTACATCATGCCCTTAACTTAATGGGACATTCCAACTTTGTCATACCTTAATTATGAGAGGGAAAAGACATGAATCTACACTAAATTACGAATTTTAATAGATCAAAACTTAGATATTCACTATAGTTAAAGCATAAAATGGATGCCCCATTTTTGCTCGTTTGATTTTAATAAAATGGGGAAGAGGATTTTTTATTTTTTTTTGGTGAAAAGCAATATTTTAAGCCTCATTGCTCATAGTTGCTTTAACTTAATAGAGTTTTCATGTTTAAATGGTTATTCTTTATTGTTAATTAAACTTAACCTAAGTCTAATTCACTTATTCCATATGAGTAGTAAATATTCTTATTTAAACCAAGTTGAACTCATGGCGATCAACTAATAAAGCCTACATTAATTGTTTTGCAAGGGAAAGTTTTATATAGTATCGTTTGGTTATCATAAATTTATAATACTGCACTGGACAAAACACTTTGTCCCTTGTTTGGTTTGCATATTTTCTTAGTTACTAGATAAAAATAATCTTAAATTACTGGACAAATTGCTTATATCTTGTACTATCCAAAATATGGTATAAAAATCAAATTCACTTGATAAAAATACAAAAATCTTTATCTTATACTTATATTTCATGTTTAGTATAGTATTTTATATATCCAAACAGTGGAGTTCACAAAAATCTTTGTCCAAGATATTGTATATCAAACATGGTACAAAAGAATTGTACTGTCTTATTTTTCTTATTTTGTGCTATCCAGTACTCTTTGTATTATTTAGTATTACAATCCAAACGTACCATAAAATTGCTCACTTGTGAACTAGGGCTATAATCCATTAATGACACTTCATTACAAATGATAGTTGATATATAATAAGGTTTGCCTATGCTAGTAACCCAGTTAGATGGTGTAATTTGGAAGTTAGAGATTATTAGGTGAAATTGTGCATGCATTGTTTTTTTTTTTTTTTGTGGATTAAAGCATATGAGCGCTCAATATTTTCTTTTTACGATCTAAGCATGTATATTCATGTATACTACATACGTCAAATGTGCCGTCACTTTCCTCAATCTTCTTCTTCATTTGAAATAGGATAAGGAAGACAAAGATCAAGTTTTCTCCTTTGATTGATTTTGATCCAATTTATTTTTTATTTAAGAAGCAAATAAGATCATTATATACATCAATTATATATCAAAATCTTATTAATTGATAAAAATTAATCAAGATAGAAATCAAATCTTAGAAGAAAAAGAAAAAAAAAACAAATTGACAAATAATCTTTTTCTAAAAAATTAGAATCTAGGAGTTTCCTACTTAAATATAATCTTCAATCTATAAATAGAGAAATAAGTTGATTTGGAAAGGACAATAAGAGAAAGAAAACACTTAAAATCAAAGGAAATCGAAGGTTTTTCTATCTAAAAAACTTATAGTTGACTTTTTCTCCTCTCTAGATCTCACATTCTTAGGTAAGCTCAAGTATTTTTTGCGATACTAAAGGCTTCCTCACTACCCAAGCACCATGAAATGCCCATTGTTCAACAAGAGGACATGATCTGTTGTAAATATATAAAAAAAATTAAAAGCAAATCCTACTAGCAAGTGCACTAAATCAGATCAAGTAATATAGTAATAAGTCAAGTGTCAATTCACGAAGATTAATTAAGTACTAAACTAATATCAAATTCTATTATTATTTAGGTAATCAAATTGAAAGAATTAACTAATCAATTACTAATTAATCTAATTAACCTAGATTTTCACTAAGAATAGGGGAGAATTATTGTGAGGATATATCAATTGAAAGTAGGAAAAACGAATCCACTCTAATTTCACTAACCAAATTGCCATCATATTATAATGATTCTTAATTATGTGGATATTCATAAGAAATTGTGAGAGTCTTTAATTCTTTTTCAAGTTTTAAAAACTCAAAACCCCAACATCAATTTATTAGCTTTCACTACACAAATTAACAGAGGATTCTATTATTCAACTACAAATCTCCCAATTATATAATTGACTAATATTCTATCCTAATTTCTCCTAATTCCTTAGTGAGAAATTAATTAGGAATATTGCATTAAGCCCTAAAACAATTTCTAATCAGATTAAAATAATCCTACTTCCACAATTCTTATTCATCCTTAATTAAGAAATCCTATTGAACCCTAATTTCCCTTCCGAGTCATTAAAATTCCTGTAATCCTAATTCAAACAAGAAATCAAAATTTATAGTATATGATTTATAATATGAATCTTCTACATATCTAACAATCTCATAATATAACTACAATCATCATCTTAGATATTTTAGGGTTTCATTATCTTCTCACAAATAAAACTTAGAACATTATGGAATTGAAAACACAAATATAAATCAAAGAAGTTATTGTAATAAAATTCATAATTGATAACAAACTTAGTCTATGAATTGAATAGGAAATTGCTAGTTCAAATATCATCAATTCAATAAAACAAAAATCAATCACAATACAGTAACCCTATAAATCCTTGATGAAGGAGTCTTTCATTGATGGCTCTAATGAATTCAATTGACTAAAAATTGCAGCACAAGAACAAGTTCTCTCTCTCCCACTCTCTCTAGGTTTAAAAAGTAACCAAAAAATAAAGATAAGCCCTAAAACATTAACAAAAGGAGTATTTATATCAAAACCAAAGGAATGCTTACGAGAAACTATAAGCTGACTCTCAAAGCCAGCTTCAAAGCTGGCAGCTTTTCAATAGTAAGTTGACAATTAAGGCCAGCAGCCTTTCAATAGTAAGCCAGCAATCAAAGCTAGCAGCCTTTCCTTGTAAGCTGGCAGCTTACTCATGTAGGTTGGCGGCTTTTCCTTACAATATCAACCTAATTGCTTCTTCACTTGGCCAACCTAAATTATGCTATTGAAGATCGGTCTTCAAAATTGGTGATGTAAGTTAATGAGTGGCTTGCCTCCTTTGTTCAACATTCCTTCAAGTGCTTAAAACTCCTCTAAATTACTCATGTTTACACTCTAAGCTCTTAAAGACCTGAAATAGCACAATAAACATAATTAAGTATTATTACTTTATAATTTCCACAATATTAGTAAGAATTTAACATGATTCGCATAATAAAATATGAGTATAATATGCCCCTATCAGGACACCTAAAATTCAAATTGAATAAAGAATTAAAGACAAAACTCCCACTATACAACTTGACCACCACTACTATGTATGCCCAACTAACAAATTAAATTCACCCCTAACGACGTAGCATGACGCGATAATACCAAAATATATGGAATAAAATAAGTCACGTTAATGAGAATTCTCTCCTTATAATATCATTCATGAGTTATTTATAAGCCTAAACCTTAGAACTAATAAGAAAATAGAATAAATTGAAATAAGAAAACAAATAAATTAAGATCAGCTTTACTAATTAGACAAAGAAACTCTTGTGGCTTAGTATGATGGAAATAAGGGGTTTCGACCCTGAAAATGGTGTCAAATAGCAAAGCCACTTGCATCATCTCAAAGTAGATTAAAATTTGTTTTTATCAACATATTATAAACTTTGTAACTCTTCATAAGTAAAAAGTTACAAGGTTTCAAAACTAAGATTTCAAACTATGTATCCTCTTCTGAACAAGTAGCTTCTAACTTCTAGTGACAACTTTTGATAGCTCTCATTTGTTTTAGAACTTCAATATCACCATTTCTGAACAACTTATTCTGAAGTTTCTCAATTTTATGATTCTTTATCTCTAGTGCTTTCGGTGATCATATTGTTTCGTTGCTTGAAAAACTAACTCGTCCATATCAGTCTCCTCCATTGAAGAAAAACTTGACCTCAAGTTCCAATATAATGGAACTAAAGAATCATGAAACGAGGATAAATCCGCCACGTTAAAAGTTTTGGAAATGCCCAAATTATTAGGAAGATCAATTATATAAACATTCTCATTGATCTTCTAAAGCATAATATATGTGTCCATACTTCCTTAGTTGCAATATACGACAAGTACCTATTGGAAATTTCTCCTTTCAAAGATGTATCATAACCAAATCACCCACATTAAAAGTCTCAAGCATTTTATGCTAATCTTCTATAGTTTTGTATTTCTGATTTGTAACCTCTAATTTCTTTTCCACTTCCTTATGAACTTTAACAATCTATTCTACCTTATGTTTAGCTGAGACATTGGCTCCTTCATCCTTAAGCAACTTGATCAAATCAAGAGTATGTTGAGAAACCTTCATACACACAATTAAAAATGGTGATCTCCATTTAAACTGTAAATAGCATTGGTGTATGCAAATTTTACTTATGATCATGCAATATCTCACTATTTTGGCTTATCTCTATAGATACCTTTAATCAAGTTTCTCAAAGTTTTATTCACATCTTCAGTTTACCCATCAGTTTGTGGATGTGCTATACCACTAAAGTTCAAGGAAGAATCAAACATTATCCATAAAGTCCTCTAGAAATTACTCAAAAAATCAATATTAATCATGAATTATTTATAATCCTAAACACTAAAACAAATAAGGAAATAAAATAAATTGGAGTAAGGAAAAAAGTAAACTAAGATAAGCTTTCTTAATTAGAATAAGAAACCTTGGCAACTTTGTACAATATAAAAACGAGAGGCTCCAACTAAGAAAATAATGCCAAACGGTGGAGCAATTTACACCGATTCAAAGTAGACTTAAATGGACCTTTACCAACATATTATGAGCTTTGTAACTCTTCATAAGTAAAAAATTTATAAGGTTTCAAAGTTGAGATTCCAAACTATGCATCCTCTTCTGAGTAAATAGCTTTTGACTTCTACTAACGACTTTTATTAGCTTTCATTTGTTTTAGAACCTAACTAGCGCTCTTTTTGAACAACTTATTTCGAAATTTCTAAATCTTCTAATTCTTCTATGTTTGACGCTTCTAAGGATCATATTGCTTCAAAACTTGAAATCCTAACTCATCTACATCACATAGTAAAAGAACAACCCAAGAGGGTCGTTCGCTAAGTCCAAAAGGTAGTGTTACTATCAAAGACTAAATTCTTATACCTCCTACACACGTCAAAGGTTCATTTTCTTCTCCCTGCAATTAGTTTATTTATTTATTAAAAATAATTAATGAAATAAATTTAAGAAAAGGAAAACTTCTAAAAGAAGGTAATTTTTTTTTTTCACTTCAACTTCAATTTTCTCGGAATTTTAGTTTTTTTTTTCTTCAATTTAATTTCTTGTTTAAGGTTTAATGATACATTTGATACTATTAAACTAATAAAACAAAAACCAGGGTTTTTAAGGAAATTTGTTTTTTCTAACTTTGATTTAATAGAAAAGGTCTTTGGGTTAAGGTTTCCATGGAAGGAAAGTTTTCTCAAAGAAGGAGTTTTATATTGCTTTTTGTTCTTAAGGTTTTTTTTTTTTTTAAGAATCTTTAGATTACGGTTTTAATTAGATATTAAGGTTTTAGTCTTTCAACAATAATGAGTGTATTTTTTAAATAAAGAAAAAAGATTAAAAAATGAAAACTAAAAAGTTATAAAAATTAAAAAAAAAACACTCAAAAGATATTTGAAAAAAGAAACTATCATAGCTTCATCCCTTTATGAGTGTATGGACATCCAAAAAAAGGATCAACCTTAAAAACAATTTCTTTCTCTTTTCTTTTTCTCTAAATAAGCAAATTTATTTCTATAAGTCAAATTTTATTAGGAAAATAAATAAAACATTTTTCTTTAAAATTTTGATTTATTAGCTTTTTTGTTTAAAAATTAACCTCTGTGGAACCAAAATTTTGGGGGTTTTTTAGGTTAACCTAGTATCTTGGTTAAAATAGATCCACCTAATTAATTTTACACTTTTTTTTATCTAGATAGGTAGTGGCATTGATTTTTTTGAAAAATGCTTTTAAGAAGAATTTATTTGATTTTTTCCAAAGCAATTCATATTAGGTGTGAAGGACCTATAAATTAAAATTAAGTAAAAAATAAAATTTTCATGCTCGACACATAAATTGGTATATCAAGCTTAAATAAATCCGTAGTAAGATCACATCTACCTATTAATCACCAACATAAAAATGAAACAATCATTGCCTTAAATAATATATAGGTCCATATAATTTAAACTTGGATTAAATTCAAGATAATTAAAATAACAATATGAAACCACACAACACATATACAAAAGTCTAAAGTGCAAACTTTGTATGGCGATTCTTATAGCTAGTTAATCACTTATGATAAGCATATCGGTTGACGACGGAGAGAACTTGAAATGATAACACATGTACATATGTGATAAGAAGATGCGTAAGAAGAGGAACGAATGAACTCAATGTTTCGTGTATATGCTTGTGATAATGAATCAAACTCAGTCAACTTGAGCATTCTTTATCCATTGCTCGCAAGATAGTTGTTTGATCTTCTAAAGAGAGGTTTAAACAAAGCTTCCGCATTGGTCTCAAACTTAACAAGCCAACACACGTTTGTGCCTACATATCCCTATGGTCTCGAGCTATGTGAATAAAGACAAAAGGCATGTTTGCTGCGCACATTAAATTAGGTATTCAAATACTCCATCACTTCTAATGTCACATTTAGCACACAATAATGACTCAAAATGGAACAAAACAAAATGGATTGAGATAAAATGAAATGAAATCGGTACTGGAATGTCAAATCTATTTTTATGCTTGAAAACCTTCACAAAATGGAGTGGAATAAAATAGTGTATAGCGGTATTTGTCAAAAAGAGTTAATATCGCATTTAGTATCATAATTTTGGTCATTTTTACAATTAAATATCTAAACTTTAAAAGTGTCAATTTATTATCAATTTCAACTTTTTGCATTCATCAACACTACATCATCTAACTTCGTTGAATGCCATTTATCTGCTTAGATATGTTGACCAATAACAAGTTGTCACATGTCCCAAGCCATTAATTCAATCAACATATACCGACTAGATGTCCATGTGGCACTCCATGGTAGAAAAGGAAAGACACATCAAGCTGAAATTAAGAAAGGAAAAATAATTACAAAAAAGTAAAAGCAAAACATGCAAAAACATAGGCAAAATTTTCAAATTTGAGAAAAGAGATATGAATCAAATGAATCCAAAATATTAATCAAAAATGAAAAGAAAAAAAAATAAAATCTTAAGAATAAGATTACCCAAAAATCAAATAAATAAAATCTAAAACTTAAAGATCCCACTTTAAATGGAATGAAAACCAAAAAACCCATGTTTTTACTAAGACGAAGCATAATTGAAATGAATAGATGCCTCCAAAAGCTCAAAAAAATTGAAAGAATAAAGGCTAAGAGAACAAATACAAAATTAAGAAGATGGAAATAAGCATAAAATTCAAAACTTTGATTAAAAAAAAGGCTGAAATATGGATTGAAACGAAGTAAAAAATTCCAATTGAAAATTTACAATCTAAAAAAACATTATGATAATGGCTAAAGTGACAACTAAACTTAATGGAAAATATTTTAGAATGGAAAAAAAGAGAAGAAAGCTAGAAGATATGAGGAAAACAAAGGTTAAAAAGCCCAAATTTATGCTACCCCATCAACGTAGTTATCCATCTCCTTCATCTCTCTCACCGCTTTTGTTGAAATTAGGGTTTTATCATTCTTGTCTACTAGATAACTAGTAGTTAGGACTTTGGTATGTCCCTTTTTTAATGGACATGACTTTTTATTATTAACGTGTCATTTTGTTTTCCAAAATAATCCTTTTGATATCCACCAAGGCTTCACTTGCATTAAATTAATGTTAGTGTACACGTGTGTAGTCGTGGTTGGTAAAAAAATCCACCTTAGCTAACAAACATGAATGGAGTTACACCAAATGCCATAAATAACTAGGAAAAGTTTATATAGGTAGTAAATTAACAATTCTAAAATTTAAATAGTTAATTATAAAAATAATAAAAATTGAGGTATCAAATATGATATTAACTATATAAAAAATATCATTAATTAGTAAATATAATAAACATATATTAATGAGGGTAAAAAAGTTATTTAAGTAATCATCATTAATAAGGGTGAAATGAAACCGTGATTCCACCCCCACATAATCAAATTCCACCCTTAAAGTCAAAATTATTATTTTCAAGTAATCGCTCTTGGAAAATAATTATAATTCCAACTTCTAAAAATGCTTCCAAACACAAAAAAAAAAAGGAATAAAACACATAATCATGATTTTTAGGTAAGTCTACTCTAATATACAAAATGTGATATAAAAGTTATATGCTTTGCAGAACATGTACACTACATCATAATTGATACATAAAAATTCTTGGAATTATATATACCGAAATCCGCACAAAATGCATCAATACCAATAGATATACAGAATTAACTAAATGGTAAAAACTCTTGAGAGTGTGAAATTAAAAAATAAATATATCTTGTTGGTTTAAGATTTCTCTAGTGTAGGCTTAGTAAAGTAATTATGCTTTAATGTGTCCAGAGGAATTGCAATCTTGGAGAGAGAGAGTACTGAGATTATTATATTTCCCTTATTCAATTGCCTTTCTTCACTCAAAAATTGAAAACGGGAAATTGTTTATAACATCATCATTAAAAATTATTGTAATTATTAATCTGTCCTATAAAAGTAATTTGTGTTCTTAATACATATAGATAAACTTCTAATTAATTAGAAAATACACTCCACAAAAGTAAGGCCTGGTTTTTAGTTATTATATAAAGTAGATAAAAGATTTGATTATCTATTAATAGGTAAAAATCGCTATTATGTACTCTCTCTTTTTTCCACTTACATATTTTACTGGAAATGAAGAAGGAGATAGAAACTGTTCTGTAATTTAATTTTTGTGTTTGGTACTCAATTATTTTAATGAAAAAAATAAGTAATATTTACATTATTTAAAAGCATAAGACATTTTGATGTAACACCTAAAAAAAATTTAAGTAACTAATAAAATACATTAATCATAATCTGAATTCTGAAATCTATATGTAATTTTATAATTTAAAATTTTAAAAGGAAAATTTTTCTTTATTGAATAATAAGAAATTAAACACTTAATTTTTTGTTATTAATTATTTTAGATTTTTTAAGGCAATGCTGTCTTCTGGTTTAAACAATATGATGACTCACTGTGGAAGTTTCTTTCGTCTTGCTTGAGAAGAAACATGAACGGAAACAGATGTAGGCTTTTTTTTTTTTTTTTTTTGAAATTGCAGAAATAGGTGGATTGTTTATTTAAAAAAAAAAAAAAAAAAGAGTACGTCGCGGCTTCAGCCTCTTTCATTGAAACACGCCAAACAAAATACAGCTCAATCATCATCTACCTTCCTTTCTCTTGTTCACCATATCGAGTCCAAGCACGAAACCCTAATCTCACAATTTCAAAGCCCTAATTGCCTTCGCTAAGTCCAATCAAATGGGTGGCCATGAAGCGATGGAGGTTGCAAAGACTGTTCTAGAGGTCGCCGATGTAGCATGGACAGCAATAGAGACAACCCACCACTTCCAGCACCACCACAACGAACACGAGAACGACAAGCCCCTGTCTATAGATGAAGAATTGGAGTCACTTCGACGCGAAAACACACGTCTAAAGAACTTGCTGGAACAGAATTTGAAATTGCTTCAGGGTCTTTCTGAATCGCCTCATCTTTTGGAGGATTGCCCTCCTGATGTATGTAATGTTTAAATTTTTCTTTTACCATTATAGTTCACCTCTTACTGTGTTATGAGTTTGTAGAATCTTTAATGGAAAGTCTGTGTTTGCAAGCTTCAAGTGTCAAAATTGAATTTCTAAGCTGTTATAATTGCTAGGGCTGCGGTATGGTATCGAATCTGTGTCTCTCTTTACATGGTGTATCTAGTAATTATCTTGTACTTTGATAATCATACTTCATATGCTGTCAAGGGCTTATAGTTTGATATATCATGTGATGCTGTCGCTGTCGCTGTCAATCTGCAATACAATGGGAATCCCAATCACATATTATATGGTTGGCAAAAATGGAAGGAAATTGAAGAAAATGGGAGCAAACTATATGTTCGGCAACTTTAAAATCTGGAAATGGATAGATAATGAAGGAAATGAGGGAAATGTTTCCGCTTTAGAGTCCACTTTCTTTCTCTCCAAAAATGGTGGAAATAGGTGAAAATGGGTAGAAATGAGAGCTGGTTACAAAATTGTACTTTTTAACAATGTTCATCAAAATAAAAATGGGGGGTAATTTTGTCTGATATTAACTTCGTTTCCTTTTCTAAGACAAACTAAAGGAAAAAGAAATGTTTCCTTCCATTTCCTTTATATGTTACCAAACACAAAATAAAAGTTACACCTCATTCCATTTCCACTATTTTCTTTTCCTTTATTTTCTACTCATTTCCACGTATTTCTCTTACATCAAAAATTGCCAAACACAGACTTGTTCTGGTATAAATTCGAAATAATGGAATAAAGCTTGAATAGTTAAGTGAATATCTGCTCCTTTCCTCTTCTTCTTTATTATTGTTTTTTTTTTTTTTTAATATGGACACTAACTTTACAAAATCATTCAGTGTTTATTCAATTGGAAAGCAGTACATCTATCTGGATTTGTACTTTAATAAGTTGTTTAGATGGTTGTTATTCCAATGCAGTTATATGCTCGTCTTGTGGCTGCTGTTGATTCAAAAATTTCTTCAATCGAATCAAACATCTTCAGAAGGCATCTATTGATGGAGCAGGCAATGAGTTTCCATTTAGAGAGGCCACAGGTTTGGAACTTTTCCATTCGATGAGATGCTTAAGTAAACAATCCTGTTTGTCTCTGTGTCAAGTTATTTTTATGTTTTGTGACCAGGAGCTGATATGCAATCAGCTGAAATCCTAATAAAAATGGACAATGAAGAACCTAGTTGGTGGGTCTGGGTCACAGATGAAATGGTCCCAAGCAATACTGAAGAATGGAGTGGGATTGATGATGAGAATTACGTGGTCATTAGCGAGGAACATGTTGTTGATGGAGTCGCCAACTTTATGGCTAGATGCATTTTGTCAAATCCAAAAGCTCAGGTATGTTTGCTTTAGGAACAATTGATTGTGACTTTCATTTTGCTGGCCCTGATTTCACTTTCTTGGCATTGCAGAGTTTGACACCTGAAGAGCTGCAAAAAAGTGAGTGTGCATCTGCAACTTATGATCTGTGATGTTTCTCTCTGATTTTGATTTCCATTTGCTTCAGTGTGTACACTCCTTATCCAGATCTTGTAACTGATGTGTCATTTGATATGCTGAACTCCATAAGAGCAACTGCAGTGTGATTCCTAATGAAAACTTTGTGCTTTGTAGCTTTGGCAAAAGCATTGGGTGGGGTGAGCAAGGTGGAGAAGGTGTTAGGAATTTGGCATGCTGGAAAGCTGTTCTATACTCTGTCTACCTGGGGGCTTGCACTGATGGGGTATCTCTCTCTCTCTTTACCCCCCACCAAAAAAAAAAAACCAACCGAAGGCACCTATGTTTGCATACACACACAATATGCACATCAGCATATGCCATGCACAAGTATGCACACAGATTGATGTCTCTGCATCTTCCTGACCTTTTTGTTTGACATATGAAAAATAAATATGATGGTTTGTGTACCCACAAATGTGAGGATCAAAGGGATGCCCCATTCTTGTCAAAAATTGGGATTGTTACTTTCTGGGGTATCCTTCAGATTTGGAGTCATTTCTTGATTGAGGGTATAGTCACCACTCAACAGCAGGTTTCTCAAGCGGTTTTTTTTTTTCTTTCAATGCAGCATATAAGCTTTTCTTTTCTTTTTTTGACACCTGCATAGAAACGTGTTGCTTCAATCGTAGGTTATAAATCCTTGCAACAACATAATGGGCAATGATTCACCCCAAAAAATATATATAATCGGCAATGAGCCACTTATTTGAAGTGCTATAGCCATGTCACATGTATACTCAGCTAATTATTTGATCGTTCCTTTTGAACTGCTTTCACTTGCATCATTGAGCAAAAAAAAAGGCCTGAAGCCAGAAGAAATCATTAAATTTCAACCTTTGGATTTTGGAATCCTTTTTATCAGTGGAAAGCATTTGTTTGGGTTGATTCAGAAGTGAAGTTGACAGATTAACTTGCAGTAGCATATGCATGGTCATTTAAGTTAAATCTTGCTTGCAGGTTGTACAGAAGCCGTGCTGTTCTAAAGCTCGCTGCTGTAGGTGTCCATACAACCAGCAAAGCTGTGCTGAGGGCACTGTGAAGATTGCATGTTTCTCAGGACTCGGAATTGTAATATAACCATGTTGGTGATTTGAAAGGGTTAATATCAAAGGTGGGCAAAAAAAAAAAAAGAAGAAGAAAAAGAAGAAGAATATTGGCTGTTGTGTCTGTTGCATTATTCTTGTATATATGCCCCTCGAAATGTAAATGTCAACTATTGTCTCCTATTCATTCATCATGTTTGCTATTATTCTTTGGTATTTTTAATGGAGATCTCTCATTTCCCGGTGATTGATATTTCTTCTTATTCCGGACGCCTGAGTGCAGTAGGTAGTCTATAGTTTGCTTTACATTCATCTCTCAGCAGTGATGAAGCTGGTCATCTAGCTATTCAACTTAAAGAGAGTACCCACATACATCTAGCTGTTCAACTTAAAAGAGTACCACAGGCAAGGTACTTTCCACAGGAAATGAACTCTGGCAGTTAGGTTTTGAAGATTATTTTATGAGTTCGGCTTTTGCAGAGTAATTGTTAGGGAAATTTTCCCATTAAGTTTTCACTGGCGAAAAGAAGTGTGGCTTATGGAGGGAAATGAATGTATGGGAACTATATTAAAAAAGGGTTGAGAGAGAAAATGCTCTCTCTTCTCTCTATTTTCCCTTTCCAACCCCCTTAAAGACCACTTCTGTTAGGCAAACCTCACACTCTTCCTGCAACACCATTTTTTCCTTTCCTTTTCTTTTTTAGACACTCAGATCACCTTTTCACAACATCTTCGATGAGGGGTGGATTGACCAATGATATGGATGTGGCCAAGAAGGCTAGTAGTGCATGTTAAGCAACTTCAGGGGATCATTTTCCTCTAGACTTCTTTGGCAATCAAGAAAGCAACTTGCCTAGCACGACCCCAAAGGTGATTTTCAAGGACAACCCAAAAGGTGAAAAAGTTAAAGTAACTTTTGCCAACCTAGGAAGCAACTAGTTGGACAAAGCTAAAAGGAGTAAGTTAGAGTCAAGTGCTCACATGGATATATCAACTCAAAGTAATAACCAGCAAGGAAATGTTAGGCCAAAAGACTTTCCCAAAGCTAACAACACTACCTTGGAGGAAGTCAATGGTCTATTAGAGAAATTTGAGGGCTAAAACCGAACAACAATACCACCCATCCAAGCAAATAGGACCATCAAAAACTCAGTTGGTACTAAGTCATATGTCAACGCTTGTAATTCTAGGAGCATAGTGAATGCCTAGGAATTTAGCCTCCATTTCATCCCTCTGGCCAACAAAGGAACCATATCTTGTGTGAAGATACCTAAAGCTACAAAAGATATAGGTGCGGAATACTAGGTCTCCACACTTATGGGCTACTTCCTAGGCCATAAGATGTTGTATTTGCTAGTTCAAGCTACAGTTTTCCACCTATGGAAGGAGTAAAATATTTTAGATGTCCTAGGAGGCAAAAATGGCTTCTTCTACTTTAGGTTCGCACTAAGAAGTGACTTAACACTTATCCTTGAGAAAACTTGGTATTTTGCACAAAGATTCTCAATCTTGTAAAAATGGAGGAAAGGCATGTCACTTGCAAGCCCTAATTGACCAACGTGCCAGTATAGGCACTATTTAGTCGCATCCCTCGCAAATTCTTATCTATTGAGGGGGTTAGCTACATTATGAGTGGCGTGGGCATCTCCCTCAAAGCTAATGTGTTGACATCTTATAGACAAAGTGTTATGGAAGAGTCACCGATCCAAGCTCAAGAGCCAAGTCAAGAAGAAGATCAAGTGGCTAAGGATGAAGTTCAAGGGGTTTCAAGTACGATTAGCTTGCCTCAAGGACCAATCACAAGATCAAGAGCTAAGAAGCTACAACAAACATTGAATTCTCATTTGCAAGGCTTGGTGAAGATCACAGGTGAAGGACTTCAAGGGATTCAAAGCTTTGGGGCAAAAGAAGGCCAAAAGAACTTCAATTTGATGAAAATAGCATCGGGTGAAGATACACCAGCTCAAGGCTGCCGGCCTTGGCGCCGGCCTTGAAAACGCCGATGTTTTGGTGCACTTTCAAGGAAGGCCGCCGGCCTTGAAAAGTAGGCTGCCGGCCTAAATGGCCGGCCTTCTTTTTATGCGCACTTTTCACTTGTTTTGCGATTTCCATGTAATGTTTTAGGGTTTTCTCCTTTATATTCGAAACCTCCTCATTGTAAAACTGAGTTTTGAGATATTGAAAATACCAAAAAAGCTTATTGCTTTGTTCTTTGTGTTCTTATTTGAATACATGCTCCTAGGAACAATCAAGGAAGATTGATCGACTTCTCTTGTGGATTGTTTCGAAATTAGGGCTTTCCATAGTTTTAATTCTTAGATCATTAACCTAAGTCAAACCTAAATTCTAATCTTCTTAGGGATTGATTTCCAAATTGGTGTCGTGGGTTTTCGTATTACTGCATTGGGGTTCACACTAATCAAAAGGGTTCTCAAGGCGTGATTGCGAAGGTTTTCGTATCATTTGGTATCAGAGCTTTGGCTCTAGATCAGGTTATATCTTTTCTTGTTTTTGTTTGATTCTTGTTTCCCATCGTTATTTAGGATATAAAGTTGTGATCTTTATGTACTCCATTGATTAGATTGATCAAATTGTGACTTCTCATGTTCTAGGGTTTGTTCATCAATTTGGGGATTTTCGCTATTTTGATCCTTGCTTAGGATTAGTTAGTCTTCAATTGGTGTTTAAAAAAAAAAAAATTCGAGCAAAAAAAAAAAAAAATTTGAGTGTGAATAGTGTTCGTGAACAGTGTTCATAACCAAAAGAAAAAAAAAAAAAAATTCTGAAATTATTTGATTGTCTTGTTTTTGCTAATCCTTGGGAACACCATATCCTTCAATCCTAGTGTAATCTTGTTTAAGGGATAGTGGGAAACACCAAATTCGCGTCTTTGTATTGAAATTCGTTGGAAATTGCTCTTGGGAGTGTGATTCGCTTAAGAACATTTAAGAGCGGGCTTGAGAGTTGTGAGGAATACCTGTGTGCTAAATATCAATTGTGAGAAACACGAGTGGATAACCCCATCAATAGAGTGCAAAAAAAACACGAAAGGGAGCAGTTGTGAGGAAACTCAAAATTTTGTTTAGCATTAACGTTTGTTGTTTTTGCAGGTAAAGATGACAGGTAGTGGTGTTGAAAAATCTGATAAAAGTGCAGATGATGCTTTGTTGCGTGAAGCACAACAGTCAGAGTTTAGGCGTATGACTAACGCCATTATAGCTATGAGAGAGTCTCTAGAGCATATGAATTTGAGACTACAGGTTGTTGAGAAGAGGGAGTCAAGTACTAGTGAAGGGAATAGGGGAGGTAAAATCCTATGCATCAAGCTGCTGAAGTGACTGATGCTAATGAATATCTGGAGGAGGATTATGAGGATAGTGCAGCCATGCTAGTCAATAGAGGAAGAAGAGGTGGTAGAGAGAGTAGGTAGAGGCATGGGCACAGGAAGATGTAGAGGTCGAATGCAGGAGAGTTACACTGCCAGTAGGGGTCGATTTGTTGATGATGTAGTAGACAGGGGTCTGGGAAGTATTAAACTGAAGCTTCCAATTTTTCAGGGTAAATCTGACCCAGAGGAATACTTGCAGTGGGAGAAGAGAGTTGAGTTGATTTTTGAATGTCACCAATGTAGTGAAGAGAAAAAGGTGAAATTGGCTGTAACCCAATTTCAGGATTATGCTATATCCTGGTGGGATCAGCTGGTGACTAGCAGGAGGAGGAACATGGAGTATCCTATTGAGACCTGGCATGATCTCAAGGCTGTGATGAGAAAAAGATTTGTCCCTAGATACTTTCATAGGGAATTGATGCAGAAATTACATTTCTTGAGACAGGGTAGTAGGAGTGTGGAGGACTACTACAAGGAGATGGAGATGATCATGACGAGAGCTGATGTAGATGAGGATGAGGAAACTACCATGGGATGTTTCTTTGGTGGGTTGAACAAGGAGATCGCCGACAGGGTGGAGTTGCAGCATTATGTAGAGCTAGAGGAGATGGTACATCTTGCCATCAAGATTGAGAGACAACTCCAAGGTAGAGGGCCAAACCGGTACGTTTCCAAACCTTCTTCTAATTCTAATTCTGCATGGAGAGGTTATGGAAAATCTGATATTAAGAGTGGTAGTAAGCCTACTGTTGAGGCTTCAAAGGGAAAATCAGTTGGGGTTTCATATGAGAAACCTAAGGTTGTTGATCAGAAAAGTAGAAATAGGGACATTAAATGTTGGAAGTGTCAGGGTGTAGGACACATTAGTCGGGAATGTCCTAATAGGCGGACCATGGTGATAAGGAATGGTGAGATTGTCACTGATGATGAGGAAAGTGACAATGAGGGTGAAGACGATGATATGCCTCCATTAGAGGATTGTAGTGATGCTGAGAGTGTTGAGGAGGCAGTGAAAGGTGACTTGTATGTAGCTAGGCGTGCACTTAACACCCAGTTGAAGGAGGATGGCCATGAAGAGCAAAGGGAAAACTTGTTTCATACTAGATGCCATGTGCAGGGGAAGGCATGTAGTGTGATTGTCGATGGAGGGAGTTGTACTAATGTGGTGAGTACACTCTTGGTGAACAGGTTGGGGCTGCCTACTGTACCACACCCAAGACCTTACAAACTTCAGTGGCTCAGCGACTGTGGTGAGGCTAAGGTAAACAGGCAAGCTCTCATTTCTTTTTCCATAGGCAAGTATAGTGATGAGGTGCTCTGTGATGTAGTACCTATGCATGCTGGTGATATCTTGTTGGGCAGACCTTGGCAATTTGATAGGAAAACCGTGCACGATGGATATCTCAATAGGTACTCATTTACTAAGGATGGAAGGAGAACCATTTTGGCACCACTGTCCTCTAAGGAAGTGTATGAGGACCAATGTAAATTAGAGAGGTTGAGAGTTGAGGCCGAAAGAAAAGAGAGGGAGAGTAGAAAAAGCAATTCTGAGGGAGTGAAGAATAAGAGTGCAACTAAAAAGTGTAATAAAAATGAGCAGAGTGAAAAGAAAGAGGGGAGTGAAAAGCAAGATGACAATCGGCCTGGAGAGAAAAGAAGTAAGAGTGTGAGTTTGATTGCTAGGGCAAGTGAGGTTAGGCATGCTTTGAGTGCCAGTAGACCTATCTTTGTACTTTTGTACAAAGGGGCCTATTTGGCCACTGACGATATTAACCCATCTATTCCTAGTGTGTTTTCTGATTTGCTGCAGGAATATGGAGATGTGTTTCCAGCGGAGATGCCCAGTGGACTTCCACCAGTTAGGGGCATAGAGCATTGGATTGACTTCATTCCGGGAGCAGCCATACCCAACCGACCTGCCTACAGGACTAATCCCAGCCAGGCAAAGGAGATTCAGAAACAGGTTGAGGAGTTGCTGGAGAAGGGGTATGTGAGAGAAAGTCTAAGTCCCTGTTCAGTGCCTGTGATTTTAGTGCCAAAGAAGGATGGGACTTGGAGGATGTGTGTAGACTGTAGAGCCATCAACAAAATCACGGTAAAGTATCGTCATCATATTCCTAGGTTAGATGATATGTTGGATGAATTGTATGGTTCTTGTTTGTTTACAAAGATTGATCTAAAATCCGGTTACTACCAGATACGCATGAAAGTAGGGGATGAATGGAAAACTGCATTTAAGACTAAATATGGTCTGTATGAATGGCTTGTCATGCCTTTTGGTCTTACAAATGCACCTAGTACTTTTATGCGACTAATGAATCATGTGCTTCGTGATTACTTAGGTAAATTTGTTGTGGTTTATTTTGATGATATCTTGATTTACTCTAAGTGTCTGGATGATCACGTTATGCATGTGAGACTAGTTTTAGCAAAACTTAGGGAGGAGAAATTATTTGCCAACCTTAAGAAGTGTAGTTTCTGCATGGATAAGGTCAATTTTCTAGGTTTTGTTGTTTCTAGTCGTGGGGTTGAGGTTGATGAGGAGAAGGTTAGAGCCATTAAGGAGTGGCCTAGACCTAGGACTGCTAGTGAGGTGAGGAGCTTTCATGGACTTGCTGGTTTCTATAGAAGATTTATTAGAGACTTCAGCACTATAGCTGCACCTTTGAATGAGCTTGTGAAAAAGAATGTTGGATTTGCTTGGGGTGATGCACAAGAACAAGCTTTTAATGATTTGAAAGATAAATTGTGTAATGCACCATTGCTTGCTTTACCTGATTTTAACAAAACTTTTGAGATTGAATGTGATGCTAGTGGCATAGGGATTGGAGCTGTTTTGATGCAGGATCACAGGCCACTAATGTACTTCAGTGAAAAGTTGAGTGGAGCAGCACTGAAGTATCCAACATATGACAAGGAGCTGTATGCCTTGGTGCGCTCATTGCAGACATGGCAACACTATCTTTGGCCTAAGGAATTCGTCATTCACACTGACCATGAGAGTCTGAAACATCTAAAGGGTCAAGATAAGTTGAATAGAAGGCATGCCAAGTGGGTGGAATTCATCGAGACATTTCCATATGTGATCAAGTACAAGCAGGGTAAGGAGAATACTGTGGCTGACGCGCTTTCAAGAAGGTACACGTTACTTAACTCTCTTAGTACATCTTTGCTAGGTTTTGAGTTCGTGAAGGATTTGTATCCACATGATATTGATTTTTCTGAGATTTTTGCTGCTTGTGTTGGTGGGACTGGACTGAATGATTATTTTGTGTCTGATGGATTCCTATTTAAGAAGAGTAAGTTGTGCATTCCTAGAGGATCTGTGAGGGAATTGCTTGTTAGGGAAGCACATGGAGGGGGCTTAATGGGGCATTTTGGGGTAGATAAGACCTATGTTATGCTAAATGAACACTTTTTCTGGCCTAGCATGAGACATGATGTGCATAAAGTTTGTCAACATTGCATTACATGTAGAGAAGCTAAATCTAAACTAAAACCACATGGATTATACACACCATTGCCTGTTCCTAATGAACCGTGGACTGCTGTGTCGATGGATTTTGTGCTTGGATTACCTAGAACTAAGAAAGGTAGTGACAGCATTTTTGTTGTGGTTGATAGGTTTAGTAAGATGGCTCATTTCATTCCTTTTAATAAAACTGATGATGCTACATTCATTGCTGATTTGTTCTTTAGAGAGGTAGTGCGTCTGCATGGCATACCTAAGAGCATTGTTAGTGATAGGGATGTAAAATTCTTGAGTCATTTTTGGAGAGTGTTGTGGGGAAAGTTGGGAACCAAGCTGATGTTTTCGACTACTTGTCACCCACAGACTGATGGGCAAACTGAGGTGGTTAATAGGACTTTAATTCAGTTGTTGAGGGCAATCATAGATAAAAACATTAGGACTTGGGAGGATTGTCTACCATTTGTGGAGTTTGCATACAATAGGGCTATTCATAGCACTACTCATTGTTCTCCATTTGAGATTGTATATGGTTTTAATCCACTTACTCCTCTTGATTTATTGCCATTACCACCTAACAAGTTTGTGAGTTTTGATGCTGATTCAAAGGCAGATTTTGTGAGGAAGCTACATAAGCAGGTGAAGGATAGGATTGAGAAACAGAATGCCAAGGTAGCTTCAAGGGTGAACAAAGGCAGGAAACCCATGATTTTTCAACCGGGAGAGTGGGTTTGGGTGCATTTTCGCAAGGAGCGGTTTCCACTACAAAGGAAATCAAAGTTGAACCCCCGGGGAGATGGTCCTTTTCAGATACTTGAGAAGATCAACGACAACGCCTACAGAGTGGACTTACCAGGTAAGTATAATGTTAGTTCCACTTTTAATGTTGCTGATCTTAGTCCGTTTGATATAGGTGATGCTTTGGATTCGAGGACGAATCCTTTTGAGGAGAGGGGGAATGTTATGGAAGAGTCACCGATCCAAGCTCAAGAGCCAAGTCAAGAAGAAGATCAAGTGGCTAAGGATGAAGTTCAAGGGGTTTCAAGTACGATTAGCTTGCCTCAAGGACCAATCACGAGATCAAGAGCTAAGAAGCTACAGCAAACATTGAATTCTCATTTGCAAGGCTTTGTGAAGATCACAGGTGAAGGACTTCAAGGGATTCAAAGCTTTGGGGCAAAAGAAGGCCAAAAGAACTTCAATTTGATGAAAATAGCATCGGGTGAAGATACACCAGCTCAAGGCTGCCGGCCTTGGCGCCGGCCTTGAAAACGCCGATGTTTTGGTGCACTTTCAAGGAAGGCCGCCGGCCTTGAAAAGTAGGCTGTCGGCCTAAATGGCCGGCCTTCTTTTTATGCGCACTTTTCACTTGTTTTGCGATTTCCATGTAATGTTTTAGGGTTTTCTCCTTTATATTCGGAACCTCCTCATTGTAAAACTGAGTTTTGAGATATTGAAAATACCAAAAAAGCTTATTGCTTTGTTCTTTGTGTTCTTATTTGAATACATGCTCCTAGGAACAATCAAGGAAGATTGATCGACTTCTCTTGTGGATTGTTTCGAAATTAGGGCTTTCCATAGTTCTAATTCTTAGATCATTAACCTAAGTCAAACCTAAATTCTAATCTTCTTAGGGATTGATTTCCAAATTGGTGTCGTGGGTTTTCGTATTACTGCATTGGGGGTTCACACTAATCAAAAGGGTTCTCAAGGCGTGATTGCGAAGGTTTTCGTATCACAAAGGGCAAATCATGCTAGGGTCTTGGTGGAAATAGATGCACACGAGGAGCTCATCACTCAAGTGGAAGTGGAGAAGGCAGACAAGGCTATTGCTTTTATCCTCATTGAATATCAATGGCTCCCACCCAAGTGTGGTGCTTGTAAAGTCTTTAGATACATGTATGGTCCGAGTCAGAAAGTAAATCCTTAAGTTTCTTTTGATAACTCTAAGGCCAACGAGGAACAATGGATATTGACCAATTGCATAAGGAAAGGGAAGAAGAAAATGCACAAAGAGGGAGAAGGAATGGGCAAACCACTTGGGACCCTATGTCATCAAGATAAAGGGGAGGCTAGTGAGGAGGTCCAATCACCTCTCAAACAAAATGATGAGAAGGTCGGAGGAAATAAAATGGAGGCTAAGGTAGAGGAGGTGAATGAAAATGAGGCTGTATCAAAGTATGGAGAAATGAATACTATAGGGAACATGGAGGTTGAGGGAACAGAAAAGGAAAATATGTCCAAACCACAAACCAACATAGCACCGGAACTAAACCCAATCACTCCAACTACCATCATTGTTCCAAAGTCTCCTACCCACAAGGAGAATGACCAGCACAATCATCAAGGGAGTGATAGAGAGGATGAGATTGAGGACTTTGAGAACACTCCACTCAATAAGCTTCTAGTCCAGATGAACCAAGCATTAGAAAGTCATCCTAAGAGCAGTAAAAGCTCTAGCTCCTCTAGTCATAGGAAGAAGAAACAACACAAGAGGAAGAGAACTTTTACTTAGCTATGAAGCTCCCATCCCCCACCCTCCATGAATATTGCAGCGTGGAACATACGTAGGTTTAATGACCCCCATCAAGGTAGTGGAAGTTAGAAGAATATGTAAAACTCAAAAAATAAACTTCATATGCCTCTTCAAAACAAAAGTCAATTCTTCGAATGAAGACGCTATTAAGAATATGTTAGGGCCTTAATGGCAAGTGTGGATCAATACTACCGCAAGAAAACATATTTGGATAGCATGGAACCCGAGAGATTGGAATGTTAGGGTTGAGACAAAACATGTACAATTCTTACATTATACAACCACCAACTTGAGAACGAATATGGTTCTAGTTATAATATTTGTTTATGGATCTAATAGCAATAGGGGAAAGAAAATCCTTATGGTAGAAGCTTAAGGCCCTAGCACCAACATTGAGTCAGTGTCCTTGGGTAGTACTTAGCGACTTCAATTCCATGAGGGCCCCATCGGAAAAGGTAAGTAGGAGAGTATGAGTAATGGAGGCGGTGGTAGAATTCTAAAATTGCATTGCTAACATGGAGTTAGAGGATCTAAGACACACAAGGGATTTCTTTACCTAGTCCAACAAACAAAAACAAAGGCCAATACTTAAGAAGTTGGACAGGATCATGGTGAACCACCACTGGCTCAACAAGCTTCCTAGAACGCGAGCTAAATTCCTGTCACCAATCCTCTCGAACCATTCACTCGTGGTTACATGTATGGACTATGTTTCAAGTAACAGGAAAATCCCACTCAAATTCTTCAATTTCTAGGCCGAATAATTAATTCTTGGAAAAAGGAAGTGAAGTGGTCTAGGATGCTCTAAGTCATCAAGAAAATCAAGCTTCTCAAGGAGGAATTTAGAAGCTTGAATCAGTCAAAATTTTCTAACCTGCCTAGCCAAGTTCAAGTGGCAAAAAATAACCTTGTTCAATTGCAAGCACACATACATGGTACAAGGGACACCAAACATATGGAAGAGGAAATGGTTGTCTACAAGGAATATTACCTACTCTAAGGAGCTTAGGAGAGTTTTTACAAGCAAAAATCTAAGGCCAAGTGGTTAAATTAGGAGATAAAAACAGCGCCTATTTCCATAGGACCATGAAGAGCTTACACAATTAGAGCTCCTTATATCGGCTAACTAGGGAGGATAGCGGGGAGGCAACTAGAGAAACTGAAGTCAAACAGTTGGTAGTAGGCTACTTTCAGCATCTCTATGACAATCCCTCAACTCACAGCAAGTTAGATGAAGTTAGCAATTTGGTGACTTAAGAATTAAATGAGCAACAAAGACTTGATCTTAATGCTCCATCACAAACGATGAGATTAGATAGGGCTTCATGTCACAAGCAAATGAGAAGGTCCTTAGGCCTGATAGGTACATGGCCTGATTCTTTAAAGAATCTTAGGAAATTATAGGCAATGATATGATTGTTGTAACAAAAGAGTTTTTTACTATAGGCCATTTGTTCAGAGAGATTAATTCTACAATTATTTCTATGGTCCCAAAAGTAGCTAGTCCTTCGAAGTTGGGGGACTTTCATCCTATAGCATATTGCAATGTATTATACAAGGCTATCTCTAAAGTTATTGCCACGGGTATTAAAAAGGTTTTACCATCTCTAGTCAATAAGGAACAATCTGTTTTTATACTTGGACGAAGGATAACCGATGACATCTTTATCGCATAAGAGTTGATGGCTAGTTACCATTCACAAACGGGTGCACCACAATACACCCTTCATGTGGATCTATAGAAGGCCTATGACACGATAAGATGAGATTTCCTCCTAGAGGTCTTCAAGGCCATGAAATTTCCCCTACATAACTGTACACTCATCGGCTAATGCATCTTTACACCTAAGTTCTCGATTAACATCAATGGAGAACTAGTGGGTTTTTTTGCAAATGAAAGAGGACCCTATCTCCCCTTATTAATTTGTATTAAGTATGAAAATGCTTTCCACACTACTAAGGAGGCTGACTTTGAACTCCTAATTCTCTGTTCGTTAGAGATGTAAGTCTAAAAAGCTAACCTACCTTTGTTTTACAATGCAAAAGGAAATGTTGATTCTGTATCTTTGGTCTAGGAAACTCTACAATACTTTCACACTATATCTGGATTGGAGGCTAATAATAATAAGAGCAATATATTCTTCTCCTATGTCCCTATAGGCACTAAAGAGGGCATCTCCCACGCTACCTAATTCTGTGAAAGCAAGTTGCCAGTGCGCTACTTGAGAGTCCCACTTATCTCTTCAAAGCTTAAGAAGAAGGATTATGATGTTCTTCTAAAGAGGACCTTTGCCCGCATCAACTCCTGAACATCTAAATACTTATCCCATGTAAGTAGACTACAGTTGGTAAAATTAGTTATATTCTCAATGCAAGTCTATTGGTGCTCAGTGTTTTTCCTTCCTAAGCCTATCATTACAAGAATTGACTAGTTGCTTAAGAATTTTCTTTAGAGTAGTAAACCGAACACCTTCACCAAGGCTAAGGTTCGATGGGTAGATGCTTGCAAACCTCTAAAATGTGAGGGCTTAAGGATCCCAAATCTTCACCATTAGAACAAAGCCATCCAACTTAAACATGTATGGCAATTGTGTAAGGAACGGCCAAAGAGCTTATGGTTAGAATGGGTACATTCCACTTTACTAAAAGGCAAAAACTTCCAGTCATCTAGAGCACCCGCCATATGCTCATGGTCCTAGAAAAAACTATTAAAACTTAAGACCTCTTTAAGAGCTTGCTTCTAATGGGAGACTAATAATGGCCTAGATATCTCACTTTAGGTAGATTATTAGCTTCCAATAAGCTCCTTGGACACATTATATAGTGCTTTAGCAATGGGCAGCACTGGATTCCCCTTTACTACAAAACTTTGCTCCATAATGAATGAGAATGAATGGTGTATTCCAGATGACCCGTTTTGGACAAATATCCATATCATGTCCTCCATTCAACCTAATGCCTCTCTCCCAAACTGACTCATTTGGATAAATTCTAGTTCATGAGAGTATACAATCAAGAGTGATTATGGCTTCCTAAGCCTACCACATACTATAACACTATGGTGTAAAGTTATTTGGAACAATATATCCTTATCGAGGCACTCTTTAGCTTATGGCTAGCTTAGTTAGGTAAAATATCTACACTTGATAGAATGATCACTTGGAAGCTTTCAACATCCACAACCCGCTTTCTCTACAGTCAAGGTTCGAAAAATCATGACCACTTATTTTTCAAATGTAGCTACACATCACATAATAGAAGCTTGGTTTGTGACTACTTACAATGTCCTTCCTAGTTTAGCAATTGGCAAGGGATCACAAATTTCTTGGTGGCAATAGCTAATTCCCCTTTCCCGACATTCAAAACTTAGAGGGCAACCTAACTGCTTCGGTCTATTGCATATCGAGATTACACAACAAAGTGCAACTAGGAGATGCTTCCCCCACTACGAGTTCTATTGCAAACCAAATTAAAGTCTACGCTACTCTATTATAATTTTGGTTAAACTCTAACTATTTGTATTTTGCATTTTGTTTTTGCACCTTTGATGTAATATCTACTCATTTTTTATAGTTGTATAACTTTTTGAATTGATAAAATTCAATTATCAAAAAAAAAAAAAAAGTATGGGAACTCACTAGTCACAACCACCTTTGCTACGACCTCCCTGGCCACTATGACCTTTTCCCACCAATGACCATGCACCAATCAAGCAACACAGCCGGGTTGCCTCCAATTAATTGGATTCGGAATGCAAGCTCAATTCAAGGGTCAGGGTAACACATACGACCGTTTTGGATGTTTGGGTCACACATGCGGTGTGTAATTGGTTGTTAATTGATTGTCATTTGATGGATTTGCGAGTTTAATTTTTCTATCGTCATTTTCAAACTGGGAGACGAATCTATCGATTGATCACTCAAGAGTATGTTAATTGCGTGCCGTGCGCACCAGTGCAGCGTGTCATTTTCTTCTATATATTGTGTGGCTAAAAATGCGAATTCAGCCCACCATCGTTCTCAAGCTTGGCCTATAACAACTTCTCTTTGTAGAAGATTTGAGAAATATAAGCTTTAGTTTTCGGTGCCTCAACAGACACGAATTGGACAGTTGAAGATGCAGGATTTAGCGATTTTGAGTAAAGTTCCAATATTTTATTCTGCCGAACCTCGGTCTCTCTAGCCGTGCTGAAATTGGAAAAGCCTGATCTTGTTGAAGGATTTTTCATTATGAGATAAAGAATTAGTCCAAAAAGGTGAAGAAACTTCATGTTCAGGTTCAGGATGCTGCTGTTGAGCTAGTATTAGGCACCTTAACCATAAATATTCATTTTTCTTCGCAGATCAGTCCGTTGGTGACTCGTACCAGCAGGGAAAGAGAGTTGTTTGACAGCGTGATCGCAAAAGTTAAAGGCTAATTCTTCTTTGTATCCTTAAAAACACACATCACTATTACTACTACTGCTACTGCAGTTTGGGGAACAATATAGGATGTCTATCATCAGGGACAACAATCAACATATAGCAAAGGAGGACATCGTCATGACCAATACCCAGAACAATATTCTTAAATAACAAATGCCCTATAACAAGAATGAAATGAGAAGCTGTGAAGAGCCCAGAAATGTAACTAACAACCCTGTTAATTCCTTATTATTATCGAGAGTTCAACTTGCCAGAAAGAAAACGTACGCAGGGAAGATGATCGCTCAGTATTCATTGTGGTTATTTTTAATATTGAATATCCTAGAACAATCATTCACCAGCACATCAACTTTTGCGAAACCAACAAAACGGCCTGCTTTCCCATTTTCAGAAAATTAAATGACACAAATAAAACATTAAAAAACTTAAATGTCAAATTTGATACACAAAAATTGGCATAAAATTTTCCTTTCTAACATGTTTGAGAATGTTCTTAAAAGATAAAATCGCAAATCTTTAAAATCAACAATTCTAACTTCAAAAAGAAATTTGATTCTACCTTCAATGGGATAAAATCACAATTTCTTTCTACTCTTATTAATCATCATCAACTGAAAATTACTTATTTAACCTTCAACCAAATTATAACATCTAATAATTAAAAGCAATTTAAACAAATATTACTATATGCACATTTCATTACGTAGACATCTCTCATTATGATCCTAATTCCGTTCTATTATTTCAATCCATTCCATTCAAACCATTTTTGTATACTAAACGTAACAATAGAAAAGTTTGACATCTTTTATGACCAAGTATAAGTTTTGTCAATTTTCAGAACACGTTTCACCGAGGCTAATGTATACAAATTACTATGAAATTAACAAATCAGTTACCTAGATCGAAGACGCATGTTGTAAGCCTTCCATTTAAATTAAATGGTAAGGAGAAAGAATGAAATGGAACCACTTTCATCTACACAAGTACACAACATTAAAGTGATAACATTACTAAGCTGTAAATCTTCTGCAATCTGGTCGAATTACAAAATGCCACTGGCTACGTTAGCAAACATTCATAGTTTCAATACTTCAGGAGATCCTTTCATATTAAGTTTATAAACCAAAAAACATGCTTCAAATGTTGTACTTTATAATAAATATCCATATCAGCAAAATTTTTCCATTTGTCCAAAAGGACAATAAAAGATAAGTTCAAAAACAAAAGGGCTGCTTACAGCACGAGCAATGCATTTTCATGGTACATTAGCTTAAATGCCTAGCAAATAATCAACAGAGAGAGAGAGAGAGAGAGAACGTTTTTATGCTTCAAATATGTCACTCGAGGTAAGTAAGTAACCCAGTCAAAAAGCTCGCAACTTTTTTATCATTAGCACTTCCCAATGATGATAGCGATAGCACCCTTGGCCCTCCTCAACCACCTTGGCTGATAAATACTCTCTTTTTGGGGCATATTTGTCAGATAAATTGTCATATCGAGGAAAAAGAGCCCAAAGCTGTCAAGCAAGTCATAGAAGAATTAAGTTATAGAAAACATTGTGGTAGAAATGAAAGTTATTCAAGGAAATCGTGGTGTGAGAAATGTGGAATCTAATCCATCCAATAATTAACAACCAAAATTCCTTGATGAAATGACATAGATCTGTATTGCTTGCTTGCCTGCTTTCAGCCGGTGTTTTAGAATTTTATTTCACACTAGGCAGCATTACTCTATGTATCTTCATGGGCCTTATATTAGCAGTATTTTCTAGGTATAACATCTATATGCCAAACCATTTTGTGCAGTTTGAATTTCCTGTGCAAAATGAGGATGACCCTGTACACCACATCAAAACAACCAATTGAGTTTTTTAAGTCAATTCAAATCTTAAGTCGTAGATGATTACCAAGAACAAACTCAACTAAGCTGCTGAGGCATCAAGCAGACATCATGCTTCAGGAGTCTTTCTTTTTTTATTAGATGCTGAAGAAGCATCAGATTGGGGCTGACCAAAGACAGACCTGCAGTAGGCAATATAGTATGGTCAGAGTAGAATGATTGGAAACCTAGTAAATATGCCAAGAGCATATTTTACCTAAATATTCGAAATAGAATTTTGATCTATCTTCCAAGACCAAAATTTTCATAAAGAAAAGGGATATAAAGAACTTGGAGAGATTTTAGAAGGAATATAAAATTTTCAAGAAGACGGCTTCCTATGCCTTGCCTACTAAGATCTACAAACAATACTGCTTCAAGTAGAAATTCTGGTGGCAAAGGATCCCATGTGCAGCTCAAAGGCAGAATATATATATCTTTCCAAGAAAACCTTGCTGTAGAATCTTAGTAACAGCAAATGCTCTACAAACACAGAATGAACACCAGAAATCACCTCCACTAGAGACGGCACATGAACAAGACCTGCCAAACTTCTTACAATAATTTTGCAAAGCCTGGGTATAAATTCGCCCCCATCACCACTTTCAATGTATGTTAAGTAACCCATTTTTTATGCAATATAATTTACATCAAGAACACAGATATCAATGTCCATCTGTTCAGCTCATTTGATTCTAATTATTATCCAAATATCATAATCTCCTGAGGATATACATGCAATCAGAATAGCAACCAAATGCCTTCATACTATTGAATCTATTAAATTTGTGCACGTAACCATCTTTGCAAACAGAAGCCCTTTTAAGACTATAGACGAGCATTTGAGTTTGCTTTAAGCTACCTCAACTGTCTGAGCTTCTAGATTAGTTAGTCAAAGCTCAACTGAATTTCTAAATGGTGTAACAGACAAATATACAGAGTTTATCATCACTATTTGACTCCAGTACACCAGGGTAAGTATCTAGTAAAAGTGTGTGTATCTATCTATAAGCTAAGTTTTTGGGTGAATTGGTTTTGCTTTGTGCAAATTTTACCTCAGTTTGCATTTCTACTCCATATAAGATTCACAAGTTGAAGAGCCCTATATACACAACTATATTCATCAGATAGCCTACTTATGCGATGGTGTGAAAATTTTTCATCTGGTGCCAACATGAACATGGGGTGAGACCAGGTAGTGTTTCATGTTTTTGGCCAAGTGTAGTGCTTCATGTTCCATCATGACAGAAATAGCCAGTGAAAGGAACCCAGCTGCAGATCTTTTAATTTCTACCAAAAACTCTAAAGGTCAAAGATTGGTCGGCATCTATCATCAATTATTGTCGCTTCTGCTGAACCAGAGGTCCTTGGCTGATGAGCACCAAAAATGCCATTATGGGTTGAACAAGCAAGGACAGAAACCTTTAAAAGACATAGAAGCATAACGATGCAATGAAGAAAACCAAGCAATGGTAAAACAAATTACTGCATCTTTAGCTGAGCAACAAAAAGACCACTGGTGGTGCATGTACATTTTTGCATAGATGCAGAAAGGAAACTTACTCCTAACTAGTTAGTAGTACATTAAATAATGTCTAGATAAAAGATAGTATAAAACCAACATTTACCCGCAAGTTGAGCACTTTTTGTGGTGCTTACAAAAGATGGACAAACATACAGAGCAAATATAGCCCATGTCAATAGTTTTCTTGTGGCAAAAGCACCTACAAACAACAAAAACTTCACAAGATATATCATGGCTCTATAACAGCTTGAATATATTAAGTGAAACAAAAAATGGATTATGCAAATCAATCATCACTAAGAAAGCAGCAATTTGTTTGGGAATCATAAGAGATCGATTTCACTCAATTACCATGCAAAAGCAATCATTGGTGGCATCAGAACATGCATAACAGATAAATTGGTCAAACTACAGTTACAAATACCACAATGAACAACATACTGTATGATATATACAGCTCGCTGCAGTAAGAGAAAGCAAAGAGGCATCAAGTTCCTGCTCTAGTGTCCAAAGCTTCATCCAACAAGTCTACGTCAGAAATACAAGGGTCAATTCCAAATACAAGTTACTTCCCTAATGGCATTGCTGAGATTGAAAACAGATGTTGTGACAAATTTAGAAGGATTATTGACCATCTCATTTGAAGAATATTTGAAGATTGCGAACCCCCCTTCACAGAACAATAGGCTATGACTACTAAGGTTTAACCTTTTTCCTGAAACTCACTTATAAGTTATAATTGCATAAACCACATAAAACCTTCTTCCATCTAAGAGGGATAGTCATACCCTTAATACTCCAGAAATCAAGTCATACAAATATAGAATGAAAAGTTAGCTGTTTCAATCTCACAATTCTTCAATGAATGACGCAGAAATATAAGTTATAGCTAAAGATATAATTGATCAAAATAACATTAAAAAAAAAACACAAAGAAATACATTAGTGCAATAGGATGAGACAACGTACGATGCCCGAAAGTCTACACCTACAGACTTAGGAAGTTGTATGAAACCACGAGAATGCAAATCGGTGGCAAAAACTGTCTGCAAATTGCGATAAGATAGAGTCAGTAGAAAAAATGAAAAATGGTTTCTGAGGATAAATAATCATAGCTTATAATGTAAAACAACTAAAGTGAGACAAAGACAAAGCACTATGCTTGCAGCACATATTTTTGAACGATGGTCGATTCATGAGGCATCCTACAGATTCCATTAACAACAAGCAAATACTTCTAACTTCTAGTCAGCAAACAGAATACTGAAATGATATGAATAAGAA
This sequence comes from Laguncularia racemosa, assembly GCA_037954665.1. Taxonomy (NCBI): domain Eukaryota; kingdom Viridiplantae; phylum Streptophyta; class Magnoliopsida; order Myrtales; family Combretaceae; genus Laguncularia; species Laguncularia racemosa. The sequence continues at coordinate 3,627,448 of JBBMOL010000040.1, forward strand.
GCAAAACCTATAATAGCCATGCGTTTCACTAATGCTGAAAGTGTCAATGAAGGTGGAAACTATTATTTATCACATATAAAAGCATTCAGGATACCCCTTTTCAAGCAAATTTATCTCTTCTAACAGTAAGCGGGGAGCAAGTCAGCTTATTTGTTTAAGAAGACAACATCCACGAGTTGATCCAATAAAATTGGAACCCCCGTGGACATACTAAAGACAAGCACTTTTGTAACAGCAATACAGCATACTGTATCTCGGTTGCCCACACCATATCTCTTATGTGTGTAATCATCTGATAAAATCCATATAGCTTAGAGGAGTTCACTTTTGATAGTATCAAGAGACACTTTATGCGATAATGACATTATTTCAGATATATAAATTTTACATACCGATAGATATTGAAACAGACCTTCCAGCAGTTGTGGCTTCAGATACACACCACCAGTAATATAGGAAGCCTGACACCCATATAGTCAGAAAGTGGTGATTCAAAAAGAGAGAAGATGCCAAAATATATCTCAGTCAATCAGCAGCAATTCAACAGCAAGCCTCTGTGGAAATTATAAACCAAAAAGCAAAATAATAGAAGTTGCTTACTAAAGAAGTACCTGCTGAAGAAAGGCGGAATTTTGAGCACCTACGTAACAAGAATCTATTGGAACCTGCAACAGATTGACACTAATGAACATCTCAAACAGATTCAAAGCAACACAAGATAGTTGCAGTGCACTAAAAGGAAACGTTGGTAGGTGAACCCAGCACTCATATCTAAATGTACACTTCATCTGCAGGATATAGTAAGAGTACCACTCATAACACCATTGTTTTTTCAACTGTATATAGGTTTTGAAACCAGATCAATATATGAATCACTAAAAAGATAACAAGTGGCTCCTCATTTTGTAACAAGTGACCTGTATAGCAATGCATCTTTTTTCTCTCACTCTTAGCTGGAGGTGGATCTCTCTTTCACAGCAGAGTTTTAATAGAGTATAGGCTCATGTAGTGGGAACAAAATTGAAAGATAAAATTATGAAATAATTCTGTTCAACAATGAATAAAACATACCATAGAACGCTGAGCAGAGAATATTGAGTTCATGATGGCAACGTATCTGAAAGGAACTGAAACCCTTCAAAAGATGTTCATATATTAAATACACATGTATAAAAAAGGATTAAGATTGAGAACATACTGTTCTGGCCCATCCTGTGATCCATGCAAGCATAGGATCTGCCAACAAACCAATACACAATGTTATTTGCATTCATAAGTCACACTTTCAAGAAATCATTGCAAAAATGGCCTTGGATTATGCACCAGAAAAAGAATTGACAATAAGCGATCAAGGGATATACAAAAGCTAAAGGCTTACACGAGGATGAGGATGGAGCGGCCCCGATCGAAAAACTTTCTGTATATCTTTCAGTCAAGTTAAGTCAAACGATAATTCAATAACTGGCACTAACAATAAGTCTGGCCATTGCATGAATTGCATTTCTCATCACAGAATACACATTGTCTTAACAATAGCATTGGCTGAGTATTTTGTCATTTATTAGAAATTTGGTAAACGATGCTATAAACTCAACCGAATACCACATATACCCATTTCTATTTGTTGTTTTCTTTGGATAAGTCCATTTATACTTGTTATTTCCACAAACGTCCAAGGATACAGCATAAAGCCATGGAAAGCGACCCGGATAACAAAGAAGAAGCGATTCCCTCGGGCTCTTCTTTACACAATTGCTCATCCCTCATCAGAAACTTCTCCAATTTCTCCAAAACATCAACACAGAGGGCCGGCATTTTCCCATTACCCGATGTCCGATTCCCGGAAGAAGAAGAATCATAAACGTAATCACAACAGTTACGTCCGGTGGCAATAACAGCAATTTGATTCAGTTGATTGAGCAGTGCAAATGAATTCAAGAACGCCAGTAGCTACAAAAATTCATATTAAAAAACGAAAATACATATTATCTTATAGTTTCAGATAGATCGTTAGGGTTTTTAGGGTCTTGAGCTCACATGAGAGATGAAAGTGGAGAAAGGGAGAGAAGAAGTGCTCCAAAAGAAGGGGTTTGTATCTAATAACACTACCACCAGGCTTACGTCATCTGCAACATGATCATTTACCCAAAGAAAAACGTAGTTATTCTTTTTTTTTTTTTTCTAAGAATTTGGTTAGGAGTTACAATGAAGAAAACAATGAAATCAGATTAATATTGGAACCTGCATAGAGCTTTGAAGGAGCAGAAGCCATGAAGGAGATCGCAATGAATTTGCGGTGTCAGCGATTCGTAGCTCAGGATTGCTGTCCAGCACAACTAGTGCCAACGAGCAACTTAGCTGATGAACCCTTTTTGAAATGTTAGGAAGTATACGGTGCGTTGTTAATGGAGAAATGGGGAGCCAACAGCGGCCGAAAACAAGAACTGGAAATAGATAAACGGAAAATAAGGTAGATATGTAAGATTAGTGGGAGCTATGTCCCAGTTTCCTATTCCACGAAAAGGTAACTTTGATTTTCAAAAAAATATAATATTGGATAAAATAATTTTTTTTTATTTTATATTTGATTACTATTTGTAAAAAAAGTACTGAACAAAAATTTAACGAGGTATTAAACAAAATAGTAAATTTTTGTACTACATATAATTAGGTACAAAAAATTTGATACTAAACAAAAATTTATTTTTTTTGAAATTCCTAACTTGCCATTCATATTTTTCTCTTTATAAACAAATCCTATCTCCCTAAACCTTTTTCATTCGAACTCATCCGCGCGGCACTAGCTTACCCTTCAAGTGCAGTAGGAAAACCCATCGGCATTGTTCTAACAACAAGATTCATTGTGCAATCGACCGCTATTCAAACGTCGTTGTCGTCATGCTAGAAATTGTCGTTAGGTTCGTATCCTTCCGTTCTTTCTCACATTTTTACCTGCTTTTCTATGTTCCCCGCATGCTCTACCTGTGGTTGTCGCTGTCTGTTTAGATTTCCTTCGCTTGCTTTTCTATCTTTGCCGTATGCTCTCCATCTGGTTGTCGCCATGCGTTTAGATGTCTGTTGAAATGGGATGGTGGTGGTAGATCAATCTTTCATGTATAAATAGATTATCACGTGTTCCAACTTGATTTTAAACTCATGTTTTGATTTCCAGTACGATAAAAACAAAGAAAATTACACGGCATGAGAAAAATAATATAACATAAGTTTTTTTTTTAAACTATGTTTATTGTTAATTTCAAGTCAAGATTCTTTTATGTTGTATATTATTTATCATATATATATATATATATATATATATATATTATCAAAACATCATTTTTAAGATAAAAAAAAGAGTAAATAATGTGTTATTTTATTAAATATAACATAAATTATTATAATTTTAATATAAATTATTAAATTTTTTCAATCAATTGATTTATACGAATTATTTTATATAATTTATAATCTCTTCAAATTGTATTTTCTTATAATAATATCAAATATGTATAAATAACCATGATATAATTAAAATGGTATAATTGTCAAATTTACTATATTCAGTCCAATACTTTACAATTCCAAACACTGGATAACACAAAAATATTTGTCCAGCATTGAACAAACCAAACACGTACAAAAAAAAAATTTATCCAATCCTTCTTATTTTGTCCGTCCAGTAGTCCTTGTTCTGTCTAGTACCAATAACCAAACACTATCTAAAAATAATTCATAAAAGGGAGTTTCAGCCAAATTAATTTGTCACTTTTTTGTTGTGGCAAAATTACAATCTTAATTTACGATTTTTAAAGAAAATAAGTAAAAATATTTCACATTACTATAAGGAATATTTTTTTGTTTTTATCTTTTTAAAGGAAGTGATGGGGGATGATGACTATCAAGTTGAGGGGCGTGTGAGTTGAAGCAAGTGAAGAGAGGAGTGATAGAATTAAGTTGGATAGTATTATGATTAGTGGAAGAGAGGTAGCATGACCGTTAGGAGTGGTTGAGTTGGGGTTTAAGTGGGTTAGGATTCAAGTGAAGGGATGGAATTGATGACCACTAGTTTGTAGTGTTAGGAGGTAGTGTTGATGTTGTAGCTACTATTATTGTATCCATGATGCGTGGGAGTTACCGAAGATGAGAGGGTTGTGCTTGTTGGAGATGATGGAGAAACATTGTTCATGGTATCATTAAATGGAAAATCATAGTTTGGATATGCGATTTCTTTTATTGGCAAAATCACAATCCCAACTTGCAATTTTACTATGATATTTGCCAAATTAATTTAGCCAAACCCCTTTTTACAAATTACTTTACAGAGGAACGACAAACTAGAATATATCTTAAGAGGCGTCATTTTGAGAGATGTTCTAGTTTGTCATCCTCGATGAACTTAATTCTTAAAAAAGGGTTCTAGTTAAAGTATTTTGGCAAATATCGTGACAAAATCGTAAGTTGTGACTGCGATTTTATCAAATAAGAAATTGCATGCCCAACTTGCGATTTACATTTAACTAATATAGAGCATTTTTTAGGCAAATTGTGGTGCCAACATGCAATTTGCTGGTCCATTAATTGAAATGCAACTTGATTGCAAGGAAAAACGAGAAAAAAGGCTAGCCTAGCTAGTTCGTGTGCATGCAAGGAAAGAGGCAATTCTTGAGCTCGAATTTGGCATAAGGCACTTTGTGCCATTTTCATTATTTTTTCCTCCAAGTTGCTACATGGCAGCATTTGATTGGCTAGACCCAGTCATATATTCGGCATGTAATCATCTTCAACCTTCGACCGACAAATGCGGGAAGGAGATAAGGTCGAATCCGAACATCTCGACCTCATTTTTTGGCATGAATCAAGTGAGATTTAGCTAAAAAATGGATAAACTTTGCCAGATAAACATGAATTTAAACAAAAAAAAAATCGAATCTAACTAGATCATGAGGGTTCCACATTGTTATCAAAATCCGATTCATGCTTATCTAAGGTCCCCTAAGCCTACTAATGGCACCTATAAATACTACAAAAACCCTATAAGCTGAAGGAGGCTGAAAAAATCACTAAAAATCCTCAGAAAAAGACCTATGTTCCCTACTTCTAATAAACCTCCATCCTCGTTGATAGCCACCATTCCCACCACTTGAAACACCATGCACACATCACCAAGTTGCGAGTTCATTTTATAAAGAAATTACACATTAGGACTGAGATTTCGCTAGAAAAAGAAATTGTAGTCCCAACCTATAATTTTGCCATGGCATTTCTCAAATTAGTTTAGTCAGAACCTTTTTTTACAAATTACTTTCATCAAGGATGGTAAATTGGAACATACTTTGCATCTTTTTCACTTATCAACTTCATAATGCAAGATTAAAAATTTGCCTTTGATGTAAAACTAATAGGCAACACATTGGCACTATAAGTATAAAAATAAATACATATAAAATTATTAATAAAATATTAAGAATATGTTGGACCGTATAAATGCAATCAGATGAGTTTTATAAAACCCCTAACCCTTCTCTATAGAGTTTAATATTTCTCAAAACTTTATAAAAGCCTTATTACTTGTAATATTAAAACTTGATCTTATAGGTCTCGTAACCCTATAAGGCGAGTCGTCGAGTTTTTGTAAAGTTCATATGAAATAAGGAAAAAGTAAAGTAGAAAGTAATTAAATAGGATTAATATTGTACTTACTAACTTACACATAAATGAAATTTGAAAACTAAATAAACCAACGTAAAGAGTGATCGAAAACAAATATTATTATTAATATATTATGTTTTATCGAGTTGAGTTTCCTATTAGGTTTTTTTTTAAGTCTCAAAATCTGATAACAATCCCTTAGGAATTAGATTAGGTGAGTCGGATACCTTATAATGATTCACCCGATTACATCTCTATTAAACCATTAAGATAGCTATTTAAAAATTACAAAATAGTTGTGAAATTAAAAATTAAATATGTATTCTAATTTTTTATAATATTTTTAAGTTATGAAATTTGATAAAAACATTAAAACTTTTATAATTGTTTTTTTTTAATTTAAATTTTGAAAATATCATTACATTAATACAATATTCATAAGACATTAAGATAATAGAATATAAATAATAAAACATAAATGATTCTCTAAGATTTAGCTTTCCCCATTGTCATAATGAAGTTTTGAATATGCAAACACTTCTATAAGGAGTTGTGAGATAGTGTGTGTGTGTGGATTGGTACCTAAATTGTACAATATGTGTATAGACAAGTGGATTAATTTTATTGGTAAAAAAAAAATTAAATAAAACATAAAACCTAAACACACACACACAAAAAGTAACGACACCATCTAACCTTTTAGTACTTCCAATTTTACACCTAAAGTTTGAAATTACTAAACATTGTATTGATTAAACTTTTATTTGTTAAATTTTACACACAAAATTTAATATTGCTAAATATCATACCTAACAAAATTTTCACATAGCAAAAATTTACTACATTCATCATCTTTAAAAAAAAATGATAAATGCTCATTGGACACAAAAAATAAGAATAAACAATTAAAGTGAGAGTGTAAACAAAAATTCAATACAACTACATTGACCAAGATAGTGAACACTAAGTCAACACAAATAAAAAACTTTTGAACTAACTAATTAAAAAAGGCCATTAGTCACCCATCAAATTGCTATTATTTACTTTAGGATTGAGACGTTACAAATAATGCCAAAGTTAACCCTTATAGGTAGGCAAATGATTTTAGAGCAAACCAAGGCACAAGTTAATAGGCTTGTATTTGACGTGATTTAAAAAAGAGGTCTAAAAAAAGCTAGGAATATTACTAAAGTAAGATTCCTAGCAACTTTCCAAGATGACATGTAGATAAAGAGTGCATAAATAAATCCAATTACACAATGAAATATGTGGAAAGGACTTGGCTCAAATATAAAACCTTACAACAAGGCCTCACTTGAGAAAGGGAGATTGTGATATCTCATGCAAATAAAATTTTATACATGAATGGTGGACAAACATCATGACACATGCACAGAATTGAGTACAAGTAGTTATAATCGAAATTTTCATATTCAACAAAATCTTGTTCTATAATTTTAAATTATTCGCTAATTATTATTTAGTTGGGGTTTATTAAATTAGTCATATCCAATTTTGTTAAGATACTATTTAGGATATTATTTTATTTCCTAATTCATAGAATATTATTTAGTTTCCTTTTAATGTTATTTCCTAATTTATTAAATCTTGTTTGTTTCCTTTTACTAGATTTCTTGGATTTATTTTGTAACTATAAATAAGCCATGTATTGAACAAGATAGTCAATCGATGGTAATAAAAAATATTATAGCATTGAGTTTTAAACTTAAGTCTCTTTTAAACTTACCAAGAATTTCATATTCTTGATTTGTACAATTTAAAGGGTTGCGATCTTATATCAAGGTTCTTAAATTTACTTCATCAATAGGTCGAAGTTAATCCATCAAATTACATTAAGGTTTGTAAGATTCATAACTATAAGGTCACATTAATCAATACATTTGGCTCTAGATTGGATTGAGGTTTACACAACTTATTTCTTAGGGATTTGGATCCCACATTCTCCATCACATGGGAAGTGGCTTATAAGGCCAAGATAGTGAAAACAAAGTCAACAATAATTATGAACTTTTTAGCAAGTGATTGAAAAAGGCCAATTCACCACTTGTTAAATCGACTATTAACTACTTTTGGCTAAGGTTTTACACTAGTTCTTTGGTCATGCTATTGCTAAATTGATCTTGTTGAACATTAATATCGAGGTCAATTTTGATTCAATACCATTTTGTTGATCAATGGCCTTCCTAGTCCATGCCTCATCTATAATTGGCACATTGTAGCATTTAAAAGACCTAACAATGTGGCTACTTCTATTACACTTGATAAAGTTATCAAAAAATCTTTTCTTCCCAACTCATTAAGTTTAACTCTTCTATATTCACACAAAGTCAACAAGTAGCCTTAAGTGTCCTTTTTGATTTCCAAATCTTTTAGGTAAAATCTTTAGATGGGCTAACTTGATAAATAACAACAAACCAAAATAATATTACAAATTAAAACTATGAAAAGTAAATAGAGAAAGGATAAGAGAAATAGGTACAAGCAAAGTTTAACATGTAGTTTAGATTGCCCCTACTATCCACAATCACAAATTGCCTCTTTAAAAGGACTTCACAAACTCTTTGATCTTTGTCCTCAAAAACTTGATTTTACAAATTACAAACTCAAGTTTAGTGTTTTGATTACATAACCAACAAACTCGAATGAGCACTAGACTTTATGTCTTTATAATTAAAGCATAATATAAGAGTAATAGAGTAAATTATTACTAACAATTGATACAACATTTTTCCTCTCGAAAACTTATTTAATTATTTGCTCATAGAGTGTACCTATAGCTTATTCAAGAAATAAAACCGTTGTCCCCTTTTTCTTTTTTCTTTCCTACAACTACAAAAGGCCAATAGCTAGTTCTGGGGGCTTATCATTCAAATGGCTCCTGAAGGCCATCCAAATGCCTCACCTAGCAAAGGGACTATTCAGAAGTCTCACTAAGGCCATCTTTATAGCACCTTGAAACTTTTTGTTCACCCTTATGATCAAGAGACTTTATATGTCGTTGGAATGGCTACAACCACTATGAAATGCACTTCAACCACTTGATTTTGTTCTTACTCAACCTAATTCTTCTTGGATAAAAAAAAATAGGGTCTTTTCCTGCAAAAATACATTCCCAAATCAAATGATATAATTAATTAAATAATTGTTTTATCTCATAAAAAAAAAAACACGATTAAACCCCAAGCTCAACAATAGTAAAGTCTCCTTATAAGTTCTAAGTGTATAGAACAAATCACATGAACAAAAAACTTATAAGACGTCTATAACATAAATTACTAACATTTACCTAAGCTTTGTAGAGTAGCCTCATAAAAGCTTTCTTCTCCTAAATGGTTGCAATTCCCACTTATCCTTAGCACACATGTAAAATGAATCCAAGACTAAATGCATAAATAAACAAAGAAAGGAGAATTGAATAGGGGTAAGCACTAAAACTTAGTATCAATCACTCACACACTCCGGTAACAGAGCCTGAAACTTGACAAGTGATTTTAAGCAAGTTTACTTAGATTGTTACGAGTAATAACACGTGGTTTTCTTTTTTACACCTTAGGTACCATTCCCATTGAGAGTCATACTATTGCTACTAGTCATGCAATTGACCAATCACATTCAATGATTTTAAGGACAAGTTTTGAGCTAATCAAATCTAAGTTTTGAAAATGACTAAAATTTTAAAAAGTATTTAAGTAAACAAGACTTACATCGTTATGCTTGATTCAATCCACATAGATTACAGGCTAGCAATGGGTTGATAAACAAACTTTAGGTTTCAATCATCTACAAGCATCAACTACTCTCTCTTTTGGGCACTAACTAACCTCACCTAAAGTTTAACATTCTAACTTTCATTGAGCGTTGGCCACTTTAGCATAAATTTTTAGAATACAACGATTGTAATAAGCTATTTGGTACTTTTGTGTATATAAACTTAATATCACTCAAATTAACCCCAAATTACTATTGAATCTCATTGGCAATTAGCAAACCATTTTTGGAAATCAATTGTGTTTAGAAAAAACTTTGTAAATATCAAGATCTGGCAAAAACCTTCATTTTTCCAAAACCCATTTGTGTAAACTATAAACTCATTGAATACATGAGGCCTAAACTTATTACAAAACCCTAAGTTACTCTAGCCGCAAATGTCAACAAGGGAATAGTAAGTGAATAGGACTAAATAACATAAACTTTCCAATAAACAACCAAGGCATTTAAAACAATGAGATAATAATAACAATATAAAGAGTACGAATAATCTAATTTATAGTATCAAAAAAAAAAAAAAACAAAGTAAGTTGAGTTTAAAATCACTAATAATCATTAGTTAGGGTTAAAACCATAGGTTATACTTAGTTTAGAAAAACCTTAAGTTAGGTACTAGGCTCATAATTCAAGAGACGTATATAAGTAACTCGCTAAATTTGTTAGAGATCTTATAAAGTTGGGCTTAGCATGTAAAACATAAGTCAGGACTTTAGTAAAAAAAATAAACTTTGTTTGACCTAAGTTGATCGATAGCATAGATATCTAAGGCTTCAACTTCACCCGACTCTTCTTAATATTTGGCTCAACGAAGTCCTTTGGTATCTTCACTCAAGTTGCAAGAAATGACTTCGATGGATGAAGTCACACTTCATTGGACCAAAGTTTAAGGCTCCAAATTGGCAAGAGCTGATTAGTAACTTCTAACTTACTTTGGTGGTACAACTTGCAAAAAATCACACTTCTCATTTATAGCTCGTAAAAAGTCACACTTCTCATTTGCAGCAAAAGTTACTCGTGAGCTATTGGTTCTCAATTAATAACCAAGTCAAGCTTGAGTTTGAACTAATGCTCATTGATTTAAACAAGCTGAACTTAAGCTCTTGTTTAAATTCATGAGCTAACTTAACAATATGTTCATTTATATTATTAACAAGTTGGGTCACAAGTAAGCTTGTGAGCATACTTGTTTATATTATTAATAGACCAGCTTGCAAACATATTTGCGAATATGCTAGTTTATATTGTTATCAAGCTAATTTATGACTAGGCTCACTGTCAAACTCGTGAGCATGCTTATGATTTTGTATAAATGTAACCATAAATTATTATCTTATTACTTTGTGTTGTAAATCATAAAATTTTAGATTAATTTCAATATAAAGATATGAAAAGGTAAATTTTTGAAACTTTGAATTAATTTCAAGCTTTAATTCAAACTTAAATTCCTTTTTAACTCATTTATCTAAACGAGCCTAAACTCAAGTTTAAGCTTGAACTTGTTTATCTAAATGAGCTTGAACTCAAGCTCAGGCTCATTTATCTAAACAACCTCGAGCTTGATACATTTAAATAAACGAGCTTGAGCTTCAAATTCTTTAACAAGCTTGAGCTTGAATCTATAATTTTCAAGCTTAGCTTAGCTTAGCTTTTCTTGAGCTTGATAATTTTTCTAGTGAGCAGAGCTTGAACCTTTAAAAGCTTAGGTCGGCTCGGCTCAACTTGCGTGTGACCCTATGTAAAAAGAATAACATAGTTTTGTACAAGAAATGACAACATAAAGTAAATGAAAAATAATGAATACATTGAATAAAATCTTTTGATTTCAAAATATAGTGACAAATTAATATTCTGATTGCCATGGCCTTTTTAGATTAACCAAATCCATAAATATAGATTTATGGTGGTGTATACGTGATATCTCTAAAATGGTTTGATAAAGGTATAATCGTCAAGGTATCTTTTTTGTATAATGATTTAGGGTTCCTTAAAACTCTAAAGTTAAGTTACCCAAATGGGGAGCACTCTGAGAATGGGCACCTATTGGGAAGCTATAGGTACTAAAAACAAAGTTGCGATACATGTAACACTAAAGTGGATAATATTTTAATGTGAGGAGTTGTTGTTGTTACAATTTATATTAGAGTAATTCACCAGCCCCGAAGGGGGGAGCTAAGTGCCATGTAGAGGGACACCTCTCGAGCCTGTAAGGGAGCACATCTCCTTATATAGTGTAGTATTGGGCCTATGTAACGAAACCAACAAGGATGTCTTTTTTTTTGGGTGGGGTGGAAATTATCTCTTATCCTTTATATATAGTGTGATAAATTTTAAATCACTAAGGTACCTTTTGATGTAGCGACCTAGTGATCAGAAAGGTTAAGTGTATTAAGTGCGGAGCACTTTGAAGATGGTGACATTCTAAGAAGTAGCCGACATCAAGAACAAAATTGTGAGATGTACCTTGTCTAAGCGAATAGTACCTTGGTGTGAGAAGTTTTAATTGTTATAATATATAGTGCAATGGATTGTTAATGGTGAGAATCGTTACAAAAAAAAAGAAAAAGAAAAATAAAAAGAAAAGAAAAAAGGATATGAGATTAGTAACGATGGATGTATGTGTGTCTAAAGTAGTAAAGGAAAGAAAGAAATTTTGAAAGGAAGGGTAGCCACACCTCTTCATCTACCTTAAATAGCTAGAGTTTGTTAAAGAGGTTTAGAGATTAGAGAGATTGATATCTTTTTATTATTGTCGTGTGTCTAAATAAGCAAAATCGTGCAATGCATATACATTAATTTCCACCTAAAATCTCAAGGAAAGTATGTGTTAACATAATCACTGCAATCGATATTGTTGCTTAGTGAAATTATAATTCTTAGATATGGTTAATAATATGCGTAGTAGATTTATGTAAGGAATGGTAAAAAAAATCACCACCTAATTAAGTGACCATCTCATGCTTTTTTATGTAGCATACAAATCCAATTTCCTCAATAACTTACAGCAATAGGAAAGAATGAATTATATATAATAAGGAGCGGTGCTATTATGGAGCTCATTGAGCAATTGCCTAACAAAACAGCATTTACATTGCTGATAAGGTTATTTGATGGAAAGGTTTGAGGGAAGAGATTTTCATCTCTCTTGAATCCTTACCAACTCAAGCCATTTGATTAGAGGACCAACTCTTGCATTCATTAACAATTATTGCATGTTTACATTAAGAGAATAGTTATTTAATTTCTCCTTCATTTGATATGATTAATTATTATGATATTTACCTATATTTTAAATATCATAATAGTTATTATACAAAATAATAAATAATAATTCATACCTAAACCCTCATGAATTGCTATTTAATGTTTTTTTTTTCATCTTCTTATAAATTCTATGTTGAAAACACTATCACCACTACGTCATTTATATAATATAATAAATTTTTGTTCTTTGTTGGGGGCATAATAGATATCTTACCTTTATTACTAATTAATTCTTTACTTTTTATTAATGTCAATTAAATAATGTAATTATTATTGCAACCCTATTACATTTCCATTGAATTACAATTCAATTCTCCCTTTATTTTATATGGTGGAGTGAACGGGCTATTAGAGCCATTGAAGATAAAAGATTACTATGGTCCTATTTATCCCTGGTTTTTGAGACTAAACCTAAGACTGATAACTTACTTTTTTAGGTTCTTAAGAGATAGAGAGAGATTCTTATACTTTTTAGGAGTTTTACCAATTTTATTTCTATTTTAACTTTTTTCTAATAAGTGTTGCATAGAATCTTTCCTTAAGGACCCAAGATGGCATCTATGGACTCTTTTTAAGAACTTAGAGATAAAGTGATAAGATCTTTAAGAAGAAAATGTTCTTAAGATATTGATGTGATACTTAAGAACCTTAAATAATGTATTCAATATTGAAGATGCCCTAGGTAGTTAAGTTATGGATATCATCAAGCACTTCGCGTGTGAGTGTGAGCATTGCTAATGTAGTATAGGCAGTTATTAGTTACACATAAGTAACATTAATTCTTGATTTTATATTACAAGGACCATGGTAAAATATTAGTGTAAATTGCAAATATATGCACCTAACTCTCCTTATCTTTAATATCATATTTTTAGACTCTTAAATCTTTAAAAAATATGCTTATAGACCCTAGATGCCTATTTTGGGATCTAAATACACATTTTAAAAAGAATACTTAGGGGTTTAAATGCATGATTTTAAAGATAAGGGGCTAAGTGTACGTGGAGTAAACATAAAGGGGTAATATTTGCAACTTTTTTTTTCTTTAATATTATGAAGAAAGAATAATGACTAAAATTTAAAATTTTAGAAAATAAATAAATAATCAAATACAGAGTTAAAATTCAAAGTTTATTGTAAGATAATTCATGTTTAAACAATTAAAGGCTAAAGATTTAGCTATATGATTTATACTTTTCAATCAAACCCAAAGTACCATGACTTTCATATACGTATTATATGAATATTAATTTTTCAATAAAATCAAACAAATATCTTTTTCAATATTTGTAAAAGATATAGTTAAAAAAAATATTAAAATAAAAAAGTGAGTAAAATTAAATCAATAAAATGGTATGATTTAATCATGTACAAATAGAAAAAAACATATATCAAACTTTTATTTTATTGTCAATTACGTATGAATATTTATTTATTTACTAATTTTTTTTTATTTTAATTGTTATTATTTGTTCACAGTATTAATAAAAAAGATTATAAATACACCTTATTATATTTACTTCATATATACTTAACTTTCCTTATCTTTAAGATTATAATTTAGATTTTAAATCTTAAAAAAAAAAATGCATTTACCCTAAATATTAACTATACATAGGCAGCCAAATTTGCCAAGAGAGCGGGAGTCATATATTTTTCAAGTTTAAGTGTTTAGTTTGAAAAGTTTGGAAATTATACACAATTTATCCTAAAATAATCCTAATTTTTTTTTCCCATAATGTTTTCATTGGTGTGGTTACTCCTCTAATTTTTCTTTTTTTTTTTGTCGTGGAATTTCTAAGAAATTATTCAAATTAGCACTTCTCCGGCGAACTTGTTGGACGAAGTGTGAACCCAAAAAGAACAAAAGATTCCGAGTTGCCATCCCGGTCCTGGATGAAACATTCAGCAAAATCAACAAAAAAGGGCGGGAAACTAGAACACAACCAGCTACCTGCTCAGCCGGTATACCCGCGAGCATCTTATCAGCATAAAAAATTAAAAGAAAAAAAAAAAAACAACGGAAGGTAATTTCTTCCGCGCTCTCTATACCATATTGCTAATTAGGCGGGAATAAAATCCTCTCTCTCTCTCCTCTTCTATTTTCGTTTTGGATCATGCAAAGTGCAGTCAAGCAGTGCTAGCAACCCAAATAGTAACCCCCCGAGAAAACCCCAATTCAACCCTAACCCTAAAACCAATTACCTTCAATTTTATGGTCGATCTACAGCACGATTCTCCGCTGGCGGCGGAGCCAAGCTCCGTCGGACGGAAGACCGCTCGCCGAAGACTAGTACAGTCCACATTGTTCCCTGTCAAACCTCAGGAGCCTGAGATCAATCTCGATCAAAGGAACGATAAGAACGATGAGAGAGAAGATGACGCATGTGAAGCTGAAACTGACGAGTGTGGGAGTCAAAAGAGAAAACGTCAGAGAAAGACCAAAATGACGACGCCTACGAAAAGAGGTCCTTCGAGTAAGGTATTGAATTCTGGATTAATTGATGTAATTAGCTTTAAATTGTGGTTTACTGCTTATTTATTGCACGGTGTATTAGTTTTAGTGTGGATAGCTAGGAAATTTGAGGAATTCAGTCAATTAATTGAAAAAAAGCTGAGCGATTCACTTCACATGCGAATTATCAGTCTTATTGTTTAGTTTGAGTAGGTTATGTTTTTATTGGTTCTTGTATTGAAATTATGTCAGTTTTAAAATAGTTATTGTGAGATGAAAAAGGATTATGATTGTTTATTATTTTGTTTTATTAGAAGGAGAAGCAGAATGGTATCGCTGAAAATAGTGGTACCCCGAAAGAAAATGGCACCCCGAAAAAGAATAGTACCCCTAGGAAGAAAGGTACCCCGGAAAGAATGGGACGAGAGGCACAAGCTCTGCACCGAATTCGACAACTCCCGATGGAACTGTTGAAGTATCCCTAACCATGCCGAATTTGAGGCTTGAGGCAAAACTTATTGCAGAGGTAGTCATCAAGACTTCCCTTTTGCACTGGAAAATTTAGGATCTTTGTTATTACACTGTACATTGCGTTTGTAGCTTTGAGCATAGATTTGGATGGATAGGTAAGGAAAAAAAAGTAACCGGTTGAACTTGAAAAACTACTTCTAGAGTCTTGGTGCTTCAGATTCTACTTTTCATAATTGTTTATTTGAGACGGTTAGATGGAGATGTTGGTTGTTTTTGGTTCACTGCTTTGTTTTGGTTGATACTTGCATTACTGGAAGTATCACCAACCGTGCTGAATTTGAGGCTTGAGGCAAAACTTATTGCAGAGGTAATCATCAATACTTCCTTTTTGCACTGGAGAGTTTAGGATCTTTGTTATTACTTTGTACATTGCTCTGTAGCTTTGAGCATGGATTTGGATAGGGAAAGTATGGAAAAAATAGTAACTGGTTAAACTTGAAGAATTACTTCTACAGTCTTGGTGCTTCAGATTCTACTTTGCATAATTGTGTGTGTATGTACGTACTGTCGCACTGACAAATATGCAGTCTATCTGGGATTTTGTTTACTTGAGACGGTTAGATGGAGATGTTGGTTGTTTTGGGTTCACTGCATTGTTTTGGTTGATACTTGCATTACTGGAAGTAAGAAACAGTGACTTCATTTGCAATTTGTATCAGGAAAATTCACGGATGTTCGCAGGAAAGCAAGTTCATCCCTTTTTCTCATCATGGAAGACAGCGAACAAGAGTCAAGAGGCTCCTGGGTTGCATGGTGATTGTGGCTCGGCTAATAGAAAAATGAAAAGTGGCTCACTTGGGCCCATCCACGTATTTGAAAAGACTCAGGTACAGTTCAATTTGGGTTTCTTTGTATTCCTTAAATCAATATAACATAGCTAATGTTGCAAGTCAGCCATTAGGTCCTATCGATACCTTTTGACATTGTACCATTTGAAATTGCTGACAGTACAATCAGGAAGTGCCTCTTGATTGGAAAAATTGGAAATTCTGTGAGGAAGTCTCTACACAGAACAAATGTGGCTTGGAGAGCACATGCGGTTCTGTTTTCCAGGATAACATTAGCTCCTTAACATTTGATAAATTTCCCTCTGCTTCACACCGGTGTGAGAAAATATGCACTGAGAATAGGAGGTCTCTGGTTCAATGTTCTAATCAGTGGAAGAACTATCAAGTAGCAGTGGACCTGACTGGTGAAGCTGATGAACCTTTGGTGTGCAATGATCCCCTCAAGGACAGGGAACTGGTATTTATGTGTAGTAATTGTGCTAATCATCTACTGTCCATCAATTAAGCTATTCATTTCCTGCTAATTTTCTTTTGCACTTGCATACCTTACAGAATCTCGTTTTTGTGGACCTTGTAGAGAATCTTCTGATTTTGTCCTCTTGTGATGTGACAGAATGAGGCAATAGATAAAGGTCATTTTATATCTGCTCAGGCCAGAAGCTTAAGTAGTTCTGAGCCCAAGCAGCAAAGTAGATTTCTTCAGGAAAGGTCTGGATTTTATTAAGAGAGCTTTTATTGGCTATATCCATAAGTCATTTTCTACAAAATATGCATACATTAGTTTTTTGACATTATCTGCTGTTATATATCTAGCTTTCTTTCTTCTTCTTTTTCTTTTCTTTCTTATTTTCTTTTCCAGCTTCTTTTGCAATTTGTGTTATGTTTAGAGCTTGGGAATGCTTTTTGACTGAAATTAAGCCTAGTTGATATATTTCGTTAGGACACTGGAAATCTGGCTTTCACAAAGATGATATGTGCAGTTGTTATCATTGTGTGGCTTTTGACCATGCTGTTCTATCCATATAATGTATTGCGCATGTATATCGGTATTATCACCTTTAATTTGTCAGCATTGTTGTGGTGGTGAAGAGTCATGGGGTGAATATGTTATGATTCCATGCTTGCTATATCCAGTTGCAAAAGGATGATGCAATAGATTAATAGTGGTCTTGAACGGTTGGAAAATTTGTAGCTTAGGTGAATTCACCTATTTGGTTGCAAATTTGAATCATATCTTAGTTTAAGATAGACATTTAGATCAGAATGTACTCTATAAATCAATTAGATTAGAAGTCACTCAACTTTCTATTTCAAAGAAAGTGATCTGCTTGATAACAACAATAGAAAGGTGAACACTTTTTTAAAGGAACCATTAGGTCTACTTAGCTTGACCTTTCATTTGTCACCTTATGATGGATTAGTTTCTTGAGAAGAAAGCACCTTTTTGTCTGTAACTATACAAGTATGATATACTATCCAAAAACTAGTAGTTTTATGAATGACATGAGAGGAACCATTTGATTTTTATCTGGATATAATGAAATTGGTATTACATTTTGTTGCATAATATATCACTTGGTGTTTGATTCAAACATGTATGTTACAAACAACTTGTTTTTTTCAATTATAATTGATAAGTTTAAATATATCTGTTATCTAACGATGCAAAAATAAATTTCAAGGGGGGTGGTGGGTGATTTGATATGATGATGTAGAGAAGATCCACCAACTGATCTGAAGGTTTGAGCATATATATTGGTGTGATTTTATAAACTAAATTTTAGTATATTTTCTCATCTCATCTTGATTAATCATTTATCTGTTAGCATCAGAACATTTTAGGAAAAAGTGATACCTTGCACAGGCTTTTAGACTTGAAAGTGTAGCTTCTTGTCTCGCCTAGAGATGGGAATGAGTATTGAACCTTCCCCAATTATTTGTGTCTATTCTCTACCTTTAAATTCCTCTTGATGGGGAGTATTCTTATATAGTCAGTGTGATTTTTCATTTTCAAACTCACATAAAATCTAGGAATTTCTTAGCTTAAGTTCATCACGAGAAATTGTAGTATAGGTGTGTAACATTAGCCAAAAACACTTATCCACCAAAAAAAAAAAAAAAGAAAAACAAAAAGTAAATGCTGACTATGACCGATTGCAAGATGATATGTGTTGATTGATATATACAAATAATATGTCTGTATATCTTTATGCAGTCTTATGTTATAATGGTTTTTGGTAAATAAGATATCCGTTGAAAGTTCCAATATAAGGACACTTAGTGTTGGAATCCATTTTTTTATTGATTGAACAAGTATTCATTAAAGATTGACCAATATAATTTTGCTCCCATTGGCTGCTTTTCAGGATGGTGTCATACTATGCAGGTCGCGACAAGCACCCTGCAAATACTTTGTGGACGGATAAGTATCAGCCAAACAGATCTTTGGAGGTTAGACAATTTCAACTTTTTGTCTTCCCTCCTTGATCTTGCTATATTCATTTGGGTGCTTCTCTTTATCTAATTAGACATCAATTCTTTTTACTTATTTCTAGGCTCATACTTTTTCAGGTATGTGGGAATGATGAATCTGTAAAGCTGCTCAATGATTGGTTACGTCTTTGGTGTGAAAGAAACTATCAATTTAGCAATCCAAATAGAGCTGATGAGTCAGGCTTCCAACGTGACAATAACCATACTGAAAGTGATTCTGACTCAGATTACACAGACGAGAGAGCTCAATTGAAGAATGTTCTATTGATTACTGGACCTGTTGGGGTAGGTAAATGTATATTCTGGTTCATTTCCATGGTATTTTTTTTCCTTTGTGGTCAGTGCTTAATATTTTTAGTTACAGGATAACTTGTCATAATATCCTAGAAGTCTCCCTTTGTTTTTTTTTGAAAAATAATTTTTAAAATTATTATTATTATTTTATATTAATCCATAGTGTTCATTTGCAAAAGTTTTCTTTTTTTAAAAGAATAAATAAATTCATGCCCACACCTTCAAAGATGCAAAAGTCATTCAATTTGTCTTAATATAGTTCTTTTGCAACCAATGATTGGTGAATCTTTTTGCATTAAGTCACAATTACCTCTTGCCCAAGTGCAACACAATTTTTCTTTCTCCTTCTAGCCCATGATAAGGGCATTTTTTTTTACCAATTCAAAATTGACCAAGGCTAAGATTCCAAAGGTTAATATCTATTTTGTAACAACCTTACCAAAACTCCTCTCATCTAGGTATTGTCCACTTTGGCATGATATGCTGCACATTTTTGTCTTTGGGTATAGCTGCATCCTAAGGGGTCACCTGTCGTGAAAGTACTCTCAGTTAAGCATGCTTAACCTTGGAGTTTCAATGAACTCCAAATTGCTATATACCAAAAGGAACCTCGACGATTATTGTTTCATCACTTTTTTATTTGAGGGATGTCACATATTTGACAAAAAGGATCAGGAGAAATAATACAAGCAACAACAAAGTGTGGTGCAGGCCATTTGTAATAGATAATACAGAATTGAGGGCATATACTTTATTAGTACTGTTAGCTGAAGGTAAAATAAACTTCATCTCAAAAAATTTAGTAATCATAATATTTCAAGAAATTTTTTTTTTTTAAGAGGGAGACAATGCTTCATTTGTCTCCAATATAGTTATTTTATGGTAAATTTTAGATCCACAATCATTTTATTGGAAATCATAAGTCTATTAGATTTGGTGTAGTTTTATGTTTATTGTTTTACACTTACCTTGTCTTGTAGCTTGTAACTTTGATTAAAGCCTAGTAAGCGGACCACTTAACTAAATATAAATTGAGTGTGTGGTGGTTTGAATTTTAGAACCTTCTCTAATACTGTGATAAAATTTAGATCTATAATTATCTAATGTAAAAGTTTATGCCTATTATTAAATTTGGTGTTATTTTTTATTTATTGGTTAGGCATTAGTGGAAATATCTGCAGTCAGTAATAACTAGCTCACATGCTGAATTAACTCTGCAATGTTCAAAATTCTTGTCATCTGGTTTCATAATATCCTTTTGAAATTTGTTAGATTTTGCTGAGAAAGTAAGGTACTCTGACTCAATATTCACCCCTTCAGTTTTCTTTTTTAGGCAAGAATATACAACATAATAATTAACAGTGGCTCAGATGACTTCCTCTTTTGTTTTCTATGAGAGCTTTAATTAGGGAGATACTATGTGCTTTCCCTGGTTTAAAGCTCATCAATGCTTCCCTTAATTTCAGTATTTACCAGTTTTGCCTCAGTTAGGCCTTCAGATTGACAGAAGAAAGTCACAGATGCCATTTTAGTTGCATTCTTCACTACCTGAATTCTGATCATATAGCTGTGCATCTCCTGTATGAATAAACAACATATACATCACTCAATAATGCACTTATTTCTCCAAAGTCCAACGACATGCCATTGTCTCACTGATGAAAATGTCCATGAACAGAAAATTTTTCCAAACAAGAATTTCTTTTAACAATCCTTGATGATAAAAGTTTACTTGCAAATTTTAGAATTAAAAATTGACCTGATGCAGTCAAGCCCCTATGAGAGTGGTGCAGCACCAGCTGTGAGGCTGGTGGAAGCATTTCAAGCCTCGCATCAGCAATCCCACTGTCCTTGTGTGGGTGGCATCTAACACCCTCTTGAGCCTGGAGGTTTTTGCTCCTTTGAGATAGCCAAGAAGTTCACAGTAATATGCTTTCAGTTTTCGCGATTTTTTCCTTTTCTTAAATATCACATTTTGCCATATTCCAATAGAAGGATAAACTTCATGAAAAGAAAGGTCAGTCTACTCTATGGATTACAAATAGTCCATCCTTTTCCTTTTAAAGTATTTGTCATTTATAGATTCACTATTCTCCATGACCTCTTCATGTCATGTTAATTGGTGTCCGTGCCTTCTGCCTACCCCCTTCCCTGAGTAGTAAATGGCTCTCCCTCTGATACTGGTGGTTCTGCCATATATTCATTCTTTTCTAAAGCAATCTCTTACTTTCTTCCTCCAACAGTTATAGGTTTGTGCCCATATGAGCCATTGGCAATGTTGACATGTCATATTTGAGGAAGGGTCATCATATCGTGCAGATACATTGTTATGAAAAGATCATGTTCAGTACTTTTCCTTCTAAATATTCCCCATCTGATTCAGCGAACGTTTTTCCTGCTGAGATATGCCCTTGTTCTCTTATGTTCTTGTCAAAATCATGTTGATAATTGTCTTTGAAGTAGTATAATTTGGACTCTTAACTTGTAAATTTTAGAAAGTCATTTCTCATTGTACTGGGCAATATTCAGTTAGAACTTAGAAGGATCTGATCCTCTTGTTTCCTTTTCCTGTAAACTAGACTGGGACTATAATGATCCTTTTATTGAGTCTATTGCAAACAACCCATCTGGATATACAAGATTTTGTGATAATAATATGCTTCTCTAATTTGATAACTTCAAATGGATCTAGTACTGCTGTTTTCCTTTACTCCACCTTAATTTGAAATCAATTTTTAGAAGTTCAAGAAATTGCATGAAACATGAAATAGAGGGACTAAACAAGTGATGCTGCAAATTAAATGACCACGACTCTAAACTTGCAATCTTAGATGTATGTGAACTTTTGGTTCAAATATGCTTGGAGATTGCTGTTACAGTGGTATGTCTTAATTTTTCCCTTATTAAACATAAATGCTTAAAATACACAGTGTTGCCCTTTTGCAGTGTGGGAAGTCTGCAGCTGTCTATGCTTGTGCAGAAGAACAAGGTTTTGAAATTATGGAGGTACTGCTGAATTAACTACTCAAGCTTTGAAAAATTTTCTGCTTCTTGGGCTGTGAATTTTCTAAACTTCATCACCAGCTGAAAGTCCTGGAAATTGGAAAGTGGTTATTGGGAAAGGCCTTGTTATTCTTTCATTACTTCTCTGCATGTGTGCCATGTAGATATAGGAGCAGTGTAGAAAGTGAACTGCTTAATAGTACATTTTATGACAGAAAGTTGTGGACGGATTTTGTCATATCTGCAGAGATAGATTCAAGCACGAAGTTGCTTTTCTAGCTTTACCAAGTTGTGAGAGGATAACAATGTTGTCATATCTTTTGAGTATAATATTGTGCTTGATCTGCTTAAACTTTTGCCAATGCCTGAAATTTAATGGTTGTCTTGGTTTACATTGTTACATATGGGTCCTCTCCATGAATGCATTGAATCTGGAATTGACAGGTCAATACATCAGAGTGTCGTAATGGATTCCTTGTGAAGCAAAGATTTGGACAGGCCTTGGAATCTCACTGGCTCAAAAGGTTTGTGCATCTTCTTTATCTACATTGCTCTATCCCTTGATCGTCTATTTGGCTTGGAACAACTACTGAACCTATTTAATTTTCCTACACAATACTCTTCTCTTCCCTCCAATCAAGCCATTCTATCTTTTCGAATGACTCCGTTAAAGCTAAAGAAGTTGGAGATTTTTGTAGTGAGAATAAGGTGTCTTTGTTGGGTTTGTTAGAAACTAGTGGAGCATGGAAATGTGGATAGTGTTTGGCATAGGATATACCCTACTTAGTCTCTGGGAATGCAGTTAGCAGGCTGCATTTGGGTAGCCTGGGGCCCATATGTCTGGACAGCTGTGCTCAAAGGATCAATTAATCCAGGATAGGAATATTCAACTCAAAGTGACCTATGTCTATGGTTTTAACCAGGCTTCAAGATGAAAGGCCTTCTGGGATGAATCGAAGGATGTAAGCCCTCGGACTTATGGACCTTGGTTGATCCTAGGAAACTTTGATGTGCGTAGAAGATTGGAAGACAAGCAAGGAGGGGATGAAGTGTTTTCTTGGGAAATCTATGTCTTTAATGACTGTTGCTACTTTACAAATGTTGACGATGCTCGCTCTTTTGGCTTAGAAAATACCAGGCAATAGAGAACAATGATAAATTTATTTTAAGGGAGTTGGACAAACTTTAATCAATGATGTATAGGTTGCTTCCTTTCTCCATACTGAAGTTGTGTTCCTCTCCCTTGGTCTATTTGATCATAGTCCATTAGTTGTTAATATCCATCCTGGGAACAACAAAATGAAAGTCCCATTTCGGTTCTTTAGTTTTTAGTGCAAACATCCTAAGTTCAGCAACATTGCGGCTGATGTTTGGGCTACATGTGTGGATGGCACGACTATGTTCAAAGTTTCTTTGAAGCTGATTGAAAGGGGAGCTGAAGAAGCTAAATAAGTCGGACTTTTCTAATTTCAGGTTGAAAACACAAGAAGCAAAAAAGAATCTCCTTTGAATTTGGGAGAGAATAGAATGATGAATGATCTTGAAAGTTGGGAAGAACAAAAAAGGCTATTACTAAATTCTATTATCTAAGTGTAGCCGATGAGAGTGTTTTGTAACAAAAAGAAAGGGGGGAATGGCTAGCTCTTGGGGTGGACTCTTCGTTCTTTTTCTGCTCCTCTAAGCATTGGTGTCGAGATATATGAGTTGTAAATACTTTTTTACAGGCTGTAAATATATATTAGGATGGCTATATTTATCTTAGGAGCATTTAGTGGAAATCCCTTGATTAGAGGAATTCAATTAGATTGTTTTTTCCTTTCTTAGGAAGATTTAGTTTTCCTTTTTCGGTTTCTGTTTTTCTTTGTGTTGTATTATAAAAGGGCAGTGTATATTTCATAAATGAGAAGAAGAAAGATAACAATTTAGTTTTTCTCATGGTATCAGAGCTATAGTAATTTTAGAATTTTTTTTTTCTCCCGGGCAGTCTTCATTGCTGCACAATTATTTTTTATCTCTTTTTCAGCCGTCATTGCTGATTTTTTACTCAGCCTCCATTGCTGACTTGTTTCTCAGCCTTCATTGCTGACTCTTTGTCCCTCCAGCCCTCAATTTTTTTTTTCATATAGCCTTCATTGTTAATATATTATGTCAGCCTCTGAAATTACTATTTCTAATCATTCTGAAGAGGCAAATTCTACCCAGAAAATTGGTGAGCTTTAGAACATCCGAACCTCCAATAGACTCAATGGGAAGAACTATCTCAAATGGTCAAACTTGTACGTACATACCTTAAGGGCAAAGGGAAACTTAATCATCTTCTTGGAACTCCACAGCAAAGGAGGATCAACGTTTGAAACTTGGGATGAAGAGGATTCCATGATAATGTCCTGGTTATGGGATTCCATGGAGCCTACAATTAGTGACACCTGCATGTTTTTGCCCTCGGCAAAGGAGATATGGGAATTCATTCGTCGCACATATTCGAAGGCCAGTGATGCTGCTCAAGTGTATGAGATTAAGGTCAAAATAGCAGCCACTAAACAAGGTAATAAATTGTCACAGAATATGCGAATATACTACAAAACCTATGGCAGGAGCTTGATCATTATCGAGTCTTTCAGATGAAATCCCCTGATGATGCGGCTGTTTTGAAGAGTTTTATAGAGAATGATCGTGTCTATGATTTTTTGGCTGGTTTGAATCCTGAATTTGATCAGGTCAGGGTTCAAATTCTTGGTAAAGATGACACACCATCTCTGGAAGAAGCAATCTCACTAGTTCGAGTAGAAGAAAGCAGACGGAATGTCATGCTAGATCCCCAAAGCGTGGATGGTTCAACCTTAGTAGCAAGGCCAAATCACCAGGAGAAAGGAAAAGGTGATTTTTCCAAACCACCAGGGAGAGAGAACCAGTGGAAGGAGAACAAGGACAACCTTGGTGCACCTATTGCAAGAAACCAAGGCATACAAAGGAGAAGTGTTGGAAGCTGAATGGTAAGCCTCCAAGCCGTGAGTGGGGAACCCGTGGAGGGCAACAGAAGCCTCAAGTACACATGGCAGAGGAGACAAAACCCGAGGAAAAACCTGCTGCTGGGGGGCTCAACACTCAAGAAATTGAGAGGATAAGAAGCTTGTTGGGGTCACTTGAGAAGCCTTCTGGAGATTGCTCATTGGCTCTTTCAGGTATTCCTTCATTTCCTTTTTGTATGAATGCCTCAGAAAAATTTTATCCCAACTCTTGGATAGTTGACTCTGGTGCCACAGACCATATGACTCCCACATCTCAATTTTTCCATTCCTATACCCCCTGCCGAAGCAGTAGGAAGATTGTAGTAGCCAATGGCACGTTAGCTACTGTTGCTGGTTTTGGAAACATACATATTACACCTACTCTCATCCTAAAAAATGTTCTTCATGTACCAAAATTATCAGCCAGCCTCATCTCCATCCACAGACTCACCCATGACCTTAAATGTTATGCCATTTTTTTCCCTTCTTACTGTGTTTTTCAGGACCAGGACTCGGGGAGGAGGATTGGACTTGCTAAGGAAAGAAGCGGCCTTTATCACATTGAATCATCCCAAAGCAATATTTCGATGTCTTTTCTCAGTTCCTCAAATAAAGATGTCATTTGGCTACATCACCTACGTCTAGGTCATCCTTCTTTTAGGGTTTTAAAAACCATGTTTCCTAAATTGTTCTATGGATTGAATGTTTCTGAATTTCATTGTGATGTTTGCGAGATGGCAAAACACACTCGTGTATCTTTTCCTATTAACAATAAAAGAAGTACTCAACCTTTTCATTTGATTCATAGTGACATTTGGGGTCCTTCCACTGTACCTAATATATCTAGAGCTCGTTGGTTTGTATCCTTCATTGATGATTGCACTCGAGTTACATGGATTTTTCTTCTCAAACAAAAATCTGATGTTAGTCAAGTAATACAAAATTTTCATACAATGGTTCAAAACCAATTTGGGGTGAAAATCAAAAGCATTAGAACAGATAATGCCAAAGATTATTTTAATCATGTTTTGTCACCTTACTTCCAGTCACAAGGCATTATCCATGATTCATCTTGTGTTAGCACACCCCAACAAAATGGGGTAGCCGAGAGGAAAAATGGGCATTTACTTAACT
Organism: Laguncularia racemosa; assembly: GCA_037954665.1. NCBI lineage: Eukaryota > Viridiplantae > Streptophyta > Magnoliopsida > Myrtales > Combretaceae > Laguncularia > Laguncularia racemosa. The sequence continues at coordinate 3,653,853 of JBBMOL010000040.1, forward strand.
CTACCCGAGCGCTACTTTTTCAAGGGAATGTTCCTAAGTACTATTGGGGAGAGGCTGTTCTTACTGCCACATACATGATAAATAGACTTCCCTCGCGTGTTCTAGACAACAAAAGTCCCATAGAAATTTTTAAAACCTTTTACCCACATTTCAGAACCTCTAATGGTCTCACACCTAGGGTATTCGGGTGCACTGCCTTTGTTCATATCCACAGCCAACATAGAGGCAAGTTAGACCCCCGAGGCATTAAATGTGTCTTCCTTGGCTACTCTTCTACTCAAGGGTACAAGTGTTACCATCTTTCATCCAAAAGATTTTACATCTCTGCAGATGTTACTTTTGCAGAAAATACACCTTTTTTCTCGAAGGCCTCTCTTCAGGGGGAGGCTACAATGATGGAAGATAGTCCTTGTGATTCCTTTGACCCTCTTGATCTTCCTCCACCAATCCGCACTGTTGAGTCTTCAAAGTCATCTCCTCCTCAAGTTACTACTGTTCCATCTCCTGAATCAGCCATTGATACTCATAGTTATCCAAAGTTCCCTTTGGTAAATTCAAGGAAAAAAGGTCTAGAACAGACGCAGGTTCAAGAATCTGCTCAAGAACAGAAGCAAGTCCAAGAATCCTCTTACTCAAACCCTAGAGTTCAAGAAGATTCCAACTCAAACTCTAGAAATGAGATCATGGTAAGACCTAACCCTTCACCTGTTGACCCAACAAATGACCTAGACATTCCCATTGCTCTTAGAAAACATACCCGAGAGTGCACAAAACGACCACGTTACCCATTATCTTACTATGTCTCTCTTAAACGCTTGTCCCCAACCTACAAAAAGTTCATCATAAGTTTGAACACCATTACTATTCCAAATATTGTTTCTGAGGCATTGTCAAAACCGGAATGGAGGAATGCTATGAGGGAGGAGATGAGTGCATTAGAGAAGAAAAAGACTTGGGAGATTGTTGATAAACCAAGAGGGAAGAATATCGTGGATTGTAAGTGGATTTTCACGTTAAAGTATAAGGCTGATGGGTCTCTTGAAAGATACAAAGCAAGATTGGTAGCCAAGGGATACACTCAGACTTATGGAGTTGATTACCACGAGACTTTCGCTCCAGTTGCGAAAATGAATACTGTAAGAATTTTATTGTCCTTGGCTGCCAACCTCAATTGGCCACTTCTACAGTATGACGTAAAAAATGCTTTCCTTCATGGTGACTTAGAAGAGGAAATATACATGAACATCCCACCTGGTTTTGAAGAAAACACAAGCAACAAGGTGTGTAAATTGAAGAAGGCTCTTTATGGGTTAAAACAATCTCCTAGGGCATGGTTTGGGAGATTCATGAAAGTTATGAAGGAGTTTGGGTACAAACAAAGCCAAGGTGACCACACTCTCTTCATTAAACATTCAGCTACAGGAGGAATAACTACTCTACTAGTCTATGTGGATGACATCATAGTAACTGGAAATGATGAAAGAGAGAAGCTTGAATTGAAGCATAAATTAATCAAGGAGTTTGAGATCAAAGAACTGGGAAAACTAAAGTATTTCCTTGGTATTGAGGTTGCCTATTCCAGACAAGGGATTTTTATATCTCAACAGAAGTACGTGACTGACTTGCTAATAGAGACAAGGAAGATTGGGTTTAAGCCTATTTCTACACCGATAGATCCAAATCATAGGCTGGGAGAAGCTAAAGAAGGAGCAGCTGTTGATAAGAGAATGTACCAACGGTTAGTGGGAAGACTTATATACCTTGCTCACACTCGACCCGACATTGCATACGCAGTTAGTGTGATAAGCCAATACATGCATGATCCAAGGGAACCTCACCTTCAAGCTGCCTATAGAGTACTACATTATTTGAAAGGGAACCCAGGAAAAGGGGTCTTGTTCAAGAAGAATGATACTCTTACTCTAGAAGCATATACCGATGCTGACTATGCAGGGTCTCTAGTGGATAGAAGATCAACTACGGGGTATTGTGTTTTTCTTGGAGGCAGCCTAGTATCATGGAGGAGCAAGAAGCAAAACGTAGTGGCAAGATCATCAGCTGAGTCGGAATTCAGAGCTATGGCTCAAGGGTTGTGTGAACTACTTTGGCTAAAGATTATCTTGAATGATTTAAAGATCAAATGGGAAGGTCCTATGAAGCTCTATTGCGACAACAAGTCAGCTATCAATATTGCTCATAATCCCATACAACACGACAGGACAAAGCATATTGAAATTGATAGACATTTCATCAAAGAAAAATTGGAAGAAGGGCTAGTGTGTATGTCCTATGTTCCATCAGAACATCAATTGGCTGATATTCTAACAAAGGGGTTGAACAGTTCAAGATTTCATAATTTTTTGTTCAAGCTGGGAATCGAAGACATCTATTCCTCAGCTTGAGGGGGAGTGTCGAGATATATGAGTTGTAAATACTTTTTTACAAGCTGTAAATATATATTAGGATGGCTATATTTATCTTAGGAGCATTTAGTGGAAATCCCTTGATTAGAGGAATTCAATTAAATTGTTTTTTCCTTTCTTAGGAAGATTTAGTTTTCCTTTTTTGGTTTCTGTTTTTCTTTGTGTTGTATTATAAAAGGGCAGTGTATATTTCATAAATGAGAAGAAGAAAGATAACAATTTAGTTTTTCTCAGGGAAAATAGGAACTCTATGCATTCCTTATTAAAGGAAGGTGGTTCGGTGGTCTCAGATCCAAAAGACCTAAAAGTCTTGGTGAGGGATCTTTTCTAGAAGCAAGTAAGGGAAATGGATTATTTGTAGATATTTGGATATGTCCCAAGATGCTTGGTAAGATTTTACTTGAGTCATGACAATTGAAGAAGTGGAGGCCTTCTTTTCTTTTGCTCTTGATAAATTTCCTGAACTCAAGGGCTTTAGTGTATTTTTTTTCCCTTCAAGGAATGTTGGGAATGAAGTCACCTTGGCCATTTAAGATTTTCTCTCTTTAGGTAAACTCTTGAAGCTTAAATTGTACTTCAATCATTTTGGTCCCTAAGTGTCAAAATCCTTAAAGTATTATTGATTTTTGCCCTATTTCTTGTTACAATTTTATGTACAAATGTATTTTATAGATTTTTGTGGAATGCTTGAAGCCACTACTACCTTCTTTGATGGGCAAGAAATAGACTGCTTTTATTAAAGGAAGAAGGATATTGGACAAATTTTTGTATCCCAAGAACTTGTGATGGGGTATCATGAATCTTCCCTGAAAACTAGGTGTGCTATAAAAGTTGATATTTGGGACTTATGATATGGTAAATTGGAATTTCCTTTTCCAAGTGTTGTTAGCTTTAAGTTTTATATCTCCTGTCATAAATTGGGTTTTCCAAGGTGTCATGACACTAAGATTTTCCATAAAATTAAATGGATTATTAATTGCTTTTGTTCCAAGTTCTAGAAGGAGACCCTCTCTCTCCTTACCTTTTTGCTTTAGTCTTGGAGATGTTTTGTCTTTTAGAAGATGAAGTGTTGGGTTTTAGTTTTAAGTTACACGGGCAATGCAATGAAAAACTAACTCATTTATGTAGTCAATATACTTTCTCATTTTTGTGGGCATGGATTTTCAATTGGTTAAGATAGTCAATGATGCCCTTCTCTCTTTTGAGGCTATGTCAGATCTTAAGGTTAATCCAAATAAAAGTCAAGTTTTTCTTAGTGGAATCCCTTTGTTTGTCTAAGAACAAATTATCCTTTGTTTAGGCTTCTTGTTGGGATCCCTCCCTAGATATCTTTTTAGAGCCTTCTAAACCATTCAAGTATTCATGTCTTGACCTTGTATAAATAGTTGGCTCATGTATTAATCTTTGGACCAGCAAATTTTTGTCTTTTGCTGGTAGAGTTCATCTAATCAAGAGCATACCCTTTTCTCTTCAAGTATATTGGCCATCTATTTTGATACTTCCAAAGTGTATCTTGAAGCAAATCTATTCTAAGATGAGTAGATTCCCTTGGAATGGGAATGATGAATCAAAAGCTAAGGCTAAGGTGGCTTGGAAGTAGTTTGCAAGCCCAAATGTGAACAAGGTCTTGGAACTATTTATGATGTGGAGTGGAATGTAGCTGCACATTGAAGTAGTGCTTCTCTATGGTCAAGTTTGGTAAGGAGTGAGTTACTAAGGGGATGCAATATTGGTAAGAGTGCCTAGTGATTAAGGGTGGGTGTGGTGTGGTTTGGTACGATCCTCAAACTGAACTAAATTGCATAATATGGTTCTTTGTTTTTTTTAATCAAAACTTAGTCATATGATTCAGTTTGTAAGTTTTTTAAACCTTAAAAAAAGGTTTGGTCTAATTTGGTGTTTGCAGTTCGGACTTTTATCACAATGTTATTAATTTATTGGTGCACTCGACAAAGATAAAATACAAGACTATTAGATTTTAAATCAAACAAATAGACTATTCTCTAAACTGGTATAAAATTTCAAGCAAGTTCTAGCAAGTTTTCATGAATCCAACACAGTTAGCATTAGAAAATACTTTATAGCATTCTCATTGGGTAAGTCAGGTTGATTTCTTAGGAATTCATGATAGGCATTTATACAATTAGAAGTATAACCACAGTGTAATATTGGATGAAATATTGCACATACTTCTAGATTACATAGTTAATATCTGAGAATTACTACTTTGTTGAATTATGTGAAGATACATGTATATGAGGTATCTCTGAGTTATTGTTGATGGAGAGAGAATGGTAGATGTCTAACCTCCGTTTCGTTCAAGATTGAAGTAGTTGTTGTCATATAACCCTAAAATAATTATTTCTTCTTTTTCCTGAACTTCTAATGAACAGATTTCAAAAATCATTTACAAATGAATGTAACAAAATAATGTACTAAATCATTCACTGTATAGATTAAGGAGAGTATTAACCCTTGGTAAAATATGATGCTTTTAACAATTAGACAAAAGACAGAGATGGGCTGGGTTTTCTTCCTATTGGAGTTATGCAATGCTAACTCCTTTTCTTTTCTTCTTCTTCTCTCTCTCTCTTTTTTTTTTAGTTAACCTCCCTTGGATTTTTTTAGAATTGGCACCCCAAACCGAACAATGAACCATTAGCCCATCTTTGAACTGTACTGTATGGAGAAAAAAAAAACCTGATGGTTTGTCGTTCTTTTTGCCCATCCTAAGTTGGAGATATGAAAACTAGGAACATGGGGCTGATGCTTCTCGGAATTGGAGGAAAATCTTACATGAGGAAAAGAACAAGGGATTCACTGAAATGGAGAGTAGAAGATGGTAACTCAATCTCTTTATGGTATGGCCATCGGCACTTTAAGGGACCGCTTGTTAATTGGGTGGGGGGAGAAGGATCCATGAATCCAATTGGCTAAACGAAACATGCCTGTGTTTGATGATTTGAGGAGATGAATGGAGTTGGCCATTGAGGTGTTTATGGAACAATGTCAAACAATACCTTCATCTTTTGCTCAATCCGTGTGCAACACAGAGTGACTCTCTTATACGAACAGATAAGCCTGATCAGCCTCTATCTATTAGGGTAGCATGCAGACTCAGGTGCTATCCTGCACCTAAGTGCCTTGGAAGTCTTTGGTATGGCGTAACAGTGAAATCCCTAGGCATATGTTTATATTTTGGTTGGCAGCTCAGTAAAAGCTATCCACTCTTGATAGTTTGGTGAAATGGAACATTACTCAACAGAATATTTGTTACCTTGTCAAAACATTAGGAAACACATGATCATCTCTTCTTTAGATGTGGTTATGCTTGTGAAATATAGAGGAATTTAACATTCATTAGATAGCAAAATGAAGCATTATTCTTCTTTCTTTGTGAGGCCCTACTGCCATGGACTACATTTGGCAAGAGAGGAATGTAAAACGCCTTGAACTTCAAGATCTAGCAGTTGAAGGATTTACTAGGAAGGCTTCAAATTCAGCTAGAATGCTAGATTTGAGTTTCTTGTAATTCTTATGATTTTGTTTCTCTCTTATGGGTATAGATGATTGATAGTTATAGTTTTGGTCGTTGCACTCATGTAGCGCAATTACCAATACTTTAGCTTATTTTCCTATACTTTACACGTTTGTTTGGTATAGTGGACTATACTCTCTTGTAATTATTTTATATCAATGAAATTCTGACCTTATCCCTCCCAACCACCCTCCCCCCCCCCAAAAAAAGAAAAAGAAAAAAAAAAAGAGATGTGTTATCTTTATGAAGGGGGAATATGTTATAAGATGACTAAGGGAATGAAACATATGCTTGAGTTTATCTGCACAGATATGCTAAATCTGCAAGCAGCAGAAAAATGAAGCACCTATTGTACTAGATATTATCGAAGATATTTATCATTTGAATTGTACATGTAAAATTCTTTATCTTGGCTTGGGCTGATGTGACAACGAAGGATTTGGAGTCATGACTCTTATCATATTATTTTGTTTCCTTCTTAGCGTTTGCTGTTAAATTTTGATGACCTAAAGCTTTGCATTGTGAAGGCACTATCATATGGCTGATCAATATAATTGAATTTGGCTTCATTGTTGATACATATATGCTTGTTAGAAAAAAAGTCTCTTGTTATTCTTGCTTTTTTTCCTTTTGGTTTTGAATTCACAGAAAGAGAGAGTGGAGCTATGGAGTGGGGGTCTAAAGAGAGAAAAATGCTCTCTCCTCTCTCTACATTTTTCTCCTTTGCTTTTTTCAAATGAGTCCTCCTGCCCTCTCCTCTGCTTAGGATTGGGTTGTGTCCTCTGGCTGTTGTCACCCCACCGGCTGTTGTCCTTCTTGCTGGAGCTCCTTCCGGCATTTGTTCTTCTTTTCTTCTCGTGGTACTCTGTCTTGTTCTGTTGGTATCTTCTGCTGGAGCACCAGAGTTCCTGTTGTCGGCCGTTGCTGTTCCTTCCTTCTCTTTTGTCTGTTTCTTTTCATTTGTTTCTTCTTGTTGGTCCTTCTTCATAGCTCAATTAGGGTTTCTTTTTTCAGCCATGCCTTTCAACTGGGTTTACTCTTTCCACCAACCTTTCCTCTCCTTTTCCATGCCTGCTCCCTCTTCCTCCAGGTCTTGTGGCTCTTTGGTTAAGGTTGTCATCGATGCTGTGGATGAGAATCATCTTTATAATGCCTTATCTCTAGAGGCTTCCGGTGCTGCTCCTTCAATTGCTGGCTCTTCGTTGGATCACTGGCTAGAAAAAGGGACCCTCATTGTGCTATTGGCTTTTGGCTCTCCACTGTTGAGGCCTTTTACTTCTGGTGGTTTGTCCTACAAAGCAGTCTTCTTTATGCCCTCTTGAGGTGCTCCTCTCCCTCTTCTCCCCCTCTTCATGACCTTCTCTTCCCTTCTTTAGGGAGGCTAGGCCTGGAAGCTCGTTCAAAATCGTTTTCTGAGCTTGAGCTTGGTTGCTCTGTCCTTTACTATCTTGCCATCTTGGATGAGGATTATTTGGTGGTGGCAACAACACTCGAAGGGGCCGAGCTTTGTGCTTGCTTGTGGAGATACACTCTAGTAGGTTTTCTCGGAAAAAAGTCTCCCCTTTGTTGTTGTTGAGAAGATTGCTCATGCATTGTGGAAATGTCATGGTCTTACTAGGGTATTGAGCAAAGAAAAGGACTTCCCTTTTCAAATTTGGAGATGATAGTCAAATTATGAATGTTTGTATTTAGCTGCTTGTTTTGAGATGCTTATGTTGTTCCTCTAGAAGTTTTTCTCTTTAATCTTAGTATGAGAAGCATTAATTAAATATTTCATAGGTGATTTACCCAAAAAAAAATAAAAATCATAGGATAAGGGTGATAACTTCATTTTTTATAATAGGTTGTTAAATTCGCGATTTTACCTAAAATTGAAACGTATCGTATGGAACTGTATATAACGGGTACAATCTGAAGCTTATAAAATTGTACACTTAAGCTCATTATTCTAACTAGAGTTTGCACCTGAATGATTTTGCACCATTTAATTAAGAAAAGTTTTAGAAAATTGTAAACTTGTACAATTGTATAGATAACTCACGATTTTAACAGCTATATTAACACATGAACTAGTTTGTTTCAACTGATGTGATCCAACAATGTATGCATTCCTTTTAGGTCTTTGGATAGTTGTGTGGATTTTCAGAGCAGGGATAAATCTCACTCTCCATTATCCAATTGTAAAGCAAAGCCTGATAGCAATACGGAGGTGGTAGAACTCAGAACGGTACTAGAAGAGGATAATCTACATGAAGTCAATGGAGCTGAGAAGTTTTCATGCAGGGTGAATGGATTGTCTTCTGATCAGAAGGAAATCAAACCCTTAATTCTTTTTGAGGATGTTGATATCACTTTCCTTGAAGACCGTGGTTTTATTGCTTCCATACAACACATTGCTGAGACAGCAAAGGGCCCTTTGATTTTGACCAGCAATAGTAAGAATTTTTTTCTTTCCTTTCTTTTGTTTCTTGACATTTTCCAACATGTTACTCTTAAATCACATTTTTTATGCTCTTCCAGATAGCAAACTTGTTTTGCCAGAAAACTTGGATAGACTTGAGATACGTTTTGAAACACCACCTCTGAAGGAACTGCTTTCTCACGCATATATGGTTTATACCTCTACCACATTTTTGTTATCTTTTCTCTACCATCATTTCTTACAAATCTTTGACAGTTGATATAACTATTGCTTTAGGTTTGTGCAGCAGAAAACACAAGAATTCGACCTCAATTAATAGAGAGGTTTATAGGATGCTGTGGTGGAGATATTCGCAAAACCATAATGCATCTTCAGTTCTGGTGCCAGGGTAGTGGAAATAGGAAAGGTAAGTTCTTCATCTTCATTACATTAGATGCTTCACATATTATTAGTTGCTGGAATCACTGACTCTTCTCTAGTGATTGCTGGAAACTGTGGTAGAAAATGGCCCTTGGATATTTGTAATAATATATTACTGATATTACTCCATAAAAAAATTACCAGAGTCATATAACATCTGTTATTCAACTTGACATGCTAGACTGAGTTCGCTAGGCAAATCCTTTAATGCCATTGCACATGATTCAATAATTATATCTTAAGTGAAACAAAATATCCTTCTCAGAAGTCACACATAATGTTGAATAGTTATGTTTATGCAACTGAATTAATATCGGCCAATGATTTATTTTTCATAAGAAAGAAAAGAAGGAAGAAGAAAAAAAAAAAAAAAAAACCAAATTAATATCTTACATCTTCTAATTGTTCAATCTGTAAGTCTCCATCTTAATCTCTTCCATCTCAGTTTATTAACTGGCCCATGTCAGCCTTAACAATATATATATATATATATATATATATATATATTCTAATGCAGCAATCAAATTAATTTATAAAAGTAAACCTTGGGTTTAGGTGTCATCATACTATATAGGACTTCCAATACCCTAGTTTCCATTTAATACAGCTTAGCGCTTGAACATAAATTAAGCAATGTTATCTAAACCTTTCATATTTTGGTAAGAATTCAATGGATATTGAAAGTTCTCATCCCCACCCCCAATTAGCTTCCACTTCATCTGTATCATAAACTTGCAACTCATCTACTTTGCATTTTGTCTAAATCCATTGACCCCTTTTCTAACTTTATTCAGCTGTATGTGCTTCTCATTCACTCTGTGCAATTGAAAGTATGCCTTAGGAAACTGCATGCTGAATATGTTTAACTGCATAAATTACAGGTCAAAAGTTTAAGCACTGAAAGCAGAACATAAGTGTAATTCCATAATTATTGAGAAAATCCTCTATAACTCTTCACATGACTTAAAATTTGGTGTTGCTCACATACATGTTTTCTAAGACTCAAATGTGTATATGAAAGTATACTTCTCTTTGAAAACCTTTAGAAAATAAGTTTCTCAAATACTTTGCCGTAATTTTATGTGCAAATCATGTACAGTTTCCTTTAATCTTAAATATCTCCATCAACCATTTGAGTTAGTATTCAACCTTCATTGTAAATTGTCCTAACATACAACCAAATTAGGTTTTTAAAACTATTTTATTTCTCAAATTGTCTTAGTAATTCTCTCATAAATTCTTACTATGTGGTGCAATACAGTCAATGGTTCCATACTCTCTATTAAAGTATAGACATGTTTTACACAAATATCAACATGGGCTCTACTGGATCCTATGCACTTTTTGCAATACATAATATGATAACCTCTAGACCTTCTGTATATGACAATCCAGTTGCTCAATATCCTTCCTTAATTAGAGCATGTAAATCATATGTCCCAAGCTTATAACAATATAAATGCGCAAGCACCATAAAGTGACATTGTAAATCCATACACAGCCCATAATCTGTTTCCTATGAGGAATAGAAACAGGCCTCATAGTTTCATTAGATTGCAAAGGAGACATTTTTGCTGCAATACTATCTTTCCAGCGAGGATGAGACAAAGCTTTTGTGATTATTTAAGGTATAGATAGTATGGAAAGAGGAGGGACTAATGCAGTATAGTGGGAAGTAGATGATTATAATAGAAAACATTAGAAAAGAGGTGTGAAGTAGTGCAAATGCAGTTTAGTGGAAAGTGATTGATCCAATTAAGTTAGGGTGTGAATATTTGCCTTCCTTCTTGTTCCTTATATCATTGAGCAGAGGTTTCTGAAGCATGTGAAAAAGCTTACCCTTGCAATATTGTGATTTTAGTTATTCTGTGGCTTTCTTACTACAATCCTACAATTTGTTGATCGAGCAGAGAAAATGATTGATGGAAAGTGCAACCCCATGCTATTCGACCTTGATGCTGGCCATAGGGTACTGCCTGAGTTGCTACCATGGGAATTTCCATCTGAGTTAGCTGAGCTCATTGATACGGAAATCACCAACGCTTTATCTGCAATGAAAGAGTATTCTAGCTCAGTGGAAATTGTAAATGAAAGACTTGAGGATGAGGAGGTTCAGGTTGTGGAAGAAATGGCTCTTGAGGATTCAGATACAGCTGCCAAGAAGGAAGCCATGCTAAGAAGAAATTGCTCGATTTATGATGATGATGTACTTGCACCTCATTCTAATGATAATTATGACTTTTCTAGATCCCCAGGCACTCCCATTCCATGCTCTCGTAGGAAAGGTAGGAGAAAACTGGATATGATAGTTTCTTCTGATTCTGAAGATCAAAGCAGCAATGGGCTTGCTGAACCCTTGCAAGAGGACATCCTTGGGTTTAATAGCAGAAGATCCCTGCATGATACAGCCCCTGAGAATGGATTTTCCCTGGGAAATATGAATAATTGTTCTCTCCCTTGTTCAGACAGGGAACAAAGCCCACACATGAATGACTTATGCAAATCAGTAGATTTCTCGTGTGTCCCAGAATCATCTTATGTCCCTGAAACCGAAATTGAAACAGAGCTCTCCACAGAAACATTTAGTTTCTGTCATGTTGTGGAAACTTTGGAAGTTCCTAAGTGCAATGGCTCAATGGACGATCCATTTCCTGTTAAAGCACAATTCAGTAGCAAATCCTTGACGAGACTATGTAAACTTTCTGATATGTTGGAAAACACCTGTGATACAGCTGCATGTTCTCATTATAGAGAGAGGGAAGATCTACAGTATGAATATGGGGAGGCTATAATTAGAGGATATCAAGTTATGGATGAGTGTAGCCGTATGGATTTCAACAGAAGGCACAAATCTGTCAATCAGCTTGGAAGCAGGTTAGCACCAAATCTTGTTCAAGATGCATGGGAAAGGCTTCGCATGAATGAGCAGTTGAAAAGGGGTGATGATAGGCAACTTAAAGTTGCTTTGCAAGCCATGCATATTGCCAAAGGAATGTGCAATCTAATATCAGATGCAGATATTTTTTGCCACTGCAAAGCTGCAGTAGAAGTATGCAATACCTCCTCTTGAATTAGGGAGATCAGAAAAAATTGTCTTTTTTTTTTTTTTTTTCCAATTGATATAAGGTATCTGAAAGGTAATTTGGCAGGATTGGCTGGATCCAGCAATGTTCTTTTCAGAGGAGCCAGAACATTTAGAATGCTATTATGGGCAGTGGCATATGGTGTCCACATTTTTCCAACATGGTTTATGTACATATGCAAAAGATGTTGCGTCTATAGGTTCTACAAGTAGTTTTCAGACAATGATAGATTTTCCATGGAACATGTTGGCTCTTACAACTAACAGGATGGCTTTGGCTAAATTGATTCTTGAGGATATTGGTGGATGTATGGCTTCAGATGTCGAGATGCATTTACCGGACATGGATAAGTTAATATGGTATGCTTTTGTTCTTTCTCTTTGCTGTTTCCAGTTAGTTGTTTGTTTCATCTTATGCAGCATATGAACCTTCTCTATCAAAATTAAAACGTGGCTGCTAAATTGAGTTACAGCCTTAGTTGACCTTATCTGTTATATGCAGCAAGAGAAAGTCAAGCCTTTTGGATGTTGTTCAATCCATAACTCCTCAAAGGTTATACTTGTCACTGAGAGATGAGGCATTTTATGAGTATACTGCTTCACTGGAAAACATTGCAAAAGCAGAAGTTTCTCGTTTGACTGAAGGCATTGGCAAGGGAAAGATGCGAAGGTATGTTCCAAATGTAAACTGTCATTTCTGCATACTGACAGGTGATTCTTAATAAAACATTTGGTTTTTGTAGGGGGAGAGTTGCTCGCCACTACTTGAGTAGTGGTGCGCTTCTACTATCTCCTGATGATATTTCTTTGCTGGAAAAAGATTATAGTACCAGAAATAGGCAATCCAGTAATGGATCATGGTAGCAGGTGGGAATTCATGCTTTAGATCACATAATCGAAAAGCCCTGACAAAATATTTTCATTTTATAGCTTCTCTTGGACAAGTACCCTTTTCATTTTACGGCAATTTCTTCCACCTCTGCCAAGATAGGCTATCCAAGCTGATGAAATAGATGCCATGGAGTTCTACTGGGCAGCAATTTGGCATTGGTTAAAAAATATGGTGAATTATTGCTCTAACCATTAGAGGCTCAGCTTAACCTTATTCTTGTGTCATTCAAATAGATTAGGTAGAATGGATGTCGACATGGGCCAGATTGTGGCCGCAAAGAGAACCGAAAAGCCATTAATAATGGATAGTGTAGCCGTAGCATAATTAATATTTACCAATTTGGATGTCATTAATCCTGCTATATCTGCTGGAAAAAAGCATGTACTGGTTCATGCATATATAATATATGGTAGATCGCCAGCAATGTCATGGTTAATCAGCAATCTAGTTATATTTGCTGATTTGTACTCGGTAATATTGGTTTTATAGGTCTCTATACGAGCATACCGGCCATAAAGTCAGGACACAGCTCCGTATTTATGATTATCAGTGTTTGTTAAATTACATTGAGCCTTTTAACGATGTTCACGTGATATTTTTTTTAATTAAATTAGCTTGAATTGGCTATGTTTTGACTTGTTATAAGAAAATAAGGATAAATACATAAAAAAAATTCTCCATGAGTATTTGAAGGTACAAGGCATTCATTTGAAGGCTAGTCTTTTAGATTTCTATGTTTGAGCCTAAAAAGTGTGGCATGCAGTGATAACAAGTAGTAGATAATGCTCAATCAACTTTTTAAAGTTTTACTCGGATAATATAAGTTCTCTGCGTGTGAATTGTCGAAACACGTGAGGACTTTTTGTTAACTAAATCATATCAAGAGATTTAAGGTTGCTGGGGTGGCTGTTTGGAGCCTTACCCTTGAAATTTTGTCCCTAAAATGCAACTCAGTATGGTAATAGAGCCCTAAAGTGGGTGTTTCTTGCATTGTTTGACAAATGATTGGAGGACATCTATGCAATTTGCTCTCGAGATTGTAATAAAACCTTTGCTATTTTAAATCAGAAAATATGTAGGGGGTATGAAAGTCGAGGAAAAATTGATAGAGATAAGAGTAATGGAAGTGCCTTTTGTATAATTACACATCGATACTCATTATATCTCATTGCTTAATCATCCTTTATTGCACCATTTTACTTATGTTTGACAAACATAGGTGGTAACTAATGATATATAGATGTGTGATAGTATCATGTAAGAGTTGTGGTACCTTTCTTGGTAAATGATGGAGGCTTACATATGAGTTGAGGGAGAGATGGCTATCAACTGATATTCTCCTTTCCACTTAATTGTTACTGGTCGTCAAGCATTTAATGTTGTGTGGGTTCACTTAGTCGAGGGTGAATCTTTGGGAATATCAATATCAGGTTGTATTGTGCATGAAATATGTCTCTCTTCTCATCCTTTATTCCAATTTGTCTCCTTATGAGACGAGTTGTGGAGTAGCCTTGGGCTTGAAGGCCCATTAGAAAGAAAAGGCCATCAATAAGGGACTTATTTTATTTTATTTTTTATATCTCATTGGTATTTTGTTTTGCATATATATATATAGATCTCTTACGAAATTAAATATTTAATAAATCCTTATATACTTATTCACCCTTTAATTTATTTGCAAAGGAGGGATTGAATTACATTTTAATAGAAATTAAATAGATTTGATTAATTACTTTATTTTTTTTTGGTACAAAAATGAATAATAAATAAGATAGAAATAAAAACTAAATTATTCATTATACTCATAAAATCTAAAACTTTCTTCAATTTTTATAGTCTAAACACAACTTATATATAAGGTATTTATGACAAAGATAATAGATGAGTCATGATTATTTGATGAATTGAACACTATAATAATAACTTTATATAAATAAGATAGGAATAGAATAGGCATTCTTCCCAAGTGAACATTTAGTTAGTTATACAAAAAAATCCAAATAAAGTTTCCTCTTTTTTTTTTCTTTGAATAAAGTATGATCTAAAAGCTTTTTTACCCCTAAAAAGTACATGTATATTGGCTTTTTAGTCCTCATTCCTTAATCACCATCTTTACTATAATTATAAGAAAATACAATAAAAAACAATTTGTATCCAAATATGTTTAAAATCAAAATAGATAAAACAAAATAAAATACAGATAAAAAAGACAACTCAAATGATTATTGTGTTGATATTTACCAATTCTCTCCTTTGTAAAGTGATTATCAAGGTTATTATTATTTTTTTATAAACATTTTTAAAGCTATTTTATGGAAAATTACCATGTTCATGATATAATGTTAAATAAAAGGATGGAGGTGAAGGAGATGTGATGAAGATTGCAAAGCCACACTTTTTTTTTAAAAAAAAAATTAATATTCCTGAGTACAAAGATAAATGTTTACTTAGGTAGGCAATTTATTTCATAAATAGGCAGTTTTCAACTAGAACCTAAAAATGGTGAAATGGCATACCTTAGTTTCTTGTGATAGATATAAAATCACATGAATTTTGTGGCTCCATGTCATCTGATCAGAAAATTCATTATTCTTCTTATATAAATATATACTAGAAAGAGAGTCGAATGAATATTTCAACCAATCAATTCAATATGAAATTATCAATATAAACACATATTCAATGCTAAAGTTTGAAGTAAAACAAGTTCAATTCGAAATTCGCCTGGTTTAATTCTTCGGCTAAGTAGCACGGCTTTCAGTTTTTTCTTTCTTCTTCTTTTTTTTTTTTCACACCAAAATGATTTGGTATCTTCATGAAAAAAACTGCAAACTTGAAAACAAACTAATTGACTGCAGTATGTCAACTCTATCTTTCTTTTTTATCATTAGAAGATTGCAGTGGGAAGATGTTGGGTTGGAAAAGTAATTAACAATCTAGGAAATTTTGATAAAGTCACTCAAATCAAATGGGTCCGAATCTATTAAGAAATTTTCAAGACATTGGGTGTGTATGGATATAGGGTCATTTGAAAAAAAAAAAAAAAAATCTTAAAAATAGGTGGTTGTAAAAATAGTTCAATCAATAGGCCATGGTAAATGCATTTTGAAGAAAAAGAAAAAAAAAAAATCAGTAGTGCAACGAGCATATTAATATGCAACACATCAATACATTATGTTCTCCAATAAACATATGCATGCCAAGAGACACAAACACCAAACTCCAAATGTAAAACCCGACTCTAAACGCAAAGTTCAATATCCAATATAAACTCAAACTGTAGATACAAACACAAACACCAAACTATGAGTACAAACTCCAAATACAAAACTCTAACTTAGAATCGATGGTGAGTGAATGATATAAGTATGCATATAATCTTAAGAATCATCAAAAATATCAATCCATATAAAAATGTGTGTCAATACAAGTATGTTTATTCATTATAAAATAATAAAAAGTTTATATATGATAAACTATATCTATATAGGGTTATAATAGAGTTGAGTTGAATGGGTATAGTGTTGGATCTAAACTCAAGCTCGATTAAAAAACTTGAAACTCGAGTTTAGCTCGAAGAGATTTTTGACAAGCTTGAGTTTGGCTTGATTAATTTGACTAGGCTTGAATTATTTTGTAAATTCTTTTTTTCTCCAATCTATTTCAGACTCGAATTCAATCTTAAACTAGTCTAATTTAAGATTGAACTACAATACTTGAATTTTGATTTATTGAATTTGGAATTCTAAATCCAAATATATAGTATTTTTTTTTGCATATTTTACCTAAAAACAAAAGATAATAATACAAATAATCCATAGATAATTAAGAAATGTTTTAAAAAAAGAAACATTACAAGATAAAAAAAAAATCCAAAATCAAACACTGTAAAGTTCAAAACCTAGAAAATTGTTGGATCACTAATCCTTATGCCCTTATGCTTTCTGAACAAATATAAATGAAATGCCAGTAAAAAACTAATGCATAATATAATTAAAGTTAGAAAATTTGTATTAGAAAAACAAAGTGCTTCAAAAACTTCAAGAAAAGTTTTGTTTTTTCTTGTCATGTTATAATGTAATAAGAATCATGCTAGTCCGAATATGTTTAACTTCGTAGAAGTGAGCATCTCATGCTCTATCTTATAAGCATCATAACATTAATCATTTGAAACAGAGAAGCACAACAGACACAAAAATAGAAAAAGAACGAAAATTGACGAATGCATTATTCTTATGAACAACCGCTGTTTAGAGGATTTGGAGCTACTTTAAGCAGAAGCAGATATATATATACTTGTTATTAGCTGTTGGCTAGGGTTTTCTTTCCATCCACACATAATTTACAATGTCATTGGAACGTTTACTTTAATACCTACATTTAAGTAAATGTGAATAAAAAAGAAAAACATAAATATATGTATGTGAACGCATTGTACTGTAAAAACATTCCAAACATTATTCTTGTTTTTATAAGACTTCTTTAGTGCTTGAACCAAAAAGAAATATAAAAAGAATAGCAACTACTAATTTGACAATAATAAAAACATGCTAGATGCTCAGTTCTCGTGCAACATAGGCTTTTAGTGGAAAATATTTGAAAATGAAAAAAGAAAATAGAGAAGAATATAACAAAATAATTACTATGATCAATCAAGAAAAAAAAAAAAGATTTCTTACCTCCTAATTTCAGCTCTCTCTCTTCTTTTTTTTCATTATATTTATTTTGTTATGATGCTATTTCAAGACATTGATATTTAATTCTATCATATTAGTAAGTGTGTATTTGATTTTGTAAATAGATCTAGGTTCAAATATATAATGGTTAAGTGATAGTTGAAAAAAAAAAAGAACAAAAAAGAAAGAAAGAAAGAATAAACCAATTGAAGAAAGAACATTTTGAAGACCCTGGATGGATTTAGTAATTGAATGAGTAAATTGCTAGGGAAACAGAATAAATGTATTATGTGGGCAATGGCTCGTTTATTTGGAGGTAATAAAGACTTGTGCATCTCTTTGATTCGTGTGTCAACTATAAAAGGCATTGGAGTTGCTGAAACAAACACTTTTTAGCATTTCTTGTCTTCAAAAATCCTTTGAAATTTCTAAGATCTCTCAAACTTGCGCATCTTACATTCCATTCCATCATCCCACTCTTTTTGGATCTTTGATCTATTACTTTCGCGTTCTTCTTTTGGAAATACCCATTTAAAGGTACAAAAATGGCACCGTCCTCATCTTCTTCTCACACCTAATGAACCAACTTTTTAGATTCAACTAAGGGTAAGTCAACCCTAAAACTGGGTGGCATAGACTAGAGAGGAGAATAGTGCATTGTACAGGTTGTTTAAGGAGGAGGAGAGTGAGTGTGGATAACTAGCCTTAGATATTTACCACGACAATAAGGAGGATGCAAAGCTTGCTAGACCATGCTTTGATAAGTCATCCTCCTCTAGGTTAAGCCTAGATGCAATTAAGAGCTTGCTTTCTAAGGTGGAGGTGGATGTAATGTGGACGTTTTGCAACCCACTTCTAAACAGATAGATCATTCGACCAACCTATAAGGACAAGCAAGTTGCCTCAATGGAAGGCAACCACTTTTACATATACTAGAGATACTTTGAATTCGGGTTATGGCTGCCCCTCTTTGTGTTCTAAAAGGAGTTCTTCAACTACCATTGCATCAACTCGTGCCAACTTGTGCCAAATGCCTACACATCTCTAGTAACATTCAAGAGCCTTTGTGAGTGCTATAGAGTTAGGCCCGCTACTCAACTATTTCATTATTTCTATGGCACGAACCATTTTGGACCTTCTTTTGGGTGAACTACCTTACAAGCTAAAGTAGAGTGAAGCTCCTAGATAGCCTAATATCCTTAATCCATGACTAGAAGGAGAAATACATTGTAGTCGAGTTTGTCAAGGATTTGAACTTTTGAGTTCATTAGGTGGACCCGATAAAGACAAAGGTCGCTCTAATGTTACCTAACAATCACCTCTGAGCTAAGATTCTAAAAAGCTATTTGGGATAATAGCAAACCTTTCATTGCCCCAAACTTGGTTCAAAGCTTCCTCAAGAACACAATGGGGACCCCACAATCTTTTGAAGCTGGTGAGAAGCAAGGCAACAAGACCTCAAAGAAATAGGGCAAGCCTACCAAGAGTAAGGTAAAAGTAAAAAAGTTTGCACCTAAGGGAGGTTGGCTAGAGGGGAGCTATTCGTCCATTACAACTTAGAGATGCAATCCCCCTATTAAGTTAGTGATGGGAATCAAAATCCGACAAGACCTATCATTAGGACAAAAATTGAAAGATTTCAAATCTTGGCAATGAGGGCCCATTTCAAGCAGATCAACCTCGGAATAAATTATTATCTAACCTCTTTTATCTTATTCATGAATTGTATATTCCAACAGGTATGCTTATTTGGTTTCACAAGGCGATGGATAAACTCACTAAGACTCAGCTTGTGGGTTATCTATGGACCGACCTGAACCGGCGATGAGTTGAACCGAACGGATTCCATCATGAAGCTAGCCTGCCGAAGATTATTTTCTTTACTTGTAATTTATGTTTGAACCATTTATTTTGTAAGCTTTATGGGACATTTTATTTGGTTGTATTTTACCTTTAGGACCGGCCACCCTATAGTGGCATAGTTGTGATTTTTTAGTCATTCTAACCCTAAAGGGTGCAAGTATAAATACTTGCAAATTAGGGTTTTTGAGGAGCTTTTTGATATTTGAGAAAAAACACCCCTTTTGCCGTGAGAGAGAGTGCCTCTTTCAAGCAATTGCTCTTATCAATTTCCTTAGTGAAATTGTGGCGAGTAGGCTTGGATTTGTTGTGTGTTATATCAACAAATTACAAGTTGATCCTAATTCCAAACTAGTGAGTCATATCTGGTGAGGATTTAGTTATTTTATGTACTTTTGTTCTTATGAAATTAGGGTTCTAATTTCGAAATTTGAAAGCAACTTTGAATTGAATTTGAATACCATTTCGTTTTCCCTTCTAGCAATTGTCATTTGATATATTGTAATTCATCACAATTTCGGAATTTCATTTGGAATATTGAGGCTTTTCCTTTGTTTGTGGCGTGGATGATCATTGACAATTCATCCCTTTTAGTTGATTGTGCTTGACCCCCTTTAGGCACATCAGTTAGTGTTTGGTAAGATTTTTGAAGTTTTAACTAACTTTTATCTCCTTTGTTTTTTTAGACATGCGGATCGAAATTTGCAAGGTTTGCATCTTCAACTTGGTTACTCGCTAGGCAACCCCTAGGGTTAAAGGTGTCCAAGCGGCAAAGAATACTAAGGAGGCACCCCCTTTAAAGAAGGCTTATACCAAAGGGATCATTATTTGAGCTCTTGAGCCTCAGTTAGCTACTCCCCTCGCTTAAGCTACCTAAGGGAAAGGTAAAGAAAAAGTGCCCAAGGCCAATAAGTAATGTGGTCGAGATCATGAGGCTTTGGCAATAGCAAAAAGGCCTTGATAAGAGAAAATAATCCAATTGCCAAGCAAGAACAAGGTAAGACTTGTTGCCTTAGTTGGGGAGGTTGATTCTCTTGATGCTAAGAGGCATCATAAGAGGAGATTCAACCCCCGGCATGGGAGAGGGAGAGAAAAGAGGGTAAGGACACCAAATTTGACCTCTTCAAGGGTCTCTTTCCTTCCTTCAGCTTAGCAACTTAAGCTAGAGGCCAAGACTAGTCATGTTAATTCAATTACCATCAACTTAACTCTTCAAGAACAATGATCGATCAAGAAGACCGTGTCAGGCATGACAATGGCACAATTAAGAGACTTTTTTGCTAACAAGTTTTTGGAGGTAAAGTCACTCTTCCTTGTTAGCTTTTGTTTTTCTCTAGCAAGCCCTTTTGACATATGTCTTCCATTATAGATAATCAAGGGTGTGTATGGCCTCCTCTACACTTGGGATGAAGAAAACTAATAAGTACATAAACTAAAGATGATAGTGATTGCTTTTTTAGGTTATTTAGTTGTATGTATAATCATAACAAAGCTCATATGTAGAAGGTGAGCAAAGCTAAAGGCAGCTTGGGAAAAGTTGAAGGAGGACTACAGTAAGTAGGCAGCTAAAGTATATGATCATGCCAAAAATGCCACCAGTGAGTTGGAGAAGGTGTAAAGAGAACTTACAATAGCCAATAACCACATCTCCAATTTCATGAGGAAGATTGCTTCCTACCAAAGGAGGGAAGAGGGGCTCGTGGGTGAGGTTTAGTAGTTGAAGGCCATGCCATTTGACTACAAAAGCGACATGGATCTCATGGAGGAAAGTGAATAAATCCTTTGAGAATGAGAAATCCATGAAGGTGCAGCTTGCCAAGCTCAAAGAGCATATTACACGCCATAACACATGCATTAGAGAGCTAGAAGAGCTAGAGAGGATAGCCAAGAAGAGACTCCAGCTTGAATTATAATAAAGATTCAAGCTAGTGATGCTTGAGCGAAGCACCTGGTTAAGGTGATGGAGGGGGGTTAATGAAGGATGAGAAGCTGGATCCACCAAAGTGATATAGGTTATGACTTGAGCTGGCTTCAAGAAAAATGTGGGTGCTAAGGGAGCTTGAGGCCGAGAGGGTGGCTAAAGATAAGCCCCAAGATGAGAACATCCTTCTCCAACGATTAAAGAATTTCTTCCTCCTTTTCTACTGTTGATCCATCCGAGATGCCTGCCCCTTAGTCTCTCTCTCTTTTTTGTTCTTTTCTTGTATACCTTTTTTGAGGTTGATATGCCAACCTATTCAATTATAAAAATACTAATTATAAATGAAGTTAAAATTTTTTTGCTCTCTTTTTTCTCCTTTGTTTTCACATTTATGTTGCTTCTTTTCATATACTTAAGATTATGCATTATTATCCCATAGATTAGGTTGTGTGCTAATTAGGTTGTACATGCGTACAACCAAGGGACATGGTATCCCAATTTGCTAATGCAGAATACAAGCCCACTTAGCTTGGCCTTAGGAAGTTTAGGGCTCATTCACTTAGTTTCTAAGTGGAGTCCCTTAGTGTCCTATTTCTTTAGTTAGGTGAGGACATAAACTTGTTAATCACATCTTATGCAATTGAGCTTGTTATGTTAGATTCATGTTCTCATAAGACAATTAAAATTACAAATAAGACATAGTCTTGAGAAATCTACTCTCTTCTTGAGGCTCTACAAGATAACTTTGTTGATGGCCTTAACATGTTTGTTTGATTATGGATGGGCCACCAAGGTGTAATGGACCTTGATTCTGTACTTGGCATAGTACTCCTTAAACCTCAAATTGTTAAGTTAGGTGTTGTTGTCAATGACTATGGCATTGGATACACCAAATTAGCATAATATGAACCTACTCACAAAGCCCCTAATGTTATGCTTAGTGATCTTAGCCACTGCTTCTACCTACTTAGTGAAGTAGCTCATTGCAACTATGATATATTGTTGTTAACCTATTGCCTTAGGGAAAGGGAAAAAAGTGTTGAGCCCCCATTAGGCAAAAAGCTACAAATTAGCGATGGGTAGAAGACTTGCCTATTTATTGGCGCATGCTTTTGGAACTTATTGCAACGTTGCATAATCACCTTGACATCTTTCTTTATAGTGGGCTAATAATGCCTTGCTCCGAGCACCTTGATTGGTAAAGCATAGCTCACTATGTGGTTGCTACAAATTCGTATATGGAGTTCCCGCAGCAGGTGCTTAGCATTAAGGTTGTAAGCACTTAAGGTAGGTAGGCTATATGCTTTGTAGTAAAGTTTTTCATTAAGAAGTATTTATTGGGCAACTTTTTACATCAATGCCTTAGCCTCCTTCCTCTCTTGAGGGACGATGCCATTTGTCAAGTATGCAATAATAAGGTTCATTTAGCATAACTATGCGAGGGGGTAGGTTCTCATTGACAAGGCATTCCTATTGAGACCTATTAATGCTCCACTCAAGTAAGAATTTAACAAACACTCACCTGTTTAGGTTAGAGAGGCTTTTACTTAGATAAGCTATCCACTTTAGAGTTCTTTGCTTGTGGGATCTTTGTACTTATCCATGAAGGGAAGTTAGAGCATAGGGATTTGACAACCTCTAAATACTTGGTCATCTCTTCATCTTTAACAACATGCTTCACTTTAACCTATTGGACAAAGAGTTAAGATTCTAAGAAAATTTTAGTCTTCTCCACTTCTATTCCCTTATGCATTTTAAGTCCAACAATAAGGGCTTTATACTCCACCTCATTATTACTAACCAAGAATCTAAATTTCAAAGCGTATTAAACCTCAACGTCATGTAATCCTTGCAACACAAGCCCCACTCCACTCCCTCCTTGAGTGAATGAACCATTAACAAAAAGAGTCTAGGTCAGTTTCTTGTTATCAATGGGTGCTTCATCTTCTACAGTTGACTCTACGATGAAAGTAGCCAATACTTATGCCTTAATCACTTTGCATGGTCGATACTAGATGTTGTATGCACTGAGTTCTAAGGCATATTGGACCATCCATCTCGATACGTTAGGCTTTTGGAGTATCTGCCTTAGGGGCTTGTCAATAGGGACAACCACTTAGTGGGCTTCGAAATATAAGCACAACTCTTTCATTGAGATGACCACAACTAGGGCAAACTATTCTAGTTTAGAGGAATTGACTTCTAGCCCTTGTAAGATGTAGTTGATGTCATAGATGGGGCGGTGCTCCCTCCCCTTAGCTTAGATAGGGATTGAGGAAAGCATGCAACTATTGATAAAGAGGTTTAAGTAAAGGTTCTCTCCAAGAATAGATTAGACAATATAGGGAGTTTCAACTCATTTAACGCGGCTTGGCATTGGTTTACCCATTAGAAGTCCATTAGGTTCTTTAGGATCTTAAAAAATTCCATACTTATCTACAAACTTGGACACAAATCTACTAAGAGCTACAATCCATCTTGTTAACCTCCAAACTTTCATAGATTTAAGAGGTTACATGTCAAGTATGACCTTAATCTTCTTGAGATTAGCCTCTATTCTGTTGGAGGTGACGAACTTCTCAAATACTACCTTAAAGATGCATTTTTTGGGGTTTAGCTTCATACTATATCGTTGCAATGTTTGGAAGGTCTACTTTAGATCGGTTAAATGTCTTCCGGACTCTTTGCTTTTTTCAATCATATCGTCAACATAAACTTTGACATTTTGCCCATTTTTTTGCATAAACATTTTTTTCACTAACTACTGATAAGTCAAATCAGCATTCTTGAGGTCAAATGGCATAACCTTATAACAATAAGTGCTAAAGTTAGTAATAAAGGAAGTGTGGACTAGTTAGTTCCATGCATGCGGATCTACTTGTAGCCTAGAAAGGCATTTATGAAGCTCAATAGTTCATGGCCTAAGGTCAAATCAACCAACTAGTTAATTTTAGGGTAGGGGAGTGGTTCTTTAGGTAGGTTTTATTGAGGTTAGTATAGTTGATATACATATACCACTTCCCCTTGGACTTCTTAACTAGCACATGGTTTGCTAACTAAGTAAAATAAGACGCCTCTGTAATGAAATCCGCCTTAAGAAGTTTTTCCACCTCATTTATAATGGTAGCTTATCACTTAAGGGCAAAGTGCCTCTTCTTTTGTTTAATGACCTTAGTGGTTGGATCAATGTTGAGGCGTTACATTATCCTTTCATGCAAGATGCCTAAAATGTCAAAGGGTAACTATGCAAAGACATCAATGTTGGTCTCGAGGAAATCAATAAGCTGCTATCGTAGCTCTACCGAGATTGTCGTACCAATCCTTATGCTCTATTTGGGAAAGCTTCCAATCTAGACTTCTTTAGTTTCTTTAGATGGTTCATCCTTAGTCCCGAAGCTTTTCAAGGCCTACCTTGATCATGAGGACTTCTTGTTGGGATAATACTTGGAGATAGCAATTCCAAGCTACCTATGGATCTCTCTTGCATACTCCTACGCTTGTAAAAGTTAGGAATTGTTCCTTTAGGTGTTTGGTGGAGGCGATCATTCCCATGGTGTTTTGGAGGGTTAATCTAATATGACATTACAAGGTGACCATGTGTCAATTACTATGAAGTTTGTTAGTATCTGAGTAATATTAGTGCCGACTACGAGTCCGATTTGATTGGCTAATTATTGAAACTATAGAGCTTGTAATCATTAGGCTTTAACTTTGCCTCAACTTGACCTTTCATTTAGTTGAAGGCCTTTTTTTTTATACAATGTTTGCAAAGTTGCCATTGTTAATCAATACTTTGTGGACCTTGAAATCGGTTATGCATGTACGAATGACAAGGGTGTCAACATGAGGAGTCATGATGCCCTTTAAGTCTTCATCGAAGAGCGAGATGGTGGAATCTACTCTCGGTCTCTTAGCTTATGTGTTGAGCACATCCTAATATTTTCTTGCTCAGGCGTCGTCAGTAGCATTGTTTCTTGTGTTTCATGTGCTAGCATGATATTTTCATAGGCTATAGAAGGTGGGTGCCAATTGTTGATCATTGGTCTTGCCACTAGAGGTCTTGGGTTAGATCAACCTTCACGTAGAGGAGATTAAGCTTATAAGATAAACACATGTGAGCTACAAGACATTAAAATTGTCTCCAACATTTGCACTTTGATGCTCCAATCAGGAAAAAAAAAATGCTATAGTAACAACAAGAAGGCAAAAACTTATGGAGTATTTGATCCCTTTACCTATGATGGAGTCAAGGTATTTATAGGAAGGATTGAGTGAGATATTTATGATAAGTTTATCTTTCCTAAAAGAAATCCATACTTATCTTATAAAGATATAGTAGACTGTATTTTTGGAAAATGGATTTACTTAAAATATTTGTCTCAAATAACCATAAGTGCATGTTATTTAGATAGCTTGAGAGACTAATCAAATTGAACCCTAAGTTCCAAGAGAGATTAGTCGAATTAAATCCTAAGTTCCAAATATGACTAACCTAACAACACTAATTATAAAATATGATATATAAGTGAATTTTTTACTGTACTACCCCTCATTCGTACTTGTATGCATATCATACTCTTAGAGAGTAAATCTTCTAAAAAAAATTGAATGGATCATAATTGTATCTTTCCCTTGTATTGAGAAGAATGTTCTTAAATAATATTATTTCTTTTTAAATATACGAAATAATGTAGTCGAAAAAATTATTCAAAAAATAGATTGCAAAGGTGCAAACCATGTCTATGCTTTCAATGCAATTTTTTTAAGTTATTATTGAATTTTTTTTATGAAAATCATGTAAAGAAAATTAAACTTTCTCAAATTAATTTTTTAAATTAAAAACTAACATAAAAAATAAAAAAAATAATTTTCATAAATTTAAAAATTATAAAAATTGATTTAAAATTTATCAAAAAAAAATGTGCTAATACTATTTACTTTTTTAACTTTGAAGGATCATAACTTTTCACTCATATAGAGTTATAAAGTCAATAATATATATAAAAAGACTTATTTGAGTTTATTATAATTAAGATCAAATATGGCCTTTTCCATATTAAAAAAAATTAAAAAAAAACAATTACACAGAAAAAAATAAATAGATTTTTTCTTTTTAACATCAATAGAAATGGTTATATTTAATACTTAATCACCTTATTTGACTTCATTGACTATTTTAATATTCGGACATTGAGAATAATGGAGGATACATATCCCATAGCTTCGTTAAGATATAGGTTACAATACATGCATGAAAAGATAGAAAATCAAAATATTAAACCTTAAATAAAAAGAAAAAAGAAATGTTAACTGATGTACTTGTTACGATTAAAAAGAAGACAATTTTCATAATTTTGTCTATATATTTTTTTCTCTACATGTGTAAGAAGTATTTTAAAACTTATATACTTCTCGTCGAATAAAGTTATTGAGATTTTTGGAAGTACTCATCAAAACATGGAAATTGATGACATTATTCTCGTGTATAGTGCCATGAAATATATATATATAGTTTAGAAAATATTTATTTATCTTTCTACCTAGAGCCGTTGCTTTTATCACACTTTATTACTCGAAAATGGATCGGAATAGAATTATGTATACTTGTAATCGGATTATATTAATTCCACCCACTTTAGTAAATAATTACATAAATAATCTTAAACCTAAAAATTACATTAGAAATAATATCAAATTTAATACATATATTTTAAGTGATTTTTCAATTAAATAAAAACTTTTCAATTATTAATTTTAATACCTAAATAAACTTTTACATATCGCAATTACTACCCATGCTAACACTGCTAACTAATGTTAGATGATATAGCCTTCTTGATAAATCATGAGGTGAAATATGTTCTTATATATATAAAAAAAAATCTTAAAAATCAAATTATTGCCACATGGTACTTTTCTTATTTAAATACTTACTATTTTATATTTAAAAACTATAATCAATTAAGAAATTAATCCAAAATATAATGAAAATTAAAAAAAAAAAATCCTAAAATCTTTCTTCTTCGTCTCTCTCTTTCTGCATTTATGGATAAACAGAACCATCACCCCCTCACCTAGCCCTCTTTCTCCATATAATAACCAACATCAAGTATCAACCCAGCTTTCAATTACCCACTTTTGTCACACCAACACAGTAAAACTAGGTTTGTGTTTTGATTTGAAGAAAAGATGTATGAGTTTGAAACTACATGAGATAAGGCATGTTTTGATTTGAGGATCTCAGTTCCTGTCAGTTGTACATATGAATGTGTTCAAGCCATGTCTGTATCCTATTTCCTTTTTCCTAATTTAACGTGTATGGTCTCTGTATAATTGCGTCCAGTTTGTATGGGGGATGGGGGGCGCCTATGTCCATTCAATATTACATTAGAATATAGAAGAATCACATTTATTGCGGAGTTTAATTTGAGATTGAGACCACACCAATCGACCAACATGATGAAGCTTGAAGCAAAGTCAATATAAAACTACTAACATAGACATATTATTATTATTATTATTTTACGTTATGTGTCCACCGGTTTACTCTTACCAAGATCCATAGAAGCTGCTGCCGAATGCTAATTCGTCTTTTTCATCTCTTTAATTACCCATTAAGTTAAATTAGGTTTTAAATCATCTGCAACTCCCATGAAAAGGGCCTCGGTTCAATCACCCTTTAATTTTTTATTTTTTGGCACGACAAACTCAAACCAAAGCCTCTGCCTCAGCCTCATTGTCGTCGTTTAACTAAACCATAATCTCGAATTACAAAATAATTTGAAGAAGAGATTTTAAATTGGGATGGAGTTTTAACTACTAGTAGGGAATACCGACTTACTTTTAAGTCATTAATTGACGATTTATTTTTATAAATTTCCTTTTGAATTTTCTGGCAAGTGGCTAATTTGTGTAAAAAGTTTATGGATGTCTTATATCTCATCTATTTGGAAAATGTTAATTGATGTATTATATAAGTATTTGTTAATTAAAAATAAAAAGAACTTTTTCATATTTTCATACATTTATTTTCTCATGAATGGTACATAAAATACTCATTAATAGATTCCTTCAATATTTTATCCTAAATTTAGTCTTGTCTTTTAAATAAGCAAGTATGGGCATTCCCATTTCTACCAATATATTCCATTCAATTTTATAACACTTAAAATTTCACTTAACAATTACATAGTTTCCAACATTATATTTATGGCAGAGATGAATACTTTTGCAATTTACCAGTGAAATATTAGTGTCATAAAACATAAGCTATCAATATCTCTCTCTTAACTCTTAAGTTCATATATATATTTTTGTTGTCACATAGCTGCATAATGGTTTTCTTTTTTCTTTTCTTTTCTTTTTTTATTTATTTTTTGGGTCATAACCTTCCATCTTATATTGAAACTATGTAAATTTAGCAATTTGTATCTTACAAATTTCGTCTTCTTCCCCATAATCGCCATTTATTTTGGAGTTCTTATGTTTTTTTTTTTTTTAACTTTCCTTTAATTTTTGTGAGTCCACAATTTTAAGAATATCTTCTGAATTTTGTAACCTTTCTTGAAATTTCATAACAAATAAATCTACGTGCTTTTGCTTCTTTCTTTCTTTCTTTTTTTCTTTTCCTACGTTTGAGAAAGTGTGAGTCGAGCTAATGTATAGAAATTTTTATACAATTATACTATTAAAGTAAATAAAAATGGCATAAAATATTTAACATTTCTTATCTTTTTGAGTCGGCCCATAATTGCATTTTTAAACTTCTCTCACTTTTATCCTTGTCTTAGCAAATGTACCGCACCATGGTTATTTTTTTCAATCACATAAAGCCTTTTTACTATTTATTCACGATTTAACATTAATGAAAGAAAGTATATTTTCTATTATTATGCTATGTAAAAAAGATAAGTATATAATCACACGAAATTCCATCTGGGAGGGTTCAGGTGGTACATAAGGAAAGGACATAATTTTCCAGGTAGATTCCACATCTTTTCGAATTGGTTTATACAACACCTAACGGATTGGATCGATATAGGTAACAAGTAATATTCTTAATATAGTAAGGTGACAAATAATGTAAAGCAAGCCAATGCTACCAAGTTTAAATATTCTTGATAATTGCATCTTTTCTTATTTAGGATTGACATTGTATCGTATTCTAAGTTTAAACTTGATTCGAATTAAAGCAGTTAAAACTTGACTTGATTAAATTCATTTAAACTTTATTTATAAAAAAACATTTTTTTTAATTAAAATAATATTACTATCTAATCTTATCTTAAATCTACTAACATTTAAATTCAATTAGAACTCGATTAAATTCATATGTTAATCAAACTAAACGTTATAAAACTCAAGTTAAATTTGATAAACTGTTTTGGATCAAACTCGAGTAAATATTAAAGCAAATTTAAGTAGCTTATTCTAGTAAAGTCTAATGCTTAAAAATTTTTGTTTGAAAGAAAAAAAAAATGCTAATAGAACTATAAAACACATGAACCAGGGTTCCTTCCTATATGGTAATATCCCTGCCCACTCGATTTTCAGGTAGAAACCTGAATGATATATATATATATATGTGATTTTCCCTTTTCTCTTTTTATCTTTTCCTCAAGAAAATATAAATAGCAAGTGGAAACCGATATGAAATGGGAAGCATGTGAAGGACTAAAAAGAAAATGGGAAACATGTCTTGGCAGATTGCAGAGATTCCTATTTTGTCCTACTGAGGAGTATAATATAACCTCACTGCAACATCATCACCTCACTGGGAAAAAACATAGATAGTAGTACACTGGTCAAAACAGAGTCCCACAGGTGAAAGCAATATAAACTAACCAGGGATATAATAAAAATAAGACATATTATCAGATATCGTTGGCAATTGTAAATATTTATTTTTCAAAATTAACTACATACTCATAGAAAAATGTATAGTATCTGTTTTAATTGTTTATTTTTTTATTTATATTTTATTTGTATTTGATCGGTATCACGTCGACTTTTGATTAATATTTTTTTCAATCATTTTAAAATATGATTTAAAAATTTAATTTTCTAATAAAAATACATATATAATTATATTTTTTTCATCTAAATCCCTTTAGATTCAAATCAAATACTCATATTCAAATAAATATAAAACAAACCAAATAAGTTTATAATTTCTTTATTTGGATCATTATTCTACGGTCTGTCTAACAGGTTCGATAATCCAACATCTAATATCGACATTCAGATTATTAAAATAAATAAATAAATATTAGATGTTTGCACCCATAGGAGTATTAATATAGAATACTCCGTAACAACATTCACCTAAAATTTTCGATAAAAATAATGATGGCAGAGATAGTATAAAATAAAATAGCTGAAACCGACCATGAATGAGCAGAGTAGTTTTGACTGGTGAGACTGTTGACTACAAGTGTCGGTGAAGCAAGCCACAGGTGGCATTAAAGTGATCCCCGTGAACACCACCTCAAAAGTAACACTACTTTATATATTATCATTTCACCCATATCGTTATCATACATGCAACTGATATCACATGACGTTATCTTCCATAAAATATTGAAATAGGGAGTTTGGAGAAGTAGAGAAGCATGAGTATGTATGGAAATGGAAATAATGATGAGTTAAAGAGGAAGAAAAGGGTGATGGTGGTGGTGGAGGATGACAAATCTCATTCAAAACATGCGATGATGTGGGCATTGAGTCATGTAGCCAATGAGGGTGATTTGCTCACTCTTCTACATATCTTCCCTCCTCCTTCACATAAATGCACCCAACGCCCATCTCTTATTTCTTCTTCTTCTTCTTCTTCAAGCCTGACAGATTCTCTAGGATCCCTTTGCAGAGCTTGCAAACCCGAGGTATGTATTTAGTTTTTCTTTTATTTAGTTCTTCTTTTTTTTTCCTATGTAAGACAACTTGCTTACTTCTTTCAACTAAATCTGGATTTATGGAAATAGGAAGCGTAAAGATAGCTAGAAGATTTGTTCGTTGTCTCCCATTATTACTTTCTACGTTTGTCACTATCAAAGCTTTGTCATTGTTAAATACAATGAAGAGATTGCAAAAATATCAATTATGTTTAGAGTAAGGGATAAACTGTAATATGATTATCGGCCAACCTTTGCTCGAATGTATAATGAAAAAAGTGAGTTTTTCCTTTAAAAGTAGAAATTATCTTCCTCATTTCTCATGGATTATTTCTCTCTCTCTCTCTCTCTTTAATTTTCCGATATTTAGTCATTGTTTGCTATATTCTTTTTC
This sequence comes from Laguncularia racemosa, assembly GCA_037954665.1. NCBI lineage: Eukaryota > Viridiplantae > Streptophyta > Magnoliopsida > Myrtales > Combretaceae > Laguncularia > Laguncularia racemosa. Next base: position 3,685,371 of record JBBMOL010000040.1, read on the forward strand.
TACTACTTTAGCAATTTAAAACTTTTAATTATTGCAAATAGCTATTGAAACTTTTCCTCATCTCCTGTGGACATGCTAGGATGAAGAGGGATATACTTTTCTAGTATGTACATATATATTAATGATTGAAAAAAAATGCCTCTATATAGGTAGAGGTAGAAGCATTAGTAATCCAGGGTCCGAAGCTGGCGACTGTGATGAGCCAAGTGAAGAAGCTGGAGGCATCTGTCTTAGTGGTTGGTCAGAAGAAGCGCTTTCCTCTCTTTGACTGGTGGGTTTAACACTTAGCCTTATTGACCTAGTAAATCCTCACTACAGTATCTCTCATTCATTGTTCTTTTGAATACTTACATGGCAGCTTTTGTTGGACCAGCAAGACCGAAGCTTTCGTGGACAGATGCATACAAAATGCAGACTGCTTGACTATAGGCGTGAGGAAACAGAGCAAAGGCATGGGTGGCTACTTGATAAGCACCAAATGGCGAAAGAACTTTTGGCTTTTAGCTTAACTCAATGCTATTACCATTTACTTGTACTGGGAGACTTTGGACATACTATAGTATTAGCTGTAACAACCTTGTAATTCGTTATTCCTGTAGAAACATTGAACATCGTTAGAAAGTACTCCTCTTTCTGAGCTGAGCTCATTAGTTAGCAGTTATTCGAAGGTGCAGTTGCAATGTTGTCGCTATCCAAGGATTTGAAACTGCAGAAAATTACTAGTTTTGAAAATGAGAGAAAGATTTGCTAAACGGGATAAACGATCAAAGCATAGACTTTGATTAGGGAATAAGGGGGGATATATATATATAATATATATATTAAGAATCCTGGAACAATCTAATCCAAAAGTGAAAACCAAACAGCTGCATCTCCTCCATTTTTTTTTTTTTTCTAACAACTTTGCTCCTTGTCACACCCCATAAAGTGGCCGTGCGTCAGTACAAATATGTGGCTCAATTACTCTTTATCATCTAGTTTATCATTTACAAGAGGAAGCAACTCCATCCTATTCCGTGGTGTCCCGGGTTTTCTAGGAGTCCCTGGTGGTGGCTGCTGGGGTAGCATGTGCCTCACATACCCGTAAAACGTGCATCCGATTAGGGTTATTCCACATCCAACGGCATTTAGAGCCGAAATCGGATTCCGAAATATCAGCCATGAAACCAACACAGCGACAGCAACCTGAACATAATAGTGGAAGAAGTTTAAAATAAGGATATATAAAGAATAAGAATAAGAACACTTTTGTGTAAAGAGAACTCCCAGAAAATGCATCAAAGTCAAATAGCTAATGAATCAAGTAAAAAATGACCCAGAAACACGAAAAAAAGGAACGCCCGTTATAGAATACTTTACTTTTGAGAGCAAATTACAACAATGACAATGTATTAGTACTAAAAAGAATCTGAATGTGCTGCGAAACTCACCTTAAGGTTTCCAGCAACATTAAATGTCACTGCGGTTGTCGAATGGATCACATAAAAGATGGAGAAATTCAGGCAAAATGCCAAGACTCCAGAACTGAAAATAATGATGAGTGCTGAAATGATGTTTGTATGGGTGTCAAACCAAAGAAGAACTCCAGAGCCTTCAAGAAGCATCGCCGGAACAGCCAAAATCATGGTTGCGAAAGGGGCCATATAGTACACGGTGTTTATGCTAATCAGGACAGCAAACGGTAAAAGTATATCAGCATCAGCATTGAGAAGCAAAAAATCTTTAAGTTAATCCAGTGTATCTCTGGGACCATCATTCATCCATATTTTCTAATCCATGTGAATATGGAGAAGGTGTCAAACAGCTTTCCTAGATCCAAGTAAATAATAGATATGGAGAAGGCTTCAAATACAACACTGATTTCACCTTAATGAATGACAAAGCTACTTCCCATTATTTGCCCCAATCTATATCAAAACAGTTTATAATTATGATAATACTGCTTTGACATCTTCTGTAATTCTTGCAGTAAGAATGAGGGTAAGAAAACCCCCAATCCACTTTCAAATTATAGACTACATAAGCTCACCCATATCATCTATCAAACCACACCCTTAGTCCTGCCCTGTTAAATTTACAGCACAAGGTGCTGAAATAAATGAAACCTAAATCACGCAAACCCTACTCCTGGTCACTAGTCTCCTTGAAGATATGAATCAATTCCCAAGCAGAAAACCATGCAGTACTTCTGAAAACCCCCAGGGTTTAAGATAAAAAATATCAATCTAAGTACTCAGATCTGGTCTTATAAGGCTGACTCAGTATGACCACTTGAGGGGGGAAAGCTTATAGTAAATATACTAATGTAATGCCACCATCACCGTAGTATCTAAGAAGTAAATTCCAAGCAAACAAGTACCATAAACAAAATAATTCATACCAAATTGCTGCAAGACATTCGAATTTTCCTTTTTTACTTTTTTTTGGTCCCCAGACTAAATAATCTTTTGTCATCGTATCTCCAGTCTTTTAACAAAGTTAATTGATGGATGTGTCGGCGACCAACAACACTGTCAGTTCTACAAAATGGCTCAAAGAAGACCATAACATCATTATAATAAAGATCTCTAGGTTTTTTATTCAAACCTTATAATTCGATTGACTTTGCTGTCAAGAATAACAAATCTATGAAGCCACTAGAAATTCACATTTTGCAACTTGGGTAACATAGAGGACAACAAAAGTTTAACATTGTTGTACTAATGTGGATTCCTTTTGGAATGCTTTACCATAATAAATGAGCGACTACTGTACTTGTTTGCATATTAACTTTATAAAATGAGAGACTCTCTTTCCTCTCAACCATATAATTAGTGTGACTTATGTTAATTAAAAGTTCTAAATTATATCTTGCACACTTTATTTGCATCTTGTGGTGCATCTGAATTCATTTTCTTTTATTTGATCATAATTTGATCCATGCATAAAATCAAGATTAATTCACTCCATGAATATCCTTGGCCATTAGCCCATTGTCATAAATCCAATAAAAAGGAAAACAACAAGAAGTTATCAGGTCCAGTAAAAATCTCAAAAGCATTTGATAGGCAATGTCAATCACTTGAAATAAATACGCTAATGTCAATAATCCCAGTAGCAAAATCATTCTTATGACACTTATTTCTCATGAATGATCACTAAGATACGTACAAGCTTTGACAAATCCATATATTATCCATCTATCAATAGAAGAAGCTGTATTAATCATCAGTTATCCAGATGTCTAGGTATAAATGAACCAAGAAAAAGAAGAAAATTTTATACAGAAATATATATTTATCTGCAATCCATGCTACAAGGAAGAAAGCTACTAGCTAGACCATAAACTATATTTAATGCGAATATCCTAAATTTGAGGACCTAAGGTCGCCTGAAAAACAAGGATAATGTAGCTGCGTGGCACTTTCTCCGGTAAGCACATGCATGATAAATAACAGAAAACCAATGATGCAACCAGGCAATAATAAGAGTAACTTGGACTTTTGGATTCTCCAAAGCTAAGAAAGTGTAACTTGAAGAAAATAAAAGTAAAAAAAGTGTAACTTGGAGAAAATAAAGAATACTTTAGCCTCCCACAACTAAACACCACCACCACCACCACCCCAGGCAACTATAATCCCAATAGGAGAATAATGTTTGCGCCAAAAGGACCATTTAATGTTTTAGGAGAACTATGACCAAGAAATCTTTCATATTATTATCCTAAAGCTTAAGAGTATAACTAACACCAATATCATCTACACCACTGGATTTCCACCCATGATAGCAAATATCTGGCACGCCTACTATGAACCCATCAGCTTGTTTTCTATTTCATTAAGACAATGGATGAGCATATGACATCTTAATTGCACGTGGGGTGCATAAAATGCTATTAACATTTATATACTAATCCTAACCAGGTTTTTGAATAATCAACACAATCAACTTGTCATACTAAAGAAAATATACATATATATGACTCACCCCAAAAAGAAAGAACATTTATATACATACACGTATCAAAGGAAACAGATATTAGCATGAATGCAAGACTAAAATGATGCATAAAATGATGAAGTACTATAGCTAAACAATATATTGGCTTAAAATTGATGTAAAAATAATGCAATTGATAATACAAAAAGAAGTACCTGTCAAATTTGTAACCATGCAGAAGAGACTCTGCAAGAATCGTTTTTGTGGAAGTAGCTAGACAACCAAACAAGGCTGCACAGAATCCAAACATGTTGAAACTAAGCTCTGTAACAGAGGTAAGAAGAATTCCTCCAACAATGGGTACTAAAGAAGCCCAAATTCGCCAATCAAAGTACTTTCTCCAGACAAGCCACTGTAAAACAACTGTTATAGCATGTTGTGAGCATATATTAAAGAAACAAATTATGAGTAACATAGAATGTAAAAAAACTCTTAATTCATGTAAGAGTAATTTAAACTAACCTGTGGTCGCAGGAGTAAACGACTTTATTGTCTGCATGAATGAAACCGGGATGTACCTCAGACTTACATTTCCCAGGACAATGTTGATACAGAAAACAAAGGACATGGGAAAGATTCGTCTCCAGCGATCTTCAGGGTCCACAGCTATCAGAGGTTTAAGTTTCAGCACCTTGATAACCAGATATGCTCCAATAGCCGAGCATATGAAGTGAACACATGATACTGTCAGAGGGAACTTGAAATTCAATCTCTGAAAGAAGAAAGAATTAAGATTCTCAGAAAACAAAAATGAACGAGATTCTCCAGAAGCCACCATTTACGTATTCTTATAGAAAGAAGAAAACTTTCACAAAATAATGCTGATCTCAATCTAAGCATTAGTTTTTCAATGACAAAATAAAGCAGGCTGATAAAACTACAATTTAAGCAGATCTGAGAAGACAGTTATCTCCAAATTCTGGAAAGCATAGTAAAACAGAAGACTTTTTCTTTGCTCAAGTTTTCTCCTTGATAGCAATAACCACAGATTATAGAACAACATCCCAACCCAACCCCCCCACCAAGTGTTAAAAAAAAAAAAAGTCTCTTCTTCTTCTCACTTTGAAAAATCATATAATTATGTCGAATTCCTTCGTAGAAAACATTTCTTAGAGTTAATTTTCCAGTCTCTCCATTCACCTATAAGAATGCACATTTGTCAAACTGCTCTTAATAATAGAACACTAAACAATAACAAAGAACTATGATACTTTATAATCAGTCATCACATATAAGCACACATTACATGAAGCAGCTGTATTCTATAGATAAATAGTAACTAGGACCAGAATGTACAAAACAGAAGTCATACACATAATGCGAACCATACGCTCAACCTCAATTACTTGCCAAAATGCACCCAACCGTGTAAGATATATGATATTTTGTTGAAATCATGAGAGTATGATCAAGTCACCTTATTAGAGGACAGAAAGCGCGTGTAGGCAATCACTCAAACATCATGAGCATGCAGATTGTGAATAAAGGTACAGAATATAAGGCTTTAGTTGAGAAAATTTTCGGAGTTGTATGTAAAAGACCACCCTATAAACATCACAGCATAGCATCAATACCTGACCACTCACAATTTTTAGAGATATGCCTGAAAGTATGAAATCAACCCTCAAAATTAAAATGATAGATTTATGCATCAATTATCACTTTGGATTTCACAACCTATGGACCTAACATCACACACTTTCTGCTTGCTTTTCAGAAACCACAACTTACTTCATTATGCATGATTTCTACAAAAATGTGAACGGTGTTTGCATGGAAGATACTGCGCTCCCATACTTGTATTGCAAGATAAACTAGAAACCAACTGAAAAGGAAGGTGGCGAGAAAGATTAATGAGTACTGATCACCTGTTATCAAGGCATCCAGGGATCAGAATTCAATTTACACGCAATCTTTCGAAATTACAAATTACATGAACATCCCAGGAGTTCCCTTCTCAGATGCGAGAGAAGATTAAGCTCATATACACCATGGGCGTTTCGATTCCAAGATCGATCTCATGGAAAGCCATATATCGAATTTCTGTCAGCTAGACAGATATTAACTTTTGGGACTGAACGAGACTGGTTGCAGAGTCGAAGCAAGAAATAAGCTTCTCAGAACAAATATCTCAAGATCAACTCAAGACTAATTTTAATATCTTTTGCAAAGCCCAAATCCCCCCCAAAGACATGAAAATATTACACTTTTTGATGCGTCAGGGAGACTATGACCTTTCAAAAAATGTGAAAGCTTCAATTGTAAGGGTTAAACTAGAAATGAAAGCGCAAAAATCCTGAAAAACGTGTCAAAATGAATCAATTAAACATTTCAGCCACAGATAAGAATTAAATTCTACTTATTTATCCCAACAGGCACGTCGGGCATATTCATCTTCAAGAACAATTAACACCAAATTTTCCAACTCAAAGCACATTACTTGATTCTTCTTAAATCGAAAGTTTGGAATTAAATATTTGTTTATCAGTATTGCACGTAAACAAAGGAAGCTTTTAAGAAATCATGTCACACTAAGCACGGTCTCTAAAATAATTTACAAAATAAAAATGGAAAATTAAGGAGAAAGAAGTGAACCTGAAAGATCCATTTGTTCATAATAATGACGGTGACATTGAAAGCCCACCATTGGAGTATTGCCAGCAGAGATCTAAACACGGTCCACTGACACAACACGTTGTCCTCCATTTCTCAGATCAATAACTCTCTCTCTCCCTCTCTCTTTGTGGAAAGGGAAAAGTCTATGGAAAGAGGAGAAAATTCCAAGAGAGAGGGGGGGGGGAAGGAAAAGGAAGATGAGTGGGGAAGGGCGTAACGGAGGGAGGAGCTAATAGTCTATAACAGTGTATCTGTTATTGTAAGTTGGTCGTGTTTTCTGTTTTTTCTACAACTTGCGATTGACGATTACGATTACAACTATAATTACACATACGATGACATGCTCTCAGTCTCTCTCATCTCAAACAATTACATGTGAATTGTGAACGAATTGAGTCTCTCTCTCTCTCTCTCTCTGGGGGTGTGTCTGAGTTTTTCCAATTCTTAACGTTTCTCCTCTTTCCTCTCTCTCCTCTCTAACGCCTCCCCTATTGGAAAAAACAATGTGATGTTTATGTGTAACCTTTCCTTTCATGCGTGCTTTTACGGGTAACACCGGAAAATAACACTTTTTTTTTAATTCATAAATATTATATTCACAAAAAATAGTAAACAAAAAAAATAGAATTAATAGACATAGACTTAATTTCTAACATTTTTTTAAAAATTTATAAAACTGAAAACGTAAATCAAATATACACCTTTAGTATAATTTGTATCGAAGGCGTAAACTATATTATTTGCGCATTTATTGTAACTTAGTTTGTTTTCTTTTTTATATTTTAATAGATGAAAACATAGTAATTTCACTCTTATAAAAATACTAAACAGCAAAGCATTCAATCATATTTATAGTATACTCAAATCAGTATTTTTTATATTATAAGTTTCGTAACTCTAAACAAGCAAAAAGCTATAACCTTTAAAAACTAAAATGATGAGATTTGTTTTTCCAATTTTAAAGGGTTATAACTTTTTACTCATTTTAAGTTATGGAGCACATAATATATCAAAAAAGACTTATTTAAGTATATTATAGTTAAAACCAAATCGTGTTACCTTTTGATATTTTTATAAGGGTAAAACTGTTATGTTTTTATATACTGAAATGTGAAAAAAAAAAAAAAAAACTAAAGACAGAAACATGACTCACATACTAAAGGCACAGACATCGTCTACGCCTTCAATTTTGCAAATTTTGAGAAAAATGAGGTCATAAACTGAATCTACACATTTGAAATCTATTTCTCAAATATTTTTTACAAATACAATATTTGCAAAATATTTTTTAAAAAGTACAATATCTCCCAATGTCACCCGTTCTCTAACCCCCTCCTACATTTTACACCCGCCAACAGTGAAAATCGTGTGACAATATTTTATTTTACTTATTTTCCAAAAACACCTTAATAAATATTTTTTTTCCTCATAATTGCTAGTGTTTTAAGGAAAATATATATATATATTGCCAAGCCTTTATCCTTTTTGGTGACATATTGACTTGCCACACTACTTGCCCAATCCCATCAATTATTTTAATGGGATTGGTCCAATTTTCAATTTTACCGTTTAACTATATATATTAAATTTTTATTATTGATTAATGGTCAGATTCAAGACTAAATCAATCTCACAAAAAACACAAATGGGATCATAGAAAATTTCCTAAATATATATCTATTATCATAAATAAATAATATGTATGTATGTATGTATGTATGTGTTATCTAGCATAAAAATATTTCATGTATTCCATCCTCAACAAGTAATTAATTTAGTTATTACAACTCAATTTCACTTAGGGCCAAAATCGATCATAACTTAAGAATTAGCACAATCAAATACTAGCAAATACGCACTTGTAATGCACGTGGAAAAAATAAAAAAAAATATTATTTAAAACATAATTCATTTAATGTATCAAATTGATTTTAAAAATAAGATATAATAATGCATAAGCTATTTAAAAAATGTTTACATATATATATAACCAGATAATACATTATCAATGTATTCATTTACAAAAATGCTAATTGCATTCAATTTGCTTCATCCAAAGGTCATCATTCGCCTATAAAACTAATCAATGAGATATTAATTTAGGAATTTGTACATAGCAAATTAAAAACAATTTACAATGCTAATTGCATTTAAATTGCTTCATTTAAAAAGTCCTCATTTACCTATAAAGATTAAAGCTAATCAATGAGATAATTTAGGAATTTTTTACATAGCAAAATAAAAATAGTTCAATATAAACTAACGTTATTGCTATTCATTGAAAAAAAAATCAAGAACCAACAATTTAATCATGTTGCGATAAAAGAAATCATATATAACTGGGTTGTAAAATTTTATAGAAATAAAATTTTCATTGAGAATAGAACATTCACACCAAAATGTGGAAAGAAATATTTCAATAGAATTTTTATCGAAAAAAGTATTGATAAAACATAAGAAGTTTTAAAAATACCACTTACTTTCTTTTCAAATCACGATCAACTCCCTTTAAAGTTATTTACGACCTCGATCTCCAAAACTGAACTTCAAAATGCACCTAATACAAAACTAAAAAAGAATCTTAAAACTATTTAAATTCACATCATTTAGTTTAAGTAGTATATTAATTGTACCACCAAAAATTAAATTAACTTATTAATTCATGTATATATGAGATGAAAGACACAAAATTTATAAAAATCCATCTTTTTCATAACTATCAATTCGATGATCTTTGAAGAAACACAACAAGATCAAAAATCTTAAATGGTATGTTGTTATTTGGAGCTTCTTTCACGTACTTCTTCAAAATTATGTATAGTTTTTCCATTTCGTTATCATTGGCAATACATTCACAATCATGCTTCAAAACATATAATGAACTTTGGTTTAAAAGAAAAACACACACACACAATGGCATAGATGAAGAACATGTCAAAATTGCAATGAAATCATTATCATAAATTATTACTCATCAATTCCTCTAACATAGATTAAACAATAATAGTTTACAACATAACATGGAAAATAAATAAATATATAGAGATAAATGCAAATATAATTGCAAAAAGGATAAAATGGTAATATCGATTATTTCTCCTAAATAAATTTTTTATCTCTTTGAAAAAAGTTATTATTGCAAAATAAGACCATGCAATTATCCTCATATAAAAATAAAAACAAATCAAGGGTTAAGAATAAAATCTCCAAAACAAAATTAACAAAAAATAAAATCATACTCCTCTAAAAAAGTTAAATTTATTAGAATTTTTACAATTGAAAAATAAAAAAACAAGAAAAATTATGGGCCATGTCTAATTTAATAGATATGATAGTAATTCACATAAAGTTACAAATTTTATGGCCTAAATTTATTGATTTGTAATAAACTTATGTGAAAAGCCACAAATAAAAACAAAAATTAAAATCATGGTATAAGTAATTTACTTAAAATGAGTTGAATAAAAACTCTTCTTGGTCTCTACTTTTCAAATCCCTAAACTCAGTTGGATAAAATTCAAGATGAACCCCATGACTTATGTCACATTTTTTGAGTCTAAACTCAAAATGCTCCGAGCAAGGCAAGTTAATACTTAGACAAACCCATCAAAAATATGATGCACAAAAAAGAGATACTTTAAAAGAAAAAAATCAATGAAAATTTTCTTTTTTCAAGAATTTTTAACTTCAAATTTCAATCGATATTGTGTTAGTTGAATAATTGAGGAGACTGGTTTTTCTAATAAATATAATTGGTGGACGAGAGAGAGAAGGGTTGGTGATATTCTAATATTAGCATGGTATAAGTGGTAGAGAGAGAAAAAACTTAGGTGAAGTTTCCTACTCTACCCTTAATTTTTTTTGAACTAAATTATTATGATACTTGATTTTGATTACTTTATTTGATATATTAAGGGGCAAACTTGTATGTGAAAATGTGGAGTCCAAAATTTAATGTTTTGGCTTAATAAGATAGATAAAATAATGTTCATCATTTTCTCCACAAAACATAAAAAAAAATGAGCCATATTATATGCCTTATTCTAGGTCCTTGATTCATATTTCACTCAAAATCTTTATTATAACAACTTATGTTCTAAATTCATAGTTGTGACCATGCTCCTTCAACTAAAAGTCATCACCTACAACTATTTTGATGTTTGTTTTAATAACTTTGCCATGTTTACAACTTTCAAGTACATGGTCAACTCAAATGACGTAACTTCATGGCACAATCTTGGAGCATTGTTTATTTAATTAATGGCATGTAGCATGTAGAAAGAGTGGACAAAATGACTAGCATAAATTAAGGGAATTTGCAAGCTATGAATTGTGGATATGAGTTATCCATGTACATAATCCAATGGCTCATATTCTATTAACCAACATATCAACTGTGAGAAAAACACACATTAAGCCAACAATAAAATTCTGTGGTCTCTTCCCCCTTTTCAATACCACCTAGCCTCTGTCACTCATGCATATCATCATCATGTTTTCTTATCCAATTCTCTCAAACCAATTTCAACTAAGAAAATTTAAACAAGTAATGTAATATTCTTAGCAACCTAATCACTTCTCTTAATCTTAAATACTTTTATGCATGGGAATTTAGAGGTTTTCATTTTGAAAGTTTTGATTTTGATCTAACTTATTGGTTTAATTTTTGCGGGTGTTCTTGTTTTTTATGGTTAACTTTTTTAGTGATAGCTAGTGATGGTGCTAAGTTTAGAGATGCTAGCATATGTACCAATTGGTGGTATAAGTTTGGTAGTGCATGCTCATAGTTTCAATTCTCTTGGTTTTTAGATTATGTACTTCTGTTGTTTCAAGTAAAATCTAAACGCTTAACTAATGTTATTATAACATGCTTAATGTCATTATTTGTTTATTATGCTGTATCTGATCATTGGGTTTTCAAATAAATTTATTGATTTCACGGAAAAGAGTTACAAAATTCCTACTATCAACTCACCCAAAATCCCAACAACTGTGATAAAACAAGTGATAGTGTTACCCTCTCATTGTGGTGTACATAGCGACTTTTTGTGATTATGACTCTTGGTGTAACATATAAGTAACACAATGAGGTGATAACACTGCCCATTGTGCTATAACGATTGTTATGCCTCATGACTATTAGGATGTAACATATATTCCTACATTTGTTAGGACATTCAATGCTTACGCACCTATAATTATGTTCCATAATATAATCTCATCTTCTAAACTCTACAAATAGTCATTTTTTTTTAATAATTCATAGTTCATAATAAGTCATAATCCATAAAAAATCCAAAATATATCATCCATCATATAAGTCACTAAATATCACTAAAGTATAAATTCATAATTCACACATCTCTAAATTAAAGCTTACTACAACTCATAGCCATCAGTAACATTGTTGTCTTTCCCACTACTGCACTAGAGATCATAACCAAGGGGGTCATATGGATCAACTTCATGCAACCCATCTGCACCTAAATTATACACCACAAAAATAGATGAGTTCCAAAGCCTAGTTTAGAGAAATTGCATGCAAAACGCACACAAATGACATATCTCATGTATATTTGAACACATATATTAATGCACAACAACAACAAGCAATAAGCACAAGTCTATTTAATTATCTTATTTAGGTGGGGGAGAGCAAATTCAAGAAACCCAGCATCTTAGGGTTAAATTCGTAGAAAAGTCCATAAATCAGAATGCGGATCCCTGTATTCCTTAAATTTAAGGGTTAAATTGTCTTATACTAGTTTCACTACTTATATTAATCGCCAACCAAACAATCTACGGTAGTTGTCTACAATAGTGTCTAATACCACTAGTATGGTTTGACTACAACTTCTCTTTGGCTAGCATGACTCACATTGGAGCAGTTAACCACATTAATGACAAACTTACCCACTTGTATTAGTTTAGCACCTAAACTATCAACTAGTTCATTATGAACTCGATCCATGACTAACAAATCAAATTGGTTATGGGCCTAGCATGTGCATAAACAACCAAAAACAATTAAGAGTTGAATAATTGTTAGATTATTCATCAAAACTTGGATACACAAATGATAAACAATAGTAAGCCACATACATAGATTTAGCTTACGAGCTCAATAATAATTTGAATTTGATGAAATCCTATAAGCATGCGTAAAGTAATCAATCAATAACTTGATTACACTAAAAGATTTTGTTCCTAATTTTAGAATCTCAAAATAACCAAGTTTAGTCAGTCGTAGACAAAATTAGGTTGACTAGATCCCTATATGAAATAAAGTGTTCAAAACTTTCTAAATTTGGTTGATCACTTTTCCTAATGACCTAATTCTATCGACTAAATGACTAATCTAGTTGGCTAAATCTATTATGTGGTCAGCTACTTTCTATGCTATTGGTCACTTTTACTCTTACACACACTTTTTTCAACTTCTCTTGCTAGAGACTTGATCTAGGACATCTTTGATTGAAAACCTAATCCCAAAATACTTTCCCTAACCCTTATTAATCCTACAATCGTCACAGTTGTTGTAAATTGTAAGAATTAAATGACTTCAAAGACACTTTTTCATAACTTTTACTGTATCCTATGATTTATCCTAAATTTGTACGACTTCATAAATTTTTCATCATAATTTTAGATATTCAATATTATGATTTAAATCTTAACCTATTTTCTCAAATTTTATGAATATAAGTCTAAAGAATGGTTTTAACTTAATTTTTTAGATAATCTCAATCAAATTTCATTTAGGTAATGTAGATCACTGTTGATGGGTAGGATTGAGCCTATCAGGGAAGGTTGGTTTAGGATTTAAAATGGACAAACTAAACAAAAGATGATGTTTTTAGGTTTTTTGTATTTGATTGAACGAAAATAACTAAAATGATATAGACGAACCAATATTCGACATAACACACAAAGAGCAAAATAAATTAAATTTGATTAAATCAAATGAACGATACAGTGCACAATCATAGAAATAATCGCACTACAAAGAGTTTAATATGATGTACAAATCTCAAATAACTATTATTAAATAGATTGCTGAAATTACATATAGAAATCTAGATAACAAGATGTTCACCGCATTTTAATCCAAGATTGATAGGAGAAGAGGAAATAGGTGATAAACTCACTAATCCATTAAAAAGGAACAACAAAGCTTTGATATGAATGATGAAAATATAACATAAAGCCTCTCTTGTCTTGCATGGTCTAGCATAGAAGCAACCGTCAATGTTTAATCCTATATTCTATTCATAACAGCCACCAATTTAGAACTCGAGCAAATAACAAAAATAAGAATTTATAATTTCTTGGCTCTTTGATATACTGACAAACAAAATGAGAACAGGTTCCCAGATAAGCTCTCTATTACAAAAGCAATAAATATGTATATAAGATGAGTCGAATTAAGTTGTTTTGACGGTAGGATTGAGCTGAAAGGATAAAAGTGAAAATAACAAAAACAACTAATGATTAGACAATTGAGAAAGCCATTCTTTGGACTCATGTTAGAATTTTCGTATCTTCATACAAATATTTGATCTAGTGAAAGATTGGAGCTCGGTGTTTAAATAATGTTTGACCTAGTCAGCTACTACTATCCAAAAATGCCAGTTTCTCCAAACAGCTTGCTAGTTCGAGGAATGATTTAATATTTTGCTCACCATATATATATATATATATATTTATTTATTTACTTATAATTTTAATTCACAATATCTTTTATAATATTAAAGTGTACACTTTTTGGTGTCTTAACTGCTCTCTTCATTTTTTTTACTATGTTTTGTAAACTATCTAAAGACCCATTCCACACACAGATTTTAATTTTAAAATATATTCATAAATTGTTTCAAATATGACATAATCACTATCATTTAATCTAATTCTAAATTATTGAGAATTTTAAATGGTCTTGCTCATTTTTTTTACAAGACTAGTCCTGCTAACAACGGAAATTTAATAGTGATCAAAAATGAAAATTTAATACAAATAACCAAATGGAAAAATTGAAAACCAAATCGATCCCATTAAAATAGTAAGTAGGACGATAGAAAGTCCCACATTATTGACTTTATCCGACCATTGATGATATTTCTAGATTTTGATGTGATGAAATGCTATGTTATTTACAAGAGTTACAACTCTTTGAAAATATCTAAAATTATGTGATTTCATATTACATCATTTAAAGGTTGTAACTCTTGAAATTTTTTACTAAAGAACATTTTTTTAATAATAATGAAAAGATATTTGTGATAAATGAAGAGCTACAAATAATGAAAAGCTTCCAAAATTATATATTATAAGAATTTTCCTTTATGCCGAGAGAACTATATGTTCTAGGGTTGGGTGGGTAACCCTATTACATAGGATACTCATCCGTATTCTACTTGATCGAGTAGGTTCTATTATAAGTTTTTTTGGAACTTATCCCCATAAGGTAGGGTACCCATATTAAGTCTTTTTACCTTATATCCACTATAAAACTGTATTTTAAGCTTTACAGGATATAGATTTTAAGGTACTCATAACCATCATATAAAAAATTATTAGATAATATTATAATTTTTTATTAATAAATATTTTAGTAAAAAGAAAAAAAAATGAGCTCAAGCCCATGAAATAATAACCCTACATGCTTAACCTTAATGCTCCATCTCTTTCTTTCCCTTGTTCTTTTACATTTTCCTCTTCAATCTTACATTTTCTATTATTTCCCCCTATTCCTTTTCTTGAAATAATAAAAATAGAAATTTTACTTTTTAATTTTACAAATTTTGCTAAAGGTTCTATAGATTTTGCATATAAATAATTTATAATATTATATATAAATTATATTTTAAATATCATATAAATTTGAAATTTACAAGCTAAAGAAAGATAAAATTTGTAGATTTCACAATGACCCAATGTTAGAAACTTTTCTCCGTGCAAATAAAAATAAGTCTAATTTTATAGGATGTGCTAGACACTGATTTGTTTTATGAGATGTAAATGAATATTAACATGTAATTACGTGTTTACATTTGGTGTGTTGCTTTTGCTGAGTGCCTGGCTTGAAATCAATATCAATAGGATGGCAAAATGGTACCTAAATGCCGATCAACTATTTCGCTAAAGAGATGGATCCTCCGTGAAATTACATTGCAGATGCCAAGTCTTGTTCATATTTGATTAAATCAAATGAATTTACATATGTGCTGGTGCTATTACTTACCTTTCTACATCTTTTAAAAAGGTAGTTTAACGCTCCTTTATGACTTGGAGAAAAAAAAGAAAAACTCTTATATGGCCATTTTAACTTTAATTTTATGTATTTTTTTCAAATTCAATATCTTTTTTATTGTTTTATATAATGCTAGAATAGTAAAATAGGATGTAAAAGCACCATTATTATAAATTTGAAGATCTAAATATTCAATCTCAAAAAGGAGGGTTAAGTGTAGTGTATTTAAAATTTTCAATAAGTTGAGACACTAATTTTGGAGCTTATTTAGATTGTATTTTTTTAACTGTATTTATTTTATAATTATAATAAAAATGGTGATTAGAATGTGAATTGAAAAATTAAATTTCACATACTTTTAATAGAAAAGATTCAAAAAATATATTTTATGCTTAAAAAAATTAATAGGTATTTTTGTGAAAATAAATAGTAGAGAAATTTAACTTTATTGGGATCGATTGGGCAATTTAATTTTCTAAGAAGTGATATATGTATTTATATTTCTACCTTGGTATTTTATTTTTGATTAACATACTTTTCAATTGGATGCTAAAAAGACAGAAGAAAAAAAAAGATAAAATAAACAGACCCTTAATATTTGAACACCAAATAAGGGGGATGAAATTTAAAAAAAAAAAAAAAAGTTTATACATTTATACGACATTCATCTCCAATGATGCGATAATTGTAAAGAAAATTGACAACCCAATTTAGGCCTTGCCATTATTATTGAAAAGGAAGGGCGGGATTGAGTAATTTAGGTAGGATTATTCAATGTCTTAATCACTTTATCTATTTGTCTTTTTCTCCATTTTAGGTGCCAGTGGATGAAGTTGCATCTAACTTCCCACAAAACTAGGTTTATGAAGTCAAAGAGATCAAAGCCATTTAAAAAAGTATATTTTTCATAATATAAAATAATGTTGGGCAATGACCTAAAATTGGTCTATTCATTTATAAGTTATGACGGTAGCTTTCAAGTTGGTGTTCATGCACATGCACTGACGTTTCTTCCATTTTTAAGAATCGTAGTGTTGGGAAGTTTAGTGAACGAATAGAAATTGGGTGTTAAAAGAGCAATGCCACATGGTTGTTCTTTGTTTTGCTTTAAGATTTCAAACAGGATTGTCTCTCAACTTGTGAGACTTCAGCGGAATGTTAGTTGAGGTCCATATAATGATGCAAATTCGAGTTTTGAAAGGAGTAACTGACATTTTCGAATTCAAATTTCAAACCGATACAAGTTTGGATATTCTTACTACGAAAGTTTAGGGTTTTTTTTAGCAAATATTGGGCTATTTTTTAAAATTAATATTAAAAATAATGCTTTTAAAAGTAATTCAGTGAATAAGGGAGTAAAAGTACATACACTATATATGCAATCAATCTTTAAAAAATTTTGAATTAAAGATGCATATAATGTATGCACATTCAATTCGAAATTAAATTGATATGAAGGCACATATTATATATGCATTTCTAGTATAAATTTCTTTTTTTTTTTAAGACTCATACAATATATGTACTTTTTAAAAAAAAATTTGAATTGAAAGTGAGATTTCAATATAATTTTTTTTATATTAAAGACGCATACACTATATGTATATGTACTTCTCTATTTGCATAATTACTTTTTAAAAAAAAATCTTTTTAATATTAATTTTCAAAAATAGCCCTATATTTGTTAAAAAACCAAAGTTTAGGTTTGCAATGAAAGATCGGAGAAGTTCACAATATGCTTTCTAATTTATTTAAGTGTTTTAAGTAGGCATTGCTCGGTTAAGGTCTAGGGTTTTAAATTGGATAGTTCTCACTTATTTACTTATGTAAACTGTCTGAGCTTGTAAAAGTACATCCATTTAAACTTAACTTGAAGTGTACCATGTATTAAAGAAGTTCACATATTTTATACTAGTAGCTTTTCTTAAAAGTATAGCTTGATAAAAAATTTCAAGGCTTTCACCAATCCTTCAATGTAGCGTGCCCACATTTAGGCACATACATTGAATAAATCATTAATTAAGTAAATGCTAAACTTAATTAAGTCTCAAGAGATGTAGGAAGGTGAGAGGAGTTTCTAGATCTGATTTGTGTTGTGAAAATTAGGTCTACTATGAATAGAAATTGTGTGAATATCATATTTAGTACTTAAACTTTGGCTATTTTGTAATTAATTATCTGAAATTTAAAGTATCAATTTACTTCATATAAACTTTTTTGAAATTATTTATAATACATCAATTAACTTTGTTTAGGTAGTTAATGACAAAAATGGGAAAAGTTCATACAGTTAATTACAAATTTTGGTAAAATTCAGTACCAAATTAATATTTTTCAACTTCAAATAGTTAATTATAAAAATGAATAAAGGTTAGGCAACTAATGTGATATTTGGCCAATAAAAATTGATACTAAAGTTGTAGTCGAACCCATTAGTAGATAGACTTATAACCCCCATGCAATGGCTACATTTCCAAGCCTATTTGTCCCTAATTTCTAGTTACTAATCCTTATATGCATAGGTTAACCTTTGGCATGGGTTGGATAGAATGGCTCCCTCAATAAGTGTAGTTTAGCTTGGGCTGTAAGAGCATAGAGGTTAAGGTGATGATTGAAGGTCCTTGTTATTTTATATGTTATGTTTCGAAACCGATGAGTGTAAATAGTTTGCCCCATCCACAAAGCATGAATGTGAGGACCTAAACTTAAGCAATAATGTTGAATTTAAAATAATATATATATGTGTGTGTGTGTGTGTGTGTGTGTGTGTATGTAAAGTAAAATCAATGTATATATATGTTATATGCTAAAAATAAAATAAATATATATAAAAATAATAATAATAATATGAATTATGTGGGCATATATATATATATATATATATATATATATATATATAATGTAAAAAAAATGTACATATTATATTATATTATATTATAGCTAAAAAGAAAATAAATAAAAGAGGAAGGAAAAAAAAATACAAAACAGCACCCTCATTCAATGTCAGCAAAATTAAGTAATATTATATATATATATATATATATATATATATAGACATTAGAATAGAGAGAGAGAAAAAAACAAATCATCAAAAATTAGAAAAAAAAAAGAAACCAAACTCTCTCCATTTCATCCGAATTTTCTGGGCAAATTGAAATTGAAATTTCCAACATGCAATCATCAGGATAGGAAGAAGAACAAGATTGAAGTAGAATGCAACAAGAATTTGAAGAAATTAAAGAAAAAAAAATCAAATTAAGTAGGGAGGATTTTGTCTGTTCGTTCGAAGGAGGTAGGGTAAATCTGCCGCTAGGCCAAGCTAGGGTTAAGGTTTTGGGTGGGAGAGGATTTCGGCCGACATAGTGGTTGCAAGCTTTGGTGGCCAAAGGCCGGTGAACGGAGCAGCCCCCAATAACGCCTGAAACTTCCTATTTTTGTTAAAAATATCAAATGTTGATTAAAAATTATGATTTTTGGTATTCTGGCATAATTTTATATGAATATTAATTTGATAGTTTTATTTTTCTGAAATTTGATACACAAATACGTGGTCCTTAAGAAATGCTCTGTTCTTGTCGTAAATTAAATTGGAAAATGAATAGGTCAAATGATGTATTTTTGATGTAATGTTTAGTATATAAGATCCTTATATGATTTATTAGATCACCAAATCAATAATTGTTCATATTGGAGTTGTTTTCTATTTTTAGTAAATTTTTCAAGCTAATTACCCTGTTCTAGCCGAATTAAATCCTTAGCAAAATTAGGAAATTTGATTTGATTAGTTGAATTTGATGTTCAGTTGAGATTTATTGAAGTATAATATGATTTTAAGAAGTTTGGGTTAGTTACGAAACAAAAACGGGAGTATTTGGTGCAAGATCGTGATAATTTAGAACCATACGATTCAATATAGAATCAGATCAAAATTTAATTACATTAATATATAATAGAGGGTAGTATACCCGTATGTATATGAATTAGAAATTGTAGGAAAGTGGTGGATTATATGAGGTTATGATAGAATTTAGGAGTTTTGAATACTGAATTAGCAATTTAGGGTTCAATAAAGCGAATGGGGTAACATTGATTTGTATACTAATGATTCTGGTCACCCCTTTTGTTCAAGGTAGGTGAAAGGCGAGCTAAATGTTTATAACTAAAAAGAGTATATAAGGATGTCTTAATTGGTTAAGAAAACATTAAGTTTTGAAAAGTACACGAAGGTAGTTTATCTACCAATTGACAGGCTTTGCCTGGATTAACTGAAAAATATTTGTGACCTGTGAGTAAACAGGAGTGATTGAAATGGTCTCCAATGAAAAGGTTATGAGTTTAGCAAAATGGAATTACAGGGAAAATATCATTAAGTAAGATCATGGTGATGTTAAAATATAATAAATTAAATTAGGTTTCTTGCGAGTATAACTTTGAGTTGAAAACTTGCTTTCTTAAGTAATCACTTTCGAGGTATTTGATAATATTGTTGATTACTATTATGCGATTTTGTTGTTTGTTTTTGCTAGGTTGCTTGATTTTGTACTCACTTTGCTTCTTAAGAAGCTGAGGGGTTAGTGTTTTTGCTAACCTCAGGTACAGGTACTGAAGAATAAGTTGTTGGAGACTTAGGTTTTTTGAGAGCGTCAATAGAGGTAAAGAAGTCCTTAGTTCCATTTTGGAGCCTCTGTTATTTGTAATAAGATTGTCCTGTACATGATGTTGTAGTGTTTGTAAATAAGACCCATAGGTGTTAATCTTCAGATTGTAATGTAAATATTTGTGTATATAAGGTTGGATTTGTAATCTTTTGAGCCACTTAAGGCTACGAGATTAATTATGAGCTGTGCCTATTTACCTAGAATGCAGATCCCGATGATATATATATATATATATATATATATATATATATATGTATGATGTGACAGGAGATTTTAAGTACATGTGTTTAGATATGATGTGAATATGAAATGATAGCACTGTTAGCGCCATTTTACAGGACGTTTATAAAATTTCATATAAGTTAGAGTTACAGGTTCAATATTAGCAGAATTTGCCTTATCTCTAATTCAGAGATGGCATAGCAACCCACCTACAATTACCAAGGATAGTTACAGAAATTTTGGAACAAGTTCAAGAATCAGACCTAGTATGTGGGTCGCTACAATGAAAATTCCACAATTATTTCAAAATTTCATGTGTTATTTTCAAATCTTAATTTTCTACAACTGCACAACCTTTAAATAATTGAAAACTAAAGTAAAGTAATTAAACATAATTATAACCACCTATTTTATAAGCTATCACAATACACTAACATTAATGTCTAATCCTATAGTTTGAGGTTAGGATCACAACATAAGGCTCCTGCTATATATGAAAACAAATTTTCTTAAACGAGGTAAGTCAAAGCCCAATATATAACTACAAGTATACTCATAGATGACATAACATGCATGCACATACATACACAATCTAAAGTAACAAGCAACAAGTTGTTATCTTTAATATTGGTCATTAAACAACCTAGTTTAGAGTTATATGTGTCTAACCTTAAACTTGAAGTAATTTATGATTTTGCAACATAATAATAAACGACATCCATGACATCAACGACACCAATGACACCAATGATATCCTTTAGTCACATCCTCCTTTGGTTAACATTGAATCGGTCAATTAAAAGACCAGTCCAATATGGATGTCCACCAAAAGGCCCCATAACCTTCACAATGGCCTAACAAGAAATTTCTTTCTACAATCTCTTAATACATTTTTTTCAGCATAGCTCACCAATCATTTGGATCCTTAGCTACAACCAAACAAAAGCAGTAATCAATTCCATTTTCACAATAATTATGGCTTATTTTCAACTAGCCTAAGATGCACGACTCATAAACAAGGTTACCTACCTAAGTTTTTATCATCTGAATTCACCATTTTCTTGATTCCACTTGAAACCAAGTAAAAATATAATTTTGTATTACAATTCCATATTTATTCATAGCCAAGATCAACATCTAAAGACTAGGTCATGATTAAATACTTAAAGGAAAAAAGATAAATTTTATAATCAAGTAAATTTATTCTAACTTGAGGTTATAGCTTTCACTATATGTATATATATAGATTAACCATCATCTAATTATGGGGCTAAATAATTTATAACTTCTTATTTCATGCATGTATGTGCACACCACTTGCTCTTTAAATTGTACAAATTTTGGTTATTTGAGTGTTATTAGCTGTATATGTGACGCCTTTAAGACTAGCCTAACTAGTTGGGTAGCGGGAAATCAATGTAAACCTCTCGTATTAAAGTTCTATTTCATCCCCCATAAATTCATGTACAATAATTGTCAACTAAATTAAAATTGTAACCATTTCTTATATCGATATACGATCATTCCGCCAAAGACATTTTATCACTTTAGTAGTCTTATTGGAAAAGCCGACAAAGCCCTTTGACTATGTTTGGCTCCAATTAAGGACGATTAAGGGAATAAGAATAAATGAAAGTACGACTCGTATTAAAGGATTGAGTAATCATCACGATATTATCTCAAATGCTAAAGTTACTGAAACTAACCTAGGCATTAGTTATACAGTGTTGTACATACAAAAAAAAATAAAAAATCAAAATGATCTCTCGTTGCTCCCAAATGACACGAAGGAAAATTATAACAATACCAACTGTAGGACCATATAACGTCTCATGACCTTGAATGCAAAGTCCAGATAAAGTTGGCCATGACTCTTGACGTGTGATGTACCTTCAAACTGCAGCAAGAAAAGAAATTAAAGGGCGGTGGCCATTGGAAGGAGTCGTATACAAATTTCAACACATGCTAAACTGACGGAGTTGACTTCAGAAGAAGTGGTACTTTACCCGAATTATACGGTTCGTAGGGTTTGGGATTGCTAGTTTGATTCAATTCAAACTCATAGGAACTGGTAAAGAAAGCAATTTGTACTACATATTGCTTCATAATCAAACTATTGGAAAAAAAAAAAAAAAAGCCCTCAGTTTAGTTTCTAACCCTTGAAAAAGAATAATTCCAGGATCTTTGGGTATATTGGATGCTTAGGTTGGATAAAATTTCTGTACATATTATGACACTCTGATGTACATTTCAATCTTGATGAATCATTCTTCTTATATTTTTAATTTTTATATACGTGTTAGGTAAATGATCTCCGGTAGATAACAAAAAAATACCCATGATATTATATTGACAGTAAATAAGCTTATGGGCATGGCAACTTGTTCTATGCTGATTCGTTGTATTATGCCCACCAAAGGTTCTTGAGTACTAAGAGGATGTCTAGGATTTGTAAATTAATAAAATTTGAGAAAAGATAGATGAAGATGATCTAAACCCACATGTCTAATTGATAATGATGATGTGCTCAAGAGATCTCAACACCAATTAATAAGAACACACATACAATTGATTCTATTCCAATTAAAATAAGCGTGAACAAAATGAAAACAAAATCCCTAAATTGGTGTGAACTCAAAGATTAACAATATCAAATGGCGTGAACCAAATTAGAAGTACTACAAGGGAATTCCAATACCAATCAATTATAAAGGAACAAAGCAATTCTAATAATTACAATTGGCTTGTAACCCTAGCAATACAAGAACCCTAATTGGGCATAAAAGGAACACATAAAAGATCAACCAATTACAACTAGATATTACTCACTAGTAATAATTGGATGCAACTTAGAAAATCTTGATATGACTCACAAGAATTCCTAAGCTAACTCGCCACAATTTCATAAGTGAAATCGATAAGAGTATGTTTGCATATAAGGACTCTCCTCACGGTAAAAATGTGTATTTTCTCAAGTTTCAAAAAACTCCCTCTAAACCTTACTTAGTAAGTATTTATGCTTGCTCCAATTATGATAAAAATAATAAAAATAAATTACAAATAAGTCACTTAAATGATCGGTTCTCAAACATAAAATTATAAGTACAAATAAGTCTTCAAATAGTCGGTTCTTCACTTCAATAGAACATATTGCGGAGTGGTAGATGTAAGTTCAAGAATGTCACACAATTTGATCTTTAGTGTATTTTATTTGCCATCTTGTAAAATCGAGAAATGTACCTACTAAAATGCAAAGATAAAGTATTATTAAATAAATTTGACAACATGTGGATATCTGGATTCATGTATATAATTAGGTTTCCCTATTGTTGGAACCATAGGGTTGATTCCCATCGGATAAAGCAAATTTTGATTGATAGGCAATTATAGGGTCCAAATCAAGATTTAGATTATGGTTACACAATAGATAAAAAAAATGAGAAAATTTAGCACACAAATTTAATGCAAAAAACCTAAATAACTAGGTGAAAACCAAAGGTAAGACTACACAAAGAACTATCTAATGATAATTACCACGAACAACAATGACTACCACGGACGACAACGACTTTCGCGAACGACGATGACGACAACTTTCATGAACAATGAGGACTTTCATGGACGATGATGACAACGACAGATCTAGACTTTCTCCTTCCTCGAAGATTTGATTGCTATAGTATAGGATACATCTTGAAAAAAAAAAAATTGGAATTCCCTAGTTTTGAAAAGGAATGGTTATTCAAAGATTTAGGAATTGTAGTTCATCGCCGAATGCCTATTCCGTGATCTCAGTAATTTAAATGTTGTAATTCTTATTTCACGTAAAATAGGATTATAATGGAATTCTTATTATGACGAAGTAAACTAGCCATAATACTCTAAACTCTCTCCGGATCCTCTGCCTAAACAATGACCTGAGCATTGGAGTTGCCTCACTACAATCAACTTCAGCACCGCCTTAGCTTTTTTCTCGTTTCCCGTTCAAGTCAAGCACGCCGTTATAAGGATTCAGTAACAGTAAGTGTAATGTTTTTGTTGTGTTACACCTACAGTTGAAAAGGTTTAGCAAGAGTTTACTAAGACGAAGATAAAGAAGCATCCTCACGAACAAAAACGGAGAATGGAATCAACGAAATGTGGGGGACATATTTGCTTGTTTTGGGACTTCAGTCTGCTAATTTTTATTTCGGCATGCGAATCGAGAGTCCAGATGACTTGGTTAGATGAAACAAAATCAAAGGGGTGTCCGTCCTAGTGAAAATGAGACGAGTGAACTTCGAATTTGGGCTAAATCCATTTCTCTTGTCCAACCCAACAAACCATGAAAGATTGAATACGGTCCATCACATCTTACAACTTATATGTGGATGTAGAAGGGCAAAAGCGAAATATTGGGGTTTAATGGAGTTACACCATTAAAAGGGAAGAAAATGCATCACACTATTTTTTAAGAGCATTTTTTATTCAATATTCATCACTCATCATCTTCCGATCCATTATAGGCTTTGTCCACTATAAACTAAAAAGAAAGAAAGAAATAAAAATAGAGGAAAGTATTTATAATAAAAATAAAGTAAAAAAAAAATCATCCAAAATTTCCTGAAGTAGTGTTCACAACAAGTATAAAAGGCCTTCTATTTTATTTTATTTTTACAACAAGCACTTTCTATAACAAGGGCTTTTCATGACAAGCAACTTTTCATAACAAGTACCTTTAAGGTGCCTATAGAGTATAAAAGTAAGTAGTAATAGTAACCGAGTGCTCTAAGACCGGTAATGCATTGTGGGTTGGAATATTGAGCAATAAACTACGGATATAAACAGAGGATGAGAAAGTGGAGTACGAATGTTAAAATGGATTTGTGGACACCAATGATGGATAAGGTAAAGAGAGAAAAGGTTGGAGCATCAGTATCACCTAGCAATGGCAAGTTGAATAAACGTGACTGAGATGGTCAGGTGTAAAGGCATACTTTATTGGGTAAATTACAAAGGCATACTTTGCCAATATCTAATAGGCCTTTTGACACTTTAGTGACTACCCATTT
Source organism: Laguncularia racemosa (assembly GCA_037954665.1). Lineage (NCBI taxonomy): Eukaryota > Viridiplantae > Streptophyta > Magnoliopsida > Myrtales > Combretaceae > Laguncularia > Laguncularia racemosa. The sequence goes on from JBBMOL010000040.1 coordinate 3,711,143, forward strand.
GAAATAGAAACATGAGATGATGCTAGAAGGAAATAGAATTTACAGTCAATGACTGGAAATAAGTTTTTGAGTATATCTATTGATGACTACAGAAAAATATTACCTTTGGCCCTTAAAATGAAAATGACATGAAACACGTTACTTAACATATTACTTTCCCCCAGGAGCGATAAGTCCTTTGGTCTCTAGCATTCTACAGATCAATTAACTGCATTTGCATTCCGTATGAATAAGAAGGAAAGCGTAGTACTGAGGGTGGTTTTCACAATTAACCAGCAAGCAGCAGCGATGAATCTGCAAGCGAGCTGAAAAATGACTACAGATTACCGCAGCAGAGCTTATCAAGATTCAACATGGGTGCAGTTGGCTAAGGAAATTTCTTTTCTTTTCCACATTTAAAAGATAGTATTATAGTGATAATCGAAACATTTTTCAACAAAAAGGAAATATTCTATGGAAACTGAGAAAAGTTTCAAGTAAGCACTTCTAATATCAATATCAACCATTAATATCATCATCACCACAGCTCGACATTGCCATCTTGGTCTTTATTTATTATCTAACAAGGGCATGTTTGATGTGAAATAAAAATAGTCTACGAACAGAGGTATTTTTACAAGTACTTCTCGTTACACCAAATTGCATGCAAAGAATTATTTCCAAGTTACAACCGAAAGGTGATAGCATGCTTCCCACAAGTACTAGCAGAGCACCTTTCCACTCCTTGAAAGTATAATATATCAATCCCAACCTGAGAATTAATAAATTCAACTAACTGAGCTGTTACTATAAAGCCAAACATACTACCATTGCATATCCTCCATGAGGGAGAGAGAAATCAAACGATGTGGATTGTGAATCACATGTCACCACAACTGGAGGTGTGGGCAGAACAACAAACGTGACTGAGTATGATAAATTTAAGGGACAATGGGTAACTCTAAATTCACTAGTGAATCACTTGGACCAAATCTCTAGTTCAGTCAACTACAGGTTTACGAGTTGATCAGGCTAGGTCAACTGGAAACAGCACAATTTCCAAGCACAAATTACTTGTGGTCTGGCTAGACATTAGAAGATACAAGGAAGGATACCAAAGATCCCATCAAAGCCAGCTCACGTTGAATTAAGGATCAGCAAGACTTGTGCTTTTGAACATAGACAAAGGCTTTCAGACAATGAACCTAGTAGTAGGTGGTTTGACATCCTCCATCACCGCGCTTCCTTCTCCTGCTACATGCAAGGTAAAGCAATCATAGAGGGCCATGAGATAAGGAACTATGGATGCACATTCATGTGCATATGAGCCAATTGAAACCAGCATCTTGAAGCAATCATTATCAAAATTAAGAAAACGAATGTGACTTAGAGAACTGAAAAAATTCCAACGCAAAAACAGCAGATCAGCAATCTGTTAGCTCTACCATCAGGGCAATGTGGTTAGAAAGAAATTGATGGAAAACTGAACTGCTACTATCCTGCAAGAGCATTAGTTAGCAATACAGAGAATTTCTACGTTATATCCTATTTCCTCTGGCTGGATGAGAGCATAGTTGTTAAAATCACGAGTCAATTATACAATTCTATGAGTTTGCAATTTTATTAAGTTTTTCATAATCAAAATGGAAGAAAAATCATTTAGATATAAATTTTTGATATAATTATGAGTTTTGATATACGATTCTACAAGTTACCGATTTTATACTATTTAATTTTAGGTAAAATCGTGATTTTGACAACCATAGATGAGAGCATAAGAGTCATCTCCAACCCTCGCCCCAGTCCTGCATTTTATATTGAAATAATTATTCCAATAAATAGTAAAGATATTATTTGTCAATGTACAATGCAGCCCACATGAAATTCTAGAAACACACTTGGCCCAAAAAATAAAAGAAAGAATGAAAGAAAACCATTCTGCCTCTCTATTCATTTTTTGAAAGGATCTGTGACTTCATAAAGTAAGTAAAGAAACAGGTTTTAGGCCCTCCTACTTTAACCATTCTGACTGTTTGGAATTTTATCAGCGTCCTGTCTCTGTTTCTCCAAAGCATTAAAAGAAATAAAATCAAAACGAAGCCACTTTTTAACCGTTGCAGAGATAACTCCGAGAGAAGCAGACTATGAAGCTAACAAAGCTTCTATTATCGCAAGCATTCGATAGGCAGTGCGTAAAATAACAATTTAGAACAGTTTTCGCCCACTCATAAAGGTTCTGACAGCTTCACAGAATAAATAGTGGCACACAGTGTTAAACCCTAAGAAGTAGCTTAAATTCCACATTCAGCTTTCACGTCCGGGAAATTCTTCATAAAACCCTTCCCAATCCTAAAACCCTAGAATGTTTTAAATCCATGTTCCCGGCATAATTTTCTTTCAAAATCAACTGAATCAAATTAACAGCCGTGAATTTCATCAAAAAGCGAGACTGAGCGATCAAGAGAGATACCAGTGGGTGGTAGAGGTGTGGCTTCGCCATAGATGATTCTGAGCCTGGAAAGAGGGATAAGAGTTGTATCGGAGCTGGCTTCAGCAAAGAGTTGCTGTTTCCAATCCCACATGGCGTTCTTCAGGGCTTTGTTGGATTGAATTAGGGTTTGCTTTTCAGCTTCGAGGGCATCAATGTCCTTTTGCTGGTTCACTGATCTCAAGCATAGGGCAGTGAAGCATCCTACCAAGCATACATTGATCACGGCGTTGCTATTGGCAGCTTTTGTTAGCGCCGCCACCACGGCCTCCATTCCTACAGTTCAAGCCTCCGCCCGCTTTGGAAGGATTCTAATTGATTCGGATTTACTTCTTACTGCACTCAATCGGTTTTCCGACTCACGGGTCTTTCAACCATGTGCAAAACATAAATATAAAAAAACTTCCCTTTTCTGGATTAAAAAGGGACGTTTAGCGCAGAACCCTGATAGATATTGAAAGGTATGTGTTAGTTTGCCTTCAAAACAAACTTATCCTTAAAAAATAGTTTTTAAAAAAAACTATAGATTGTAACTATAATTTTAAAATATTTTTTTAATATTATTAATTAGAATATTAGTTTTTAATATTTTAAAATATTATTTTTAAATTATAAATTGTAACTGTAATTTTAAAATGTGAAAAAAAAAATATATGTTGAATGTGTAATTTTCAATTTCTAAATCGCATATCTAACATGTAACTTCTTCATATTTTTTCTCTTTCATCGAGCATCAAGCTTGTGGTCCTCCTTTGAGTATTGTTCTCACTTGAGAGCCAAAATGAACACACTTAATACCCACTCTATATTGGACTTTCGACCGAGCATTCTACCTCTATTGAATCGAAACCAACCATCACTACATTGGGCTTGAACAATTGAGCGACCACCGGCTAGCAACTTTCATGCATGCCTCCTACAAGAAATTTCTCTTTAGATTAAAATTGAGGGAACATCATCATCAAATCTCCGTTATGTTTTCTACAAACAACGGAATTGTAATTCTAATCTTGACAGTTCGACTTCTTAACAATGGTTTCAAAGCTTGGTGGGCTAGGTGGCTCACTTGTTGGTGTTGAAGACGTCGAACGAGGTTTCAACGACTATGCATGTGTTAGAGCAATCAGAGCAGGAGCAAAATTTGATGGCTAATAGTAAAGAAAAGAGAGTGCTTGATTGAAAGATCGATCAACAAAGGAAATCACATGTTCAACATCCGATTTCATTACATTTTGAAAACACAATTCCAACCTGTAATTTCAATACGATATTTTGAGAAATACTATTCGTCATTAATATATTGATCAACCTATTAATCACCAATAATTTAATCATATATTTGTTAATCGAATATTTCTCACAAAGTATACATTATGAACCTAATAATATAACAAAAAACAATTTATCGTCGAATATTATTACAAAATTGCAATCTATCACACCATCTAATCAAATTGTTTAAAATAAATAAATGATTGAACCTATTGCAATATGTTTATTAATATAAGAATATCCAACGAAAATTATTATGTAACAAAATAAATGAAGTTTCACACAGTTTTATTTAAATACAATCATTATTCTTCAATCAACATCGTTTTAAATAAAGCAACTTGTCTCTTTAATTTAATTATTCTCTCCCTTATATTTTCTATTTTCGCCCTTAAAACATTAAAATACAAGCTTAGGATTAGCTAATCTATTCTAGCAACAAATGATTCATAGATTTTTTAAATAAAGAGAGAGAGAGTGTGTGGAATCCAAACTGAAAAATAAAAGAACATAAAAAAAAGAGGGTTAAGATTACTTTAAAATCAAATAATACAAGAAAAAAGAAAAGTAAAGGTATGGAGAAGTGCAATCTACTTTCGAGATTTGTACTTTTTACAATGAGCAAATGACCATAAGCTTAAATATGTGTGAAGTAAAAAATATTATATTTTGTTATCTTCAATATTATTAATTGATAATTTTTATAATGTGTACAATGGACCATGGAGCTTATATCATGTACACCTTAAAAGCACAAATTTCATACTACATATGGGGCATGGAGATTTTGTTTCCTATACTACAAGCGAGCTTTGAAAAATCTAAATCAAAACCTATCATATGACTTTCAATACCATTACTTACTCAATTATTAAGAGTAAAGCACATTCCAGGCACTAACATGATTACTTGCTAACCATTAACATTACTTAATATCAATTTTAATCAGTTGCAAAGCTACATAGCTTTGATTGTAACTAATAGCTTTTATGGAAAATACTCTTCTAAGCTTTATTTATTGCTTTTTTTTAATCAAAATTTAATCTCTTTATTTTGTTCCTCTCTAGAGATCTTTTTCTTCTTTCTTTTTCTCTCTATCTCTCCATGTATCTTAAGCATCAAACCCAAAAATCTTTTTTTTTTCTCATGTCTGTAAATGAATGTATACACCATGGACGGAGTGGAGTTTAACAAATCAAATAGCTAAGGTCAATAGAAAGCTACCAATAGAGATTTAAGGAACTTAAGGTCCTAATGTTAATTACCGTAGCATATTCTTTCACATGTCTAGTTTTATAGCAAGACTCAAAAGATAAAATTTGAACCATGGTTACTTTGTTCAAACCCAAATTCCATCATCAAGCTTTCAACAAGTTAAACTTTAAGAAGTTTACTTAGACAACTTAAGAAAAAAGATAAGCCACCACCTAAGTTTAACTTTCCTTAAAGTTACAAGAATTACCCATAACATGATCCATTTAAAGAACCTTAAAGAAACCCATGACAATCTAGGGAAAAAAAATGATTTCTCAAGGAGTTTTAGGTATCAATAGCATCTTTTCCTAGGTGATAGGTGTAAAACTAAACAATTTAACAATATAGGGATAAGGCTCACTGAATATGTAAACAAAGCAAGCAAATAAGGGGAATTAGAGGAGAGTGAAGAATACTTAAAGTCGAAAGAGGAGTGACATATTTTCATGCATACCTTGAAGGGTCGTAGGGCATACAACACTTTGCACATGTAAGGAATGCATAAAAATAGACAGTGATAACATTCGTAACTTTTCAAACTCCAAGCTAACTCAAGCTCTCAAACTGTTGGTGGAAGAATATATTCTCTTGATGGTAATTGTAGTAAGTGGTGAAAAAATGGCATGTGAATGGAATGTAGTAGGCTAAAAAGAAGTATGGGTGAAAACAAATGTAGCTAATCAGGCTAGAATTAAGAGGTTGTAATGTGGTTTTAGGGATGGATTGGCTTAAGAAACTTAGTCCCATGGGATTTGAATTTAAGAAGTTTAATCTTTCCTTTATTAAGAATGGTGAGAAAATGGTGTTGAGAGGAAGTTTGGAGGATAATACACTTAAGTTGACTAAGGGGACTTAACTCTAACAAACATTTATAGTTTTTATGTCTTAACTCTTAAAATTGAAACACTCACCCAATCTACCCCATAGCTCTAAAATCCTCAATCCAAAAACACTAGACTTCATCGGCGAACCTAAAATGCTATCCATACTCCACCAAGAAAGTTTAAAAACCATGACTAGTTAATTCTCGTCAGAGAAGAAACCTTGCCCATTAACCTAAGACCATATCCATTCGCTTTGCAACTATAAAGAAATGGTGGAGGATTTGTTGAAATAAATTTGATTAAAAAGAGTTAAATCCAATTTGCATCACCTATACTTATAATTAAGAAGAAGGAACATATTGGAGATTGTGTGCAAACTATAAGAAATTGTTTGCAAAGCGACATGGCCACTTTAAATTTAAGGTCATGCTTGTTCACTTAGCTTAATAAATTAACAACATTTTAATCTTTTATGAACGATTTTTTTTTTCTTGTTGAGAAAGTCCATTGTAGTTTTCTATTGCTACATCTTTATTTGTTTCCAGTCCCATTTATTACATTGGAATGAATTTCTACGAATCCTTTAAGAAAATCAATTGTATACCATGTTATTAAAGTATGGTTTTGGTCAATCTTAGTTGTGTTATGTTAAGACAAAAACTAGCTAAAACCTGGAAATCTTATCTCTCCTGGGGGATTTCTTGAGCCATGGTTAATATAGGAGACTAATCAGGCAACTAGTGAGTCATTGACAAATTTGGTCAGCAAAGACAATTCCTAGCGGGATTCTAAAGCACAAGAATCCTTTGAAAATTTTAAAGAAGTTATGAATTAACCTTTTCCTTTAACACAACCTAGCTTCAATCAATATCTTACCCTTAAAATTGATGCCTACATGAGTGAATAAAGGTTGTGCTATACCAAAATAGGAGACCTATAGCATATAGTCAAGCTTTTGAACTTAACCTAAACACACAAGGAAGTTCACTATGAAAAAAGAATTCATGGTTATTTGTATGCTTGTACCTAAGGGGTGTCATTATTTGCTAAAAACTACTTTGTGATTGTTAAGGATCACCATAGTCTAAGATTTTTACAAGACGAAAAAATCATTAGTTCAATACAGAAAGAGGGAATTTCTAAACTCTTTAGGTTTAAATATAGAATAAGTTATATAAAGGCCATGAAAACAAGGTTATCAATGCATTATCAAGGAAGCATGCGAGTTATTGTTGTTATGTCTACATGGATGGAGGAATTCGTGTTTAGTTACGATCAAGATGATTTTGCTAAGTAAAAAACTACTTAGACGTTGTTGTGAAATGAGATACAAGGGAATTTCACTTAACTAGGTTGTTTTTAGGTATTAAAGTTAAATGTATGCCTAAGAGATGAAGATATGTGAGAGAAAATAATGAGTAAGTTGCTGTAATTTGAGGGGGACACTCAAGTTTGTTAGGGACCTATGAAGGGCTAAAGAGGGATTCCATTGGTCTAGTACAAAGAGAGGAATTCAATAGTAAGTTGCTACACAAGACGTATGTCATCACACTAAATGCAATAATATATTATATCGCATATTACTATATCCATCCCTTATCCCCACATATCTACTAGCAACAAATTAGTACGAATTTTATAGGGAATTTGTCAAAGTCGAGTAAGGATGCTACTTTAGAGGTTGTTGATCACTTCTTTGAGTTTGCTCGTTTTTCATTTATGTCTCATCCTTTTACATCCTTATAATTTCCCAAAAGAAAAAATAGTAAGTTACTTGAATTTAAGGGAACATTCAAGTTTGTTAAGGACCTGTAAAGGGTTAAACAAGAGTGTTCTATTGGTATAGTATGGAGAGAAGAATTTAAGAGTAAGTTGCTACACATAACTCATGTGAATGCATTAAATGCGATAATGTATTGAATTGCAAACTATTATGCCCATCCTTTATCCCCACATATTCATGGCGATTAATTAGTGTAGATTTTATAGGGAGTTTGCCAAAGTCTAAAGATAAGAATAATATTTTAGAGGTTGTTGATCACTTCTCTAAGTTTGCCCTTTTTTATTTTTGTCTTATCCTTTTATAGCCTTATGAGTTGTGTAACACCCTAAAACTCGAGTACTCTATGGCCTACTACGTGTTCTTATTTCCTAAAAACACACAAAAGCTCAGTTACTACTGTTCTTAAAATACTCTTGTTCATATACTCCCGATAATAGTCGTAAATCATTCGCTACATAACAGAGAATAATGAAATTTTCCATCATCAATAATAAGTCATCAACATTCTTCTTAAATTGAATAGCGAAAGCGATTAACATTCACTTACAATAAAAGTTCAAAAAATAACTAAATAAAATCCAACATATCTTTCGTTAATCTATCTACTAGTCATCGTAATAAACGTATTCTACATTCTCTTCGTTGTTCTAATCTTAAGCCGTTTCTCCCAAGTTTTCAACATATCCTACGATTTCTCTTGTAGCATGTGTAACTAAAAAAAAAATTCGCATGAGGGGTGAGCTAACACCCAATACAATGCATATCTACACACACAAACGCATGCCATGTCGGAAATAGTAACACATGCAAAATGCATCATAATATTTATTCACAATTTTATTTATCTTTCACAATCTTTAGCCAATACACAATCACAACATAAACATCTTTACACATAACATTCCAAAACATTATTTCACAATCTATCTACAAACAATATATACATACATCTATGACAAAGGTAATCTTCTTTGTCAGTGAGTCTCTTACCATATATAATAATAATTATATATGATAAAGGTAATCCTCTTTGTCTATGAGTCTCTTACCATATATAATAATTATATATATATGATAGTGGATATTCTCCACTGTCCATAAGTTCGTAAGTCCTCGCATATTCACCTTTTACAACCATACATAGATATATATATCTCCTCACTGTCTATGAGTCCATGAGTTTATGAGTCATCACACATCAACCTTTCACAACCATACATAATAATAATAATGACAGTGGGTACTCCCTACTATTCACGAGTCCATAAGTCATTGCACATCAACTTTTCACAATACACGTCACAACCTCCCACATCACAACATTTTACAACACAATCTTCCACATAAGAATCGGATCATCTTGGTATATGACTCTACTAGAGACAACATCACATACTAATCATTAGGGTGCCACCCCAAGAACACTGACCCACATTCGATTTCTTGGACCCAGCAATTCACAATCACGTGTATACTCAATCTAGTTCATTTACAATATTATTAAACTCACACACAAAAATCTAATTTATCAAGCATTAGCAATAAACATGGTATACACGTACCTGACTTTGCAAAACTTGGTTTGTTTTTTACTTTTCTAGTTTCACAATTCTTCCAAACCTATACATGATTCAAATGGTTTGACTTTAGAATTGTATTCTTATAAATATCAAAAGGATACTAAACGTGTTTCAACTCAACACGGTCATGTTAAAAGCTGTGTAGTTGAGTGCGGGATAGCACACGATCATGACAAAGGCCGTATACATTTTTTTTTTTCTAACATGGTCTTCAACAAGGTCATGCATCTTTCTCTATTCACTAGGTCATTTTTTTTTTCAACATGATCATGTTGAGAGGTCATGTATTTCTCTGTTCACTATTCATTAACACGACCTCAACATGGTCGTGTTGAAATTTTTTTTTTCAACACAGTCTCCAACATGGTAGTATTAAGAGGCCATGTATCTTTCGGTTCACTTTAAGTTTTCAACACGGTTCCAATACAATCGTGTTGGGAGGCCATGTACCTTACTATATACCTCGTAAATCAGTCTCTTAACTCGATTTCTATTCAATTTATCCTAATTGATCCATCTAACATAAAATTCATAATGTAATATACTAGTAAATACACTTACTTGACCTGAATTGTTATCGTGATGAGTGAATCGCTTATTTCGTCCTTTGCGTATCACAGATTGATCTAAATCTGTGAACCTCAATATGTTAATTCTCTACGCTACCATATACATACTTAAATCACGATTCATAATCGTTAATTTCTATACTTACCTTAATCCGATAAGCTAGTGATGGGAAAAAGATCGTCTTCTTCTCTATGGATTCACGCGTCATCTCCTTCCCTATGGATTCACAAAAGAAGGCTCTAAGATTCTCTGAGAGGCAAATGGAGGAAATAGTGTTAATCCTAGGTAAAGTGAGCTTATATATCTAGGTCATGAAATGACCATCCTATCCTCAATCATAATTTTAATTTCCTGTATCATCCTTAGTAGACTTTTTTTTTATTGTTATTAATTACATACACACACATATAAAATATTACTCAGGTATTTACAAGTTGCCAAAACACTCTTCAACTAAGATTACTTACTCACTCATGTTGTTTCTAACTAAGACTCTAAATTCACTAACAATTATTGTAGGGATTATTTAATTTATTGTGGATTGAACTCAATTCAATCATGCATAATATCCTTAAATTGATGGATAAATAAATTGAGTGGATCAATGCCTCGATAAAAACATAAGGAATGTTACATCTTGAAGGCAAAATCAAATGGTTACCTTGGTAGAGTGGCGGTACAACACCAAGCGCCACACTTCTCTAAACATATCTCTCTATTATTAGTTTATTAGGTTCCATTTATTTTCTTTTATCTTCAATAAGTTCTTTTTAGCTTTAGAAGAGAAATATTGTGAATAAACAATGATGATTATCATTGTTGTTGCTATGGAGAAGAATGGGAGTTTATTTTTTCTCTCTTTTATGCATTGCTAAATATAGAAGTAAAGATGAAATTGTTTTGTGAAAAAAGAAGAATGTAATTAGGTTTTGTTGCTGGTAAGAGAGGGTTAATGGCATTTTGGTCACAACCACTACTTTGGAATGTACATGAATTCTAAAGGAATAAGTGTATAAAAAAAAATTAAAAGCAAAATAGAACATGCATATTTACTCATTAAAACAAATTTAAAGAAGAGCACTTCCATTCTAATGGAAATAAATGCAAGCTTTAGTAGTTTGGGTATAGCATGGCGGGAAAATTCAATAATATAATTTTATTTGTATTATTGAAGGAGAAGAGATGTACATTGCTATTATATTAACTCCTATGAGTGGTGGGGATCAACCATAAAGATCATGTGTGTGCTGCGTGACATGCTATACATGGCCAAAGGAAAGTGACACAAGATATGTAAAGGGTGATTAGAAGAATAAGGGGTAGGGAGAAGAAGTAGGTCATTTCAATAGGCTCAATTCTCAAATGCTTTAGTGACAAGTATAGGAATTATTTAAGCATTAAACTCCATCATAGTGAAGAGAAGTGGGTTGTTCTTTATTAAATTATTGACTTGATCTTTTGAGAGAGTAATTATGTAGAGTAACGGTGTTTCCCTCTTCAATCAACTCCTTCAAATAAGAGTAATTTTGGGTATTTATAGAGTTTGATTATTAATTTCATTTATCAGATGATGATGACAATTTATGGTTGCAAATGCATTATTTGTTAATGAATCCTCACATGTTTTTTTTTTAGTTCAAACCTATTGAAAACCTTATTTAATATATAAGTCTTATTGAGAAATGTTGGTATTGGCCTAATTGATCCAACGAGTTTTACTTTAAGCTCACAATGTTAAATCTCTTCTGATTATTTTGAAGTCATAAACTTGACTTCTTAAGCTTCATCATCTTAATTCAAAGAATTAAATTCATTTAATCAATGGGTTAAAAACCCATAAATTGAATTTAGCTTTCCATAACTCCTATTAAAAAAATTAGTTAGTAACCAAAGTATTTTATTTAACTTTCCACCCACCCTACTTAAAAAGAAAAGTATCATACTTCACTCTTTCTTAATATCTTTAAACAGTGTTAATTCGAAAAATGAATTTAAGTTATTACTTTTTAGAAATTATTTTATGTTTTATTTGGCTAGTTTGGGTATAATTTTTATTTTACGTGTACGCATTGTGATTGCGAGTACATATTACTAATAAAATATTTTTTAAATAATGAGAAACATTAAAACACCAAATATATGCCTTTCGATTTAATAATATTGAAGATATAAGTAATTCTCCAAGTAGACGGCTTATGTTTGCAACACAATATAAATCCCCGTTTTAGTACTATAAGAATAAGTGTACGTAGAACGGCGCAGGGAAAACATAAAAGGAAAGGAAATTATAACGAGCGAGTGCCAGTCACGCGCTCCAGAAGGCGGGAGAGCGCCTACTTAAAATCACTTTCCTCCCTCCCTTTCTCTCTATAGCAAAAGAAAAAGATACGAGAGAGAGAGAGAGAATCGAAATAACCACACCACACTCTTAACTTCCACTCGAACCCCCACTCCACAACCCTTCTCATTCCCCAAATTGCAACTGCCATAGCTAGGGTTTCATTCCTATGCAAAAAATGGAGTCTGCTCTCCAAAGTGTCTCCAAAATTGGTACTCAAATTTTGCGTCAATCTCGTCCTACTAAAGATTTTCTCGTCAAATCACTTCGTGTAAGTTCCGTTCCCTTCCTCGACTATTTTCCTTACTGCATTCCTTATTTTCGATTGATTTTGTTGATTCATCTGCTGACTACATTCACTTGCCTCAAGACTTGTTCACCTAGGCTATTCATTTTATGCATTCTTCCATTAGGCTTGGAATGAATTCCATTTTACTTTTGTCGATTTACCCTTTTCTTTTCCTTCTTATATATTATGTTAGAAAGTTGTAGAAGTTTTACTGGGAAAAGTTTTTGAGTATACGTTTATTGTTATTATGCAAACGTTTTGCTAAGTTCAATTATATAAAAGCGTTTATTCTGCAAGAAAAATATTTTGGGAACGCTTGTTTTATCAAATGTTTATAATGCTCAACTACTATAATATTGATTAAAAAAAAAAAATTCCGATTACTACTTTTACTAGGTATGATTCTTGCACTTTGTGCATTCAGCTCATACCTGAAAAACAAGAGGGTCTTGCAAGAGTAGGTAAGGCTAGCGAGTAACCAATAGACATAAAACATCCGATGCTTTATAGACAGAAAATTATCTTAACATAAACGGACAACTAATGAACAGACCAAACACAACAACTAACCAGATATAGTTTCAAAAGTTCTTTACTCTTATCTTTTCCCATTGACCAACGTAAGTTGTTTCCTAATCTACGACAACCATCTATAATTGGTTCACAGCCCACCTATTTTATATGGGCCTCGATGCCAAAATCATAACCCCTAGTTGCTCCATCCAATTTCTCTGCCCACTTGAATGGTTGTCGTTGGCTGGTTCACAACTCGTTGTATCCTACCATACAGCATGATTAGGTGTAGCGTGCACTATCTAGCCACTGAGACTTTGTGACCTACTTGATTGGCCATTGCTAATGGATCTATCCCCTATACATCCCATCCTACATTAGTAAGCATCTTGTGTCTGAACCTAACCTATTTACTTCATCCCAACTTCTGTGCCTACTTTAATGGCTACCATAAGTTAGTCTATGACCCGTGCACCTTACCCCACATTTCGAGTAGGTGTCTCACAACACGCTTAGCACACGTTATATGGGCCAGTCTAATTTAATCTCCAGTCTTCTATTGTTAATACACATTTAATTAAGAACTTGTACCGCAATCAGCGAGTTTTATTGACCTAATTTGAGCTTAAGTTGATCAAACCTCCTCAGTGGTGTAGAGTTCATAAGTGGCCTGTTTTGGTAGATGGAAATCAAAGTTTTGGTGATCAAACTAACTCAGGGAAACAAAGTCTTGATCAAAATAGGTTCAATTGACTATTGTAACGTTTTGTTCAAATGAACTACTCCAGACTCAGGTTCTTCTTTCTTTAACCTATATATTGGTTGACTGGAAGTGCGGGAAGTTGAAGAGAAAAGAGGGAGCGACTGGAAAAATTTCCCTATCTATGATTGAGATGAAATGAAGGGAAGCAGGATTATTTGTTGTCTAAATTGTCCCTAATTATTATACCTGCTTGCTTTATTTTATTATTATTTAAGATTACCTCTGTAATCTCCTTACTTTTTCCCTTACCCCCCATTTTTCCTCAAGCTAGGTGGGAAAGATTTGGGGTCACAATTCTCCTCTCTTCCTTCCACTTCCCCATCTCTTTTTGATAATTAAAATCTCATTTTCCCTCCACTGCCCTTCTCCCCCACCCCTTTCCCCACCTACAAACTTCTTGCCTTAACAAACAGGTGTAAGTGTACAAATCATTTTCCTCTGTTTTCCACATTATCATTTGTTGGACCTAACCATCACTATCTATCACGACCTACTCAAACTTATTGATTATCACAACCTTGTATGATTAATGTGATAATATTTAGCAATTGTACAGATTTAATTATAAGAAAAGTGAAGTTGTTCCAAAAATATTTTTGGTGAAAAAATTGCACCCTTAATAAGTTCATCCTTTTTTTGGGCTTTTGTATCCTATTTATCTAGTTGTTCTTTGTAAATATAAGGAGACTTTGCATTGCTTTCTTTCTTTTGAAGGTTGATTTATCTGTATCATCTTTTAAATCTCTGTAAATGCACTATGTGATGTATCTCAATACTGGCTCATTTGATTCTAAAAAAGGTTTATATATGGCTTTGTTGATACCGGAAACACCGCAGTTACGCTTGAGAACCCCTTTGGCTATTATGGACCCCCACAACAACAACACGAAAACCCACAGATCTAATTGGAATCAAACCCTAAGATAGTTTAGATTTAGGTTTTCTTAGCCAGATCGATGAACAAGCTAGAACTAATTCAAGGCCTAACCTCGAAACTCTCCATAGGAAACGATCGATCAACTCTCTCCTGAAAGTTTCTTAGCATGCATTCAATCAAGAACGCAAGAAATTGAAGCGATAAACTTTTTGGTATTTCAAAGATGACCAAAAAACTCCCCTTTACATCGTCTTATCTCCGTATATATATGAAGACATCCGAGCAATACATCGTAATTTACGAAATAAGGAAAAATACAACGTAATTAAAAGATGGTCGGCTGTCAAGGCCGGCTCAAGGCCGGCAGCGTGAAGCCGGCAGCCTTTCAAAACCGGCTTCAAGGCCGGCAGCCTTGATCCCGGACCGGTTCTTCCCACTTGATTTCCATCACATTAAGTTCCCTTTGATCATCCCTCGCTCCGAAGCTTTGGATTCCTTGAAGCTTCTCACTTGTGATGTTTATCAAACTCTGTACATGAGAAATTAGGATTTGTTGCAGCTTCTTAGCTCGGGGTCTTGTGATTGGTCCTTGAGGTAGGCTTATTGGACTTGAATCCCTTTGAACTTCAGCTTCAGCCACTTGACTTTCTTCTTGATTCAACCCTTGAACTTGGGACAGTGGCTCTTCCATAACATTTGTGCTGTAACTTCTTTGGAAAATTGCTGCTTGTACAATACATCATATGGTTTGTGCTTGTGTAAGCATGCATTGGTGGTAAATATCCTTTGCCAATTGTTTTGTTTGTTTATCATGATTTTCATTTATCATCGATATGTTAATGCAATTATTCTGTTTGATTATTTCTTCAAACCGTCTTGGCAGAAAGCTGTGAGTGAATTGGTACAAATGGAACAGCCTTCAATGTTAGGAGCTTCTCAAAGGCAAAAAGCTATACAAGCAGCAGATGCTGCATTAAAGCCTCTGAGGGAGGCATTTGTTAAACATGCTCTAGCCCGGCACAAGGACAAGGATGTTTGCCTTTTGGTGGCCATTTGTGCTAGTGACCTTTTTAGAGTTCTGGCTCCTGAACTGCCTTTTGAAGACATATATCTCCAGGTATTTACATCTATAGTAAATTGGTGGTGTCCATTTTTAATAAGCATGCATACGTGAATAGCATATGCTAATCATATTGGATATCATTGATATGTTTTGCTAAGCGCGGATTCATTGTTCTTTTCAGGATATGTTTAGACTATTCTTAAGTATATTCACAGACCTTGCCGATATAGAGAGTCCTTACTTTTCAAAGAGGGTCAAAATTTTGGAGACAATTGCACGGTGCAAGTGTTTTGTGGTGATGCTGGATATTGGGTGCAACGATCTGGTCCTTGAGATGTTTATTATCTTTTTCTCTGTTGTGAGGTCAAGATATCCCTCTCTATAGCATGATCATAATTTAAATCATGAAAGTTCATATGCAATTTCATAGTTCCAAAATTTGAGAAAAAACTCTTTTTTTTCCTTGATAATGAGAAACTTGATATTTAGCGTTTTTTTATATGATAACTCCATGGTTTTAAGCATGTGTATTGTGGGTATGTCATGGCTAGTGAATATTTAAACGTGAACTGACACTTCAGATTCATTTGTGAAGAATTGGGATATAATACCATCCTTAGTGTCTAGAATATCCAATTTTGTGGACTGAGTGTGCAAACTTTTCATCCAACTTTCTTTAAATATTTGAAACAATGCAATTGTCTTGTTTTAAGATACAAAGTTATTTTCTCCTGTTTTACACATTACAGGTTAAAATTATGTAAAGAATTGACACTTAAGGTTTTACTCACTCTTAATTTCACATCTAGCAAGTTAAAAGTCTTGAAATGAAAGATTGGCCGTAGTTAGTTCATCTCATTGGAAAAATAACAATCTATAGTTCACTAAGCTTAGCAAATTTCTTGATATGGGCACTTGTCCAAGATCTAGTCAAGGTTTGATTTATCGGATAATTTGAGATTTGGGTTTTCACTCATTAGTGTTCCGCCCTTTATATTTGGAATCTGTAGTGAAATTAGGGTTTGTGAATTTGGCAGTTAAGGCATTCAAGTGTGTCTTTATTGGTTGTTCTCTCTCTTAAAAGGGATAAAGTGCTACCATCCTCTACCAGACGTGTCTTTGTCACTGCTGATATTTTTTGTGAAAATCAACCCTACTTTAATACTTCTATCCTGGGAGAGTCACAGCTCAAGAGGATATGTCTTTTGGTGCTTGATGTCCAACCTACACACAATTTTTTTGTTCCTTCAGTTGAGTATACATTGTTTGAAGTACAATTACAGTTCAGTCTGTCCAATTTGGAGAGTCCAAATGGTCAGCCTTCAAGTTCTCATAAGCCGAATAGTAATCAGTCACCTTAAATGTGTCCTCTGCCACTTCATTTCTCATCAAAATTCCCATGTGAGATTCTGTTCATGATTTAGGACTTAGTCCCAAGAAGCCAAAAATCTGAGTATGTACTAGTGGTCTGGAGTTCCATGTGTGTGATCCAACATAATCCCCATAGGCATAGGCTCTAGTCTGACCAATGGTTGTAAATGAGACTTGGGCTAAAGCACGAGCATAAGATATGGTTGAGTTGCCTATAGCCTTGGGAAAAGGAAAGAGGGTACATGTGAAATATCCTATCTCATATTATTTAACTTACTCTAATCTGTCTTCTAAGTATAGAGCTTGTTTAGTACAAGTGGATGAGGAAGAAGCTCCTAGAAATATTCATGAAGCTCTAGGTGAGTGGTTATATTGGAGGAGATGAGAGCATTATATTCAAACAATACATGTGATATTGTAGACTGCCTATGGGGAAGAAGGTGGTTAGAAGTAAACCGGTATTTAGCATAAAATATAAGAGTCCAATGGGAGCCTTGAGTGATAAAAGGTTTGTTTAATTGCTTAGAGGTACACCTAAGACTTATGGCATCGATTATGAGAAAATATTTGCTCCAATTGCAAAGTTGATCTCTATCAAGGCAATTTTATCTGTTGCTTCAAATTTGGATTGGCAATTAGATAGGTTAGATGTGAAAAATTTAATCTTAAATGGAGATTTAGAGTAGGAGATTTACATGCAAATTCTCCTAGGATTTACTTCAGACGGTACTACTTGTAAAGTATGTAAGTTGAATAATTGTTATATGGGTTGAAATAGTCTCGTAGGGCATGGTTCAAGAAATTTCATGATACACTGGTTTGATTGCAAAACAAGTAGAGTCAAGTTGAGCACATTTTCATAAAATGTAGAATGAATGGATTAAAATCCATCTTAATTGTATATGTGTATGATATTACAATCACAGGGGATGACTTGGTGGAGATTGGTTATCTAAAAAGGGAAATTACAAGAATTGGAGACCAAGGAAATTGGAGAGTTGATTTTTTTTTTTTTTTTTTAGGAATTTGAAGTAGCTTGAAGCTGAAAGTATTTATTAGTCAAAGGAAGTATATTGTGGATTTGTTGAAGGAAATAGGTAAATTGGATTGTAAACCCATGAAGTCACCTCTCCCTTAAAATTAGAAGTGTTATGCCCTGGAAAATGATACCCTAGTAGATAAAGGTTAATACTAGAGACTATTAGTGAGACTAATATAGTTATCTCTAATTCGTCCTAATCTGGCTTATTCTATTAGTCTTGTTAGTTAGGCAATGCATGCTCCTACCAAACGTCACATGGGTGGAGTAAAATCATATTTTGAGGTATCTAAAGGAACTCCAAGAAAGGTCTATCTATCAAGAAGACTCAAAACCAAAACATTGACGCCTTTGTGAATACTGACTGAGGAAGAGATGCTACCATTGCTTAAGGAATTTGTGAAGTCATCTGGTTTCAACGATTATTGAAGGATCTGAATATATTGCTTGAAGACACTCTGGTATTTAGTGACAGCAAGTCTTCCTTGAATAATGTGAAAAGTCTTATTCTACATGATTAAATGAAGCATGTCCGATTGGATATTATTTCATTAAATCAGAAATTGAAGAAGGTGGGATTAAACATCAATATGTCTCTACTAATGATCAAGAAGCTGATATTTTGATTAAATCTTTAGCAAAGGAATGGTTTACAAAGATTTTTTGCAAGCTCGGTTGATAGATGTCACTTCTTGAACTTGAGGGGTAGCATAGCAAACTAGAGTTAATTATGATATTTTTAGTTTGTTATTTCTGTTATTATTTTCAGATCTTTTTTTGTTTCTTTTTTGACTTTTTGTTTTGTTAAGCTCTCTTTACTTCAGGTAGAAATTATAGGTTGTGGGTAATCTCATCTTATTAAATCAGATGTGGATAGTATCCTTTCTATTTTTTTTTCCTGTTTTGGGTAGATTTAGTAGATCTTCATCAATCTAATTGGGATGTGATCAGATATGATCTTCTATGTATTTATACTCAAAGTTTCCATGAATAAAATTATGAGTGTGTTATTTATTTATTTATTTTAAATAAATTATGAGTGAGTTTATTTCATGAATTCATTCATTTTTCCCTATGGTAATGATCCTCAAGGAATGAGCCAACAACATTTCTTTTTACATGGTTTGTGAAATATGTTGGTTGCTTTTGCTTCTTGTCTATATCTGTGTCTTTTTATAAAGATGAAGGAAGAAAAAGTTTGGGCTGAATGAATGCTTCTTTTTTTTTTTTTTAATTTCATCTGTTGGCTCGTTTTTCTAAAGCAGAAATATAAAATGAACTGCATTCTTTTACTTCTGCACAGAGAACAGCATCAGCAGAGTCTGATTAATGATATCTTGTCAGTTCTAACAAACATTATACACGAGGAAGTCTCTGAACAGCTTCTTGAAGTGATTCTGCGAAACCTTCTCAAGGAGGAAAAAGTAAGTGCTGCTGGTTGATTATTAAAAAAAAAAAGAAGTGCCAATTATTATGCTGGTTAACTGTTCATGAATCTTGATTGAACTTGATCAATTTTTGCTGTGGTTTAGTTCATGGAACTTATTGAATAGCGAATGCACTAGCTGATGGCGAGAAACATGCTTGGTTTATAGAAGTCGTTTTCTTTGTCTTTATATAAAACATTAACTCAACAAGTACCCAGGTCTTTTCTAGTGTTCATCACTTTAGTATACTCTAGTGTCTTATCACTCTGTGTACTCTTGTACTTGCTCAGAGTTTTTGTATTCTTGTTCTTGTATAGGGTCCTCTTTTTTCACCTCTACAATCAAGTGTGAGATGCAAAGTAAACACATACAGATTTTTTTAATTAAATTATTATTCTTTAAATCACAACACAGACACAAAATCAGAGAGAAGATAGGGGCAACAAATTATATTTTGTGTATCTATGGTTAAGAAAAGGAAAATTGAAGGACTAAGTGTCGTAACTGCACTTTCAAAAACCTAAACACCCTATCTTGATTAAGTCCTGTTCTTATTATACACATCATAGATTGTATTGAGTTTATTTTTGGTTCAATTGTATTCTTGGCTAAGGCTCAAGCATCATTTGTCTTTCTTTAATCTGGTATTTGATCCTCTAAACTAGCAAGGTTTTTTTATTTGTCAACCAGTTCCAGGGGGCTAGGGAAAAGCTAATATATTAAAATTAATTTCAAAGACAAATTTTATAGTTTCTTTTGGGTTGAAGCCTTTGTCTCTTGGGAATTTAAATGGACATTTTAAAATTAACCGGTGCAAATTGTGCTTAAGCTTGGTTGAGGAGCAAAAATGCCATTTTCCCATTTTTAGATTCTCTCACTGTCAATAAACCCAAAAGAAAGAGTTTCTTAAGTCGACCGTGAGAAATTATCTTTTCTTTGTGCATGTTATTTAACTGTGATAGGTTTCCTCCACAATGAATTTCTGCGCTAATCTTCTCTGAACAGAAGCATTGATATGATTGCTAAAACAGTCTTACATTGGATGATATAATCAACTCCTGCTAACAGTCTGATATTTGAAATTAGTTTGACCTTGGAGTAATTACTTTGAATGCCAATAGCATCACCATCTTAACTTTTGTATGCTAGCAAGGTTTTTTTATTTGTCAACCAGTTCCAGGGGGCTAGGGAAAAAGCTAATATAATAAAATTAATTTCTAAGACAAATTTTATAGTTTCTTTTGGGTTGAAGCCTTTGTCTTTTGGGAATTTAAATGGACATTTTAAAATTAACGGGTGCATATTGTGCTTAAGCTTGGTTGAGGAGCAAAAATGCCATTTTCCCATTTTTAGATTCTCTCATTGTCAATAAACCCAAAAGAAAAAGTTTCTTAAGTTGACTGAGAAATTATCTTTTCTTTGTGCATGTTATTTAACTGTGATAGGTTTCCTCCACAATGAATTTCTGTGCTAATCTTCTCTGAACATAAGCATTGATATGATTGCTAAAATAGTCTTACATTGGATGATATAATCAACTCCTGCTAACAGTCTGATCTTTGAAATTAGTTTGACCTTGGAGTAATTACTTTGAATGCCAATAGCATCACCATCATAACTTTTGTATGCTAGAGGTCAAATCTATTTGACTTCTGAAGTGTGTAATGCAGCTGCATTCTGAAGTTACAATTACAAGAACTGTAAACCATCTGATTTCCTTAAAGTTTATGACACACATTGATAAGATGCTAGAATGCATTGATTATTGGTTCAGAGATGTTAAACTTATTGGAAAGACAATAGAAAAGGTTGAATGTTATTTATTCACTTTAGATGAAGGAAAAATGCCTTATCCATTTATTAAAATGGACGAACATCTCAAGGGTAGTTAATTTGGCTAATGCAAATGTTTTGGCAGGGAGCATCATCTTCTCAGCTTGCTAGATCTGTCATCCAGACTTGTAGTGTAAAGCTTGAACCCTATGTTTGCAATTTTTTGATGTCCTGCTTAGAGGATAGGGAAAATGAAGGGAGTGAGCTGCGCGAATCTTACCATCAAATAATCTTTGAAGTTTTCCAATGTGCTCCTCAAATGCTTCTCCCTATTGTCCCTAATTTGATTAAAGAACTAACGGTAAGGGCTTCACAGTGGAAGTTCTTAACTTTATCTTCATGCTTGCACCCATTTCTTGTCATTTCTTTACTATCTTTTTGCATATTTGTTTATGTATGTTAATATTAGTGTTGATATTCATTTTGCAGACTGATCAAGTTGATGTTCGAATAAAAGCTGTGAATCTGATAGGGAAGATTTTTGCTGCACCTCAAAACCATGCTGATTATCATGATCTTTTTGTAGAGTTTTTGAAGAGGTTTTCTGATAAATCCATGGAAGTTAGAATTAGAGCTCTACAATATGCAAAAGACTTCTGTATGGCTAATCCTTATGGGGCTGAAAAATATAAAATTAAAATCCTTGGTAGTCTATGCAGCAAGCAACCTTTATGTCTCAACATTTTTTCTTCCTTTTTCCCCTTGAGTGCTGGTAATGGTATATCTCATGTCACATATAATGACATTATCGTGCAGAGGCAGTTGAAGGTAGACTTTTGGATGTTGATGACAGAGTAAGAATACAGGCAGTAACTGCTGCTTGTGATCTTGCCAGGTCTAATTTGAACCTTGTTCAGCCCAAGTTAATATCCCAAGCGACAGAAAGACTGCGGGACAAGAAGGTTTCCATTTTTGAATGTTTTTATTGTTTTAATGTCAAAAAACTGGTACGTGAAGGTTAAATGTGGTCTAATATGCAGATATCTGTTAGAAAGAAGGCCTTGCATAAGTTGATGGAGGTTTATCGATATTATTGCAATAGATGTTCTGAAGGCTTCATGATGAGTGATTATTTTGAACAGATTCCATGCAAAGTTCTGATGCTTTGCTATGACAAAGACTGCAGAGAATTTAGGTCCGACTGTTTTCTGGGTTCTTGTTGACTAATGCTTCTTTTTTTGAAAATTTTCTACTTATAAAATTAAATTGCTTTGCTAGTATGTCACAATATTTATTTTAACATTTCCAGTTCTCAGAATATGGAGCTTCTTCTTGTTGAGGAATTGTTTCCTCCACTTTCGCCCTTAGAGAAAACAAAACACTGGGTCCACATGTTTTCTCTTTTCTCAACTCTTCATATAAAAGTACTGAACTCAATTTTGCACAGAAAAAGAAGGTAAGCAGTGCTGCTGAGTGTTCACTTCAAAGCTAATGGTGAACTATTGAGTTTACTCAAGACATTTCTTTGCAGGTTGCAAGCTGATTTGCAATCTTATGTTGCTCTACGTAGGAATGAAAAGGTACAGTTTTGACCTGGCTGTCTAATTGCTCTTGATGCGTAACTCGACCTGTATAAACTAAGTCCTTTTTGATACATGAATAAACTGGTTTATATTACTTTTTTCCCTTAAAATATCTTGGACTTCTTTTTATCTTTAATGAACTGTGGAACTAAAATGAACTAAGAGAATACGAAGGTTGATAGCCATTCCCATTGAGGACTGCTTTGTTCTTCGGCTTTCTCCTTGTAGAAATAAATTATCCTCTTGCTCTATTAAATGTACATTTACAGAGTATTCTCATTTTCAGAAAGGGTACAAGCGTTGTTCTATAGAATTTAGGTAAGCAATGGTATCTAATAATGTAACAATTTTTTATATATGGGTAGAATTCAGGGTTCTAATGGAGTAATATTTTTTCATGGGAAGCTGGATGTGATGATGTTGTTAAAGGAAGCCTTAGGGGAATTCAAACTGTGAATCCAAACAAGAGGAAGATATTCATGATTGTAATTGCTGGACATCTTGAAGATTAAATTGTATAAGTCATGGGGTTCCCTTCCCATAAAGTACGTGGGGAATCTGTCAATTGCTTCCATGGTGGAACTTGTGAATACAATCTTAGGTCATGTAGGCCATTGGATAAAAAAATTTCTCCTATTTTGGCAGAGTACGGTTAATTGGGGTGTATTGTTCTCAGTGCAAGTTTACTGGGAAAGCATTTTTACATTGCCCAAGAAGATATTGATGGAAATTACCTAGAAGACAAAGCATTTTCCATGGAATGGCAATAATGAGGATATAATTAGGACAAAAATTTTGGAACATGTCTGTGAGCCAGTGGAGGGGCGCTAAGAGAGACTGATAATCTTGAAGTCAAATGTATATTGGGTTCTATGCTTTGACCAAGAAGACTTTCTATGGCCTTGCTGGGTTTTCACCCAATTAATAAAGGGTAGGAGATTTGGCATGTAAAAATTCTTGGATGCTTCCAGGTCTTAGAGGAAGGTGCTCTAGTTAAGAAGAGAAGAAGAAATTCCTGTTTCATTAGGAGGTAGCAGATGGTATTAAAATCTCACTTTGGGATGTCATTGGCATGTCGAAGGTCCTCTGGTGGACTAGTTGGGAAAAAGAGCCATTATGGCTTGGGTGTTTACAAGGATTCATGGCTACATGCTTACCAGAAAAGGAAAAAAAAAGTATTCGTGGCTGTGTTTCATATAAATGATAGTGGATGGAATGGCCTATTGGTGAACCATGAGATTTAATTAGATTTCAAATAGGATAGAAATACTTACAAAGAGTAAATCAATGGCATAATTTCGTTTGGGTCTGCAAGCTGAGTTCAACTTCTTCTAAGAGAACACATTCAGTATACTGAGACCAACTGAGTCTGCCATGGTTTAGAATGGTTTGGTAGGCAAATCGCGTTCATAGGCATACGTTTATTTTGGTGGTTGGTTCTTCAGAAAGACGCTGCAAGATGGACTGATTGATGGCTTAGAATGTGATGACACAGAATATGTGCTTCATGTGTATTATACACCTGGGGAATCATGATAACATTTTCTTCAATTTGATCTTGCCAAAGAGTTTTGGAAATAGCTAAGAAAGGTGATCTGATGGCCATCAAACATACAATAGAGTGAGGAATTTCATCCATGGACTATTGTGGTTAGAGGAAATTGACATCCTATGATTTTAAGATGGAAGCTCAGCTTCTCTGCTGGTATATATTTACTTGTGGAAAGAGAGAAATGAGAATAGTGTAATCTTAATCGTAAGTTACATGGGGAAATAGATTGAGTTTGAGTCTTAGTTGTCTTCCTTCCACACTTTCCTATGGTTAACTAGGGTTTTTTGGGCTTGTTAAGGCAGAACCTACAATCTCACAAGAGTTTAAAGTTTTGAGAAAATTTGATGGGAACAAGTCTGCCTTTCATTATATATTAATCTGGCATAAGCACAATGAGGCAGACAATTATCATAATAATAACTGCTACTCACAACCCACCATAATTCTAGCACACTACAGAACACACAGCGACCCACTACACGAGTGACATCAACACAACAAACCCATAGAACCCATGTACTGGACGACACAACTAAACGAAACATCATCAAACATAAAAAAAATAAAAAAGAAGCAAAAATTGCAAATGATGAAAGCATCCACTCCACTTGTTAGCTTGCTTCCTCTTCCTGTTGTATACACAGGGGAATGTGGTGATAACAGTGGCTGCCCTTGATGAACTAGTGGAGAGTGATTGAGAAAGTGATGGCCTCATCAGCCTTTGAAATTAAGTTCTTCAATGGCTGAGGGGTTTTGCAATTATGCCATGGTTTTGTTGTTTTCTACATGAGTTTCTCATACCACCTTATGGTGGTCCTTTGCTCGTTACTCATTGATGAGTTAGTAAATAGGGTTTTCAGATCACTACTCAACTATGGATTTTGTTAAAGTAGTGCTCGAGTGTTCATCAGATGCATTATACTCATCATTAATAAAAATACTAAAATAACAACCCCCCCCCCCCCCCCCCCCTTTTTCCGCATGTGCCTAATAATCTAAGATAGATTTCTAGCACTATTAGTAAGTATAGCAAATAATAAAGTTTGAATCTTTTGGGTTTTCTAGGTTAATATGAGGAAAGAAAAATATTTTTATGGATTTTATATGATGAACAAATGGAAAATAAAGGATATGGATGAATCACTATTTGATTAACTCATGAATAATGAATTGAACTAGGGTTGATTAAGCTAACAATCAATATTACTCATGATTGATAATACAATTTAGGCATTAGAGAAAAAATTCTTTACAAGTCATAGAGTATTTACTAACGAGTTTGTTAATGGGATTCGATATGACACAAATCATAAAAAAAAAGGGTACGCCACAATCTATAAAATTTATTGATATGTATTAGGCTTGCCATAATGACTATAGGATTGATAAGAATAGAACAATTGAGAGAAAGCACAATCGAAGGATTAATTTCATTAAAAAATGTCTAACATTCACTTCTCTTCTTCCCTGTTGGTTACAAATTTATAATGGAGCAAAGGATCTTTCTAAGATAATGAAATAAAATACAATATCTTACTAACATCATGAAAAAGGAAATAAGATATCCTTAGGATAATAAAATAGCTATCTCTAAAACTATTCTTAAATATTTGAATTTTGTATCTCTAACTTGCCGAATTCAAATGATACGGGATATTATTTAAAACCAAAATATGCCTTCAAATACTTGCTCTCTAAGTAAGCCTGGTTCTGGTTGCACTATTTCTATCAGAATGCTTTTGGAAAACCTTCCTTCTCATAGCCTTGCTTTTGAAAACTTGCTTATGAGAAAATCCTCCAGCTCTCTTTTGATTTTCTTTCAGAACCAACTGTTTCTTTCGATTCTTCTTGCAGTTTCCATACTTTTGATTTACACTATTCTCTTCAAAAGTCAGCAACCCTTGCTTTTGCTTACGAACTTGGCCCGATTTCTTCCTATTGAAACCAATATCCATACTCAGTCTTCTAAATATATAACCTAGGTTTTGATGCACATTACGATTCCCATCACCATCTATCTCCACCCCCCCCCCCAAAAAAAAAAAGAAAAAGAAAAAAATCCACAAATCGAGGATGATTGACTCCTATTATGAATATCTCTAGCCCCTATTGTCCCCCAACCG
The DNA here is from genome assembly GCA_037954665.1 of Laguncularia racemosa. Classification (NCBI taxonomy): domain Eukaryota; kingdom Viridiplantae; phylum Streptophyta; class Magnoliopsida; order Myrtales; family Combretaceae; genus Laguncularia; species Laguncularia racemosa. The sequence goes on from JBBMOL010000040.1 coordinate 3,737,604, forward strand.
GAAAGAAAAAGAAGAAAGGTCATTATATTATGGCGATTATGAGAGGATGGGGCATTGATATCAACTTCCATTTTGTTTGAGAAAATATTCAATTAAAGGAGATTCTGAGATGATAGGTCATTTATAAAAATCAATTAGCTGATGAGTCCTTAAAGGATCTAACACTACAATCTATTATAGAGGCCTGAAATCAAGTCACTTAGGGCCATAACAATTTGTAGGGTGAGTACGAAGATTCGATGTTGATTGAGAAAATTCTGGCTGGGATTCCTGAAATCACTTGAATTTGAGTACAAAATTTGTAGTTTTCCCGTTTTATTTTGAATATATAAATTTTAGTGCAAACAATTGCTATGAATGAGTGACATTTCTATTCTGAAAGAAAATTTTGGTGCATAGATGTATTTAAAGTCTTGTTTTCTTGCTTGAATTAGTGCATTAATGATAGAATCTCATGAAGCCATTCACAGGATTACAGCTTTGCATTTGCTCATTTGTAATTTGAGGTGATTAGTTGCCATTTGCATGATATCATCCCTTTTCTTCAAGTGATTATAGCCAAGAAGCACATTAGTTCAATGTGGTCATACTGCCATGTGCATAGGAGTTAGTGTACATGTCTTGTGTTTATGTAATGTTTTTGTAATTTCTGTTTTTTTCTTTTCCTTCAATATGGGTCTCTTAATGTGTGTTAGTAGTGGGTAGTGGAAGTAATACTGGTCAGTTATGTGGGTTGCATGCATGTACATGGAATGAGGGCTGATATTGTGGAAATGTGTAGAGGGGCAGTTATGCCACTTAACCACCATGTAATGATTTAAATAGAGCTATAGCTCCTGGAATGAAAGTGTGTTTAGTTCCTGTCTTAAAATTTGGTTTTCTTAATTGAAGATCGTCGGATTCTCTCTAATGAGCTTGGAATAATTTATAACCATAGGGAGACAAGGTAGGAAAACATCCCGATCCTGTAGCATTTTGGTATTAGAGCCGGAATACATGGAGGAGATTAAACAATTTCAGCAGCAATTTGAAGCCTTTTCGGCTATGTACAAGAAGGATAAGGCCTAGGTTGAGGAGATGTCCCATCAGCTTGCTTCTCTTTTGAAAGAAGTGGCGACAAAGAAGGGAAAAGAGAAGGAGCAAGAAGAAACCAGCGAGGTTGGGGGTAGATGTTACATGCGACGTTTTTCCTGCGTTCACATGACACAATAGTGCCGTTCAAATGGGTATATTCAAGGAGCGAGTCAAAATCGAAGTGTAGATGAACTGCTATGTTGCTGTTCGCTGTTAGGTCCTAGTTATTATTTCTGTTGTTGTTGTGTTGCTGTACATCCTAGTGTAGAATAGTGGGTTTGTATGTTCTGTTATTGTTGTGTTGGTAGTGGTTTAGTGGGTCTTGAGTCTGTTATTGTACCTCAGTAGGCTGTCCATAGTGAGTCTAGGTTAGTGGAAGTGTGGAGTCAGAATAGGGAAGGAACGTGACTGCAGGGGCGGTTACATTAGGAGTAGTGGAAAGGGTAATCGCAAAAAAAAAAAATGTTGTACGAAAGGAGTTTTACCCCAGCAATGAAAGGATGTTCAATTCTTTCCAAAAACAAATTCCAGTGTTTATCATAAGATTGAGATCATAGGGTTCTCTTTATAATGAGCCCTAAAAATGAGATCATCGGGTTCTTTTCCTAATGAGCTCAAAAATTTATTTAACAATCGATCTTGTAACAGTAGAATAGGAGGAGGATTAGTCGCTGGTGGTAGTAGTGATAAGGGAATTGTGGTTCCAAAAATGGCACAGCTTGATTTTCTAAAGTACGATGGAACCATTGATCTGATAGGGTGGCTTAACCACTGTGGGCACTTCTTCAAGCACTAAAGGACTCTAAAGGAAGTGAAGGTAGAGATTGTTGCTTTTCATATGGAAGGTGAGGCTTGGTTGTGATTTTTGAAAGTAGAATGAGACAGTCTAGGGTTTGAATGGGAAGAATTTAAGGCTCTGTAAAGCATGCAATTTGGCCCTCCCTCGCGTACTAACTTGCTAGGGAAACTTGCAAAATTGAAGCTAGTTGGGTCCGTTGAAGAATATAAGAGGAAGTTCACCTAGATAGCGGCTCAAACCCTTTCGTTGATGTTGGAGCAAGAGGTGGCAATATTCTTAAGTGGGTTGAAGGAGTATATTGCGGTGGATGTGGAGATCCAAAAACCCAAAGATTTGACACAAGTGGTTAGCCTAGCACAATTATTTGAATGGAGTAGTACAGCAATGACGGAAGAGGTTCAAGATGGCCAAGGCGTTTGGGTACCCTATACAAAGAGACTGACCCAAGCAGAAATGGAGAGAAAAGCCAAGAGGTTATGTTTCCATTGTAATGAACCATTCACAGTGGGACACAATTGTAAAAAGCTATTTTGGCTAGAATGTATAGAGGAGTGAGAAAATGAGCACATTGAAGATAAAAATCCAAGGGAAGAGGAGGCCAAAGAAGAATTAGAAGCTTGCGCGTGCCCTCGTGTGCTTTCGAAGGGGGGAGTGATCTTATCATCCCTTTTCTTTACGTGATTATAGCCAAGAAGCACATTAATTGAATATGGTCATTTTGTCACGTGTGTAGGAGTCGGCGTACATGTCTGTAATTTCTTTCTTTTTTTTCCTTTCTTTCTTTTTTCATCCCTTTTCTTCACGTGATTAAAGCAAAGAAGCACATGAGTTGAATATGGTCATACTGCCACGTGTGTAGTAGTTAGTGTACATGTCTTGTGTTTATGTAATGTTTTTGTGATTTTTGTTTTTTTTTTTCCTTTCAATATGGGTTTGTTAATATGTGTTAGTAGTGGGTTTGTTAATGTGTGTTAGTAGTGGGTTGTGGAAGTAATGCTTGTCAGTTATGCGGGTTGTAGGAAATCTCAAATAAGTAATCTTAGAAAATATTTCAGGAAAGTTAATGAAGGAAATCAGGGCTAATAAGTTAAGGAAATTAGCTATAATTAACTGTTATAATTAGCTATAGATTTTTTCCTTTTTTAGTGTAACACAAATTGTATATATAGACTAGAATAAATTGTAAAAGGAAGAGATTTTTATAGAATTAATAAAAACTCTCTTTATTCAACATGATATTAGAGCAACTAGGGTTTACAAAATCGTAATTGCAACTAGGGTTTACAAAATCGTAATTTTTTCTGTCATTCATCGTTAGAATCCTAATTTTTTTGGGCCTTTATAACTGGAATCCTAATTTTTCGGCCTTCATTGCTAGAACCCTAATTTTTTGACCTTCATCACCAAAATTCTCTTAAAACAGACTAGCTCTCTCACCCACGAGTCGCCGAAGACGCCGTGCGTCACTAGAGTCGCCAAAGTCTGCTTGGAGTCACTGGAATCTGATTAGACGTCAGGCGAACTCGCACGAACTACCGTGGCATGATCTACGATCGTTGTGTGTCACTGGTGGGACTTACTACGATCTAGGCTTTCTTTTGGTTGAACTTATTACAACCTCTTTGCTTCCCTTCTGCGTGAGGATCTAGGGTTTCTTCGACCACTGGTTTGCTTCGTTGACCGCAACAAAGATTTGGGTTTGGCTCATCGTTTCTTAGTTCTTGTTAATCCCAACCTTAATTGTTGGTTCCTTTCGTTTTTTTTTTTTTCAGTCTTCATTGCTATGTGCGTTTTTTGTTTTCTCCTACTATTTGATCATATTCCATCGTGGAGGAAAATCATATTACACAGCGCAATAGAGCTTTAGAACATCTAGGCAGCATATAGACTAAATGGAAAAAATTACTTGAAGTGGTCTCAACTAGTTTGAAAATTCCTGAGAGGAAAAGGAAAGCTGGGTCATCTACTAGAGTCAGCATCGGAGAGCAGAACACTAGGATTTGAAGCGTGGGAAGAAGAGGATTCAATGATCATGTCATGGTTATGGAATTCTATGACTCTTGAAATCAATGATACGTGTATGTTTCTTCCTATAGCAAAGGTGATTTGGGATACTCTTGATGAGACATTCCAAGGTCAATGATGCAGCCCTTATATATGATATCAAGACAAAGACAACTGGAGTAAAACAAGGGACGAAAATGGTGACAGAGTATGCCAATTTTTTGCAAAGCCAGTGGCAGGAATTGGATTATTATAGGATACTTGATTTGAACTGTAGTAAATGTACAATGGTCATCAAAAAGTATATAGAAAGGGACTGAGTTTATGATTTCTTAGCTGGTCTAAATTTTGAATTCGATCTTGTACGAATTTAGATTTTGGGTAGACTTGAATTTCCTTCTCTAATTGAAGCAATATCCTCGGTTTGTGCAGAAGAGAGCCGTAGGGGCATTATGTTAGAGTCACCTTCAACTGAAAATTCTACTCTTCTAAGCTCTAAATCTCAGGGTTTAGTATTGGACAAAACTATTGCAGACAAGACCAATCGGTCATGTGTGCAAAAGGATCGTGACGAGTTTTGGTGCACGTATTGTAAGAAACCATGGCACACTAAAGAACAATGTTGGAAATTACATGGGAAACCATCTAGTCGTGAATGGGGATAGAAAGGTGGTCAACAAAGGCAGGCTCATGTGTCAATTCAAGGCCCAACTCAATCGTTTGGAGGATTTAATATAGAGGAAATTAAGAAGATTAGAGGTATGTTGAGGATTGTTGAAAAATCGGCCACTAACAACTCTTAACCAACGAATCAGGGTATGTGTTCATTGACTCTTTCAGGTGAGGATCTAATCTCTCTTGGGTTAAATGCTTTAGGTAATGAGCTTAGGAATGCGTGGATCCTTGACTCTGGTGCTATGGATCATATGACCCATATTTCAAATAAATTCAAAACCTATACTCCCTGTTCTAGCAATAGAAAGATTGTTGTTGCTAATGGTTCTACAACCATAGTAGTAGGAATAGGAGATGTCCAAATTACCCCAACACTGGTGCTTAAAAATGTTCTTCATATTCCCCAATTATCTATAAATTTGGTTTCCATACAAAAACTTACACAATATCTAACTGGCTGTGTTATATTCCATGATTCTTCTTGTGAAATTCAGGATCAGGGTTCGGGGAAGAAGATTGGACTTTGCTAAGGAACATAATGGACTCTATTACTTAGATATATCAAGTCAATCGAAATTCAGTGAATCCGTCATGTCTACACTGTTTTCTTTTTCTGATGAAGATGTCATTTGGTTACATCATAGACGCTTAGGTCATGTATCTTTTACTGCGTTGAAAATAATGATTCCCTTTTTGTTTAAGGGATTTGATGTTCAGTATTTTCATTATGATATTTGTGAGTATGTGAAACACACTCATGTACCATTTCCCATCAATAATAATAGATCTTTTCCTTTCTTTTTAATCCATAATGATATTTGGGGGCTATCAACTATTCCAAACATCTTAGTGTTTAAGTGGTTTGTAATGTTCATTAATGATTGCATAAGAGTTTCTTAGATCTATTTACTAAAAAATAAGTTTGATGTGAGTCATATTTTTCCTAACTTTCATGCAATGATTCAAAATCAATTTGGCACCAAGATAAAACACTTTCGTTCGGACAATGCTCAAGATTATTTCAATCAAATCTTGAGTTCATATTTCCAAAAGGAGGGAATCATACACGAATCATTCTGTATCACTACTCCACAACAAAATGGAGTGGTAGAGAGAAAAAATTGACATATTCTTGAGTGCATTAGAGCCTTATTGTTTCAACAAAATGTGCCAAAAACATATTGGGGAGAAGCTATACTCACATCAGCTTATGTCATAAATAGAATTCCTGCTCGGGTCTTGGGATTTCAAAGCCCACTTGAAAACCTATCCAAATTTTACTTTAATATTCGATCTTCCTTGAATCTTACTCCTCGGATCTTTGGGTGTACTTCCTTTGTCCATGTTCATAGTCATAACCGTGGGAAGTTAGATCCTTGTGTTCTTAAGTGTGTCTTCGTGGGGTACTCATCTACTCAAAAGGGTTATAAATGTTATCATTCACTTACTAGAAAACTTTGTCTCAGCCGGTGTTACATTTGTTGAAAATAAACTGTATTTCACCACTCCTTATCTTCAGGGGGAGTCACATACACTTGAAGATAAGGAGTCTTACTTTCCATCATTAGAGTTGTTTAAATCTGAATCTCAAAAGTCAATTGTACAATTCGATGATTTGGAAGAAAAAAAGGAAGGAGATGGTAAAACTTTTGATTGGTTTCAGTTTAACCAAGTATATACAAGGAGAGGAGATCCCATTGTGACTATAAGGTAAGAACAATCTTCTGAACCAAGCTCTGAAAATAAGGTAACAATGAGTGAGTCCAATCTGAATTCTACACCACCAACAGTTCATCCTTTTACCAACCCTGAACCACCTTGTCTCGAGCCTCTTAGCCTTGACTAGGATCTACCTTTGCCTATTACTGTAAGAAAAAAGAACCGAGAATGCACCAAGAAACCCTTATACCCATTGTCTCACTTTGTGTCTTTTGGGAAGTTTTCTCCAAGCCATGAAAGTTTCCTTTCCACCTTAAACACATTTTCTATTCCTAACTCATTGTCTGAAGCATTATCAAAGAAAGAATGGAGACTTACTATGGAAGCAGAAATGGATGCATTAGAGAAGAATGGGACTTGGGAAGTGGTTGATTTACCAAAGGGAAAGAAACCAGTGGGGTGTAAGTGGGTGTATGCAGTAAAGTTTAAAGCAGATGGGTCCTTAGAACGCTACAAGGTGAGATTAGTTGTGAAAGGATGCACACACACATATGGAGTAGATTATCAAGAAACATTTGCTCTAGTAGCAAAGATGAATACAGTGAGGGTTTTGCTGTCTTTGGCTGTTAATTTTGATTGGGAATTGCAACAGTATGATGTGACTAATGCCTTTCTTCATAGAGAATTAGAAGAGGAGATCTATATGAGCATTCCACCAAGATTTAGTGGGGTTGACAAGAACAAGACTTGTCAATTAAAAAAGGCATTATATGGACCGAAACAATCCCTACGTGCTTGGTTTGGACGATTTGCCAAGGTGATGATAGCTAGTGGCTACAAGCAAAGTCAAGGAGATCACACACTTTTCATTAAGCATTCGGTCTCAGGGGGAGTCACTATTTTAAATGTGTACGTAGATGACATTATTGTGAGAGGAAATGATGAAGTAGAGAAGGAGGCCTTGAAGTGATGTTTGGCTAAGGAATTTGAAATAAAAGATCTGGGAAGATTGAAGTATTTCCTTGGAATTGAGGTGGCTCGATCAAGGTAGGAAATTTTTATTTCTGAACAAAAGTATGTTACGGACCTGCTTAAGGAAACAGGCATGGCGGCTAGGAAACCGGTTGGAGCTCCCATTGAACAAAATCACAAATTAAGTGAGGTTCGTGGAGATAAGGCAGTGGACAGAGAGATGTACCAAAGACTTGTTGGAATACTTATTTATCTGGCACAGACTAGGCCAGATATAGCTTATTTAGTTAGGGTTATCTATTAGTTTATGCATGATCCTAGAGAAGTTTACCTACAGGCAGTCTATCGAGTGCTTCATTACTTAAAGGCACATCTAGGGATGGGAATTTTGTTTAAAAAGGAATTTGCAATTGATCTGGCAGTTTACATAGATGCGGACTTTGCAGGGTCTCCAGTCGACAGGCAATCAACTTCTGGCTTTTGTACCTTCCTTGGGGAAAACTTAATATCCTGGAGAAGCAAGAAACAGAGTGTGGTAGCAAGGTCAAGTGTTGAAGCAGAGTTCAGAGCTATGGCGGTAGGAGTATGTGAATTATTGTGGGTTAAAATTATCCGAGAGGACTTGAAGATTCAATGGAGCAAACCAATGAAGCTATATTGTGATAACAAACCAGCTATAAGTATAACTCACAACCTAGTGTAGCATGACCAGACGAAACACATAGAGATAGATAGGCACTTTATTAAAGAGAAGCTAGATAGTGGATTGATTTGTACTCCATATGTCCCAATAGGACTTCAACTTATAGATGTGATGACAAAGGGATTGTGTAACAACATGTTTCATGAGAATGTTAGCAAGCTGGGAATGGAAGATCTATATTCACTAGCTTGAGGGGGAGTGTAGGAAATCTCAAATAAGTAATCTTAGAAAATATTTGAAGAAAATTAGTGAAGGAAGTCAGGGCTAATAAGTTAAGGGAATTAGCTATAATTAATTGTTATAATTAGATATAGATTTTTTTCTTTTTTAGTGTAACAAAAATTGTATACATAGACTAGAATAAATTGTAAAAGTAAGAGATTTTTATAGAATTAATAAAAACTCTCTTTATTCAACACGGGTTACATGCATGTACATGGAATGAGGGCTGATATTGTGGAAATGTGTAGAGGGATAGTTATGCCACTTAACCACCAGATTTAAATTGAGCTATAGCTCCTGGAATGAAAGTGTGTTCAGTTTTTGTCTTCTTAAAATTTAGTTTTTTTTAAACTGGAAATCATCAAGTTTTTTCTAATGAGCCCGAAATAATTCATAATCATAGATCTTGTAACATTGCACTAGTGACTCTTTAAACGTTCTTTTATTCTTGAATTTTGGAAGACTCCCCACACATTCATTATTCCTGTGGTGGGTAATGAGATTTGATTGTGCCATCCTCCATTACTTTGTGATGTCACTACCTTTTTTAATTCTTCTTGTTATTAACATGATAACATCCATATTAAATTAATTCTTAATCTTTGCAGCAGGAGAATGGTTTGGACGAACTGGAGAAGAGAGTCAAATCAATATTTAAAAAAGTGTCATTGGCATTTTCTGATCAGGGCAAAGCAGAGGAACGCTTACATAAGTTGGACCAAATGAAAGATGCTTACATGTTTGACACACTTGCTCATATGCTAGATGAACTTTCAATTACTAAGGCGCAAACTGTAAAAGTAATTTCTCGTATCTTCTAGGTTTAAAGCAGAAAACTTGCATGGTGACTTGCTTGGATAATTGCATCTTTAGTCTTATTATATACACTATAAGTAGCATGATTAATTTCCTTAATCTTCATTGCTGCAATTTTGGCTATCATCATTTCTTTCTTTTGTCTATTATGTTTACTGCCAGTGTTCATTTTAAACAGTTTGGAATGTAAATCAGTTATAGGTCTACAGTTTAGGTCTCCCATATTATCCTGATGTGGTGTTTGAACTGTAAACTTCAAACTGATTTATAAGTTTACATTTTTAGATTAGATGGCTGTGGAGCTAAGTTTACACATTATTAGAGCAGAAGTTTCTGACTTCGGTTTCCCACAATGTCATTTGAATCCCAATCTAGTTATTTCTACATGATGGTCAATACTTCTCTTATTTGCTTTTTACACACTGCAAGGGTGTCCTTTCTTTGAAATTATTTTTAGTTTGTTCCTCACTCTGTTTCTCTTGCTTTTTCAGGATGATTTTATAAAGAAAGCCAAAGACAAATATCCAGATGTTGAATTTCTTTGCACTCTCACCTCAAAGTGCTCATATAATATATTTGGTTTAGAAAATGTGCAACATATTCTGGATTGTCTTTCTTGTGATGGATTTGGAAGCACACACCTGGACATTTCTTCTGTCAAGCTTCTGCAGGTAAGACATAGGTGTACTTTTGTTGCAATTATAGAGGAATATATATTGTCATGTTCTAGGTAGGCTGATACTTATTGCTGAGATGTGTGGTCCTAACTGTTTCTGACTGAAAATGAACTTAGGTTATAAACAGCTCTGACACTTGTTAGGCTTTTAGGGTTACTTTTGTGATTTTGACTGAACACATTCATATCAGATCATTCTTGCATTCCTCTATTATTCTTGATTGGTTCTCTTCATTAATTTTTAATGACACATGTTTGGTAATCAACCTCTTTGAATATTTGTAGAAAGAAAAGACACTTCTAGGCCGGTAAAAATTCTCAATGATAATGAAGAGAGTGGACAACTAATATTCAAACATAGCATACCTGCATTGTGACTCTCTGCACAAATGCATAGTGTGTATGTGCCTTTTGATGACTGGAGTGACTGGGTTGTCTGATCCCGTCAGCTCATGTTTGCAGTTGCATATGTTTTATACTTATACCTTCTGTGGATGGGTGGCAAGCTTCACTTTCACCTTAAATAAAACTTTGATCAGATCTTAAATGATCATCGGACGAGTTAACATCTATTAAATGGAATGAATGACTGCTGTACTTAGAATAGGTCATCAAGATCTTACTTATTGAGCATTCTTGACTGAATGCTGCACATTTGATTAGACTATTGCTGGCTACTGCCCCACCCTCCTGAGAGGTTCAGATGGTCAGCTTTACAACTTACTGGAGAAGGATGTATCTATTAGAGATTCAGTGATCGAGGTCTTAGCAATAGCAGGTCCTCACACATCTGTCAAACTAAGGTAATCTTTACCATCCAGTCGTCTTTCATCTGTGTGTATGAATGTTACCAGGAAGCATAAGGTGTGGCATTGTCTAGTGGGGAGATCTTGGATCTACTCTTTTTTTTTTTGTTTTCTTAACTTCTGATGAGAAAAACTACAATGGTGATGATTGCATCTGTATTTTATTTTTGGAGACCACAACATGCAATTTGCTTGCTTAGTCTGTGGTTAATTTATAAAATCTCATAAATATTATAATCCAGAGCTAAAATTGGAAAAGATAAAAAAATCAAGAGATAGAGGATATAAAATGTAAGTTTAACACCATTGTCATTTCATCTAAAAATTTAAGCTTGTTGATTTGGTATAGGTTGCTATATTTATTACTTAGAACCCCCCCTCACTTATAGATTGAAACTTTGATTGAAACCCATCAAGTGTATGGGTTAATTAAATGGGGGTGAATGCTTATGTAGGAATTTGAGCCATGAGCTTTTGCTCTTAAGAAAATTTGGAGTAACTCTCATAATTTTATTCATGAAGAAGATGAATATATGCAATAGAAACCCTACCAAAACACTAATGTTGTGATCAGTATAGGCATGGAAAGAATGCCAAAAAATCTTCTAAAAATAAAAACGGAATCAAACTCACCTCTATCCTATCAATTTTACTCGCAATACCTAGGATAGGGAAGGGGGGAAAAAAAGATGGCTAAAAAATAAAAATTACGTATCAAAATAAAAAATACAACCTGAAAAATAAGAACCATACATGGAAAAATATTAACCAACTAAAAAAGTACTTCTTACACTCCCCCTCAAATTAAAGAGGTGATATCCATCATTCTTAACTTGCTTGAAATCTCTGCAAAAGGTTGCTTTGATAAAGTCTTTGTAAGAATATTTGCTTTTTAACTGTGCGTAGGAACATGTTGTAACTTGTTTCTTCCTTAATTTCTGACCTAATGAAGTGATGATCCAATCAAACATGTTTCATGTGATCATGTTGGATTGGATTTTTAAATTACACTCAAGGTTGACTTACGATCACCATACACAAGTGCGTCTTCAAACTCTTAATGCAGTTTGTGCAACAACCCCTGAAGCCAGGTAACCTCAAAAATGTCTTGTGCAATTGCTCTATATTCTACTTCAATGCTGCTCTTGGCAACAACTGGTTGTTTCTCGCTTCTCTAGGTTACTAGATTACCGCATAGCCTAGTGCAATGTCCTAGTGTTGACCTATAGTTTGATCTATCTCCTTCCCAAAGCATTTACAAATGCATCAATTTTCCCATTTTCTCTCTTTTTGATGAAGAGACCCTTCCCTAGAGCTCCTTGAGATTTCTTAAGATATGGTTTATCCTATCCAAATGATGTTTGGTGGGAATATGCATAGCTTGACTTACAAGATTGATAGGATAGGCTAGGTCCATACGGACAAGAGACAAATATACAAGTCTTCCCACTAGTCTCTGGTATTAGCCTTTGCTAACAAGAGTATTCATTTCTGGTGAACAACTGTTCTAATTTTGTGGTAAAGGTGTACTCATTGGTTTAGATTCAAGCTTACCAGTCTATCCAAAATATATTTCTTTTGGCTGATAAAAATCCCTTTCCTACTCCTAGTCACTTCCTTTGTCTCAAATTCTTCCTCAATATTTTTCTTCAACTGTCCTATATCATCCATGCCATCTGCTGCTATTATAACGTCATCAGCATAGACAACTGAAATAAATTTCAATCCAGTTATTCCCGATTTGACAAAAAAGGTGTATGAGGCTGATCATGTACAGGAACTCTTCGTCATTTGGCATACACCTTTAGCTCTGGCTGTATTGGAACACTTCCTAGATCTGGAGGTGACTCAGATGTGGAATGAGAGGGAGAAGACTGATGGTAAAGGACTAGAAGGCTGTGTTTGACCACAGTTTGACAAAGTGCTGTTTAAGTGAGATACCATGGTGATGGAGACTGACTTGCAAAGTTAGGTGGTTTTGACATGTGTGAAGGGGTATTGTGGACTACTACAAGATTGGGAACTAGAATAGACTTCTCTTGTTGGTTATATGACTTAGACTCCCCCCGAACATTAGTGTTGTATTAGAATTGATTCTCAAGAAACATAACATCAGCTGTAACATTAACTCTTTTTGTAGGAGATGAAAAACCTTATACCCCTTTTGTGAAGGAGAATGACCAACCTAAACTAGGATGACCAAGAAGCTTATTCCAAAACATTACTTAAGACTCAGTTGACATTGATGCTAAAGACTTAGCCTCTAACTTGGTTATGGACCTCGGACTTATTCCAAAGACATAGTAGAGACCATTTTGTTCCTTAACACTGCTAATTGTCCTCTCGATTGGTGTTGTGAAATGCGATGAGATGAAGTGAACACCGGTCGACAGTCCAAATCCTGAACTAGCTTTCTTATAGATAGAAGATTGTACTGCAATTGAGGAACAAAGTGTGTATCTTTTAACTTTAGGTCATCATACACTATTCCCTTTCCTTTAACTACAATGCACTCACTATTAGCCACAGAGATTTTATTCACATTATCACATTAGCAAGTGATTCAAATAGATGTTGTGAATTACACGTATGATTCGAAGCGTCGGTGTCTACTATCCATATTCCATGTCCTAAGTGTTTAGATACAGCCAAGAGACTACCTTTGTGAGTATTGGCTGCCGATGATGGTCCACTGTTCTTAGTGTTAGGTGGAGGCATTTTGGTTTACACTAGAAGTTGTTGGAGAAAAGCAATTCGTTTTGTCATGAAGGTTGCTCCTTAGCTAGGACTTCCTTGTGAATTCACTTTTGCAACTAGAGTGTTGGTTGCTCTTCTGTTGTTTTGACTATAGATGCTTGGGTTTTTCATGAAGTTTCTAACATCTATCTCTAGTGTGATTTCGTTTTCGACAAAGATCACACCATTGTCCTTCTTTGGTTGAATTTTTCCATACGATTTAGCTGCTAAAGTTGAAGTAGGAATGGTCCGTCCCACTTGTTAGGTGGTTAACATCACTTCTCTCCTACTTTCTTCCTTTTTCACTTCCACAAATGCTTCCTTGAGGCTCGGAAGGGGTTGTTTTCCTAATAGTCGAGCTTGTACTTTGTTTAGGTCTGAATTGAAAGCTTGCAAAAAAATTGCAAATTTGATCTTTTTACATCTTATATTTTAAGCCGTCTTTAGCACATTTTCAATTAATATCATAGAATAAGTCCATCTCTTTCTAATGTTCCATTAAGATATTAAAATACTTGTAACACTTATATTACCTTGAGTTGTCGTGTGAAGTAAGGATTGGATTTCAAAACATTGGGAATTATTTTCCCAGTCTTTATAGATCTTTTGGGTGCTCTCCCATATCTCCTTAGTGTTTTCATAGAAAAGATAAGTCCTCTTAATTCTAGGCTCCGTGCAATTTATGAGCCAAGCCATTATTAGAGTTCACAGCTTCCCAAGCACTATACTCATGAGATCTAAACTATGATGCTTTTATTGTGCTGGTTAAGTTCCTTAGTTTTCTATGATCCTGTATCGCCAATTTCATGGATTGAAACTGTTATAATATGTATATTAATGTATAATATCCTACATTAATGTGTATTATTAACTAACTATTATTAGAGGATCTTATTTTCTAAAATCGATAGATCAATTTTGTATATATAGACATCAATTCCTATATGAAAATGCAATGAAATAAGATTAGTATTTCTTTTAAATTACATGGTATCAGAGCATAGGTATAAGTAAGGAAATTTTTTTTTTTTTCGTCTTGTCCTGTGAATAAGGACGTGCTGCCCTTAAGAGCAAGCACTGTTGGGATCTTTTTTTTTTTTTTTTCGTCACCACCAGTCTCGAAGGAAAGACCAGCCTCCAACCGGCCGAACCCCGTAACCAAAGCCCCAGACGACCGACGCGTGAGGATCACGCGCCACTTTAGGGTTTCGCTTTCCCCTTCCGTCAACGGCGCGTGGGGGCACGTGTGTCGACTCTTCGCCCACCAGAAGCTTCGACGCGCTGTTGGTAAGTCTGTTCTACTCTCCTTTGGTGTTGCATTGGTTGAATACATCATCTTGGGAAGTGGGTTTTGTTATGGTTGTCGGAGTTGGTCGCGTTGGTTCATCGGAGTCATTTGGCTTGTTGGAGTTGATTGAGTTGGTGCGTTTCGAAGTTGTCGTTCGGCTTGTGTGGGTCTTCTTGTGGATTAGATTAGTGCGGTGTTGTGTTTCGTGGCCGACAACGTGTTGGTCTTGGTGTTTGTTGGTTAATGTTTGTGGGTCGATCTCGTTGGAGGCTTGGATTTTACATTTTTTTCCGGGTACACTGTGATTGGCTATTTTTTCTTTGTTACTATTGTGAGAATTTTTCTTTTGCTGTTTGAAGTGGATGATAAAAGCTCAAAATCTCCGGTTGTTGATATGATTCCTGTGATAACTAAGATCACGGAACATAAACTTAATGGGAATAATTTTATGGCTTGGAGCAAAACGGTGCGAATATATTTGCGAAGTATTGAAAAAGAAGACCATCTTACTGAAGATCCACCAAATGATAACACTAGACAAGTATGGTTACGTGATGATGCTAGGATATTTTTGCAGCTTAGAAATTCCATTGATAGTGAGATTATCAATCTGGTTGATCATTGTGAATATGTTAAAGAGTTGATGAGTTACTTGGAATCTATGTATTCTGTAAAGGGGAATATTTCTCGTATCTATGAGGTCTGCAAAGGTTTTTATCGTACTGAACAACAAGAGTTGTCCCTTACTGCTTATCTTATGGGCTTCAAGAAAACTTATGAGGAACTGAATGCCTTATTGCCATTTAGCCCTGACGTGAAAGTACAGCAGACTCAACGAGAACAAATGGCAGTAATGAGTTTTTTAGCAGGTCTTCTTCCAGAATTTGATGCTGCCAAATCTTAGATCCTCTCTAGTCCTGAGATTTCCTCTTTGCAGGAAACCTTTACTCGGATACTTAGCACAGAAAATCCGTTATCTGTTGCCCTTTGTCATCCTACTAGTGCTCTTGTTAGCCAAAATACAGGCCGCTCTTCCACCTATAGGAAAGAGGGGGATGATATTCGCGGGCATAATTTAGGGGGAGTTGTGTGCTATTATTGTCATGAGCCGGGTCATACGAAGCGCACTTGTAAGAAATTGCAAAATCGCAACATGAGGAAACCTTTTGCACACATTGCCTCCACTAACTCTACTGATGGCTCTTCCTCTGAGAAGAAAATTACAGTATCTGTAGATGAATTTGCAAAATTTACTCAGTACCAGGAGGCATTAAAGGCTTCATCTCATCATGTGTCCGCCATTGCTGAGACAGGTAAACCCAACACCCTTTCCTCATCTTCCAACTGGTCATAGATTCTGGTGCCACAGATCACATGACAGGTAATCTAAATCTCTTCTCAACTTATCAACCATACACATCCCCTACAAATGTTACTCTTGCTGATGGTTTTAAGTCATGTGTTCTTGGCTCTGGCACTATTAATCCCACTTCTCAGATTTCCCTATCTTCTGTTTTGAGTTTACCACAGTTTTCCTTTAACTTACTATCTGTGAGCAAACTCATTCGTGCTATGAATTGTTGCATCTCCTTTTTTCCCGATCATTGTCTATTTTAGGATCTTATGACGAAGAAGATTATTGGTAAAGGACATGAGTTGGGAGGTCTCTATATCTTGGATACTCAGGTGCCTAAGTTTGTTGCATGTTCCAGTTTTCAGACATCGTTTGAAGCACACTGTCGAATGGGCCATCCCTCTTTGCCTGTGTTGAAAAAGCTCTTTCCTCATTTTAATAATGTCTCTAGCTTAGAGTGTGAGTCATGTCACTTTGCAAAGCACCATCATTTATCTTATGTTCCTCGAGTCAATAAAAGGGCAAGTGTACCGTTTGAATTAGTTCATTCTGATGTATGGGGTCCCTGTCCTGTTATGTCACAGACTGGTTTCAAATACTTTGTTACTTTTGTGGATGATTTTTCTCGCATGACTTGGCTTTATCTTATGAAAAGTCGTTTTGAGGTATTTTCCCATTTTACTAGTTTTTGTGCTAAAATCCAAACACAATTCAATATCTCTGTCCAAACCTTAAGAAGTGATAATGCCAAAGAATACTTGTCTCACTCATTTCAGACATATATGATGCAAAATGGCATCATTCATCAGTTCTCATGTGTTGATACACCTTCTCAGAATGGAGTGGCTGAAAGGAAGAACAGACATCTCCTTGAGATAGCGAGAGCCCTCTTATTTCAAATGAATGTTCCTAAACGGTTTTGGGCTGATGCAGTATCTACTGCTTGTTTCTTGATTAATCGTTTACCTTCATTTGTTCTTCAAGGTGAAACTCCATACAGAGTATTGTTTCCTATTGAACCAACGATATTTGGTAGTCTCTACTTTGTTCGTGATGTCCGTCCCCAAATAACAAAATTAGATCCTGAGTCTCTCAAATGTGTCTTTTTGGGTTACTCTAGGGTTCAAAAGGGATATCGGTGTTATTGCCCTCATCTTGATAAGTATCTAGTGTCAGTTGATGTTTTATTTGTAGAAAACAATCCGTTTTTTCCTTCACCTATTGGAACACCAACACCGGATGAGGATGATGATATATTGATTTATCATATTACTTATCCATCTCCGCCGCCACCTCCACCACAGCCTCCTATTCGACATGTCTACTCTAGACGGAGAGACTTGCCTGCTTCATGTCCTGAACCATCCTCTTCTTCCTCATCGGATCCAGCTCCAAACGATCTTGATCTTTCTTTTGCTCTTCGGAAGGGTACACGTCACTGTACCTATCTTATTTCATCCTTTGTTTCCTATGATAACTTATCATCATCATCATCGTCATTTATTGCATCACTTGATACTGTGACAATTCCTAAATCTATTCATGTGGTCCTTTCTCATCCTGGTTGGCGTGATGCTATGATCGAAGAGATGAGTACCTTAGATACTAATGGCACTTGGGATCTCGTGAATTTGCCCGTAGACAAGAAGGCAATTGGTTGTAAATGGGTGTTTTATGTTAAGGTTAATCTTGACGGCTCAGTAGCTTGGCTAAAAGCTCGTCTTGTCGCTAAAGGTTACGCTCAAACCTATGGCGTTGATTACTCTGACACATTCTCCCCTGTGGCTAAGATGACTGCTGTTCGATTATTTATCTCTTTAGCTGCTACTAATCACTGGCCGCTCTTCCAGTTAGACATTAAGAACGCCTTCTTACATGGCGATTTGCAGGAAGAAGTATACATGGAGCAACCACCTGGGTTTGTTGCTCAGGGGGAGTCGGGTAAAGTCTGTCGTCTTCGGAAATCCTTATATGGACTGAAACAGAGCCCTCGTGCTTGGTTTGGGAAATTCAGTTAGGCTGTTGAGACATTTGGTCTTAGCAAGAGTAGATCGGATCACTCCGTATTCTTTAAGTGTTCTGACTCGAGTATGATTCTTGTTATTGTATATGTTGATGACATTATCATTACAGGAAGTGACAGTGCATGAATCTTATCGTTGAAGTCATTTCTTCACACAGAGTTTCATACCAAGGATTTGGAATTATTGAAATATTTCTTGGGGATTGAATTGACAAGGAGTAAGAAAGGCATTTTCCTCTCTCAACGGAAATATGTGCTTGACTTATTAACCGAGACGGGCAAATTAGGTACTAAGCCGTGTAGCACACCCATGCTCCCTAATATGCAGCTAACTAAAGAGGGTGAGTTATTTCAGGATCCAGAGAGGTATAGACGTTTAGTTGGGAAATTAAATTATCTTATAGTGACTCATCCCGATATTGCTTATCCTGTAAGTGTGGTAAGTCAGTTTATGTCCTCTCCTATCGTGCATCATTGGGCAGCTTTGGAGCAAATTCTGTGTTACCTGAAAGGTGCCTCAGGACGTGGTTTAGTTTATGGTAGTTAGGGATATAATCATATTGAGTGTTTCTCAGATGCAGATTGGGCATGATCCAAAATAGACAGAAGATCCACCACTGGGTATTGTGTGTTTGTGGGTGGAAACTTAGTCTCTTGGAAAAGCAAGAAACAACATGTTGTGTCTCGCTCAAGTGCTGAGTCGGAATATAGGGCTATGGCACACTCAGTATGTGAGATAATATGGATTTATCAGCTTTTACTTGAAGTTGGCTTTAAGGTGCCAATACCTGCACAATTGTGGTGTGATAATCAGGCAGCTATTCATATTGCATCTAATCCCGTGTTTCATGAACGAACGAAATACATTGAGATCGATTGTCATTTCATTCAAGAAAAGATACAACAAAACTTGATCTCTACAAAGCATGTTAAGATCAGAGAACAGTTGGCAGATATCTTTACTAAAGGTTTAAATGGGGTTAGAGTCAGTCATATTTGTAACAAGTTGGGCATGATCAATATCTATGCTCCAACTTGAGGGGGAGTGTTATAATATTTATATTAATGTATAATATCCTACATTAATGTATATTATTAACTAGCTATTATTAGAGGATCTTATTTCTTAAAATAGATAGATCAATCCTGTATATATAGATATCAATTCCTATATGAAAATGTAATGAAATAAGATTAGTATTTCTTTCATATTATAGAAACCATTATGAAATGCTAGCTCCATTCAACTTATGTTGTGTAATTTGAAGAGTCTGACTTTCGGCCATAGGGACTAATGTTCTAGTAGCTTGCATGTTGTGCGTTGTCTTTCCAGGGTTACAGTATGCAAACTTAAGTTTGGTTTCATGCGATAAACCCTCACTTTTCTGAGCTATAACACTCATTTTACTTTAGTTCCAGTCGATACAGATTGACTGATGCTCTGATACTATGAAGAAAATTTGGAGTAGAACTCTCATAATTTTATTCATGAAGAAGATGAGTATATACAGGAGAACTCCTGATACACTAATGCCGTGATGAGTACAAAAATGCCAGAAAATCTTCTAAAAATAAAAACAGAATCAGGCTTACCTCTATTCTTCCAACCTTACTCACAATTCCTAGGATAGAAAAGGGAAAAAAAAGAAAAGAAAAGAGATAGCTAAAAACCAAAACCAAAAAGTACAACCTCAAATAAGAACCATACATGAAAGAAATATTGACCCACTAAAAGGGTATTTTCTACACCATGCTGACTAACAATATTTTTTTTTCTTGTATTCAAAATGTACGTGACCATGGCCTTTGGTAGGCTTGATTATGGACGTAAAATAAGGAAACAAATAAATTTTAGGAAAGCAAGTATAACTCTATTTAATTTTCTTATACCCTTATTCAGAGATAGGTATTTATGTAACCATGACCATGTGACCAAGCAGTATCCCATTTGTTCTTTTGTTTGACATAATTTTATTGTGACCTAGTTGATTATATTTTTATTTTATTCATTATGAATTTGCCTTTGCTTTTAGCTATCAGTTCAAAATTGTTTTTGCCACCAGAATTGCTGGATACTTTTCAATTTGGTCTTGAATGAGATTGATCCTGAATTGCAGAAAAAAAAGTTTGGGTGTCTAAAGTTGCTTATAACTGTGGATTATACTGGGTATTAATGGCATGACTTGCTATACTTTTTGTTTCAAGTGAACCCTTGTATTCCCCTGTGTAATATTGATGCTCCAACAAGCACTGCATATTATATCTTTCTTGCATGTGGATATCAGTCTGTCTCAAGTTTTTTATCTAATAATAAACTATATTTCGGGCAGAAATTCCTAGGGAGAGAAAATGCTCTCCCTTCTTTCTAACCTTGCCAAACCTTACCCCCCTAAAAGACCACTTCTTTTAGGGTAAAATAAACACAAAACCTTCAATTATCAACCTAAAACAACAAAATAAATCATATTATGGCAAGCGGTTCTAATCACCATGAGCATATTGCTGGATTCCATCACCCATTAGGAGTTAATATTCCGCAAGGCTTATCCCAAAGCCACACTTTCGGAGTCCAAGGTGTAACGTTTAAGTTATATAAATCGGTATCCCCTTCTGAAGTAGAGACATCTCCTACCTCGACAACTA
Source organism: Laguncularia racemosa (assembly GCA_037954665.1). Taxonomy (NCBI): domain Eukaryota; kingdom Viridiplantae; phylum Streptophyta; class Magnoliopsida; order Myrtales; family Combretaceae; genus Laguncularia; species Laguncularia racemosa. The sequence goes on from JBBMOL010000040.1 coordinate 3,758,054, forward strand.
GAATTCACGTTAGAAGGAACAAGAACATTGTTACAATGGAAGGTGACAAGATCTTGGGCAATGGCGGAAATTCCTATGTGGACAAAGGAAAGGCACCATGCATTGAGAGAGACGATCAAGAGAGAACATCCAACACGGGCGACAACCCTTTAGTGGAATGAATGAAAGGAAAAACATATGACATTGAGAAACGGAGTACAAAATCACAGCATCCATGTAATCAACCAAGAAGCTTTGCTGAGGCAGTTGGAGGCACAATCCCTCGTCCCCAAAGGTTGGAATTCAAATTGGAGTATTATCCTCCTATATCTCAAGGGGTGTTACCCAAGATCAAGCCGCCTCCCACAGTTGCTGTCCAAGGAGCGAAGAACTAGGAACACACACTTGTAGGCTTTTTCTTGGGAAAAAGATTACCTTTTTGTCTTGTGCAAGCCATGACACTAAGGAAATGGAAGGATTATGGGATAACAAATGTCCTTTGCAACAAGGAAGGATTCTTCTACTTCCGATGGCAAATGACATATTCTTGAATAATATCCTAGAAAGGCCATGGTTCTTTGCTAAAAGATTGTTAGTTCTACAAATATGGCAAACCGAGATGTTGTTAAATGAACCATAACCATCTAAAGTTCTAGCATGGGTAGTATTTTAAGGAATTCCTTGTTAATACCTTCACTCATTGGGGGTAAGTTACATAGCGAGCGCTGTTGGAAAACCCATCCAAGCTGATATGCTCACGGCATGCCAAGCGAGAGCTAATTAAGCTAGGGTAATGGTGGAAGTGGATGCTAATGAGGAAGTGGTACATCAAGTGGAGCTGGAAAGAGAAGATGGAAAGTCCATACAAATTTCGATGGAATACCAATGGCTGCCACCACATTGTTCAACATGTAAGGTCTTTGGACATACATGTAACATAGTGAAACTGATGGATAGTCAAGTGTCAAAGGAGAACCCTAAGAAGGAAAATAAGACGTGGGTAAAGGTACAACATAAGGGATAAAAAAACAAAGGAAAATTAGAATGTTGATGGGAAGCATGTTGAAGGGGAGAAGAACCCTTAAGAGGGAAGCTTAGGAGGTAAATGTAGAGCCTAAAAACTCTAATCCTAATGAACCAATTGAGCTGAAACTAGAGATTATACCTTCACAAGTTCTTGAAACTCCTGTAAGTGGAGGGAAAGTGGGGGAGTATGAAAACAAGGTAGAGGAGAAGAAGGAGGATGAGGGCAAGGAAAGAACAAACAATAGTGAGGAACTTGGAAGCACTAGCAAAGTACAAATTACTACACCAAGTTCTCAAAAGCTGATTGGTACACTAAAAAACTATGAGATGATTAACTCGACTTCATCTAGTGAAGGGAGATTATTTGGTTCGAGTGTAAAGAAGAGGAGGAAGAAGAAGGTTTACAAACGCTAGAGGAGTTATACTTAATAAAAGTTTTTCATTATAATGAATCTAGCTTCATGAAACGTAAGGTCTTAATGGCCCATTGAAGTGTGCATGAATAAGGAAGTTCTGTAGGGAGTGGCATATCGATAATGGGGTTGTTGGAAACTAGAGTAAACCGGAAGAATGAAGAGAGGGTTAAGTCATTTTTAATGGGAAATTGGGAGTTTAGAATTAATTCAATGGCTAGAAAGAGGATATGGCTGATGTGGGACTTAAGAAGCTGGAATATTGGAATGGATAAAGAGTGCAAGTAGTTCTCCCACTGCTTTTGTACTCATCTTGGATCAAACGTTTCCTTTTATGCTATGTTTGTCTATGCATCCAATTCTGAAAATGAGAGGAAATTACTATGGAAGGACTTGGCCGAGTTAGCTCCTTCCATGTTTGATCATCCATCGGTGGTACTAGAGGACTTCAATGTGATCAATGAGGGGAAAGGAGGTAATATAAGGAAAACACCGGCAATGATGGATTTTGTAAATTTTCGTGATGAAGTGGAACTGGATGACCTTTGATTTTTGGGGGGGGGGGGGGACTTCTACTCTTGGTCGAATAAACTATTGAATAATCCAATTATGAAAAAAGTAGATAGGATATTGGTTAACCAAAGATGGCTAAACAACCTACATAGTTGTGATGCCACTTTTGTAGCCCTTATCCTTTCAGATCATTCGGTAAGAGTTTTACATATGGAGCCGAGTTCAGGAAAAAGGAAAATTCCATTCGAATTCTTTGAGTTTTGGATGGAATCACAGGATTTCCTCCCTAAGGTTGAAGCAATTTGGTCACAAGAAATCAAAGGCTCTAAAATGTTCCAAATAGTAACTAAAATGAAATTACTAAGGAAGGAACTCAAAAATTGGAACAATGCCAAATTCTCACACCTTTCAAAAAGAGTTAAGTATGCAAAGGAACATCTAATGGCGATCCAAAGCTCAATAGCAAAAGGAGATACATCACTACTTCCAAGAAAAAAAAGCTTTTAAGGAATATTATCTATTAAGGGGAGCAGAAGAAAGTCTTTGTAGACAAAAGTCGAGGGTGAAACGACTGAAATTAGGAGACAAGAACACTTTATACTTCCATAAAGTGATCGGTCATAGACAAAATAGGAATGCTATACACAATTTGAAAAAGGAGGATGGAACAAAGATTAGGAGGGAAGTGGAGGTAAAGAGGGAAATTGTAGCATACTTCTCCAGATTGATGGGAGGACAGCAAATGGTCATCACAAACATAGAGGCGCAAGACTATATTTATAAAAGATTGTCAGAGGAACAGGTCTTGCAAATCAATAGTCCATTTGATGTGCCTAACCAGTAATTCACAAGAAGTAATCCGAAACAAATCAAACAAAACAGCAAAAGAAAACCTAAACTCTTACCATATATGACGCACTAGCAAGATGATAGTCTTAGCATGGTCTTGTTGATATGACGCACAACAATCCCGATTTCATCACTCGCCACAATCCAAGGATTGATAAGAATATAAGAAGAATGAGAATAGAACTCTAATCTTGTATTTTTAAAATATCCAAGTTTTGTCCCTTATTTCTATCCCAAATGTATAAAAATAAAGCAAGGTTGAATTGCAAAGAAAACTGGCTTGAAACAATATAAAACAGCCAGCTTAAATTGTAAGCCGCTTAGGTTTTGGATATACACTGCCGGCCTCCATTCTTGCACCATCGGTTCTTCAAGGTAAGCCGCTAGCTTTAACAACATAAGCTGCCAGCTTTTAAAGGTAGCGTTCCATGCTTGTTTTGAGTCATTTAGTTTATCCGGTTGTTGTCTCGAAGCACCGATAAATGTATTTGATTTACGGTAAAACAATCATGCAAAAGGAATGAAGAAACTAGGTGATTCTCTTCGGTTTTCATCTAATCAAGTATAACTCTCAGTATAAGATTCTTTAGTTTTTTGGTTCTAGCTTGAGTAAGCGGTCATGTAACTAAAATGACTTGATTCCCATCACCATTCTCGGATGAGGAGATTAAAAAGGCTTTCTTTGACCAAGCTGACAACAAAGCTATTGGTCCAGATGGTTTTTTTGCTAGGTTTTTCAAAATAACATGGCATATTATTAAGGAAGATATGATCAAGGGGGTGAAAGAGTTCGTGGTGTTGGGAAATATGTTGAAGGAATTGAATTGCACGATAGTCTCCCTTGTTCCTAAGATTGTTAATCTTACAAATCTTGTTGATTTTAGACCAATCTCTTGCCGCAACACAATTTACAAAGCAATAACCAATCTACTGGTGTCTAGAATGAAAACGGTTCTACCGGTGTTAGTAGGGAAAGAACAATTTGCTTTCATTGGAGGGCGTCGTATCTTGGATAACATATTTATAACACAAGAATTAGTAAATGGATACCAAAACAACAAAGATGCTTTGAGGTGTATGTTGAAAATAGACATCCATAAAGCCTATGACACAATAAATTGGAGCTTTATCGAAGCAGTGCCCACAAGCATGAATTTCCTTGCATATTTTATCAAGTTGGTGATGCAATGTATTTTTACCCCAAGGTTTTCATTCAACATCAATGGAGAATTGGTTGATTTCATTCCTAGCTCAAGAGGTCTCAGACAAGGTGATCCAATGTCCCTGTACTTGTTTGTACTTGGCATGGAAGTCTATTTAGGGATATTAAGGCAGCTCATTGATAATTCCAAATTTTCATATCACTGGAGATGTAAGAAAGATCGACTCACACACTTGTGCTTTGTAGATGACCTTTTAATCTTTCGTAAAGGTAATCTTGAGTCGATCAGACTGATTAAGGAATCTTTGGAAATTTTGATTTTGTCTTAAGTCTCAAAGCAAACAGCAACAAAAGCCTTGTATTCCTATCTAATGTATTTCCTCCAGCAAAGGCTCAGATACTACAGATGATAGAATTTAAAGAAGGGAAACTCCCTGTTTGCTACCTTGAGGTACCACTTTTAGCTTTCAAACTCCGCAAAATAGATTGTGAAGTCTTAATTGATAGAATTTTGGCCAAAATCAACTCATGGACTTCAAAATTCTTATCCTATGTTGGACGACTTCAACTTATCAAGTTAGTTCTATTTTCATTGTAGGTATATTGGGCTTCAATGTTTATTCTATCAAAAAGGTAGTGGAATCCATTGAAAGACTTATGCACAACTTTTTCTGGAGTGGGAGGCCTAATATTTCAATGAAAGCTAAGGTAAGATGGCAAGAAGTTTGCACCCCGATTGATCAAGGGGGTTCGAGCATTCCTAAACTTGCAATATGGAACAAAGCAGCCCAACTAAAACATATCTGGCACTTAAGTGGAGTCTTAGTAAGAGGTGTCTGGGGTGAATGGGTTCATTCCAATTTCCTCAAAGGAACTTCATTTTGGGAAACGAAAAGACTTGCTAAGTGTTTGTAGAGTTGGTATAAATTGTTGAAACTTCACCAAATGGTAAGAATCATGTTTAAATGGAAGTGGGTGATGGTCTCTTTATATCTCTATGGTCAGGCTTTTGGCTGCCAACTGGATCTCTAAATATGATACATAGCACTAGAACGATCTCTATTGCAGCGCTTCCTTTGAATGCTAGATTGTGCTCAATTATACAAGGCAATAATTGGGAATTTCCATAGAACAATTTTTGGAATGGTTTCACAATACTATCAAATATAATCCCTAACCCATAGGAAGCTAATAGGTTTATTTGGAATAAGAAGGTATCTGGAATATTTTCTATTAAAAGCACTTATAATGTTTTATCTAATTAGAATGGCATTGTTCCTTGGGTTAAGATGATTTGGAACAAGTATGCCATGCCATGACACTCATTTATCATGTGGCTAGCTTAGAAAATGAAACTTCACACTCTAGACGAGCTTAATGATTGGGGAATATTTACCTTAACAACATGCTTCCTATGTTCAAATGGAAATGAGAACCATGATCACTTATTTTTTGAGTGTACATACTCGAAACAGATATGGAAGACAGTCTTGATGGAACTTAAATGTCCAATATCCTTCCTATCTTGGCATAATGCAATAACAAGTCTCATGCACCTATCACGAAGAAGCTACCTAATGACACTAGTATGGAGAGTAGCACTTTCAACAACAGTATACTGCATTTGGAAAGTAAGGAACTTGACTTGCTTAGGATCCCCACTATCCTAGCCAATGTTCTTAGCTAGAGATTTTAGCTTATTCTAAGCTTCTTGTACCTTGAATTTGGATTTACTCTATTGTTATAAAATTTGTAAAATTCTAGTTCTAGGACTGAATTTTGTTGGAACCCATTATCGCATTTAGTGGCTGTATATTCTTTGTCATTAATACAATTAATTACTTATAAAAAAAAGTTTTTTATTTGATCAAAGGCTTTGACATTCTTATAGTATCTACTTTTAGTTAGGACCATCTAAAAGATACCAATATAAATCTATATAGGTATTCTTTCTGCAAATTTATCATAGCAACATTGTTTTATGGTATTTGGCGGTGAGGAATTTCCTTCAAATATTCAATGTCTAGCGTTAATGATGGTATTGATTTTCTCCCTTTGTTTTGCCTGTCTTGATTCAAAGTTAGTGACCACCTTTTTCCAGCAATATTTATTATATCTTGGAGAGAATATGCCTTGTGGGGACTCGTTCTCAATCCAAAGTAGCTGTTTCGGCAATTGCTGCTCTTGTTGGCACCTCTGAGGAGCTTGTTTTTTCAAATCTATGCAAGGTTAGAAAGTGGATTGGTTCATTTCATGATTTATTTACTGCTCATTTTGTTGCAAATCAAGAATTTGGTCTATCCAGCAGGTTGATTAGGCTTATATGCCCAACTGAAACTGGTTAATTGTCTTGGTTCAGTTTGTTACCTGTATTGTGGTGAAATTAGGCAGGTCTCAATTGTTTTCCTTTGATCATACCATTCTAATATGTATTCTTTCTCAGTAGTCTTTATTTTTTTGGTAGAGTTCACCTTCTACAGGTACTACTTATGATTGCTAAATTTTATTCATCTTCGCAGCAACTTGTAAACTTGTTGCGTTGCGGAAAAAACATGCCCACTGCACTGCAGTCTTTGGGAAGCCTTGCACAGCATTCTATTGCAACTTTTGATAATCTAGATGAGGAGATCACACCACTTATATGTGAGAAAATCTTTCAGGTATTTTGTATGAGCTGTTCATTTCTTTTGAAAGAGAAGTGAGTGGATCATTAGCAATTGCATGTTTGTCTCTGATGCTTATGAAAGGTTATGCTATATACCTTCCAACTCTCGTCTTATGCAGCCTGAACCACCATTCCATGTGGCATCAGCAGATGAAACTTCTGGATGCAGTGAATCTTGTAAATTGAAGGTAAATTTGCGAGATCTACTATGCTAAATTACTAGAATTTGTTGCAAGATCTATATATGCTTCCTCTAGACATCTCTTGAGCAACAAATCCATGTGATGGCTCCATATATACTTCCTTTTGAATCGCCATGTAAAAAAGCATTATTGATATCCAACTGATGGAGAGACCAATCATGAGTAGCCGCCAAAGAGATAATTAAGCTAACAAATGTCGACTTAGCTATAGGAGAAAACGTGTCAAAGATTAACCTTAATAGCCAAACCCATTTACAACCAATTGCCTTTTTAGCTATAGGAAAATCCATTAATGGAGTCTATTGATTGCTCAATATGGATATGAGAGGAAGAGAGGGAAAATGCCCTCCCTTCTCTCTAACATTGCTGAACTCTACCCCCATTAAAAGACCACTTCTTCTAGGGTAAATCAAACACTAAACCTTCAATTATTAATCTAAAATAACAAAATTAATTCATACATATGTCAAGCGGTTCATATCATCGCAAGCAATCCGGTGGTTTCCACCATCCACCAGGAGCAAGTCTTCCCTAAGGCTTTTTTCAAAGCCACAGATCCGGAGTCCAAGGCTCCACTTCCATGACATCTAAGCTAGCATCCCCTATTTTAGTCGAACCATACCCAACCAGGGTAACCAAAGACCACAAAACGAGGAATAAGGGCACTGTTACATTGGATGTCCAAGAAGGTGAAGAGGTTTCGGGCCATGGTGGAAATTCCTATGCGGAGAACAGGAAGGCATCTAACGCCGATACAAATAGTCAAGCCAATTCCTTCAACCCAGTTGGTAATCCTACAATGGAGCAAATGAAAGACGTGTTGGATGAGATTGAGAGACAAAATAACACATCAGATCAGCCAAGTCATCCACCAAGAAGTTTTGTTGAAGTGGTTAGAGCCACAATTCCTCGCCCCCAACAGCCGGAATTTAAATTGGAGTATCATCCTCCTATATCTCAAGGTGTGTTACCCAAGGTCAAACCTCCTCCTTCGGTTGCTGTTCAAGGAGCGAAGAACTGGGAACACACCTTGGTAGGCTTTTTCTTAGGGAAGAGAATACCATTCTCCCTTGTACGAGCCAAGGCACTAAGGATATGGAAGGATTACGGGATAACAAACGTCCTTTGCAACAAAGAAGGATTCTTTTATTTCCGGTTTGCAAATGATACTTTCCTTAATAATATCCTAGAGAGGTCATGGTTCTTTGCTAGAAGATTATTAATTCTCCAACAATGGCAAATTGGGATGCTGTTAACTAAACTGCAACCTTCAATAGTTCCAACATGGGTGATATTTTCCAGCATTCCTTGTGAATACTCCATTCATTGGGGGTAAGCTACATTGTAAGGGCTGTTGGAAAACCTATCCAAGGTGATACACTCACGGCATGCCAAGGAAGAGCTAATCAAGCAAGAGTAATGGTGGAAGTAGATGCTATCGAGGAAGCCGTACTTCTTGTGGAGTTGGAAAGAGAAGATGGAACATCCATGGAAATATCGGTCGAATACCAATGGCTACCACTATGCTGCTCAACATGTAAAGTCTTTGGACATACATGTAACACAAGTAAACCAGCGGATAGCCAACCATCCAAAGAAACCTCCACTGAGGAAAATAGGACGTAGGTAAAAGTCCAAAGTAAGGGGAAAAATAACAAAGGAGCTGATACTCCACCACCATCCCCTAAAAAGAAGACTACGGTGCTTAATGAGGAGGCATACTCACCCGGAAATCATCTTGATAGGAAGAAGAACCCACAAGAGGAAAAGTCGGAGGCCTCAATAGTGAACCTAGTGCTTGGAAACTCTAAATCTGATGAACCAATTAAGTTGGAATAAGAGTTCATCCCATCCCAAATTCTTGAAACCGGTATGTGGAGGGGGAGAGGATGAGAATGGGAATGAAAATAAGGTAGAGGAGAAGAAGGAAAATGAGGGCAAGGAAGGAACAAATAGTAAGGTGGGACCTAGAAGCACCAGTAGGGAACCAAGCAAGGTACAAAATGAGGCCACACCAGCCACTTAAAAGCTGTCCAGTACACTTAGAAGCCATGAGATGATAACTTGGCATCGTCTAGTGATGGGAGGTTGTCTGGTTCAAGTGGTAAGAAGAAGAAGGTTTACAAACGCCAAAGGCATTACACTTAATCATTATCCCATCATCTCAATGAATTTGGCTTCATGGAACATAAGAGGTCTCAATGACCCATTGAAGTGTGCGGAAATAAGAAGGTTTTGTGTGGAGGATGGAGTGTCGGTAATGGGGTTGCTAGAAACTCGTGTAAATCAAAATAATGAAGATAGGGTTAAGTTGAATCTAGATGCTAATTGGGAGTTTAGTATTAACTCCATGGCAAGAAAGAGGATATGGCTTATGTGACCCAAGAAGCTGGAATATTAGAGTTGAGAAAGAGCACAAGTAGTTCTCCCACTACTATTGCACTCATCTTAGCTCCAATCGTTCCTTCTGTGCTTTGTTTGTCTATGTATCTAATTTTTAAAATGAGGGAAAATTGCTGTAGAAGGATTTAACCGAATTAGCTCCTTCATTGGCTGATCATCCGTGGGTGGTGTTTGGGGACTTTAATGTGATTAGATTGATCAATGAGAGGAAGGAGGGTAACATGAGGAAAACATTGGCAATGATGGATTTTGTAAAGTTCCTAGATGAAGGAGCTTGATGACCTTTGGTTTGGAGGGGATTTCTACTCTTGGTTGAATAAACAATTGGATAACCCAATTTTGAAAAAATTAAATAGGATGTTGGTTAGTTAAAGTTGGCTAAATAGCAAAAAGGAAATATTCATTCAAATTCTTTTGGGTTCTGGATAGAATCATCAGATTTTCTCCCTAAGTTAGAAGCGATTTGGTCACAAGAAGTTAGAGGTTTCAAAATGTTCCAAGTGGTAACTAAGATGAAATGGCTAAACAGGGAACTCAAAAATTTGAATAACACCAAATTTTCCCACCTTTCAACAGAGTCAAGTTAGTAAAGGAACATTTAATTGCGACTCAAAGCTCAATTGCAAATGAAAACAGAGCACTATTTGACCAAGAAAAAGAAGCATTCAAGGAATGGAAGAGAGTCTTTTTAGACAAAAGTCGAGGGTGAAATGGCTAAAACTGGGAGACAAGAACACTACATATTTTCATAAAGTGATCAGTCTTAAGCAGAGTAGGAATGCTATTCATAGTTTGAAAAAGGAGGATGGATCAAAGATTCATGGGGATGCTTAGGTCAAGATAGAAATTGTGGTTTACTTCTCTAATTTGTTGGGAGGACAACAAAAGGTCATCACAAATACAGAGGTGCAAGACTATATGTACAAACGAATTTCGGATCCACAAGTCTTGCAAATCAATAGTCCGTTCTCAAATGAGGAAATTAAAAAGGCCTACTTTAACCAAGCAAACAACAAAGCCCCTAGTCTAAATGGTTTTTCTGCCAGGTTTTTTAATGCTTCGTGGCACATCATTTGGGAAGATATGATCAATGGGGTGAAAGAGTTCATGGTATCGGGAATATGCTGAAGGAACTAAATTGCATGATTGTCTCCCTTGTTCCTAAGATTGCTAATCCTACAAATCTTGCTGATTTTAGGCTTATATCATGCTGTAATACAATTGACAAGGCAATCACCAAACTACTGGCTTCAAGAATTAAGATGGTTTTACCATTGCTAGTGGGGAAAGAACAATCTGCATTCATTAGAGGGCGTTGTATCTCGGATAATATCTTTATAGCCTAAGAATTAGCGAATGGATACCAAAACAACAAAGGAGCTCCAAGGTGTTTGCTGAAAGTAGACATCCACAAAGCCTATGATACCATAAATTGGAGCTTTGTGGAAGCAGTACTTGCAAGCATGAACTTTCCTGCACACTTTATCAAGCCGGTGATACAATGTATATTTACCCCTAGATTTTCTTTCAATATTAATGGTGAATTAGTTGGTTTCATTCCTAGCCCAAGAGGACTTAGATAAGGTGATCCTATGTCGCCTTATCTGTTTGTACTTGGCATGGAAGTATTCTTAGGGATATTAAGGTAGCTCACTGGTAACTCTAGATTCTCATATCATTGGAGATGCAAGAAAGAGTGACTTACACATCTTTGCTTTACAGGTAACCTTTTGATCTTCTATAAAGGTAATATTGAGTCGGTCAGAGTGATTAAGGCAATCTTTGAGAATATTTGATTCTATTTTGGGCCTTAAAGTAAATGGCAACAAAAGCCTTGTGTTCCTATCTAATGTACCTCATCTAACAAATGTACAAATACTCTAGATGCTGGAATTAAAAGAAGAGATACTCCCCATCCGTTATCTTGGGGTACTACTACTAGCTTCTAAACTCCACAAATCAGATTGTGAAGCTTTAATTGATAGAATTTTAGCCAAAATCAACTCATGGACTTCCAAGTTCCTATCTTATGCTAGACGACTTCAACTCATTAAATCAGTGCTATTCTCAATGCAAGTATATTGGACATCAATGTTTATTCTATTAAAGAAGCTGGTTGATTCTATTGAAAGGTTTATGCGCAACTTTCTATGGAGTGGGAGGTCCAATATTTCAACGAAAGCAAAGGTAAGATGGCAAGAGGTGTGTACCCTAGTTCATTAAGAGGGTTTAGGCATTCTTAAACTTGAAATATGAAACAAAGTAGCTCAACTAAAATATATTTGGCATTTATGTGGAGACTTAGTAAGAGGTGTTTGGGATGAATGGGTATATTTTAACTTTCTTAGGAGAACATCATTCTGGGAGACCAAAAGACCCTCTAAGTGTTCTTGAAATTGAAGTAAATTGCTGAAGCTTCGTTCGCTAGCAAGAAGCATGTTTAAGTGGGAAGTGGGTGATGACCTTTCTATATTTCTATGCTCAAACTTTTGGTTGCGAATTGCGTCTCTAAATATGATGCATAGTGAAGAGATTCTAAATTTTTATTATATCTTAAAAAAATAGTACTACATCTGCATATATATATATAAAAGAAATCTAATAAAGGAAATAAAAACTAGCTTAGTTCTTTCCTAAAAATTAGGAAACAGAATCATAGGTGAAGATCACAACCAATCTCTCCTTTTAATCCTAAAAAAAAAAAACTTTCCTAAAACTATAAATTTCTTAACTTTAACTTCCCTAAAATATAATTTCCTAACTTTTGAATATTCAACACTCTCCCTCAAGCTGGAGAATATATATCATATAATCCCAGCTTGCAAATTAAGTCTTCAAAGTTAGATCTAGGTAGAGCTTTGGTGAGGATGTCTGCAGTTTGTTGCTTGGTAGGAATGTAGTTCAATTTAACAGTCTCACTAGTCACCTTCTCTGTGATGAAGTGTCTGTCAATTTCAACGTGCTTAGTCCTGTCATGATGCACGGGATTTTTTGCTATGTTGATAGCTGCCTGATTATCACACATCATCAGAATGGGAGATGAACTCATTTGTCGCAGTTCACTAAGAACCCTTTTTATCCAAATCCCCTGTGCCATGGCTCTGTACTCAGCTTCTGCACTACTTCTGGCTACCACTGATTGTTTCTTGCTCCTCCAGGTAACAAGATTACCTCAGACAAAAGAACGGTACCTAGAAGTTGACCGTCTGTCAATGATGTTTCCTGCCCAATCTGCATCTGAATAAACTTCAATATCACGATCTTCTATCTTTTAGAAGAATAGGCCTTTCACTGGTGTCATCTTAAGGTATCTAAGAATCCTATAGACTGCTTCCATGTGTTCCTCTGTAGGACTGTGCATGAATTGACTTACAACACTTACTGCAAAACCAATATTTGGCCGAGTGTGTGAAAGATAAATTGGGCGTCCAACAAGTCGATATCTCCCCTTGTTTACAGGTGTACTTTCTTTCTTGGTGCCAAGTTTCTTCTGACTGTCCATAGGAGTTTCAACTGGTTTGCATCCAAGCATGCCGGTCTCCTTTAGGAGATCTAGAATATATTTCCTCTGAGAAACAACAATGCCTTTCCTTGATCTAGCTACTTCCATTCCAAGGAAATATTTAAGATTTCCAAGATCTTTAATTTCAAACTCTACCGACAAATACTTCTTCAAATTCTGTGATTCCTCCACATCATTTCTAGATATAATAATATCATCAACATAGACTATCAATATAGCAATTTTCCCAGCATGAGATCTCTTGACAAACAGTGTATGATCAGCTTGACCTTGTATGTAGCCAAGTTTCAAAACAGCCTTTGTGAATCTATCAAACCAGGCTCGAGGAGATTGTTTAAGGCCGTATAAGGACTTCTTGAGTTTGCAAACCTGATTCTTTGCCATACTTCCTTTGAAGCCAGGTGGGATTTCCATGTAGACTTCCTCTTCAAGGTCACCATTTAGAAAGGCATTTTTTATGTCTAGTTGTTGCAAGCACCAATCTTGGTTGACAGCCATTGATAGAAGAATTTTGATAGTGTTAAGCTTTGCGACAGGAGCAAAAGTTTCTGAATAGTCTATCCCATAGGATTGTGTAAATCCTCTAGCTACCAATCGAGCCTTAAATCTCTCAATTGATCCATCTGCATTGTACTTTATAGAAAAAATGCACTTTCACGACACGAGCCTTTTCCCAATTGGCGGATCAGTAATAGTCCATGTTCCATTCTTCTCTAGTGCATTAATCTCATCTTGTACTGCCTTCTTCCACTCTGAATTTTGTAATGCCTCTTGTATTGTGCTGGGAACCTGAATATCATCAAGAGAAGTAGCAAGTGCTCTGTAAGATGATGATAGCCCTTCGTAAGTAACATAGTTTCCAATTGGATGACTTGTACACTTCCTAACACCCTTCCTGAATGCAATCGGCATGTTAGAGTCATCAATGCTAGGAATTTGCACATCTCCAGCCCTATCCATACCTATGTTTTCTTCAAGTGGACTTGAAATTGAGTTAATATCTTGGCCACATGCTGGTTGTGATCCATGCTCTAGCTCCCGTCTTTTCCTCCTTTTGATGTAGACTTGAAAATCCTTATTAGCAAGTTGTGGAGCCACAGATTGAGTAGGCACAGAAGAAGAAACATTTTTGGGTTGGACTAATGACTGAACATGCACGGGTGTGGACAAGTCTTGTGTAAAGTCAATGGGCACAAGCACATGTTGAGAAGAATTTGGTGACTCTGAGTGGACAAAGGGTACATACTCAAGAAGGGACTCCTAATCTTGATGTTCATTCATGCTCTCCCCTTGAACATGAGATTTCGGATATAAGGACACATGTTCAAAGAAAGAGACATCCATGGTGGTGTAAAATCTTTGGTTGGTTGGAGGATAACATTTGTACCCTTTTTGAGTTGGAGAGTACCTTAGAAAAATGCACTTATTGGCTCGAGGATCAAATTTGCTATGGTGTTGAGGATACACATGAATGAATGCCGTGCAACCAAATACCTTGAGTGGTAAATCAGATGAAGTTGCATGGGTGTGAGGAAATTTTTTCAAAAGAAGTTGACGTGGAGATTGAAAAGTAAGGACTCTGGATGGCATACGATTGATCAAATAGGTAGCTGTGAGAATGGCTTCCCCCCAGAAATAATTTGGAACATTAGAGGAAAACATAAGACACCGGGCAACCTCTAAGAGATGTCTATTCTTGTGTTCAACCACCCCATTTTGTTGAGGGGTGTCAACTCAAGAACTTATGTAGATAATCCCATGGTTCTGAAGGTAGGTATTGAGACTACTAGTGAAGTATTCCCTAGTATTGTCTGACTTAAGTACCTGAATTCTAGAGTTGAATTGATTTCAAACCATAAGATTGAAGGTTTTAAAAATTTGCCCAACTTCTGACTTTTCTTTCATAAGGAATACCTAAGTTAACCGTGTATGATCATCAACGAATGTCACAAACCATCTAGTGCTAGAAATATTTGTTACCCATGAGGGACCCCACACGTCACTATGGATCAAAGAAAAAACAGTTGAAGGTTTGTATGGAATTTGAGGTTATACTGTTCGAGTATGCTTTGCAATATGACAAATTTCACAATGAAAAGATGCTGGACTTTTATTGGTAAATAATTTGGGAAACAATTTTGCAAGATACACAAAGCTAGGATGACCAAGACGATAATGTAACAATATAATTTCACTATCTTTATTGATATTAGAATTTGACACAAAATTGAAAGATTCTAACAGATTCTGGGATTGGACACAACTTGCTTGAGAATCTTGGTTTAAGGATCGACCACATGAGAGGAGATAGAGCCCAGAGCACAGTTCAGCTTTGCCAATCATCTTTCCCGATTTCAAGTCCTGAAAAACACATAAGTTTGGATAAAATTTAGTAACACATTGAAGATTACGGGCCAATTTGCTAATGGATAAAAGATTACAATCCAAGTTTGGAACATGGAGAACAGAGTTGAGATGCAACTCTTTAGTAAGTTGGATGGAACCTGTCCCAGCAATTTTTGAATTTGAGCCATCAGCAATACGGGCGGACGAGTGACCACTACTTCACTTATAATTTTGTAGAAGGGCAACATCCCCTGTCATTTGATCAGAAGCACCGGTGTCGACTATCCATGGCTTCATTCCTCCTTTGTTAACATTGAAGGCTGTTTGTGAATCTGTTTGAGCAACCAAACCACTCCTAGTAATGCTACCATTGTCAACTTGACTATACAGTTTTTTCAGCAAATCCATTTGCTCTTTGCTGAATGGGCTAGGCTCATGAACAGGAGCACTATCAGAGTTGGAAGCCACATGTGCTTTGTTGTCTCTATCAAACCTTGGCTTTGGTTTCCAATCAGCCGGTTTGCCATGGAGCTTCCTGCAAGTCTCCTTGTAATGGCCTAGTTTCTTACAATAATCACACCAAGGCCTTTCCCGTTTCTGATGATCTCCACCATTGTTGTTGGATGATCGGACAGCAAGGGCAGATGCATCCAACATTGAGGCTGGTTGTTCCTTAGATCCCATCATCACTTTCTTTCTACTTTCTTCATGCCTAACCTTTGAGAAAGCCTCCCTAAGACTAGGCAGTGGTTTAGTGCCCATGATTCGACCTCGAACATCATCCAATTCCCTGTTAAGTTCTAAGAAAAATTTGAACAGCTTTTTTTGTTCCACAATCTGCTTGTATGTTGCTGTATCTTCCTAACATTTCCATGAGTGAGTCTCAAATAAGTCAAGTTACTGCTAATATCGTGTGAGTGTGTTGTAATACTAAGTAACGGACTGCTCTCCTTGGCGGAAGTCATGAAGTACAGATTCAACCTGAAATAGCTTTGAAGTATTTTTAGAGCTGGAGTAAGTCTCTTTGGCTGCATCCCATATTTCTTTTGCGGTCCCAAATAGCAAGAAGTTTTCACCTATGTTATTGTTTATGGAATTGATAAGCCATGACATGATCATACTATTTTCAATCTTCCACTTTCTGAAATTCAGATTTGTAGTCTTTGGCATGGCTGCTGCTCCCGTGAGATACTCATCCTTTCCCTTACTACAAATGAATAGCAACACAGATTGTGACAACTGTAAATAATTATGGCCTTTAATTTGTGTCCTGTGATAAGAATAGGAGAAGAATCACTGTAACTAAGGTTTGAAATTTCTGAATTGACTCCTAATTCTGGTGCCGTGATGCCAAATCTTTGTGATGAAGCCATTCCATATTTTGGCATGTTCCAAATATTGCAAAGAAAGAGATTAGGGTTGTTGGAAATAGAGAAGAAGAAGGCTGGGACAAATACTAACCAGCGAGAATCGATCTGAGGGAATGATGTCCGAAGAGAGGCAGCCTAAAGAGATTAAGGTTCAGAGAACTAGCTCTGATACCATGAAGAGATTCTAAATTTTATTATATCTTAAAAAAATAGTACTACATCTGCATATATATATATATATATATATAAAAGAAATCTAATAAAAGAAATAAAAACTAGCTTAATTCTTTCATAGAAATTAGGAAATAGAATCATAGGCGAAGATCACAACCGATCTCTCCTTTTATTCCTAAAAAAAAAAAAACTTTCCTAAAAATATAAATTTCCTAACTTTAACTTCCTTAAAATATAAATTTCCTAACTTTAACTTTTGAATATTCAACACATAGTGCTAGAATGATTGCTACTTTAGGGCTCCCCTTGAATGCTAGGTTGTGTTTGATTATATAAGGCAATGGTTGGGATTTTCCATAGAACAATTTCTGGAATGGGTTTACAATATCCTCAAATATAATCCCTAATCTACATGAAGCTGATAGATTCACCTAGAGTAAGGATGTATCTGGAATCTTTTCTATCAAAAGGGCTTACAAGGCATTATCTAATTACAATAGCACCGTCCCTTGGGCTAAGATGATTTGGAACAAATACTTCATGCTACGATGCTCATTTTTCCTGTGGCTAGTTTGGAAAAGGAAATTGTAGGAAATCAAACCAGATTCTCTTCTATATTAGGAATTAATATCCTGGAGATTTCATTGTAATATTCTGTGTATATATATATAGATAACAATATTATGTATCATATATATAGTGCATATATTAGGAATAGAAAGATATAGTCAAGAAGATTTCTTTTGTATATATATGTGTATCTATTCCTTGAAATAATAAGAGAAGTTTTATTAAGTATTATTTGCTACATGGTATCAGAGCTTCGAAAAAGAAAATCCTGCAGATACCGCTTCCCTTCTCCACTTCTGTTCTGTTCTGTTTTGTTTTTTTTTTTTTTCTTCTCTTTTCCCGTGCTGTCTCTCTCTCTCGTTGTCTCTCCCTCTCTTCCGGGTAGATCTCACAGACCTCTAGTATGGCAGAATCTGATGGATCTTCTGGGGGTTCCTCAACAACAAATTCACTCCCTGGAATAACGCCAACACCTATTGAAAACAGTTTCATCCAACCGGTCATCAGTCATAAACTCAATGGCCATAACTATCTCCAATGGTCACAAGCAACAATGTTGTTTGTTAGCGGAAGGAACAAAGATGACTATCTCACCGGTGTCATTACTCAACCCAATCCACGTGATCCAACATTCAAATCATGGAGGGCAGAAAACAATCTTGTTATGTCTTGGCTAATTGGATCCATGACAACCGAGATTGGAGAGAACTTCTTGCTATACTCCACGGCAAAAGAAATTTGGGATGCTGCTCGTGATACATTCTCAAATCACGAAAACACAATTGAGCTATTCCATGTGGAAAGTACACTCCAAGAATTAAGACAAGGAGAAAAATCTGTCACCGTGTACTTCACATCTCTCACTCGACTTTGGCAACAACTAGATATGTTTGAATCCCATGAATGGAATTGCCCCTTGGACTGTACTTATTTCAAGAAAATCATTGAAACCAAGCGGATATTTAAGTTCTTGATGGGCTTAAATAAATCCTTAGATGAAGTCCGAGGCAGAATCCTTGGAACAAAGCCGCTGCCTAGCTTACGAGAGGTGTTTTCTGAAGTCCGGAGGGAAGAGAGTCGCAAGAGAGTGATGCTGGGAAACTCAGAAAACCTAGCGTCAACAGAAAGCTCAGCTCTTGCTGCAGTAAAAGACCGGTTGCACCTATCCAATGTTGCTGCAGCTGATAATAGGAGAATGCATCAGAATGCGGGTGACAATCGGACACGTCGAGGACGTCCTTGGTGTGATCATTGCAAAAAGCCAGGCCACCTCAAGGAAACGTGCTGGAAACTGCATGGAAAGCCACTTGATTGGAAATCTAGCAGAGACCGTGAGGCAAAGGGGAATACTGCCTCCATGGAGACTTCACCAACTGTCAATCAAGCCCCTTTCACCAAGGATCAATTGGAATTACTCCAACAGCTGATCCAGAATTCATCTAAATCAACATCTCCTCATGCTGGGGAACATGGATCAGGTAATCACGCACTATATGTTGCTTAGAACCCATCGTCATCGTGGATAGTGGACTCCGGAGCATCTAATCACATGACAGGTGACAGATCTCTTTTCACATCTTATTCACCTTGTAAAGAACTACAAACTGTAAGGATAGCCAATGGTACTCGCACACAAGTTGAAGGAATAGGAACAATCTGCCTTTCAAGCTCTCTAATTCTCTATTCTGTGTTGTTGGTACCTGACCTAGATTGCAACCTAATCTCGGCTAGCAAACTAAATAGTGATCTGAAATGTGAAACTAAATTCTTTGCCAACTGTTGTGTATTTCAGGACTTGAGCTCGGGGAGGACGATTGGCAATGCTGAGCTTCGCAAAGGTCTCTACATTCTTGATGTAAACATCTCATCCTCATACAGCATCTCTAGCAATAAAGTTAGTTCTTGTTATGTTAGTCATTCAAATAAGGATAGTACAATCATGATGTGGCATTCTCGATTAGGACATCCAAATTTCTTATATATGAAACGATTGTATCCATCTCTATTTATCAATAAAAATCCAAATTTATTTCATTGTGAAATATGTCAATTTGCAAAACACACTCGGAGCACATACTATCCACTACCCTACAAACCAAGTCATCCTTTTTCCCTCATACATGGTGATATTTGGGGACCAACTCGTATTCCCAATATTACTGGTACTCGATGGTTTCTATTGTTAGTTGATGATCATACACGACTGTGCTGGACATACCTCATGAAAGAAAAATCAGAGACCAATCATATTTTCAAACACTTTCATGCTATGGTTAGAAACCAATTCAAGAGTGACATCCAAATCCTCAAAACTGATAATGCTAGAGACTTCTTTAACTCAAATCTCAGTCTTTATCTCAAATCACATGGTATTGTTCAACAAAGTTCATGTGTTGATACACCTCAACAAAATGGTGTGGCCGAAAGAAAAAATCGCCATATCCTTGAAGTTGCTCGCTCCTTGCTTTTTCAAACCAATGTTCCTAAGAAATTTTGGGGTGAAGCTGTACTCACAGCTACATATCTCATTAATAGGATGCCTTCACGTGTTCTGAAATTTCAATCACCATTACAAATGCTCCACAAGTTTTACCCAACTTCACGGTTAGTATCCCAAGTCCCACTCAAACTTTTTGGGTGCACTGCATTTGTTCACATTAATCATGGAAAGCTCGATGCACGTGCACTTAAATGTATGTTCATAGGATACTCACCAAATCAGAAAGGGTACAAATGTTTCTCTCCTCTCACAAGTAAATTCTATCATACTATGAATGTCACCTTCTTTGAAGAAAACCCATTTTTTCCCAATTCTGTAATTCAGGGGGAGAATGACTCTCGTACTAATACTCATGAATTCCAGAATTGGGATTGGACTACTTTTATTGAAACAAGTCCATCCGGTCCTCCTCCCAATTCAGTTATATGTCCAGACACAATTCCAAGGAGTGCATCACCGATGAACTACCCTAAACATCTCCTTCTTCCTATCGAAGAAATCAATGTTTACACAAGAAGGAAAAGACCATTGCAGAATGAACAACAGACCCAAGAGCTCTCCTCGAGTGACAATTCTGAAACAATGCCAACTGAGGAAGGATCTTGTTCCCAATTAGCAAAGGAAAAGGTAATAAATCATGATCCGAATTTAGATTTGCCAATTGCTCATAGGAAAGGAGTCCGATCATGCACGCAGCACCCGCTATGCAACTACATCTCCTACTCAAATCTATCATAGAAATTCCGAGCATTTGTAACCTCTCTGGACAAAGTTGGGATTCCCAGTTCAATATATGAAGCTCTAAAGGTCCTTGAATGGAGGAAAGCAACATTAGAGGAGTTGAATGCACTTGAGAAGAATGGCACATGGGTTCTAACATCATTACCACCAGGAAAGAAGACTGTAGGATGCAAATGGATATTTTCAATCAAACAAAAGGCTGATGGAGGCATTGATAGGTACAAAGCTCGATTAGTAGCTAGAGGATTCACACAGTCATATGGAATTGATTACCAAGAAACTTTTGCTCCTGTGGCTAAGCTCAATACAATACGTGTGCTATTATCTGTTGCTGCAAATCAGGATTGGCCACTGTTCCAGCTTGATGTGAAAAATGCGTTCCTCAATGGAAACTTAATTGAGGAAGTCTATATGGACATACCTACTGGCTTTGAAACCGAGAAAACAAGAGGAAAAGTGTGCAAGCTGCAAAAAGCACTATATGGACTAAAACAATCACCTCGAGCTTGGTTCGATAGGTTCACAAGAGTACTTAAACAATGCGAGTACTCTCAATCTCAACCAGATCACACACTATTCATCAAACATTTCATAGATGGGAGAATTACAATATTGATTGTATATGTTGATGATATAGTCCTTACTGGGAATCATGAAGGAGAGATGAGAAAACTCAAGATCTTATTGTCCAAGGAATTCGAAATCAAAGACTTAGGACATTTAAGATACTTTTTGGGAATGGAAGTAGGCAGAACTAGCAAAGGAATTTCAGTCTCTCAACGCAAATATGTTCTGGATCTTCTGACTGAAACAGGAATGAGTGGATGCAAGCCTGTTGAAACACCAATGGATCCCAATACAAAATTAATGCCTCGAACTGGAGAATTAGCAGCAGATAAGGGGCGTTATCAACGGTTAGTAGGAAAGTTGATATATCTTACCCACACACGCCCAGATATAAGCTTTGCAGTCAGTATTGTGAGTCAGTACCTAAGCAATCCATCTACAGATCACATGGAGGTAGTGAATAGAATCCTCAAGTATCTCAAAAAGGATCCTGGAAAGGGGTTAATGTTTGAGAAGACACATGATAGATCACTTGTTATCTACATTGATGCAGATTGGGCTGGGTCCCCTGTTGATAGAAGATCTACATCAGGATATTGCTCATTTGTTTGGGGAAACCTGGTAACATGGCGAAGCAAGAAGCAACAAGTAGTAGCTCGTAGCAGTGCTGAGGCTGAGTTTCGAGCATTAGCTCAAGGCATATGTGAAGGGATTTGGTTAAAACGGCTTTTGAATGAACTCAAAATTGGTATGGATGATCCTATTGAAGTGATGTGTGATAACCAGTCAGCTATTGCAATTGCCAAGAACCCAGTTCATCATGATAGAACAAAGCATGTCGAAATAGATAGGCATTTCATCAATGAGAAAATAGAAGGAAAAGAGATTTCTCTTAATTATGTTCCTTCTAGACAACAGGTGGCAGACATCTTGACAGAGGCTCTATTTCGACCCAACTTCATTGAACTAAGTTCCAAGCTTGGTTTAATGAACATATATCATCTGGTTTGAGGGGGAGTGTAGGAAATCAAACCAGATTCTCTTCTATATTAGGAATTAATATCCTAGAGATTTCATTGTAATATTCTGTGTATATATATATAGATAGCAATATTATGTATCATATATATAGTGCATATATTAGGAATAGAAAGATATAGTCAAGAAGATTTCTTTTGTATATATATGTGTATCTATTCCTTGAAATAATAAGAGAAGTTTTATTAAGTATTATTTGCTACAGAAACTTTACACTCTAGACACGCTAAATAGTTGGGGAGGATCTACTTCAACAACATGTTACCTATGTTTAAGTGGGAATGAGAACCATAACTATTTATTCTTTGAGTGCACATACTCTAAATGGGTATGGAAGGTAGTTTTAATGGAACTTAAATGCCCAACATCCTGCCTCTCATGGCAAAATGCAACCACAGGCCTCATGCACCCAACGCCTAGAAGCAACCCTATGACTCCATTATGGAGAGTAGCACTTAGAGCAGCGGTATACTGTATATGGAGAGCAAGGAACTTGGTTCGGTTGGGGTCGTCGTTATCTTCGCTGATGTTCTTAGCCAGGCATATTCTAGCTTGCTCTAAGCTTCTTTTACCTTGAGTTAGTTTATATTAGTTTTCATAAAATTTTGTAAAATTTTAGTTTTAGGATAAAATTTTGTTGTAACCTGATACCACGTTTAGCGGCTGTACATTCTCTTTTATTAATTCAATTACTTATTTACAAAAAAAATCCATTAAAATTTTGCAAACTCATCTGCAGAAACTGTAATTGTCTTTTTAGAAGAGGAGTTATGTAACATCCGTAGAGGCAACATGTGTTGATTGCTTTTTCTTGTTGCAATTTTCTATTAAGTGTGCTTGGTATGCCTAAGCTTATGATAATAACTTACACTCTCCGTGAGTCTTGTCACTCCATTTCCATGGCTATTGTTATCACCTCCTCTTCTACTAATAGAGAAACATCCACTAGCTTGATTGACAAGAGCACTCTTAGAATGGGATGGAGTTATGGATATAGTATTTTTAGTGCAAAGAATTCTAGTAAAGGGTTCTTGCAAAAATGAAATCTCGGGATTGGATAGGATTTGAGATTTAATACTATCAAACTCTGGATGAAGGTTAGCCCAAAAAACTCATTATCGATATTTGTTCCCATTGGGTTTGCTGAACTCTCACATTACGACTGGATGGTAGTAAGACATTATGTTCTCCATATGTCTTTTTGAAGTTCATAAGGTAGGTGGTGAGAGATTGATTTTGCTGTTTGGCACAATGAAAACCTTTACAGACATTATAAATGCGAGAATATTCCTTTTCCATGAATATATAAAATCTAAATAATCCATTAGTTTTTTAATGTATTCATAGTGATAAATTAAATTATTACTATCTCACTGTAAAAAAATTTTGAGTTGCAAAAATATCTGGCCATAATCATGCAATCATACTTGTCTCATATTGTCTGTTGGTGGATCGTTAGTGAGATGATCATCTTTTCCAATACTTAGCAAATACACCTGAGCAGTCTTACTCCAGGTGATATAATTTATCTCCATTAAGCTTATGTTCCATGATTTTGTCATCATAGGAATCATATCAACCATAGCTAAGGTTTTATTCTCAACCATTTTATAAAAGTTACACACACTCTCAAAGTGAAGGATATTATTGACGTCATATCAAAGATGTGCAAAAGAGCACCTATAAATAGGCACCACAGACATAATTCGTGGTGGTAAGTAAAAGTAACTCAATAGTCATATCATCTAACAACCATCCAGAACTACCAACCACTACAATTAGAAAAAAAACTAATTAATGAATACTAACAAAGAGAAAGGTAATTTTTCTGATATGTATACTATACATATACATAGACTCGTTGAGGAATCTATGTTAGATATACCAACGCTATAGTCAAATCTAATTAAGATACATTCAATGCTATATTCAAACTAAACGAACTTATATTTATTTACAAACCATAACAAGTAGTAACAAATCTAATTAGAAAAAATAAAAGCTAAATCTAAAACCTACAGCAAGCATAGATCCGGTACATCTTCAAGATCAATCAAAGCTAATACTAATAACTTTTCTAGTAGATACTAGTAGCTTGTAATGGTAAGTGATGATGGAAGTTGTTGGCAATAGCTGATGACTAGTGGCAGTGGTTAGCAATCATGGAAAATGAGGATCATGGTTTCCTACTCTTAGCAGTTCTTAACAACCATCAGTAACTACAATCTCTTATCTCTTAAGAATAGTACGATAATATTTGGCAATTCTAAAACTTTAATTATAATAAATCTTAAAAGGAGAACATTTTTCATGAATCAAACAAACCCTAATGAAGGAAGATGATGTTCTGATTCTCTATGGAACTTACTAAAACATATATGCAATGCATCAAGAAATTATGTTGGATTCTTATAGTTTTGATCTCTTAGGTATGTGGATCATAGATTCTTCTGCAAAAGATTGTCTTGAGTTTATTAGAATTTTAATTTGCTTCTTCTTGCAGATATATGGACTTAAAACACTTGTTAAAAGCTTTTTGCCACATAGTGGAGGTCATGTCAGGAGGAAAATTGACCAATTGTTGGGCATTATAGCTCGAATATTGCGGATGGATGATGCTTTGAATCATGTCTCTTTGAGGTATTGTTAATTAGAAAGAAAATGCTGGGTCTTTACCATAGTTCAGCATTTTGTTATTCTTCACCAAATTGAGTTCCACACTATATCGTTTACTGGACATCTACCTCATCTGTCCTCTGACATTTAGAATGTAGCATTGTTCTAGACGGACTAAATTTTGTCAGAATGTGAATAGAAATGTGAAATGCGAATGGGGAACTAGCTTTAGAATTGTGCACTTCTATAAATGATGCTGCTTAGTTAGAAGTTTTCATGACATTTGTACTCTTTTCCTTCATAATCTTCTTTTCATATGATGATGATGCATCAATAGTTTAAGAAAAGGCATGAACTGTGAGATTAGCAATCACACTATTTCAGACATGGGGCATGTTTTTCTTTAGTTAGTGTGGTGGGGTTTTTTTTAGTGGATGTAGGATAGATGAATGTTCTGGGTGTAGGAGATGAACTATTACAAGCTGTAGTTATTATCATTGTAAAATACCTTGGGGTTGCATTTTCTAGAGTTATTGTTAATTAGAAAGATGAATGTTCTGGGTATTGTTAATTAGAAAGAAAATGCTGGGTCTTTACCATAGTTCAGCATTTTGTTATTCTTCACCAAATTGAGTTCCACACTATATCGTTTACTGGACATCTACCTCATCTGTCCTCTGACATTTAGAATGTAGCATTGTTCTAGACGGACTAAATTTTGTCAGAATGTGAATAGAAATGTGAAATGCGAATGGGGAACTAGCTTTAGAATTGTGCACTTCTATAAATGATGCTGCTTAGTTAGAAGTTTTCATGACATTTGTACTCTTTTCCTTCATAATCTTCTTTTCATATGATGATGATGCATCAATAGTTTAAGAAAAGGCATGAACTGTGAGATTAGCAATCACACTATTTCAGACATGGGGCATGTTTTTCTTTAGTTAGTGTGGTGGGGTTTTTTTTAGTGGATGTAGGATAGATGAATGTTCTGGGTGTAGGAGATGAACTATTACAAGCTGTAGTTATTATCATTGTAAAATACCTTGGGGTTGCATTTTCTAGAGTTATTTTTATCGGAATTTCTATGAGCATCTATATGCATATCGTCAGAGCTGCCTTGGTCCCTAAAGTGGAGAGTTAACATGGAACATTGGAAACTTCTTTCATTATAAATTTTTAAGGTTATTTTTAGATTTATTTGATCTATGATTTCTTGCTTTTCCTTGTGTTAAAACATAGCATGATCTCAAGCTTCTCTAACTTCTGGAAGTTTCTTGCTGTTGTTGAACCAAGAAATGAAAATTAAGCTAAAGAAAGATGATTATGATACTTTCTATCTGGATCAAAGTATTTGTGCTATAGAACTAGCCCTGGTTTATCCCTTGTTCAAAACCATGTAGTGGTTGGAATATTGCCTCTATTGCACACAATAGTATGTCACAGGGAGAGAACAGTATTTACACAAGTGCATAGTTATCTAAAGTAAGCATATGTATTTACATCCAATTGCAACCCCATTTATTCTGCTTGTTTCTAATATACAGTGATAACTATGGTGAACTAAAAATTGGTTTTCTAACACACTCTAGCAATCCAAGCATCTGGTGGATCAAGGAAAAAAAAAAGAGGAAGTTGGTGACCATATAAATATTCTGTCATGAATATGGTGTTGATCCTTTTCACCTAGGGTCTATTCTATTGAAAGGCCATTTCTCAAATTTGATCAAGAAAAAAAACGAGGAAGCTGGTGACCATATAAATATTCTATAATGAATAAGGTGTTGATCCTTTTCAAGGTCCCTCTTGTTGACCTTGGCCTAGGCTAGCTTTGCGTGTTGCCTTATTAGTCTTAGCTCTCTATCTAGAGCAACAACTAGAGTGGCTTATATAGACAAGTGCATAAATCACATGTAACCACATAACTTAATATTTTAGATGTTTATAACTTAAATTGATTCTATCACTACTCTTGAGATAGCAAACTTTTAGTTGAATTATGCTCATTGTTTGAACTTACTTGTGTCTTGTACTTTTTAGAAAGTAAAATTACTATAGAGTTGCTTTGTATTTTTGATAGGATTTACTTGGCTTTGGTGACATTTTTGTGCTAAGTGTTAATCATATTCTTGATTTTTCCTTGGAGTGGTGATAGTGTCAACAGCCACCTAAAATTGGCTGCAGCAAAATCAGTTCTTCGCCTTTCGAGGAGATGGGATTTGCATATATCTCCAGAGATATTTCGCGTTACAGTTTTGGTAGCAAAGGTACACAGTTGTGGCTCTATGGATTTGAATTCAATTTTTCTTTTAAGATTTACATCCAAAAAAAAATTTCCTTTGAAGATATGCATTATTGTTGCTAGGTGGTTTGCTATGATAAATTTTAAATCCACAACTTGTTGATCTAAAAGCTTAAACCCCTTAGATCCAAAATGGATTTATATATGTGTTTGATACTCTTCTTTGCTTGCAGGTTGAGGATCTTAGGGTAAAATGGGTGCTTAATGGTTTGATTTTAGGACCTTCTGCATTGTTACAATGACAAGTTTTTGTCTAAAACTTGTTTATCTAAATTTTTAAGCTTATTAGATTTGGTTTATTTATTTATTGGTTACTAAGTTACATGCTTCCTTTTTCTTTTCTTTTCTTTTCTTTTTTTTTGGGGGGGGGGGGGGGGGGGAGTTTGGTTTGGTGTGGTAAGGTAAGGTAAGGTAATAAATTTTTGATTTTTAAAGCACACAAGAAGCATACTAAGTTGACTTAAGCATCAAAACACAAAAGGATGCCTAGGTCGATAAAATGGCCCTAAAGCTCAAAGTGCTTCCTACATACTCTAAAGAAGATCAACAAAAAAAAAAGAAACTGATCTGAAAAGCGCTTCACTAGTGAGAGATGCAGACCCAAACTTGATGAGAATTCCTTTCTTTCCAAAGGTAGCAACAAAGAGCAGCAATTTGCCTTCCTTTGATGCCTAGAGGGACAACCATTTGTGCAAGAGAGAAGAGAAGAAAGGGATGGCATGTTGGATGGTCTATGGGTTGATTAATCCAGGCGAGCTTTGACACTTCTCCATTCTTCCCTAGAAATTTTGCTGCTCAGGAAAGATGTTCATGTGTCTCCTCCTCCTTGTTACAAAGATAGTAGCTGTGAGAGTTAACCACACCCCAGGCCATCAACTTATCCATGGTGTACAACCTCTCACATGCAATAAGCCATAGGATGAATGCATGCCTAGGTGTGGTGGTTTTGTTCCAAACTGCTGAGAACCATTCTACCTTGGCTGTGTGCTCCCTTGCCATGTCATATTCTGAACTAATAGATAAATCATTTACTAGGTTGAGCTTCCATACTAGCCTATTTGATCTTGAAGC
Source organism: Laguncularia racemosa (assembly GCA_037954665.1). Lineage (NCBI taxonomy): Eukaryota > Viridiplantae > Streptophyta > Magnoliopsida > Myrtales > Combretaceae > Laguncularia > Laguncularia racemosa. The sequence continues at coordinate 3,786,085 of JBBMOL010000040.1, forward strand.
ATTCAACCTCATATTACCAAGGGACAAGGATGTATTCCTCCACACTTCTCCATGTAGCCACTCCCAGTTTGTGCCATTAATGAAAGAATGTAAGCGGGTTTCCTTAGGCCAATCAACCTCCATTGTGATTTTGTTTTCTAACCAATTTACTAGTGGACCCCTAGGGTGCGATGGATCATGCCAAAGAGATATAGCATCTCCATCACTTACCTTCCATTTCAAAACGTTTAGACCTAATTCTCTGGATTGTAGAATCTTCCTCCATGCCTAAGAAGCTTTAGTTATGTTCTAAAACTAAGCTAGGCCAAAGCTAGTTGCCATTATCTAGGCATAGGTTTCAAATATGTTTTAATTGGGGCAATTTATTCCATAGCTCCAATTCTAGAATTCCAAGGCCACCGTTCTTGTTTGGTTTATAAATATTGTTCCAACCTTCTTTTGCCTTCACTTTTTCTTTGTCACTTCTGTTCCATAGGAACCATTTGAACTTACATTTAATCAAAGAGAGGAAACTCTTGAGGATAATGAAGATAGATGACCAATATACTTGCAAGGAGAAAAGGATACTCTTAATTAATTGTAACTGATCCACATATAACAGAAATTTACATGTGTAGTGATTGATTCTTGCTGCCGCTTTATTGACCAGCACCATGCACATCGACTTAGATAACTTGGTTGTGGTAGGGGACACCCCCAAGTAGCATATGGGCAAGGAACTAGTATAGAAGCCCAAGGAGCTACAAATTCTTGACCATGTGGAGCAATCAACACCTCTAAAGAAAACAAGACTTTTTGTGTGACTTGCTTTTATAGCTCGGACAGTATGTGAAATTCCTCTAAGGCATCTTTAATCAGCTCAAGTGTCACCCTTGGCAAATGTTATAATATGTATATTAATGTATAATATCCTATATTAATATATATTATTAACTAGCTATTATTAGAGGATCTCATTTCCTAAAATAGATAGATAAATCCTGTATATAGACATCAATTCCTATATGAAAAAGCAATGTAATAAGATTAGATTTTCATTCAAATTACATGGTATCAGAGCATAGATATATGTAAGAAAAAAAAAAAAAAATTTCCGTCTTGTCCTGTGAACAAGGACGTGCTGCCCTTGAGAGCAAGCACTGTTGGGATCTTTTTTTTTCGTCACCACCAGTCTAGGAGGAGAGACCAGCCTCCAACCGACCGAACCCCGAAACCAGAGCCCCAGACGACCTCATGCGTCGCTTTAGGGTTTCGCTTTCCCCTTCCATCGACGGCGTGTGAGGGCGCGTGTGACGACTCTTCGCCCACCAGAAGCTTCGACGCACTATTGGTAAGTCCGTTCTACTCTACTTTGGTGTTGCATTGGTTGAATACATCATCTTGGGAAGCGGGTTTTGTTATGGTTGTCGGAATTCGTCGCGTTTGGTGATTGGCCGGAGGTTTGTTCAGTGTGTCTGATCCACGTTGGGTTTTGTGGCGTCGCTGGGCTGTTCATGGCCTTTTGAGGTTGTCGTTGGTTGGTCGTGTTGGTTCACCGGAGTCATTTGGCTTGTCGGAGTTGATTGAGATTGGTGTGGTGTTGTGCTTTGTGGCCGACGACGTGTACCGGAGTCATTTGGCTTGTCGGAGTTGACTGAGATTGGTGCGGTGTTGTGCTTCGTGGCCAATGACGTGTTGGTCTTGGTGTCTGTTGGTTGGCGTTTGTGGGTTGATCTCGTCGGTGGCTTGGATTTTACATTTTTCCGAGTACACTGTGTTTGGCTATTTTTTTTTTCTTTGTTGCTATTGTGAGAATCTTTCTTTTGCTGTTTGAAATGGATGATAAAAGCTTAAAATCTCCGGTTGTTGATATGATTCGTGTGACAACTAAGATCACGGAACATAAACTTAATGGGAATAATTTTATGGCTTGGAGCAAAACGGTGCGAGTATATTTGCGAAGTATTGAAAAAGAAGACTATCTTACTGAAAACAAGTATGGTTGCGTGATGATACTAGGATATTTTTGCAGCTTAGAAATTCCATTGATAGTGAGATTATCAATCTGGTTGATCATTGTGAATATGTTAAAGAGTTGATGAGTTACTTGGAATCTATGTATTCTGGAAAGGGGAACATTTCTCGTATCTATGAGGTCTGCAAAGGTTTTTATCGTACTGAACAACAAGAGTTGTCCCTTACTGCTTATCTTATGAGCTTTAAGAAGACATATGAGGAACTGAATGCCTTATTGCCATTTAGCCCTGATGTGAAAGTACAGCAGACTCAATGAGAACAAATGGCAGTAATGAGTTTTTTAGCAGGTCTTTGTCTAGAATTTGATGCTGCCAAATCTCAGATCCTCTCTAGTCCCGAGATTTCCTCTTTGCAGGAAACCTTTACTCGGATACTTAGCACAGAAAATCCGTTATCTGTTGCTCCTTCTCATCCTACTAGTGCTCTTGTCAGCCAAAATGCAGGCCGCTCTTCCACCTATAGGAAAGGGGGGGATGATATTCGCGGGCATAATTCAGGGGGAGTTGTGTGCTATTATTGTCATGAGTCGGGTCATACGAAGCGCACTTGTAAGAAATTGCAAAATCGCAACCTGAGGAAACCTTTTGCACACATTGCCTCCACTAACTCTACTGATGGCTCTTCCTTTGAGAAGAAAATTACAGTTTTTGCAGATGAATTTGCAAAATTTACTCAGTACCAGGAGGCATTAAAGGCTTCATCTCATCATGTGTCCGCCATTGTTGAGATAGGTAAACCCAACACATGTCTCCTTTCCTCATCTTCCAACTGAGTCATAGATTCTGGTGCCACAGATCACATGACAGGTAATCTTAATCTCTTCTCAACTTATCAACCTTACACATCTCCTACAAATGTTACTCTTGCTGATGGTTTTAAGTCATGTGTTCTTGGCTCTGGCACTATTAATCCCACTTCTTAGATTTCCCTATCTTCTGTTTTGAGTATACCACAGTTTTCCTTTAACTTACTATCTGTGAGCAAACTCACTCGTGCTATGAATTGTTGCATATCATTTTTTCCCGATTATTGTCTATTTCGGGATCTTATGACGAAGAAGATTATTGGTAAAGGACATGAGTTGGGAGGTCTCTATATCTTGGATACTCAGGTGCCTAAGTCTGTTGCATGTTCCAGTTTTCAGACATCTTTTGAAGCATACTGCCGAGTGGGCCATCCCTCTTTGCCTGTGTTGAAAAAGCTCTTTCCTCATTTTAATAATGTCTCTAGCTTAGAGAGTGAGTCATGTCACTTTGCAAAGCACCATCGTTTATCTTATCATATTACTTATCCGTCTCCGGATATGCCTTCGCCGCCACCGCCACCTCCACCATAGCCTCCTATTCGACATGTCTACTCTAGACGGAGAGACCTGCCTGCTTCATGTCCTGAACCATCCTCTTCTTCCTCATCAGATCCCGCTCCAGACGATCTTGATCTTCCTATTGCTCTTCGGAAAGGTAAACGTCACTGTACCTATCCTATTTCGTCCTTTGTTTTCTATGAAAACTTATGATCATCATCATCTTCATTTATTGTATCACTTGATACTGTGACAATTCCTAAATCTATTCATGTGGCCCTTTCTCATCCTGGTTGGCGTGATGCTATGATTGAAGAGATGACTGCCTTAGATACTAATGGCACTTGGGATCTCGTGAATTTGCCCGTAGACAAGAAGGCGATTGGTTGTAAATGGGTGTTTTCTGTTAAGGTTAATCTTGACGGCTCAGTAGCTCGACTAAATGCTCATCTTGTCGCTAAAGGTTATGCTCAAACTTATGACGTTGATTACTCTGACACATTCTCCCCTGTGGCTAAGATGACTACTGTTCGCTTATTTATCTCTTTAGCTACTACTAATCATTGGCCACTCTTCCAGTTAGACATTAAGAACGCCTTCTTACATGGCGATTTGCAGGAAGAAGTATACATGGAGCAACCACCTGGGTTTGTTGCTCAGGGGGAGTCGGGTAAAGTCTGTCGTCTTCGGAAATCCTTATATGGACTGAAACAGAGCCCTCGTGCTTGGTTTGGGAAATTCAGTCAGGCTGTTGAGACATTTGGTCTTAGCAAGAGTAGATCGGATCACTCGGTATTCTTTAAGTGTTCTGACTCGAGTATGATTCTTCTTATTGTATATGTTGATGACATTATCATTACAGGAAGTGACAGTGCATGAATCTCATCGTTGAAGTCATTTCTTCACACACAGTTTCATACCAAGGATTTGGGATTATTGAAATATTTCTTGGGGATTGAATTGACAAGGAGTAAGAAAGGCATTTTCCTCTCTCAACGGAAATATGCGCTTGACTTATTAACAGAGACGGGCAAATTAGGTGCTAAGCCGTGTAGCACACCCATGCTCCCTAATATGCAGCGAACTAAAGAGGGTGAGTTATTTCAGGATCCAGAGAGGTATAGACGTTTAGTTGGGAAATTAAATTATCTCACAGTGACTCGTCCTGATATTGCTTATCCCGTAAGTGTGGTAAGTCAGTTTATGTCATCTCCTACCGTGCATCATTGGGCAGCTTTGGAGCAAATTCTGTGTTACCTGAAAGGTGCCCCAGGACGTGGTTTAGGTTATGGTAGTCAGGGACATAATCATATTGAGTGTTTCTCAGATGTAGATTGGGCAGGATCCAAAATAGACAGAAGATCCGCCATTGGGTATTGTGTGTTTGTGGGTGGAAACTTGGTCTCTTGGAAAAGCAAGAAACAACATGTTGTGTCTCGCTCAAGTGCAGAGTCGGAATATAGGGCTATGGCACACTCAGTATGTGAGATAATGTGGATTTATCAGCTCTTACTTGAAGTTGGCTTTAAGGTGCCAATACTTGCACAATCGTGGTGTGATAATCAGGCAGCTATTTATATTGCATCTAATCCTGTGTCTCATGAACGAATGAAACACATTGAGATTGACTGTCATTTCATTCGAGAGAAGATACAACAAAACTTGGTCTCTACAAAGCATGTAAGACCGGAGAACAGTTGGCAGATATCTTTACTAAAGCATTAAATGGGGTTAGAGTCAGTTATATTTGTAACAAGTTGGGCATGATCAACATCTATGCTCCAACGTGAGGAGGAGTGTTATAATATGTATATTAATGTATAATATCTTACATTAATGTGTATTATTAACTAGCTATTATTAGAGGATCTCATTTCCTAATATAGATAGATAAATCCTATATATATAGACATCAATTCCTATATGAAAAAGCAATGTAATAAGATTAGATTTTCTTTCAAATTACAGCAAATATAAGAACATCATCTGCAAAGCATAAGTGGGTGGGTTTTTACTTCGTGCTTCTCCAATGGTAGCAAAAATTCTCTTGGGAACCTTTTTCCCATAATAATGCCGATAAAATCTCCATAACAAGGACAAAAAAGTAAGGGGATATTGGGTCCCCTTGTCTAAGACCCTTGAAGAAGCGAAGCAACCAAATAGTTCCCCATTGATATTAATAAAGATCATAAGGGTGGTGATACAAGCCATAACCTATTTAAGAAATTGTGGAGGAAATCCAATTCATCCATGTCCTTTTTTTTCCTCTCTCTCTTTTCTCTTCTCTTGCCTAAGTAAGTGAGAGATTGTAGCATTAAAAGTAACTTGAAGGCTTTACAAAACCAAGTGGGTATTGCTTGGTGCAAGGGTTATAAGTTAGATACTTGCAACCTTTGATGCCCATGGTAAACAAATAATAGGAAAGGGAAAAAAAACTAAACTAGTTTAAAAGAATGCATAACCGCTAAAATTTGTTTTGCTGGAAGACAGCCCTGGGAGACATTGTCTAAGACTCCTTTCATTATGTTCCCTCCATAAGTAGCCGCAAAAGCCAGTTCCCATCTCAAAAAAGAAGCAACTTTCCCAACAGGTAAGGCTGTCAAATAGAAAAAACTCCATCCCATATAGCATATAATGCTGGCCTTTGTAACTTGCTCTATACCTTTGTCCATGCTTCATTGGAGAATTCACATTGAATAAACAGAAGGGCATGGAACTTTTTCAGATTAGAGAGAAAAGGAAGAAAAATGATTTTTTTTTTTTAATTAAAAAAAAAAAACGCGTGATACATTAATCTCTTTCTTCAATTTACTTACGTGGTACATGTAACAAGTAGACAATTACTTACTATACCCCTAACTACACGGGTACAATTAAACTATCTTATCCAACATTCCCTCTCAAGCTGCAGCATATGTATCATATGCATTATATTTGGTCTATGAAGTGACTTGATGATGATATCTGTAAGTTGGTCATTTGTGTTCATAAAGAAAATGTTGATAACTCTTGAGACTCCTCTTTAACAAAATGACAATCAATCTCGATATGTTTGGTGTCATGTAAAGCTGGATTTGATGCAATGTGCAAGCTTGGTTACCATGGATCCTAACTCATAGAACTTCAGTTCTTGAATCAAGTGGATTTGATGCAATGTACCAAATCTTCCTTCGGTATGATGATTGGGATCCTAAGGGGCCTTTATATGAATAAGATTGGCCTGAAAAAACTATACTTTGCTCAATAATCTATGATCAAGGCCAGGATTGGCCTCTTGGGAGCATGTGGGACATGATCAAGGAAGAATTTTATCCTCCATTGACCCCTAATTCAGGGTTTCCTGATTTATTTGGTTTGGGAGGCAAGTGCAAGTGAACCTCTCTCCACCAAAGAAGCCTGTATTGCAACCCACACTTCTCTCTTGTCCCTTGGTGCAACTTAGCTTGGCATAAGGGTGGTATTCCAAGGCATGCACTCTTTGTTTGACTTGTGCACCAAAAATTTTACACCTTTGGTAAACTTTCTTGGAACATGGCAAATCAGAATCTTTGCTTCATGTGTAAGGAGGAAGTTGAGTCCCATGATCACCTCTTCTCTAAATGTGAATTTGTGAGAGAAATATGGGATGGAATCAGGTTGGAGGCAGAAGTGTATGTTTTGGCACTTTTCATCTTGCCATGTTCTACTTTAATAAGTGAAGCTGGGTGGAAAGCTATAGCAACAGTGATCTACTATGTCTGGAGAGAATGAAATAATAGGAAATTTGGAAATCAAGAGCTGAGTATGGAATGCGTACTCAGGATAATTCTAACTTCCTCTAGGCCTTTAGACTTTAGTGTGTTGCATTTAATGTTTTCTGGAGGGGTATTGTTATACACACTTTTTTTAATTTCCAGTGCATAACTCAAAACCTTTTTCTTTAGCACTTTTTCATTTTCAATCTGCCAGCAAAGATACCTGATGTTTTAAGATGTAGATTAACAATAATTTTCAAATGTTTGCAGTCAAACCATAGATAATATTATTATTACATTTGTCTCTTCCCTTACAGTATCATCCAGTGATTTAGTAAATAACATTTTTGTTACTTTTATTGTTCTTGAATTCATCAGGATTCTTGTTGTCATGTTCGGAGATTGTTCATAGACAAAACACATGAGTTACTGAAGGAACATGCCATACCGATGAGATATGCTTGTGCCTTTGCACTGGCCTTTTTGGATTGTGACAAAAAACTACAAAATGATGTACGTTTAGATATCTTCTTCTAATCTTCATAAAAAAGTCTCAATTTCTAGATTTTTTATCTACTCATTGCTGATACTGTTCATTCAGAGTTTTAAATATATGGCAGAATTCATTAAGGACCACAGCAGAAAAGTTCAAATTGACCAGACTTCTGCTGTGGAAGGATGTGCTATGACGAATTATCCAGTCTACATTGTTGTGTTCTTACTTCATGTTCTTGCTAGTGATCCTGGGTTCCCATCTAAGGAATGTAAGGACGAGCAAATATTTGCTTGCTTTTGCAGGTAGCTGTGACATTGAAGTAAATATATTGGTAGTTATATGCTATTGATTTCTGAACAATGACTGGAAATTTTCATTTGCAGCCCTCTGTTTTTCCTCATACAAGCTTTACTTGATCCTAATAATGCCAGTAGCAACCTGGATCTTATTGCTCATACTTCCTCATATTTGGCCTCTCTCTTTCGAGCAATAATGAAAGCTGAAGATGCTGTAAATGTGCATAGAACTCCTGTATGTAATTTCATTGAATTGTTGATCCTATGCATGCTAAGTTCTGTACACAGCCACCATAATGACTTGCTTGCAATGCAGAAGCTGCATGTTCTATCAAAAATTGGAGTCTCCTTTGCGAGTTCATTAAACAGCAGGGGCATCTCATCATCAAGTGCTCCAGGAGTTGTTTTGCTCCCATCATTACTATATAAAGTAAATGATACAAGGAAAAGTGGTGAGGCAAGTCTCTCAAGAAAACATTTGGCAAACATTCATTTGGTATCATGCCAGTTGTTCATGTAATTGTTGCTGCAGGCTAGGGAAGCTACTGCATCATATGCTATAGAAGAAGAATTTACCAGGAGAATAATTGACAACTTTAAACATATCATCTCCATGGTATGCTTTCAGAAGCTGCTCTTACTGGATTACTTCTTGTATGTGTAGTGCTAATTTCTGGTTGCATTTCGATTGTCCTTGCTTTCTGAATGTTTTAAGAAGCCAGAGGGTTTGAAGAAGCATGAGTTAAGTGAACAGGCTGATCCTTCAAAGGACAAAGCATCAAGAGCTCGAGAAGCGGTAGTTAAAGAAAAACTTTCTTGTGGCAAAGGCAAACCTGATGCCTCTGGGACCCTTGGGTCTACTGGACTGCAAGATATCCATTCAAGAACTGTCAAACAGAAAAATGGTGTATCCAAGTCTGTTCTTGGAGAAGAACAGCCTTTATCTTCAGGTAGCTCCACAGAAAATATTACCTCGTTGCCAAAATCACAAAAGAACTATTCTTCTTTGAAAGAAAATGCTGAGACAATTAGCACTGTTACTGCTGAACCTTCTGCATATTTGAGTGACAAGTTACACAGCACGTGCAATGTAAAGGTAATGAGCTTCACCTGAGATGAATCTTCATGTAACAGACTATCCTTATTACTATATTGACTGCCATATCCTGCATAATAAGGGTGGTGATGATTTATTGTGCTTGGAGAGTGAAAGCCAGCCAACCGTAATCAATGATTCTCTGGAAGATGGGGTAAGTATAAGTACGGACAGACCTGCATCCATGCATAGCTTTTTGTAACTTTATATATATATATATTTATATATTTTGGACTTGTTCTGTAATAGTTGAAGTTTTTTTTTTTTTTTCTATAATTCAACTAGTTAAAATATTTTCCTTAACAAAAGTTTTCACGAATTGAAATGTATGCAGTTTTCCTTGTTCCAGCTTCCTTCCTATTTTCTTGAAAATTCACCTGTTGTGGGCATTAGTTCATGATTTATTTTAAGGGGCAATTGATGGTGAACTCATTGGTAAGAACGGATTTGCCTTTATATAGATTCCAATCTTTCTTGGTGGAACCTATGGTGATTAGAGTTGATGGCTTGTTAAGATAGAGCCCTCTGGTCTCATTAACTACTAAAACGAAAGACAATAACTTGTAGCTTGTCCTTACCCATAAAAATAACTTCTAACATGTGCTAAAAATTTAAACAACAACAATCTAATTGTAGGAAAATCATATCTTCCTTTTCCTGGTTTGATATCAAGATCAACATATTGAGATCCTTTTTTGATTGGTTCTAATCTTGTATATATTTTATTGTTGTCTTTTTTAGGATCCTATATCAGTGAGATATGTATCTAGAATATTCTGTAGTTATTTCTTTCATTGTCTAGTGTATTTGTACTTATCTTTAGATAGCAACAGCCTGGTACTCTCATGTACATATACATGTTCAGAATAATGAAGTTATGAATTCTTTTCAATTTTTCTACATGGTATCAGGGCGCTAGTTGATTCTTATTGACCTGCACCACAGAAAGGAAAAATAAGAGACCCATCTCAAACCCAAAACAGATCCCCAGAAACAGTTTATGTCAAAACCTAATACCTCTCACACATCTCACCTGTCAATAGGGGACCAATCTCTCCAGGTTACTCAACATAGTTTAAATGGAGCAAATTTCCATGAGTGGTATCAGTCTGTCAAGCTGGTAATCCATGGACGTGGTAATCTAGGGTGTCTAGCTGGTGCAATTCTAGCTGCATCAAGCAGCTCCAACACTTACAACACCTGGGAAACTGAAAATTCAAAATTCAATGGTTATGGCGTGGTTGATTAATTCCATGAAGCTCAAAATAGGAAGGATGTATCTGTTTTGTAACACAGCAAAGGAAATTTGGAACTGTCCAAGAAATATACTCAGATTTGGAGAACACTTGCAAAAGCTTTGAAATTTGTTCTAAACTCTTACTACACATGGTAATATGAGTGTAATAGAATATTATAATGTTCTAATGGAAATTTGGTAGGAAATGGATATGTTATATGAAGTGGATTGGGTGTGTATGGAAAATAGTATCAAGTTCAACAAGATGTAAGTGAAGGGTAGGGTCTTTGACTCTCGTCAAGGACTTAACTTAGAAATGGATGAAGTAAGAGGCAAGTTATTTGGAAAAAAACCATTTCCTAGCTTGAAAGAGGCTTTGTTGAAGTTCAAGAGAGGAAAGTAGGAGGTGTCATGATGATGACAACTCCATCTGAGCAAAATTCATCTTTGTTGTTGTTTTTTTTTTTTTTTTTGGATGAAATGTCAAATTTTATATGTCATTATAATGGTTATACAAAGAAAAGAAAAAGGGTTACAATCACCCACTATACAAAAAGGATAGACTCATAAGAAACCTAGGATCTTGAGGATAAACCAAAACAAAAAAAAGGTTGTTATGATTGAGATCGTGGCACTAATGCACAGAGAGAACTATCCAAAGCACAAAAATATGACAAAATGATGTGGGTAAAATCCACAGTCGATGGAGAACTAAGATTTAATTTTTTCTCATTTCTTTCTTTTTTGGATAATTCTCATTTCTTTCTTTCCTTACACAATATATCACAAAACCTGTTAGAGTCTTCCATGAAGGTGATGTCCATGGACCAAAAGAATTAAAAAGCTTTGGTATATTTGTTGCTTCAAAAGGCTTCCATCCATTTTTTTGGCAATTTTCCTTCCAGGCTTCTCTAGATAAGCTGTACAAAGGGGCATCTAAGAAATAGATGATAGCGTGTTTCCTTTTCCCTATTTCATAAAAAAAATCTATTTTGTATTGTTACCCCTCACTGGATCAACTTGTCAAGAGTGGAGAGTTTTTGTAAAGCTACCATCCAAAGGAAGAACGAGAGTCTTAGTACCATCCTTTTACACCAAACAAACCCATGCCAAAGGACCAGTACACCCTGTGGTTGAAGTGCATCATAAGCTTCCTTAATAGAGAAACGTTTTAAGCTTTTGTTTTTCCATACCATAGCAACTTCATCATTTATTTTCGAGGTAAAAGAACCACTAAGCTACTCTCTAATACGGTCCCATAATTCCTCATGAGGCCAATCTCATCCTTCTCCATTGATAATGTAGCAAAGCCTTGCATCTTTGGGGAGACCGGTGGAATAAATCTCTCTTTAATTCAACCAAGAAAATAAGGCATCTTTTGGGTGCCATTCATCATTCCAAAGAGAAACAGAGTTGCCATTCCGAACTTCCCATTTAAACATGCTTTCAGCTAGAGGTCTAAGCTGTAGAGTTTTCCTCTAAGACCAAGAAGCATTTGAAGGAGACTTCATGGATGAGAAATTCTTCCAATAACTTCTAATCAGACCCAACTTAGCCAAAAAGAGCTCGTACAAAAATACCATAGGTGCTTTAATTGGGCAGCCTTATTCCAAACTACCAGGTCAATGATTTCAGGACCTCGTTCCTTTTTCGGCTTACAAATGGTTTTCCAATCCACCTTGGCTTTGGCTTTTGCCTTATCATTTCCATTCCAAAGGAATCTCTTCATCTTCATAGTTAGTGTTTTCAAAATACTTTTAGACGAAAAACACATAGAAGACCAATACACCTGGATAGAGAATAAAACACTTCTAACCGATTGGATTTGACCCGCATAAGAAAGTGCTCTACATGTCCAGTTGCTAATCCTCTTGCTGAGTCTATTAATGAGGAAGTGGCATGTTGATTTGTTAGGCTTTGACATAGATAAAGGTACCCTAAGATATACAATAGGGAGATCACCTAGAGCAAAGCACAAGATCCTAGGTATTTCCTTCTTAAGAGCTATGAAAGAAATTCACATTATAGCCGTTTGGACCTGAGGCCTTATCTTGTGCCACCAAGCCAAACATGGCCTTTACTTCAGCATCTGTCACTGGTTTCACAAGATCCACCCATTGTGCCCTCTAACCCTTTTATTCACCAAACCTTCTAATCTATGATAAAGATGACAGGGCTCTCTCAGTTCCTTAAGAAGGTTTTCAAAGAAGTTACTGGCATGATTTTTGATATCCTCTCAGGTGGATAGGTGCCCACCAGACCTAACATCCAAAGAGTGAATTGCATCCTTGTGAAACTTGATCTTTAGAGCCTGAAAAAATAACTTAGAATTTCTGTTAGCCAACTTCAGCCAGTTAACCCTAGCTTTTTTGCGTAAGGACTCCTCAGCTGCACTAAGAAAGTAGAAATCCTTGCAAGCAACTTTTTCATCCTCCCAATTTACATTGTTTGGATGCAATCTATTGTACTCTTGAATTTCCAGTAGCCTAGCATTCGCATGCACAGTTTGTTCTTGTATATTTGAGTAAAACTGGCCATTTGACTTCCTTAGCTCTTTTTTTAACATTTTAAGTTTAGAGACTACTCTAAACATAGGTGTGCCAACCTCTTGCCTATTCCAAACCTCTTGAACAGTATTTTTGAAGTCTGGGTGGCTAATCCAATGATTGAAGAATTTAAAGAAACTACCTTAGTGACAAAGTGGGAGGCAACTTGTGAGTATCAAGCACAAGACAGACCTAGGTGCGATGATTGTCGTAAACCCAATCATATATGAGAGACATGCTAGAAACTCTATGGAAAACCTGAGCATCTAAAGTCAAAGTGCCAGAAAGGAACTTAGAAAGTGGCACAGATTGCTGATGCAAACACCCGAAGTCGTTCAGATGTTGGTATGAGTCTTACTTCTAATCAAATTGCTTTATTACAACATATTCTAAACCAAACCTAGATCAATATCGAGGAGGAAAGGGCTAGTGAGTCATCTCCTTATGTTGCTACTGCACAAAATGGTACTTATCTAATTCTTTCTAAAGGTGCTAGATAATTCTTAGGGAAGAGATTGGTTGGATTGCAAATCTTCATTTGGCTATTGTACTAAATTGTGGGGTAACTTGGTAACTTGGAGTAGTAACAAGCAACTAGTTATTGCATGGATTTGTGTGGAAGCTGGGTACTAAACCATTGCTTAGGGTTGTGTGGATTAACTTGGCTTCAATGGTTGTTGAATGATTTGGGAGTAAATTGGGAGTCCACACGTCCGTATAGTGTTAGCTAGTCAGCTATAAGCATTGAAAATTTGGTTTAACATGATAGGATGAAGCATGTTTGAATTGATTGTAATTTCATCAAGTCTAAAATTGAGGAGGGTGGAATCAAACTTTGATATGTTCCTACACAAAGTCAAGAAGCTGAATTTTAACCAAATCACTAGCAATGCAGCGATTCATGGAAATCTTAAGCAAGCTAGGAATGATGGATATCTATTCCTTAGCTTGAGGGTTTCTGGTTCAATATCCAGATCAGCATATCGAAATCCTTTTATGATTTGTTCTATCTTGTATTCAATTTATTGTAATTTTTGTTAGGATACTATATCAATGAGATAAGTATCTAGAATATTCTACAGTTATTTCGTTCCTAGTCTAGTGGATTTGCACTATCTTTAGGTTGCGACAGCCTGGTACTCTTATTCATGTTCAGAGTAATGAAATTATATGAGAGATCTTTTCGATTTTTCTATGCTAATTATCTCCTGAATAATAATAATAATAGTATCTCCTAAATAAAGTGACTAGATAAAGATGTATCTTTTATTTTCCTATTCTAAATATATTCTAGAGTATCTCTGATGTTGCCTAAATTAAAGCAGGATTTACAGCCTTGTTCCTCCTGTTTTAAGGAACTTCTAAAACTATGTAGTGTTTGAAGAGCTACAGAGTATGTACTCTTTTCTATAGAAACCTGGCTATAAGTATGCTAGGTGCAGTTGTAATGAAACTCCAAATTGACATATAATGCAAAGTGCAAAGCATGTCAAAGGATATTTTCAGTGAAAGCAAATGAAGAATATTAGCTGGCAGAGTTCCTTGTCTGTAAAGATAGATTAAAGAATCTCTTTTTTGTAAAATTCAACTTCTGCTTTTGTTTTTGCTCTTTAAGTATTTTGTTCTTTATTTTTTTTTTAAATTATAAAATTGATGAATACTGTCTGGATATGCTGTTTGAAATTGCATTTTTCACCATATTATTGGTTTGGTTATTGGAAAAATCTGATGTGTTTTGCAATTTATCAACATTCTAGATGGCTCTGCTGGCTGATGGGTTTGGTGGCTCTCATTCACAGTTGGGGTGAGTGAATAATTTCGACTGTATTCTGCTTATGCATAGACTCTCTCTCTCTCTCCTTTTTTTTTTTTTTTTTTAATTATAGATCTAGCTGGCAATTCACCGTTTAACTTCCCTATACATTCTTTTTTTTTTTTTTTTTGGTGAGTAAATAAACTTCCCTTTTTATTCACCTGCACTTCCTTGCTATATAAAGAGAATAAAAGATATATCTTAAGGATACTATTACACTTCTTTCACACATATAATTTATTAGTTGCTGAAATCCTTTTTTTATTTAAATTAATTTTATCATTTTTGTTTCCATGAAGAAAAACAAAGATTTTTCTGTGGATCATTTCATTTTTCTATGGCAGGGGGAAAATTGATACAGGGAATTGGCTAATCTAATGTACTTTGTCTAATCACCTTTTGTCCTTTAATTTTGTTGACAAATGCTTTGTTCAGGGATGTTTAAATAAACTAAATGATAAGAAGCAAACTTTGATATTTTTCAGTCAGATAACAGTAATTCCAATGTATAGTTGTTTCTGGCATCCTGAAAATGGCAGGTCGCACTGCTATACCATTTATATGCAAGAGCACCGGAATAATAATCAACATTCTTCTTGCGGTTAGGGTGCCTAAAAAATAAATAAGAAAAATTATGTAAAAATCTGGAACACCTAATAAAAAAGACCATTTGTAAAAAAAGGAAAAAAAATTCATAAACAAACAAAAGAATCATGTAAAGAAAGATAGTAATTATGAAGTCATAACAGTAATGACATTTTAGTCATAAGTCCAAATATTGAAAAGGGTTAATTTGGTTACTTCAAGTGTTACACCAAAAGCGAGGTTCCCACCTTATGTTACATCAGTGGACAATGCATCCTCTATATGGGTGCATAAAAAAATATTTATTTACATTTTCAAAAGTTTGGTACAAACTCAATATTGTTGAAAGATACACAATTGAATTGATGTAATATTATAGTTATGAAATTTCCAATTTGCTAATGGCAGAAAGTTAAACTTATGCAGAAAGGGAAAAAAAAAAACTAACTTCTTCAAATATAGTGGGGGATTATGGACATGCAATTTTAAATATGATTCAGTTAATGAGGTCATGGAAAGTTGGATTAGTAATTGTGAGCTCATGAAGGTACAATATAGGGTTAATATAGTAAAATTTATGTGCTACACCGAAATAAGTCATTCTTCCTTTATTACTATACATATGGATTACAATATACATATGCACAGATTTTGCATATCTTCTGGATGTGCCTGCATGCTCAAACATGTATGCACACAAAAGTTTGTGCTGTGATATTAATTAAAGGCATCTCATATTAATGCTGTGATTACCCTTTGTCATTGAGGGGTCTTTGTTTCACGGAAAATTCAGCATTGTCAATTATTATTGTAGTAATCTTAAGAGGATGCGGTTACTAGAACCTTTTAGTGGTATGTGATTATCACATGATCATATTTTAGCTCTAGTAATGGGTCTATCAACAGTGATGTCAGGTTCTAATCTCAATTTGTAAGACTTTCTTCCTTGTTTACCTATGGTGTCAATGGGTTTGTGCTCATTTAGAGAGAACCCAACGATTTCATAATTCTGGAATTTAATTTGTGAAAATAGTCTATCTTCTTCATTTGTGTTTTCTGCTATAATAAGTACAAAATAGCAGTTACAGATATCAACCCCACTTTCCTATTTTCAATATTTTAATGGAAACTGCTCCCTAAAACTTCTTTTAATTGCCTAACACAGAACTGAGCACAACTACACATACTTATCCATGGACACAAATGAAACAACAAAGCAACTACGCAATACTGCAGCACACGTGCTGTACATAAACACAACCAGCACACACACATGTACAGACAAATAAACCACACATGCATACACTACCTTAGGCAAACAACTAATCCAGACCCTTAACATTGGACACACTCCACTGAAGCTACTACTTCTACTTCTTCCTATGAGTATATACATTCTTAAAGGGAGTAATTGGCTTCCTAGCAGTGATGGAGGAAGGTGAAAATGGTAGTTGATGGTCAATTTTGATGGTTTTCTATCAGGGAAAACATTAATGGTGAATGGGGAAACGTTTGCTTAAAAGAAGAGGAAATGATTTTTTCTTTTCATTTTCCATTAGTATTTTCAGTCTTTTTTAACCATTGCCATTGGTGTCCAGCCACTATTATAGCCTTCCACCACTTTTTAGTGCCTAAAGCCTTTAGCATATGCACCTTTTTCAGTTACAGCAATGATATTTGGCAATTGTAAAGCTTTACTTATAACAATATTAAATAAAGTTTGAAGAACTTTTTTTGCAATAACATTACCCAAGAAAACATTTCCGCAACAAAAACACATCCTAAATTTACTAATGATTCTTAACAAACTCAAATTTGGATTTTGCAGTGAGCTTGGGAGCTATGCTTCTTTCCATACTAAAGAAACTATAGGTACAGCTGGATATGATGCTGAAATGAGTCAAAAACATGTTTTCACTAATGAGAAAGGTAAGTTGTATTAACTTTATTTCTTTGTTGATAAGTTGATCTTGGCTCATAAATCTTTGTAATGCATGTTATAGATCAAATTTCCTTTCCATTTGTAGCATTTTACCTTCTGAGCACCTACCCCCTCCAAAAAGCTAAAATCTACCTTTGTTGATAATTCCATGCAACCACATGTGAGCAAGAGTTACATGTTTCTACCTATTGTTAAGGAAGTGTGGAAGATGGTCCAAAAGATCCATTCTAAGGTGCAAGATGCTACTCTAATGTTTGAATTCTGCTCAAGAATCTCAAACTTAAAACAAGGCAACAATCCAATGAATGGGCTTTGGCTAGAGTTGGACCATTATTAGGTACTTGAGTTTCATTACCCTATGGATTCCCAGATTATGATAAAGTTTGTAGAGCAAGAGCACATTTTTGAGTTTCTTGCAGGTTGAAAGGCAGAATATGACCGACTATGTATAAAAAACTCGGTACAGAGCAGTTACCTTTGTTGGGCAAAGTGTACTCATCTGTAAAAGGAAAAGAAAGCTGATGGAGTTGCTCCAAATCCTTTCTCTCTTCTCTAAGACAGACTCTGGTGGTTTTACTCTTACTTTTGCTCTTACCCAAGTCGGTGGTTAAAATAGTTTAGGACCACATTGACTTTAGGAGGTGGCTGGTGGTTGGAGGAAGGAGAAACCACTTCTGCAAAAGAGGGTGGTTTTGGTGAATCACTTTCAAAATCAGCCTTAATACGAAATTCCACTTCATCAGCTACTTCAGCATTCTAACATGGCTCCACCAACCTCTACAAGTTACTATTAATTAGCAGTCCAAGCTACTATGGCAAAACTCCTTGAACTGCTCTCATGACAGCTTGGACTTCTCCCATTTCACATGGCAATGCTAATTTTGGGCCCTTGGTAAGGTAGAAGGAAGTCAGACTAGCCTACTTAGTCTCAGATGTATTTTGATGCTGGAAGAAGTGCTCAAATCTGTGCAGCCATGCCAGGATATCTTTGGTGCCATCAAACAACCAAAAATCCTACTTGGTGTAGTGTGGCATGAGGATTGATTCGTTATTGTCTTAAGGTATTGTTCTTCCTGCATTGATCACGTGTCCAATTGCTCTCTTGCTGGAAATCACATGCGTGGTGACATATGGGATATCTCTTGTGAAGCCTTAGCTACATTATGCCACCACGGGGTTCGCCATCTCATTTAACTTTACCACAGTTGGGAGATGTCACATGCCTTGTGTGAATGCCACTTGTATTAGTGCCAACACTTTGTTTGTCCTTGTTGGCATTTGTACTGGTCATGTGCATTGTGTGAACTTGATGAAAAAGGTTACTACCACCTCTTTCAAAGTTGTCATAGCTTGAAGAAAGCATGTGTCGAGTGTTGTGAGTAGGGAACTTCGCATCTCATGGGCTTTTTCTTAAAGCCCATTTTTCCATTTTCCACTTTGTATATAGAGGTCTGTAAAATGTGAAGTCATGTCCAGGGCCTGATCCATTTTATAAAATTGCTTAGAATTTCTTGGGTGCAATGAACCTTGATTGGGGTGGATAGTTAGATAGGTTTAAGAAGGAATTGATATTAGCCATTGGATTGAATAAATCTGGATCGTCCATTTATGGAGTCTCTTGTATATGAGGGAGTTCTCCCCTAATTTGTAAACCATCTAATACATTTGAGTTGCGGAGTTCCTCTCTCAAAAACTTCTCTCTTTAGTTAGCATGAATTTGAATGTTTTGGCAAGAAGGCTAATGTAACCTCTTGATAGTGAGGAGGATCTCCTAGGGGAGATATTGGTAATCTTGAATTGGTCTGCAGGTGATTTGCAGAGGCTGGATTGCTGTCTTAACAGAGATGGTGATTTCCTTATAGCGGGAGCTGGAGGAACTTAGGGGATGGGATATGGATTAGCTAATTAGGGCGATGGCAAGAGTAGATGTGTCATGGCCCAAGAACTTCTACAGGTCTAAGAATGCTAGGGGAAATAGATAACTTTCTTTGGAGTGTGGAGCAATGCTTCAATGCAGTTGGTGTGTTGGAGGATGCACAATGCTAAAGGTAGCTCCCATATTCCTAATGTATGTTTGTAGCAGTCCAAAGGGTGAATGTTTTAGTGGATACAAAGTCTTAGACATGTTCATTGTCAAGGAGGCAGCGGACAGGTTAAGCCTGTGGTAGAGAGGGGTAAGGGTAAGTTGAAGACAGTATGCTTAGAGGAGGTTCCCACTATTGGGGTGGCCTAAAATGTTGCGTTCAAGGTGGAATATTGAAGTGGAATTGTTACACCTTAGATTCAATTAAGGTTGAAATAGGGGGAAATTTAGGCACAAATGAGAGAATTTTGTTGATGGAAGAAAGTAGAAGGTACAAAAGTTGCCAAATGTGACAACTCCAAGATCACCAAGACTCCTAATTCTCTATCAAAGAGAATTACTGCTCAACTAAAATTTCTAAATTCCCCTATTAACTACCCTCCTAAACTAAATGAGCTAAGACATACATGGCTCAACTAGAACTAACTATTAATATGAATATTAAGGTCATTGAAGAAATGTCCTTGCTCTCAAGGAGGATTTGGTGAAACAACTACAACTTGTGCATGCTGGCTAAATCTCCAAGCATACTCACTGCACTTGGATACCTCACATCCTCCTTATCAGCCACAGCAAGCTCTACATTATCTGCCAAAATGTGAAACCGCAAAGGCTTGTGTTAGGGCAAAGATGTCAAGGAGAATAAGGTTGATCACATTTAAAACACAAGCCCTTAATTTTTCCTTTCTAAAAATTCTGCATGGGATATTTGCTTGTAGCCTTTAATAGTTTGACAGCTTTCAACTACTGATCCTAGAGTCTTGGAAGTACCCCCAATAACCATTGGCTTTGGAGCATTATAAGCTGAAGAAGTAGGATGAGAAACAAGACTTGTATGTTGCATCTTACCACATGATGGCGACTCTTAAAATGATGACACAATTGCCAAGCATCATAATATCCCATGTGAGATGACACAAAAATCCCTAAATTAAACTCCTTTTCAACATTATATGCCAACTCAATTACTTTCTCCAAATTATGAGGATCAATGTGGTTACTCTAGTGCCAATATCATCCCATAACCCACTAATGAAATAACCCAGTGGTTGTCTTTCAAAAATCAAAAGGCACTTGAGAAGATAATGCTTAAAATTCAACAACATATTGATTAACTAATGAAGTTTGCCTTAATCTAGACAAACTCACATAGGATTTCAAAGCTGTCTTCTTGTCAGCACGTGTCAGGAATTTGCGAATGAAAGTTTTCCAATAAAGATATGGATGTTAGTGATGCGATGACTTAAGCCAACAAGTTGTCTTTTCTTGCATGCACATAGCTATCAGTTTAATTTTCTTTAAACTGTTCTTAGTCCGATTAATATCAAAATATTGTTTCACAGTAGCTAACCATGAAGTCAAATTCATACTATCAAAATTAAGCAAAGTCAATCTAATTGCATGCAATCTATAGTTAGGATCTTGGCATTCAACATCACTAAAATCTGAACTTGAACTATCAGCCAAAGAATATACAGAATCCTTAACCTCAATATGGGAAATAGGAACAAAATCACTTGATCAAGGCTTCCCATGCTGGCAACACAAGCTCCTATTGCCCTGGTCATGTGAGCGCCTGAGTGGCTTGCTCACTCACCATAGCACCTTGACTAATGTGTACATCCTATGCTATACTGGAAACTAGAGGATCATTAGTGAAATCACCCATCGTATAGGCATATGATTGAGCACATTGTCTGTCATTAGAAGATCAATCCTTTGTTGCAGCAGGAACAGTAGAAGATTCATGAAAGCATGCTCGAACTCCATCAGAAACATGGTGGTGAGGTAGAGAATTGTGGCGAGTAATGTTGCAAGGTTTCTAACCTAAGACTCCACTTCCTTCAGGCAAGATATCACAATCGTGAGGAGAGAGAGATTGTTTGCAAGGGAAAGAAGCCTTGCAAAGAAGATCAAAACCGCAAGAGAGATTAGAGTCACGAGGGAGATTTGAGTCACCAAGGCTGGTGGAAGGAGTGTGATTTGTAATCTTTAGCCGATTAGGAATCTCTAGCTTATGAGGAAGCTCCAGCCGATTTATAATCACTGTTTGAATTGAAGTTTCTACCTTTCTGATAGTTGCAACATCAAAATTTGAATAGAATTGAACACTGAAAATATTTGCTCATCTCATTGACGATTTTGACGAGTTACAAATTGAGTCTTGTTGATATGAACAAAGCTCCGTAGTACAATTAGTGATAGATTGTTGATGATTATGTAAAGCAATGGTTAAATCCAAAACTGATTTCTTCAAAGATTGAACTTAATCCTTCATTCATGTCATCTTTTAGAGAACTAGGGCAGATTGGACTAAATTGTTACACCTTAGATTCAATTAAGATTGAAATAGGGAAATTTAGGGTAGAAATGGTGGAATTTTATTGATAGAAGAAAGTAAAAAAGGTACGAAAGTTGCCAAATTCAACAACTCCAGAGCTAAAGCTTTTCAAGAGCACCTAGACTCCCAATTCTTTCTTGTAGAGAATCGCAACTCAAATGAAATTTCTGGATTCCCCTACTAACTACTAACTATTCCCTTAGGCCCTTTTATAGGCCAAGACAAACTAAACTAACTAATACATACATGACTCCACTAGAACTAACTACTAATATGTATATATTAAGGTCATTACAGGAAGAGTGAGATTTGAAGGGATCTTCTTGGATGACTACAAGTTTGTCATTAGTGTGGGCTTCCTTAACCAGGTGAAAAGTCTAAATAGTCCCATTTGCGAACCATATGATGATAATGGATGAGAAGCGACACTTTGTGTTCCCAATTAACTATAACCATAGCCAGGCCCCAAGCTTTTGTGCTGTGTGCATGTTGCTGAAGGAATGAGATTGAAGAAATTCATTGCCCAAGCCTTAAAGGGAGTGATCCAAAAGGCATGGGAACTGGCTAAGATGAAAGGAAAGGATCAAGTAGAGGCATTTGGGAAGCTTCCCTAGCATAAGCCACCGAAAGAAGAGGAGGCCCAAAATGGAGAATAGCTTGGATTAGGAGCATGTACTCCGGGCCATGAGGTGTAGAGTTGAGAACTTATTAACATATTGGAGCAGATCAAGGTGGGCTTAGCGTGTGATCGTTATGCTAAATTGGTACTAGAGTAGGGAGGCTAGACTAAGAATTTTTAGATGGAGGATGGGCTATTATATAGAGAGGGATTGAAGGTACATGTCCCAAATCATGAGATCTTTGAAGGAAGATTATGGACATTCCATAACCTAAGGGAACTAGAATACCTAGAAGTATCGCACATTGACTAGGTGGAGGACAAGTTTCATTGGCCAAAGATGTTAGAAGATATTGAAGCCTTTGTGGAAACTTGTGCGATGTTCTAGTTTAAGAGGGAGGAGACTCCAGCAGCCACTAGAAGAAGGATCCCTAAGTATATATGACAAGATAGTGGTAAAGAGATAGAGAAGATCCTGCAGGCACTCGGCATGAAGTTTGAGCCAAAGTGAAGCAACTTAGGAACCTGCAATGGATGGTGCGCTCTTTATGCATTTGGTATATTAGTCTTCCAAGGAGCACATCGCAATAGGGGTATTGTTGGTTTAGGTGGGGAGAATGTCATGACTTTTCCCCAAAGCCCTTTTTTATATTTTTCATTTTGTATATAAAGATCTGTATATTGTAAAGCCAATGATAAAGGCCTGATCTATTTCCTGGAATCTTCTAGAAGCATTTGAATATGACAAACCTTAGTGAAGAGATTTGAAATTCTTTATTTTCTCTTATTCTGAAAGTGATACAAGTATTGTATATATATATACTAGTGTACAACCTATCTTTCCTTAATCTAAGAGGACTAAATAAAGAATAAAAATATATCACATTACATCCCATAAGATTTGATTCTTCTGCTATAAATATCAAGATTATATAGCTGTCAATTAGCCATATGCTTTCCTTATTTATCTACATACTAATTTTGGAAGATTTTCAACACTCCCCCTCAAGCTGAGTTGTAAATGTTGTACAAACACAGCTTGTGACTCAATTCTTCAAAGTTAGTCTTTGGAAGAGCTTTGGTGAGAATATCGGCTGCTTGCGACTTTGTAGGAGTATACATTAGTTGTATAATTCCTTTCTCAATCTTTTCTGAGATGAAGTGCCGATCAATTTCGATGTGCTTTGTCCTGTCATGGTGCACTGGATTCTTTGCAATACTAATGGTAGCTTGGTTATCACAAAACAGCTTCATAGACCCTTCACTTTGTACTTTGAGTTCACTAAGAAGTCTCTGTATCCATATGCCCTCACAGATACCAAGAGCAAGTGCTCTAAATTCAGCTTCTACACTGCTTCTTGAGACTACGGATTGTTTCTTACTTCTCCAAGTCACAAGGTTTCCCCAAACATAGGAGCAGTATCCTGATGTAGATCTTCTGTCTGAAATATCTCCCGCCCAGTCTGCATCTGAGAAGATTTCAACTTCACGGCTTTTATCCTTCTTGTATAACAAGCCTCTTCCTGGTGTCATCTTGAGATATCTCAAAATCCTGTTTACTGCTCCCATATGTTCTTCTGTTGGGTTGTGCATGAACTGACTCACAACACTAACAGAAAAACCAATGTCTGGTCGTGTATGTGAGAGGTAGATTAAACGTCCCACAAGTCTCTGATATCTCTCCCTGTCGACTGGTGTACTGTCTTTCTCAGCTCCTAGCTTCCTGGTTGGATCCATTGGAGTGTTAGCAGGTTTACATCCAAGCATGCCTGTCTCCTTTAGTAAGTCTAGGACATACTTACGTTGAGAGACAAATATTCCTTTTTTGGACCGTGCTATTTCCATTCCCAGAAAGTATTTAAGATCACCAAGTTCTTTGATTTCAAATTCCTTGGCTAGGAGTCCCTTCAATCTTGGTAGTTCTTCTTCATAGTCACCTGTCAGAACGATATCATCCACATACACAATTAGTATGGCTGTCTTCTTTTCTGGAGAGAATTTTACAAATAGAGTGTGATCGGCTTGACATTGGGTGTATCCATGCTTTGTAATTGTTTTTGCAAAGCTGTCAAACCAAGCACGAGGAGATTGCTTGAGCCCATATAGAGATTTTCTAAGTTTGCACACTTGGTTGCTGTTAGATGAAGTTTCCAACCCCGGGGGTATTTCCATGTAAACTTCTTCTTCCAGATCACCATTTAGAAAAGCATTCTTTACGTCCAGTTGGTGTAATGGCCAGTCTAGGTTTGCTGCAAGAGAGAGAAGAATTCTGATAGTATTGAATTTGGCCACCGGAGCGAATGTTTCTTGATAATCAATTCCATAGGACTGAGTAAAACCCTTAGCAATAAGACGTGCCTTTAATCTCTCAATACTGCCATCAGCTTGATGTTTAACTGTAAAGATCCACTTACAACCCACAGCCCTTTTTCCCGGAGGAAGTTTTGTGATCACCCATGTGCCATTCTTCTCCAAAGCCCTGATCTCTTCATAGACTGCCTTTTTCCATTCTGAATTTGTTAAGGCTTCCTGAATGGAGTTAGGTACCTGCACTTTGTCAAGAGTCGAAACAATATCTGATAGGAAGTAGATAATTTACCATATGGGACAAATTTTTGAATAGGATGTTGTGTACAAGTCCTTACACCCTTTCTCAGAGCAATTGGCATATCACAGTTGTCAGTGATACTTTCAATCCCAGAAGTGGACTTTCCCTTATCTGAGTGAGTTTGAGTCGGCTTTGGACTTGGTTTAGGCTCTTGGACAAGTGTGAGAGGTGTTGAGAGTTCCATCCCTGTAATAGGCCTCTTCCTCTTAACATAGACACGAAGTTCTTTATCCACGGTTTGTGGTGATTTGGGTTGGTTGGGAATAGATGACACTGGAGTTTGTGGTGGTGGACTTTCTGCTGGTGTATCAAGTGTGAGAGGATGAGTGACTGGATCAGGTTGAAATGACTCGATAGAGGGCTGCAATGATGGAGGATCAATAGGTTGGATTGGATGATTGGGATCAGGTTCCCAAAGCTGATATTCCCTCAAGTCCTCCCCCTGAATTTCAGTTTTGGGGTAATATGATTGATGTTCAAAGAATGTCACATCCATTGAGTTGTAGAATTTGCGGGTGTTGGGAGAATAACATTTGTAGCCTTTTTGTTTTGAGGAATACCCAAGAAAAATACACTTGATGGATTTTGGGTCTAACTTGCTGCGGTTTTGTGGCTGTATATGAACAAATGCTGAGCACCCAAATACTTTTGGTTCTAGTGATGTGATGATTTTGGTCTGTGGGAAGTGTTGAAGGAGGACTTGATGGGGAGTTTGAAATTTCAGAACTTTGGATGACATTCTATTGATGAGATATGCGGATGTAAGGACGGCTTCTCCCCAGAAGAATTTTGGAACATGTGTGGAAAACATGAGAGATCGGGTCATCTCAAGTAAATGTCTGTTTTTTCTTTCTGCTACCCCGTTTTGTTGGGGAGTATCAACACAGGAACTTATGTGAACTATGCCTTGTTCTAGGAGATAAGAACGTAGAACAGATTTGAAGTATTCTTTGGCATTATCTGTTTTAAAAACTTGAATCTTGGTCTGGAATTGTGTTTGTATCATAGAGTTGAAATTTTTGAAAAGTTGACATATTTATGATTTTTCTTTCATGAGGAATATCCAAGTCAACCTAGTGTGATCATCAACAAATGATACAAACCAACGAGTTCCTGTTATATTTTTCACCCTTGAGGGGCCCCATACATCGCTATGAATCATGGCAAATGGACGAGATGGTTTATACAAGCAACTAGGATAAGTATTACGAGTGTGTTTGGAATATTGGCAAATTTCACATTGAAATTGTTTTGGATTTTTATTGATAAACATTGAAGGGAAAAGCTTCTCTAAATACACAAAATTAGGATGCCCAAGACGATAGTGACACAGCATAATTTCACTATCTTTATTGACATAGGAATTGAAAACAGACTGACTTGTAACAGGAGTGCCACTTGTGGGTTGAGTTTGTGTATTTTGAGGAGAATGGTCTTTGAGGAGATAAAGTCCCGAACACATCTCAGCACTGCCAATTGTCTTCCCCAAATCCAATTCCTGAAACTCACATAAGTTTGGGAAAAACTTAGTTATGCAATTTAGATCACGAGTCAATTTACTAATGGAAAGTAAATTACAATCCAAACTAGGAACATGGAGAACAGAATTTAAAGTCAAATTCTTATTAATCTTGACTGAACCAATTCCCTCAACTTTTGATAGTGAACCATTAGCTATTCGGACTGTGGAGTTGCTATTGGATGGACTGTACTTGTAAAATGTTGTTGCATCTCCTGTCATGTGATCTGAAGCTCCAGAATCAACAATCCACGGTTTTGTGTGCCATTTGTCAACCATAAGAGCCAACGAGGAATTACCTTGCTGTGCTAACAAGCTGGTTCCAGACCCAGAAGTGTTGGATTGAGGCTGCGAGACCGTGTTTTGATTGAATAGTTTCTGTAGAACTTCCAATTGCTCTTTGGTGAAGGGACTTAACCCGTTTGAGGTTGAAGTTGTGTTGTCATATGAGGATGCTGCAATGTTAGCATTGGTTGCTCGTGATGCCTTCCAATCAGTCGGTTTCCCATGGATTTTCCAGCAAGTTTCCCTAAGATGGCCAGGTTTATGACAGTGATCACACCAAGGTCTCCCTTTCCTTTGCCGGTTGTCATTGTTGTTCGGTGGTGGTCCTCGTGTTGCAAGGGCAGAACCTTCAAAGGTTGGAGTGGAATTTTGTGATCCCATCATAACCTTCCTTCTGATTTCTTCACGTCTAACTTCAGAGAAGGCTTCTCGGATGCTAGGAAAAGGCTTGGTTCCCATAATTCTGCCTCTGACTTCATCCAGATTTTTGTTGAGACCAAGAAGGAATTTGAAAGTTCGTTTTTGTTCTACTATCTTTTTGTATAAAGCTGTGTCTTCGGGGCACTTCCACGTGTGGACTTCAAACAAGTCAAGATGTTGCCAATAGCGAGTAAGGGTATTGAAATATTGAGTAACCGTAAGCTCTCCTTGTCGAAGATCATGCAGGTTGGCTTCAACCTCAAAAAGTTCTGAGGTGTTTTCAGAACTGGAATACGTCTCTCTAACTGCATCCCACATTTCCTTTGCTGTCTTATATAGGAGAAAATTCTCACCTATTTCATTATTCATGGAGTTTATCAACTAAGACATCACTAAGTGATTCTCAGTGTTCCATGTCTTGAATTGTGGATCATTTTTCTCTGGAATGACACCTTCTCCAGTGAGATATTCATCTTTTCCTCTTCCACAGATGAACATCATCACAGATTGGGACCATTGGAGAAAGTTGTGACCATTGAGTTTGTGTCCAATGATGAGAAGAGATGCATTTTCAGTTCCTCCATGGCTGGTTTTATTCTGAAAGTGATACAAGTATTGTATATATATACTAGTGTACAACCTATCTTTCCTTAATCTAAGAGGACTAAATAAAGAATAAAAATATATCACATTACATCCCATAAGATTTGATTCTTCTGCTATAAATATCTAGATTATATGGCTGTCAATTAGCCATATGCTTTCCTTATTTATCTACATACTAACTTTGGAAGATTTTCAACACTTAGTTAATGGATTACTTAAATAGAGTTAGGGAGGAATAGCTATTAACCATTAAATTGCACAATCTTGGTTTGTTTATAGGGGAAAACCCCCTTATGTAAATCATCCAATACATTTGAATTTGTTTTATCTCTTGTAGAGTTTCTCATATATTCTAGTAGCGTGAACTTGAGCTTTGGTAGGAAATTTGAGTTAACTCTTGATGGGAGCAAGGAGGGTCTAAGTGCTGCACATGCAAGTGTTTAGAACATTCTGCACATGACACACATGTTGTGGTTCACCTGTTAGTCTACAACGAACTCCTACTTTGTCTCTTTAACCCTGTGTGCTAAATGTTCAATCTTGGTGGTTAGGGTTTGTTGTTATTCCACTTCTCTTGTCCAAATGATGGAGTATTGTTTGGAGAAAGCCATAATTCCAAACCTTAGCTTTGCTCATGACTTTCAGCTGTCATACCAAATTGTAATGTGGATAGGTTAGGGATCTAGTCTTTGAGTGATTCACTAATTGGAGTTTGGCTTCTATTTAGGTGTGTTAATATACCATATATAAAAATAAGCATAAATCTAACAATATCTCTGAAGAATGCATAAATATAAAATATCAAAGACATTCCTTTCCTAGCGTAAAGATATTCCTAACATTACTAGTCCATCTTTTAGCTACCAACTTGATGGTTTCCATTTCTTGCTTTTCCATGAGATTGCTTGTATTCCAGAAGCATCAAAACTTTCCTGCATTTGATTTGGCTCCATCTCCCATGAAATTCTTTGAGTTCTTGCAATGTCTTGGTTTTTGCATACCAGTTGATTGCCATTTGATATAATAAGCTCAACTTAGAAAGGCCTTATTGTTGACGATGGTTAAAGTTGGGCATGAAGAATAAAATATTCCCCCCTTTTTTTAAATAATCCCTAAAATACACCAATTAGAAAAGTAATTAAAAAAATATATCACCTAAAATCGACACTTGAAGTACCGATTTCAAGTGTCGATTTTAGTTTTGATCTTCCTTATTTTCATTGTTTGTGAAAGTGTCGATTTCAATTGTGGATGGTGAAATCGGCATTTAAATTGTCGATTTCAAGTTAACTTGAAATCTGCACATGAAGTGCTGATTTTAGTTAGTATATTTTTGGGATTATTTTTTTTAGTTGGTATATTTTAGAATTTTTTAAAAAAGGAATATTTTATTCCTTATCTCGTTAAAGTTGAACTGCAACACCACATCTTTGCTGAGAAGTAAGGCCTCTCAATTGGTAGTTCTCCTCATTAAGGTTTCTTTTCCACTTTTCACACCTTAGGCTGATTATTATCCCAAAAAAAAAAAAAAAATTCTCAGCTTTGATTAACTTTTTTATCAAATTTGTGGTCTTATTTTTTCCTTTTGCATATATCACTGTTGCTTAATGTTATCGGATCAGGCAAGTAACCTTGTAATAGGGTGATTAGAAATTGATTCTTCTCTATAAAATCTTCTTACCGTTGGCAACTTTCTCCCAAACTTACCAATTGTTATTAAGTGTTTAGTTGGGCTGCGTAGGGAGAACCCTAGATCTCATAAAAGTAGTGATTTTGAGAAAATTCAGACTGTCCTCTTCTCTTTCATTTTTGATAATATATGTCTCTTACAACATATAGGCAGTTAAAAAACTGCTTGTCCAAATTTCCTCTTTTTCTAATGCGTACATAGACACAATAAGTACCTCACATAACTGTTCACTATATGCACACCACTTCATTCCCTTTATTTGACTTACACAACTGATCACAATACAAAACATATACCAGACAACGACATAAGAACACAAATACACCAATCATACTAATACCATGTGGACACAAATACATAACACAACCACTGCAAATTAAACACCCATTTGATTCTCCTTATTTTCCTTCTTCTTGCGAGCATACACACGTTTAAAGGGAATAATATTATATTCATCTTTATAAATTGCAGCTGACGAATCATCTATAACACTTGAAGATAGGAAACGAATTTTCTTTGAGAATGATGCAGAAGTATTCTCTCATCAATTGGAATAATGATGTGAAATTAATTAGTTAGGAGACCTGTAAGGAATTGGATTCTTTCAAAGAAGCCCTTAAAGACAAATTATTTTGAAGCCTTGTTGACTATATTAGAATCAGCAGGTGAGACAACCATATGTCGTATCAGAGAATATTGACCGAAATGACCTGATTCATGCAAATTCATATCCTAGGAAATGGAAGTAGGGTAAGTTGTAGGCATACTGTCAGGTGTTGTACTGTCTCTCGGAAGGGAAAGGACATATAGCCAGGGTGGAGGTGAGGGGAACTGGAATGATGTCTGGTGTTCAAATTCTTAAACCTCACACTTTCACCATATATTCTAAAGTTTCATTGAGTGAAATCATAAGTTTAGACATAAGGCTCATTCTTGTACACTTTCCCAGAAACTTACTGGTTTGATACCCTTCTAAAAATTTGATATTCCTGAATTCTTTAATTCAATACTGTGTCAACTATCTGTAGTTTTTCTTCAGGTCTTTTAATGACATTCTGATACATGTCAGTTGGTGCTTTATTAATTCAATTATGGAAGTGACCTGTTGTTTGTTTCTTGGTGTCTTTCAAAGCTAAATTGGTTGTGGTGGCATTTGGATATCCATGTAAAATGTTCGAAGAGGATAGGATAGGTTAGTTGATATAATATAATATTTGATAGGATATCTAATGTGTATCATTCTTTGTTTGGTAGTGTTAGACTGAATTGTTATTTGTTGTGGTTTATTTGATGGTCTATGCAAGAAAAATTTTAGTTTGAACTGGACTACTTTCAATTTTGCATTTCCAGTGCAGGATTGGCAATTCAGTCTTCTTCGTACTTGTTATGACCTTTGACCATTTTTTGCAGATAAGAGGAGTAGAAGGAAGAGAGCTGGTGCTGATAAGTCAGTTTCCATCACTGGCAATGAGCATATTGTATGCTATATTTTTCTTCTTCTGGCATTTTTTTTAAGTAGATTGCCTATTGAGCTTTCCCAGTCTCTGGTTTTAAAAAAGCAAGGTGGTGTGATTGGCAGAATTGGAAACTTCTACAAACTCTACTACCAATGCGATGCTCTTGAATATTCGTTTTGATAATGATAGCTTGTGATAATTACTTGAATGCGAAATTTTCTCATATTTCATTGATGAAGAGTTTTAAAACAATTGAGAGAGGTATTAGTCGGGCGTGTCTTCTTCTTTTTTTTTTTTTTTTGGATAATGGCACTTCTGGCATGTCCATTTTATACTTTGTTTGGTCTTGCACACATACGACGGTCGATGTAATGCTCGAATATTCATCTTGATAGAATTATTTTCATTATTGATTGGATGCTTTATAAGCCTTTTGTCTTTTGCTTACATCAGGAGACAAGAAGTCGGAGACGAAAGTTATGAACTTATACAGGCAAGAAGTTTCAGTTTTGAAAACTCGCGTTTCAAGATGATGCCGAGGCACTTATTGTTTCACCTGCAATAATTTAACTTGATTGCTATGCTTTCATTACATGTAAATCCCTTTCTAGTATCTTGTCTAGGTGGCTAGGAAAAAGAAAATATACTCGATGAATCATAGCTAGAGGTAAAAAACAGTCCTGCGTATGGTTTCTTATGGACTTTGTATATAATTTTATTACCGCAAGATATTATGTAGGCATAGTAAGTTTATGGTAAATTTCGATTTATATATCTATGTTCTTTACTTTTTGACGTTTTTTATATTTCTATTTTTGTTTTTAATACTTTCTTTTCTTGTTTTATTCAGGCAAAATACATAAAAAATGTATTTTTTATAAAAATATTACGTGAATAGGTTAGGAGGAAAAAATATTAAATGAATAGAGTACAAAAAATGCAAGTGCATGTGTTTTCAATATAGGAAAAATTTGAATTAAGATGTTTGCACTTTATGCGTTTTTAGTATGAAGAAAAATCACTAAAAATGTATGCACTATATGCTTTTTGAGCGCAATGTAAAAGTGCATTGTACATGGGTATAATTAATAGGATTATGATTATTGAAATATTGTGAGGATAATAACAATAATTGAAAATTGATTGGAATAAAATAAATATATGTAAAGTTATAATATGATAATATAATCACCAATATCAACATTCAATTTCAACACATGCAAAGTGATTGTGTATTAAAATGCCTATTTGCTTTTCTTATGCTGTAGTGTGCTAGAAAGTCATAAGTTTTAAGTGTATATAAATTGCTTGATTATATGGTCAGTACAACTTTTGAATAAGTATGGATCATTTGAAGAATAATCCTTCACTTAAGTAAATAATTTCTTCTTTAAATGAAGGCTAAGATCATATGGCATAATCCCATTGACTAAGTTGTTGATAATATGTACATACCATTGTATCTTAGAGAAGTTCACTATATAGAGATGTTCATCCATAAAACTTTTCATGATTGGTTGATTATCCATTAGTTGTGATCGAAGAAAGATGACCAACTATTGAATTTTCTATTCCCTTCTTATCTTAGATTTGCAAGTTGAATTCTTGAAGTAATAAAATCTAATAAATAAACCATGGTTTTACATCAGGTTTGTTTAGTAAATACTTTAAGGTTATATGATCAATTTAAACCGTCACTTTTGACCCAATAAGGTATGATCTCTTCTTATCACATGAAACACTATTGTCAAATGCTCCTTCACAATGGTTGCATCTTCCTTAGGGCTTAATTCAACATTGTACAAACAAAATAAATTACTTGAAAGTTTTTGTTTCTTTTTTGTCCCAAAAGCACACCTATTGCCATGTCACTTGTATCACACATTAGTCTAAATAATAACTCCTAATCTAGTGCCGCAATTATTATGGCTATTATCAATCTTTTCTTAAGAGTTTCAAGTGCCTTGGCACTCTTTTCATTGAATATAAATGTTGCATCCTTTTCCAATAATATGGAAAGTGGCTAAGAGATTTTTGAGAAATCATTAATGAATTTTCTATAAAACTCTACATGACCCAGAATCTCTTTATACCTTTCACATTCACTAGTGATGGTGATTTTGCAATTACTTCTATCTTTGCCTTGTCAATTTTGATGCCTCTTGGAGAGATGATGCACCTTGATGCAATTTTCTTTGCAGTAAAAAATTGTATTTCTCCCAATTGAGCACCAAATGTGTCTCCTTACACCTTTTCAAAATTGATGATAGGTTGTCCACGCATTCATCACATTTACTCTTGTGCACCACAAAATCATCCATAAATACTTTTATGCCCTTCTCAATTATGGTTGAGAAAATTGCCACCATGCATCTTTGAAAATTTTATAACAATTGATAATAGATTTTTAAATACACAAGTAAGAAAGAAACTAGATCGATTAGATAATTATAACAAATAGAAAGCAATAATTAAAATTTCAATCTTATGATGGGTAAATAGAATTTTTTGATCGTATATTTATATTTAAAAATTTTATTTAGTTTACACGTAAGTTTTTGTATAAAAATAAAAATAACATAGTTTAGATAATTTAATTAAATCGTTAATTAAAAAAATTCCCACCCTCATATATTTGTTTTCGAGATATTTTGTTATATGAAAATCAGAGGACCACCCTTTATAGTGTTGTAGAATTGATGAGAGCATATGTTAGGTTATGTTTGTTTGTCGAGGTGAAGGTGAGTGTTGACCGAGCCTCTATTAGGTCGAAGAGGACATATTTAGTTTGAGGAATGGCTAGTCTGACCTTTGCATGTTGAGGCTAAGAGTCAGGGCATCGTCTAAGTCGTGAAATGGTTTGCACGAGCTAAGAGTTATGAGAAGCAGGAAATTTGAGTTGGGTTGATAGCATAGAGCTAGACATCATGAATTGAGTTACGGTGAATAGTTTTGTTGTTCCAAAAGTTAACTCTAGCTTAGAGGCAGGTAAAAAGACTTGTGTGTATGTTCGTCCTTTCATTTTCCATTTTCAAATTTTGTCTGTACACATAAACCTATGCATTTAATGCAGCAAGCCATGTGGCACGCTAGGGTTTGAGACAGTCGTAGGTACGAATCATCTTAGCCTTTCATTTTGCCAGATGACATGTGATAGAATCTCATATTACATGGGAAAATGCGCTTGTACTATTCAATTGCCTATATAAGCCACACAAAAGTCTACCTTCATACCTTTTTCTCTCTTGGCATTCCTTTAACATCTGAAAATTCTTGTGTTCACTCGATTACACTCAAGACATCCATTTTCAAATTTTCCCATCCTCTCAATCATTAGGTATGTTGAGCTCATCTTCTCACAGCCTTTCTAACGTTGTCCATAAGATAATCTCCAATGTAGCAGAATGTGAGACAGGACCCTTAAGTCGACCCTAAGCCATAGTAGCGATGGAAGAAGAGATGGACAGTGTGATCCTCAAGTTGTTTGAGGAAGAGAGCAGCGAAGAAGTTAGGGGTAGAGAGTTGGCCCTTAATTTCTATCCTGATGATGATGAGGACCAAAGGCCTATCTATCCGTTATACGACCATGTAGTCACACTATTTTGTAACTTGCTTTCAATTGGCTGGGTCTTTTGAGCTCCACATGTAGAAGAGCGTGTTATTGTAATGTCGAGAAATCATTCTGCTTGTACTAGAGGTTTTTTGACTTCAGGTTGTGGTTTTCCTTTAGTAGCTTCTAGAAGGAGTTTTTCAATTACCATCATGTTAACCTTATTAGCTTGCACCTAGAGCTTTTGTGAATCATATGGTGTTTGACCTATTGTGTAGTTATTTCGAATCTTTTATGGAGTGAAGAGGTTCGGGCTGTCTTAGGGTTGGTTCTACCTATCTAACCGACCTAGAGTGAAGCTAATAGATGGATGGGTGTCCTTGATGCTCGATTGAAAAGACAAATTCGTTGTTGTGCAAATGCTAAAGGCACTAGACTTTTGGATTGGTTGCGTGAACTCGATACACATGAAGCCGATTAAGTTGATATCTAACCAACCTAGAGTGAAGCTAATAGATGGGTTGGTGTCCTCGATGCTCGATTGAAAAGACAAATTCGTTGTTGTGCAGATGCTAGAGGCACTAGACTTTTGGATTAGCTGGGTGAACTTGATATACACGAAGCTGATCAAATTGATATCGCTTGATAAACATCGATCCAAGGTCCTTCTTCACGCTCTTGAGCAAAATGGAAGGTGGTCTAGGCATTTAGGGGAATAGGTACGAGTTCACTCGAAGGCTTAGACGTTAAAGGCGACATTAAAGAGGATCGAGGTGCAGGTAAAGGTAGAAGTTTAGGGTATGTTGGCTTGAAGGTGATCTCGTAGGCTGTAGCTGGGAGGTGTTTGTGGTAAGATTTAATTTTTACTTTTCTATTTTGTTAATTCTGCTTTTCTTTGCAAAAATGACGCCATTCAAGTGGGCTCGTTTGTCCGACCTCACTACTTGCCATTTTGCGTGTGGTAGACCAGAGCAACAAGACGATAGGAGGTCTGGGGTAGTGGCACTTGGTGCTAGGAGGCCTTACTTTAGGGGAATTGTCATATGGGGCTCAGATGATCCCTAGTAGATTGGCATAACCATGGCTACACCTTAGTGTTCGACTTTAGAGCGTTGTGACGAGGTGCTTTTGAAGAGCATCTAATTTAGTGGGGTCATCTCCACACTGAATGACCTAGAAGTGTAGTCTATTGCTTCTGGGGGAAGCAAGAACGCAGCTTACGGAGTGCTGTAAAAAAAGATGCCATGATGTCTAGCATTTGCGGGAGGAGCACTTGAGTACTAGTGATCCCTTAAAGCTTAATGACACCACACTTTCCATCTTTGTGATGCCACGGGGCTTAGATGGGAGAGTAGGTCATTGAGACTTGTTTGAGGGAATCCTAAAGCCCTAGGAGTGAGATGAAGTCGAGGTCTTAGCGATCAGAATGTTGGCTTCTAATCTTTCCTCCTTCTCCATTCGTCTTACCATGGTGAAAGTTCATTTTTTTTTTTGTTCTTACAATCTTTGCATTTTTTTCCTTTTAATGCATGTCCTTATAAGTATATTCTTCATGTAGACGGTGAAGGTTGCTTATGAGGTTCTGTTTGTGTGTGTTGAGGGAGAACGACAGATAT
Organism: Laguncularia racemosa; assembly: GCA_037954665.1. Classification (NCBI taxonomy): domain Eukaryota; kingdom Viridiplantae; phylum Streptophyta; class Magnoliopsida; order Myrtales; family Combretaceae; genus Laguncularia; species Laguncularia racemosa. Next base: position 3,821,943 of record JBBMOL010000040.1, read on the forward strand.
GTCAACGAAATGTGTATTGCAAACATTATTTTGACATGTTTTCTAGGTAACATGATCGGTATGGCTCGAACTTATAAAAATGATTAGCAATTGAGGTCGAGCTTGAGGCGATGAGGGAGACTGTTGTAGTAAAGTTCCTAATGTTGAGGATAGGGCTTAAAGGAACACGTTTGATTTATCTAACGCGTTGTAAGAGCTGAATGAAGTGAACATCTAGGTCAACTCTCTCAAGGAGGTGGTCTTAGGTTTGCAGGAGCAGGAGTCATACCTCACCTCTAAGCTACGACGGGAGAAGGGCATTGCTAAGGACTAGAAGAGAGACCTTGATTTGGCTTAGTAATGCATTGAGGTCAACAAAGAGGAGGAGGTAAAGCTGAAGGAATGTGTCTAAGATCTTGACAAGCTGCTGGTTGATTGAGATTTGAGGATCCCTGATTTAGAGGAGAATGAGTGGACAACTTAGGATCGATACTACAAGGAGATTCAATCCTCTAATGAGTACATGAATAAGTTAGTTTGGGTGATGGAGGGGGGGCCAAAGGATAATGAAGCATTGGTTTAATGAGAGGGATCTGGTGTTTGATCTCTTCTAGCTTGGAAAAAAAAAAATGCAAGAGCCAAATACCCCTTCGGATGGGAGGGAGGAGCTTGACTGGGCTGTAGCTGTGGAAGAATAGCCACTGGATGAGGACATTCCTCAACTATCGACTGCAATGCCTGTTGAAGATGCTCCTCCTTCTCTTCTTACTGATGAGGTTGAAGAAATTCCTCCTCGTTCTCCATAGGAAGAAGTGCCTTCGCCTTTGCTAGTCAAAGAAGCTGCTCATTTGCTTGACCTGCGCTGCCATCGACCCCAATGGTAGAACCTGTAGAATAGACAACTTTTTATGTTTTCCTTCCTTCCTTTGTTTTTTTTTTTTTGCATTTTGTATTATGTTTGAAATGCCAGTTAGATGCCTTGTATACAAATGATGATTAATGAATTTCTTCTTGTATATGCTTCTTTCCTAGTTTTGTTTTATTTCTCTTTTTGATTATACTGCAATAGCTATAATTTCTTCTTTCGTGTGTTATAAAGAAAAATCTGTGGACTTAAGTGCAATAGGTTAGACTAATTGTTATAATTTAACATCCCTGTATTGAAGTATATTAGGTCAGACTAATCATTAGAATGCTCAATCTATGCACTTGAGTTTATTAGGTCGGATTGATCGTTGTAATTTAAAATCCATGCGCATAAGTACATTAGGTCAGGCAATAAAAGAACTTCCATTGAATACGTAAACCAACTAAAGTAGGTTGGTCTAATCGGTGCAGCTACTTGGACAATTAGAAGAGCTTTATGTAAACAAAGTATATTATGTCGGTCTAATTGATGCATTTGTTCAGACGATTAGTAAAACTTCCATTAAATATGTAAACTAAGTATATTATGTCGGTCTAATCGGTGCAATTACACATATGATTAGTAGTGTATTTTAATGTCTATTACTTCCATAAATGGACAGAGACACTAAATCTTTCCTATTCTAAACTTCTGCTCACTTTATTGTACATTTTCCAACCATAAACTCCATTTATAAAAGTATAGACACTTATATGGCCATTTTCCCTGTGATTTCCCTACTAAACTCTCTCTGTCTCTCCTCATTTAGTAGAACTTTTTCAACCTATTTCCTTTCTTTTCTTTCCTTTCTTTCTTTTCTATCTTTCTCATCTTTTCTTACCTTTTTCTTTGGTACGAAATATATTATCCTCCTAAAACTTAAAAAATCCATAACTTTCTTGCATTAGATCCAAATAAAAAACCATAAGCATCACTACGATTGTTCGAAAGAGTACTTCATGTCAAGATTACATTTGCTAGGCGAGTGGGAACTTGAAATTTTACTATATTGTTTATATTTCTTTACTTGAAAAATTGCTGTACATTTGTTTATGTTGCATGTCTGCAGTTGGGCTTGGTTTTGTAGTTGTGTTGTATATTTGCTAAGGGCGTATTCTTTGATATTAACGTGTGTATGAAATGTATGTGTTGTCTTACGTGAGTATGAGATTGTGTGTTCAACTATTGAGGAAAAAAATGAAATAAAAGGAATTTGCTACATATTACTTTGCAATTTGTGTGAATTAGTAGCAAGATATGTGAAATGTGGTAGTTGTATAGGTTTAGAAGTTGTTGGAAATGATATTTGCTTTGAATGCATGGATAGGAAAAGTCAAATGTAGGTAATAGAGAATTGATACAATTTTGTGTGAGACTAAACACACAAACGTCATGTAATTAGGTTCAAAAAGGTCAAGGTGGTGAAATTTATTGTGAACATGGGAGGAAACATTGTGTATGGCAATGACAGACCCGATTTTGAGAATACATTAGTGAAGAAGTTGAAGGTGAGGAGGAATTCGAACTATACAGACTTCTTGCATAGGATTTGTAAGGGCATTGGAGTTGATCCAACTACAAATTGTGTTGAGATACTATATAGGCATCCACACTACTTCCTTAGAAGAATGAGATACAAGTTGATGCCAATTACGAATGATGATGATATGGAGAATGTGATCAAAATGGTTGTAGCTTTTAAGGAGGAATGGATACAAGAATTGTATGTTCAAATACATGAACAATTGCAAAATCCGATTAAAGAAGGGGAGGCCCTTGAAGCCAATACATCATTACACTAATGTGTGATGAAATGGCTTTGGTGCCAATCGATGAAACATTGTGCAATGAACAAAGCTTTGATGATCAAGAATTAAATAATGCCCTCTACTCTCTAACGGAAATTGATATTGTAGTTGAGCACTTTGCAGTGCACGAAGAGTATTTCGATGAGGATGAGAGTCATGAAGGAAATGCTTTAAATGACATGCGTACCACACATTTGCTACTGCCTATGCATGCAACGCAGGTAGACAGATTTCAGGAAGCGAGTCATTCGGGGTGACAACTAACCTAGGGATGCCATTCCATTCTTCAACGTTAGGGGAGATAGGGGTTACATCACCTTTGAGAAAAATATGGCTACTACGTATGGAGACTTCAATGGTAGTGATGACCATAGAAAGAGAATGAGATTCAATAGTAAGGAAGGGTTACTGCAAGCTATGAAGATATATCATATAAAGAACCACTATAACTTTACCGTTGAAGAATCGAATCGGACCTTATGGTCAATTTTCTATACCAACAAAAAAGTGGTTGTAAGTAGAGGCTTTAAGCTTATAAGAAAAAGTTGGAAGGCCTTTTCGTCATCACAATCCTCGAGGGTCCTCATACATGCACAAATGCTGTGATATAATAGGATCATCCGAGGTTAGATTCAAATATGATGGCTAGAATCTTCATTGAACATGAGAAGAAGAACCTAAATATAAAGGTTACGGACCTTGGTTTCGTAGTTGAAGCTAACTTTGGGAATACAATCTCCTCAAGGAGGGTGTGTGATGCAGAAAGGAAAGTTATAAAAGCTATGTATGGTGATTGAGATAAATTGTACAATGAATTATCAAAACTCTTAAACGAAATCCAGATCTATAATCCTAGACTATAGGTTGAATGGGCTTGGCATGATTCAATGATTACTAGTGAGGGCATATTGAAATGGGTCTTCTAGACATTTAGGCCATGTGTTAAGGCATTTAAACATTGTAGGCTTATACTTAGTGTTGATGGTATTTTCTTGTATGGGAAGTATATTCATAAGTTGTTGATTGCATTTGGCATGGATGCAAACACCTGCATTGTCCTCCTTGCATTTGTCTTTGCAGACAAAAAATTGGTGGAGACGTGGGGATGATTTCTTTGAAAGCTAAAGGAGCATGTTGTAGGCAACCATCAAGAAACCATTTGTCTCATATTTGATAGGAATGCTGGTATCGATAGTGCAATTGAGCAATAAGACAATGGATAAAGGCCTCCCTATGTAGTGTGGTGCTGTTGCCTATGCCATGTTGCAAGTAATTTCAACACCACTCACAAGAATTTGCAATGTAGGAAATGGGTGATGGTTTTTAGGATGAATGCATAACCTTACATGTTTTAACATTACATGAACCTAGTTGGATAAATAAAGCATGATGTTTCTGCATGGTTGAATGACATCCCACTAGAGTAGTGGACACTTACATATGATGGAGGGTATCGTTTTGGGTATATGACTTTGAATATTGTGAAAAGTTATAATTTTGTTCTAAAAAAAAAAAAAGGAAAAAGGCCTATTTGTGATTGGGCTGGTAAAAAAAAATTCTACAATTGCATCAAACATTAATATAAGATAATTGAGGATGTGCACAAAGGAATTGCTACAGATCAGGTATGCAACGAAAAAAAATAGAAAAATGGAGATGTAAGGCTAGTGCACACAAGGTCAATAGGTTTAGTAGACTTAACGAAATATTCAAGGTCCTAATCGAGCCTCAGTGCATGGTGAATGGGGTTAAAGGACGAGGAAGGCCGCAAACTATAAACCTGAAGAATCAAACATGCACATGTAATAGGTAGTAAATATATCGAATTTCATGTTCGCATGCAATGGCTATAGTAGCGTATTTAAGGCTTGACAACTGGTCGATCATTGGCAATTGGTATAGGCAAACACTTCTATCCCAATGGAGATGACTGGTACTAGTCGAAGGTGGACTTTCTACTCATTCGCCTTGATATTAATAACCTCTAACATGGAATGGGAAAGCCTAGATCGAAGCAATACCACATGGAGATGGACTTTAGAGACCATTTGTCTTGAATTAGGCGTAGTAGGTGCAGAAGGGAATGGCATAATAGGAGGAAGTTCTTAAAGAGAAACAATAATGGTATGTGGCTTGTAAAATAACTTACTTCCTTTATTCATTGAACATCAGAATCTGTTTAGTAGGGGTAGGTATTGTATTTTATAACAATTGTTTTTACTTTCCAACCAAATGTATTGATTCCCACAATTTGTACTTCTATTTTTGAAGGAAGAATCTTGGCTGATAGTTAGATGTCACGAGTTACAACTATGCCATGACGAGGATGATATCCTGTTAGATTCTCGTATGTTACCTTATATAGAGTAGGGTGAGTTTATAAGATTGGCAGGCTTTCCCTTCATTTAATTGCATTGGCATCTTTTTACAGCACTGGTGGAAAGGTGGAGGCCTAAGACACACACCTTTTACATGGCTCATGGTGAGGTTACCGTGACTTTATTAGACATTGAGGTCCAACTTGGATTACCGATTGATAAACAGGTTGTTATAGGTAGTACTAGCCTTGATTAGGTATCTTAGTGTGAGCGGTTACTTGCTGAGAGGCTGGAGGCAAGGCACATTAAAGGTGGACGGATTAACTTATCTTGGTTGTGGAGTAGATTTCAAGTTTTGCATGTCTAAGTATCCAATGAGATGATTAGGTTTCATTCCAATGCCTACATTTTACAACCGCTGGGTGGCTTTGCATTTGCAGATAAATTAAGCAACTTAGTCCATTGTATGTTCCTTCCACTCTTGGAGGACTTTGCTCATGCAGGGTAGTATAGCTGGCGCTTTGCATGTTTGGCTTGGTTGTATCGCCAGTTGTGCAGTGCATCTGTCTTTAATGCGAATGACATGGGGGGAGCAATGATTCTTTTATAAGTGTAGGCATGGGATTGGTTCTTACATATAGCTCCCTTTAGCCATTATAGGGTTTCATTGGAGGATGGAAGGCCCTTGGCATCTCGATAGAGGATAGCTTGAAAAACTACATAGTACGCTATGCATGTTATTCAAGCGTACATGGATGCATTTGATCGCTAGAACCCATAGTAGGTATGTTATCTTTTTTAAGTTTTAATATCTACTAGACATTATAAATCTTCATTAACCTGTGTGGATTTGTTGTTATGTTGTTTAGAAACCTTATCTCTAGGATCTAATTAACATATTGCCCTCGTTTTTTCGTGTAGGTAAAGGCATTTGGATAGCTCGAGTATTGTTGATATGCTTTCATATTGTAGAGTGGCATTGCCTATGTCGCATTTGTTGCTAATTTGGTGCATTTCAGTGAGTGCTTGTCAATGTCAACACAAAGCCTTGTTTGCACTATATTGATTTATGGGATTGAATCGACATTGATTGGATAACACTGCATGTATCTTGCATTGCCCATTAGGAGGATCATCGCTCCTATAAGATCCTGTTGGAATATGGTGAGATTGTGCATCCAAACTATGTCCAGTGGTATAGACGTATTAGCTGCTACTACATGGGGTGTACTGGAGCAATAATTGGACACTTGGTGAGAAAAACACTTACGGTATGACATTGACTATGCTCTATGGGGAATAAGTTATGCCGAAACATTTTTTTTATTCTTCCTAGCTGACACTCTATGCCATATATGTATAGCATCCAATCTTCCTTCAGCAATTTCACTTGCTAACGTTGGAGTATAGCTAGTTGAGTATCATGGCGAAGTTATACTTTTTCCTGTTGCTCAGCACAAGCAACTACTAGAGGGGGAGGTTGCTGTAGATTCAGAGCATGCATATCCAGTAGATCTTGTGTTTGCACTACTACCGTGTCGTAGGGTTAACAGAGCAAGAGTTAAGGAAAGATGACAGAGGGATGAGCAGATTGTTCATGCCCACACTCCTCTGAACATCATGGACGAAGACATTGTAGATAGCTCAACTCTCGGTATCGACTTATTCATCACATCTCATACGCACTCTATTAGCAGTCCCATTCCTAACCCACTAGCTCCAAGAAGGTCACACTCACACCACTATTGATCGGATATTGGTGACAACTCACAGCCTTCGATACAATGGAGTCAATTTTATCTACGTGACTTTGACGACCCCACAATTACCTACAACATAAGAGCCACAAGCTTCTCCTACCTTAGATGTGAGACGAACTGAGCATAGATCTACAATGATTAGAATCATTAGGCCATTTACTAAGAGTGGGAGTGAGATGAGTTTGTGATGTGTTTTTAATACAAAAAAAATTTTGTACTATACGTATGTTTTTAGTAGAGATTTTTCTTTTAACTAAAAATGCATGCGGTGCATGTGTTCTTAGTTCAAAATTTTCTTATATGAAACAGGCTTTTTTAATACCATGTTCATATAATATTTTTTCCTTATAACCTATTCTTGTAATGTTTTAAAAAAAATACAATTTTTTTTTTATGTATTTTGCCTACATGTGAGTTTCATATTGGTTGGTAATAATTGATTTAACAATACAGTATTATTAGATATAATTAATTCTATAAATAATTAACAAAATATTTTTTTAAAAAAGAAAGAAAAATATATTACAAGGAAAAGACACTTATCGGTCTCTCTGTCGTTTGCAACTCTGCTTCCGTGACCCAAAATGCTAACGATCTTCAGCGCTCTCCTTCTCGTGTTTATTCTTTCTTTATCATTCATGGTTTTTATTCTATTTCTGTTCATAATATGAGCTTAGTCTGTTACAAATCGTGATTACTGCAAACGACACAGAGATCGAGAAGCGTAATGGCACGGGGATCTGGATAAATATAAATATATATATATATATTAATGTGAGTTAGATATATATAAGCTTTTGTCAAAGGAAGTTTTCTTTTTGGGTAACGAACGTTGGAGTGATTTTTAGTTTTCTTTTTCTTTTTCTTCACATTGCCAAAACCATAATGTGGTTTAGTTGTAATTCTCTTATGAATTTATAAACATATTTTTAAAACTATAGTAAAGGGGTTAAAACTATTCGGTATTGGGCTTGAAATTATTAAATTGTTTAATATAAATTATTAAACTATTCGGTAGTGTGATACTAAATAAGAATAAATCTTACAAATTCTTATAATCGTTCCATCAATTGACAATATAGTTTTTAGTGATTGGAAATGCAATCTTGTTCTAGTAATTGATAATCTCGTAGGATTGTTCGCTAGAAATTGCAGGTGAGATTCTTCTATGTTTGTTGCTTTTTTTTTTTAGATGGGGTTTTGCCAGTTTTTCATATATGCATGCACATACATATACAAACCCGTTTCGTGAGAACTTCTAGCTCATACTTGTGTTAACCGCTTTACACAATTTTAATGGCAATGGATGGAATTTTCAATCTTGAATTTTCTTTTAATAGATTCCTTGCTTGTTGTCTCGAGCTTTTGTGTTGCCTTCGGTTCGATTATCTCACAAAAAAGGGAGAATCGATGTTGGAGGAAGAAGTTGTCAGTTTGTTAGGAGACGTGTTTGTGCATCTAGATTATACTATCCCACTAATCGGATGTTTTTGTTCACTAGCGTGGAAAATCGTGAAGAAAGTTGTGTCTTTGCTTAGGTTGGTGCCCAATTTGAGATCAAATTTAGAGAGTAACCTTGAAGAGGTGGATGAGAAGAAAATTTTGGAGGTTATAGACATTTTGGATGGTAATTTGTTTGCTTTTTTATTTTAGATGCCAACATGAACGGTAATATCGATAGGGTCTTTAAAGCTTGACTTAGTACTATGGATTTGTGGTGTAAAAGAAAACAACTTAGCTTTAATAGTAACATCGAATGACTATGATTGTTATATCAGTTTATGTTTCCTGCATTCGTTTTTTATGGTGGGACATTCTATAGCAACAATAGAATGACCATAATAACCGCATCGGACCTTGTGACATAAATTTGTTCTTCATCACGGGACATTCTTGTTGCTAGAGAGCTTTTGTTGGTTAATTTTCATTAGACAATTGTTGATAAGTTAAAGATAAGGTTTCTCCCCCTCACGAAAACCTTCATGGTTTGTGAACTTTATCTTGGATAGTAGCATAAGATGACTATGATGATTGTGTCGAGCTATGTCGCTTGTGTTCATGCTTCATTGCAGGACATTCTTGTTCATGTAACGACATAGAATGATTGTGATAGTTACATTGAACTACATGATTTGAGTTCGTGCTTCATTGTGGGACATTTTGGCTTCTAAAAAGAGGGACATGCAGGAGCACCAACATGTATGGTATGTGGCATTTCATAAGACGGGAACCTAAGGTTCAAGTCAGAGAGAATATAGAGGAGATTTCTATATTACGTTTTAGGAATGAAAGGGGGGAACTTCCTTTGTCAGATACTCAATTTTTTATTCATAAGCAAGCTGTGCCAGGTTGGCGTCCCTGGGTCAATCACATCATGGGCAACTTGAGATATGTAGATGCTATGGAGTCTACAGAAATCTACTACCTTATGATGATTTCCTCTCGTTTTGGGTTTCCTCGACTAAACGGAACTGATTTTTGGCGAAGTGTCATGATTCGTTGGAGTACACAGACACACACTTTCGTAATTTCTTGGGGTGAGATTATTCCTACATTGGAGGATGTGTGCACACTCCTTCACTTTCGTAATTTTGGGTTAACAAACATTGTAAATGCTAACGTCACTGAGGAAGATGAAGTAGTCATATCGGCTTTAGAAGTAGCGATGGCAGTGGCCATCGATAGTCGCAGAAAATCTACTTTCTCTGCATGGATCAAATACTTTTTTGAGCAAAAGAGTTCAAATGACTCAGATGATCAATACAAGTAAGTTTTTCTTAGTCTCATGTGTGATGACTTGTCTCCTTTTTTTTTTTTTATCATATAAGGTTAAATTTCATTAACTCGCTTATCATTGCTTTTGTTGTTCTTAGGTTGGAGCTTGAGGCCTTTCTAGCATGTTGGTTGTCTTTGTGTGTATTTCCTGGTGGTCCAGCAGACGGTGTGAGTTGTCGTTTTTTTTTTTTTTCATTTGGCCGTTCGTATGGTGAGTGGCACTCATTTTGCTTTGGGATTATTTTACCTTAGGTCTTTGTATCAGCGTTTGGGCTTGTATCATGAGGCTTCAGTTCGATCGAAGGGGTGATACATCATATTGTCACATGTCGATGTGGTGTTTTTGCAAGTATTATTTACTGAGTGGTTCAGAAGACACTTTGGTTCACCTCCAAATAGGCCTAGTTTTGTTGAGCCTCGAGCCTTTACGTAGGTTGATAGAAAGCATTTAGGCTCTCTATTTCATGTAATAGATGACATGAAGGAGGTGAATTTTCGACCTTACACAAGCAAATTAGCCGGTTATTTGTGGTTTCCAAAGTTTTATCCCAAAGGGTTAAAAGATATGGTGAATCTTCTCGGGGCTCGCGAGAGACTCAATGCTAGTGAGGTAGGTTTTATCTTGTAGTGCTCACTTGGGGGTCTTCCTTCTCTTCATGATTGGAGAGACTCCTCTAGCTATTTTTTAAAGTGTAAAGTTATGTTATACTCGCCTCATAGAGTAGCTCGACCGTTTGGTTTTGACCAAGGAGTTCCTTGGATCGTCCACATAAAGGAGGATTTTAATTCGTGTTGCCAATCACTTAATCTTGTTGATTTCCTGGATGTTCGTCTAGATATGACGCAATTATATTTTCCCTCTTTATCACATTCTGGACTTGCTTCTATCGGGTGGTTGACATACTGGACTAATTGCTTAGACGATTTTAAGAAGTATGTGGATATGTCCATTGAGGAGGAGCTACTTAAGGAGTCTATTTTTAAATATGCCGTTTAATTTCATCTCCCAAATGAAAAGGCAAAGTCATCTGCTAATGCAAAGAATAAAGCACCGAGCAGTCATTCTACTCCTTCTTCATTGATTATGAGGCAAGTAAAACAATTACGTATTCAAGAGGTACTACCATTACTTATACGTATCTTATTCCTCTAATTTTCAACTATTACTATGCACTCATGCTAACTTTTTTTTTCTTTCTTTTGTTGCAGGACAAAAGAGATCACGTTGCTATCAATCCCCCCGTTGGTCCTTCGAAATCGACGCCTCCTAGTATTGCACCATTCCTTATTCATTACGGTGTTGGGAAGGAGCTTTGAATTAAGGATCGTCTTGCTATCGTCAATGTTATAAATGAAGAAGATGACAACGAAATGGTTGATTTGGAAGACACTCTCGAGCACAGTATTGATAGTGGTAAAGGTACTCCAGTTTATGTTGATGATAGGGAGATTGAGAATTTACTAAGTAATAATGTTGAGTCAAATGTTACCATTCGTATGGATGACATTGATAATGATGGATTGGAGATTTCGATGAGCATGACATTCAGGCTTATGCCAATGAACTAAGAGAGGCAAGGCTTTTTGATAATCAGACAGATGGGACATTAAATGATGCTTTAATCAAAATTGGTATGTCCTATAACACACTTGCTCTTTGCAGCAAAGTTACTTCATTTGTGAATCTTCCTAATATCATCCTTTCCTCAGTGATTGAAGTACCAAGACAGAATGAAGAGGGCTCCTTGAATATATTGCAAGTGGCTTCATTTCACGGGTTCGTGGTTTATCCACAACTCCTGCCTTCACTAAGGCGCTTGTATGAATTAGAAGGGGAATTATGGTATGAAGCTATTTGTCAGGGTTCTAAATTGAGTACCACCATGGTATCTATGCTTAGGTAAACTATGTCCCTTCTAAATAGACATTGGAGCCCATTATCTGAAAAGGAACTGAAACTTATCATTGATAGCATTGAAGGAGCGCAGGCTCTAAAATTCAGAGTTGGTAGTATAAAGCTTATCGCGATTGAGGCAAGGAAGGTTCTAGGTTGCAAGACTTAATGAAGTAACATAAGGGAATTTTAGAGGAATTTTCAAAGATTAATCTCAAAATGGAGGCCAGCTTAGCTAGTCTAGATGTTAATTCCTTAGTCGGATTTGTTATAGGTTCTTGATTTGGCATTATCCCTTTTCATGTGTTTCTTTTTTTTCTTTTTTCTTTTTTACGTGATATGTAAACTTGTTTGATGAACGATGATTTTTTCCTTAATTTAGAGGCTAGTTTCATGTCTTTATGAATTTTCTCCTCCCACCCTTTTTTTATTGGTAGATGATATCTTATTCATAGCATGCTTAATAGTAGCTGCACTTACATAAATAACATGATAGGGCATGAGTCGATAGCATGTCTCCTGACCTTTTAGAGAAAAATTGCTAAGGGGGTATTACCCACTACTTAACAAGTTGCTTGCAAAATTGCTAGCAAATGCATTGAATGATAGAATCATCACGTTTATTGAGGGTGTTATGCTATGTGCTTGGGAAATGATATTTTCACTAGTTAGCATGGCATAACCCACAGGACATTGCGCATTTAGGAGATTAATCTACTACCAAACTATAGCAAAATAATGTATATAATGTGCGCTAAGGAATTAAATTTCTATCCTTGTAGCAACAAATAAAATCTTCGAGAAAAAAAGGTTGGAAGTAAGTTCTCATATCTTGAGATGTGTTTTCATTGATCTCATTTCTCATGTCCATTTAGCCCATTACAAATGAAACTTTTTGATGTATTGAAAATTGATAGGAGTTGTGATAGCGTCCCTATTTGGATTATGAATTTTACAGTAACCATTGTCAAGAACTTCCTTAATGATAAAAGGTCCTCCCCATTTGGGTGTAAACTTTGGCGTTGGAATACCTCGAAGCACATGATCTGCTGCTTGAAGTACAACATCACCCTTTTGAAATGACCTTTTCCTCACCAAGCGGTTATAAGCTACACCTAGTTTCTGCTGGTAATGAATTAACTTATGTTTAGTAGTATCTCGTCTCTCTTCCAAGGCTTTTAAATCCAACATACGTAAGGTGCTTGGTTCAAGCTTAGCATTGATAGCTAAGCATGCAAATGGAATCAAGACTTCCATCGAGACTATCACTTCAGTGCCATATATTGGAGAGAAAGGTGTTGCTTGAGTTGGCTTTCGCTTAGAAGTTCTATACGCCCAAAGTGCTAATGGCAGCTTATTGTGCCATTCCTTATGGTTATCATGAACCATACGACTCAACACCTTTAACAAACTCTTGTTGGTAGCTTTCTCCTAGCCATTGCCTTTTAGGTAGTAAGGTGTGGACTTAACATGATTTATTCCATAGGAAACCATCAATTGTCGCACATGAGTATTGATGAAAGGAGTACCATTGTCAGACACGATGCGCTTCAGAATGTCAAATCTACATATAATGTTCTCCTTCATGAAATTTGCAATTGCTGGTCTTGTAGCCTTTTTCAAGGGGGCAGCTTCCACCCATTTCGTGAAACATTCAGTTCCTGCTAAAATCTAAATATACCCTCTTGACGACAGATGAATTGGGCCAATCAAATCAAATGCCCATGTATGGAAGGGCTATGGTGTTGTCACACTATGGAGTGTAACCGCAGGAGCATGAATGGCGTTACCATGCTGTTGACAAATGTGACATCGTTTAACAAAATTGAAAGTGTCAGCTTCCATAGTTGGCCAATAGTAACCCATATCGAGTAAGTGATAATACAATTTCCTTCCTCCTTGATGCTCTTCACATTCTCCAACATGCACTTTAGTCAATATTGCTTTCGTTTTAGGAGGTGCAATGCATCTCAGAGGCTTTCCCATGAATGAAACCCTGTATAGTTCATCCTCAAGCATAAGATATTTTCTTGCCTTTGTTTTCACAAGCCTTATGTCCGTACTATCAGTGGGTAGTGTATTGTTCTTCAAGTAGTCAATGTACGGCCGTCGCCAATCACCTGCACTAGCCACAAAGTTACATTCTTTCTCGTTAGGTAACTCAGAGCATTAGGGACAATTTGCTTGTACTTGGAATGCATCCTTGGATAGTGATGGCCAATAATATCCTATGTGCTGAATGCAACGGTACAAGGGTGGCCCCTCTTCCCTACACCAAATCTTGTGGTATTTGTCCAATTTCAAGTGAGCTTCTTTTATCCCGACACAATGGGATAAAACACCTTCTAGTCCCTTATAATATAGTGATTTGTTGACTTGAATGAAATTCTTCAGTGTTGAAACGAAAGCTGCACTTGGGTGCGCTAATTGTTTCTTTAGCAACATGCACTAATCATCATGTGTTTCTTCATTCTCATCAACAAGACCTAATGCAGTACATGGGATAGATTTCTTAAGTACCTGAATATCCAAAGCAGTACTTGCATCGTGGATTGGGACTTTTGAAGCTAATGTGGCCAGAGTGTTTGCATATTTGTTGACAGATCGAGTTGTATGTTCATAACGTACTGATTGAAATTTCGCTACTAGAGCTTGTACCACAGCCCTGTAGGGTGCTAATGAAGGTTCTTTGAGTCCAAACTCACCATTAGCCTTGATTTGCTCCCACCTCTTGGGCAAATATCAGTCCTAGCAACAAGGCTTCATATTCAGCTTCATTATTGGTGTAATAAAAATCAAGTTTGAACGCCAATGGTATTTCTTGACTGTCGGGTGAGGTCAACACAATTCTTGCTCCCCAACCCTTACTTCCTGTAGAGCCGTCAAACTAAAGTGACCACTCCCCTTCCGATTCGATCATAAGAGAGTCTTCATGAAACTCTATTGGAATGGCATCCACAATGAGGCTTTCACGTGCATTTGGGAAGTATGCTAACAAATCAAATAGAGCTTGCGATTTAATGGCCTTAGGGGAGTAAACTGTGATGTTAAACTCTCCAAGAAGGAGTAACCACTTAGCAACTCGACTTGATAAGGTTGGTCGAGACAATAAATACTTAATGGGATCTAAACGTGTGATAAGATTGACCTTATGTGCTAGGAAATAGTGTTGTAACTTTTGCGAGGTAAATACCAGTGTGAGATAGTGCTTTTCACAAGCTGAGTAGTTGACCTCACTACCTTGAAGGGTCCGACTCAAGTAGTAAATTGGTCTTTCTTGCCCATCTATTTCTTGTGTGAGTAAAGCTGCAATCGGTTTATCAATAGAGGTAAGATACGAGATCAGTGGTAATCCCTCCACTGGCATTGCCATAGTTTGAGGAGAAGTTAAGATCCTTTTAATCTTTTCAACAGCTCTCTTATGTATTTCCTTCCACTTAAACGAGACCCCTTTCTTCATAAGTTGATGTAGAGGGTATGAAATCTTTGCCAATGTTGGCATGAATCTTCTGACGTAAGAAACTTTTCCCATGAAAGTTTTCAATTCTTTTGGGGTAACAGGGGATGGCATGGATAATATAGCTTGGATTTTTGCTAGGTCCACATCAATTCCCTTCCCATGAACTACAAATCTCAAAAACCTCCTTGAAGCTATGCCGAATACACACTTTAGAGGGTTCATGTGAAGCTTATATAACTGACATTGCTAAAAAACCTTTGGCAAGTGAACCAGAAGATCAGGAGCTCTCCTTGAATTGATAACTATATCATCAACATAGTCTTCCATAAAGTCATGCATCATATCATGAAATATGGCAATCATGGCTCTCTGGTAGGTTGCGCTTGCATTTTTCAGTCCAAAATGCATGACAGTGTAATAAAAATTTCCCATCAACTTTCTGAATGCAATTTGCTTGACATCTCTAATAGCCATCTTAATTTGATTATAACTACTGAAACCATCCATGAATGAAAATAATTCATGTCCTGTTGTTACGTTAACTAATGTGTCAATATTCGGTAAAGAAAAGTCATCCTTTGGGCATGCCTTGTTTAGATCACAAAAATTAACACATACACATGTTTGCACATTCTTCTTTCTTACCAGTACAACATTAGTTAACCACTTAGGATGTTCAATTGGCTTGTTAAAATTTGCATGGAGTAACTTTTTGATCTCATGCTTAATTTGGATTTCAACCTTAGGACGGGAAATCCTCTGTGTTTGCTTCACAAGCGCCACTCTTGGGGCAACATTTAACTTATGTACCACTAGACTAGGATCAAGCCTTGACATTTCTTTGTACATCCATGCAAACACATCTCGATCTTCCCTTAATAACTCTACGAGGGGAGCCTTTATCTCATGTAACAAGCCCTTGTTGATAAAGATTGGCTGTAGCGACTCTCCAGATCGTGCTAGATCTAATTCTTCTATCTCCTCGACTTGAGCTTTTATTTGATCTTGTAATTGATGCGGGGTAGGCTGGACGTCTTAGAGTGGTATGGGATTTGATGAGGATAAGCACTCCTCATCAAATCTCTGTAATTGTCATAAGCGGTACACCGTTCGCTCGTCATCCCTAACATAACTTTCAATTTTAGTTAGCTTCTTGTTTTTCTTTCCTCCTCCACAGCATCATCGCATCTTCCTCTTCTTTTGTTAGCCTTCCTGAATTTTGTCTCATGTGTGTAGTGGAATACCTGTGAGGCATGCAATGGCTATCTCTCCTTCTTCAGCAAACTCGTCAAAGAAGGTTGACTCTATGAAATATGATTCATCATTCTCGAAGAGATTCTTAATAGTAGGGACAAACACATCCTTTCCTTTCCAATGGCCTTTGATACATTGATGTAATGTTGAAGGAATCAGATTGTGATTGTGCAACATTTTCTTCCCACCAGTAAGTGGTAGGACACAAATGCCTCGATCACATGAAAAGTTACTGAATCATGTATAGGGCTAACCTTGAGATCTACATTAACTCGTCCCAGTGTCATGGTAGGAGAATGACTAAAGCCATTTATCAAGGTGGGTTGCCTTACAAGCTTTCGAATATCAATCCCAACGGCTTTGAAGGTAGACATTGGCATGATATTCAAAGAAGAACCAGCATTAACAAATATCCTTTTCACTGAAAAGCCAGTAAGCGTTCCTTCAACATACAAAGGATGGTTATAATTTGAACCTTTGATACACATATCAGCTTTAGTGAATAAGATTGCATTTTCATGGGCATGAACCATTCTTTTCACAGGTTGTGCCGCACTACATTCTACATATTGATCTTCTGAGATCTGCATGAGTGCAGTTGCAGCTACAAGCCTTGCCTTCTCATCAAATCCGAGAAGGTTAAAGAAATTCCTAAAACTTGATGTCTTTATAAGTGCCGCAGTAGTAGGAGGGCACTTATCCTCCTCAACTTGAGCTTGCTTTCCCTTTTTCTTGCTTACTTCAGCAAGTGGTTCCTCATTTACCTCAATAGTGGTGGGGTCATGAGTGATAGCATTCACTGCTCACCATTGATTGTTATGAGCTGGAAGAGGGTTGTTACGGATATTGTTATCCTCAATAATGAGCTCCTCGATCTGTACCCTTTCATTAAATATTTTTTTCAAAGTAAAACAATCTTTGGTAGAGTGACCTACAATCTTATGAAGTCTACAAAATTTCAAGTCATTCCTTTCTTTAAGAGTAGGAAGGCGCTCAACCCTCGGGAGCCTAATATTTCCATCTTGAAGCCATATACCAAGCATCGCATGTACCTTACCCATTAGGCAAGGGTACACGAGACCTTAAAGCTTAGACTTCTCTACTTTAGGTTTCTTTCTTGCCTTAAGTTCTTCCCTTTGAATGGAATTCAAAGATGGGCCTCATTTATTAAACCTTGTATGTTGGCCCCTTTGCCTTGCAACCGAATTGTTGGTTTGTTGTGCATTTTGGACTAATGCTACGAACGAAATCGGCGATAGGTTCTCTAAGTGAACAACATACTCAGTGAACATCCCCTGTATGCAAATCTTTACCAATTCTCTTTCATCACAAATATCTTAAATATCGAGAGAGTGCTCTCTAAACCTCTCAATATAGTCCATAAGGTCTTCTCTTGACTTTGGCGGATTCTCCCCATGTTAGTGAGGGTGACCCTTTCTTCAGTTGAGAAAATTTTTTTAAGAAAGATCTTACACATATTCTCCCACAAATCTACTGACTCTGGAGGAAGATTGACATACCATGTATATGCTTTCTCAGTGAGAGACTTAGAGAATTCTTTTAGTTTTAAGTCATCATTTAACCTATAGACTTCCAGCGTCTCAATGAACTTCAGCAAATGCTCTTTGGCGCTTCCCTTCTTGCCATAAAAAAGCATAAACTTAGGGCTTACATAGTCCTTTGGGTAAGGCTTTACAGCAATACGTTGATGATAGGGGAGCTTCAATTCTAGATTCCTTATAACAAACTTCATTTGTATTTCTCTCAAGTATACATCTAGATCTTCTTTTGTAACAAATGAACCTCTTGGAGCAGAGGTTCCAAGATCTACTAATGTGACAAGGACAGGGTTAGGGTGATTCAAGTGTTCAGCAATTGTAACACGTGGGGTACTATGTGAAGATGAAGGGCCATTAATTTGAATTCCTACTTCTTTCCCTACAGTAGCTGAACGTTGTGGAGGTGTAGGTTCTTCAACTGGTGCTTGCTCTTCAGTTGCTACTTGATCATTAATGACAGGAAGGTTATCTTGTTGAGATGCCTGAGGAGCATGCTGTAACGTAGAACCATACAGGGTTTAGCAAAGCCTCACCCTGATGCACATTTACAGCGGTAGTTATAGCAGGCATGAATTGAGTCATCATGGTAATGAAAAGGTCCATCTTCTTATTGTTCTCTTAGATAGCTTGGATAATTTGAGTACTATCGAGTGTACCTTCTGGTGCGGTATTCACTTGGTTTACATCATCAAAGGTAGGTGTGATTTGCTCAGTAGCTTCAATATTAGCATTTGTTTCTTGATTGTTCCCATTAGTAGGGTTAAGTATTCTTCTCCTTAGAGGTGCCATATTACCAACTTCCTCGTAGTCCTTAGTGGAGTCTCCAAATAAATGTGGGGGGTTTTGGCTCGAGTGCAGGGTCACATGAGTATTATGTACAAACACACTACATGTAGCCTAATGAGGAAGTGACATGTGTAAGGATGATCAAGAGGTGATCGAGACAAGAGGAGGAACAGTCAATCTTAAATAAGGCCCAACTTTACGGTGATAGGTGTATAATTTGTAAGATTAATGTGTGTAAGTGATGATTCAAATCATCTGAAGAAAATCTGGTAGAGTAACTATACTTTTTCCAAAAAAAGTCCTCTCTTTAGTTAGGAGGCATGAGGTATTTATAGTGTTTAGTTATAAATCTCATCCGTCAGATGGTGATGACAATCAACGACTCCTAGCAAATAAGGCCTCATATGAGCCTTGTATAGATTTAAGCCCACCAAAGGCCTTTAGTGTGTATGTGTATGAGTCTTATTTAAGAAAGGTTGGATTGGGCGGACCGATCCAATGTGCCCTACTCCAAGCTCACCATGCTAAATCTCCCTTGATCATCCCATAACATGGATTTTATTCTTTAGGCCTTGTCACCTCGGCCCAAAGAGTCAAATCCATTAAAACAATAGGGCATAAGCCCATGAATTAAATTTAGTACCCCTACAGATTACATATGAGCCCTCCATCTATACTTGGAAAGGAAAATGAAAATGACCGATACATTACTTATATAAAGAAAAAGTTAATTACATCTTTTAGTATTGTATCATAATAGATCTTCTTAAAGGTATACATGTGCATGTTCCTCTAATTATTAGTAACGTGCAATCACTTCTTTCTTTCTTACATGTTCGTGATGAATTATGCATCAATGTTTTTCAATATTTGCATATAAAGGATGCTTTAATTTACACTAATCAAACATGGATGTTAAAAAACTGATTATGATGCCTATGTTAAGATTCTTACCAATGCCCATTCTTAAGCAAAATGTCCTTCCACAGCTTAGCTTTTCCATCACTCTACATTTTATTTTTGTCATTTAAAATGTATAGGTGATAAATATATGAGAAGTGATTTGCAATAGCAGCATTACTTTTGAAAGTAACCATAGATTTATATGGCAAATAAATTGAATTAATGAGAACAATAACGCACATCTTGTAAGTATACAATCAGCAGTTGCCATGTCATTTGAATTAAGACTTCGGTTCCGTAGATTTATAGGTGAACGGTTGTGACTAACCGGTGGCAGTGAAAAATTGCCTTATTTTCCCTTCACCACCTCAATTTTCTTTAAGAGTAAATTTTTTTCCGTTCACTACTATTAAGAATTTTTTTTTAATTAGATTGTGCATTTAGTTGGAGTAGGTGCAGTTCGGTTTGGTTCGGTTTTTCCTTTGAACTAAACTAAACCAAACCATAAAAATATAGTCTAGTTTTTTATTGCTTTGAACCAAACTATACAGTTTGATTTAAGAAAATTTTCAAACTATAAAAATTTCGGTTAAGTTTGATTTAATTTATGGATTTAACTATATTTTGTTATTTAAAAAGTTTATTTGCTTAATATTTAATCTTATATGAGAATTACTTAATTCATTTAATAATAACATGTATTGATAAGTTGATATTCATGCAACTAGAATATTTCAAATGTGTATTAATCGTAAATTTTGTTCCTAAAGTTAGCATATAAAATTTTTGAGTCAACATGTATACATACTTACTAAATTATGGTAATTATGGTCATAAAATTTCAACACACATATATTTCAATAAATATGAAATAAAATTCTTTTAAATATTATGTCATAACAAAAGAATTTTTTTAGTTATAAGTAAAATATTAGTATGTTTTTTTTTTTTTTATAATGGTTTGGTTCTATTTTACGGTTTGATTTAGTTTATCCTTTTAAATCAACCATAAATTTCTATTTGGTTCGAATTGGGAAATTTTCAAACCAAATTGAAAAAAAAAATATTTTCAGTATGTTTTGGTTTGGTTTGGTTGGTTTTTATCCATCCTTAAGATTTAGTCATTTTAGTTAACATATGCATATTTTCAATAGAATGGTGAATTGGCTGATATTATTCATCAACCTCAGCATTTACAATTCTTTGCCCTACAATTCTTCAACTTGTAAAGGTTCCATAGGGCCAAAAAAACTGATTTATGTTAAAATGGATTATAGAGGACGGTCAATTTTCCAACTCTGTATATATAAAGTTTGATCTATTGTGTAGTCTTTATGATTTGATGACTATCTATAGATGGAATTTCTCATTACATGTTGAAACAGGACATAACTTTTTAAGTCTATTTAATTTAATAGGTTGTTCATTAACACAATATGAAATAATTTGATTGATTGGCTTGAATTGAATTCATTACCTATTATTGCTTTGTTTTTAGGTTAAAAACTTGCAACTATACAGTTCTTGTGGTCATAAGCGTAAGAGGATAAAAATCTAGCTACAATGATGTATCTCATGTAGTTACTCTATCCTTAACCCTCTATAGTTACTTCACAATGTGGCTTTTTTGAATTAGTTCTTCAGTAAAAAATAGTCACGATCACAAGGTAATGTAGGTGTTGATGCATAGGGTATTGCTTCTTAAGGGGCTATAGTTGTGCAAAGGAGTTGTTCTAAAATAGTAAGAAAAGAAAAATGTTTTTGTTTCTTTCTTTTAAATATTATACTTAGTACGGCAAATACAATAGAATTCTTTTTTTTTTTTTGAAAATGTTATGTCGAACTGTTATTTGTTTATATTTTGTAATGAGTGTGCATATAAAACTCCCATTCTTCGAAAAAAGAACTTAGATTTTCTTGTGACCATCTCTTTACTCAACTCTAGCTTGTAATACAAAAATGAATGCATGAATATTATCTTTGCATGTGGGGAATGCTTGTCACAAGGAAGTTGGGAAAAGTATGACAAGAGCTAGTACGAATGAAAGATTAATCATAGAGCAACTTACTTTTTTTACAAGATGAATTAGTAGAAAATTGCAGATTGTATTATAGAGTAGTGAGTGTAATATAGAATCACAATTTTATCACAATGGAGTAGATGTAATACAAGTACAGATAGTTATAGACAGTTTGGTAACAACAATCAGTAATAGCCATGAAGAAACATATAAATAGAGGAATAACAGATGAGAAAGAGAGTCTTTACATCCCTAAACAAGAATCTTCTATTTCCCTCTACAAATCTTGGAACTGAACCTTACTTGAAAAAGATACCCTTTAACATTCATTCCTTGCATTAAGTAAAATACAATAGATTGAACTTTATGGGTCTTATTCAATACAAATAAAGAAGAGATTTCATATAAATTCAATAAAATACAATTGGGGTTTGCACCTAATAGTGTAGTGAATAGGCACAAAGTGTGTCTCTATTAGGGTAGCAAGAGTGGTAGATGTGTGTGAGTTTGAATACTATTAATGGGTCATGTTATTAGTGGGCTTGCTAACAATGCCACAAAAATTTGTGGTATTATATTATTAGTTAGTTGCAAATTTACACCCATCCAAAATATAATTTTTAGAGCATTAATTGAGTAATTTCTTGTAAATGTTTTTGGATATCCAATGAATGAATTAATTATTATTTTTTATTTTTTTACATGACAAGTCATTTGAAAAAATGTTCAAAAAAATTTTTCTATGAAGGTAACACATGTTTAGTCTTATGAAGTATATGAAAACCATGTATATTAATACAATGTATCTAATTATTTTCCTCTTATAGAAAAGGATGGTGGCACGTGCATGGCATGCAGATGACTCGACAACACACGTGAAGGAAAAACATGCAAATATGCGGCTAGAAGACATACAGGTACGCTAGGCTCTAATAAATGAAAGCACAAGTATATGTATCAACTATTAGGCATGTGGAGGCATAAGTATGACATGATTGCTAGGTCTAGGTTTGGGGCAATTAATTCTATTACTTCCTATTCATTTTCTTTACAATTAAAGACTTGCAGCTATACATTTCTTGCGATTATAATCATAAGTGAAAGCAAAATCCACTTGCTTGTAGTTATCCTGTCCTTGACCCCTTTACAATTATTTCAGAATGAGGCTTTCTTGGAGTGGTTCTTTGATCAACAACTGCAACCACAGGCTAATGTAGGTGTTGGTGCATAAGGGGCTACTGCAAAAGGGGCTATTATAGTTTAGGGGAGTAATTCTACAATAGTATGAAAAGAAAAATACTCCTGCTTTTTTCTTTCAAATTTTTTTAATATTTATAAGAGATTATATATTGTGTTTTGTTGCAAATATTAGGTCAAAATATCATTGTTTGTATTTGTAATGGGTTTATATATAACGGTTCTCTTCTTTATTTAGCTTACAGAATTCTCTTTTGATAAAAAAAAGAACTTATATTCTATTGCTATTATTTTATTAATCAACTCGTAGTAATGTAGAAATGAATTCACGAATGTTGTCTTTGCATGCAGGGAAGGCCCTAATTTTTTTTTTTCTTTCCTTTTGTGATGTATTATTAGTTAGATGTATATTTAGGATCATCAAAAATATAATTTTGAAAAAATTAACTAAATGTCTTTAGACATCCAATGAAAAGTCATTGACAAGTCATTTGAAAAAATTGTTCAAAAAGCTTTTATTGTGAAAGAAACATATGTCAAGTCTTACATAGTAGATGAAAA
This sequence comes from Laguncularia racemosa, assembly GCA_037954665.1. Classification (NCBI taxonomy): domain Eukaryota; kingdom Viridiplantae; phylum Streptophyta; class Magnoliopsida; order Myrtales; family Combretaceae; genus Laguncularia; species Laguncularia racemosa. The sequence goes on from JBBMOL010000040.1 coordinate 3,845,125, forward strand.
TCACATATATTAATATAGTGTATCTAATTATTTTCCTTTCACTAGAAATAGATTGCGGTATGTAGACAAAGGAAAGGGTCAGTTCTAGCTCACAAACTGACCCAGCTGGTTCAAACTCTTGAACCGACCCGATAGTGTAATTAGCTTGATGGGTAGGAATTGCCAGGCCGACGGTTCGAAGGCCGAGTTGCATTATGTAACCTAACAAACTGGTGGGCCTTAAATAGGCCGTCAACCCACTAGTTAATGTATGGATTGAACTGGTGAGTTGAGCCAGTCGTAATACATTCACATGAAAAAAAATCCATAAATAAAAAAAATTAATTTGAAAAAAAAAAAACCTTCTAAAGCCGGTTTAAGGCCTAAATCGACCTGTGAACCACCGGAGCAAGGAAACCTGCCCAACCTTTTCCCTTGGGCTGGTTTGAATTCCACCTACCATTGGTCTTTGACCTAGCAGTTTCGGGCCGATTTTGGTCCAGTTTCAAACCGATCCCATGACTAGCGGTATGTAAGCTACATGCGAATAAATGAACTTCATGCAGGTAGCTCGAGAGTGGAGAAAGCACATCAATATTGTGAGCCAACTGAAATGGGGGCATGTGAGGCTCTTCACACAAACGCATAAGCGTGCAAGACATCCAAGTATAAAGCACGTGGAGGCATAAGCCTGGCACGATTATCAAGCTTAGGCTTAGGCAATTGATTCCATTATTTCTTCCTTTGCTTTTCGAATGGAAACTTATTATATATTTCTAGTGGTTATAAGTTAAGTGGACGAAAAATTCACTTATGATTATATATTTGTTGTGGTAACTCCATCCTTGTGAAGCTTTCCTATATCGGTTTTTTGAACAATGACAGTCACAACCATAAGTTAGTGCAGGTGTTGGTGCATATGGGGCTACTTTATAAGGAGAAGCGAGTTCTTCTTCTGAAATAGTAGGAGAATAAAAACGTTTTCGTTTTTTTTTTTCTTTTAAATTTTGTTCATAGTAAAGCAAAGATGATATAATGTGTTTTGCTACAAAAATTAGGTTGGAATGTAATTGTTTATGTTTATAATGGTTTTATATATAAGCTACTAATCTATATTTAGCTTATAAAGCTCCTTTTTTATCCAAAAAAAAAAAAACTTTGATTCTCTTGCTCTTGTCTCTTTCCTTAATTGCTACACAAATTAGGGCTTAGACAATGTTTAATAAACATCATTGAACTTGAAGTAATAGCTGATAAAAATGTTTTGTTACATCTAATAAATGTCACAAAGAGTGCGTTGTGGATCAAGTATATGTCTTTTAAAATATAAACATTGCAAAATGACAAAAAAGTGACCAATTATCTTATATTGCATGACGTTTAAATGTTACAGAATTAACTTATAGATGATGTTTAATTGTCGTAAAATTGTAATTATGCATATTAACCTCCTTTATAAATGTGGCAAAAGAAAGACATTGGCTACATTTAAATGTTACAAATAGAGTTATATTAGTGATGTTTAAACATCATTAAATTTTACATATAGATGATGTTTAAACATTGCAAATTTGCAATTATACATTTTCCCCATGTTTCAAAATGTCGACAAATAATATCATTAGTGATGTTTAAATACTACTCTTTGAATAAATTTACAACATTTAAACGTCTTTGAATTTGACATATAGGTGATGTTTAAACATAGCAAATTTGTAATTACACAAGTTTTCCACCTTTTAAAATGTTGACAAATAACAACATTAGTGACGGTTTTCTATTAAAATCATAATTTCAAATCTAGTGTTCTAGAAATCAAATTTGCCCCCAACAAAAGAAAAAAAAAATTCTTAGTAGAATGGAATAAAAACTCTAGACTGTCATATAATAATCTACACAGAGATAAAGGGAGTGAACCTCTAGGTATGAGAACAATTGATTGCAATAGGTTAATGACGTACGCCTTAGTAATTTTAAGAATGGGAATACTAGGACAAAAGGCATATACATTTGAAAAGGAAAATGGATGAACAAAATAAACAGAGAGGGGTGGAGATGTTTGGCAATGTTTACTTAAAAGAAAGTTACAAATTAAAATGTATATTTATACCTTTTAAATTTTAGCACAAACATTGCTAATAGTATATCATACATAATGTTTAGTAAACATTGCTAAAACATATAGGAATTAACGATATTCATAAAATTTGCAAAAATTCGTAGAACACATAAATTCTTGTAAATTGCTGGTATTATAGAAATGAATTCAAGAATATTATTTTTGCATGTAGGGAATGCCCCAAAAGTTTTTTGTGAAGTTGTATTTTCAGTTAGTTGTGCATTTTGATCCATCCAAAATGTAATTTTCAAAACATTAATAAAGAAGTTTCTAATAAATGCTGTCGAAAATTCAATTAAAAATTCTTTTCTAAATGATAAATCGTTTAAAAAAGAATGTTCAACAAGATTTTTCAAACGAAACACATGTTTTGTTTAATATAGTATATAAAAACTACCTATATTAATATAACATATCTAATTGTTTTCCTTTTTGAAAAAAGAAAAGGTGGCATGAGAATAACTTGACGACACTCAGGAAGCATGCGAGAGGAAAATGCATCTAGGAAACAACACAAATACATCGTTTGGCATGTAGAGGCATAAGAATGGCTTGATTACCAGGCCTAGGGCTTAGGGCAATTGATTCCATTACCTTTACTTCTTTTACTTTTCAGTTAAGAACTTGCAGTTATATATTTATGTGATTATAATTGTAAATGGATGGGAGAAATCCACTTATGTTTATATATTCGCTGCTATTACTCTATCCTTGATCATTCTACAATTATTTCATAATGAGATTTTCTCGATCAACAACAGTCGCAATTACATCCTAAATGTAGGTGTTAGTGCATAGGTGGCTATTGCATACGGGGCTGCTGCTGTGTTTGGGAGTTGTTCCAAAAGAGTAGGAAAAGAAAAATAATTTTGTTTTTCTCTCTTTTAAATTTTGTTTACTAGTAAACCAGAGGCAATACAATGTGTTTGTCGGGAATGTTAACTTAGTCTTTTATTATTTATGTTTGTTGTGGTTTTAAATATAATGACTTCTATCTTTTTTTTTTTTAGCTTACAGATTTCCTTTTCGATTGAAAGAAGAACTTGTATTCTCTAGCTGCTGTCTCTTTACTCACCTCTTGCTAGTATTAACAAATTAGCTAGTTGTGCATTTAGGTTCATTGAAAATGTATTTTTCAAAGCATTAATAAAAAAATTTCTAGTCAATATGTTTAGATATTCAATGAAAAATTCTTCTCTACATTGGCATGTCATTTCAAAAAATGTTCAAAGAGCTATTTTTGTGATAGAAACATAAGTTTACTCTTATATGGTATACGAAAACCACGTATATTATTATAGTGTCTTTAATTATTTTCCTTTCTAAAAAAAGGATGGCAGTATGCAGGCGACACATGAATAAATAAAATAGGTCACATGCAAAGGGAAAAATCATGCAGACATACGGGCATAAAGGTGCGAGAGCACACTTAGCTCCTAAATTCGAAAATACGAGCATTCAAAGGCATAGTTATGGCACGATTGCTAGGTATAGGCTTAGGGCATTTCATTTTGTCACCTCTTGTTCCTTTGCTTTTTTATTGAAAACTTGTGGTTGTATATTTTTGCGATTATAATAATAAGAAGATGAAAAATCTAGTTATAATTATGTATTTCTTGTGCTTACTCAATCCTTGGCCCCCCTGCAATTATTTTATAATGAAACTTTCGTGAATCAGTCATTTGGTCAAAAATAGCTACAATCACAGGCTAATGCTTGTGTTGATGCACAAGGGGCTACTACATAGGAGGTTACTACTATGTAGGGGAGTAGTTCCGAAATAGTAAGGAAAAAAAATTTGTTTTTTCTTTAAATTTTATTGCAGTAAATTTAAGACAATAGTATGTGTTTTGTTGAAGATATTAGGTCAAATCGTTATTGTTTATGTTTATAATAGGTTTATATATAATGAACCTTATATTTAATTAACTTATTCGAATCCTTTTCGATAGAGAGAAAAAAACAAAAAGAAGATTTTTTTTTTTTTTATAGTTGTCTCTTTACCAACTTTAGCTTGTATTGCAGAAATGAATTCATGAACACCATCTTTACATGTAGAGGTCTCCATAAAATATTATTTTCAAAACAATGATGACAAATTTTGTTATAGATGTCTTTGGACATCCAATAAAAAGTTTTTTTTTCTACATCCATAAGTCATTTAAATTGATACTCAAAAAACTATTTCCATGAAATCACATATGTATAATATAGTATATCTAGATATTTTCCTTTTTGAAAAGAGGATGGCGATACACGGGCAATACATGGGCGACATGGGAATAAATGGATGACAAATAGGCAACATGCGAGAAGACAAAGCGTGTAGTCAGGCAAATTGGCTAGCATGCGAGCATGTTAGACTCTGGCATGCAAAAGCGTGAACATGCGAGGTACACAACATGTATGCAAAAGCACAGGCATGATAGGTATCCATTACTTCTTCTTCCTTGCTTTTTTGGTTCAAAACATGCTATGATATATTTCTTACAATTATAATTGTAATGTCATGTTTTGTATATCGAAATAGAATCCAGATAAAATTGTGATTTTAGATTTCATTTGATTTCTCACATTTGGATTCATTTTAAGTTGGAATCATGTTTTCTTGGAATCACCAATTTTGGATTTAAGGCAGAATGCAATTCCAGCTTTAAGAAGGTAGAACCGCAATTTGATTCCCCCTTGTAAATTAAAATTTACAAAAATGGGCATTTAAAATACAATGTATATTTATTTATTCACAAATTACAAACATTTTTTACAATTACTACTATAATACATGAGTGGAATCAATGAATCTATAAGCATTTCCAAATATTGAAATAGTTTCATTCCTCGATTGTATTATAATCCATTCCATTCCAAACTAATCTTGTACACCATGCATGACATAAGAGGATGGACAAATCCACTTATAGTTATATATTCCTTGCAATAGCTCCATCCTTAAACCTCTACAACTATTTCATAATGATGATTTCCTGAATGTTAGCTCCATCCTTAAACCTCTACAACTATTTCATAATGATGATTTCCTGAATTGGTTCACAAGATGGGAGGTTCTCCCCTCTTAGAGTGCTCGTGTGGCACTTGACTATCATTTGATTTTCACTTTTGCTCAAATTCTAGATATTGAGCTAGCCTTTTCCTCCCTATTTTCCTAAGTTTGTTCCCATCTCATCCTTCTCACTAGGAGAGTCATGCTGACAATGTAAAAACACTTTGTATGTTTGAAAGGTTCAGTTATCCCTATTGGTTTCGACTTGCTATAACCTTCCTAACTATCCCCACTTAGCAATATCTCTTTACTCAACTTTAGTTAGTATTATAGATTCTTTAATATTATCTTTATACATGTGGAAGGCCTTTGAAGTCTTTTTTTTTTAATATTGTTTTATTATTTGTTAGTTGTGAAAGAAACATGAGTTTAGACTTATAGTATATGGAAATTGGAAACCACATATGTTAATATAGTGCATCTAATTATTTTCCTTTTGAATTAAAAAAGAAGAAGATGGATGCACATAACTGGCGTATGAGAGGAAAAAGCATAAAGGCATGCGGGATTGTAAGGCTCTAATACACAAAGCTTATGCAGGCAAAGCCTACAACAATTAAGCACATCAAGCCACAAGTGTAACATGGTTAGCAGGCTTAAGCTTAAAGAAACTGATTCTATTTTCTCTTCTTCCTTTGCTTTCCAATTGAAAATTTGTGGGTATGTTGTAGTTATATATGTCTTGTGGTTACTCTATGCCCATTAATGGTGAACGACTATAGGGTGGATAGTCAGCTTGTATCCTACCCTGTAAGATATAAGTTCTCAAATTTCAGTTTTAAAACCTACCATGTAACACTCTAGAACTACCCTAAAAGCTATACTTGTAAAGCTTATAAAATATATGATACCTTATGGAACTTGTAAATTTTGCACCTCTTTCTATACATTTTATGTTTATGTGATATTAAAAAAGTAATTTATATATGATATTATAAGTTGTTCACAAGCAAAACTTATGGAAGGGAATGGATGACACTGCGAGCAAGCGTATTCAATCAAGATTAGTCGATGATTGATCTAAAATTCAAAGAAATTGATAAATTCTCTTTAAAAAATGTCTCAAAATTGTAATGTAAGTGATAAAGTGACCTAAAAACAAAAAGAATGATATATAAAATCTAAATCGTGAATTGACACGAACTTTAGCGCAGGCATGTAGAAGCCCATATCACGTTCCACGGAAATTCGTGCTCAGACACCTTCGAAATGCCATCTAGCACGGCTGTGCTTGTTGGCGTGTTGGGTGATATGCCCATCAACATGGGTGTGTTGATGCCCGTTTTACCTCTTCCCTTTACGTTTCCTTAACTCATATGTCTTCTTGTCTTCTCTTGTTCATGCACTCGCATCATTCTCTCCCACTTACGAAGAACTTGACCTCTAGTTCTCTTTTAGTTACCTAGGTGTATTGTCTAGATATAATGGGAATATATCAACCACATTGAATATCTTTGAAATTCTCATTTTGTTAGGCAATCCAACTATATAGGAGTTGTCATTTATCTGATGCAAGCCATATCTCTTAGATTGCATCTTCTTGAACTTCCCAACTAGAAACCTTTCCATTCTCAAGAACACCATCACTTGATTGCTCACTGAGAATACTTTCTTCCTACACTATTTATCTATATCTACTTTGTCCTTAACATCTGTTTGCGTTATCTTTCCATATACCCATGTTGTTAGTACCTATTTCACACTCGCTATATGTATATTATTCGATTGCTTGATTGGAAGGAAGGAATGCCCCTCCCTTTTAGCAAGTTTAGAATCATTCAGTAACTTCAAAGGTGAGAGTGTAAACTTCACCCCATCCTTCTCCAACCTATACACATTCTCCTTATCCGCATATTGTGCATTAACATCATATTGCCGCGGTCTGCCAAATAGTAAGTGGCTGGTATCCATATCGACTATGTCACTATACACTTCATCCTGGTATTTACCAATGGAGAAGGGTTCTTTGCGTCACTCTCTCACATCAATTTTCTTTGCTAACTTGATCTACCTGATAGTATATGGATTGGGATGTTTCTCAACTGGTAGCCGCCATGCATGCACAACTTCCTTATTGATGATATTCTCGCAACTGCCACTATCAACTATTAACTCAAAGAGTTATCCATGAATTGTACACCTAGTACGGAACAATTGGTATTGCCGATTTTGTTCTTCTAGCTTTGGTGCCATTACCAGCTTCTTGATCACATAGGTTTGCTCATTACTGTCACTTTCATCCTCATAATACTCATCACCCCCATCGGGCTCACAAGTGATCCCATCTTCTTCATCCCTCTCCATTAAGTTAACTACCCTCCTATTGGGACATTCATTGGATTTGTGCCATAACTGATTACATTTGTAACACTTTCCTAGTATCGGTTTTGCATATGGATTGTTCTTTTTCTATGTTTCTTTCATTTTAGCTGGTTTCTTGCCTATGGTCCTCTCTTCTTTGTTTTCAATAACTACTCCTAGCAATTTAGATGTGGGTTTACTCTTCTTAATTACAAGATTGTTCAAATCTTAACCCCAAATCTACTACTACCACCATTAACTCTACCGCTCCTTTCTTGCAACATTTACTCAGCCCTAAGAGCCATGTTCTTAGCCTCATTTAAAGTATACAGAACATGTACCCTGATCTTGTCCCAAATCTACAATCTCAAACCATCTAAACACCTAGCTACTTGTTGACCTTCACTCTCCTATAGATCATTCCTTTCAACCAACTACATAAATTCTACGGTACATTCATGTACAGTTCTCTAACTTTGGTGACATCTTTGATACTATTGAAATAAAATTTGCTCATGGTTAGGAGGTAAGAAATCCTGCTGGAGCAATTGCTTCATCCTATACCATGTCCTAATAGGTTGTTTAACCTCTTGATACCGTCTACTCTGGAGCCTCTCTCACCAAGCTGAAGCATCCCCTTTTAGTCTATAGGCTACCGGTTTTACTCTCCTCCCCTCAGGCATTTCCATATATTCAAAAAACCTATCTATCTCAATAATCCAATCTATAAAATCCTCAATATTTAAATTACCACTAAAACTTGGAACATCTACCTTTAATTTGAACACCCCACTGTCTCTGAAATCTAGTTCACCATCCCACCTACATAATCGGTCACCGTCGCCATCTCTCCTGCACTGGTGATCATCCCTAAACAACACCTATTCCTCCTCTTCTAAGTCATCATCATACGCTTGTTACCTATAACTACAAGTCTAACAATGGGATTGCCTCATGCATACATTGCCCTAGGTTACAATTTGACACCATTTCTATCCCTATAGGCATCAAACCCTATAGTATCAAGTTGCTCAATCAGATCTTCAAAACATTGTTCTACGTGTTGGAATTGTTGATCTATGTTGTTCAATACCACCCTTTGATCCTGCAATTCAGTTTGTATGGTTCCACATCTCAAGCAACATTTGAAATGTGGCCATCGACTAAACTGTCGTCTCTTAATATCTCAGCAAGGATTTTCCTACTCTGATATTAGCTGACGCAGCGAGCAAACATGTTTAATCAAGATCAATTGATGATTGATCCAAAATTCAAAGAAACTGATAAAGTCTCTCTAAAAAATATCTCAAAGTTGTAATGTAAGTGATAAAGTGACCTAAAAACAAAAAGAATGATATATAAAATCTAAATCATGAATTAACACGAGTTTCAACACGAGCATGCAGAAGCCTATGTTGCATTTTATGGAAATCTACACTTAGACACCTTTGGCACGCCCTCCAGTATGATCATGCTTGCCGGTGTGTTATGCGACAAGCTCACCAACAAGGGCATGTTGACACTTGTGTTACCTCTTCCCCTTACGTTTCCTCAACTCGTGTGTCTTCTTGTCTTCTCTTCTTCGTGTCCTCGCATTAATGGATATGATCCATTACCATGTTAGGGGATGCATAGCTTGCTCTTGAAGTATCCAAAAAGTAAACGAAAGATACATAATTTTTGCATGTCTTGCCGTAATAGATAGATGAATCCTTGATATACTTATTTTAGTAGCATCCTCTATTGAGGGTATGGCATAAAAAAAATGAGATCCACATATAAAACTATATGTAGGATCACATATGGAACCACATTCTCATATACTATATACTTACTCAAGAAAAAGGATTATTAAGATAGGTGCACCTAACTAACATGCACCAATCTATTTGTTGTTGAGGTTATGACACTTCTTATCTGTCCGATTTCGACATCTGGTCCTCGAAATACAAAGTCTCGAAGGGGGCTCGAAAAATCCACCTTGACGTAGTAATTGTTTTCATTGTTTGAGTGTCTTATAAATCTTTTCTTCATTTGCTTACTTAAGGAGACAATAAGTTGGAGACAGCAGTTTCGGAACGAGTCACTTTGGGAAACCTAGAACCATCTCCTGATGTTGACACAATTCTAGTTTTTACACTAACATTGTTAATTACATTTAGGGGGAGAGAAGTTTTAGAGCAAGTAAATGGCTTAGTAGAGACAGACAATCCATTATATTCCTCTAGATTTTAGAATGATGTCATTATGGGTTACCACCTCGTTGTCAATGATTCTTATTTGACAAGGTTTGGTCTAGAGGTGGTGTTTTAGAAGAAAGCGGAAAACAGCTTCATGTATATAATATAATAAAGAAAGAGAAAAGAACCATTTGGCATGAAAAGGAAAATGCTTGCAACCAAGTCCTTTAGGTGGGAAAGGATTGCTTATTTAAAGGATGGGCATGATTTCTTATTGGTGTACAACAAATCGTGTCTAAGTGGAGTGTTGCCTTTCGAATTAGTTGTTTAATTTTAAAGCATGGGGTATGGTGATGATAGATTTTATATCCTCTTCTTTTTTGTTTTTTTTTTTTTATCAATTTTCAAGTCGATAATTGAATTATTTAGATTTTTGAATTATTTTACAATATTATTTTGATATTTTTTTTTATAATTTCAATTATTAATTACATATGATGACATTTAATAAAAATAAATCGATGGAAATTAAGTAAATAAAAGTAGATAGTATCTTTCCTATCGAACCAGCTTGAAATGCTGGATACGCAACCTGTCATTTGTTTAGGGAACACGCTAAAACCCCGCTTATATTCCACGCCTAACGTTACGACTTATGGCTATCCTCCTTAGTGCGCGTAGATCACATCAGAGCCTCTTGTCTGAGTGGCTACCACAAAGAAAGCATACTTTAGATGAATTATAGCTTTAAAAGAAAGTAATCCTTTTATCGCTGCAAGATATTATGCATGAGACTTGTAAATTTATTTTAGCAAAAATGCAAAGTCATTAATCTCCGGAGTATTCTCACAATCTAAGCTCTTAAACTATAAATTGAGATCGTGAAGTAGAGTTTAGCTTCCAACGTATGAGGAATGCTTGTGACCTCTCCGAGGTTGCCCTCTTTGGTTGATTGCAAAACCCCGTATTCCATATGATTCTTCAGCTTTCACTAAATCGCAAATATACACCTCTTTATGTATTAGTGCTTTAGGGTTTCCGATTTTTGCCATATGTACCGGTTACTCTCTGCATATGCAGCTGAAATTCTAACTCTAGACTTTAGGAGAAATGAAAATAGAAAACATTATTGAAGTAGATGAAACCAAAATTAATATTCGTTGGAAAAAAAAAAAAACTCTTAAACGATCAATTTCAACAATTAAATCTTATAATATTTTAAAGTATCAATGATTTTTTTCTTTTTTTTTGCCACATTACTATCGATGTCAGGTACCACGCCATCAAATTTAATAAAAACACTAAAGCATAATTCCGGAAATGATAAAAAGTTACTAAAAATAATTAAATTAGGAAGAAAAAGAAGCAAAGCCAAAAAAAAAAAAAAAAAAAAGAGGGTGGGGTGAAAGAAAGAAGAAGAAGAAATTAGCCTTCTTTTTACTGATAGCTAGGTGGCTGGAAGGGAGTACATTAATGGCAAAAGTAAATACATATTATATTGGATTGGTGGATAGTTGCACCCCTCTCAGTTTAAGAGAAATCTCTCTTGGAATGAGAGCATTTTGGCATCTTCGCGTGTCTTTCGATTATTTTATTTTACACATCATCATTTTGCTGTTGTGCATAACATACTTCATAATTACTGGGTTTCTTTACACACTATTATACGAATTTACTCATATTAAGTGCTATCTGAAAATCAATTAATGCTCTATCACATATTATTACTACAAAAACCAAAATACATTTTAATTTCTTTCTAATGTGATACTGCGATTTCCCTGTTGCTTTGTGCTTCACTGGTTGAAATTGCATCTATTAAGTGAGAGTGCATTAGATTAAAGGTAACTTTTCATCTTTTTGGGGCTTTATTTGTTTCATCATAAGCATTCGTGTTCTTTCTTTGTTCATTGTGTCCACTATGTGTTGATCTTCGTTTTGTCATAATCTTTTGCTACTTCCACTTTTCTCTCCTTTTGTGTCGGTTTTCCCGCATCAGTAAATTATAATGGTCAAAGTCATATAGGTGTAAAATCCTTTTGAGTTAGAGCTTATTCTTACTAGGCCTTCTTTCTTTGTTTATTTATTTATTTATTTCGGCCACCTCTTTGTCTAACTTAATTGTTTTGTTTGTTGATCTATGAAGCGATAGCTATTTCAAACAATGGAAAGGAACCAATGGTGTCCTATGACTGAGATAGTGATGATGAGGAGAGTTTGATTTGGGAAATCCACTATGGGTGAAATTGGAAATAGAGAATTCTTGCTAGTGAGCCATGTAGTGGCTAATAAACCTTTAAACAAGCCAGTTGTGTTGAGCATTTTAAGAAAGGCATTGGGGGATTTTAGAAAGGTCTTGTTTGCACCATCAAGTGTTAACAAATTCATTATTTCATTTAGTAGTCTATAAATAATGTGTGTAGACTATGTGTTTGCTATGGAAGAGTGGAAAGATGATTTAAATGTGGAAGAAATAGAGTTGAATGAGGTGGCCTTGGGGTTCAAATTCGTGGTCTTAAGCTCAACCAAATGACTATTTGAAATGCAAGAATTATAGGATCTTCTTTAGGTAAGTTAATTGAATGTGACCTAGTGAGATCGGCTAATAGAGTACTTAGAACTTTCCTCAGAGTGAGAGTTATAATGACGTTGCAAGGCCACTGAAAAAGGAGATATATGTCGCAGGTTTATGCTCCTATTGTTTTTAAAGGAGGAAAAAAAGAAAAGAAAAAGAAACTTTGAAGAGATATCATTTAGCTGCTGCTCTTTTTGAATGAGCCTTGCCTAGACATGGGAGATTTTAATGAAATTTTGGATGACTTTGAGAAGAGTGGAGGGAGCTTTTGATGTTAAAGGTAGATTGAAGAATTCATGAACATGGTTTTTAGATCATTTTTATTTGACCTTAGTTTTATTAGATAGCTGTTCACTTGGCAAAATATGAGGTTTAATGGTGGTTTAGTGAAAGAAAGGATTTATAAGGGCTTTGTTTCAGTTGATTATCTAAACTTGTATCTAGACACTTAAGTGGAACATTACATTGCTTTAAGGTCGATTCATGTGGCTTTAATTTTAAACACAAATAAGTTAGAAAGTAGAGTTCACTAGAGATTCCGTTTGAAAATCTTTGAAGGGGTATCCTAAAATGCGGAAAGGTGATTCAAAGTTACTAGGAGGGAGTTGATCTAAGAGGTATGGACCGTTTGATGTCAAATCTTTAAGTTAATAGGGATGTGCTTATAAAGTGGAGTAGATTTGCTATTCCTAATAGCAAACTTGGGATAGAAAAATTGATGTAACAGCTCAGTGCTCTATAAGATTTAGAGGCAAATCAAGTACAGGAGGATGAGGAGGAGATTATTGCTCAAATTGAGAAATTAAGGGGATAGGAAGGGAAGTACTAGCATTAGAAGTCTCAAAATACCTTCTTTTTTTTTTTAACCAAACAACTATCACTCAATGCCAGAAAAAAAAAAAAAAAAAAAAAGAAGAAGAGATTTTGAGAATTAAAAATCTAAGAGGAGTTAAGTTAGAGAATAAAGTTGATATAGTTAGAGCTTTTAGGTCTCATTATCAAAGTCTATTCAAGAACAAGGGCAATGGAGACTTAGAACAATGTTTGAGCTATGTTCCAACAGTTTTTTCACAAGCTGAAGTGATGAGTGAAGAGATTAAACAAGCTACATTTCAATTGGTTAGGTTGAAGGCTTTGGGAATAGATGAATGTCTAAGATTATTTTGCCAAAGCTATTGGGACATCATTGGTTTTTCTATTGTGGAAGCAATTCAATGTTTCTTTTAATCAAGTATGTTCATAGATCCCTAAATTGTATTGATCTAATTTTTATTCCTAACGTCTGGATACCTGAGTCTATCAATCACTTTAGACTTATTAGCTTGGGTAATTTTTTCTTTATAAAATCATCTTTAAAGTTTTGGACAATCATTTAAAACCTTTTTTGAGTGAATTACTGATAAAAAATCATAGTTCTTTTATCTTGGATCATATTATTTATTTTTTGCGTCTAAGTTCTCAATATTTGTAAATATTAATCTAAGTATAACAAGTAACGCGATTCCATTAGTCCATGTAACGATATAAATTAGATAATACAGTAAAAATGTAATAAATATATATATATAAAATAAAAAAAGAAGAAAAAGTAGAAAAAGAAAACAATAAAAATGGATGAAGTTGTAAAAAAAAATTATTTAATAATTAAATTGAAGAAAATAGTAAACAAGGGGCCTATTTTAGGTCAAGAGGACGACCTTTAGCCTAGTTGCGCAAGGGAGTCACTCATACATGCGCCATTTGAAGGAGTGACTTAGTGTTGGAGGATCTTTCATTATGTATTGAGCTTTTTCTAAGGACATTGCTCCCTAAAGATTGGGAGTTTATTAGTAGGGTAGGAGGGGAGCTACATGTTGAAGCATTAGAGGCAAAGGCATATAAGGACTTGATGGAGGTAAGCTTTATGTATTTAGTTGTTACTTCGTATGTTTTGTTAGTCTGGCTCATATTTGTTGAGTCTTTTATGGTTTGGGTTTGCTTTAAAGAGCCTTAATGTGACCAGGAATATGAGGGATGAGAGGTATGTAGTACGGGGGGTAGTGTATGCTTGGTTGATGTGTGCAAAGCATGTGAAGGATGTTGAAGCCAAAGCCTAGGTTACACATGCCAAGGTTACCCGCAAGGAGGTTGAGGCCATGTGAACGGAAGCCTAAGATGCTTGAAAGTTGTATAAGAAGAGAAAACGAGAGGTCTAGGTGGCGAATGAAAGGTGGTGGAAGATAGAAAGAGACCTTCATACCGTTAAAGGAGAAAGGAACCAACTAAAAAATAGAGAGGAGGAGTGATGAAAAGGGTGCTTTGAGATGGAATAGCAATGTGCCATCATGAAGGTCAAACTTTCTCAAGTTGAGGCTTTGCTTCAGGAGGTCCAAGAGTAGAGAGAAGTTTGTGATCTAGTTTGGTCTATTCGAGAGAAGTTGATCAAATATTTGGATAGAGTGCCATGTGGTGGGAGCAATAGATCGACTTCTTTATGGAAGGAGTTAAGAAGGTGTAGGAATATGTCTTGGAGGTTTATTAAGACTTAGACTTATTTGTGTTGGTTGCATGTATTGGAGTGGCTTACGAGGAGGAGACGGGCAAGGTTAGAGAGGCACTCTTTGTCACTCGGGTAGAGGAAGATGGGATTGGCCATGATGTGCCACTTGCGCAAGAGGAAATGGATAGAACAGTCCCTTCGTAGCTATTATATGAGTGACATCAAGAGCAATTGCCTTTTTTTTTTAGATTGGTATGTCGACTGATGCATTATAAATTTTCTTGAGTTAAATAGAAAATTGATAGTTAGAGTAATGTGTTTGGGGTATCTTAGTCTCATATTGATTTTCCCTTCCTATTTGTGGATTATTGTGATTATCATATGGCACGTAGCTTAAGAGGGCTAGAGCTATTGCTATAGGGGGCATAAGCCATATGGGATAACTTGTAGGTTTCCTAGGGATTAGGATTCTCAATGTCATAAAGTGCATTAAGTGGTTGTTTTATCTCAATGGCATGTTGTTGGTAAATAGATTGTACATGTGTCACTACTCTATCGGATAGAGGATGCATATAGTGACTAGATGGCTAGGGCGCTTTTGGGAGTTATGCATCACTTATAGAGATTTGTGCAAGCATGCAAGCACACGGCCGATGTCCCATCATGGCTTACACGTGGGGGGAAACTTTAGTATTTAAGGGGTTAAAGCCGATTTTTTATAGTGCATGGACATTGAATAATTGTGTTGACATTGTTTGTGAGCTTTATGGTTGCCTTTGGTTAAGTGGTATAAATAAGGAGTGGGTGGATGCTTGAGTGGTCATCGTCAATGTCCCATTTCATTGTGATGTGATGGTGTTTTTGAAAATTGAAACCATAAGTGATAAGGTTTTGAGTCATGGAGGTTAAGTCACGTTGAAATTGCTTTTGTGAAGGTAAGCTATGGAAATCTTTTGCATTGTTCTCTAATGGCAATATACTAATGCTAGGATGTTTATTGAGTGTAGGAAGTCTCGGAGGACAAATGATAGCTTATTAAGTCATCATGAACACGAGGAAAGATTTATCAAGTCGTCACAGGAGGAGAAATTGCCTTGATGTTTGACTTGTGGCAGGAGCTAGTTGCTTTAGTGTAAGGGGGAGGTGAAGCCATGGAATAGTGATGTTTGCAGCTACCTTAGCTACCCTTGTGCTTGCTCGAGAGGCAGAGGGAAGGGTAGAGGCGGCATGCGTAGAAACTCTCCACTCATATGTATGTGAAAGATGTTGCAGTTAAGTTGAAGGATAAGATGTTGGTGACTTTGTGCCGCTACTGCAAGGCTAAGGACTAGGTGGGTGCTTGCAAAGGGCTTTGGTGTTGTTTACTTAGATATAAGTGGATCGAGTGTTTTTCAGCGGATGTTGCTGTGATGTAAGGGTCTGCATTTATTGAGCCCTTTCCTCTACTTATAGTTGAGTAAGAGTAGCTTAAGTCTTTCGCGTTAGAGTATAGAAGTAGGTCATGGCTGGTTCTTATTTGTAATACATGCTAGTTGGGCAGTTGGCCTTTGTATTTTGTGAATATAAGTATCGTTTGGTGTTTATAATGATAGTGACTTCACTTTTGTGTTTATTTGCCCATCCCTTTTACCTTTTGTGTGGTTTACTTTTATTCCTTTCCTTTCTTTTCTTAACAATCCTTAGCTTAACTAGGATTAGGTGGGGGCACCTTCATTGGTCATATAGGTTAGTGCCAGGTCCTTTAATAAAACCAAGTCTTTAGACCCTTGCTTTGGGTAAAAAGTGTGGGGTCTTGTAGGCTTTAGGGGGCCAAGTTCCTAGGGTCACTCTCATCGTCTTAGAGGGGGGAGTTTAAGGGCCTTGTAGGCTTAGGAAGGCCAAGTCCCTTAAGGTGTCCACTCGTCCTCTAAGATAAGGATGATTGTGAAGCTTGTAGATCAAGGATTGGTTAAGTCGTTTGTGTGTCGGACTTATGGACTTTATGAGGTTAAGTCATTTCTTAGTTGGTGGGACTTATAAGACTTGGGATGTTGAGTTTTATTTATGTGAAAAAGGAATTGTCTAAAGGTCAAGGTGCTCCATGGTTTGTTTCGTATCTAGCCATGGTGTTTGCTAGTTAGGTGGGAAGGGTTAGTTCTTCTTTGGGGCTCTACTACATGATGTGGTAGGTAAGCCATCGATGTTGTTATTGTTCTTTGATCGCAACATGGTAGAGTTGCAGTTATTTTCCTACTACTTAAGTGAAACCCTAGGTTGTAATTGTCTTCACTTGAGGTGGTTGGGATGCGTTCATAATCGTTCATTTTCTTTGACTATTTTGCTGCAATAAGTGTTCCATCCTTGCCAACCGCTCATTGTCACCTTGTAGCCTCGAAGGACTTCGAGGCAAGGTATGCGATGGAGTTACCTAGTGGTGGTGTTGCAGAGGGTCATGATTAGAGTAGGCGTTTTAGCAGGTAAGAATAGCTTATTTTGACTTGAAGTGTGTCATGGTGGTTATAAAGGTCAAGAGCTAGGGTTTTCATGAGTGGTTTTATGTGTCACTTACTTGGTAGGATCTAAATGTTTATGGTAAATTCTCATCTCTAGATAGTGGGCTTGAGCTGCGTACAAAACAAAACACGATTAGAATAGGCATTAGAGTTTTTTTGTATTGTAACCACTTCGATGACTAAGTTAGTTTATAGTTGATGAACGTAATAATGAGTAAAGGTTTAAAAGTAATGATTTAGACAAGTCATCCTGATTCCCTCTCTTGTACTTGTTACCTTCCTTTCTCCTTTTCTTTCTTTCTTCCCCTTTGGGCATTGGCGATAGGAACCTGAGTTTTTATAAAGGGACTCTTCTTGTATGGGTTGGTCAATAACTTCATATTTGGATTGTCACTTATCTCCTTCTAGGTTATGGGACTGATGTGACGTCCTAACACGTTAGGGTGACATCTAGTTACTCCTATTTTACTGTAATCTAGGCTTATGATGTCTTTGGATAACGCCTATTGCCTTAGGTTAGGCTTATGGGCCAATTCATATAGGGTTTGCAAGCTTGTATACAATTTTTTCCTATTAACAATACTTATGTTACATTTGGCATGAATGAATAGTGTGGAATATAATGAAATGGAATGAAATTATGATTGGAATAATAAATCTATTCTTGTATTTCAAAATACACATGAAATGAAATGCATATAAAATAGTATTTGAAAAAATATCCTTAATTATTAAATGTTGTAATTAGATTAAAAGTTAAATAAATATGATTAATTAATGATTATTAAAAAAGTTGAAGTAGAATCAATTCCTTTATCTCAAAAGTGAAATCAAATTTCCTATGTAGATAGAATTGACAAATTATTATTCAAACTTTTAAAAATACATTCAAATATAAAAAAAAAAATTTCAAAATCGTGATTATATTCCAAATTCATTTTTACATACCAAATCCACCGTTAAAATTCAAAGAATAATTTTCATGTAGTTTGGCCTGTGGAGATTAAGATAGAATTGACAAATTATTATTGACTGGAAAGCAATTTGCTCCAGCTGTCGGTCAGTCTTCCGGTACAATTATTGGTATTCTGTCTGGTGGCGATAGGAGTAGTAGTCGACCCAACCATCTTCCAGCACAAGTTAACAACAACGAATATAATCACTAACGCAAACCAAGCCAAACCAAATCAAAATATCAAACCATGGAGAACACTATAGTGCTCTACCCATCTCCATCGATTGGCCACGTGGTCTCCATGGTAGAGCTTGGAAAGCTCATCCTCAAATTTCACCATCGCATTAACACCACCACCACAATCACCATCCTCTTAACCTCCGGATACCTGGACTCCCCAACGGCAACCTCCTACATCCACTCCATCTCCAAATCCTACCCTTCCATCTCCTTCCTCCGCCTCCCTCCTCTCACGGTTGACCCTTCTCCTCCTCGCAGCTTTGCCGCCATGGCCTTCGAGTTCCTCCGCCTCAACGCCCCCAACGTCCACCTCTATCTTAACAAAATCTCCCAAACTTCCGCCATCAAAGCTCTCGTCATTGACCTCTTTTGCTCGTCAGCTCTCCCTGCGGCCCGAGATCTCAACATCCCCGTCTACTATTTCTACACCTCTGGAGCCGGCGCTCTTGCTGCTTTCCTCCATTTTCCCACAGTTTTCGATCAATATAATAACTCCACCGAGAGGTTAAGCTTCAAGGACTGCGATGTTGGGACTCTAATTCACTTCCCTGCCGGTTTGCCTCCACTTAAAGCCCATCAGATGCCTGAACCGACTCTGGACCGGAACGACCCTGCTTATGATGACATGTACTACTTTTGTACTCATCTTGCTAAAGCAGATGGGATCCTTGTTAATACTTTCGAGGAACTGGAGCCAAAAGCACTGCGTGCACTTTCCAGCGGCGCATGCGTACCTAACGGGCTAATCCCCCCTGTGTACTGCATTGGTCCTTTGATAGGAGATCATACAGCTTCTTCACAGGCAGACGACAACCTAGGAGAAAATAACGACTGCTTGTCCTGGCTAGACATGCAGCCCGAGAAGAGTGTGGTGTTCTTGTGCTTTGGAAGTAGAGGAACATTCTCTGCTCAACAGATCAAGGAGATGGCACTAGGATTGGAGAAAAGCGGGTGCAGGTTCCTGTGGGTTGTGAAGAGGCCTAACACGACACCGCTTGAGGATCCTGTCGAGACGACTGCATTTGGCGACGATTTAGAGACAGAGGGTCTGTTTCCTGACGGGTTTCTGGAGAGGACTAAGGAGAGAGGTATGGTGGTGAAGTCATGGGCACCACAAGTGGCTGTGCTGAGGAAAGAAGCGGTTGGTGGTTTTGTGACGCACTGCGGGTGGAACTCGATACTTGAAGCGGTGGTGGCGGGTGTGCCGACGGTGGCTTGGCCGCTCTATGCGGAGCAGCATCTCAATAGGAACCTGATGGTGGAATATATGGAAATGGCTATCCCTGTGGAGCAAAGAAATGGAGACGGATTTGTGAGTGCGCAGGAGTTGGAGAGAGCTTTGAGGATGCTTATGGAATCGGACGTCGGAAGGGAGTTAAGAGAGAAGTGCTTGAAAATGAAGGAGATGGCTTTGGATGCATTGAAGGAGGTGTCTGGTTCTTCTTTTAGGAACCTAGCAAAGTTGGTTCATATATGGATGACCTCATGAACGGGACAAAAGATTCACTGGTTTATCGATATGATTGATACACGGTGAATTAGCTAGTGAGAGCTTTTTTGTTGGATTGAGGTTGTAAAAAAAAATTTGAGCTTTTTTCCTTTTTTCCTCGATGGAAGGCAGTGTGGAAATAAGTATATCTGTTAGCTCGAACATGCCATGATACTTGAAATGTCTAATGAGGTTGTTCTCTTAGCAGAATCCCCCCTTTCAACAATCCTAAATTAGTTGGAAAATATATTCCTCCATAAAATGACTTACAAAATCGTTACTATCTCCTGAAAATTAATCTTTACTGACGTCGAATTTTCTGTTGATGTTCTCTCAGTCCCACACATGACGAAGGGGATTATTATGGCTGTTTCAAGCCCACCCTCGATTGACCAGTGAGTCTCTAGCTTTGCGTATGGATTTACTGTTGTTTCAAGCCCACCCTGTTGCGTATTGACCAGGGCTTTACCAAAGTTTCGAATGTCAAACTTGGTCTAGTTCCTACTCCGATATAGCCCTGTTTGGGAGCTGTAATGAAAGGGAAACAAAAGTAACTAAACTGGATGATGATTTACACAAAAACATGATATATACAAATTTGTCTTCCGTGTCGGTGTCGTGTATAAATAAAATAATACGTAAATTCGAAACGGGTTTAAAAAATTACTTTATTCTTAAAAAGATATTAATATATATAATCGGCCGGTTCTATGAGCAAAATGGAAAGATACATGTTTAGTTCTTACTTGTTGCTGCCCGACAGTCAAGAAAGATACGCAGAAAATTATTTCTAATTCCCAACATAAACATCCGTGTTACATTGTCGGCCAAGTTAGACGATGTCCGTAACATTAATGGCCATCTACTTGGGCTCAGTTCAATATAAAAAGCTAGTTGAACGTGAAAGCTGAACAAGCATGTATAAAATGCTTATGAAATTCTGAGATTATATGATTTAATAACGTAATTGACAGACTATCCAGGAAGGTAGTGACAGTCGACACAACCAATCGATCAATGATCTTACCTAACCACAGCCATATCTTTGATAGACATCCACAAATCAACCGTGGTTTAGAGGTGCGATCGCCTTAATCCAAAGATGTAGCTCCGGCTTGTTGATATGAAATGATGTAAATCCGGTTTTACTCTGATACGAAATTGATAATAGATAAGGTTTTTAATTTTGATGGCAGTAAAAAGAATTTATTTAACATATATAAATATGATAACATGTTAGAAACCTACCTCTCATCCTTTCAAAATGTGTCGTTAGAGAAAAAAAGAAATATCAATCTACCATTAAAAGTATTATAAAAGTAACAAAAGATACTGTTAGATCTAGATCGATGAACGCCCAAATGAGGTGCAACGTTTTGAATAGTGACTGCATATCTAGAGAAATCTCTTCAGATTATGAACAAATTTTTGGGTGTGCCAACCCAACTTGACTAATTGTTTACTAGACCAGAATTCTTTATTTTATTATTATTATCTTATCTTTGGTCTTCTACACATTTATGAGCCATCAAAATAATTGAAAAAAAAATAACGTTATATTTAGTATTTAAGTTTTATTTATTTTTATAATTAATTATTTAAATTTTAAAAGTATTAATTTATTATCTATAAACTTTTCGATATCATTTATAATACTTGAATAAAGTACTTAATTGTAAAAATAGATAAAATTCAAGTAGTTTATTGTAAAAATAGGTAAAGTACATATAGTTAATTGCAAAAGTAAGTAAAGTTTAAGTACTAAGTTGATGTATTGAAATTTTAAGTAGTTAATTATAAAAATAAATAAAATTCAGATATCAAATATGTCATTTACCTAAAAGAAAACAAATGAATTAGCTATATGCAATTGGCAAAGTAGCATCTGCATTAACATGACCATAGTAGAGTATAAAAGAGGAAAATAATTAAATTGATTTTACCATCATATTCATTTACAAAGCATGTGATTTACTTTTTAAAAAGGTATTATTTTTCATAGTATGAAAAATTATATCGGGAAATAATTTCTTGCGATATCAAACTACAAGAGGGTTGCTCCTTAACAAATAATTGGAAGAATATTCACTTTAGGAAATAAGGTTAAGCTAGATGCTCAATAAAAGAATTTAACTTCTTCCAGTAAAGCCTTTCTTGTAAGAGGTAAGATTGTTACGGGTTTTATCCCACCTCAATTATGTGTATCCATGGATTATTTTCTCAATACACTTTTACTATTTTTTACATAATGTTTTTTTTTTTAATTCCTTTTTCAATTTTATATCACTAGTGTTGGTAATTATTTTTAGCTAGAGTACAATTTAGCGCTCCCCTGATAGCCTATGTGTGTTCATCTTTGTAGGCTCATTTAGCCCTTGAGGCCTAGTTACCACATGAGAGCTAGACTGGATTAGGGAGTGAGGATCATGTGTCAACATTTTAGCACCTACCATAGGGCCTAACATCCACATACCTCTACATACAATGCCTCATAACATAAGAACTAACTCTCAACTTCAGATTGGTGGACCCTTGGAAATCAACCAATCAATGCCCTAACTTGCAAATTACGCACAACTTTTAGAGCAATTTAGCCACTTGGAATAGTGCATAAAAGCGCTTAAGATAGATAATAACAACTTCAATAGCAAGGTTCAGCAACTTCAGTAGACACGAGACAAGCATGAATGGTCAGATGATAGTGAAAAGTTTAGGAATTGTAAGTAGCTCTCTCATAGTAGGATCTCTCAGTCCTTAACTAAGAAGGAATGCTTTGCCATTTGGACTAATTCTCTCCTTCTTAGGAGCATGTGCCAATTAGTGGGGTGGTTGAGCCCTCTAAAGCACATTCCTAACAGGTGTTAAGAAACATGCCCATATAAGAGATGAAAAATCTTATTAAAAAGCTTGCCGACACTAAGGAAAGCAAGCAAAGCGATCCCTTTGATCTATTTAGCTTGGAAAAATCACCCTTTACTAAGGAAATTTGTGAGAAGACCTTACCTCATGGCATTAATATACCATAGTTAAAGTTTTACAATGGCACTTCCGACCTAAACAAGCATCTCAACTATTATAGCTCCTAGATGAGTTTGCTTGATGTTTCTAGGGCTATTGCTTGCAAAGTCTTCGCAGGTAGCCTTAGAAAGGTGGCCTAACTATGGTATTGAAGTTTAAAACCCAACAACATCTCTATGTTTAAAGAGCTCAACAAGGGTTTTTGCCAGCACTTTACCCTTAACAAAGGGTAGAGAAGCATAGCTCCTCCCTCAACTTAGTTAAGGAGGGCCTTAACAAAACCTTATGCACTTATATAGTAAGATTTACGAAGGCCATGATCAAAATCCCCAATCTTAACGTAGGCATTACCCTTAATGCTATCATCCAAGGGGTTCGCAATTAGTCTCCTTTCTTCCTATCCATTATGAAGAACTACTTCCTGACTTTCCAACAATTTTAGGAGAAGGTGGTTGAGTATTTTAATAAGGATGATACCATTGCTGCAGCCCGACTTGTAGACCAAACCCTTTGCTTTGGTAAAAAGCTACCATGTAATAGGGCATTCGTGAGTGATAAGCTTGAAACTTGCTGTAGGGAAGGCCAGTTTGAATGACTAAACAACCGTGGATCCTTGTGCAAGTGGCCCATCCCTTTTTTGGAGCATCAAACCTTAAGATGATGTGCTTATGGAGGTTAAGGATAGAGAAATCCTCTCCCAATTAGAGAGGATGTGGGGGATGCTTAGCAAAGAGGGACTCCAAAAAATACTACTCTTTCCACAAAGAAAGGGGGCATCATATTCATGATTGCCTCCAATTGAAAAACACCCTATAACACTTAGTCTGATAGGGCTACTTGAAGGAGTACAACATTGAAGGGGATAGAGAGAAGAAGCAATATTGTTTCAGTAACCAACACATTGAGCCCTCAGATGCAGATCAATGTACAACTCGTGGGACCATTTGCACTATAGTAAGAGGACTAGTCAATGGTGGATACTAAGCTTCCTTATGTAAAGTCCACACCAAGTCCCCTCACTTTTAGCAAATCCTTAGCCTTCGCATTAAGAGGGATAGAACCATTTCCCTTATCTCTTTCTCTATTGAAGATCTCAATGGGGTAATTACACCCCATAACAACACATTGGTGATTTGAGCTTATGTCATAGACTATGAAGTGTACAAGGTTTCGGTCAATAATGGAAGAGTGCGCAAGGTCTCGGTCAATAACAGAAGCTCTACAAATATTATCTTCAAAAGAGCTTTCAATTAGATGCAAACCTTACCGACAAAGTTGAAGCCATACAACCATGATCTTTATGGATTCAATAACTAACCCATGAAAGCCACAAGTCTTAAAATGCTCCCCCTAGAGCTTGGAGTCAATGGTCAATCCATGCAAGTGCCAGTTAACTTCTTAGTGGTTGATTAGTGGTCCCCTTACAATGTTATCTTAGAACACTTGTCTTAAAATACATTAGGTATAATCTCTTTAACTAAGCACTTGAAGGTGAAGTTTCTGATGATAAAAAAATTAGTATGATCAAGGGAGACCAATAAATGGCTTGCTCTTGCTATCTAGCAGCCCTATCGTAAAAAAGAAATCTTAGCTATAGAAGCAATGATCAACAACCGACTAGCTAGTAGAGGCGAGCTTGTTGAAGCTATTAAGACTATATAGCTTGGAGTGAGCCTGGATCAAGTCACCCAAATCGGCTCTTTGCTTTCACTTGAGCTGAAGGAATGACTATAAAGCTTCCTCCAAGTATCTTTGCTTAGTCCCTCACTGACAGCTTGGGGATCTCTTTAGAGGTAGCCACCCATTGCCTCAATATCAACCTTGCTGCAAAAGGGGTTAAATAGAAGAGACACCATATTGTTGCTAAATGAGTAGCGGTGGTTGAGGAAGAGGTTCATAATTTATAGGCAACTAACTTATACTGCTAGAGGCATAACTTGCCTTGCTTGCTAATACGGTCTTCATGAAAACAATTCAATGGTAAATAGCAAATGTACATAAACTTCATAACCCTGAGTAAAGCATGCCTAAAGGATTGCTTTCCCTTACCAAGAATAGACCAGCTAGTTGATTCTACGGCTAGCCATGCACTACTTAGCTTCATGGACATTTCTTCTTAGGTTATAATAAGATCTAGATCTACAAGCCTAACTAGGTTCATATAGGCTTTATCACAAACTTTGGCACCTATTGCTACAAAGTCATGCCATTTAGCTTAAAGAATGATGGGGCCACTTACCAAAGGTTGGTAACCCATATGTTTAAGCTACAAATTAGGAGGAATGTTAGAGTCTATGTTGACAACAGGACTGGATGAACATAAGATCTAATTTGAATCGGATTAGGGAGATAATATAAAATTTTAAAATTAGACTCGACAAGTGGTAATTAGTGCAATTGATGGTTTCTAACTAGAATTTCACCAAGCCAAATTCATCAATTTCATTGGAAAAGGGTATCATATAATCCTACAATGTCTTATCTTCCAAGTTTATCCTAAGTTATATCATATCTTAACTCTAATATTTAAATATACTCAAGTCTTCCCAAGGGTGTCGAATGGGTGACTTAAGTTATTAAGTCGGGTAAAGTCAACTGACTTTAGTTGACTTTTAATCTAACTAAGTTGACTTGAGTCAACTTATAGTATGTCAAGTTATCTCTAGTTTTTGGTCTAATCTCAGGTTCATTTGGAACTATAATCTAAATGTACTTCATATCTAAAGTTTATTCGGTAAAATTATGTTAATTGAAATTTTAGTGAGTTATAAGCTTGGTATGAGATCCAAGTTGGCTAGGAGACAAATCTCATTAACCTCCTAGCTCAGGTTTTGAGTCTAAGCATTAGGAAATTGTATTTTGATGAGTAAAATAGCTTCGGTGCTAAAGGCAAGGTAAAAGAGTGTTTCGTCGGTTGTCGTGTAAGGTGTTATCTTATAACCCTAAAGGATGTATTAGAGCTCATCTACCTAAGCGCTTTTTTTCTAGCTGACCTTTTTTTTTTTAGGCTATTGAGGATGGCCTTGTTGATTTCCTTTATTAAATTGCATGCCATTGTCGATGATGAGCATATGTAGGACTCTACATTGGCATAAGATAGATTGCTTGACAAAATCTTCAATGTTCTTTTTAGTGATTTTTGCAACTACTTCTGCTTTAACCCACTTGGTGAAATAATTGACTACGATAGTAATGTATTGTCATTATCCTTTTGCCCTAGGGAATGGCCCTAGTATGTCAAGGCCCCAATGGGAAAATGGCCATAAAGCGAAGAGAGGAAGAAGTGGTGAGTTAGAGGGCTTGCTTATGGGTGTGTACTTCTACCAATTTGTACACTTTTATGTAAGCTCCTTAGCATCCCTTTTCATGGTTAGCCAAAAGTAGCCCAGTCATAATGCCTTTGTTACAACTATCTAGCCTATTGCATAGTTGTTGTAGATTATAGTGTAGAGGTCATCAAGCATATGTTCGGCTTCTTCCAGCTATAGGCATTTGAGAAAAGGAAGGCTATACATCTGCTTGTAAAGTTGTCCATCAATTAGTATATATTAGGCTACTCAGTACATTACTTTTCAAGCAGCTTGCCAATCAGTTGGCAAGGTGCCTTCTTTTAAATAACTAATGATAAGGTTCATCTAGTAAGGGCTGCTCTGAGAAGGCTACGTATTGGTGCTTAAGCATTTCTTGAAAGAGCCATCTATAGATCAGTCGAGGAGGTATTTAATGAACAGTTGTCAATTTAGATCGGTGACAGAAGTGGAGGTTAGCTTTAACAGATCGTTAACCTTTGAATTATCTATAAACAAGACTTTATAGATGTCGTAGTGCGAGAAGTTAGAGTAGAGGGTTTGAACGTATTTGAGGTAACAAGTCATGGCCTCTTCTCTTATAGAGTAGTTGCCTTTGACTCATTAGATGGCAAGCTGTGAGTCGGAGAATATGTCAAGCTTTTTGGCTCCAACTACTTTGGTTAAATTGAGGCCTACAATAAGGGCCTCATATTCTACTTCGTTGTTGTTAAACTTAGAGAGGTTATAAAGGCTCAAGTCCTTATCGACTTAGTTGTCGAAGGCATAATGCTGGATGATTATTTCACCCCTATAATGCTGGAAGGCTCAAGCCTTCCTTTTAGTTAACAACAACGAAGTAGAATATGAAGCCTTTATTGTAGGCCTCAAGTTAGCTAAAGTAGTTGGAGCCAAAAAGATCGACATATTCTCCGGCTCATAGCTTGCCATCTAATGAGTCAAAGGAAACTACTTTATAAGAGAAGAGGCCATGACTTGTTACCTCAAATATGTCCAGACCTTCTACTCTAAGTTCTCACACTACGACATCTATAAAGTTTTGTTTATAGAGAATTCAAACATTAACGATCTATTAAAGCTAGCCTCCACTTCTGACATTGATCTAAATTGACAAATGTTCATTGAATACCTCCTCGACTGGTCCATAGATGGCTCTTTTGAGCAATGCTTAAGCACCAATATGCAGCCTTCTCAGAGCAGCCTTTGCTAGATGAACCTTATATTAGTTATCTAAAAGAAGGCACCCTGCCAACCGATTGGTAAGTTGCTTGAAAATTAATGTATTGAGTAACCTAATACATACTAATTAATGGACAACTTTACAAGTAGATGTCTAGCCTTCCTTTTCTCAAATGCCTATGGGCGGAAGAAGCTGAACATATGCTTAATGACGTCTACACTATAATTTATAACAGCTATGCAGTAGGCTAAACAGTCGTAACAAAGGCACTATGACTCGGCTACTTTTGGCTAACCATGAAAAGGGACGCTAAGGAGCTTACATAAAAGTGTACAAATTGGTAGAAGTACACACCCATAAGCAAGTCCTCTAGCTCACCACTTCTTCCTCTTCTCGCTTCATGGTCACTCGCCTATTGGGGCCTTGACATACTAGGGCCATTCCTTAAGATAAAAGGATAATGACAATACATCATTATTGTAGTCAATTATTTCACCAAGTGGGTTAAAGTAGAAGTAGTTGCGAAAATCACTAAAAAGAACATTGAAGATTTTGTCAAGCAATCTATCTTATGCCAATGTATAGTCCTACATACACTCATCATCGACAATGGCATGTAATTTAATAAAGACACGTTTAGAGATTTTTGCTAGAAAAAAGGCATTTAACTCCACTATACATTAGTGGCACACCCTCAATCTAGTAGGCAAGTAAAGGCAACCAACAAGGCCATCCTCAATAGCCTCAAAAAAAGGGTCAGCCAGAAAAAAAAAAAGTGCTTAGGTAGATGAGCTCTAATACATCCTTTGGGGTTACAGGACAACACCTTACATGAAAACCGACGAAACACTCTTTTCCCTTGCCTTTAGCACCAAAGCTATTTTACTCATCGAATTACAATTTCCTAATGCTTAGACTCAAAACCTGAGCTAGGAGGTTAATGAGATTTATCTCCTAGCCTACATGGATCTCATACCAAGCTTATAACTTACTGAAATTTCAATTAACAGAATTCTATCGAATAAACTTTAGATATGAAGATACATTTAGATTATAGTTCCAAATGAACCTGAGATTAGACAAAAAACTAGAGATAACTTGACATACTATAAATTGACCCAAGTCAACTTAGTTAGATTAAAAGTCAACTAAAGTTAGTTGACTTTACTCAACTTAATAACTTAAGTCACCCATTCAACACCCTTAGGAAGACTTGAGTATATTTAAGTATTAGAGTTAAGATCTGATGTAACTTAGGATAAACTTGGAAAATAAGACATTATAAGATTATATGATACCCTTTTGCAATGAAATTGATGAATTTGGCTTGGTGAAATTTCAGTTAGAAACCATCAATTGCACTAATTACCACTAAACTCCTTACTTGAGGATTTGGTCTTCATCTCAAGATTTTATCTGGTAAACTAAACTCAAATTTGATCAAATTTTATTTATAAGACCAGTACTCAACTCCAAGTATTTTTAGAGTGTTGGATCTAAATACTTAAACATGATTGATCAAATTTCACTCTAATTTGACCAAAGCTAACTTCAATAACTTGAATCAACTCCTTTCCAAATTAATTCAATCTTATCCTAACAATAAAGATTAACATCCTAAAACTTATATTAGCAAGAATAAGCCCAAATTAATAACAAGTCCAATTACAAACGTACTTGAAATTGGAAGTCCCCAAACTTTGACTTAGAAACACCTAATCGAAAAAGTTTTAAACTACCCTGAAATCCTAATCCATTTTAACTATTACATCTTTAATTACCTAATAATAAAAAAAATACAAGAAAAATTACTCAAAATGGAACCGGTTGCAACCCCTCTTGATGGCTTCACTTTCATGTAAAATTTCCATTAAGCATCTTTGATTTCTTAAACCTTATCCTATCTTATCAAAACCTATCCAATCCTATGAAATATTATCTCAATCCTACTGTATTTTATCGTATTTGACCTAAGAATAAGACATGAAATTAATGTGGAATGTGACTTAGGATGACCAGTCCTAAAAAGAGACATTTAACATATGTTCTAGGCCAAATTGGATGGTTTTTCTTACCTCATCTTACCTTATATTGTCTTTATCATATCATGCCCTATTGTACCTTAATTTTATCTTGTCTACTTAGGAAAATGACATAAAAATAATGAGAAAAGGACCAGCTAAAAACTGGTGCAACTTCTCCCCTCGTCACATGGACTTCCCCTATAATTTTAGCTACCATGTCTTCGTCTAATTTACCCTATCTCTTCTTAACTTAATCTAACCTAATTTACCCTAATTATCTTTATTAAACTAGGAAAAAGACCTGTAAATATCATGGAAAAATTTAAGTCTCATGGTCGGCCAAGTAAGGAGAATTTTTCATGTGAATCTTATCTTTAAACACGTTATTACCCTACCTTATGCTATCTCATCCTAAGACCATCATTCCTAATCTATTCTATCCTATTTTTAGGCTTCATTGCTACCCTAAATCTGCCATTAAAACCCTCTTTTTCAGTGAGGAAAATAAGGCTCCAATTATATACAAAACAATAAAGCCAAACCAATATAAAAAAGGAGGGTAAAAACTTAAGCTACCTAAGTAAATTCCCCTCCATTTCACATACCACTTTAGACCATTTTCATTTGATTTTCCTCAGCCAACTTTCCACCAAAATCACCTAATATTCCACTAAAGCAAAAGAAAGTCACACCCTCAATTAGCCCCACACATAACTCTAAAATCGATAAAGGTCTCCGGACTACCCTTTCAATGTCTCAAGGTAAGAAACTTCTAAGAAGTTTAAATAATTTCTAATTCTCTTAAGAAAATTACTTATCTTACCTATTTTCTATATTTTAAGACCTTTATTATAGATTTTCAAGGAGTTTCCATCCAATCAAGGTAATCTCAATTAACCTTAGTTATCTTTGTAATACAATCTTTGAATAGGTATACTAACATCCCCTATTTGTAAAAGTTAGGTCCCATCAATAACTCCACTAAAAGAAACCATACCTTTGTAAGATTATTCTATTTTTCTTTCCTTTGGAATTTTTTGGGTAGTTAAATATATTTTCAAACCCTTAATAATTACAAATGTTTAAAGAAAGGATGTTAAGGCTATTTTCCCAAACATTGAGGACTTATGATTATTCATGACTATTTTGACCTATTGGACTTCATTAGACATATTCTTAGACATATATTTGCCTTATTATGACTTAAATTGAAAACAATACTTTCCTGAACAAGGATCTAAGCATGGACCTTGACAATGGACCAATCCCTAAACAAAGAACTTACCACTAAAACACTCTAAAAAAATTTAATTAGATAAGGGGTTAGAAATGAGACATTAGAATAGTTTATCTTGATAATAGTTATTCTTATATGTATTTTCTTTTTTTAATTAGGTAATTTAGAAGATTCCTAGTTTTTGCCCGAGGATTATTACAATCCTTGAAAACAATGGCAATGTGACTATTAACAATGATTGCCACTTGATTTTATGCTTGTAACATTAGTAGCATTTAAAGTTGAATACTAATAAATCCATGTATGTGCTTGATTTAGTTTATTTGTTTGTTTGATGAGACACAGAGAAAAAGAAATAAAATTGCTTATATTCATAATTATTCTTTTAGTTGATTGAGTGTCTGCAAGTTGATTGGTTACCTTTCAATTTATGTTAAGTATATTGCAACTCTTAACTTGAAATGGATCATGCATAGTATCTTTTGCATATTCTTGCTATATTCCATCACAATTATAAAGCAATGGAAGGATGTCCTGAGGGAGTATAAAAATGACTCGAGGATCGTTATGTATTGGTATGAATCTATATTTATTATTCTATTTTGGGCACATACATTTGGATGTGTGTATGTAGGGAAAACATTATTTTCTTTTGCTTTGTATTGGGTCTTTACTTAGAAGATCATTCTTCTAGCATAATTTTTATATATGTAGGGCATAGTTTTGAGTTTTGTGTAGCCAAAGATTTGTGCAAGTGTATCAAAATTGGTAGCCTGAACTCTGATGGATTTTAAAAGATCTTCAACCTAAGGTCAAAGGAAGGGTAAAATAGTTAGAAATAAACATAGACTTCTTGTAGTTTTTGGTACACTACATGAGATGATTAACATATGTTTGTTCATGCAATCATACATTAAAATAGCTTGTTTTTCTTACGTGCAATGTGGTTTTGAGCTGGAACCTCATTAAGTTGGATGTAGCTGATACTCCTATAGTTTTCCCTTTTTACAGGCATTGTACTTGTTTTACCTTAGTAGAATCCAACTAGTAGTGAAAATCTTTAAGATAGTATTAGGTGGGCAAGTGAGAATGAAGACCACTAGAATAGATATTTTTAATTTTAAATAGAATTTTTCAAATCTTAAATGAATGTAATATTAATTATTTAGACTTGTCTCTCCACTCATTATATTTGTAAAACTCTATGTTTTACTTTAATTATATATTAGAATTTATTGCCTTACTATTTGTAAATTGTTATCCTTATGGTGGTTTCTAGAGTAATGACGTTTTATGTACCATGTTAAAGTTTATGAGTATTGAAATACGACTAATCATAGACTTCAGTATAGTACATGACGAATTGTTACAACTAGGGTACCCCCTAGAGCATGACAAAGCCAACCTTTGCTCAACTACCTTTCAACAACGGACAACACACTACTATGATAAGAAGGTGAAGCACAAGCACTTTTAACCTATAAACTTGGTTTGTCGAAAGTTAGAAGCCACTAGGTCCTAAGAAGGCCAAGGCAAGTTTGCTCTAAACTTGGAAGACCCTATCTGAATCATAGAATAGTTCGAACACCGGGTCTATAACCTTGAGCAACTCGATGGCCAACCTATCCCACAAACTTGAAATGTTAACAGCTTACAGTTGTAGTATACTTTAAATCTTTAATAAAGCAACGATGCCTTGTCAAAAAAGAGTTTGAGCTTATATCGCATTACTCGCTTCCTCTAAGATGCCATAGCTTAACCATAGGCAAATGTGGCCTATTGCCTGTTGCCCTGATAAAAAGCACTATCTGTTCCCAAGCGGCGAGTGCACACGTGCTACTTCTATCACCATAGCTATAGGCGTACACGAACACAATACCATACCTTAACCATGGGCAAACGTGGCCTCTCTCCCATTGCCCTTATAATGAGCACTATTTGGTGCCAGGAGAGGAGCCCACATGGGCTATATCCATCACCTTAGTCATAGGCATACATGGACATATGGCTGCCACCCTGGCTACAGGTGATCATGGCCTCCTCTCCTTCACCCGAGTGATGAGCACTCCATGTTGCCAAGCAATAAGCGTACGCAGGGAGCCTCCGCCACCCCAACTGGATTAATGCAGACCCCTTCTGATGCCTAAAGTGACAAGCACTTTCTACTGCCAAGCGACGGGCATATATAGAGGATCTCCATCACCCGAACCATAGGTGTAAATGGACTTTAGTCATCGTCCCAACTGCAGACATACACGACCTCATCTCTGCTTTCTTAACCATAGATACACATGGCCTCTAACCATTGCTAACACAAAGGCCCTATGCATCTGGATGCCTTCCTACACCATAGAAGTGGTAGAAAGACGGGATTAAGGAATATAGGTCTCTAGTTGCAAACTTTCCTAAATATTGGTAGAAGTGAAGAAGGTAGACCCTTACGACTTGCCCCTCCCTGCCAAACTTACTAAAGACCCTTTCACATAGGCTGAGTCCTTATGCCCATAGTTTACAGTTCTACGGATATTGCTACAGTAAGAATAGAAGTAGACGATGCTGCAGTAGTACAGCCTTTCGCAAATGGCTCTGTACCGTAGGAAGGGGGTAGCACCCACTATTTGCCTTCTTTTTGCCCACATCGGCATCAACCGCTTCTCCTAGCATACCTAGCATCTCTGCGTCCTATGTTATGGCAACAACCTTATAACTGGTAATCGCCCTTCGCCTGTAACCACGAGAAAGGTCACCAGGGGATGCCTTAGAGTCGGATGCCCTCTCTACGATAAAGACTTGGCATCCTAGCAATAACCTAGTCAGCTATTATGACCACTCCCACCTCAGCATCTCTTGCCTCTTAGGTGGACCAAACGCAACTTACACAATGATGCACATAGCTTAAACAACACCCTGTATAGAGAAAGCACCAACAATGGTCATGAATGACACAAGTGGATTACCCACCATATATAATAACACTAGGGCATGCCTTGAGTCGTGGCCATAAAAGGTGCGCCCTTGATAAGGCAGGCCTTGGCACCACTTTTTGTAAAGACCACACGGCTCGTGTCTTCACTCGCCCACGTGTCTTAATAGTGCCTCACCAAACAGACAAACAACAACGCTTATCAGTAGCATGCACAGTTTCCTCGTACCTACACGTATAGACGTATCACAAACAACTTATGACAACTAACCATTAGGCCTAGCTAGACACCACTGAAATAAACATAGAGGAGAGATCTAAACAAGGAAACCTATAATTTCACAACCAATGGCACTTACATAGGAACTGCCGGCATTTCAATCCTCGATAAAACATTTACAAAGACAACAAAAGTAGGTAACAACACTTAGGGCTGCTAGAAAAATTACAATCTCTTATTTGCTACTCCAACTCCTTGATGCAAGCCTCGACACTCTCATTAAACACTCGTAGTTGCTTCACTTTCGTTAACAGATTTGCAGCTCACACTGCCAACGAACTTAGCACCTATTGCTAACTCCTTGAGTCCTTCATGTCATCCTAAAATTCTTCGCAAAGTCCTGCGGCGCCCTCCACTGCATGATCTCTCTCGCATCATGCCTCTATTAGGTTGACTGATAGCTTGAATGCTTGGTGACTTATCGCTTCCAATACCGGTTCTCTTTGATTTAGCTCAAATGACAATCATTCCACCTAGCATCACTCAAGCAACACCTTTTGTCGGATCAGCTCAAAGCTTTTCTTTAACAACCTTTTCTCAATAGGAGGCCCAACCTTCATCTAGTTCCGCCCAAATCCTTGTCACCAACTCCTTTGCTACTGCCAATCTTTGCTGGTATTCACGATTCTTTACCTCCCATTTATTAGTTGAAGGAGGCTCGACAACTTGATGACATACATTGGTACGCTTATAATTTTAATAACAATTTTGATATTTGAAAACTCTAAAAAGCAATGCATGCTTGATCGACCAATGTGTCGAGATGTATGTAGTAATAAACTAGTGAGTAATCACTAGGTTGAATCTCCCTAAGAGGAAAGGGGTTAGCTAAATACAAGGTTTGGCTTCAAACTCTAATGTAAGCAAACCGAATGAGAGCAAATTGAGAATACTGAAACTAACACAATAAAAACTTAAAAGATGAAGATACCAATGTATACAAGTGTGGATTTATGATAACTTATCCTCTAGAACTATTATCAAACACCGTTGGATTGAGTATTGAATATGGTATTCAATTGGGTTTTAGTGGAATTTACTTAAACTCATCTTCTTGGTTAGGCATATGAAGTTCATTGTATAGTGAAGACATCTAGTTACGATGTGTTTTCTTATACAACTAGCTAGATGTTTGATTATTGTCACTAATTAAACACCCTAGTTTCAAATATGGACTAATTTCTTGGTAAGTCTCATAATCCATATTTGCCATTGCATTAAGTGAATGAATTCAAGTAATTTTGATAGAACTTGTTGGCCACACAATTTTACCAAAAACATCCTAGTAGCATCTAATAGAGTTCAAATCCTTGGTCAGGCATTCAAGATCTTCTTAATATAATAAACTTAATGTTCATGCAATGTAGTACACATTTAAGAGCAATTACATTAAATTTCCAATTCAATACACAATATCTATGCTCAATCTACATTACTCATGTCAACAATTCCATGAAAACATCACAAATCCACAAGAAACTATTTATCTACTTATGGAAACACAAATAACATGAAGGAAATATATATCAAACATCAAAATAGCCATTGAGAAGAGTTTAGAGTGAATTGTGTCGGAGTTATAATAAAACCTAAGTCTTTAAGTGTAAATTTTTGCTCTTAATACTTTAAATCATGTTCTTGAAACCTTCAAATAACAAGAAAACTCTAAAATCTACTAACACTACCTTAAGAACTACTAAACCCCTAAGTTCTTAATGAGAAAATGATTTGTGGATGGTGGAATGTAGTTTTCTATATCTGTAGCACACTGATCAAACGGTGCAATAAGTTATTGCCTAGCTATTGGACACATGCCATCCATAGAAACGCTAAGGTTTTAAGCAGTTACAATTGAAGGGGCAGCGTCGAACGGTAAGTTAGATGGTGGCTCAAATGGTGGGGAATCGTCATGGTGCCATCTTTTATCTCTAAACATAGTAGCTAAATGGCTTCTTATTTATACTAACAGTCAGACGGTATGCTTTGTTCCCACTTTTTCTTCTTGCATGTTCTTTTGATCAAATGGTAGGGCTACCAATGCAGTGGTAGCCCCCATGCACTTGCATACAACATTTGAAATGAATAATTTTTCATTAAAAATATAATCTTTTTCATTAATTATGCATTTTAAAGTGCAACTAATCCTCTTTGTGCATAATTAGTGCTTTTCTTATATGGTCAATCATTTTCAATTCAAAATTATGCACAAACATGACATTTAAGTTGGGAAATAACACATAGTCTTGAGAGTTACTACCTACTCCCAACTTGAGAGTCTTACTTGTCCTCAAGCAAATTTACAAGCATTTAAAGGTTTTAGGTTTAGTAAGACAAGCTATGCTTCTTTTGTAATTTCCTAACCATGGCTTGTGAAAGTACATCATGTGATGAAGAGCTCAAAAATTTACATTCATTTTGGCATCAAAGCACTAATAGAGTGTTACCTCTTTGTTTCTTTATTGTGATAAATTTAATGCACATCAATTAGTAACAATATAATTAGCTTATTATTCTATGCTTAGAGAAGTTAAAAGTTTATTTAAATTGAGTTTAGGAAACTTGAAATCGAGTTAAACTTCCTAAGTAAAAAAAAAAAAAAGTTGCAAACACTTAAAAAGTTGACTTATGATTATACCATTCTCTTCAAATCCTTGAGTATGTCAATGTAAAATGAATAATGTAAAGCTTGGCTCATAATTTTACCCTTTTTCCCAAATTTTTCATTTTACACTTTTTTCTCTCATTTTGGTTTAATTGCAATCATGCATCGCAAACTTTTGCTTAAGGGATCTCTTTATTCCTCACCTTTTCCACAGTATGGTCACTAGGGGCTCATGAACTCGTCTAAGAATTATTCATTCAAGGAAATATGCATCGCACTTATTGGGATTACTTGTGATCTCTTTTTCTTTTTTCTTTTTCTTTTTTGTTGAGATTACCCCTTAACTTTATCCTTTTACATTCTTTTTGGGTCGAGAAAACATTTAAATTTAAGCCAGTTTTGCTAAAACCACTTAACATTGTCAAACCGTGTAGACTTTCCAAGAATTAGCATACATACAAATCAATCATACAAAAGCACCAACATTTAGTCTCTACCCAAGACATTCCCTCAATTCCAAATCTTAAAACCAAACCTAAATATAACATCACAAAATAGAACAAAGATTTTGTAAGCTAATTACAAGGAATTGTAAAATGATAATACATAATTACTAAGGAAATTTCTCCTTAAGCTCACCGAATCTCATATCATTGTATTTCAACTAAATGAATGCAAATTACATAGAATATGATGTACTTTATAAAATTGTAACGATGGAAATGCAAAAGAAAGTAGAATAAACTTAGAAAATTTGAAAGAGATTTGCAAGTGTCACATAGGTTTTTAAGAATGCTTTAATAAATACAATCATATAAAAATGGCTATGTCAAATTTCAACGCATGCATTATAATTATCCAATTTAGCCTAAGCTCAACAAACCATACTACATGTTTTCAAGAACTATTCTCTCTACCCCCAACTTGAGATCTTAAAATATGGTTAATACAATTCAAAGCTCAAAATGAACAATTGGGGTAGAAATTTTAGAACTTCACTTACCTAGGGTTTTGTGAACTAAACTCTCCTTAAGATCTGAAAGCATTCTTGGTGGCTTCGTCGCTTTTTCTTAGAGTTCATCATAGCCTCGTTATTTATTTACACACCATGCAAAACAAAGAAAAGAGACAAACCAGTAGTCACTCTAGAAACGTAAACAAAACATAAAATAGAACTGAACATAAACTAAACATAAAAGTAAAATGGGTAGGGTTTGCTCTTGCTAAGCACTTGTTTTTAAAACCTTTCAACTTGACTTTCATTCTTTGTTCATTTATCTAGAAGTAGAGCTTCCTCAATCTCTTTTACATCCTCTTCTTCACTACAGTGCTTCAGCAAACAACCATTTACTCTACATGAGCCCCCTTTTGATCCTTCGATCTAATGACTCCATGTGGTTGAACTTTAACAATTTTGAATGGCCTTATCTACCTTGATCTAAGTTTTCCAGGAAATAGTCTTAGTCTAGCATTATAAAATAATACTTTCCACCCTTCTTCAAAATTCTTATCAAGTATCTTTCTATCGTGCCACTTCTTTATCCTTTCCTAGTACATTCTTACATTCTTAAAGGCTTTGTTCCTAAATTCTTCCAACTCATTTAATTGCAGTAATCTATGATCCCGCATAGTGTTTTTATCAATTCAATAACTTATTTTCCTAGTAAGCCTTGTGTTCTAACTCGATAGGTAAGTGACATGCCTCCCGTATATCATTTTGTAGGGGTACATCCCTATGGGGTTCTTATATGCAACTCTCTATGCTTACAATGCATCATCCAACTTTAAAGCCCAATCTATTCTTGCAAAGTTAACAATCTTTTCAAAGATATTCTTAAGCTCCCTATTAGATAACTCCACCTATCCACTTGTTTGAGGGTGATATCATGTCGCCACCCTATGGTTAACTCCATATTTTGCCAATAGCGTAGTGACTTGCTTATTATAAAAGTGAGTCCCTCCATCACTAATAATTGCCCTTGGTATAATGAATTAAGTAAAGATATTCCTTTCAATGAAATTTAACACGATCCTAAAATCATTATTGGGTAAAGCAACAACTTCCACCCGTTCAGATACATAATGTATGACAACCAAAATGTATTTGTTGGATAAAGAAGGTAGAAAAGGGCTCATGAAGTCAATTCCCTACAAAGAGTTTGATGATTAACACTTCATGTTGTGGAATCTCATTCCATTTAAAAATTCCTATCTATTAACATTCATGGCAATTTGCTACAAAGCTTTTATAATCTTTAAAAAGTGTAGGCTAATAGAATCTGCATTGGAGAATTTTGGCAACCATTCTATATGCATTGAAATGCCCCCTCGCTTCTTGGGAATGGCAGTGTGCTATAATGTTATGAGTTTCAGGTGTAGATATGCATCTCCTAATCACTTGGTTAGCACATCTTTTAAATAGATTTAGCTCATCCTAAAATAATCCTTTACTTTAGTTAAGAACTTCCTCTTTTGATGATAGTTAAGGTTGTAAGGTATAATCCCATTAACCAAATAATTGACAATATCTACATACGTTGGAGTTTCTAAGGAAGTCACTACATAAAGATGCTCATCCGAGAAGCTTTTTGTTATGTGCTAATCATTTACCCCTATTGTGATTCTAGACAGGTGATCGGCCACTAAGTTTTCTATACCCTTTCTATCTTGGATTCGGAAGTCAAATTCTTGTAATAATAAAATTTAGCATATAAGTCATGGCTTTGCATTTGGTTTCTTTAGCAAGTACCTAAAAGTTACATGATCAATTTCTACCACAACTGCTACCCTTATAAGGTATGAGTGAAACTTATCACACATAAACACGAATGCAAGAAGTTTCTTCTCAGTTATTGCATAATTCCTCTAGGCTTCATTCAACATATTGCTTGCATAGTAGATTGCTTGGAAGGCCTTGTTCCTTCTTTATCCTAAAACAGCTCCTACTATAATATCACTTACATCACACATCAAACACAAATGGTGCATCTTTCTCCAATAATGTACCAGGTGGCTTAAAGATTTTTGAAAAGTCTATAATGAATCTTTTATAAAATCTTGTGTGACTAAGAAAACTTTTTATTCCCCTCACATTTATAGGTAAAGTTAATCTAGTAATCACTTCTTCCTTGCTTTATCGACTTTTATGCACTTCTTAGAGATCTTATGTCCCAATATAATCCCTTCTTACATCATGAAATGACATTTTTCCCAATTAAGCAACAAATGAGTCCCTTAACACCTTTTTAAGACCGATGACAAATTTTTCAAACATTTGTCAAATGTGCTCCCATATACTAAGAAATCATCCATGAACACTTCAATGCCCTATAATATCATGTCTAAAAAAATTATCATCATACACCTCTAAAATGTAGTTGGTGTATTGTATAGCCCACAAGCATTCTTCAAAATTCAAAGGTGCCATATAGACATGTAAATACTATTTTCTCTTAGTCTTCAAGTGCAATTGAGATCAAGTTATATTCAGAGTACCCAACCAAGAAGCAATAATATTCATGTCCTCCAATCTTTTCACCATCTAATCTAGTAAAAGTAAGGGAAAATGGTTCTTTCGAGTTGTGACATTAAGCTTCTAATAGTCTATACACACTCTCCACCCCATCATCGTTCTTGTTAAAATTAACTCATCCTTATCATTTCTCACCATAGTCATTCTACCCTTCTTGGGGACCATTTAAACTGGGCTCATCCATTTGCTATTAGAGATGGGATATATAATTCCAATGTCTACGAGTTTTACCACCTCCCTCTTCAAAACTTCTTGAAGAGTTGGGTTTAATTGCCTCTAAGGTTAAACTATAGGTTTGCATTTTGATTCCATGAGGATTCTATGCATGCCGAGTGACAGATGGATGCCTTGTATGTTAGTAATTCTACACCTTATAGATTCCTTATTCTCCTTCGATACATGTAGTGGTTTTTGCTCTTTTTCTAGTGATAACTTAGCAACTATGATTGCAAGTAAAGTCTCTTTTTCTCCAAGGAATGCATATTTAAGTGAATCGGCAATTGTTTTAATTTTAAGTTAGGTGGCACTTTAATGGACAGTCGAGGTTTCTCCATGCTTGTTTTAGTCTCAAAAAATTAAGGGGGCCTTATTTAGATAGCTACCCCATCTTTCATTAGATCCTCACTTGAGGAGTTATCCTCCCCTTCAGTCACAATGCTACAAATTTAAGAAGCATCATCATCATCCTCTTCATCAGATGTCTTAATCTCTTCTTCATCACTCCATTCCAACTTCAAAATCAATTGGTCATAGTTCTAATCCTTTCCCATTATTTCATCAATAGATTATCATTATCCTCTACATTAGATGTCTCATTCTCTTCTTCATCACTCCATTCCAACCTTGAAATCAATTGGTCATAGTTCTTTATTCTATGTCCTAGAATTTATCCTCCCCCATTATTTCATCAATAGCATCTACCAAGTGATAGTTGCTAAGATCTCAAGGTAGACTCTAGATTTTGGGGACCTCTATAGTTATTTGCTCATCCAATACTTTGAGTGTGAGCCTTCCTTCATTAACATCAATCATAGCTTTCCCCATTGCAAGAAATGGCCTTCCTAAAATCAATGGGCCTTCCTTGTCTACTTCTGTATCCAATACCACAAAATCTGCTAGGAAGACAAAATTTCCAACGGTGACTAAAACAATCTCAACCATTTCCTTAAGATATTCGATGCTTCTATTAGCTAATTTGAGTGACATATTGATGGGTTTACATTTGTTTAGCCTTAGCCTGTTGAAAATGGATAAGGGCATCAAGTTAATTTTGAACTTGAATCACATAAAGCCTTACCACTATATGTGACTCTAATGATGCAAGGTATCATTAAACTCTTTAGATCCCTCAATTTTAGAGGAAGCTTATTTTGCAAAATAACGAAGCATTCTTTAGTGAGCATCACTATCTCTTTATCTTTATCCCTCTTCTTCTTTATCTCCTTCATAAATTTAGCATATGATGGCATTTGTTACAATGCATAAAAAAGCGAGATACTAATATTCAATTACTTAAATGTCTTAAAAAAATTAACAAATTACCTATCAAGCTTTTGTTGTTTCAACCTTGCTAGAAATGGAACCAAGGGTACATATGCTTTGACACCCACCTCTTTCTCTTAAGGGTAGGCATTCTCTTCTTCCATCACCTTCTCTTTGCTCTTAGGTTCCAATCTCTTTTGTTTAGATTCTTTTCGTTCCTTTAGAGGTGATTGTGTAATTTCTTTTCCACTTATCAAATAAATTACCTTAACTTGATGTTACTATGTTTGCTCATCTTTCCTTCTAATAGATGTGTTGCATAAAGCATTCCTTTCCTAGTTGATCTTCTAATAATGATCATCTTTCTTCATACTTGTGGAAGAATTCATCCATCATTTCCAATGATTCTCATCTCATTTCTCAACTGTTCCTTGGTGTTCCCCCAAATAGGTGTCTTCGGGAGCTTTTGGGAGAGTTATCTTTTCAGTGACTTGACAATGATCGTGGAGAGTGCCTTAAAGATGTATCAGGTGAGCATCTTGGGGCTCTCAAATGCTTCTGTCTTAAGCAAGTTGTGTTATCATGATCTTCCTCATGTTTTGCACATTCTCTAATTAGGTTTATGTCTTGGTTAAAGACATAGGTCAACCGCTTATGTGTATTAAGTTCTGCAAATAGTGTGGTTATCTGTTCCTTTAATTCATAAAATTCAGCTTTCTTTGTTGATTGTTCTATGGGTTTAATTGCCTCTCTTTGCTCTTGCGAATCTTTTATTGATGAGAAAGTCTTTTTGGTAAGACTTTAGCACCTAGATAATTTGCAATATTCATAAAACATGAAGTCTTGTGTTCATTTACCATGGCAATAACAAATAAACGCTCCTTTAGAAATTCATTGTTAATGTCCTTTTCATTGAGCTTCTCTAAGTTGGGGTTTTCCAACTAAGATAAGTGTAAACACCCCATTTTTGCCCCTAATAATTAATAATGGTCAATTTTCAAAATTTTCATTTTTTTATAATTTTTCTTATAATTTAGCAAAAATAAAGAAAAAAATATTCAAAAAAATAAAATAAATAGAAAAAATATATCAATTTTGGAAAATGATAGTAGAAATAATATGAAAAGGAGTTAAATAATTTTTATAAATTTTTAGAATTTCAAAATAATATAAAGATAATAAAAATTGCGACGCATATATACAAATTGCGTTTAATAAAAAAATGAGTAAGTAGGCTAGCCCAGTTGGCCCAAGCTACGGCCTAAGGTGTGCGGGGGGTAGGCTCAATCGCGAGGGACACATTCCGCATTTTGCAATTTTTTCCCCTCCCCAGGACACGTGTCAATAGTTGATTGGCCGACGCGAACACACGCGTCGAGCACGTGATCGTTTCCTACCTTCGTTTGAGTTCATCACCGGCAAGGAAAAAAATTCAAATCCGGCCATTTTGATGCGATTTTTTGCATAAATCTGCCAAACCTTTAACCAAAATAAGATAAACATCATCCAATTGAAATCAAATCATAACAAATTGGAAGATTTACGCAAATCGGAGATGGGTTTTTAACCACAAATCCAATTCATCCCAATTGGAGGAAATCTAAGCTTATCCCACTCGACTTCCGATGCCTATAAATAGAACACGAGAGGAGGAAGCCAAAGCACGAATCGGAAGAGAGAAAGGAGAGAAAATAAGAGAGACCAAAGCCTCGCCGGAGTTCCTTAAGCCGCGACCATCGATCAAGCTTGAAATCGCCACCAGGAGGCGTTTTTGGAGAAATCCAACACCATCATTGGGTTACCCATCCTCGGAAAGTTCGGAAGCCGCCTTCAAATCCCCTCGAAAGCCACCGGAACGCCGCCGTCAAAGGACCTCCGGTCGCTACCCAATTTGAACCGATTCAACCTGACCCGACTCGCAAACCGCACCCAGACCCAGTTAAGTTGGATTTTTCGTATTTTTTTATTTTATTTATTTATTGTATTTTATTTGTTTGTTTGTTTATAATTCAAAAATTAAAAAAATGAAATGAAAAATAATATTAGAAAAAATGATAGAATTTAGATTAGTTTATTTTTATAGATACAATAATAAAGAATTATAAAAATTATAAAATAAAAATGTTAAAAAATATTTAAAATAATAAATAATAATAATAATAATAAAATAAAAAATGATAAATAAT
This sequence comes from Laguncularia racemosa, assembly GCA_037954665.1. Taxonomy (NCBI): domain Eukaryota; kingdom Viridiplantae; phylum Streptophyta; class Magnoliopsida; order Myrtales; family Combretaceae; genus Laguncularia; species Laguncularia racemosa. Next base: position 3,888,767 of record JBBMOL010000040.1, read on the forward strand.
AAAAAATAATATAAAAAATAAATAAATAAGTAATAATAGTAATACAAAATAATAAAAATAATAAAAAGTAATAATGATTAAAAGTAGGATTAATAATAGAGATAGATTAATAATAGGGATATAAAAATAATTTTTATCACTTAAAAAAAATCTTTTTCTTAAATAAATCCAAAATTGGTTTTTCCTTAAATTAATTTTTTTCAATAAAATAAAATAATAAAGCTTAGGCTTAGATTTTTTTTCCAAAAAAATGCTAAAAATGATAAAAATGTAAACCCGAGGTATTTTCATAATTAAAATTAACTAACTCACTAAAGCTTTTTATAAAAGGAAAATTACGGCTTGTTTGATCCTGAATAGTAGGTACGTAGGCACCCATTTAGGGCAACTCTAAAAAGAATAAAAAAATCATTTTCCATATTATAATAAGTTGTTTTTAATCAATAAGCAAAAATACAACAAAAAAATAACAAAAATAAAATAAAACAAAATAAACAACAATAAAAGACTTTAGAATATGATTTAGATTTCAGAAGAATAAGGTGGCAACTTTAAGGTTTTGATAGGTTAGCCCCCCGAGTCCAGAAACTCTAGTTTTCCTTTTCCTCTTTCATAAAAACGAAATAAGGAGATCTCGCTAACTAGTTGTCCAAATTAGGATTAATCTGCTCAATTAGTCCTAATTCAATAATCTTTCCCAACTTCAGTTGGGTAGTGACTCCAAAATAATAAGAAATTCCTAGTTCAAGTCAAGGATTTATATTAGATGAGCATAGGGTCTAGTATAAATTAGATTAGGAATGAAAATGAAAAAAATAAAAAATTAGACTCGATAATAAGTAATCTACTACTAGGTTTTTAGCTCCTTGTCTTTTATCTTTAAGTTAAATTCCTGCAACAACAAAATCCACCTAATGAGTGGACTTTTAGCATCTATTTGGTTTAACAAAAAATCTTGAAGCAGAGTGGTTAGTATAAACAAAAACTTTGACTAGAACTAAATATGATCTAAATTTGTTGAATGTAAAAACTATAGCTAGCAACTCTTTTTATGTAGTGGTATAATTCTCTTGTGCACTTGTCAACGTTATACTAGCATAGTAGATAGGTTGAAAATGCTTATCTTTCTTTTGTCCAAACATTACACTAACTGTAAAATCAATTGCATCACACATTAGTTCAAAAGGAAGAGTCCAATATGGAGCAACCATAATAGGGGCATTAGTCAATTTTTCTTTGAGCATGTTAAGTGCATCTAAACACTCTTGTATAAAAACAAAGGGCTCATCTTTTTTAAGTAGTTTGGTTAAAGGGCTAAATTTTTTAAAAAAGTCCTTAATGAATCTATAAAACCTTGCATGTTTTAAAAATCTCCAAACAACCTCAACCAAAGTTAAGGGTGGAAACTTAGATATTATATCAATTTTTGCACTATCTACCTCGATTCCCATATACCAAATTTTATGCTCTAACACTATTGTACCATAAAATGGCATTTCTCCTAATTTAAAATTAGATTAGTTTCTTCATTTTTTAAACACTTTTTCTAAATTATGGAGGCACTCATAAAAAAAATTGTCAAAAATAAAAAAACAATCATCTATAAATACCTTCATGATGTCCTTTACCAAATCCTTAAAAATGGCCATCATGTATCAAAGAAAAGTAGCACGTGCATTAGATAGGTTAAAAGGCATATGCCTCTAAGCAAACATACCATAGGGACATGTGAATGTTATTTTCTCTTGATATTTTAGAGCTATTAGGGTCTATAAATGGCTTGATAATCCATCAAGAAAGTGTTTATACATATGATCAGCTAACCTCTCCAGCATCTAGTCGACAAAAGGAAGTGGAATATGGTCATTATGTGTAGCATCATTTAGCTTCATATAATCAATACACACTCTCCATCCAGTAACTATTCTCATCGAGATGAGCTCATTCTTCTCATTTGAGACTATAGTCATTCCTCTTTTCTTTGGTATGACTTGCACAAGATTCACCCAAGAATTGTAAAAAAATAAGGTAAATCATATCTACATCTAGACGTTTAATCAACTTGACCTTAACCACTTTCTTCATGTTCAGGTTAGCTTTCTTTAGGGCTATACAACTGGCTTAAAGCCATTCTCTATCAATATCTTATGTGTATAAAATGAAAAGCTAATTTCTCGAATGCCCAAAATCTTCCATGTAATAACTCTTTTGTGCTCCTTAAGCATTATTAACAACTTCTCCTTTTGATCTACCTTTAGATTATAAGCAATGATTATCAATAGCTTAAAATCTTTCTCTAAGAAAGCATACTCAAGATAATCAAGCAACTACTTCAACTCTAACACTGGTGACTCTTGAATGGAGGATTTCAATCTTGCCTCATTGCTTTTATCAATTTCTTTAAACCCTTTCCTTCTCAACATAGGTTCATTAGCTTCCATCTAGGTAGCTATTTTTCTTGTACGGATCATTCACATCACCTTTATCTCTCTACATAAGGGATAACTCCTTAGGATCCTCATGAGAAAATTCCTACACACAACTAAAAGTAGATAAATCAATTGTATTAAGAAAATAGCAACTATCATCATGCATGAAGGAATGTCTAATGGCCTTGGAAACCTTGACAACTAGCTCTTCATTACCAACCCTAAAAATCAATTTCTTGTTGCTAACATCAATAATGACTCTAGCAATAGCAAAAAAGGGTCGACCTAAAATATGCAATACCTTACTATCCTCATCTATGTCTAGGATCACAAAATTAATGGGGAAAATAAACGTTTTTATCTTAACCAATACATCCTCTATAATGCCTCTAGGGTATTTAACTAACCTATTAGCTAACTGCAAGCTCATCTAAATTCATTTAGGCTCCCCTAATCTCAATCTCTTAAACAATTTATAAGGCATCAAATTTATATTGGTTCCTAAATCAGCTAAGGCCTTTTCAATAAAAAAAAAATCCAATGAGATAACATAAAATAAAACTCCCTAGGTCTTTTAGTTTCTTCAACAATTTGTTTTGCAAAATTGCTAAGCATTCTTCACTAAGTGTCACTATTGATAACTCCACATCTTCCTTTTGTTTGAGAGCAAATTCTTTAGGAATTTGGCATGCTTAGGCAATCTATGACAAGGCCTCAATAAAAGGTAAGTTAATATCGAGTTGTTTGAAAAGTTCAAGAAACTTACCAAATTGTTCATTAGAACGATCTTTCTTTAAGTGGGTTAGGAAAGAAGTAGATGGCTTAAACTCCTTCACTTTCGTTAGTTGTTCATTTTCTTTTGCCTGTACCGTGATTTCCTTTGACACCTCATCCCCACTGGATTTTTTCACAACTTGCAATTCCCTTCCACTCCTAAGGGAAATTGCCTTTACATGTTCCTTTGGGTTTGTTTTAGTGTCACCAAGCAAAGTTCCCTATTGCCTTTCTGAAACTAGTCTTGTAAGCTAACCAATTTGGTTTTCTAAATTGTAGATAGATACCTCCTGATTTCTTAAAGATGCTTCATTAGCTTAGAAGCAAGCTTTAGAAGTGTAGATGAATTTTGATGGGTGGTCCTCCGAGCTGTGCTTCTTTTCTTATGGTGGGTAGGGTTGCTAAAATTTTGAAGATAGGTTAACCATTTGCTAATTTTGATTTCCTTATGAGAAAGTGGGGTGATTTCTCTACCTAGGATTATAGGTGTTACCATAAGGATAATTCTGGGGCTAAGGAGTAGTTCCTATAGAGTCAACTTGCTTAATTGATTTGTGGCCTACATATCCTTCTTTAGACAAATCACCAACCATTGCCTAAGTTTGTTGTTGTAAGACTGACAATCCATTGATTTTCTTACTTAATCCTTTTACCTTAGCTGCCAGTGTTGTGACCACATCAACATCATACACTCTTATAGGCTTAGTCCTTTGCCTCATGTTCTCCCATTGATAATTGTTCAAGGCCATTTCCTTAATTAGAGTCTGGGCTACCTTAGGTGTCTTATTGTTCAATGTACCTCCAATTGCCATATTTATCATTTGCCTAGTTGATAGATGGAGACCACTATAAAAGTTCTGGATTTGCATCTAGAGTAGGAGTCCATGATGTGGTTACCTTCTCATCAAGCCCTTAAATTGCTCCCAAGTGTCATATAATGTCTCATACTCATACTCAATCAATGCATAGGTAAAGATGTCATTCCTTAGTTTTGCGGGTCTCATTTGAAGGGAAATACTGAAATATTTCTGCCATCTCATTCCATGTTGCAATTGATCCTCTAGGGAGATAAGGGAAATGATCTTAATGTAATCGCATCATTATTTCTAGGAAGCTTGATATATGAGCATTTAGATCCTCATCTTGTAAGCCATTAAATTGGATAAACTATTGGAACATCTGAATAATATTTAGTTTAATCCCAAAGTTGATAGTTGTAACATCTAGTTTAGCAATAGTGGAATCGACCCCAATAAGTGCAGGTCTAGCATAATTAGACATGGTCCTTTACTCATTAGCCATGATTAGTAATTGTACTTCTTAAGACTAATAAGCTAATACATTAAACCTTTGATCAGTCCTTTGTCTCCTAGGCATAAATAGACCAAAACTTGAATTAGAAGTATGGAAGACAATTCATGAAAAAGATAAAGAAATAAACAAGAAAAGAAATAATGATTAGATTAATAAGATGAATGACGTTCTTAATATCCCAATTTCTCGACAACAAGGTCAAAAACTTGATATCATTTCATCATCTAACCAACTATCTAAAGATCACTCAAGCAAGTGCACTTATTGATTTTATAGTATAGAGGATACTAATATCGAGTGTCATTCTCACAAGGACCACAATTACTAGTATTTTCCCTTTCGCTTTATATCTAACTAATCGATTAAAGTGTTGAAACTGGAAATTAATAAAACCTTAAATTAAAAAGAAAAGAAACAAAAGTAAATAAATAGAATGCAAAATAAACAGTAGTTAAAAGCACTCAAGAATGCAAAACACTGTATTTAGACATTGATTCCCTTTAGAATTACTTATGTGACCAATTAATTAGAGTTCAATTCCATCTTCATATTCCTAGCTATGGGAATTCCTATATCATATTAATAACTATTTCAAGAATATTAATATATAACCCTATGTTAATTAATTGGAATCTTTTTTCTAATTAAGACCCATAGAATTGCATTATTTGTTTTATAAATTCCATTATTACGTTTGACTATAATCTAAAAGATTTAAGTTGTCTTATTTCTAGGATTACATGTAACTCCTTTCAATCATACAAATCTATTTATATATAAGATTTCTCAATTTTTGTGCATAAAAATCAGATAATTAAATCAGTACTCTAGAGATATTGATTATAAGAAAATGAAAGAACACATAGTTGGATCTCAAAAAAACAAAGACTTCATTGAATTAAAAGAAAAGTAAGGTTACATAGTTCTCCTAGCGTTTCTCAAGTCTAGATACAAAACAAATTAAACTATCATCATGTTCCACTTTTGATTGAAAGAATTTTTCTTTTCCTACCTTCCAAAGCCTTAAAAGTTTCTCTTGCACAAATGAAAAAGTGTTCACCTAGGCTTGGCCTTTAAATCCTTTTATATTTTCCATTTTCAAAATTAAATAAGCTTAACATGCCTTCAACATGAGCATGTACTTTCCTTGTGTATAATTTTTACTTTGAATCTTCAACAAATAATGTAATATGAAAGGAACACAAATCTAACATTACCTCAACATGGTTGTGTACTTCTACACTGGTACTAAACATGGTTGTATTTCTTCAAGAATTGTTCTACAAGAAGCATAAAGTACCAACACGGGCATATTAATGACAATGTTCTTCCTTCAAGCTTTGTATCTTCTTTATTTCAACTCCAAATCATCCAAAACTTGTCATAATTTGTTCTTTTTTGTCCAAACTTGCTTATTAATGCTTGAAGTCAAAATATAATTCAAATAAGTAACAAAAATCATTCAAAAATACCTATGAAATTTATATGAGAACTATGAAAATCACCAATAAATAAGTGTAGCTGTAATGCCCAAGAACTTAGAACACAATAACCCACCACATATTATTACTAAATAATGATACGCTAAGACTCTTAACTTGTATAAAACCCTAAATATTTTCATATCTCCACAATATGAAATAATTTATTAATTTTTCAATATCATGCTGAAATATTTTTTATTTATTTGATAATATATATATAGCCTTAAAATTTTCCAGATAATTTAAAATCTAATCTAATTTAATCAAAAGTAAATTACAACAACTTATTTTATTTGTATGTCTTAATGAACTAACATTGAACTTGCTTTTAAAGTGTTGCAGTTGGAAAAGATAAAGAGTGAGCTTGAGCCAAATATGTAAGTACCACAAACACATGTGCATGTTATTAAATTCATCACATACATGCATATGAGAATGCAACAATAATAATATAGTCAATTCATTAATTATTTTTATATTTTCCGATAACCATCACAGGGGTGCTCATGATCTCGTCATGCCATATAGTATACATAATATACATAACTTAGGTTGGGAATTGTCACTTTTGACCCCAACTTTCTAACTGGTATTGGGAATTGCTACTATAAGTTCCAATAACCCTAAAATCTACCCACATCCTTTTTATGTGTAACTTCATAAGGGACAATGCCACATACTAATCAATAGGTGCCCTATATAAATCTATCACCTTCAGCCTTTAGGCCGAGCTACACATAACTAGCAAGCAAGTCCTTAACCATGTAGTTAGATAGTTCATTCAATTTCTATTGATATCATATACAAACGGCAAATATGGTAAATATGTACTTAAAGGAACAGTTTTAGTTTTAACGTGTTTTCAACTATCAACTTTATTAAAATCTATCATATAATCCTAAAACTTTGCTTAAGATCATTTAGTTTTGCTAAAATAAGGGCTTATTGGTTATTTCCCCCATGTTGTATTATTTCAGATATAACTAGTTTAGAATTGAAGAAAAACCAAGAAAAAGGAAGAAAGAAATGTGTTGTAGAGATTCCAGGGTAACATGACCGTATACATGGCTGTGCATCTTTTGTGCAAAAACAACATGCCTAAGTATACGGTCGTGTACTTGGTCATGTACCTTGACACAGGTAAGTACATGCTTGTATCCCTAGGTGTGTGCCCCTTGGTTCGATTATTATCTGTTTCCTTTTCTCCAAAACTTTTCTCATTCGATCCCCTTTTCTCTCTACAACTCGAAATCACACAACAAATTTAACTTCTATAGTAAAAAACTATCCAATTATGTTTAAATATAGTTTGAACACTTATTTGTTTTGAACCACTCTAATAACTCCAAAAAGTCTAAATCTATCAACACATCGTGAATCCATTTGCAATAATCTCTTCCAAACTGTGATGAAATCCGTTACTTTCATTAAACTTTCACTAGAAACAAAAGAAAGTGTGATGATTAGTCAAGAATTATAACTTACCTTGTGAATACTTATTGAACTAAACGATTTTGTACATTAGTGTGCAAATTGTTAAAAGTTTGCAGAGATAGAGTTTCTTTTAGAGAAAGGCAAATGTAGTTTAAGAGAAAAAGAAATGATAGAGTAAGGTTTTTGAGGCTTTATATAATTCATTACCAAAAAAATTAAGATACCCTCCTCATAACGTCATATTGCTTTATGCACCTTGACTTTTATTAACTTTTATTTTATTATTTTTTTCCTATATTATATAATAATTGAGCACTTTTCTAGTGCAGCTATAAAGGTTCCATCATCGAATAGTGATGAAGACTTCAAGAAAGCGCTCCAAGAAGCTAGATTATTGGAGTTGTAGGAAAGAAGACTAGTGAAAAGAGTTTAAATTATGAATTTTGTATCGAGTTTATTTGCAGATGGATTATAGTGAAGAATAGAGATCATGATGTGTTTGGGGAAGTGATTGTGCACAAAATTCTTTAAAATTTGGTGAATTTTTAGGATTTTTTTTGTTAGGCTTTTATGATGCTATAACTTATCTGTGTTTTGATGGGTTATTAGCTTTTGACTTTAATGACTATGCAACCCATGATTATAGCTTCCAATAGCTATAAGGAAACAATGCTCCTGTCCTTGTTAAATGCTTATGTAGGATTCATCATATAGATGATAACAACAATAAATCTAAAGAGAAAGGGGAAGGACTAAAGTTGGAAGAATATAGTTGAATTATGGTTAATGGCCCTTTGTTGGAAGATAAGATGTTCTTAGTAGTCACACCATTAGAAAATGAACACTATACTTGATGTATTTGAAAATAAAGTTACTAATATGGCTTCTTATGGGGAAAAAAGTTCCTCGTGAAACATTATTACTATTGTAGTATGCAAAGTACCATGAGGTGGAAAGTGGAAAGTGGAAAGTGTAGACAATATATGATGCTAAGTTACTTTATCGTGTCTGGTAAAGGTTTTTAAGAAGGAGATTAAAACCCTCTAGAGCTTTGAAATTATTCCCTTTGCATCACTCTTGGCAATGATCTATGTAAACCTATGCATCTCGTGCATCAAAGCTATGCTTCCTCCATTCCTCTCCACTTGAGCACTAATCTTGTAGATTTAGCATACGAGTCATGTTCTAACATAGTGCTATTAAAATAACTAAACGTTTCATATTTGATCATGCAATTTTATAAGTTCTCTTCTTTATGCTAAGTAGTTTTTGCCCTCTTTAGAGTCATGTCTCAATATGGAAAGTTGCTAAACATCTAAAAGGGCTACTTACACTAAAACCACAAGAAAATTTTGAGTTGAACATATTTTTCTAATCCTACATAAATAAGATAACCTATTTCTCTAACAAGCAAAAGAAAGGTCATTGTAAAGAAAGATAATATTGAAAAAAGAAAAGAAAAGTTATGATATAGTTCGGTGATGACCATTGGGAAATGGTATGTTAATTAATATGAGGGGTGGCTATTTTATTAATGGGTTTTATTTAGTGTTTGCGTTTAAATGAGTTTGTGTTTGAACATCTCTATTTGTAATATGATTTGTTTATAGATCATGTTTAAAAACCTAAATGTGCAACTCGATTCATTTAGTAAACATATTTATAGGTTGAATTCATTTATTCATATAATATCTAAAATAATTTCATAACAAAGTTTTGAGTTAACTAAAAGAGGAAGCTACAAAGAATAGCTACTATATGATAACTACACATTCATGTACTAGTGAAACTACTAAGAGTAACATAAAAAATGGAAAAAAAAAAAAAACAATCATCCCATTCTAATGTCTTCCACTTGTTACTCGAGGTACTTTGCTATCATGATAGATAGATAATATAGAGTAGTTGCAATATTCAAAAGTAATATAAGTTCATTTTAACAAGAAGTGAAGAGATAGATAGAAAAGGCTCACATTGACCTCGACCTTTGATTGGTGGTGGAAATATTAGAAAGCGCTCACTAGTGACTGATAAACATGTATGGGAATCGATCTTTCAAGTGCCCAATGTGAAAGGGAGTAGAGGAAAGACATGCATTTGTGTTTGTTTTTTTAATGTCTAATTACTTCCACAGAATTCAGGATCTAATGGCATGGAGTGAAAGACATTGGCTTCAAACAAGTAGGACAACAAAAGTAAATAGGTTATCCTAAGAAAAAGCCAAAATGATCATAGCTCAAATCTAATGGTCCTGAATCAATGAGATATTATAAGACAAACAAATCCATAGAGGGAGCATGTCCTTATGCATTGATACAATAGACCAAAATCCCTAAAATTCTATAAAAGTAGTTCTTGAACAATTTAACCTAGGTTTAGATTAAAAAAGTATAAAAGCAATGTATGACCTAAAGTGGAAAACAATGATTCCTCAAATGATATAGAGAGCGGGCTAATTAGATAGAAGGCTAAGTAGCAAAGAGTGTGTACGAGTTAGTGGGCTACATCTTATCTATTTATAAAACCTAGCTAGTAAATAGGCTTGGTATAGGGTAAGAATATAAGCATTATTGTAAACAAGTTTAAGTAGGTTTGACTTATTTATTAATCATATTAAGTTTCATTAACTAAATTTATTTATAGTTGGAGCTATTAAAACTTAAACAAATACCTTAGCTGGTCATGCATTGTGACCTATTAGGGGATCATTTAGGATTTCTCTTGACCAAATACTGGCCTTTAAGTTTGAGACATGCACAAAAACGAGCTTAAGAAACTCAAGTTGAAGATTTGAGTCAATTTTCAATTCATGCCAACTTAGCTGAGTTTTGCAAAACCAATTATCAAGTTGAAAATACGTAAAGGGTTTGAGAAGACCAAAGTGAGTGAGGAAACTAAGACAAGTCGCATGCATAAGGAGTCGATCAACTAGGGTGTAGTCTACCAAGGATGGTTCAAGGAGAGAATTTGGGTTCGAGTTACTAAAGCACCATTTTTCAATATTTTCATATATTTACATGCTAAATTTGCTTAGTTTCCTTTTTTATTTTATGATATCTTTTAGTGGTTGTTAAGATACTGTTTAGGATTTTATTTTGTTTCTTTGTTTATATGACATTATCTAGTTTTCTTTTCTATTAAAATTTCCTAAAACTTTCATTATGTTTATAAATAGGCCAAAGTTGTAATAAAATGAGAGAATAAATTATTAGTTAATGGAAAGAGATTAATTTAGTATTGAGTTTTTGAACTCTTATCTTTTTTAGAACTTATCAAGAATTTTATTCTTGTGGTGTTCTATATTAAACTAAGGTTTTTGACGATTATATAGTTAGTGGTTTGTGATTGTCTTTATATTGAGGCTCTCGATTTAATATAATCAACAAGTTAAGGCCTTTCTTATAGCTATAGTTCTTGATTTTTCATAATCAATGGGTTGTAATTCTCTAACTTGATTTTAGCATTTTGACATTTATGTACTTTTTCATGTCATTGTCTTTTTCTAACCTCAAGGTGGAACTAAGTGATAGGAGAGGAGGTTACGATGAAATTGACAACTTATCTTAAGAGGTCTTGCAAAGAGCAAGTCTACATTGCATAAGCTTGCATATTGGTAACTAAACTTCTCAACTTGAATTAAAGTGGGGTTGTTTTTGTTTTTTTGTTTTATTCTCTTATTGAACTAGATAACATTGTGCGAATGGCATTTTGTATTGTTGCATTGTACTTAATAGCTGCTTGAAAACCTTATTTGCTAGTATGTATGGTATAATGCTTATCTTTTAACCCTAATTGAACCTGTGTTTCTTTCACTCATAACAAACATTGGATAGGCTAGGACTCTAAGTACATGAAAGTTTTTGTTAAAATATCAATAGGAGAGTTTATTCCATGATATGAATGTAGGATATTCCAAATGAAACTAGCTTTATAAATGTTTTTATAGCTCATTTTACTTTTTGGTAGGGGATTTTGATTTTTTACGATCTTAAAGTTCCATATGGGAATGGCGATCCCCTTCTATATTTTCTAAAGACTTGTAATTATATATATACACTCCCATGTACTAATTTCATAAAATTTCTAAACTTGATATTTAAGTTAGTTATTTTGCGAGTCAAGTCAGTAAAGCAGTTGTTGTGTATATAAGACCACAACTTATAAGATAGTAGTGCAAGCCCTTGATCTAGGGTATGGCAATATAGATTAGATTTGATTAAGTATCATGGATCTAGAGGGGGCATAGGGGCCTTGACATTACCCGGTTCATCTAAAACAGACAAGGGCATAGTTATCAAATTTGCATTTCTATTTGTATGATTTTACGAGTTTATCATTTTAAGTGGCTTTTCTAAGTGAAATTGGGTATGAAACTATCTTTTTATATACCTTGGTAGAATTGTAAGCTTACACATTAAACTTAGTAGAAAACTAATTCTACCTATCTAAGTTAAATGGGGTAAAAAAAAATTAGGTTTCTATAAGCCCATCAACTATTGAGACACTACATCATTTTTCTTATACCGTTTTAATTTTGTTACCTCTTTCTATCTCTCTATGTCTCTCATTTTATGTTTATAGCTTTCATTTAAGTTTCAGGACTAGCTGTAAAGTTTGCATGGAAATCTAGTTACTTAAGCTCACGCCATTAATAATTCAAGAGGAGTTGAAATTTTTGGTTTTCTTCAATTCATAACTTTTTTTCAAACAAAATAATGAAAAAAGAATTTATTTTGGACTTTGCTTGTCCTTCTTCTATACATCTTAGATTATGAATTAAGAATTTTTACAGAAAAAGAACTTAATTTTTTTTATTCCTTTATTTCTAGGATGTATTTCACAAGTCTTTAATAAATACTTCAAGTATATTTACAATCTTATAAAACTATTTTATATAGGCAGTAGAAACTTATGTTTTTATATTTCAATTCCATATTTTGATTATAGAGACCTTCTAATGATTTTGAGTAAACTAGCGAGCTTGACAATCTAGTGATTAGGAATGAAAATAACTAAGAGAGTATTACTTCTCTAAAAAAAGAAATTTTTTTTGCAAAGTTAGTATATAAAATAAATAAGGTGGTACTACTACCTTTGCAAAAAGTATTGAGAAAAAAAAAAAACAATATCCAAAGAGGTGTAGAATTACTTCAGTGGTACATATTATTTAAACGAATGTAGGCACTGATTTCAGTCGTTCAACCATCTGTGTGATTGAAAGTTGACCTACTTGTGTTTCCACCTAACTTGTTGAAATTACTAAGTAGTCATCTTTGGAGTTACATGTGCTGTATGCTTCCTATTTCCTCTTCACCACTCTTTCTAGTCTTCAATGTAGGTAAGTGCTTCAATAGACACTGTTGATAGATGAGCTAAATGGTCATCTAAAATGAGCCCCACTATACTAAATGCTTATTCGACACTAGCTGCCTTACCATTATTTTATTTTTCTTTACTTCTTATAGTTTGGTTCAGTTTGGTTTAAAATTTTTCAAACCTAAAAAAAAAAAAAAAAAAACTAGTTTGATTTGGTTTGTAATTTTTTTTTGAAAAATGAAAAGGTGGTTCAAACTTTATTTATAATTTGATATAATCCATTTGCAATTTTGTTGGTTTTTTTTTTTTCATAGCTCTAATAATTACAATGGAGGGAACATATGGTTGCTTTCAAGTGCAGTGCAACTAGAGGGCGTACATTTTAATTGATGTAGTTGTGTGGTGCAAATGATATGAAAGTGAACACCTTGTATAATTGCATTGACTTTGTTAAACAACCATCCTTTAATTACACTTGGATGCAAGAAATTTTTCATGAGCATACACCATATGTTGTAATGTTTATCTTTAGTTTGCACCGATGACAAACACATGTCCTTTATATACATCACATGTTAGCATCCTCTAGATGCTGTAATGTTCATCCTTAGTGTGCACCATTAAAATTGCATACCTCTATTTGTACTTAAAGATTAACGATTCACTTTATTATAACCATCTTCATCATCCATGTTAACTCTATAAATTTGATTTTCTTCCATAAGGATTTATATCATTTTAGGTACTATATTTTTATCTTTTATTTTTAATTTTGGGACTTAATTTGTAACACACTTATGGGGGCGGTGTGGGGAGGTGGGGGCGAGGGAGAGAGAGAGAGAGAGAGAGAGAGAGAGATTATTTTAACTCATTTTTTAGATCACGAGGGAACTTATTAGGTTTTCACTCTTCACTGTTTTTTTCCCGATAACTATATAGTCTAATTCATTTCACTCACCAGTTGCTGGATTCGGTCCCTTGCTTGGACAAAACCAAACATAGAGAAAGTTCGTTCAATCACTCCCTTCCCTGCCTAAACTCTCACTCCCTTCCCTGCCTAAACTCTCATAATTCAATGGCTAAATTGAAATCCGATTCGCCAATTGCTCGTCGTATCGTCAGAGCATTCCTTGACTTTCTCTCCTCAGGTTTCTTCTCTCTCTCTCTCTTAAATTCAAAATTTCAGCTTTATTTATTTTCCGTGCATGTTGCAACATATTGCTACTACTTGTTCAATGTTTAAGTTAGGGTTTTCAGATGCCCCGTTTTGTTATCTCGGTGATTTGATTTCGTAGTCGTTTATTGAGATCCATGTAGTTTGATGGGTTTGCAGTAGGATATTTATCGAAAACATTTTTGTTAATGCATGTCTGGGTACTTGTTAAATCATACCTGTGATTTTAAGAAATGGATTGATAATTCGTACCTTATAATGAAGCAGCTGGTGTGCGGCCACTCGGTAATTAAACCTGTGATGTAAAAGTTTATTTTCTTTTACTTTCACAGTTTGGTAGTGAGGTATGCTCAATATGCTGTTATTTTGTATCTGCCGACAGCAGGGATTAGTGTTAATTTGGAATTCTGAAAAATCAGATTCCTTGCTTTGGGAAGTTTAGAAATCTCTTTGGCATATAAATAATATGAACTAATTTGCCTAAAGTTGAGGAGAGACTGGCAAATGCAGTTTTTTGATTTTGTCAAAATTCAGATAGTGCACTTTAGGGATCTTCTTTTCATTCTCTTGTCCACATTTATCAATATTTTTCAGAAGGCAGTGACGACTGCTTAAGAAGCTACCATAGCTGTAGCAAATGAAAACTATGGAGCATTTGATATATTTATAAATTTCCTTATTCAAATGATAAGTTGGGTATTTTATGTGGTAATTTGGCCCATGAACATAGTAATTCTTGCAAAGATGACTGTGCCTATTGCTGATTTACCATTTCAATAACCTGTGTTACAATTTTGACATAGTAAATTATGATTTATGGCACTCAAGTCTTCACAAGCTAGGGTTGGTAATGGTTGAACCTTAAAATCTTACAAATAACCTTTCTAAACTTTAATAAATTGGCAAATAATATCCAAAGGTTACAAGTAACCCCAAACTTTGACTTTGGTGCGAAAACACCCTCTTGAACTTATCAAAATATACTTTTAATACTTTCTAAACTTGACCTTAGTTTTTTTTTTTATTAAATTAAAAAAGATTTTTTTTTTATATTACCAATTTATTAAAGTTTACAGGGATTGTTTGCAACATTTGAATTTTTAGAGGATATATTTGTACTAAGGTCAAAGTTCAGGGGATTATTTGCAATTCCTTCTAAATCATGATATGTAAAGTGAAGTTCTTGGTAAATTGAAGGTTCCCTTCTTTTCCCTTATTGTTCTACTTTGAAATTTTTTTCTGGAGATTTTCCATAAGGAAGCACAAGAACAGCACATAACAAGATTGGCAGCTGTTTATGATGTTTACTTATTGCATTAGTTTTCTATTATAAACTTTGTGAAATAGCCATGAGCACATTTAGTTTTTTCTCTCTCTTGCTTTGCAGCTTGCTGAGTCTTTTATATGAGTTCTAACCAAGCCTGTTGTTATGGTTTTATTGATCATGATTTCATGTTTGTTGCCTTCTTCTAGTTGAGCCGGCACCAGGTGTTGATGTTGAAGGAATTGAGGTTGCCAGGGAGTGTCTAAATGAGGCATTTAAGATGGATTCTTTATTGATGGATGACCAAATAAAACCTGACTTGTTAGTGGACCTTTTTAGTTCTCTTCAGGGGAGTCACCATCAACACAATGAATTAAGTGTTGCAAGTAGAGCAACTGAGGCAGAGATCCCAAGACCATCTTCCAGTCAAGTTAAAGTTGAAGCTTCTTGTGCTGAGATGTCTAAATCCCAGGTGTTTCTTTATAATTAAAACTTTAAGGCAGTTGTTGTTGTTCTTGTTTCTTGGAATGCATCTCATATCAAATTGGAAAACTGGATTGCAACTTTCTTCAATATTGGTTGTGCTACCTGGAAAACAAGAAGTTGATCCTTTAACTGTGCCATTAGGTAGAGGGAGGTGGGTTCCCGAAGGTTCAAGTTGCTTCAGTTGGTTCTAAAAATTTTCATTTATAGGTGAAACCAATTACTACAATGATTGGTCTTTTATTTTTTTCATTTTTCCTCATCTTGATTAGGGGATCATCGTGGCTAACCCCAAAATTAGGTTTCTTCAAATCACCTAGTCAAGATGTTTGTTTGACACTCAAAGCATTAAGAAAATACGCTGCACATGTTGGGTCGGTATGTCCCTGATTTTCTTCAATTAATCATTCTAAGAAACTTTCTTTGGATAAGCAAATTACAAATCAACAACGTGATGGAACAAAGAAACTTTACTTTTGAGCTGGCAAGACACATAAGGTACTAACAAGTCTGTGAACTGTCCTAATGATTCACAATTTTTTGACAAGATTTTGTAGCTAGTCTATTCTATTTATGCCCACCACTGAAATTTCTTGGTACCATCCCTTTTAAATCATGCTGTGCATAACACAAAACATACATCTTCATGCTCTCAACACACAAAGGAATATGTTGTGGATGGACATGCTTCAGTTCTAACAATAGTTTGGAGTTGGGTTTCTACATGTGGATGGCAGTTGCTGTTGGATGATCAGAAGAACAATATTAAGATTGTCAAATAGACTTAAGACACTTGCAAGAGAGAGTAAATATTTCATAGTAGCCTCACTAAATGTCAACAGCAGTGAGCAGCTATAAAGGTGGGCTGGTAGCAAAGGAAAAGTAGGTGGTGAGGTATTTCTGAGTGGTTCAAAACCAAATAAGCAGTTCCATATTTATCAGTTTTTCCTAATCATGATGAAGTGGCTAGTGTATGTTGTATATTGCTTTATGATACTTTTATATAGGTTTAATCATCTAATGATGGACACTCTTTGCAGCATAATTATCATCATAATTGACTTTAGCTCCTATTGCAAGTGCTCAAGTTATATCTAGAGGAGTTATAGTCGTATAAATGTGGTTGCTTCTCTACTAGTTCACCTATACTAAAGTTTATAGATGGAAGTGTGTTTCTATATCTTTGCTTCAACCTATACCCCCCTGAGTGGTCGCAATTCTAACAAAGGCCTATCACATGGAGCTGAAGAAAACAAATGATGGTGCATGAGATTGGATTTCAGGCTTATTTAACAAAATCTGAGTAAAAGTGATATGGGCCGAGAAATTGTAGTATATCAAAGGAAAAAGGGGAAAGAAATAGGAAGTGCAACAAGGGAGAATAATAGGGCCCAAACCGGGTTAAGGAGTGAAAAAGGGGCTGAGGTGGAAAGGGGAGCTGAGCTGGAGGAAAAGGCACGTGATGGAGAGAGAAGTAGGAACCGTGGCAAACGAGATGTGGAGGAAAGAGAGCCAGTAGGGGGGGACCAGATGGGATCATATATATAGTTGGTTAGAATTGGAAGAGGGGGGTAGACAGAGAGAATTATCCAGTTAGTTAGAGGAGAGAGAGGTAGCTCAACGGAACCAGCCGTCGGTTGCCGGAGAGAAGAGAGAGAGTGTTATTGTTTTGGTTTTTCCATACATTCAGTTGTAAAAAGGGCCATTTGAATCGGCCCCATATCAGAAATTATATTACTCTAACTTCTTACACTATTGGTGAACGTAACAATTATTGGTTCCGTTGCCGGGAAACGAAGGACGCCAGCCACGAGAGTGTTTACCAATTAAGGAATGACATGGATGGATAACCGAGTAGAGTTGTTGGAGAGGAATGTCGAAGGAATGCACCTGGAGGTCACGAATGTGCAGCAACAATTGGAAGCAATAGGGGAAGAACAGAAACATATGGGAGGGGAAATTACCGCCATACATAGCAAGATGGATCGAATCCATAAACTGATGGAAGATCTTTGGCACCAGAAAGAGGCAGGGGGGCCATCGGCAAGTAGCTCCACCTTGACAAAGGACAGAGTCAAGCAAGTGGCGGATCCACAAACTATAGACAATCCTTTGGGAGCAACAGCTGGAAGAGAATTAAGAATGGAGGTGGATGAGGAATTTTGCTCCAACGCTTCACGCCTCATACTGCCGGAGTTCGATGGAGAGGACCCTTCCAACTGGATTCTGATGGCTGAGCAATATTTCTCCGCACAACAGACCAGGGAGGAGAGGAAAGTGGTGTTAGTTGCCATGTGCATGAGAGGACGGTGCAACCATTGGTTTCGGATGTTGCAAAGAAGGGAAGCGGACCTAACCTGGTTCCGTCCGAAGGAGGAGATTATGAAGAGATATGGAGGATGGTTGGCATCTAACCTTTTTAAAAGTTTATCCCAATTAAGACAAGGAGGCACGGTTCAACAATACATTGAGGATTTTGAATCCCTCATATCCCATGCACCGACAATGCCTGAAATGCAACTGTTGGGATACTTTCTAGGGGGGCTACGAGACCCCATACAGACACGGGTGGACACATTTGCCCCCATAACCTTGGAACGAGCTATGGATTTGGCGATTAAGATCGAAAGGGAGTTCGACTGTGGCATATTTCTGACGATGGAGCAGGGAAATGGGGGTCGGGCAGACTTCCGACCAGTAGCACCTCGGGCCAACTATCTCCAGCAAGGGAATAACAGCAGTGCAGGAGTCATGCCCCCCCCTGTAACAATGCGGGGTGCCAAGGGGTCTGTGAGTGAGGAAGTCCGGATAGCTCCGAGAGAGGGCGCTATCTTTCCCAGGAGACAAGACCCTTCTATGGTTGGGGGAGGGCTGTCGAGCAGTGGGCACGGAGGAGTTAAGGAGGGAAACAGAAGGGTTCCGGGCCAACGTCAATTGTCCCATGCTGAGTTTTTGGACAAAAAGGCAAAAGGGTTGTGTTTTAAATGCGATCAACCCTTCAACCCCGGGCATCGTTGTCCAAATAAGACGTTCCAACTGTAGGTGTTGGAAGAAGAGAGTCCTGGTGAGGAGATTTGGGATAAGGAGGAGCAAGCTGGTGTCCAGACATCCTTGTCATTGTCATTATTGGCTATGTAGGGATTTAACGAACTCCATACAATGAATATGCAAGGTATGTTGAATTCGTCCCCTATTGTAATTCTGGTAGACAGTGGTGCTAGCCACAACTTTGTGTCGATGGAATGGGTTTTACGACAAAGATTGCTCCTATCGGATGACCGACATTTCAAGGTGACCTTGGGGGATGGGCGGTCAGTGGAATCACAAGGATTTTGCTCTAACTTGCAACTCCAAGTGGGACAGTATGGCATCCTTGTAGACTGTTATGTGATGGAGTTGAAAGGGGTCGACTTGATCCTGGGCGTAGCTTGGCTTAGAACATTGGGGGAAGTAAAGGTCAACTGGGCCAGGATGACAATCAAGGTTACTCAAGGCATGAAAGAATATTTGCTATGTGGAGATCCAACACTGTCGTTTTCCCATTTCTTACAAGTCGTTACAAAAGTTGGGCGACATGGAAGTGTGTAAGGCGCTGTGGGTTATGGCCGCACCACCACAGAAGGGGGAAGTCACTACAGAATCAAATGTGGAGGGGTTGTTGTCCCAATACAAGGATATCTTTGAATCCCCACAGGGTCTACCCCCCATTCGCCACATTAACCACCACATTCCATTAGTAGAAGGGAAGGGACCCATATCGGTAAGACCTTATAGATATGCATTCATACAGAAGAATGAAATAGAAAAACTGGTGCGAGATATGATTGAGGCTGAGATTATTCGCCCAAGTACTAGCTCGTTTTCTAGCCCGGTGATCCTAGTGAAGAAGAAGGATGGGTCTTGGAGATTTTGCGTGGATTATAAGGCCCTTAATGAGGTAACGGTGGCCGACAAGTATCCCATACCAGTGATTGATGAATTGTTGGATGAGTTATACGGAGCAAGAGTGTTTTCTCGGATTGATCTTCGATCTGGTTACCATCAGATACGCATGGCTGACGAGGACATCCACAAGACAGCCTTCCGCACCCATCAAGGACACTATGAGTTCTTGGTGATGCCCTTCGGATTAACTAACGCCCCGGCCACGTTCCAAGCAATGATGAATGAAATCTTTAGACCATACTTGAGGCAGTTCGTCTTGGTATTTTTTGATGACATCTTGGTATATAGTGGGAGTTGGGTTTCTCATTTGAAGCACTTAGAGCAAGTCTTCTGTGTTCTACGGCAACAGCAGTTCTTTGCTAATAAAAAAAAATGTATATTTGGACAAGATAAGGTGGAGTATTTAGGTCATGTCATATCCATGGAAGGGGTTGCGATGGATCCTACCAAGATAAGTGCCATTGAGGAATGGCCACAACCAACCACCCTTAAAGGGCTTCGTGGGTTCCTTCGCCTATCCGGGTATTATCGCAAATTTATTAAGAACTATGGCAAGATAGCAAGACCCCTAACGGATTTACTCCGAAAAGATAGCTTCCATTGGTCCGAACAGTCTAGTTTGGCATTCTAGGAATTAAAAGCCGCGTTGGTTACAGCACCGGTGTTAGCTATGCCGGATTTTTCAAGCACCTTTGTTGTAGAGTGTGATGCATCGGGGAGAGGCCTAGGAGCAGTACTACAGCAAAACAACAGGCCCATTGCTTACTTTAGCAAGGCATTGGCTGATAGGACTTTGGCCAAATCCGTCTACGAAAAAGAGCTGATGGCCCTAGTGCTCGCAATACAACATTGGAGACCTTACTTGTTGGGCAGAAGATTTGTAGTCCGCACCGACCAGAAGAGTCTCAAGCACCTATTGCAACAACAAATCATGACACCGGATCAGCAGAATTGGCTTCCTAAGTTGCTGGGGTATGATTTTGAGGTGCAATATCGCAAGGGTGAAGAAAATAAGGTGGCCGATGCTCTCTCGAGGAAGGATGAAGAGGTTCGCTTGCGGCAAATATCTAGACCTGTTTGGACAGATTTATCACATATTAAAAGGGATGTGGAAGATGATCCAGAACTAGCAGCGAAGACCCAGCTGCTACGGAAAGGGGAGCCAGCTGGCAAAGGGTTTCATTTGGAGCAAGACACACTTTTCTATCATGGGAGATTAGTTGTACCAGCAACATCTAAGTGGCCTATGATATTCCTCCATGAGTTTCACTCTTCCCCTATTGGGGGGCATGCTGGATTCCTCAAGACTTATAGAAGGGTAGCTGCAAACGTATATTGGACCGGAATAAAAAAGGATGTGATGAGCTTTGTAGCAGCGTGTGCGGTGTGCCAACGTCAAAAATATCAAGCATTGGCACCCGCTGGTTTGCTTTGTCCTCTGCCCGTTCCTCAAGCCATTTGGGAGGATATTTCCATGGACTTTGTAGGTGGGTTGCCCAAGTCCAAAGGGTCTGATGTTATATTGGTGGTGGTTGATAGGTTGTCCAAATATGGACATTTCATTCCGGTCAAACATCCCTACACAGCCAAGGGAATAGCGGAACTTTTCGTGAGAGAGATTGTACGATTGCATGGCTACCCAAAAACTATTGTGAGTGATCGAGATCCAACTTTCCTAAGTCATTTCTGGACAGAGCTTTTTAGGTTGCAAGGAACACTCCTACACTTCAGTACTGCATACCACCCGGAGACTGACGGGCAAACAGAAGTATTGAACCGCTGTGTGGAAAGCTATCTTCGTTGCTTCGTAAGTCAACAGCCAACGCAATGGAAATCATGGCTCCCTTGGGCAGAATACCACTACAACACCGCATATCATACCGCTTCGAAAATGTCTCCTTTTGAAGTGGTGTATGGCAGGCGTCCTCCGGGGCTGTCAACATTTGTTGATAAGGAAACAAAGAATCCAGAACTGCGGCAAGCAATGAGAGATCGAGACAAACTTCTACAACAGTTGAGGAACAATTTAGCTCACGCCGAGTCTATTTATTGCAGGAACGCCAATAAGCATAGGCGGCAGGTGGAATATCAGAAAGGTGATTGGGTGTTTTTGAAGCGCCGCGTGGTCTTCAATCCACGGCTCAAAAATTCTTCCTCGAAACTGACTCCAAAGTTTTACGGACCATTTAGAATCATGAAACGCATCGGCCAAGTGGCTTATAAATTGGAGCTTCCAGCGAGGAGCTGTATACACCCGGTATTCCATGTATCTCTCCTAAAGAAGGCAGTGGGAACTTTTTCCTCGACAATAGAACTTCCACCAGATGTAGAGGAGGACATTATTACACCACAACATCTGCCTGTAGCTGTCCTGGGGAAACGATTCCGGAAAGATAGATCGATAGCCATTCCTCAAGTTTTGATACAATGGCAAGATGGAGAGCCAGATCAAACTTCATGGATGGATAGCTCAGAATTCACATCCCTTTTCCCTGATTTCATCCTTGAGGACAAGGATAGTTTGGCCAGGGAGGCAATTGATATGGGCCGAGAAATTGTAGTATATCAAAGGAAAAAGGGGAAAGAAATAGGAAGTGCAACAGGGGAGAATAACAGGGCCCAAACCGGGTTAAGGAGTGAAAAAGGGGCTGAGGTGGAAAGGGGAGCTGAGCTGGAGGAAAAGGCACGTGATGGAGAGAGAAGCAGGAACCGTGGCAAACGAGACGTGGAGGAAAGAGAGCCAGTAGGGGGGGACCAGATGGGATCATATATATAATTGGTTAGAATTGGAAGAGGGGGGTAGATAGAGAGAATTATCCAGTTAGTTAGAGGAGAGAGAGGTAGCTCGACGGAACCAGCCGTCGGTTGCCGGAGAGAAGAGAGAGAGTGTTATTGTTTTGGTTTTTCCATACATTCAGTTGTAAAAAGGGCCATTTGAATCGGCCCCATATCAGAAATTATATTACTCTAACTTCTTACACTATTGGTGAACGTAACAAAAAGGCTGCATGCCTCTTCTTTGAGGGTCCTTTCTATTAAATAGGAAATTCTGTAAATCCTATTTTCGGAAGGAATATATACACAATTAATACATTAATTATTGATATTATATAAAAGATAAGAAAGTAAATATGTATAGTGCAATAATATACAATAATTAAATAATATTCTGGCCATAATAATTTCTATATAATCTCTGTAATTACTGTCCATAATTCCTGCCATTGATATCCCCTCTTAAATAGATGCTGGTGGATTGACAAGCATCAATTTGTCAACAAGAAAATGATGTTGACATTGAGAGAGAGCCTTAGTAAATACATTAGTAGTTTGGAGGGTAGTGGTGATATGTGGGAGAGAAATGATGTGAGCATCATCATGTTCTTCATGAATAGAGTGACAATCCACTTCAATGAGCTTGGTGTGCTCATGTAATATTGGGTTAGCCACAATTTGAATTGCACTACTATTATTTGCATGAGGCGGAGTAGGCTCAATTTGGGAAAATCCAAGCTCACCCAATAATCCCCTAAGTCCAACAATTTTAGAACTTGCAGAAGATATAGCATGATATTTAGATTCTGTGGTGAACTTGGACACTCAGTCTTGCTTCTTGCTTCTCCATGAAACAAGAGAGTTACCAAGAAATATACACCAACCAGTAATCGAATGTTGAGTATTAGAACAACTAGCCCAATTAGCATTGCTATATGCAATCATTTGAACAAGAGAATCCTTGGGGAAAAAAAAGACCTTGTGTAGAAGTGCCTTTCAAGTGGCAAACAATGCAGCGAACAACAACGAGATGAAGGGGTGTAGGAACTTGCATGAATTGACTAACTTGTTTAACTGCAAAGGAAGGTTGAGTAATAGTTAGATGGTTCAAGCTCCCCACCATCTATATAAAGAGGGATTAAAGAGAAAATCACCCTCATCACGATGATATTTGACATTCACTTCCAATGGAGTATCAACAGAACGACCATCTTGAAGTCCAATTAAAGTAACTCTTGGATGTATTTTTATTGGTGTGAAAAAATGCTAGTCTAGGTAGAATTCATGTCAAAGGCCTAAAAAATACCGTGAAGGACCCAAGTCCTTCATATGAAAGGAATGTAGAAGATGTTCTTGCAGCCATGAAATTAGTTTAAAGTTAGACCCTATAATAACAATATCATCAACATATACCAAGAGTAGGGTGATTCCATTAGTAGTCTTGCAAAGAAACAGAGAGGAATCATGCCGACTTTGAACAAAAGAGAAGTTAATAAACGTAGATAAAAACTTATCAAACCAAGCATGTGGGGCTTGTTTCAAACCATAGAGTGACTGTCTCAACTTACAAATATCAGAAGGTGTTGTACAAAATAATCTTGGTGGTGGAGTCATATAAATCTCTTCCTTAAGATCTCCATGCAAGAAGGCATTCTTACCATCCATTTGTTGCAATGCCCAGCCTTTACAAGTAGCAATAGCTAAAACAAGTCTTGGAGTTGTCATAATTGCAATAGGCACAAATGTTTCCTCATAATCTACCCCAAACATCTGTTGATTACTAAGTGCCACCAATCTCGCTTTATATCTATCAAGTGAGCCATTAGACTGTAGCTTAATGGAGTATACCCATTTACAACCAATGGGCTTAACACCTGTAAGATAGGGAACAATATCCCAAGTACAATTCTTCTGAAGAGCCTAAAGCTCTTCTTTTGGAGTAGTAGAGGTTCCATCAATATGACTCCAAAGCCCTTTCCCTTTCAAAAACATCCTAAATTGAAATTCCCATGCAGCATTATTTTTTTCATACCTAAAGTCTCTATAGGTAGTTTTCTAAAAGGATACTTGGAAGACATTCTCAAAAAAAATCTAATCTAGAAATCTCAACTGAATGAAAGTTTCAAAGCAAAATTGTTGATTAAAAATCAATCAACACAAACAAGGAAAGAAACAATATCAAACCTAAAAAGAATTTCAAAAGACAGTTATGGATTTAAGAGGAAGGCTTTGATACCACAACAAAATTTGAGTAAAAGGCTGAATGCCACTTCTTTGAGGGTCCTTTTCGTTAAATAGAAAATTCTGTGCATGCTATTTTTGGAAGGAATATATACACAATTAATACATTAACTATTGATATTTTATAAAAGATAAGAAAGTAAATATATATAGTATGATAATATAAAAAAATTAAATTCCAGCCATAATAATTTCTCTACTCTTTGTAATTTATGTTCATAATTCCTGCCATTGATATTATTGATGTGATGTTATGATCTACAATTAGCTCGTGCAAAATTTAAATTTATAAATAGAAGGGTGGTTTTATGTTTATATTTTAGCGCATTTGAGAATTCTACTTCATACTGATTCCTATTATTTCTTGTGAAGGATCTTTTACTTTTCTTTTGCAACATAGCTATGAAATAGTGAAATCGTCTAACCTTCAAGGGAAATTGAATAAGCAAGTAGATGAATTATGGTATTAAGAAACCAAAGCCTCCTGATCCATCATGGTGTTTAAGTAAATTAAATCCTTATTCCCATAGCAAAAAGTAGAAGTGGTAATTCATACGAAGTTATTCTTGTGTATCTTTTATGTCTCAAACCAACCTTTTCAATTGATAACTTTTACTATGAATCAAATTTGAAGGAGGTTGATTTTCTCTATTTATTTAGAATATACAAAGAAAAAGGAATTGAGTGGGATAAACCAAACAGAAAAAAAACCTTTTCAAGATCTACTCTGGTGCGATCCTAGCTTATTTTGTTGAAGCAAACACCAAATTACCTAGACAATGGTTCTGTTATGAACGATGCAAATAGTACTTTTCTTTTGCCATCCATTTTCAGGTCATTATAAATCATTAGATGGAGGTTTTTCTATACAGAATGAGGATTATCTAGTTGTTATAAATATGGCCATTGCCTTATTAAGGTTCAATTTAGGTTCATAGTCAATTGATCTATTAGTTAAAGCTTGTTGATTAGTTATGCTAGCACAATGTAACCTAGGGCCTCTTACATATGTACCGTGAATAGTTTGAATTATTGGTTAACATGATGTGATTTACCCTGGCATGATTTGTGGAAATTGTAGGTATAATGCTGTCATAAAGAAAGAAGAGAGGCAAAAATTTATATTATTGGATGCTTTAGTCTTATGATAGAATTGGTGTGGGAGCAAAATATTCTTATTAAATAATAAATCTAAAAGCCTATATTATATCTGCAAGCTTAAGTTTTTTGATCAATTGGTGTGGAGTTAAATCTAACATGGTACTAGAGCAAGAGGTGTAGGGTTCTAATCCATCTACTATGATGCTTCCCCTATTGAATTAAGTTATTCACTTATGGGCTTTACTTAAAGTCCAAGCCTAGAAGTGACCTAAGGTGCTAATTAATAAATCTAAAAGTGCATCACATACCTACAAACTTAAGTTTTTAAATTTGTTGGTAGTGGAGGTAATTTGATAGTTCCTATTTTTGTTAGATAAAAATTCAATAGTTCATTATGCTTTGTCTTAGAAGTTATGACTTCTTCTAAGAATTTGAATTTCATTGCAAAATGGAAGGTTCAGCTGAAGACAGCTTGAGGAGTGTTATTGTTTTGTGGGATAGATGCTCTATGTAAAAAGGAGGAAACCATTGTTTATTTATTTTGTAATCAAATCCTACTGTGTTTTTTTTTTTTTGAGTCATTCTAGAGATGCTATGTGACGTGGGACAGGAGGTTTTCCCTCCTGGAGTGCCTGTGGGGCACTCAACCATTTCTTGATTAAAACTTTTACACAATTTGGGATGGTAAGCCAGCCTTTTCATCTGTGTCTTCTAAAGCTTGTTTCAAGCTCACTCTTCATGAGGAGTGCCTTTTTTTGGCTTTGCCATGGTTCTTTGTATGTTTGAGAAGACTAATCTTCCAACTAGTTTTGGCTTGCCATGTCCATCATTAGGAGAGTGGCATTAGCTCTTAATTAGTTTATTCACGGGTGGTCAAACCTGTTTTCAAAATGCTCCTATTGTTACAATAAATTACTCAATCGATGTCACTTGTTTCACATTAAGCCTAAGTCAATCCTTCAATGTCCACTTTAATGTCGCAGACCATGATGCTATTGACCTAAATTGAAGAACAAGAGTTATATTCTAAGATAGGGAGATGTTCTGTATTATATGGATGCTTGCTAATTATTTTGGGTTATTCAATAATTTGTATTGATGTTAGAAATATTTTCAGAAAACCATGAAGGCACATGAGTTTAACAACCCCACCCCTGCCACTGCCACCATGCCCCCCACTCCACCCACCCACCTCACCCTACCCCCTACCAAAATAAAAAAGAAAAAAGGGGAAACCTTGCTATCCTAAGGGCTGGGATTTGCTAGAAACTAGAATAAGTCAAGTTAGTTGGTGGTGCTAAAATGAGATATGTGATAATGCGTCTGTCAAAGCTGGAGGCTCTTGCGTCCCAGAGCCTACACTGTTGGACTTATGGGCTTGCTGAAGGCAATAAGTGGATACAGCCAATGCAGCTCAAAGCAGTGAATGTTCGCTAATTGCATTGTACTTCTAGGTGGACAAGTGGACAAATGAATGTCTTGGTGACTGAGTTTGATCCTTATCTGGTTCCGATGATAGTTTTGTATAGCTAAGCATCCTGTACACTTGTTATGATAAGATTATTTGGTTACATATGATGAGCAAAAGGTTTCAAAGTCATGTTTTCATATTTTCAGACTCGTGTTTGTGTTCTTTGAATTAACTATATTCTCTTCATTACCAGGATGAGGGTCAGACACATGAATCAGATGCAACTGGTAGGCCAGTTCAGCCTGTACACCTGTTTCTGGATTATTATTGCTAATATAGCCTTGATTACTCCTTACTGATGCCAATTACAGATTTTTTTTCTTTTGGCCATTACTTACAGCCAAGTCCAAAGATGAGCTTTTCGAGCGACTCCTTGATGCACTTCACAAAAGCCAATATTTTAAGGGTATACCAAATGGAAATCATGATACAGTCCAACTTGACATTGCAGCAACTCTATTCTACAGGGCCTTAACTGTATGTTTTTTCTTTGGCTGTTGGATCTGTATTATTTCTGCTGCATATAGAGAGTCACAGTTATTCATTGCAAATTGTAC
Organism: Laguncularia racemosa; assembly: GCA_037954665.1. Lineage (NCBI taxonomy): Eukaryota > Viridiplantae > Streptophyta > Magnoliopsida > Myrtales > Combretaceae > Laguncularia > Laguncularia racemosa. The sequence continues at coordinate 3,916,529 of JBBMOL010000040.1, forward strand.
ATCTAGTTTTCTTTCCTATTTTTGCTTGGGGGCTAGTGTAGGGTTGTAAATGAGTTGAGTTAAAATAACAGAGTGGTGAGCAACTTCAGAGCTTGAGCTCGTGATTTTGACTTCAAGCTTGACTCAATTAAACTCGATTAGACTCGCGAGCTAATTGAGTTAAACATTGTAAAGCTTGAATTCGACTTGATAAACTACTTGAGTAGCTCAAGTTCGACTCAAGTGATGTTAAATTGAATTCAAGTTTTTATCAAACCGAACTCGAATAGTTTATGAATAAGTTTGACTTGTTTACACCCCCATACTAGTGAAAGACAGATGAATTCCAGATTTTTTATTTTTAATTTGAAATCAATGCTGCACCAACCAAAACATATAGATAAATAAAACTTGAAAACTGAACATTTACATATTGCTAATTTTCATCTCTTTGCTCCTAAGACAAAACATATAGATAAATAAAACTTGAAAACTGAACATTTACATATTGCTAATTTTCATCTCTTTGCTCCTAAGACAATAATAATAATTTTATTTCACTCTCAAAACTTGCTCGCAAGATTTTTTCTTGTTAGTTCTTAATTGTGGCATTTCATGAGATTTCTGTCAAAATCTGGGATTGAGTTCCATCAGAATATTGCTTAGTCATTTTCTGGCCTCAATTTGAGCCAGAGATGGTTTGAATATGGTGGTAAAGGATTTTTTCTAAGATATCTAGAATTACATTGAGATCTGTCAGCAACTAATATATGGCATTCATTGATCTTGTACCAAATATTTAGAGATGATTTTGATACTTACATGAACATGTGTCCTCATCTTATATCATAACAAAAAATGCTTATTGAGTTTGCCCTTTTTCCATATTTGTGCTGGTCTTTTACCTCTGAAACTTTCTTAATGGAATTAGGAGATGGAAACAGCTGGATGCCTAGAATATAATAATAGCAATTTGGCTGATACATTGAAATCACAAGGTTAGAATTATTTTTTCTTGGTGAATGGTTCTGCAATTTTGATTCTGCTCATACTTCGTTGTGTATTTACTCATTATTAGCTGGTTTGGAGATGTAGTCCTTAACTAATACGTTTTGTCATTCTTTTTTTTTTTTTTTTCTCCTTATTTTAGGAAACAGGGCAATGCAGTCAAACCTATTACATGATGCAATAAAGTTGTACAGTTGTGCCATTGCTTTGAGCGAAAATAATGCTATTTATTACAGTAACAGGTGCATCTAGCTCTAACTTCTTTATGTTAGGGAACTATTATGTTAATTGCTGGAACCTAAACCTAAAAACTTAGCTCCATAGGAGTATTTTGCTTGCAGATATGCATATGAGATGTATAATAAACTAATTTGAATCATAGAAGTAAATTTTTAACCAAGCAATGAGCTTCTTTTGTTGAAGGTTTCACTTGAGTACATTTTTAACTTTCAATATCATGAATATCTTCAGTAACATTATTATAGTTGATGTGCCTCATCATGGATAGAAACTTAACCATGGTTTTTTTTTACCTGTCTTTACTTTTAATTTTTTTTCTATATAAGAAGATATCATAGAGAAATAATAATAGGGCATTGTTAATGGTAGGTCATAATGTTCTTTTATCAAGGCATGAATGAAGAAATGTAGGAAAGGCAAGTATAAATAACTTTAAAGCTCTTTAGCTTTAGCTTTATCTGTCTTATCTAAGCTAAACAAGAAGATTGGCAAATCTATCCCAAGGATTCCTTTGCCTACCTGTATGCATATCTTTGCATCAGATTGGTATTATGGATGTGCATAGAAACCATTGGCATAGTTATTTTTGTTCATTCCATAATTACCCTTTATAATGTCTTAACAATTTATGTGGTGGGTGTGGGCATACGGTTTGGTTGTAGGTATCTTGGTAGGTTAATGGATGCTCTAAAACTTTGGCAAGTTAGAATCAGTTTGGGCTTATGCATGTTGAGGTTCTGGCTAACATAAATCATCTGCTCTTTATTCTCTTCTTTTTTGACTTATTTGGATATACCCTCTATATAATATGATGAAAAATAGAGAGTAATAGTTGTCTTAAGAGTAAGAAAACTGCTTGGTGTATGATTAATGATAACATGTTACTTTGGCAATATTTATTTGGTCAAATTAAAACATGAGTGATGATTTTCCTTCAGATTTCTCCTCTGTTAATTCATTCTTAGTTGTCTATTTTTTGTGAGTGCAATGATCAATTGCATTAAAAATACATTTACTTGATGTTGACTTGCACCATGGATGTGCTCAACAGGGCTGCTGCATACACTCAAATGAACAACTATGATGATGCAATTGCAGATAGTCTCAGATCCATTGAGATTGATCCGAAGTATTGGAAGGCATACAGTCGTTTGGGAACAGCGTACTATGAATTGGGACGATATAGCGATGCAATTGAAAAGGGTTTTAAGAAAGGTGTGTATGAAGTTAGCTATGCTTGGGCAAGTCATTGAAGATATTACTCTATATGCCAACTGATTTGGAACAATATTAAAGATGTAGAGTAATGTACGTAAAAAATGTTGTTTTTGAAAAAACAGTAGTAAAATAGGTCACTCAAAACAGATAGTATGCTGCATGCACCTTCAGTTCAAAAATAAATTTACATTGAAGGTATATGCAGTACATAAATTTAATTTTATGCAATGCATGTGCCTTCTTTGTAAATTTATTCACCTTCAGTTCAAAAAATCCCACCCAATGAAAATGTATGCACTATATGTATTTTCACAACCCTATTCACATAATATGTTTTTTGACGGCCCTATTTCATATTATTTAAAAAACAAAATTGCATTTTTTAGGTATGTAACTCCAGTGGAATGGGGAAGGAAAGTAGGGAGGAAGGAAAATTTAAGTTTTCTATTGTTTGGATTGAAGGAAAATTTGAAAGGGAGGGAATGTGGGAGGATTTGAATCAATGGGCCCTACAAAAAGAGTTCCCTCCTAAAATGGAGAGAGAGAGGGAAAATCGTTAAAGTTGTTATTTTACCCATCATAAACGCCCTCTTTTTAATAAACATTTATTTATGAAGGACAATTTAGTAATTATAGGTTTATCAATTTTTTAAAAATGAATTTTCCATACATTTCATTACAATGGAAACAAATAAATTTTTCATCTCATTTTCTTGTCATCTCTTTCCTTTCACTTTTATTCCTCTCTAATTCCTTCCTTCTTTCCAAACATGGTAGTTATGCATGTACCTCTAACATTTTGAAGAGAAAAAATAGAGGTTAGATCATCCTTCAAACACAACTTTTTTTTTTTGGAAGAGATCACAAGAAATATATAAAAAAAAAGTAGATACAAACAAGAAGAAAGGAACTCTAAACAGACCATAAAGTAAACAGAAAAAGTTGTGTGGTTAGTGAGAGCATTGGAAGCTCTTCCATCTAGATGGTGGGTTTTGTTTTTCTGATGACTAACTGCTGAAGGATGACTATGTCCATACAGCCTTGGAACTGGATCCAGACAATGTATCAGTGAAAGAAAACATTCGGGTTTGTTTACTTCTTATTTTTTTTTTTCCTCCCTCTGATTTATATATGTTGTTGACATTGGCATCATGTAACCTAGGTTGCTGAGCAAAAGTTGAATGAAGAATTACGTCAAAGAGAACATGCACAGGTAACAGTGCTAAGTATTTCTGTATGTGATGTGTAAACTGAGTTTCTTTCTTTTCTTTTTCTTCTTCTTTATTTATTTATTTATTTATTCATTTACTTCTTTGAAGTTGAGCTCATTGACATTGCTGGGGTGTTAGATTATTCTAGCACTCTTTACCAAGGGGAATTCTTTCCATTATTCACTTGTGGCTTGTGTGTGCAAAATCTGTGTTTATTCTTATGCATCAAGCTGTGGTGCTGGCATATGTTGTTTTTATTTCCTAGTAATTACGAAACTGCTTTCGCTTTTCCACCACAGAAGACGAGTTCATCTAGTCACAACAATGAAGAATCTAATAATCACTATACAAGTGGGTCAAATAGCCATGCTTCTCCTCCCCCGTTTACTTCTTTTGCATTTGATCCTAGTGCTCTTCCCGGACAACTTGCGAGTATGTTTATGAACATGGCTCCAAATAGTTCAAACAGTGAATTTAGAAGTGGATCTACAGGGAATGCTGCTCCCCCTTCATTCTCTTTTTCCTTTGATCCAAGTACAAATTCTCCAAATATTAGTAGCATGTTCCCGAGCATGGCTTCAAATGGGCATGATGCACGACATCAACAAAACTGGGGGGAAGATGGCACTGATCATGGATTCGAGGCGCCTGAAATTAGAATTGGTGGAAATATTGGTTTAGATTTTGGAGAAATGCCTCAAGATATATCACAAGCTATGCAAAATGTCATGCAGATGTTTACGGGTGCAACACCCCCAGGAGGGAGCCAGCAGGATGGGACCGATAGAGGATCGGCACCAAGCTGATGTTTGTACATACGGTAACCTTTCTGACATCATCATGTACTAATGTATTTTAGGTGGTACTCTGGTTATACAGCTTTATTGATGGGAAAAAAATTAGGAAACTCAAGCGTTGGATTTACGAGTTTCATTTTGCTTCCCTGGATTTTTTTTTCCCTCCGACCAATCGTACCTAACTAAAACTTTTTGAATGTTTCCGTGGGTGTCTTGGACAATCTTTAGATCTTTTATTGTGGTTATTTCTGCATGAGATCTGGACATTTTGGTAAGTTCAAAACTCTTGAGCCTAATTTGATCTGTGCAACCCTGTACTTACGGACCTTGATCTTGTGCAGTGGAGGGAGTTATTAAAATAGATGGTTTAATACTATGTATCTTTTACTCCGTAATTCTCATCCAAAAGGGAAAAAAAAAAGTTCCGTAATTGCTCATTTCGGTAAGACAGGGCGGACCCATCTTTGTTAACTTATTATGATCGGTTCATCATTGAAACATCATTTTTCTCTTACGTGATTAACAGCTACCGGTTTATTTTTCGACTAAAGATCTTGTCTTAACTACTTGTCCACTTGGAAAATTCGAATAACTACTCCGGAACCATTTGTCGCGTGTAGCATCTTCATTATATAACTGTAGTTTGGTTAGTTGACACAGAGTCCCATCTTACTACTGGTCCACTTCTTATAGCTAACGAGGTACTGTATGCTGATTATAGCATCTTTAGAAAATCTTCAATTTTCCGTGCACGGAAGTTCTATATGTATATTCTTCTTTTTTGTAAATAATTAATTGAACAAGATAAAAATGTGCTGAAGAAAGAGTGAGAATTCTCTATGAACACACTGATCTGATAGAGTCGGAGGTGGATCGAGTGACGAAGAAAGTACGAAATAAAGAACCAGAAAGACAAAGATGGTGGGAATATAGGAATATCCTTTAGGGAGGCTCTGATGAGTTCTTGTGCAAAGGATGAAGCCATAAATGAAGCTGAAGAGGATAACGGAAGTGAGGATTTTGAAATTGATAAGGTGGGTATTTAAATTAATTCTGATTGAAGTATACTAGAAATCTTATTCTCGGATCGAGCACATAAATTAATGAAATATGTTGTGGTGGTCAAGTTATTGGGGAAGACAATTGGTTATCGTATTCTATGGTTTAGAATTCATTCACTCCGGAAACCTACAGGTTAGATTAAGATTGTTGATCTAGAAAATGATTTTCACTTGGTCAAATTAAATAATAACCATGACTATCTTAAAGCTTTGTTAGAAGGGCCATGAGTTATTGTAGGGTATTATTTGACCGTGTAGCCATGGGATATTTCGTTCTCGTCTACAAATAAAAATGTTTCATATGCTGTTGCTTGGATCCGATTTCTTGAGATGTCTATTCAATATTATAATAAGAGTATTTTAAGGGCTAATTCGTGGATAATTGGGAAGCTTATGAAAATAGATTATAACATAGAAGGTGCTTCAAGAGGAAGATTTGCTTGAATGATGGTGTAGATTGATTTGCAAGTGTCATTGGTGTCACATTTTATGGTAGATGGTAGATGGTAGAGTGTAGAGGGTAGAATATGAAAATTTGCCGCTTATATGTTATCGATGTGGAGCATATGGACATGTTAGTGATGTATGCCATGCAAATGATCCCTGGTAAGCGGAAGTGTAGGAAAACTAGAATACAATGAGATGTGAAGGATTCAAAGATGTAGTTGATGGTGGTGGTGCAATGGTGGTTGGAGTGAGGGATTTGCCTATGGATAAACAAGCTTTTAAGCCATGGAAACAAGCACTGACACAATTTAGAAGAAAGCCACTCAAGGAAAGAAACTTTGATATTGGAGAGAATCATGATAGGAATTTGGGAATTGGCTAGAAATCTTGCTTTGATGTGTTGGATAATATTCAAGATGTAGAAAATATTGTGTACATTAATGCTGAGGTACGGATGGAAAGGAAGGTAGCGAGATACAAAATTTGCCTGGTTTATTGGATTCAAAAGTTAGGGGCAAAAAAGAAACTGTTGGAAATAATAGTGGGAGGAATCTAAGGGACAATAATTGGAAGTCAAATAGTAGGAATAATGATACTACTTCCAATAAGGCTCAAAATAGTAATGACAAGAATTTAATAAAAGTTGTGGTTCAAAAGGGGGATAGGGATATGGAGATAAAGAACCATTTGTTGGAAGAACAACTAGTTGAAATACAAAAGGAAACTTCTTTGGATAATACAAGTAATTCAATAGTCATTTTCTAAAGACCTAACTCATAGGACATGAACTTAGAAACTTTATTAAATAGAGGGAAGAATGTGGATGCCTTTTTAATCATGAGAACATATTTCATAGGTAGGCCCTTAGATACAAAAGGGATTGTAATGAAACAAAAACATAGAATTATGTCTAGCAAAGACCAAGTCAATATGGAAAGTTTATCTAGATTAGAGAAGAAGATACAAGTTGCAGGGGAAAATGTTAATATGGAAGAAGATAGCAGTTTCAAATCAATTGAAGAAGAGAATTTTGAGCAGGAAAATGATGAGGATATGGATTTAGAGGATAGTATTGGAAGATAAACGAGGTTGGTATTTTTTCTGTGAAATAAGTCTCACCAATTGTAGTATTTTATTTTGGAATCATTAAGGGGCGGGTAGTAAGTCCTTTGTTAGATACTTTAAAATTTTCAAAGAAAGATATAATCCTTAAATTGTAGTGTTGCTTGAGCCAAGAGTAAGCAATCAAAAAGTTGATTAGGTGATTAGGTGTTTGAGATTTCAATTTTCCCATAAAGTTGAAGCATGTGGCTTTGTAGGAGGCATATGGATTCTTTGGTCGAAAAGGGTGGTGGTGACGATTTTAAAGAATAATATTCAATTCATTTTACTAATAGTTGATTGTGGTTTTAGAAGTCTTTTTTCCTAGTAGTGGTATATGGTTGCCCTTCCTTTGGAGGTTGAAATGTGTTGTGGAGGGAATTAGGTGCTATTGTGGAAGCCATTTGTGAACCCCTTATTTTGTGGGAGATTTTAATGCAGTTTTAGTTTGTGAGGAGAAAATTGGTGGCGTTAACAATGGGAGGGGGTACCATAAAAATTTTAGAAAGTGGATTTATGATTTTAAACTATTTGATATGGGTTTTTCTTGTCCAAAGTTTACATGGCAAAGAGGCATGATTATGGAACGACTTGATTGGGTAATTGAATACTTAGGTACTACATCTAGCTAAAATGGGTTCTGATGACCGGTCAATTCTTCTTCAATTAGGGGATTATAAGGGGAATTTCACTAGGTGCTTTTGTTTTCTATCTTCATGGATTACGCATTCAGAATAAGGTCAATTTGTGGCGGATCATTGGGATAAAAAGGAAAATATTTATGATGCTATTAAGAAATTTAGTGACAAGGTGACACAATGGTATAGAAAGCATTTTGGCAACATATTTGCTAAAAAAAAGAAGATTATTGGCAAGACTGGAAGGGATTCAAAAGGCATATGAGACTCATTAAACAAGAACTCTTAAAAAACTAAAGTTAGAGCTAGAAGAAGAATTAGCAAATACCTTGGTGGAGGGAGAACTATTATGGAAGTAAAAGGTGAATAGTGATTTTATAAATTTGGGTGACTGAAGTACAAAGTATTTCCATGCTAAGGCTAAGGCTAAAGCAAGAAAAGCATAAATTTGGACATTGAAAATTGATGGTGAATGGTGCAATAATGACAATCGATTAAAGGAAGTTGCAGTTGAGTTTTTAAAGAGAGTTCACATAGAAGAAATCAATCATAGAGTGCCTTTGAGCACTCATTGTTTCTCATCCATTAATGCCCATGATTATGAGGCATTAACGACTATGATTTTTGATGAGGAAGTAAGACAAGCAGTATTTGCAATTGGACCTTTGAAAGTGTTGGGAATGGATGGTGTTAATGCTCTCTTTTTCAGAATCAATGGTTTGTTGTGGGTGCAAGTGTGTGCAAAAATGGTATGGGATTTTTTCGATGGGGGTATGTTGGAGAGAAGAATTAATGAGACAAGTATTGTATTGATTCCTAAGAATGATTTCCCTAAAAGTTTTAGTAATTTTTAGCTTATTAGCCTATGTAATGTGTCTTATGAGGTGATAACAAAGGTGATAGCAAATAGATTGAGAAAAATTATGCCATCTTTCATTACAAATGCCCAGGTCGGTTTTGTATCGGGACAAAAAATCTTAGATGATATTATTGTTATCCAAGAAGCAATGCATTCCATGAGGATAAAAAAGGAAAGGTGGGTTGGATGGCAATTAAGGTAGATCTTGAGAAGGCTTCTAATAGGCTTTCATGGGAATTTATTTTAGATACACTTGTTGATATTAGACTACACAAAACCTTATTCGTGTGATTATGTTATGTATCTATACTTTATCCATGAGAATTATGTGAGATGGAATGCTGTCTGTGGAGTTTGTGCTAACGCATGGGATGCAATAGGGAGATCTTATTTTGTTGTACATTTTTGTTATGAGTATGGAGAGGCTAGCATACACAATTTTTAAAGAGGCGAATAAAAAGAAGTGGAAACTGTTAGTAGTGGCTAAACATGCTCCTCAAGTATCACATATGTTATTTGCGGATGACCTCATTATGTTTGCTAAAGAAATTGTGGTGCAATTTAGAGTAATAAATGTAGTGTTACAAAGGTTTTGCTAGGCCTTAGGACATAAGGTAAGTGTAGTTGAGACCAATATCTTTTTCTTTTATTTATTTATTTTTCACTAAATACTAGTATTGAGGTGAGGAGAAGAATTGTGGAGGAGTTAGGATTCAATGTTACTGATGATTTAGGAAGACATTTGGGAGTTCTTATGATCCATGGGCATGTCATTAAACGTATTTATGGGTTGGTCGTTGATAAGGTGTGGAAGAAGACTTCACAATGGTTAAGTTTAAAATTATCATTGGTGGGATACACAACTTTAGCGAAATCAACATTGAGTGTAATACCATTGTATATGATGCAAATAGCTATGCTTCATCAAGAAATTTGTATGTAGTTGGATAGAATTTATAGAAAGTTCTTATGGGGGTTGAATAGGGAGCATAAAAAAATGGCATTGGTAAGTTGGGAGCAATGTTATTGGCTAAAATTTATTGGAGGACTTGGTTTTCAACAATCTTATATTAATAACTAGGCCTTTCTCATTAAACTTGTCTAAGAGATGCTTTGCAATAATGATGCTTTGTGGGTTAAGATCCTATATGGGAAATACATGCTAGGAATGGATATCTTACATTTAAATCCAAAGGAAGGTAACCAATTAGCACTATGGAGAGGTATACGGAAGGTATGGCATCAACCTAAGAAAAATATTGGGTTGTCTCATGGAGATGAGAAATCTGTTCATTTTTGGATTGATAGATGGCTGGAAATTGAAGGGCCATTGTTAAATTTTGTTGTAGGAAGTGTTCTGATAGAAGATATAGAAAGGTTGGTGGCAGATTACGTAGTTGGTAATGGGTAATGGAAGTGGGAGTTGTTTCAAAAATATATACTATCGTCATTGCTTGATTTGATTGCTTATAGGATTATTTGGCAACAAGATGAAGGTGATAAAATTTTTTGGACTCCTAGTAATTTTGGCCAATGTACTATTAAATCTGCTTATGAAAGTTTATGTGGGAGAAGTAATGAGGGATGTCGAATATAGAAGAAAATTTGGTGTTGGCCTGGCCTTGAACGGATTCATTATTTCCTATGGCTAGTATATAAAAATAGATTGCTAGCAAACAGTGGAAGGATGCATAGGAGGATGATTGATGACCCAAGTTGTGGTGTTTGTACATAATCGGAAACATGTGTCCATGTTTTATGTGATTGCCATAAAGCAATGGGTATTTGGATGGTGTTGGTTCCAAAAAATAAAAGGAAGAATTTCTTTGATACTATAATTGAACGGTGATTTGAGCATAATCTTAGTAATCAAACTTATACTAATCATGGAGTGGAGTGGCGATCTTCGATGTAGGTTGTTGGTTACTTTGGAAATGGAGAAATAAAACTATCTTTGAAGAGGTTGTAAGGTACTTAGTCACTCTAGCGGAGTCAATTTGCATGTATGCAAAGAATATTGGAAGTGAATGGAGAATAACAAATGGACTTCAATATAAGCGATAGGAGAGATTAGTAGGTTGAACATTTATGGAAATGGGATGGGTTAAGTTAAATTAAGATGGTGCAATGAGAATGAATTTGGGAATGTGTTTTGCAGGTGGATTGGTGAGGGATTGTTATGATGGTTGGATGGGAGAATTCACTGGAAATGTTGGTCATGGGTCTACCTTTGTAGTGGAACTTTGGGGTGTGAATTATGGGTTGATTTTATGTTGGTCAAGGGGTTATAAGAAAGTGTGTTTGGAAATTAACAATAAAAGGGTTTTGGAAATGTTAATTAAGTAAGAGAGGAGGGTTAATAAAAACTACTAACTCGTTAGTAATATTTTTAAGTTATTGGAACAAGATTGGTAGGTGATTATCGAGCATATCTATAAGGAAGGAAATATGAGTATTGATAAATTAGCCAATATGGGCATAAGCATGGCCATTGGAGTATTTGCCTATAGAGGTTATGAATGTGATGAAAAATGATTGTATGGGGGTAGCTTTCCCTCATATGGTTTGTAATGATTGAATTGGCTTTTTTTCACCCCGTTTTTATATGTATAAAAAATAAAAATATCCTAAAAAGTAAAAAGAAGAAAAATTACCAAAAATATGGAAGTTAAAGAAAAAAAAATGTTTAAATGTGTTGAAGATGGAGTTAGAAAATGGTGTTTGACCCCCATTGGGTAGCTACTTGAGTTACACAACCCAACAGTAGTGGTGGGATGCAATCTACCATCTTCAATATAGTTTTTCGGCTATTTTGAGGTAGGCGATGGCTGTAAATATTTTTTCTCCTTAATTTCTCAATTCCTACATGTTTTCTTTATTTTTTTAGTTTTTTATCAATAAAAATGTTTTTAATTTTACATGAAAAATTGTACCTTTGGTTATTAGTTAGTAAAACTATTCTATTCATTAACTTTTTTAAAAGTACAATTAGGATTGTAAATGAGTCAAGTCATTTGTAAATTACTCGAGCTTTGCTCATTTTGAGCCTAGTTCAACTCAAGCTTGATTAATAAATGAGCTAATTTTAAATTCAAAATAAAACTTGTTTATTTAAACAAGCTAACTTTGAGCTCTTATTTAGTTTCACAAGTAGGCTTAGGGGTAGGTTCGTTTATATATTTAATAAGTTGGCTTGTGAACAGGCATGTAAGATGGCTTGTAAAAAGGTTTGTGAGTAAGTTCTCATTTTTATTGTTAACAAGTTGGCTGGTAAATAAGATATTCCATGATTTTGTATAGATACAATCATCTATTGTTATCTTACAAATTTGTACTTAAAATAATAAAATTTTGAATTAATTTCAATAAAAAAGATAAAATGGTAAATTTTGAAAATTTGAGGTTTAATTCAAACTTGAGCTCGTTTAGATTACTCAAGGTCAAAGTCGAGCTCAAGGTTGTTAAGGCTTGTTTCTAGCTTGTTTATATAACTGAGCTTGAGCTTATTTATCTATATGAGCTAAATTCGAACTTCAAATTCTTTAATGAGTTTGAGCTTAAGCTTAAGTTTATAATTTTTGGGCCTAGTAAAAGTTCGACTTAGCTCAAACTTGATAATTTTTTTAGCAAGTTGATTTAAAGCTTTTAAAAGCTTGGCTCAATTCAACTTGTTTACAACCGTAAGTGTAATAAAAAATGAAAACTATCTATCCTCAATAATTATAACTCTCCTTAAAAGTCATAATTTTGTATAGTTATGTATAAATATTATTAAATTTGTAATTTCATTAAAAAATATAAAATATTTTTTTAGTTCATAACTTTACATAATTTCATAAAATATTCTTAAGTTCGTAATTTCACCCAAAAGAATATAAAATGTCTTTTAAGTTTGTAAATCGGTTTTAGTTTGTAAAAAACCTTTAACATTTGTAGATTTTCTTAAAGGCTCTATTTAGGATTTCTCCTCGTATATTTTGTAAATATATTTAAAAGTTTGTAAAATGCTATAGATTTGTAAAAGTCCAATAAAGCTTGTAAAAAGACTTAGTAGTTTGTAATTTTACTTTTCTCCTAAAAGAACGTAAAATGTCTTTTAAGTTTGTAAACTGGTTTTAGTTTGTAAAAAACCTTCAACATTTGTAGATTGTCTTAAATGCTCTATTTAGGATTTCTTCTCTTATATTTTGAAAATATATTTAAAATTTTGTAAAATGCTATAGATTTGTAAAAGTCTAGTAAAGTTTATAAAAAGACTTAGTAGTTTGTAATTTTACTTTTCACCCAAATGAACGTAAAATGTCTTTTAAGTTTGTAAATTGGTTTTAGTTCTTAAACAACCTTCAACATTTATAGATAATCTTAAATGCTCTATTTAGGATTTCTCCTTTTATATTTTGAAAATATATTTAAAAGTTTGTAAAATGCTATAGATTTGTAAAAGTCCAATAAAGTTTGTAAAAAGACTTAGTAGTTTGTAATTTTACTTTTCATCCAAAAGAACGTAAAATGTCTTTGAAGTTTGTAAACTAGTTTTAGTTCCTAAAAAACCTTCAACATTTGTAGATTATCTTAAATGCTCTATTTAGGATTTCTCCTCTTATATTTTGAAAATATATTTAAAAGTTTGTAAAATGATATAGATTTGTAAAAGTCCAATAAAGTTTGTAAAAAGACTTAATAGTTTGTAATTTTACTTTTCACCCAAAAGAATGTAAAATGTCTTTTACGTTTGTAAATTGGTTTTAGTTTCTAATAAAACTTCAACATTTGTAGATTGTCTTAAATGCTCTATTTAGAATTTCTCCTCTTATATTTTGAAAATCTATTTAAAAGTTTATAAAGTTGCTATAGATTCATAAAAATCCAAAAAACTTTGTAAAAAAACTTAATAGTTTGTAATTTTACTTTATAGTTTATAACTCCATATAAACACATAATTGGATTCTATGTTTATATAACTGCGTTAGATTTTGTAATTGCATATAAAAAGTTCGTAATTGCACTTATTATTATTATTATTATTATTTTTTGCTCTAATGTTTGCAACATCACCGAAAGTTTGTAATTCCATCTAAGCTCGTAAAAACATTTTAAATGTAATTTCACTCAAATGTTTGTAACGCCAATATTTATTTATTTATTTTAAAAACATTCAAGCTTTTTCATGTAGCAAAATGTTTGTAAAACACTATACTTTTCATAAAAAAAAAAATTCGTAGTTTTAGTTTAAATTTGTAAATATATTCAAATGTTCGTAGAATTTGATAAAAGTTTGTAAAGCCACTCTAATTCTTTAAATTCCTTCCAATTCGTAAAATTACTTAAAATGTTGGTAATTTTGCACGTGAAATTTCCATACACGTGAGTTAGAAGACATCAGGCTCTAACATCTTTATTATATCCTTGTTCACTAGGAGTTTTCCTTTTATAAGTGGGAGGAGCAATCATTGGCTTCTTATCTCTCCCATGAATAAGAGAAATGACTGCATTACGACTAATAGTGCCTTACCCCAAGACAATACAATAGAAGGGCAGTATATAGTATAGTAAGGAGTTTAGTACAATACAATTCTCTTGTTTTGATGACTGATGCATGACAGTTAGTAGATAAAAAAATTATTTTAGATTTTTTACAAGATTTTTTGTTTCAGATTTCCATTAGATGGTATAACTTTTTTTTTTTTAAAGAATTGCAAATAACCCAACACTTTAATCTCTATGTAGATATACCTTCGAACTTTTAAATACTGCAAATGATTTTTTAAAATTTTGATAAATAGACAACATAAATAATGTTTACTTCTTTAATTAAAAAAAAAATATATTGAGGTCAAAGTTTAGAGGTTGTTACAATACACTTTAATAAGTTTGAGGAGGTGTTTGCATCAAGGTCAAAGTTTAAGGAATTATTTATAACTTTTGAGGTTTATTTGCCAATTTATCAAAACTTTTATTTTATTTGATAATCAATACTACATTCATTTCACCAATCAAGCATCTTACTAGATATTTTATTAACTTCAATATTTTAAAATTATTGCTTCTTTAAAGCCCTTAGGAATCAGTAAGTATTAATGCTTTTACTTTTTACTCTTAAAATGAAGAGTTTTTAGTCAAGACCTTGACACACTACAAGAAAATTAGTTTTTAGAGACATAAGTATCTATTTCTAAAAGTTGTAATTTTATATTTAAAAACCTTTAGAGATGGAATTTTCATTGTAAATTTTTATTATAAAAATCTTCATCACCAATTCTATTTATCAACATTTGTACATGTCACAAATTTGCGACAAAAAATCCATTTCAGTTTTTTCGCAAAAAGTTAACAAAATTTGCAATGAAATAAAATTAAAAACAAAAAATTCCATTACAAACTAGTCAAATTTTATTAAATTACAATTGAATTATTTCAATTGAAAGTATGATAACTTGATTAGAGTACCTCACACCATGGTAATTTCACTTACACATAAAATCCCTTACTAATTATTAGTTGTAAGCACAATTATATCTCTTTTAATTAAAACTTCTTAGGGGGTCACCATCATGGTAGTGTTCTTCTCTAAGTATACTTAACTTTTGAGTTTTGTGTAATACATAATCGCAACACCAATATATGTTTTTGTGATTAAAGTTGCATCTTACTATATATAACTAATAATGTATAACAAAATATCTAATTTATAATAAATTATATATAGTAATGATATAATATTTTATCTTATTATTTTAAAATATTATTTATTATATTATATATTATTATATAAATTTATATATAACAAAATCATAATATATAAGTTTGATCATTTAATATTTTATAAATGTATTATATGATATAAATTTATTAAATAATATATAAATTTATATATAAGATAAAAATTATAATACATATATGCAATATATTATATCACTGATTTTTGTATATATATTATTTATTTTTAGAGATAGAATTAATTTGTCTCTAAAAATCAAAATTATTTTAAAAATAAATTTAGAAATAGATTTGTGATGGTTTTTTAAAATATATACATAGTGTCAAATTTTAACATTTATCATTATATTATTAGATATGGAATTTTTTCATCTTTGAAAGGTATATTTATATTTTTGACATCTAGAGATAGATTTACAATAGAATTTGAAAATAAATATTGCGCCAATTTTTTTTTCATTTTCCGCAATAGAACCAAACATAGAATTACGATAGAATTAAGTCTCTTATAAATTTGTTGGTAATCTGTTTTTTTATTCTATTACAAAACTAATAAGATTATAAAAATCTGTTTTTTCATGTAGTTACAAATTCGTTGCAAATTCATTGTAGATAACTTTTAAAGACAGGTTTTTTCCAATGTAAAATTTTTGTCTCCAAAGTCCAGTTTTCTTATTGTGACACCTATGAACTGCTAAAATGGTTTTAAGATTTTTTTTTTTTTGGGTTTAGACGTAGATTAGTGCATGATGAATAGCTTTGAGTATCAAACAATAATTTGCTCCCAAGTAAAATAGAGATACACATAGTTAGCCTACTTAAATAATGATAATAATAATAATGATTGACTTTTCATTTTAATAGGAGTAGGCGCTTATTTGGGTGGGCACTCCATACATTGTATGCTGGATTTTTGTTTATTTATCAACCATATCTATTATAAATATTGTTGGAAGGAAGGAATTGAATCTAGAAGGCTGATCGAACCTCGGTTTGACCTAGCTTTAGAGCCTTCTTTTACATGCCATTTTTAGCAGGCTAGGGGGATCAGTGAAACTTCCAATGGTTATTTGGTCAAATACATATTTGTTAGCTGCCTCTGTATAGTGAATGCCATCCCAGTTAACTCGAGCCGATGGGTCTTTGCATGAACCCACAAACACCTTGGTCCCATTTATAGCCACAGCTTCTCCACATGTAGCACTGGCATTGTAATTGTATTCCCTTCCATAACCGCAGCAAGCTAAAAGTGGATAATAAAACCCTAGTATTCAAGCAAAGGATTAAAAGGTCATATTAATTTAGTCTTGCAATCATGACTAAATGAGGTGAGAATTATGCTTGCATGATATACATACATTTTGGCTAGATCTCAATTAGGCAAAATTACACTAGTAGGTTTCTCTTTTGTGGGACAAATACTCGCTATGCATGTGTCTAAAATAAAAAAGATGATACTATTGAATATATAATGTGATATGATTATATACATGATTACTCATAAGATGATCAATAGAAGGATACACATATACAATCATGTGCCTAAAAATAAATCAAGTTAAAATTCGACATATTTGTATAATATTTGTCATAGACGAATGCTGGTCAGAAAGAAACCATCTATTAATTATGTGACTTCCTATCTATATTTAACATCGAAAAAAAAAATTATACAATAAAGATATACTATGCTATGGTATCAAAGGAGTTTTAGTTTAATAATATTGAGAATTAATATATATGTCTTATACTTTTCCTTAATTTCATTATTAAAGCAAGCAAAATGTAGAGAAGTCATTTTTCTATTTGTTTCATGGATAAATATGGTGGGGAAAAAAAAGCTACTACTACTACACCCATTGTTTTTTATAACTCATCTAGGCCTCCTCAATTACAATTCTTAAGAAGAATTTTTAAGAACTTTAAATCATATATCATGAAGCTAAATAGCATGTTTTGGTTCAATGACATATCTCTAAGAAACATACTGGTGTGACATGCGAAGAAGAGGATCATGTCTATAAATCCAAGTGAAAAAGTAGTAATATGGGACGATGGGGTAAAAAAAGAAATATACTAGTGTAATAAGAGGCGAATTCAGTCTACTTTCATCCCATCGAAATAGTAGTGAACATGACACTAGGACATGAGTGACTTTCAGTATGTTTCTATTTGTCTTAAATTTTTCAGAGAGGAAAAAAGCTTTCATGTCTCCATTTGATCATTCACAATTTAGAAAATAGAGACATTGCAGATAGTAAAGAGAAGTTCTAATGGTTAATTGATTTATCACCTCTTAGACGTGTATATATATATATATTATCTGATGCATCTGAAAGCCTTCTTAAGTAGTATAAAGCAACTCACCATGCTTTTGGGGTTCCCGGTACAGCGAGTATTTAGCAGAATAAACGTCTACATATGTGATTGCTGCAGAAGGGAGTTCCTTACGAAGTTGGAACAGAGCCTCCTTCAACTTACGGTTAAAATACTGAGCAACTTCATTGTAAGGCTTTGCGCAGCCAAAACTGTCTTTTTCCGCTGGTAAATAGGCCAAAATTTATGGAAGACACCCTATGGGACCAGTGTTGTGAACCCAAAATGATCTGCCTCCAATATGTTTATATATTTTCTGCATCATCATAGTAGTATATGAAAAATACTAGAAAATGTTTATTTACTAGCTAAACCATGGAAGATTTTCTTAATTTTGAATCTACATAGTGCTTGCATTTGTTTATGGTATAACGATTAGTTAGTGATTGCAGTAAAATGGGGTTTACCTTAATATAGGTGGAGAAATTACCGACAATAAGAGGAATAGATGCATTGACTTGTTGAATAGTCATGTTGCCAAAGAAGCCAGCTCCCAAATCATTTTGACCAATGTCGAATGTGTACAATGCTTTTTGGAAGTACTCTTTTCGGGGCATTAAACTGCCAAATCACAGTAATTCATGCTTACATAAAAAATGCATTCACACAATTAAACCCATATATCATTGAAGTTTTTAAAGCAGACTCCAATTATTACATGATTCCAATACAATGCAAAGCCCATCAATTTATTTCTTGTAAAAATTAATCATTTGTAATAAAATGATCCTAAAATTAATCCACAAATAAGGGCATTCTAGTAAGTTGGGCTACATGGACAAGGTCTCAAAAAGACTAACGAAGGAATTGCTAAGTATTAAGATACTTTAAAAGCTTGATCTTTCAAGCCCTTTGGATAAGCGGGTATAAAGTTAATTAAACTAGTGACTAAGGAGAAGGTGCTAGAGGATTTCAAGACGATTTTTGAAACATCATTACAGAGTGGTAACAACTCTAACTCTTAGTTAGAGTATAAATTCGTTTTCAATGCAATTGGAAAATTTGTTGTTTGTTAATGGGTTTTTGAGATTTTAAAGAGCACGGATGGTTTTGATAGAAAACAATGGACTAGTGGGTGATTGATGATTATGAGAGTCCAGTATGGCGGTAATATCATGTTTATTATCTTGTATTTGATGTGGGTAAGAGATAAATCAAGTTGGAGACCCAAATTCTAAGTATGGTTTTTCTTTAGAAAAAGCCCAATTTGGTTAACTAAAAAGCCACTTAGTTGATTGAAATGGAATAAGGGGAGAAGTTTAGACTTTTTAGACAATTTGGTCAATTGAATTATGAAATGATAGATTGAACTTCACCCATGAGTTTAGGGTGGTTTCAAAGTTATTTGGTCAATTACCCTCAAATAGAGACATTTGAGCTCTAACCTTGAATGGTAAACAAAATAGACAATCGGAACAAGAAATAGTTGACTAAACCTTCTGTTTTATATACTTTCATAGCCATGTAACTAAGAAAAACCATAACTCATTAGGTGATCCAATAGACTTCAAGCTTACAATAATGGTGTAACTTAGTGTTACTAAGCCTGTGTTCTTTATTTCTAGATATTTTATGAGTGCATTATTTTAACTTAGTTTACTACTTTTATTTTTGTATGCATGCTAATGGATCTAAAGATGATAATAACATATGTTGGTTGTTGATTGATGCTTAATTGTGTGACTAGATATGCTTACTTCTAAAGTAGGAAAGGGTAAGCAGGTATTGCTTGCTGACAATGGCCATTTAAATGGACTAAGGTGCATGGAGGAAATGGTTAGACATGGTTAGAGCATAGGTCATAGGACACCTATTGCTTAATATTTTGCAAGGTGCATAGGTTATGCATTGATCAATAGTGACCATCTAAGTCAATTAAAAAGTGAGGACAAAGTAGTTGTGGTGGTGTGTCTAAGCCTAGGCCCTTTGGAGATAAGTAAGAGAGATATGCCATTAATAGCTATCATGGGTTAGGAACTCAGTGAGAAATGGTGGGTTTGAGTGCCTATCACCTAATGTAGGGGTTGGGTAGGGACTATGGATCAACTACCAATGCTTGATTGGGTGGAGAAATTGCAATAAATTGGTTATTGCTTATTAAGTGTGAATAATTCAAAATAATTCCATAAATAAAGTTACAACGAACATTAATGAGTTAGTGTATATACATTAAGTGTGACATTTGCACTATGCATGTGTTTATCATCTAGTTTCTTGCTATATGAAAGGGTAGTTTTGTTGATGCATTCCTATTGAGAATGAAGAAGGGAGATCTTTACGCCTACCCAGCAAGGAAATATGGGATATACTACGATTTTGAGGTTTGAGATTAGTTTCCAGGTGATTATGGTGGTTAATGTACTGCTATTTTTGGACTTAGGGTTGGTTGGACCTCCTTCGATGAACATTGATGAGTTGTCAATTTTGCCGAGCGTTGAGACTCCTTAAGATATTATATGAATGGTTTTGGAATTTCCTAAGTGTTTCCTAAGACAGGCTAAGTATTTGCAAGAGTTGTAATGATTAGGTGACTTTAACTGCTTGTCCTATATTTATATAAGTGATGATCAGTTACTCAAGTTTGATGGCGTTAATTGAGAATGATTGGTGAGCCTTATATGATGCAATTGGTTGTATGATGAATTACTGCGTCATTTGAGGACCTCGAGATGTGATGTGTAATCACATAGGATCGAGGGTAACTTTAATTTATTCTAAGTCTCCAAACATGTATTTGCTGGAGTTACGTATGTGTTGTCCCATATTATGAACAAAAAGGCAAACAAATGTTTTGTACTAGGTGAAATAATAAAATTTTGACGCGTAATAGTTTATATAATTTCTAATATAGTGGGTCTTACACCAAATTTTTACTTGTCCTGTTATTGCCTACTAGCTACCATTAAACACTCCATACTGCATATCGCTCTTAATGAATTTGTATTTTCATTAACAATAGATAAGTGACGATCCACTGGTGGAGCACTCAATAGAAATATGAAATTAAATTGGCCCATAAATCATAATAATTCAGACACCGTTCAAATGGCATTACCTCTTTCCCGGAGCAACCCTGATCTTCGTTTGAATTGGAGAAGCTGTAGGTATTGCACGCCAAGGTCAAAAGGACTGAACGCACCAGTAGGTAAGAGGCTAGTTTGAGGTACGATGGTCGATCCTGCCGCGGCAAAGTTTACTCCATGCGTGAAGTTTGATCCCAGAGAGTCGAGATAAGGCCTTAGGAATGGTAGATTGAGTGCCCTTGCTGATTTTGAATTAGACCAAAGCAAAACCAGAGTGAGGAAAGACATCTAATGTATTAATTCCCACGACTTCATTTTATATATCAGTTCTTTCAACGTATCGCGTATGTATCTATCATAAGTCATTGTCAAAGTTTAATATGTTAAATATACCAGATGACAATTGAATAAACATGATTTACGAGTGAGCATATATACTTGCCTATGAAATCAATAAGAAGGCGTCCATCAGAAAACCTCCCAGCAGGCATGTGAAAATATGTCTCACCATAAGGTGGAACTGGAATTTCCAGGCTTGAAGCGACCAATCCTCCGGTGTCTGAATTTGAGTCTCCCAGGTTGAAAATAGCCGGAAATGAGCATTCCTCTGATGCAAATACTACAGGGTTAACCAGCAAAACAGTTGCCAGAAACCCTAGAAGAACAGTACTTAAGTGAAAGGTTCGACACTTGGTTAAGGACGAAATGTCATTTTTTGCATGAAAAATAAGTGTATGGGGGCTTCAGATGATGTACGTACCAAGAATAAGGTGTAATGGTTCTTATCTATAGCTGTTGGGGTCAAAGTCGAGGTGGATAGTCTTCAGTGTTTATCTTAATTTCTTGTGTCAATTTCAAACGGATGTTATCTAAACTTGTATATGTATTATCCATAGTAAAAGATAAAAGGGTCATTCACGCATTTGAGTAGTAATATCAATAGATTCAATGGAAGAAATGCAAATTTGTCAAATTATGACTTTTGTAAGGAGGATTGTGTGTACGCTTTGTCCTCCGCTATAAGCTTGTTTGTATTTGAGAGGGGAAGCAAATTCTTTGTATCGTTTTCTTACTTGGCCGAGAGGGAAGAAAATTCTAGGGAAGGAAAATAAGAAGTTCGTTTTCAATTCTAATATTTCATTCGTAAGGAATTTGTGGAGGTAGAAGATAACAGATAGAAGGAATGATGAAAAAGAGAAAAAAATTATATATATGTTTTGACGATTTTGAAATCAACTTATATGTGCATTTTTTCTTTTAAAAACCTCATGATCTCAAGTATTTTTCTGTATACAATCTCAAGTGCTCTATCAAATCTCGCTGATACACACATAAACCTAAAAAAAAAAAAAACCCAAAATCGTACACATAAATAAAACATATACCTAAAACAATGAATCCCACATCCTTATTTTTGTTTGACTTGGGACTTCTTTGTCTATAGTTTGGAAATAAAAAGAGGGATTTGGAGTGTTAATCGAGGGTTCATGAAAGTTTATGTGTGATTTTGCATTTTTTGGGGTCAAATGCATACCCCGTGGGCTTTTAGTAAAACTCTTGACAAATGCAATAATAGTAATATAAGGCACCTTCTTCGATTGTTCTTTCTTTGTTCTCACTTGTAGGATACTACTTAGCATTCAACTTGAAGTGACTTCTAAGTGGTGGACTCACTAGCATCACATTGCTTATGTTGAATCTCTCCAATACCTTCTCTAAGTACCACTCTTGTGATCACCACAACTTTTGACTTAAACTATCACATATAGTTCTCATACCAAGAATTTGTTGAGCTAAACCTAAGTTTTTCATAGTAATAGACTAATTGTCATGGGTGAGGATTAACATATCATCCACATGTAACAAAAGGACGATGAACTCATCGTGAGGGAGTTGCTTCACAAATACATAATGGTTTGATGCAATCCTTGTGTTACCATGATCAATTATGAAGGGATCAAATTTCTTATACCATTGTCTTGGAGCTTACTTCAACCTATATAAGTTCTTCTTTAATCTACAAACAAGATGTTCCTTCCCTTTGACTTTAAACCTCTTACGTTGCTCTATGTAGCTCCTTATCTAAGTCTCTATGAAGAAAAGCAGTCTTAACATCTAAATGCTTGATCTCCAAATTCAAATTGGCAATAAATCTAAGTATGACTCAAATAGAGGACATCTTTACCACAGGTGGTAAAATTTCATTTAAACCAATACTCTTTCTAATTGAACTCCTTCACAACCAACCTTGCCTTGTACTTAGGTTGTAAGCTATTTTCTTCTATTTTCAATTTGTAAGCCTCCTTGTTCTTCAATGTTTGTTTGCCTTCAAACAATTCTGCCAAATCTTAGGTATGATTATCATGTAAGGATTTTATCTTCTTGCATGTCTTCTAAGCATCATTACTTCTTGATAACATTTTGGTTCTCTCTCGTTTGTTAGCATCATGTACTTGTTTGAAGTATATCTTATGGAAAGTCTTCACTCTCTAGTAGACCTTCTCTACTTTATCTAAGCTTTAGGTTTTATTAGCTTTGGTGGAGCTAAGTTTCCATCATTTTAATTATTGTGTTGATCTTAACCATCATTTGGTTGATTACCATGAGATTTGGGTGTAGGAACTAGATCCAATTGGCAATCTAGTTGGATACTAATTTAAGTATTTATGATTCCTTGGCTTTTTGTACATCTAAGATTGTTTGATCCTCTATAAATAGCACATCTCTTCTTTTGATGACCTTTCTTTCTCCCAGATCACACAATCTATAATCAAACCCTTTTTTTTCTGAATGCTTTCACTGAACTAAGGCTTTTAACTAGCTTAGTGAATCGATTGAAGTATGAAAGTCTTCTTGTCGGAGATTTCCGGGTTATTTCACTTCTAAATCCTTAAGGAACTTTTTTGGGTCCTGAAAACCCCGTCTTCATAATCAAGGAAAATACATGGCTTTGTATTAGCATCAAGTTTATTTTCTCATCTTTAAGGATATAAATAAAGGCTAACCAAACACTCTCAAGTGATCATAAGAAATATCTTTACTTATCCAAACTTTCTTTGTGACATCACCATCCAAAGGATAAGATGGAGACAGGTTAATCAAATCAACTGCTATTCTCAAGTTGTGCCATTGCTCTAAGTGAAAATAATACTATTTATTACAGTAACAAGTGCATGTTGCCCTAACTTCTTTAGTTTGGGGACTATTATCTTAATTATTGGAATATAAACATAAATTGCGACCATGATGAGATTTATAAGAGTATTGTTTGCTTGTAGAAATGCATATGACATGTATAACAAACTAAATTGAATCATGTAAGTATAATTTTAACCAAGCAATGAGCTTCTTTTGTGAAAGGTTTTACTTGAGTACATTTTTAACATTCAATATCACAAATATCTTGAGTTGACAATTGACAATATTTTAGTTGAGGCATTTCATCAAGGACAGAAGCTTAGTCATTGGTTTCACTTGTCCTTTTGGGATTTCTAAGTTATGTTGCCTATTTGTACCGGGTTGATTGTATTACTTTGGACAAGAGACTGCTTTGCTTAGATTCCTTTATGATTAACATTTTAAATGCAACCGATCTTTCTTTACTTTTAATTTTAGTTCTACATAAGAAGATATCATAGAGGTGTAATAATAAGACATTGTTAGTGGTATATCATACCATTGTTTTCTCGAGGCATGGGTGACAAATTTTATAAGAAGGGCAAGTATTAATGACTGTTAGAGCTTTTTAACTTCAGCTTTTATTTGTCTTATTTGAGCTAAACAATAAGATTGGTGAATCCATACAAGGACTCCTTTGTCTACTTGCATATATATTGGTGAATCCATACAAGGACTCCTTTGTCTACTTGCATATATATCTTTGAATCACATTCGATATTTTGGGTACGAATGCAAACCATTGGAGTAGTTTTTTTTTGTTCATTCCAAAATTACCCTTTTTCAAAATGTTAAAATTGCCTGCATGATTTATATGTGATGGGCATACGGCCTGGTCGTAGATATCTTAGTAGGTTATTTGAAACCTAGAAAAGTTGAATAAGCTTGGGCTTATTAATGTTGAGGTTCCTGCTAACATAAACCTTCTAAATTTTATTTTCTTCTTTTCTTGGCTTATTTGGATATACCATTTGTACATTATGCCAAAACATAGAGAGTAATAGTTAGATATGATCAACAAGGCCATGGCATGCACTTGAGTGAACAACTACGATGATGCATTTGCGGACAATTTGATATCCATTGAGATCAATCCGAAGTATTGGATGGCATATGGTTGTCTCGGAATAGTGTACTACGAACTGGGATGATATAGAGATGCAATTGAAAAGGGGTTTAAGAAAGCTGTGTATGGAGTTAGCTATGCTTATGCAAGCTGATAAACTTATTACTCACTTGAAGTGATTTGAAACAATACTTCTAGTTATGCATGTACCTCTCAAAATTTTGAAGAGGGAGAAATAGAGGTCACCTAGTTCTTCTGAAACAGCTTCTTCTAGCAAATTAAGAAATGGATCTACTAACACCTATTGATTGCTAGAAAGATTTCAAGAGATAAAACCATATTTTTTTAGTTTTGAGGTAGATCAGTACGTGATGAATAGCTTTGAGTATTGAACTATAGTTCACTATAAGTAAAATAGAGATATGCATAGTTGGTTTATTTAAAAAGCACAATGATGGCTTTCATTTTAATAGGACTAGGCACTTATTTAGGTGGGGCACTCAATACATCGAATGTTGGTTTGTTTTTGCAACAACCATATCTATTAAAGGTCAGCTGAATGTTGGGTTGGACGTGACTTTAAAGCCTTCTTTTACATGCCATTCTCAAAGAGATAGGGGGATTAGATAAACTTCCAGTGGATATTTGGTCAAAAATATAATTGTTAGCTGCCTCCGTATAGTGAATGCCGTCCCAGTTAACACGAATTGAAGGGTCTTTACATGAACCCACGAACACTTTGGTCCCATCTATAGCTACGGTTTCTCCACAAAAAGCACTGCCATTGTAATTGTATTCCCCTCCATAGCCGCAACAAGCCAAAAGCGGATGATCAAACCCTGATATTATATAAAAACATGTCGCATGAATGTATTCTTGGAATCAGGACTAGATGAGTTGCAAATTATGCTTACACAATATATGCTTGTTCGGCTTCATCTCAAGTATTTAAACTAAAGAAAATGTCTAAAATAAAGAAGATAAAACTATTGTGGAATTATTATATAAGTTGATTATTTATAATAAGAGTATAATAAAGATTTAAGCTTTATTTTTGTTTATTTTTGCAATTTCTTCATTTTATGCAAGTAAAATGTAGAGAAGTCATTTTTGGTGTTTGTTTCATAAGACAGTATAATTAAAAAAAAAAAAAAAAGCTACTACAACATTAACTATCTTTGTAATCAATCCATATTTCTTCAATTGCAATTTTTAAAATGTGACACTTTGACTCAATAACATAGATATAAGAAACATACTAGTATGATACAGAAAGAAGATGATCAAGCCTATTCTATCTTAGTGAAAATATAGTGATCAAATGACCAAGCTATGGAGATGAAAAAGGATATATACTAGTATAATAAGGAAAGAAGAGAATCATGCTTATCTTACCAGTGAAAAACATAAAACTAGGACATGATGACCTCAATAAACTATCATACTTAATATGCATCTATTTGTCTTAAAATTTTCAAAACGGATAAAAGTTCTCATTTTTCCGTTTGATCATTCAGGATGTATAAAAATAAATATATTATAGATAGTAAAAAGAGAATACTGATAGTTAATTGATTTATCACCACTAGAAGATATATATTATGATCTGATGCATCTAAAAAGCTTTTTCAAGTAATAAAGCAACTCACCATATTTTTTAGGTTCGCGGTACAATGAATATTTAGCGGAATAAACGTCTACATATGTAATGGCAGCTGAAGGAAGTTCCTTCCGAAGTTGTAGCACAACCTCCTTCAACTTATGATTGAAATATTGAGCAACTTCATTGTAAGGCTTTGCACAACCAACATTGTCTTTTTCCGCCGGCAAATTGGCTAAAATGTATGGCAGACAACCTATTGGGCCAGTGTTGTGAATCCAAAATGCTCTTCCTCCAATATCGTTATATATTTTCTGCCCATCATAGTAGTATATTAAAAAAAAAATTAAAAGTGTTTATTAACTTGCTAAACTCTATATATATAAGCCATTGTTGTGGTACAATGAATAGTTTGTGATTGCAGTAAATTAGGGTTTACCTTAATATAGGTGGAGAAATTGCCGACAATAAAAGGAACAGATGCATTGACTTGTTGAACAGTTAAGTTGCTAAAGAAGCCAGCTCCAAGATCATTTTGACCAATGTCGAACGTGTATAATGCTTTTTGGAAATACTCTTTTCGGGGCATTAAATTGCCAAAAACTCCTCCTAATCACAATAATTCATCCACACATAAATAACGCATTCAAAAGATCAAACCCATGTATCATCAATATCAAAATTTTTAAATGATACTCTAATTATTACATGATTCCAATCAATTGATACATTGCAAAAACTTATATTGAAATGACCCTAAAAATAATTTAATAGTAAAGGCATTTTAGTGAACTTGGCTATTTGGGTAATTAGGCTCCTTTTTATCCTTTTAAATATGATAGGAACTGTAAGTGAAGTTGTAACCATAAGCCCTCTCTACACTCACCCTAATTGGTTTAATTGCATCCTAGCCCGTTTTATAACCTCCCAAGCACAAGGTTTTAAAGAAGACTTAACAAAGACATTGCTAAGCAATCTAGAACATTAAATAAGGTAAAATTACTAAAGATTATTTCAAAGTTTAATCTTTCAAGCCTTTAGGATAAGCAAATTAACTAAGTAACATTAATTCAATTAGTGGCTAAGGAGAAGGCACCAATAAGGATGTCAAGTCAGATTTTAAAACTTCATGGAAGAGTGGTAACATCTCTAATTCAGTGAATAAAATCAATTTCAATACATTTGGAGAACTTAATTGTACATGAGTCTCTAGGACTTTGTGCTTTTCTTATTTAGGAAAAGTTTTCAATAATTATGAGTTCCCATTATTTTTTGGTTAGAATCAAGTACAGCTATCCATATTATAAATAAAAAGGTAAAAAAAAAAAAATTTTACCAAGTGTGATAATAAAAACTTCACACGTGAGAGCTTATGTGACCATTTATGTAATTTTATTAATATGGTGGATCATAAGTAGCATTTTATTTGCTCTTGCAGTCTATTGGCTACCCTAAGTAATATATATTGCATTTCATTCCTAAAGAATCATTATCCCAATAACGATAGATAAGTGATAGTCCATAGGTAGTAAACTCAATAGCATTTGGAAATTAAGTTGGTAAATAAATCAGAACGAGGTATATCCCATCCATATTGAATTACCTCGTTCCCTTAGCAGCTGTGACCTTTGTTTGAATTGAAGAAGCTGTTCATATTGCACGTCGAGGTCAAAAGGACTGAACCCACCGGTGGGTAAGAGCTGAGTTTGAGGTACGATGGTCGATGCTGCCGTGGCAAAATTTGCTCCATGCGTGAAGTTTGATCCCAGAGAGTCAAGGTAAGCACTTAAGAATGGTAGCTCGAATGTACTTGCTGATTTTGAATAGGACCAAATTACACTCAGTGCCAAGAAAACAAAACACATATGGATTATACTATATAATTTTAGAAAAAAGACAGATTTTTATATATATTTTTCGAATAATTGTAACTTTTATATAATTTAATACCTAGTAACATAACTTTTTATGTAAAATAATATTTTACTATATTTGGAAAGATCATAAATCTTATTGAATAATATATTATTTCATTACCAATCATCAATAATCATATAATACATTATAAACATATATTATAAGTATGTTAATTTATTATTTTTATCAATAAATTCAAATTTTGGGTATCTCACTGGCTTTAACTAGTTATACATTAATTTCCAATACTTCATTTTTGACTGGTATGCATGGTAGCTTGAAACGAGCTTCATGATTAAGCGGTTAAATGGTTTCATTGGATTATAAACAAAGGCGAGAATTCTCAATTAGAAGTTGTGTGCGACTTCATATAATTTTAAATACTTCAAATAATTAGTTTATTTGACTATTTTGTTCATTTTACATATCATCTGAGTTGTATATTAATTAATTGTATATCGTGCTTTTGTGCGGGAAATGTTACTTGATGTAAGTTAGAAAACATCATATTGTTTGAAAGCTCTTAACGTCTATTTTTTTTATTTGAAAACTTTTAGTATTACATAGACTAGATATAATTTTGAAATGGTCATATTTTGTAAATCATGTGATGTATAGCATTATAACATGATTTTTCAAACTTCTTGAATGATATATTTTTATAAATTATAATATTTTTTTATATTTTCAATAGTATCTAAATATTGATTTTATAACTTTGCAATCCCATAACTTGTGAATTTAATATTGTATTACTACAACTATATAATCATTGAAAAGATCGATTATGAGTTACTTAAAAATTATCATTACTTAAAATTATACTATTAAACATAATTCATTTTTTAGGTATAATAATCCTAATCCTTTGTATCGGTTTTTTTTTTTTTTATATTTTATAAATAATAAACTGTTATTAGAGGGAAAAAGAGAAAATTGTTAGAGGAAAGATTTGTAATTCTTTTAATATTTTCTTTTCCTTTCATTTTTATTTTTCATAATAGTCCATATAGGTCACAAATGTATTCTAAATTTTATAATTTTTCATGCATCACAAATTATAAAATTATAATAATCGTAAATTCATCAAATTTTGTAATGTAAAAATTTAGAATATTATTTTTAAAAATGAAAAAATAAAAGAGTCATGTAGGTTTGCCTAAGAAAATAGATGATTTTGAACTGTATAATTTTAAGTTAAATTGAAAATTTTTAAATAACTTGTAATAAGAAGTTTCTAATAGTTATAAGTTTACAATTATGCAATCGTAGGTTTATAAGTTAAGAAATCTTTGAGTTTGAGCAATGAATACCAGAATCCTATGAGAGACATAACATTTATTCTATGTGGAAGCTTATTATATGAAGAGTTAAAAAGTTTGTTTTTTCAAACCAAGAGACAATTAATTTGCAAGTTATAAATAGTTTAAATTTTACTTAGTTTGAGTAGTTAAAGGATGTAATTAGATTTTATTTTCAAATATAAATATGTCTTATGAGCTTTTTAGGGGTATAAAGTTTTTTGTTGCATTGAAAAGTTATGTATGGTGGAAATTATGGTCACAAAAATATTTTTTCTTTATTTTAAAAATAATTTACTGGTAAGAAAAATTTAAAAATAAAGCTTTTACAAATTAATATGGGACTAAGTACTAAAGTTCATTAAAACTAAAGTATAAGCTCTAAAATGCAATCAAAATTAAAGTATAGGTATCAAAATGTAAAAAATGTAATATCTATTATCTTTTCTATTAATGAAGACACTAAATTAAAACTAAATAAATAAAAAAACAATAAATTATAAAAAAAAAAAGTTTACGAACTAAATTTTCAAAAGTTAAAAGTAAGATACTTCATATGTCTTTGTCTCCCTTAATTTTTTTCTTCTTTTTTCTTTTTTTATAGGTACCATGGATATATCTAGTTTGATGTCACATTTTATCAAACGAGTGGATAGTGTATGCTATGGCCCTATCCTTCCATCCGAACACCAATCCCACTGCTTTTAGGTGGTTCTCAAAGTAGACAACAGTTTGCTTTGAAACAGACACCGACAGCTTAATTAATGACTTGGTTCGTAAACCAAATTCAAAAAACTTAACCGGACGAATCAGGCCGTGATCAAGCAGAGTGTTATATGCTATAGAGATGGCTTATGGCTGTCCAAAACACTTACTAAAAAAATAAAAAAGGAAAGTTCCATATTTTCTTAACATTTCTTACGTATATAGAATATCTTAATAAGTGCCTTTAGATGTTTATTAGCATTTTCCTTTCGGTTTAATATCATTAATAGCGATTATCAAAGTTTAATATGTTAATTTGGTAAAGTGGGCATACATACTTACCTATGAAATCAATCATAAGGCGTCCATCAGAAAACCTCCCAGCTGGCATGCGAAAGAATGTCTCACCATAAGGTGGAACTGGAGGAGTAGCTAGGTTTGATGCCGCTAATCCACCGGTGTCCGAATTTGAGTCTCCCAAGTTGAAAATAGCCGGAAATGAGCATTCCTCTGATGCAAAAACTCCAGGCTTGACCAGCAAAACAGTGGCCAAGAGCCGTAGAAGAACAACAATAAAGTGAAAGTTCCGACACTTGGCTAAGGACAAAATGTCCATTTTTCATGAAAAATATGGGTATTCTCTATTCTGGGGGGGTTGTTGGAGGTGTTGTGGTGATACACGTACAAAGGATAAGGTGTTATGGTTCTTATTTAAGGTTGTTGGAGTCAAAATCAAAGTAGATAGCCTTCAGCGTTGATCTTTCTTGTGTTACTTTTAAAATGGATATTATCTTAACTATATATTATATCTTTTGAAAATACTTCTTCTAAAGTTATTATTATCAGAGTTATTTAAAGTTATAAATCAATGGTTTGAATTATTTATATTTTAAAAATATTTTGTAATATTATTATAATATATTTTATTTATTTTATAATTTTAATTAATTATAGTAATAATATTAAAAAAATAAATTTACAAAGCTTTAAAAATAGGGATAATTGTATTTCTTTTTCCAAGTGGAAGCGTGTAATCATCGCTTTTGAAAAGTTAACGGCATGCAATAATGGTGGGAACAAAGTGTACGAAATTAGCTGTCAAATTTAAAGCAGCGACAGCACATTTGTCAAACTAAATAACTCTTCTAGATGGACAAGAAGAGGATTGTGTATACTTTGTCATCCGCCTCTAAGCTTGTATTTGAGAGGGGAAGGTAAGAAAATAAGGAGGATTATAGATATATTTTAAAATTTCTTTTGTAAGGAATTTGTGGAGGCAGAAAATAATGGAAAGAGGAAAAGTTATAAAAATATGATATATGTTTTAGTATTTTTGTAAACAAATAATTTATATTTTTTCTTTTAAAAATATCATAACCTTAAATCTTCTATTAAATTCTCATGTAGCATACAATAAAAAAAAAAGCCTAAATCATGCATGCAAACCAAGAAACCTAAAGTAATAAACTCTGGATCCCTCTCTTTTGTTTGAGTTGGAGTTTCTCTATTTAAGATTTGGAAATGAAGAGAGGGATCAAAGTCTTTGATCGAGATTTCCATGAAAATCTATACATGATTTAGGAAGGGTTATATGCTAAAGAGAAAAATTTTACGGAGAGAAAATTATGAAGGAGAAATGTGTTAATGAAATAATTAAAGTTTAAAAGTAGCATAATCTTAATTTTTCCATAGATTTAAAATACAAATATTGTGGGAATTATAATTTATGACTTTACTCATATTACTTTGCCTCTTTTTATAGATGTTTTCTTGTTGTACTAAAATAATTCAAAAAGTTTAATATATTTCCTTTCATGGTCTATTTGGTATGCAAGAATGGAACTAAAATGGAATTGTGATTCTAAGTTTTATTCACAATCCTAATTTTAAAGAGTAGAATAAAAATAATTTGTGCAATGATTTTTAGAGGTTTCACCTCAAGCGTCAGTCCCCTTTTTAAACTCCAAGCCAGGGGCTCGATATTCCACACCAGTATGTTCCACTATATCCAATCAAGAAATGAGATTTACAAATAGTGATCTGATGGAGACAGGGGACACATGGCCTGAACACACGACCGTGCTATAAATGATGGAGACAGGAGACACACGGCCTGAACACACGGCCGTGCATGTAGACCATGTATCCAATTCAGAGCCACAAATGTATACACGACTTCCTTACACGGCTAGGAGACAACCATGCTTCGCGACCGTGTCCTCAGTCAGATGTCTACAGAAGTATACACGGCCCCCACACACGGCCGTGTATCGTGGCCGTGTATCCGATCAAAGTATCCCACAGAGGCTGACACGGTTCCGGGCATGGCTTGGGACACGGCTTGCGGAACTTTCACAGAATCATACACGGCTTCGAGGTACGGCCGTGTATGAGACCGTGTACTAGGCTTGTCACTTGCCCATAAATATACACGGCCTGGAGGCACGGCCGTGTATGCGACAAGTTATAGACGTGTATTTTATTATTTATTTCCACGTGTACGCTTAGATTTTTCCCTTTTAGATATTTTACGGGGCCATATAAATACTCTTTTGTCAGATAGATTAAGGTTACGTTTTAATATACATTTGAATACACTTTGAGAGAAAGTTTTTTCTCCAATTTCCGGGTTGTGCGCAACCTAATTTGCATCAAAGCGTGTGTCTTTGTTGTGGGAAACCAATCCAATTCCGGATTTGTTTTGTTTTAGATTCCACGCTGCGTCAGTTGGTATCAGAGCAAGGTTATTTCCTGCGGAGATGTCGGCTAACGACGGTGTTGATGGCGGTCGTGTTCTTGACGGTGTTTAAGATGCGAGGTTTCAAGGGAACCATCAATGGGTTCCTAGGGAAGAGTCGACGCAATGCATCAGAAGGTCGGGCGTATAGAATGGAGCCTTGATGAACTGATCGAGCGTTTTGATGCTCTGGTGGTTGACCCCAATAGGGTTGGGGGCGCTGGCAGAAATCCACCACGTGCGGTGGAGGAATTCGGGGGGCGCGTGATCCGACCTGTCGTTGAGAACAGGTGGGGGCGTGTGGAGAGTGAAGAGTCCAGCGAAGAGAGTGATGATCCGTACAGAAGTAGATCGCGGCGAGGACGTAGTGGAAGAGGCGGTGGTCATCGGATGGCTCCTCATGGAAACTATCCTAGAGAAGTTGATCACAGGAGGAACCGTGGGGGTTATGATCACGGGGATGGCGGAGACTACCGGTTGAAGGTTGATATTCCTTGGTTCGATGGTAGTCTCAACATCGAATGCGTCCTGGATTGGTTGGCGGAAGTGGACCGGTTCTTCGACTACATGGAAATTCCCGAGGACCGTCGGGTAAGGCTGGTGGCGTGCAGGTTGAAGAGTGGTGCTTCGGCATGGTGGGAGAGATTGCAAAGTAGGAGGCAGCGGGAAGGAAGGCACCCGGTAAGGTCATGGTATCGCATGAAGCAGCTGTTGCAACATGACTTCCTCCCGTCGGATTACGAGCAGATATTGTTCCAACAATATCAGCGGTGCCGCTAAGGACAACGTTCCGTGCATGAGTATACGGCAGAGTTCATGAGGCTGGCAGAACGGAATGATTTGAGGGAGAGCGAGGGTCAGCAAGTTGCGAGGTATGTAGAAGGGCTAAAATTACAAATCAAAGATAAGATTGGGGTGACGATGGTGAGAACCCTCGTTGAAGCAAAGAACTTGGCTCTCCGAGCCGAGCTTGTGTTGCAGGAGCAAGGGAGTAGATACGGGGGAGGACGGAAAGGGTATGTAGGCGAAGCTATAAGTGGTGGTAGTCGACCGATACTTGAGAAAAGTCGAGTTACACCATACAAACCAACGGAGGACATGTCTAGGAGGGAGGAGAAAAGTGAGGGGAAGAAGCCGATGGAGCCGAAAGGAGTTCAAAGACAGAACAATCCCTATGCCAAACCCATATTGGGCAAGTGTTTCCGATGCAACCAACCCGGTCATCGATCAAACGAATGCCCAGTGAGGAAGAGCGTCAACATCCTCGATGGGGAAGATGATGAGGAAATTTGCTGTGAGCCCGATGGAGAGGGAGAGTACTATGAGGAAGAAGAAGAAGCAGCGGAGCCATCATATGTAATTCGGCATATGATGCTCACTCCAAAGTAGGAAGAGTTCACACAGAGGCACCGATTGTTTTGTACACGGTGTACGATCATGGGGAAGCTATTTGAGTTGATAGTAGACAGCGGCAGTTGCGAGAACATCATAGGAAGGGAGGTTGTAACACAACTGCAGCTGCCCGTTGAGAAGCACCCGAATCCTTATACTATTGGCTGGATCAAGGCCGCCAAGAAAATTGAAGTTAAGGAGAGATGCAGGGTACCTTTCTCAATAGGGAAGTACCGGGATGAAGCATTCTGTGACATTGTAGACATGGATGCTTGCCACATCTTGTTTGGGAGGCCATGGCAGTTTGATGTGGACGCGCAACATGCGGGCAAAGAAAATGTCTACCGGTTGGAGAAGGAGGGTGTGAAGTACACCTTATTACCATTGAAGAGGGAAGGACGTGTTAAAGGGAAGCAGGTTGAGAGTCGCTCATTCTTAACTGTCACTCAATCCGAGAAGGAAGTGTTGGACGACTTGAAGGAATTGTGAGTAGTACACGCCCTCATCGTGAAAGGAGTGACCGAAGGAGGGGAGGAACTTGATAGAGAAGTGCCAGGGGCGGTGAAGGATCTTCTTGAAGAGTTCAAGGAAGGGATCCCAGACGACCTACCCGAGGGACTACCTCCTTTGAGGGATATTCAACACCAGATTGACCTGGTGCCCGGGGCTAATCTCCTAAACCTCCCACATTACAGAATGAGTCCCAAGGAAGCCGGGATTCTCCAGGAGAAGGTCCAAGAGCTTTTGGACAAAGGTTTCATCTGGGATAGCCTAAGCCCATGTGCGGTTCCGGCATTGTTA
Organism: Laguncularia racemosa; assembly: GCA_037954665.1. Taxonomy (NCBI): domain Eukaryota; kingdom Viridiplantae; phylum Streptophyta; class Magnoliopsida; order Myrtales; family Combretaceae; genus Laguncularia; species Laguncularia racemosa. The sequence continues at coordinate 3,951,900 of JBBMOL010000040.1, forward strand.
ACTCCCAAGAAAGATGGGAGTTGGAGGATGTGTGTTGATAGCCGAGCTATCAACAAGATTACCATAGGGTATAAATTCCCTATACCCCGCATTGAGGATATGTTGGACCGTTTGAGTGGCGCTACTGTTTTCTCCAAGATAGACTTGCGGAGTGGATATCACCAGATTCGAATCCGTCCTGGAGACGAGTGGAAAACGACATTTAAGACCAATGAGGGGCTGTATGAGTGGCTAGTGATGCCATTTGGGCTGAGTAACGCACCGAGCACCTTCATGAGAGTAATGAACCAGGTATTGAAACCTTTCAATGGTCGTTTTCTTGTTGTGTACTTTGACGATATTCTGATATATAGTAAATCCGAAGAAGAACACTTAGAACATCTAAGGTGTGTGTTATCTACATTAAAGGTGAATAAGTTGTTCGCTAATCTTAAAAAGTGCACCTTTATGTCAAGACAACTGTTGTTCCTGGGGTTTGTTGTTAGTAGTGAGGGAGTGATGGTAGATGACGAGAAGGTAAAAGCAATTAGGGAATGGCCTGTTCCAAGAACCGTAACGGAATTGAGAAGCTTCCTCGGCTTAGCCAGTTTCTACAGAAGGTTCATTAGGCATTTTAGTACTGTTGCTGCACCCTTGACCGAATGCCTAAAGAAGGGAAAGTTCCAATGGGGCGAAGAATCTAACTTGAGCTTCATGAACCTGAAGCAGAGATTGTGTAGCGCACCTGTACTAGCTCTACCAGACTTTGAAAAATTGTTCGAAGTGGATTGCGATGCTAGTGGGGTTGGAGTAGGTGCAGTACTATCACAGGAGAAGAGACCAATAGCCTTTTACAGTGAGAAGTTGTGCGAAGCAAGGAGGACTTGGTCTACCTATGATAAGGAGTTCTACGCCGTGGTAAGGGCCCTTAAAGTGTGGGAACACTACCTGGTCGGGAAAGAGTTCGTTTTGTATTCGGATTGTGGGGCTCTTAAACATTTGAGTGGTCAGACCCGAATTAGTAAGGATATGCACGCCAGGTGGATTGAGTTTTTGCAGAGGTTTCCTTTCAGGTTGATGCACAAGTCAGGTGTGCAAAACAAAGTCGCGGACGCCCTGAGTAGAAGAGCGAATGTCCTGCTTACTTTGAGTACAGACATTGTCGGCTTTGAAAAGCTAAAGGAACTGTACGAGAACGATGGCGACTTTAAGGACACTTGGATTAAGTGTGCCAACAGGGAACCGTGTGACGACTACCATATACATGAGGGGTATTTGATGAAAGAGAACCAGTTGTGCATTCCCGAATCTTCTTTGCGGGAAAAGCTTATCAGGGACTTGCATGGTGGAGGATTGGCGGGACATATGGGTAGAGATAAGACATTAGCTGCAGTTACCGCCAGATACTTTTGGCCTCGGTTGAGGAGGGATGTGTATCGGATTGTGGAAAGGTGCTACATTTGTCAAGTGTCTAAGGGGCAATCCCAAAACACTGGTCTATACACTCCTCTCCCCGTGCCTTCAAACATTTAGGAGGATTTGTCGATGGACTTCATACTGGGTTTACCTCGTACCCAACGAGGTGCTGACTCTGTGTTTGTTGTAGTTGACAGGTTTTCCAAGATGGCTCATTTCATCCCATGCAGGAAGACCGCCGACGCACGGGCTATTGCACGGTTGTTCTTCAAGGAAGTGGTGCGGCTGCATGGAGTCCCAAAGTCTATCACATCAGATAGGGATAGCAAATTCCTTAGTCACTTTTGGAAGACCCTCTGGTTTATGTTTGACTCCTCCATGAATTACAGCAGCACCGCTCATCCTCAAACCGACGGACAGACCGAGGTGACTAACAGAACCCTCGGAAACCTCATCAGAAGCATCTGCGGTGAGAAACCGGGACAGTGGGATCAAACATTGGCTCAAGCCGAATTCGCTTACAACAGTTCTATCCACCGAACTATTGGAAGGTCTCCATTCTCGGTGGTATACACAAAAACACCACAACATGCGCTAGACTTGCTCAAATTACCCAAGGACATGGTGGGCGATGTAGCAGCTAAACATATGGCGGAGCAACACCAAGCCACTACTGAAGAAGTTAAGCGAAAGATAGAGGAATCCAACACACGGTACAAAGGGGATGCAGATAAGCATAGACGGCAGAAGCTCTTTGCAGTTGGCGATCAGGTAATGGTTTACCTTCAGAAGGAGCGATTCCCTATAGGGAAGTATGGGAAACTTCAACCCAGGAAGTACGGTCCCTATGAAGTTGTACGCAAGATCAATGACAACGCATATGTTGTACAACTCCCAAAAGATATGAATATATCTTGCACTTTCAATGTAGCAGACTTGTCACCTTTTCATGCCGATGATACTCCTCTATATCCGGATGAGAACTCGGGGTCGAGTTCTCCATTGGTGGGGGAGAATGATGGAGACAGGGGACACACGGCCTGAACACACGGCCGTGCTATAAATGATGGAGACAGGAGACACACGGCCTGAACACACGGCCGTGCATGTAGACCGTGTATCCAATTCAGAGCCACAGACGTATACACAGCTTCCTTACACGGCTAGGAGACAACCGTGCTTCGCGACCGTGTCCTCAGTCAGATGTCCACAGAAGTATACACGGCCCCCACACACGGCCGTGTATCGTGGCCGTGTATCCGATCAGAGTATCCCACAGAGGCTGACAAGGTTCCGGGCACGGCTTGGGACACGGCTTGCGGAACTTTCACAGAATCATACACGGCTTCGAGGCACGGCCGTGTATGAGACCGTGTACTAGGCTTGTCACTTGCCCAGAAACATACACGGCCTGGAGGCACGGCCGTGTATGCGACAAGTTATAGACGTGTATTTTATTATTTATTTCCACGTGTACGCTTAGATTTTTCCCTTTTAGATATTTTACGGGGCCATATAAATACTCTTTTGTCAGATAGATTAGGGTTACGTTTTAATATACATTTGAATACACTTTGAGAGAGAGTTTTTTCTCCAATTTCCGGGTTGTGCGCAACCTAATTTGCATCAAAGCGTGTGTCTTTGTTGTGGGAAATCAATCCAATTTTGGATTTTTTTCGTTTTAGCTTCCGCGCTGTGTCATGATCACAATTCATTTTATCAGACTTCAAACTATTGCTTAGCTATCTCTGAATTCAGAGCTTATTTGTAATCTAGCTCTCATAAAAAAAAAAACAAAAACAAAAATGATGAGGACTATTGATAATGTAATCCTCACTAAGTTCAATACAAAATAAAAATGAAACATAACAAAAAAAAATTTTCACAGAAAATGCTGAGTTATTTCTTTTTTCATGTATTATGTTCTTCTTAGACGTTGAGGGTATATTACTTCTGATCATGCAACGATTAGAAGAGGATAAGCTAGATGTTAGAGATAGGATTTGTTCTGAATATTTTGTTGTTTATCTCTAATTCAAAATTGTTCCTTAATCAGTTCCATGTTGTTAGTGAAGTGTGTAGATAAAATCTTCAAAACAACAGTTGACTTTATATCTCTTAAAAATAGAAATATCTCTTGGTTGTTATTCTTTTTGAATATTTTTTGCTCCTTAAGCACAACTTTGAATTTTGAAAAATATAAATCTTCATCAGACATGCTTTGCTTCATAAGGTCTGGACCAACTTTAATTTTAATCTTTAAACTGATTATAATTTCAAATCCCTTGGATATATTAACTAATTTTGTAGTATATTTTGAATGTATTATCCAAATACATTCAACTTTGGAGCTGAAACTTGAAGTTGATTAAATCTTAAAACTCATCCTATAACATGCTATTCGTTTTTATAGTTATGTAAATGCAGTAGGTTTACTCTTTGAGTTACCTTCTAACTAAAAGCTTGAGAGTTATATAGCAACTCTACTCTCTGAGTCTATTTCTGAGTTATTTTTTGAATAAAAGCTTAAGAGAAAATTTTTTCTTTTAAGAGATTAAATTAAATTACGTGTTTATTATTTATCTGCATACTTAATAACTAGTTAATAATCTCTTAACTTTTTGTTATCATCAAAACTATTATCAAGAGAACTTAACATTCTTCTCCTTTTAAATGATAACAAAACCTAAGATTGTCAAAATCGTGATTTTACATAGAATCGCTAAGGCGTCCGTGCAATCGGAACGTAGAAACGTAAGTTTCTACAACCTATATAAAATAACTTCCAAATATTGTAATTTACTTACAATAGTCATTAAACATGAGTGCTTAATACGAACATGATCACAAATAGGAACAAGAAGACCGACAATCAACGAACACAAACACGAAGACTTCAATGCAACGTAACACACCGACAAGCAACGCGTGATGATCGACAAATATGTTGGGATGTGGCTCATACTCCCCTACGACAGGAAAGCACATGGGACACTAGAGGGCTTTTAGCAATTAAACCCATATTTATTTATTAAAAGTTTAGGCTTGGGCCCATGAATAGCTGTTACTATATATTCTCTTTTTCACTTGTAATTGCGTGATAAAAACGAGAGAGTGAGGTGCTAATTATAATGGAATCCTCTGCTGGACGTAGCCTTAGTTAATGGGTGAACCGGGATAAAATCTTGTGCCTTTATTTTTTCTTCCTCTTTTTAACTTTACTTTATTATTATTTGTGAGCATCGGCCCTAACATCAACTTCCTCTTGTGCACCGACCCTAATAGAACATACAACAACAATAGTAGTAACTCCTGAAGGTTGACATTTACCGCACATAAGATTGACACTCAAGATTCAAGATTAGAAAAAAAAAATACTATTTGAAGTTTCAAGTTTCTATTAAACAAAAGGAACTGATGGAAAAAAGTAAGAATAGAAAGATAGAAATAGTACACATACATACCGTGACGCTTGATATAGTCAAAGAATGAAAGTTATAGCCTACAAATTTACTTGAATTTTGGGCTAGGTTAGGCTTCTCTGGGCTGCACGTCTTCAACTAGGCTAAGCTACTTCCTCTTCACTCCTTCTACTAATGGAAAATAAGACCTTATAGTAGAAACATAAAAACGCTAGTAGAATCGTGATTTTACCGATTTCACATGTGGAATTGCAATTTTACTACGATTTTACCTCAAAAACGTTTTTACATACGAGTTGACTAAAAATGTGCTTACCAACTCGTAAAATTATAGAAATGTACGAGTTAATTCGCAATTTTGACAACTATGATAAAACCTTTATAAGAAAAAATATTTAAAACATTTATTCAACTTTTTAGATTCCTTTTTCTTTATTAATACTTTGAGTTTTTGTTTATTTTTCTCACATCTTTTTCTCACATATTTCTCCCCCTTTCTGCTATCAACAAAAAAAAAAAAGAAAATAAGAAAATTAATATAACAAATGAGAACATTAACATCTAAGAATGCAACAATAGTATATAGAAGATTTTACATTAAGAGCAAATGCAATAGTAAAAACAGATAACAAGATAGTCTTAATAGTATAAATATCAACTAATTCTTCTTTATGGTAGTTTTCTTAACAGATTTTCTAGCACATGTTTTAAATCTTCTAGATTTTCTTGGAGCAAAAGCATCTTCAGGTTGTTGACATTGGAATTTGTTGAAATCCAGAGGTTAGTAAAGAATGATCTGCATGTTTGGTGCTGATTCATTTGGATTTCTTGGAAAGACAATTTGGGCTTGAGGTGATGATGACTTAGCATTAGAGATAGCAGGAAATGTTAGTGCAGAGTTTTGATCTTGTTCCACATTAGCTTGTCAAGCAGCATGACTTTATCTAGGAGAGGATGGTTTAATTGGCTCAGGGGATGGTGATGAAAAATTAGTCTCAAGATGTTTTGGATTAGGTTTTTCAAAACATTTCAATGCATCTAGTATTGATTTTTGAAAGTCCTTCCTCCTTTTAGCAAATCTTTTCTCCATTAGATCAACAAGGTCAACATTGAGGTTAGATCTTGAAGATTCTCTAAGTGGTTTACCAAGAACACCTTCTAAGTTACTTTCTAACTCATCATCTTCATGAACCTCCTTTCCTTCATTAATTTCAAATTTCCCTCCAATTCTAATATTAAACTTTTCTTCTTCTTCTCCTTCATAATTTCTTTGCCAGCTTTCTTAGGAGGTATGTTTGCCTCCTTTCTAGATTGTTCAAAATCCTTTGAACCACTTTCTGAGTCTAACAAAAACTTACCCTTAGCAATTGCCTTCACCTTCTTCCAATTAAACTTAACCTCATTGATTTAGGATGTCTATACCATTCTCCATCCTTTGAAAACCAAAACTTTTCTTTCACCAAAATGTTTATATGTTTCAAATTTGTTTTACCAATCCTTTTCAATCCGATTGGTGACTTAGCCTTCTTAGGTAGACTAATTTTCTTGAAATTGAACATTTTCATCAAAAGGTTTCTATATGATCAGTATCCTCTTATCCCCTACATATGCTTCAATAACTTACTTACCATATCAATTTTCAATTTTTGCTAGGATTACTATTGCCTCTACTTTAGAAATCATTGTTTTACTTCCATTATTAGGAATTCAAATTCTATAGAAATATATCATGTTCTACAAAATTTCCAACTCTATCATTGATCTCCTTAAAAACCTCATTTTTAGTAGGATTGATAAGCTTTTCATCATCCTTTTCATCCTTCATATTAAAGCTTTCAATGAGATTTTTCCTACTAATCTTCACAGACTTACCTAAAATTCGTGATTTCAAAACTAAACCTTCCAATATTTCTAGATTATTATAAAACTCTCTCACTAAATCCCCATCTACACTATCAGTTTCAACGTCAGAGTCCAATTTTATATCATTATTCCTAGAACCATTTCTTGACGGACTCATTTTCACCATTTCTTCATTCTCACTTTCCTCCTTGTTAGACATCTCCTTAACATGGTTGTGCACCTTTTTTTGACCCTATTTCCTTCTTTTTCTAGTTATTTTTGTCTAAAGACACAATTTACTTAGAATTATAGGATTCATCCCTAATGGTGATGGTTTCTTTGCTTTTCTTGGACTTGAATCCCTTAGACACTATTCTAGAGGATTTTCTTGGAGCCATTTTTTTTAGGGTTTTGAACACGAAATTGAACAGTATTCAAGTTTCTTTTTGAAATTCAATTGTGAGGAAGCTCAAAGTTTGGTTGGTTTTAAGTTAGCAATATGGAAAAATGCATGCAAATGAAAGAATTAGTCTCTTATTAATAGATTTTGGGAGTTGATTTTGATTTTTAGATTGATTCTAAGATATATTGTTGAGATATGTTTTTGCTTATGGCTATTAGATCACTCTTGATGATCCAACAGTTGATATTTATCCCTTCTTTTCTTGTTTGGACCTTAGGCTTGGGCTTGGACTTAACATGAGCTTGGATAAGCCTAATGGCTTTTAAGAGAAGAAGAGAAGCCCATTATATTAAAATAAGCCAATGTTTCTTATTTTAATCCACATAACTCCTTTTAAGGTTGAACAAAGTCCGAATGGGCTTAAAAATACTTTTGGGCCTACTTTTCATGTGTAAGACAATCAAGCAAGCTTATAATAGAAAAACCGGTTTGGTGATCCCTATTTCAAGTCTACAAAGTTAGATTTCCCAAAGATGTCATTGAATTGGGTTTGATTTCCTAGGCTTTATCATTGGCTCATTAAACCACTTCATGGCATTAAATTGGGTTAAAAGCTCATTTATCTAAATTGCCTTCTACAATATATAAATTCTATTATTATTCTATTCATATTTGATTGTCATCTTCTTCCTATTGTTTCCCCTAACTCTCCTCAATTAGCTTTCTTTTGATATACATGTAAATTTATTTTGTATGTGTTATTACCAATTGTTCTTTTATGTATTTTTTATATCTAATCTTTCCTTGCTCAATTGATATCTTTATAAAAATGGCTTTTTTCTTTTTTCTTTTTTGTTGTTGTTGTTGTTGTTTTGTTTATAGGAAAAGGAAGGAAGAGAAGGGAAAACACAAAAGGAGAAGGAGGGCTAATTTTTTTTTTCTTTTTTTGGTACTTTTCAAAATTAAGAAAAAAAAAAGAGAGAAGAGAAACACATTAGAGGAGAAAGAAGGATAACTTAGTGATTTATTGCAAAATACAAACATTTATGTACAATAATATTATATTAGTTGTAATTATATTTTGAAGAAGTTTATTGACTTAGTTTTCTAATTCTTTTTATTCTTTTTCTATAAATTATCGTTAAAATTCTTTTATCAATGTAATATTTTATCAAAATATGTGTATGATTTTGTCCCTATATTTAAAGTTAAATTTGTTTTGTACATTGATATATTATTTAAACGTTCGAAATCATTAAGTGAAGGAATCACTTACTCCTTGTGTCCCTTAAAAATAAGAGAAATGATTGCGAAGATAGCATCTTATTCTTGGACAAGATGATAGAAGGGGCTGTATAATATAGTATAAGGAGTCTAGTGTAATATAATCCTCTTGTTTCTATAGTTGATACATCATACTTTTAGTAGATAAACATTGTTTTGTATCTTTTTTTGTTTCCTTTATAGCTATGATTTTTATGCATCCATTAAATGGTATAATTTTTTGGAGAAATTGCAAGTAACCCCTAAACTTTGACTTTTATGTGGATATACAACTAAACTTTCAAATGCTATGAATATCCTCCTTAAAGATTGATAAATTAGTAACATAAAGGATGTTTGCTTTTTTAAGATTATGTTTCTTTCAGTTTCAAGGTAGATTAGCACATGAAGAATAGCTTTAAGTAATGGACTATAATTCACTCCAAGTAAAGTGGAGATATGCATAGTTGATAGTTGGTCTATCTAAAAAGACACGACGATTGGTTTTTCATTTTAATAGGAGTAGGTGCTTATTTGGTTGGGGTGTGGCTCATATTCTCTTACGACAGGAAAGCACGTGGGTCCCGCTAAGGGGGCAGGGGTCTCAAAGGGGCAGTACTCCCTAGACATTAGAGGGCTTTTAGCAATTAAGCTCATATTTGTTCATTAAAAGTTTATACTTGGATTCATGAATAACTGTTATTATATATATATATATTTTACTTGTAATTGCATGATGAAAACGAGAGAGTGAGGTACTAATTATAGTGAAATCCTTTGCTAAATGTAGTTCTAGTTAATAGGTGAACCGGGATAAATCTTATGCTTTTATTTTTCTTCTTCTTTTAACTATAACTTCCTCTTGTGTGTCGGCCCTAACACTTCATATATTGAATGTTGGGTTTTTATTTATTTATTTCTTTTTTTATTGCCATTAACTATATCTATTACAAACATTGCGAGAATGAGGGAATCAAACCTAATTTACACTAGTACCTATACTATTAGACTACAAGAGCTGCTTCAACCTCTTTAAAGCCTTCTTTTACATGCCATTTTCAAAGGGATAGTGGGATAGGAGAAACTTCCCGTGGATATTTGGTCAAATACATATCTGTTGGCTTCCTCTGTATAATGGATTCCATCCCAGTTAACTCGAGCCAGGGGAACTTTGCATGAACCCACGAACACTTTGGTTCCATTTATAGTCACAGTTTCTCCACAAAAAGCATTATCATTGTAATGGTATTCCCCTCCATAACCGCAACATGCTAAAAGCGGATGATCAAATCCTGGTATCCCAGCGAAGGATTAAAAGGTCTGATGAGTATAGTCTTGCGATCAGGATTAGATTACTTGAAAACTATGCATGCATAATATACATCCGTTTTAGCTACTCAAGTAGGCAAAATTACACTAGTAGGTTTCTCTTTTGTCATACATATAAGATTGAGGGATAAATACCCGTGATGTAGGTATCTAAAATAAAAATAATATGATTAGATAACATGATAACTCATAAGATGACCACTAAAAGAATACAAATACACGATCATATGCCCAAAAATAAACAAAGTTAAAATTCAATATATTTTTACAGTATTCATCATATAAGAATGTTAGTTAGAAAGAAACTATCAACTAAATTCTGTAACTTCTTCTCTATAGTTTAACATTCGAAAAAATTTATATGATGAGGGTATACTACGGTGTGGAATCTAAGGAGTTTTTGTTTAATAATATTTAGAGTCAATATATAAATTTTGTTTTTTCCTTGATTTCATTATTTAATGCAACGAAAATAGAGAGAAGTCATTTTTCTATTTGTTTCATGGGTCAATATATAAATTTTGTTTTTTCCTTGATTTCGTTATTTAATGCAAATAAAATATAGAGAAGTCATTTTTCTATTTGTTTCATGTGTATGTATGGTGGATAAAACAAAAGCTTCCAATACTACATCCAATGTTTTTCCAGCTTAGCTATGCTCCCTTAATTACAATTTTTAAGAACTTTAAATCATATAGCATGGAGCTAAATAGTATATTTTGGTTTAATGACACATCTCTAAGAAACATACTAGTGTAACATGGGAAGAAGAGGATTGTGTCTGTATTATCCCAATGAAAAAGCTATGATCATGCCATGGGGCGATTGGGCTCAGAAAAGGAGCATATTTGTGTAATAAGAAAAACGAATTGAGTCCACTTTTATCCCAGTGAAAAAGTAGTAAACATGACTCTAGGACACGAGGACTTCGATGGACAATTAAGTTGAATATGTATCTATTTGTCTTAAATTTTTCAAAAAGTACAAAAATTTTCATGCTTCCATTTATCAATCATGATATAGAAAATAGATACATTGTCAATACTAAAAAGAGAACTTTGATGGTTAATTGATTTATCCACACTAGAAAGTATATATATTATGATCTGATGCATCTAAAAGCTTTAACAAGTAGCAAAGCAACTCACCATATTTTTTAGGTTCAAGGTACAGTGAGTATTTAGCAGAATAAACATCAACATATGTGATTGCAGTAGAAGGAAGTTCCTTGCGAAGTTGGACCACAGCCTCTTTTAGCTTATGATTAAAATATTGAGCAACTTCATTGTAAGGCTTCGCACAACCAACATTGTCTTTTTTCGCTGGTAAATAGGCCAAAATGTATGGAAGACACCCTATCGGACCGGTGCTGTGAACCCAAAACGATCTGCCTCCAATATCTTTATATATTTTCTGTATCATCATAACAGTATATGAAAAATACTAAAAAGTGTGTATTAACTTGCTAAACAATGGAGGATTTCCTTATTTTTAAATATGCATGGTTCTTACATTTGATTATGGTATAACAATTAGTTTGTGATTGCAACAAAATAAGGTTTACCTTAATATAGGTGGAGAAATTACCGACAATGAGAGGAACAGATGCGTTGACTTGTTGAATAGTCATGTTGCTAAAGAAGCCAGCTCCCAGATCATTTTGACCAATGTCAAATATGTACAGTGCTTTTCGAAAATAGTCTTTCCGGGGCATTAAATTACCAAAAATTCCTCCTAATCACAACAATTCTTCCTCAAATAAAAAACACATTCACGCAGTTAAACCAGTTTATCATTAAATTTTTTAGATCACATTGTAATTATAATTTAATTTTGATTCATTGCAAACTCTATCAATTTATTTCTTGTTAAAAGTTGTCGTTTGTAATGAAATGCTCGTAAAATTAATGCATAACTAGAGGCATTTTAGAGGGCAATTAGGTACCTTTTGTTGTTTTACATATAATGAAAACTGTATAGTTGTACCCAAAAGCTCTTTCTTCGCTTATCTTAATTGGCCAAATTGTTCCCCAGTTTTCTAGAATACTCGCAAGCACAAGGTCTCAAAGAAGACTAAGGAAAGACTTTACTAAGCAATTTCATGGAGTAGAAATCATGGTGAGATTATTTAGATTCTTTCAAAACTTAATCTTTCAAGCCTTAGGATATGCAGGTTATCCAAATGAAATTAATCCCATTGGTGACTAAGGAGAAGGTGCTAGTGGATCTCAAGAAGGTTTTCAAAACGCCATTGAAGAGTGGTAGCAATTTAGCTCATATTTAGTGCAAAAATTCATTTTCAATGCAATTGGTGAATGTGATGTGGCTAAGAGATAGACCAAATTGGGATTTTTCATTTTGAATAGAATAGATGAACCATTGAGACCTAAAATTTTAAATATGGTTTTTTCTTTAGAAAAAGCCCAATTTGGTTAACTAAAATGTCCTTCAATTTGTTGAACTAGACTAAAGAAAGAAGTTTAGGCTTTCTAGATAGGTTAACCAATGAAATTATGAAATGATAGATCAAACTCCACCCATTAGTTTAGGTTGAAGTTTTAGAGTTGCTTGGTCAACTAACCTCCATTAGAGCCAATTAAGCTCTAAGCTTAAAAAGTTGATGGAATAATCAACTGAAATAGGAATAATTTATTAAACCTCCTATTTTATATACTTTCATACCTTTGTAACTATGAAAAATTGTACCTCATTAGGTGATCCAATTGGCTTCAAGCTTATGATAATAGTATAACTTGGTACACTAATAACACATGCTGTTTGTTGATTGATGCTTGAACTATGCAACTAGATACACTTACTCCTAATGTGGGATAGGGTAAGTGGATCATGAAATAATCAATAATGACCATTAAAGTGGGTCGAGATGCTTGGAGGATACCTATTGCCTAATGTTTTGCAAGTTACATGGACTAACATGTATGTAGATAAAAAAGTTGGGACAAAACACTTGAGGTGGTGTATCTAAGGCTAGCCCTCTAGAGATGGTAGGGAGGGAATGACTATCAATAGCTATAATGGGTTAGGAACTTTGTGAGAAGTGGTAACTTTGTGTATTTGTTACCTAATGTAGGGCAGGTTAGGAGCCATGGGTCAACCACCTATAGCTTGATCGGGTAGAGAAATTGTAATGAGTTGGCTATTACTTATTAAGTATAAACTATTCAGGATAATTTAAAAAATGAAGTTGCAATGAATGTTGATTGATTAGTGTATACACATTAAGTCTGACATTTTAACCATGCATGTGTTTACTAGTTTCTTGCTATCATTTATGCTTATCCAAGTGGAACCTAATACATTTAGGTGGTAACTTATCCATGTGAGAACATGGGTTACTCTACAGCTTGGAGGTGTGAGATTAGTATCCAAGTGATTATGATTGTTAAATGTTTCCTACGACAGGCTAAGTGTTGCAATAGAATTGTAACAATTAGGTGACTTTATCAGTGATGATCAGTTAGTCAAGTTTAATGATGTTAATTTAGGAAGATTGGTGAGCTTAATTATATGGTGCAATGGTTTGTATGAGAAGTATCACGTCATATGAAGACCTCCAGCTGTGACATGTAATCACACAAGTATGAGGATAATCTTAATTTGTTCTAAGTTTTCATATATAAAATTTTCGAAGTTTCGTGTATATTGCCCCAATTTACGAATAAAAAGGCAAATAAATGTTTTGTACTAAGTGAAATAATAAAAGTTTGACGTGTAAGAGTTTATACAATACTTACTATGGTTTTATGCCAAATTTTTTCTTGTTTTTGTATCCTAGCGGTTACCATTGAGTATTCTATATTGCATATCGCTTCTAATGAATTTATTTTTCTATTAATGGTAGATAAGTGATGGTCCATAGGTTAAACATTCAACAGAGATATGAAATTAAATTGGTCCGTAAGTCATAACAGGACTCCGTTCATATTGCATTACCTCTTTCCCGGAGCAACCGTGATCTTCGTTTGAGCTGAAGAAGCTGTAGATATTGCACGTTGAGGTCAAAAGGACTGTACTCACCAGTAGGTAAGAGCTGAGTTTGAGTTAAGATGGTCGATGCAGCCGTGGCAAAGTTTGCTCCATGCGTGAAGTTTGATCCCAGAGAGTCGAGATAAGCACTTAGGAGTGGTAGCTTGAATGTACTTGCTGTTTTTGAATTAGACCAAAGCACACCCGGAATGAGAAAACACATCATATATATATACATTCCGAAGACTTCATTTTTGACTGGTACGTATGGTAGCTTAAAACAAACTTCATGATTAAGAGGCTAAATGGCTTCATTTGTTTATAAACATTTGCGGGAATTCCAAATTTCAATAGATAGTATCCATAATGTAAAACAGAAAACTGAGGGTGAAATGGAGAGGATTTCTTAAATCATAATATATACGAAACCTAGGTGTTCTTTCCAAATTTTAATATAATACTATTAATAAATAAACATCCACGACTTTAAGATATAATGTGAAAATCCTTATTTCATCATACAAATCATAAAAACTCTTGAAAATTTCCAAAATAAAAAATACGATGATTGTAAGAATCTTTAAAAAAGTGATTAGCAGGAAGCTTGAGACAATTATCTTTAGGCACAGTGCATAATCCATCCGTGATTTGTTTAATGTCATGGTTCGTGCAATTTTTAATATAAACATCAATCGATACTATTTAGAATTTACTTGAAGGTTCATCAATCATTAACAAAATATATTTAATGACCACTGTTATTAGGTTACATTAAATAGCGAGAATGAATAAAATGTTCTAAGCGACGATGAGTCGCTAGGATAAGGCTTTATAGTGCTACCATAAAATTAAAAGTTAGGTTTTACAAAGTATCGTCATGCCACATGTCCAAATAACTTTAAATACTTTAAATAATTAGTTTATTTTACTATCATGTTACTTTTATATATACCATCTGATTTGTATGTTAATTAATTGTATATTGCGGTTGTAGTATGGGAAATGTTACTTGATATATAAGTTATTCTTTTCATCTAAAAAAAAAAAACTATTTTCTTTTTTCTTTAAACATTGGATCGATTCATGTCATATATATGGACTACATAATTATTGCATCGTACTATATCTATGAATTATTATTATTTTTTTTCGCATAGAAATATATATGCATTACTTACCCTATCTTATCATGTGACTATTCTGAATAAGATATTATACTATCAAAATTTAAAAAATTATTAGTTGTGCATATAATTTACTATTTTCTTGTACACCTGCTGCTCGAAATAAGAAAAAAAGATGATGCAGTCCAATTTTATTAATTAAGTGCTTCTATAACCCAGGTCCATTTTTGCCGAAGATTTTACTTCTAATTTTGGTTAAGTTCCTCTCTTTACTGATATGACCTAAAAGAGGAAGTAACTTGTGCTAAACCGTTAAAAATCTCATTATATTAATTTCTAGTTATGTAACAATCATTGCATCAAGTGTTTAGCTTACTTCCAGTCTAATTATAACATGATGGCCACCTATCCTTCCATTTGAACACCAATCCCATAGCTTTTAGCTGATTCTCATAGAAGAGAACTCTTTGCTTTGAAATAGCCACCGACAGCTTAACTTGGCTCACATCTAACCCAAATAAAACAATGTGAAAAACACTGGCAACGTCCCAAACCACGAGATATGTACATATAGGATTGTCTATGGCTATGCATGATACTTATTATTAAGGCTCTTAAAAGGAGGAAGGGAAAAAAAAAAATCACATTTTCCATAGACTTTACTAAAAGCAAATACAAAAAAATCTTTTTGTATATATAATATCTTAATAAGTGTTCGTGTGATACCTATTAATATTTTCTTTTTAATAATATGTTAAATCTACTAAACCGTGATTAACTATACGTATAGTTGATAAGTGAGCATATACACAAACCTATGAAATCAACGAGAAGGCGGCCATCAGAAAACCTCCCAACTGGCATGTGAAAATATGTCTCGCCATAAGGTGGAACTGGAGGTGTATCCAGGTTTGAAGCAGCCAATCCTCCGGTATCCGAATTCGAATCTCCGAAGTTGAAAATTGCTGGAAATGAGCATTCTTGTGATGCAGAAACTACAGGGTTGACAAGCAAAACAGTGGCCAAAAAACGTACAAGATAAATATTAAAGCGAAAGTTCCGACACTTGGACTTGGTTGGGGACAAAAGGCCCATTTTTCGCGAAAAATAAGGTATGCCGGCTTGAGATGATATGTATCGGTACCAAGGACAGGGTGCTATGGTTCTCAATTGCAGTTGCTGGGGTCAAAGTCGAGGTAGGTATGGATTCTTCGGTGTTTACCTTTCTCGTGTTAATTTTAAAATGGATGCTATCTAAACTTTATATTATATAATATATAATTTTTGTTGAATGGAAGTGTGTCATCATCGCATTTTAAAGTAATCAATACACGACATTCAATAATGGTGGAAACAAAAACAAAAAAAAAGTACGAAATTAGCTGTCAAATTAAAAGTAGCTATCGCTGCGACACATTTGTCAAACTATATGACTCTTCTTGATGAACAAGAAGGGAGTTGAGTACGCTTTGTCCTCCCACTCTATGCTTTGTATTTGGGAAGAGAAGAAAATCGAGCGAGAGAAAATATGAGGTTGCATTTAATGGTGAGTAGATATAGGGTAAATAGAACAGTTTATTTGAATTTTATTATATATAAAATTTTAATTTTGGAAATTAAAACTGATCTTATAATATTCTAAAACTATTCTATAAATTATATTCCTTAAAATCTATAAGATATAAGATATAAGATATATGATATCTAATGAAATTTCTATTTTTTTTTTATAAATTTCAAATTTATGTGATATATAAAATATAATTTATATATAATATTATAAGTTTTTCATATGCAATATTTATGGTATAACAAAATCTATAATTTTTTTAAAAAAAACGTAATTTCTCCTACTTCCGCTATTTTAAGTTTATATCATCTTATTACTTAGTAAATAGGAAAAAACAACAAGCAAAAAAAAAAAGAAGTTGGAGAAGAAAATGGAGGAAGAATAAGAAAAAGAATGGAAAATATAAAGTAAGAAAGATGATATTTAGTATTTTATTGGAGAAGAAAAAGAATGGAAAATATAATGTGTAGGTACATAGTGGATAGGATATATAGTATTTTATTTGAATTTTATTATATATGAGATTTTAATTTTTGAAATTAAAACCTATCTTATAATATTCTAAAACTATTATAAAAATTGTATCTCATAAAATCTATAAGATATAAGATATAGGATATCGAGTGAAATTTATAAATTTACTTTTTTTTCCTATAAATTTTAAATTTATGTGATATTTAAAATATAATTTATATATGATATTATAAATTTTTCATATGCAATATTTATGGACTTATAACAAAATCTATGAAATTCAAAAAAAAAAAAAAACAAAGTAATTTCTCCTACCTTTATTATTTTAAGTTTATATGCTCTTATTACTTAGTAAATAGAAAAAAACAACAAGAAAAAAAAATGAAGTTGAAGAAGAAAATGAAGGAAGAATAAGAAAAAGAATGGAAAATATAAAGTAAGAAAGATGATATCAGTTTAATTGTTTAGTGTTATTAATTTTTGTGCTTGGATTCCTTTTTTTTTTATAAAAAAAATTCACTAAAATATTTATTATCCAAAAAATATAATATTGTCATTTATGATAACTTTTTATATGGTGGATACAAGATACTTTTGGAATTTATACTTTATATACCTTAGAATATATGTTTTAAAGTGGATATATAGTAGGAATCTATTACTTGTACCATTTCCTGCTTGAGTAGGTTTCAAGAAATGTATACTTGATACCTAACCTGTGTAACCTTTAATACCAATTTGAAATCAACTTAGTTGAGTATGGTATAAGTAAGTCTATACAACAACATTACCTACTTATTCTTAGTTATTTTTATTTTAAATATTTATTTTGTAAGGCATTTGTGGATGTTGAACTTAATACATTAAAGGAAAATTTATAAAAATATGATACATGTTTGGTGTTTTTACTATCAATTGATTTGTTTTCTTTTCTTTTATTTTTTTACCTTTTTACAAATTCTTGATCTCAAATTCTTCTTTATTATAAAACTATCAAGTGATTTGTCAAAATCCCACCTACAGAAATAAAAATGCCTAAAACAACAAACTCCTTATGTGGGCTTCTAATATGGCTCTTGACGATTTGCCTCATGGTGATGAACACAGGTTATAAATTTATTAAAAGAATAAAGAAATATAGGTTTATTGATTGTAAGAATACTAAAACACAAGTTATGTTTTAATTTATCCTCTTTATAAATTGTGAGAAACATGAAGGAAAAGCGCATTGGTAAAATCATAAGAGATAATGAGTAGCATAATCTTAAGATTTTTGCCACGCATCCACAGTAAAAAATATTTTACGGTTTATAATTTATTACTTTTTTTATACTTGCCTTGTCCCCTTGGAATTAACATTTCCTTGTTGGAGAGAGGCAAAGTTTTACTTAAAATATGGGTCTGGCAAAAGTAGTTTCGCAGTTACCATTATAAAATCATAGATTTTGTTGAACATCTATAACTCAGCAATTTCATAAAGAAATCGCAGTTCAGTGATGTGATGTATAAATTACAATTTGTAATTGCGATTTATAAATCACAAACCTAACATGCAATTTCCGTTCAATCCATTGAACAACTCGTTTAATGAAATGAGTCATTTTGGCTAAATAAATCATAGCCAAGCTGTAATTTCATTGAGCTTATTTACAACACTGGCCCTTCTTCTTTCTCAATCAATCAAACCTCATTTTTTCTCTAACATAGCAAAACCTATGTGTTCCTCTCCTTCTCTCTAAAAGCCTAGTCATTCCAACCTCAACCCCCACATCTTGTGAGCTTAACTCATGCCTTCGATGAGCATTAAGTAGGTAAAGTTCTTATTTTTGAAAATTTATAAAGCTATTTTTTTTACATACTTGAATAACCCTATTTTTGTTCATCTCTCTAAAAGCATACATTTTTTGTATTTTTTTTGCAGCTGACAGTTCATTTTTATATAGGTGGTGCTTTACTTTGTTGGATAATCAATTGATAGAGGTAATTTTATGCACTTTTTTTTTGTCTATTTTTATTTTTACTAAATAGGATTGTGATTATATTATAATAAAACAAAAGAGAAACATGATAGGTATGGTTGCATGACTTCGGCTTGCAAACCAATTAACTAGAGCCCTTTAAGAAACAACATTAATTGAAATAAAACAAGCATTTACTACTTTAGAAACCTTAAAAAAAATGCATTTGAATATGTATCTTCAAGTGTATTGCTTGAAGGGTAAAAGGATTAATAGAAAAAAAAATTGTTAGATGTTATTATTTATAGAATGTAAAAATAAGGTAGAGTAATTTGTAAGCATACAAAGTTTGTTAGTTGGTGGTGGAAATGGATGATTACATAAGATTTGAAATATTTGCTCATAGGAATATCTTGCATGGTCAAAACAACATATATTACAATAGGGGGAGCACTTAAGAAAAAGAAAATGAGGGTAGAGGGGCAATGTTCATAATAGAAGAAGCCGGTACCATAATGAAATGGACCTTAAAGAGCCATTGTCTAAGAATTTGTATAGTTTAGAGGGGCATAATGGAAGAAGTTGTCTCAAATGAAGGAAGATGCAAGGTTTATGAATTGTTTTATGCTCTTCGATGTTTCTCCTTTGTTGATTCATTTGTGCAATATAAGTTTACTTCTTAAAATTATTGTTTCATTTAACACTACTCACTAGTTGCATGACATAATTAATTATTTATTTTTTTGAGCAGATAGATTTAGGCCTCAATTGATAGATCATTGCTTACATAGCAAGATATGCATCACTCGAAGGTAGTTTGGGCAAAACAAATATTTGAAGGGTTTGCACAATCACATTATTGAACTTGCTCTTGGGATGTGTCATGTATTAGCTTGATGGTTTCTCTATTTTATTAGAATACAATTTGGCTAGTCCATCAGTGACATGAGGCATTATTATGGTGAGAGTAAGAGAGGATCCCATTGGACCCCAGTCTCTTGCCTTACTTGCAACAAGCTAGCTTTCATGATGTTTCATAGCT
This sequence comes from Laguncularia racemosa, assembly GCA_037954665.1. Classification (NCBI taxonomy): domain Eukaryota; kingdom Viridiplantae; phylum Streptophyta; class Magnoliopsida; order Myrtales; family Combretaceae; genus Laguncularia; species Laguncularia racemosa. The sequence goes on from JBBMOL010000040.1 coordinate 3,971,709, forward strand.
ACCTTTCATATAGCTTGACTAACAACTCATCATAGCTTTATTTGAGAGGTGGAGACTAAATATGCACATTCGATATGCTATATGGAGAGTATGAGCACCTCTAAAGAGTGAGGCTTGATCAATGAGACATCTCATGCGGTCGTGCTAAGATGCCATGGTTATAGCGTGAGTTTAAACATTTAGCTCTTGGTGCTAGTGATAGCACCATCATATGATATGCACGAGCTTATATTTTAAAGTCGATAAGTGGGATCTCTTCTCAAGCACATCCTTCCGTCATATAAACTTGATTTTCTTGCCTCTTTTATAGATTCTAGGAGCTATAGGAGCATACGGTTAGGAGGCAACATGCTTAACATGGTTCTATAAGTATTTATGTTGTGCTACTAATGCATCAACCCAAGAGATGCAAGGAGCCATGCTACTCTTGCAGGTTTAGGTATAGGACATGTTCCCACATATTACCTTAGTCTAACAACAAATGTACATCCATGGCGTAGCCTATTAGTATTCCATTGGCACATCGAGTTTGATATTACGCAGCTTCTAGCACATATTGTTGGACAATATAGAGATGCCTTAGATAGGTAGACATCAAATCGAGTATAACTACTTTAACAACATCAATAAATTTAACTATGCACATTTACTACATATTTATTAAGAGCATTTACAGATCATTTGGATACCTTATAATGATGTCATACTTGATGCTTTGCCCCAATATTGTCAAGTGGGTAGTGAGGTTTGGCATGCTCATATCCTTCTCACTTATTTTCATATTGTTGAGTGGCACCTCTAAATCGAGTCACCTTTTAGTTTAGTGAGGTTTAGAGGATGCCAGATCCATGTAACATAGTACCTTCCCTCCATCGAATTGATCTTCAAGGAAAGACGGTTGAGGATTAGCCTAAGCACCATGTAGGGGTGCTTATGGTTCGGAATGGTCTTTAAAATAGTTCAATTTAAACCCTTGATGAATTGAACCTCTTTTAATAGTTTAGGGTTTTGAACTGAATTGTTAAAATGCAATTCGGTTTGGTTCAGTTTGACTTAAATTGTTTGTAAAGATACCTTATTCTGGTTAATAATATTAATAGTCAACAAGGCTTTTAACCAAGTATTAATCATCATATTGAAGAACATTACACAAGAATGTACATCAAATAGTATTATATCATAGTGATATTACATTTTAGGTGATTGTATAGGCACACTAATTTGCTTGAAAATTGAGGGATGAAGGTAGGTAAAGGAATTGACTTTGGAAATTGAGAATGGAATAAAAGTCAATAAAAAACATAAAATAAATAGGAGAAGTAAAAAATGTTAATGAGGTTTGAAACTAAAAAAATCACCTAATTTTTATTTTTTAATAAGAAGTGGTTTAGTTTAAGTTCAAGTGGTTTGTTTTGATTTGATTGAGCGCCCCCCCCCCCCCCCCCCCCCCCCCCCCGAACCAAATTGTGAACCTACACAATCTCCGAATTGAATCGTAAACTAAACCAAAATATAAGATCCACACTTTGTAGTCTAGTTCTATTCAACTCGGTTTAATGAACAGCCTTAACACCATGTAGCTTGGATATGCATGTGGCAAGAGAGGTGAGCTAGGATCATCAAGCTTAAATACGATGATGCCTTGGCAAATTCAATTGATCTAAATTATTACACATGCTAACAGAGTATCATGAGTCATTATATTGAATGAATTAGTGCAATGCCAAGAGCCTTGATAAAATATATTAACCACATAAGTCTATCTCTTTATGCTATAATTATGACTTGTGTTCATGTAGCTAACTTTATTACTCATGTAGGTGGATCCTCTCAACCATATTAAGATAGTTAATACTCTACAAGAGTCACAAGCCATTGTTGTAGCTAAGGGACATCTCCTTCAAGGCCATGGAGGTCTGACATTGTTCCCTCTAGATCATTAGGTGTTATCCCAGATTCAGGTTGCTTACGTAGGACATGGGAGAAGAAAGCAAGGTTGTGTTAGGCATTGTCAATAAGACCCACCACTAAATTAGTCTCCTCCTCCTCCTTTAGATCAATCACCAATTGTGTTTTATCCGATTGCCCATTCATCTCCATTGCATTTCACTTTAGTGCTCATCTCATCAACTTTCACCTCATATCAGATGCCAAATTTTGATATACATATTGTTGTTACCTTCACTTTACCTACTCCACATAGGTATCGGCATACATTTGCATCAATTATGGGAGAGGGCATTACACAAGTGGATTCACACCATATAGTATAAGATAAGTTGCCATTCTATGCATAGCCCCATTAGGGTGATATAGCAGATGCAAATATTTCCTATACAAGTTACGTTATATCATGCCAGTATCTAAGGTGTCAAAGGAGGAGGTATTTGTCATACACTTTGCTATGGCTTATGTTTACATGTAGTTCCATTACGGTCACTATATTGTAACCAAAATTTTAATTGAACTTTTGTACATGTTGCACATTGATGTATTAGTCATATATTTAAAATATCACCTTTCAATTTAGTGCTTCTGTGATTTATTGGAAATGTATATGAGCTTTGTAGTATTTATAGTTTGATTTTGGAAGATAGAGCTTTAAAGATATAGATTCTAATGTTTTGAAGTACAAACATAGCTTCGAAGTGCTTGGAGTTTGAATTTGAATGTTGTAGTTGTGCAATTTTTAGTTCGATGTAACTGGTTTATATATGACTTTTCTTCAACACCACCGCCCCCACAAGTTGTTTGTAAGTTCTTTACAAGGGCTTTAGCCTAGGGTTGAGTGTGCAAGTTAACTATCATGAAAATCGTTAGTTGTTTTTACTATTTCTTTACAACACCATGTTGTTAGTGAGGAGGAATAGGCTCTAAGAAAAATCGTAGCTTCTTCCTATGATTTTGCAATGATAATACGTGAATTACATTTGGTGAAGGCCTATTTAAAAAAATTAAAAAAAATTAAAAAGTTTTGCCCACAAGGGGCAAACTAAACTATTACTCTTCCTATTGTGCAAAGTTAACTTAAGAAATTTAGTATATTTCCTTTCGATCTTTGTTATTCATTGAAAGTGAACTTTTGGTCACCTTTGTTGATCATTATACCTACATGTTATACTTATCAAAAATGAATTATTATTATTTATTTCATTTTTACTTTTATTCAAATAGGTAGAATCTTATGTCACGTTTAGTATATAAATGGATTGGAATGGGGAACGAAATGACAAATGGATTCATATATTTGGAAATATTCATAGAATCGTTAATTTCATTCACTTATTAAAGTAGTATTTATTAAAAATGCCCTTAGTTTGTGGATAAATAAATATATTAAAAGACTTTGTAAATTTTTATGAATGAAGGCATAATGGAATCAATTTTGTCTCCTTAAAGGTTGAATTGGATTTCCCTTTAAAACCAAAATTGTTGATTGCAACTTCTAAAAATGCTTTTAAATATGAAAAAGGAATGAAAACTTAAAATCATTTCATTATAGACCCATTCCCATGTGCCAAACCTATCATTATATTTTTTGGGAAAGCAGCTATTGATTTTGATAAGTATATTGAATAGTTAAATGATAACTACAGTAGAATTTGTTAATATAAATGATAAATAGTGTAAGCTATAAACTTTTATATCAATATCCTAATGAAGGGCCAGATAACTTCCCGTGTCCAAAAATTCCTTGGGATGGTGCTACGAAAAATTTAGCAAAATGACGAAAATTTTCAGTAAAATTATGAAATATATATGATTTTATAAACTATAGTAGAATTATGAAATATTATGAGTAATTAAGAAATTTTGAGGAAAGTATGAAACCTAAGTGAGATTACAAAGGGAAAAAAAGTTATCAATGAAGTCAATTTTTTAGATTTGTTTACGAGTTTTGTAGAAATTACAAAGTTTGTGATGTGTTATAAAATTATGAATGGAATGTAAATTATATTTGTGAAGTTACAAATGTTCTAACAAATTACGCTGTTTTATATGAAATTTCGAAAATTTTAACAAGTTACTAAAATTTATGAGTTCTGAAATAGAGTTATTATCAAACTATAAACGATATTACGAAATATAAGAGAAATTATTAATTCACGAGTCTCAAAATATTCTTAATAAAAATGTTCAGTGGAACTAAAAGAAATTGTAGTTTTATGAGCATTTAAGTAAGCTATGAATGTTTAAGGAAGTTATGAATCTTTTGAATTAAATTACAAACATTTTGAGGTAGGTAACAATCGTGCAAGAGAAGTTATGAATCTTTAATGTAATGTTTGATATAGGAGTGCTTCCGAATGGAATGGAATAAAATTTTGATCCTCTCTCTTAAATCTAGGAATCAAAATCCTACTCAAAAGTAAAATAATTGATTTTAGAAAAATATGATTCTCCCTTTCAAAGTTACATCCAACAATCACAGGAATGGAAGTATAATATGTAAATGCGATTTTACTCCAGCTCCATTCTATGTACCAAACATGCCATAAGTGTTACAAACTAGACGGTATTTGTGAAATATATAAAAGATACAAGTTTTTGAGCACAATTAGGTGTTTAAAGTAAATCAACAAAAATACATAAAGGACAGCCTCTTAAGGAAAGTTATAATTTTTAAGAGAAATTAAAATTATTTTCTTTTTGGAAATTTGAAAATTTTAATTTGATAAATATTTTCGATAACCGATAAAATAGAGTTATGCAATTAATGAGTGAAATTTTTAACTAAAGTTGCAAATTTTATATAGAGGTTACGAAAATTTTGGAAAATGATAAAAAATTTCGGAGAACTGGATTTATTTACTCTATGCTGGGAGCAGAAGCAGAATATATGAAAGATGAAATTGAGCATTATCAGCATACCAAGATTAGCACAGGCAATAGGATATAGATATCTTGAAAGAAAAGTTATGGACATGATATTTGAATCGTATACAACCCCATTCAAGATAAAGTGTAGCCTTTTCAGAAAAATACCTTATGGCTGGTCTACCAAGGGAGATTACCCACCCTATGGCGGTCAACTAGGGTCTTTAGAGTACAGCCAAGATGCCGCCTAAAGCTATTGTGATCACATTGATTTTTCAATGAAACAAAGCTTTTTAAAAGTTTATTTGGTGCTTGAATATACACTTATGACTAAGTGAGGATACATTCTTATAGTGAATTTGCTGCACTATTCCTATGGTCATTTATCCCGAGTCCATGCAAGGCTCTTTATGTTAAAATGCAGTGTTGTTTCTTCTTTCCTAATCTCTGCCGCCGTTGCCGTTGATTGTTTGTATTTTAACAACTTATCATTCTAGCTTTTGCATTGGAATGCGTCTAGTTTTTCTGGCATGGCCCGATAAAATTCGGTAAAAGTGAAAGTATTCCTCAAAATTTGACGCATATTTCCTATATGAGAAACTAGTCGGACAATGGAAGAATTATTTATATGTTTGCTTGTAAGATCTTGAGTTTAGGTTGAGATGGAAATTTTATGTTACATGTTCCTAGCTTATTACAATATGATGCATTCGAATCTCCGGAAGTGATTTTATAAATAAATCAAAAAGTTAATCTTCTAATCTCATGTAGGAAGTACCGACCTTCTTTTTCAAAAGTTTGTCAAGAAACTACGGCAGTCGATATCAATGTACTCGTGTATTCATGAAAATACTGATGTGACGCCATGAATAAGGGAAAGTGATTATCCCATATTTGTTCCATCAGCTGTGTTTATAGAAGTACAAGTTCTTCTAGCAAATGCTTTAATGGACAAGTATCGTTGATGCCACTGCCCTATACTCACATTCTGCCCTTCATCTTGCTACCACAATTCTCTTCTCGTTCTTTCATGGACAAGATTAGCACCAACAAACACGCATTATGCTTTGGCAGATCTCTACTATCTAATAATGGTGCACAATTCGAATCAGCATCTGTATATCCATATCCAAATCCAACAACAGACATGAGAATTCCCATATAAGAATCTAAGATTTCATTGACTCTAGCTCCGATTGAAGTCCACGAAGAAATTTAACAAATGCAAGTCGATCAAGCGTCCGTGTCTCTCTCCATCCCAAACTTTTATACAAATACCAAAACTATTACATAGATTGAATACATGAGGTTCATTGGATTCTAGGACAGCTGAATATACTGTCGATCAGTTTCATCCAATCTCGCACATTTTCTATCGGACTCCCTATAAGTTGACTAGAAATCTTAAAGGCACCTTTGACCGTGGAAGAAAGCCTCGAATCATATGTTGCCTACGCAAAATGATCATTACCATTAAGTTCGGTAGAGGTAAGAGTCGGATCAGAAGAGTCGGTACTGTGATAACTTATTTAGATTCCATGGCATTGTTAAGAGGATGAACTTTTAATTAGTTATACATTAAATAAGTTATATTGGTACATATAATTCATTGTTAATTATGTGGTGAATATCTGAGAGTAACTTTTTGTATTTCTATAAATATTAGTATGGATGAATCTTAAGGGATGAATTTTGGTTGAAAAGAGTATCTTTTCCTTTGTTCTCTTCTCTCTAACCGTGTTGTATTAGAGTTTTTCAGATTGATGTCGTATTTCTTTTGGTGATAAAACTAAAGTTCCTGTCATGGGCTGTGGTGATATTCTTATTAGATTAAAGAATGAAGATCATCAATCCATTTCTCATGCTTATTATGTTCTATCATTGAGAGCAAATATTCTGAGTATTGGGCAGCTTTTAGAGAAGGGATATGAGATAGAGATGAGAAAGAATGGGCCAGTTATGAAAAATGAAAAAGGAAGAATGATAGCAAAAAGTGCCACTGTTTGAAAATAGAATGTTCAAACTGAAGATAAAAAATGACAGTCCTAAATGTTTAAAGGCTGCTAATGATTACTCATCATGGCTATGGCATCTTAGACTGGGTCACTTGAATTTTAGTGGATTGGAGCTACTGTCCAAGAAAAGATTAGTGCATGGTTTGCCCCCCATAAGTCATACTAATCAAATTTGTGAAGGTTGTATGTATGGCAAGCAATCTAGAAAGAGTTTTCTCAAAGAGTCATTCTCTTAAGCCTCACAGCTACTTGAATTGGTGCATGCTAATATATGTGGATCTCTCAAACCAAGTTCCGATGGGAAGAACAGGTATTTGTTGTTATTTATTAACGATTATTCTCTCAAAGCTTGGGTTTATTTCTTAAAAGAAAATTTTGAAACATTTGAAGTTTTTAAGAAGTTCAAAGCTCAAGTTGAGAATGAAAGTGGCTATTCAATTAAAGTGATACAAACAAATTGAGGAGGTGAATTTACATATGATAAATTTAATCAATTTTGTGATTATCTTAGTGTTCAACATTCATTGACAGTTCCTAGGTCACCCCAACAGAATGGCATTATTGGACATAAAAATAGAACCATTCTCAACATGGTTTGTAGTGTGTTAAAAAGAAGAGGATGCCCAATGAGTTTTAGGCTGAGGCAGTCACATGTGCAATTTATTTGAATAATCGAAGTCCCATAAAGAAGTTGATGCAAATGACTCCACATGAAGCATGGAGTGACAAGAAACCAAGTCTTTCTCATTTGAGTGTTTGGTAGCATTGGTTATGTTCATGTTTATGATGAGACAAGAAATAGATTGGATGATAAAAGTGAGAAACTTGTGTTTATTGGTTATGTAGAAAATTCAAAGGGTTGTAAGTTTTATAATCCTCGAAATGGAAAAGCTATTATTAGTTGAGATGTGGAGATTGATGAAGACGGCTCCTAGGATTGGCATGTTTCTCAAGATGAAAATTATAATTTTCTTCCTTTATTTGATGATTTTTTTTTTTGTTACAATTCAGCCTCAAGATCATGGTGTTGCTACTGCTGCACCATAAACTCCTCCTTGTATAGAACAAACTATGAAATCCCAAAATTTTCAACAAATATTTTTAAGAAATTATATAGTAATGTTAATTTCAAAATGATAACCATGCTTCAAATTGTTGTCAAATCTTCACTTTGAACTTATTTTTGATAAAACGTTAATAAACTATATAATATATAATGATACTAAAATGTTGAAACTTGTTTATGTATTATCGTCTTCATCCTTTATGTTTTTAATCATGAACATAAACATTTAAATCTTTCGAAGAAAGTCAACGTTGCTTATTTATATAATTCACCTCTCAAAAGGGGAATTTAATTTGAAGTATCTAACTATTTTATTTTTCAATATTATTATGTGCTAAAAAGGAATTTATGGTGGTACCTAAAAAAGTAACAATCAATATGAATTCAATTAAGCATAATGACCCTTTTGACACATATGGGATAATCAAAATGGTATGCTATGTTGGATAGTTAATAATTTCTATATACCTAAAATATATTGACTATCATTAGATAGGACACCAAGATAAGAAAATAAAACAGCGTTATGATTCAAAATAAAATCTTTGAGGGATAAACTTACAATGGATCTTCTAGATACCTCTAAATTAATAAATACGAGCAAAGATTCACCATAAAACATGAATATATTTGTATTTGCTTCCATATATAAAAATAATAATAACAATAATAATATAGTATTGATATGAAAAAATACAATGGAATTGTATAAGTGTAATGAAAGACATAAATAGTAACTAGAAATGATCACTATACACAATGAGTTATTTATATAATATAATTATTGATTTCGATATATTAAATTCTAGGGGAAGGTATATATAAAAGTACCATTGAGTAACAAAATTACAAAACAAAACTTTCTAATTTAGTGAATTATGATTAAGTCATAATAAAATTTCATTGGAAGATACTATAAAAAGTATATTTTAGAGGCTAATAAGTAATCATATCTTACTATATGAAATGGTATTTAAGGATTTCCTAAACCCTTACGATAACCTATTGGATGCTATTCTAATTACAACATGTAAAATATATATGTGTGTTTGCATGTGTGTATATATATGTATATAGTTTAAAATTTTAATTTATATCTTTTAATGGTGACAATACCAACAATTATGTAATTATAATAAATAATATTACAAAAGACAAATCGATAGCGATAGCAATAATCAAACCATCAGTATTGGGAATTAGCGCATATAGTCATAAATGGAGATTTAAAACCCAATTGAACAATATTTAATAAACATATAGAATAAAAAAAGTCTATTGCTAGTATTGTTTTTATAGACAAAATTACAATATAACAAATTCTTAATAGGAGAAATATAGTAAAAGTAAATAACTATTTACAAAATTTAATAACTAAACAATTATAGCTTTACAAATTCGTGAGATAAATACATTATATAACGTACTAGTAGAGGTAATTCTTAAGCGAGATATAATACTTATTGTTAATAAAAACTTATTACTCACTTTTATAATCTTAATCACTAACGGTAATATATGTATATACATGATATGGATAAAGATCTAATTAAGCTGCCAATAAAGAGTGGATTTAATTAGATTTTAAGGGTATAAATACTATTGTGACAAATAATTGAAAGATAATTAAATTAAATAGTCTAATACTTGAAAGTTGGATAATAACATGATTATAACTAATTTATGAAATGCCTACCTATTGAATACGCAAACAGTAAGCTCCACTTCGATTCCTTTTATTATTTTTTATTTTACCCACCTTTTCCCTTTTTATTCTTACTTTTATTCATACAAATTAATTTTTGACTAAAGTAATAATATATTAACTAAAGGCGGAAAGTCCATTTACATTGCAGATCACATGCAACACCAAATAAAACTCATTGCAGCATTGAAAGCTTTACTCTCCTAATATTAAGGGAAACAAATTGTATAATAATAAACAATTGAACTGTACCAAGCATTATCTATTGGTTGTCCCTTGCTCCCAATATATATATTATATATATAAAAGATAGTTGCATGTGGTGTTGAGGCTCCACTATGAAATTGAAGAGTGTATACGGATGATGTTATGAAGGAACATCTCAATCTTCTCACAGTAGCTTTGTTAGTCAAGTTCCAGGTTACGTTATTGAAGATAAGGAGTTGTTGTTTTAAACCATTGGTTTGTCCAAAAATATGCAAAACAGAATATGATGAAAATATTATAATAATCTTTCTTAGGTTCATTTGTTTTAGACATATCTCATCAGGTCAGATCATCAATATAATTAATAACCTAAGTGATTTAAAAAGTTAATTAGTTAATTATACTAGTTAAGTATACATATATATATATATATATTCAATTATCTCAATCAAAGGTAAATATTACTTGGATTACTTAATGTATATATCTTATACATATATATAATAAACACATGCTAAAAACAAACACTAGCATTTAACTCAATTTTTTTAAACTTATGTATTACACGGGGTGATGCAATGAATAAATAAGAAGAAAAATAAATAAAATAAAATAAAAGTAAAAAATGAAAATATGTTAATGCAGTTTGAAATTCATATTAATGTAACACATTAGTTATTAATACATTTGGAACTTTAAGATAAAAAAAAAGGAGATAATATAAGACCTATCTATATCCCCATATATGTACATACATAGGCATGATAAAATGAATTGTTGATCCAAAAAATGAAATACACTTACTAAACTATATATTGACATCCTTTTACCTACATTTGTTGAAAAGAAAATAATAATAAATATCAAATAAATATAAAATAAATATACTAATATATATATATATAATAAAATTGCTTGATAATGTATACGAAATATGTTTATTCTATTATAATTATAAGATCATGAAGCACTAATTCAAAATGAAGAAATTACCATTGAAATACTAAATTGGGTATAATCGAGAAATAGACAAACCTTACTTAGTACTTGTACTTAATTTGAGGCTTTATTTAGATTCTAGATATTTATTTTGTTTTATTTTATTTTATCATTAGGTAAAGTGATCACACATTAGAATTGCTTGACGATTGTTATGAAAAAATGACAAGTATAGATAGGTGAGTGGGATACTCTATAGTTTACTACAATGTGTATTTATTTTGCTTATAGTGTAGCTATGATCATGTAAATGTTGCTGTGTTGAGTTGTTGTTGTGGTGTTGTGTAATGAAGTGCATGATGGAAGTGGTGTTTTATGGAAGTATTTTGTATTTTGGAGTATCACGCTAGAGTTACTGAGATAGGTGAGGCATATTATCCGGATAGTACAAAATATATCGTCTGAATGCTAATTTTAAAATGCGACCAAGAGTGTTCCTAGTCATCCCATTCGGATGTTAATAGTCATGTCGAGCGGATGGTGAGACCGCTAGCATGATCCCTCCAGTTTCTTTTCTTTCTCACAATTCCTTGCAAAGTTTACATCTAACAAGAAAGGTGATATACACCTTTAGGCTAATATCCTCTACATGCAATGGAGATTGAATTGAGTCATTTATAAAGAAAAAAAAAAGAAAAATGAAAAAGTGAAATCACATATCCCTTATTATATATATGTATGCATAAAAGCAAGGAAATTAATATATATATATATATATATATATATAATATTAGACATTTATTTATAAATCCAAATATGAACGTCCTAAAAGCAAGCATGTGTAATTAGTGAATATGAGTACTTATTATCTACACAATAGTGGTGCACAAAATTATAAAAATTAGTAAGAGCCTAAAAATTTCATCATTGAAAATAGAAAATTTAGTGACTATTAAAATTGTTCAAACTTAATGACGATGTTAATGGAAGTAAGAATTTTAATAAATAATGTGATGAACCCCTATATATGTATATAGGTATAATTGTAAACAAAAGATTAAATATATGTAAATATATATAGACTTATAAATTTTATATGTATTTACATATATATACATACTTCCATGTGCACGATATAGCATATGCTTATTTTGCTACTCATTGGCTTGTAAAAATTCGCATATGCATTCTTATTTCTCTAACTAAATATATCTATTTTCATACATACATGAGTACACACGCATATATGTTGGAAATGTATATTTATATATAAACATGAAGATATATATATATGTATATACATCTTTTTATAGACTTATAAACATGAGTGTAAGCCACTTTATTCCTTATCGAATGTTAAGATAATAAATAAATATTTATATACATAAGACGTGTATGTGCATATACCTATAAATGTGAGGCGATGAGGAAACATAATGGCAAGTAAATAGAGTGGAACATGTTTGATGAGTAATGGTTGATTTGTTGAGTATTTAGACTGTTGTTGCCTATTAATGAGAGCAATTAATGCTTCATGGATGGTTGATTTAATAGTTGATGGAATTAAGTTGTAATGTACTATTATTAATTTAGCCTTGTATGTTGATTTATTGTAAAATTTTAATTCTTTACGATTTGTTTGCCTATCTGATTATTTCTATTTGGTTGATCACCTAAAACTAAATTGACATAATGATATTTGGTTAAGATAAAATGTAACATACATTGCACAAGGTATTATATTGTGTTGAAGGTCATCACTACTACAGGATGTGAAAGAAGTAATCATTTAGGGATTACTGTTCTGCCAATGGCAAACTAAGTGACTTGAGGGTTGTCATGCCTTCAATGGAATCAAGTTTAAGGATCTTGCTCGTCTTTAAAGGTATTTGTACTCAGTGTGCATTTAAAGTACCTAAAGCTTAAGACTTCAAGAGACTTGAGATAATTAAATAAGTGAAAAGATGAAAGTTAAGTAAGATGGGATATTTGGGGACTGATAGTAAATGAGAATCCCCAACCCAAGGTCAAGGGGGCATTAAACCCTAAACTTTACACTGGTTACTAGAAGACTACATGTGATGATTGCATTTTCTATGATTGTTCATGTATAGCATATAATTGAAAACTTGTTTGAATTGCTTGTGCATGTATAGTATTGAGAGAATTATACTCCCATCTCATGGAACCACGGTGTGTGCTCACCCCTTAATAGACTTTTTTGCAAGAAAACTACAAAATCTTGAGATAGGATAAGATATGCTATGATGAGCTACTGGAGTCATGAATGATGTAGTAAGATGTTTACTAATAGATTATTTAGATGATATTTTATTTTTAGGAACTTAATGTAAAAATGGAATTTGTAACACTTAGATGTGTTTTTTTCCTTTTACTATTTTGGTAGGGGATTCTGATTCTTTATGATCTTGATCGACTATAAAATATAAGAACCTATAGTTATTTTATTTTATTTATATGATTATATGTAATATGATCAATTGTAATCAATCAATTAATTATCTAGAGTCTTGTGACTTTTGACTCATAAGGTGGTTATAATGTAATAGGTACAAGTACTGATAAGTGTTCAATTATATATATATATTAAGTGAAAATTTAACATGTTTTCTCTTGATTTAGGCATGTTTTTGAAGAATTTAAATTTTAATTGAGTAATATTTAGATTTTGGGGTTTTTATGGAAAATTCAATTAAAAAGAAAGAAAACGAATCTAATTTTATTCAATTTGGAGCTAAATAAGAGAAGTTATGAAGAGTTGAAGTTAGAAATGATCACGTTCAAAGATCGTGTTGCACTAAAGGTTTACAGAAAACTACATAGGGACGAGACATAACCGAGTTGGTGGGTCATGTTGAAATTGTAGATTCATAGAAAGTTACACAAGACATTGACATGACCGTGTTGATAGTTGTCTTGGTTGAAGAGTTACAGAAAGATACACAGAGGCTCGACACAATCGTATCTAAGGCCATGTCTACTAGAACGTTATGTTTTATATGATTTTGAACTATGAAGTGAATAGGACTCGAAGCACAATCGTGTTGGATAGTGTATCGACCTACAAATGCAACATTTTGACATGCGTTACATAAATAAAAGAGGACTTCACACAATTAAAGGGAGAGTTGTATTTGTCATTCTTGTTCTAGGATTTTGAGAGTATAAGATGGCTATTTCTTGTAACTTCAAGAATTAGGGTTTTGTTTTATTTGATTTTCTTGATGATGCATATCATTATATCATTGTTGAATTCAATTGTAGACATGTTTAATACTTAATTTCCTTAGTATCCAAATTTGTGGAACATAGGTTTATTATGTGATTTGAGATTCTCTTGTAATATTCAATGAATTCTTATGTTTATTAATTCATGCATGTGTTTTTCATTTTGATTGGTTTAATATTGCTAGTGTATTAATTCGTCTATTTGATATTATATATCAAGATTGAGAAATTATATATATAATTAGATCTTACATGTGTGAAGATGATTGATGTAATCTTATAGATAAGTTATATGGTTCTTTTGGAATTAATTGCTTTAGTTAAGGGAATTTGTTGTTCTTAATGCAATATTTTAATTATGTTATTGTGAAGAGATTCAGATAGGTAATTATAAGATTAGGGTTTAGCAAGCTTGAGAAAGTTGTTAAACCGAGTTAGGAATTCCCCCAGTTAATGAATTATAAGAAGGAATTGAGTATGTTTTGTTATTATCACATAATAATACCTTAGGGAAGCAAAGTTTAGATACTAGTTTTACCAACTTGTAGTTAATTTTAATTTGATTTCTTTTTCTGTCTTTTCATAAACCCTTAGTTCTTTAGTTAGTATTTCATTATAGTTTTTAATTTACTCCAATTAAAAAATTTACCGATTAGACAATAGAGTGATTGTTAGTATTAATACTCGAATTCTCTATGGGATGATATTTGTATTTCCATACACTATACTATAAAATTTTATAGCTGCACTTGCCTCACATCAAGTTTTTGGCATCATTGTCGGGGAAATTGATATTAAGAACACTAGACACTATTAATTTAATCATTTTTCTTGTTTTTGCTTTATTTCTTTATTTATTTTCTTTTCTTTTTTTAGTGCATGACCAGAAATAATCCACTAGACATACTCATATTTGATTCAGTAATTGAAAGGATAGTAAGACAGTTATGAAAGATAGTGTGGCAAACAGTGGAGGAACTACATTAAGGATCTTCCTTGAGAATTAAGATGGAAGAGGAGTTGAATGAATTAGTAATCATGGGAGATGAAAATTAGAATCAATAGTGGACTATATTCGACTACTCTAAACCTTCTCTGGTCCATGTCGACTCTAGTATCGTAAGGCCACCTATTGCTGCCAACAACTTTCAAACTCAGCCCCATATAATTTAGATGGTGCAGCAATTTATCCAATTTGATGGACTATAGGATGAGGATCCTAATGCTCACATTTTTAATTATTTTGAAGATTTGTGACACATTTAAGATAAATGAAGCTTTAGATGATGCAATAAAATTGCGACTTTTTCCTTTTTCACTGAGAGGCTAGGTAAAACAATGGTTAAATTAACTCCAAAGGGGATCTATCATGACTTGGGATGATATGGCTCATAAGTTCTTGGAAAAATACTTTCCACCTACTAAGGCCGCCAAACTCTGAAAAGACATATTATCCTATGCTCAACTTGAAGCTGAGACTTTGTATGACACATGGGAGAGATACAAGGAATTATTGAGAAGATGTCTGCATCAGGGCCTACTACTTTGGATGTAGATTCAAACTTTCTACAATGGTTTGAATTTATCAACTAGGCAAATGATAGATGTTGTTGCAGGGGGAATGTTAAACACAAAAACACCTAAAGAGGTTCAATCTTTAATCGAGGACATGGCCATGAACAGTTCTCAATGGGAAGGCACTAAGGTGAGAAAAAGAATAGTAGGCATTTATGGAGTGAATGCAGTGACAAGCTTAGCTAATAAGGTTGATGTTATAAGTAGGAAGTTAGATGCACTTTTTGTCAATTTAAGGTGTCTCTTAGGAGAAGTTGATCTCAAAAATCAATGGGAACAAGCTAACTACTTAGGAAACTCCTTTAGGCTACAAAACAACCCCTATAGCAATACTTACAACCCAAGGTGAAAAAATCATCCCAATTTCTCTTGGTGCAATCAAAGCCAAAATCAATAGAAAATGAACCTACCACCCCTAGGATTTTAGAGACCTCCACCATAAGAAAAAAAAAATCAGGTTTAGAAGAGCTTTTAACTAAATATATTCAAACTAATAAAGCTCATTTGCAGAACATTGAAAAGTCCTTAAGGAATCAAGAAGCATCTATCAATAACCTAGAAAATCAAGTGGGACAACTCACAAAGATGATGGCGAAGAGGCAATAAGGGAAATTACCATGAAACACGGAAATAAACCCAAAGGAACATGTGAGAGCAGTGACTCTTAGAAATGGGAAGGAGTTGCAAGTTGAACATATAGAAAAAAAGGGGTTAACAAGGAATGAAAAGGAGAATAAAGAAAAAGAAAGTGGGGATCCATCATTAGTTCTAGAATACAGACCACCCATTCCATACCCTCAGTGTTTAAAGAAAGACTGCTTGGATGAGCAATTTAGTAAGTTCCTTTATCTGTTCAAACAATTACATATTAATTTACCCCTTGTTGATGCTTTGTTGCAGATGCCTAAATACGTAAAGTTTCTGAAGGATCTTCTATCTAACAAGAGAAAATTGGAGGAGCTCCCAATGGTTACATTGAGTGAGGAATGTTTGCCAATTCTACAAAACAAATTGCTAAAGAAACTAAAGGATCTAGGGAGTTTTACTAGTCCTTGTATACTTGGTAACTTAGAAATTGATAAAGCCTTAGCTAATTTAGGAGCAAGCATCAACTTGTTACTTTATAACTTATTTATGAAATTAGGGTTAGGAGAGCCAAAACCCATACATGTGAGTCTACAATTAGCTAACAAATCTATTACGTTCCTTAGAGGAATTATAGAGGATGTTCTTGTTCAAGTAGAAAAGTTTCTCGTCCTAGTGGACTTTGTTATACTTGACATAAATGAGGATATAGAAGTACCTCTTATTTTTGGTAGACCATTTCTTGGCTACAGTTAAGGTTATAATAGCTGTTAGTGATGGTAGACTCATACTATGGGCAGGAGATGAAGAAATAATTTTTAAAATCCCTGATGCTATGAAAAAGATTGTAGATCATGATGATACTTATTATTGTTTGGATGCTACTGAAATTTCTGTTATAGATTATGCACAAGAAATATTAACAAGGGACCCTCTAGAATGCTATTTGAAGAAAAGGATAAGAGGAGCTGGAAAACCCTGAGTGTGTTGAAATTATGGCTCCGTTATCAGCCAACAATTCCATTTATGAGAAGAAGGGGTTTGACCAAATTAGCATGAAGATGGAACCAAGGTTAAGACCCTCCATTGAAGACTCACCAATAGTAGAATTGAAGCCACTTCCCGATTATCTAGAATATGCCTGTTTAGAGAAGGATTCAAATTACCGGTAATCATATCTTCTAACCTAAGCAAAGAGTAGAAAGAGAAGCTATTGGGAGTACTTAAGAACCACAAGAAGGCCATTGCATGGAAAATTTTAAACATAAAAGGAATTATTCCTTCCTTTTGCACCCATAAAATATTTATGGAAGAAAGTTACAAACTTATGGTGCAACCACAAAGAAGGCTAAATCCTAACAAGAAAGAGGTGGTCAAAGCTATTAGATGCAGGTATGATCTATCCCATTTTTTACAATTTCTGGGTGAGTCCTGTGTAGGTGGTGCCTAAGAAAGGAGAGATGACAATAGTGCCAAATGATAAAAACAAACTGATTCTGATGCGCATAGTCACGGGCTTGAGGGTGTGTATCGATTATAAAAGACTGAATGATGCCACTCGTAGGATCATTTTCCATTACCTTTTATCGATCAACTGTTAGAGCACTTTGTAGGGCACATGTACTACCGTTTTCTAGATGGGTTATACGGCTATTTTTAAATATCGATTGCATCAGAAGATCAAGAGAAGACAACATTCACATGTCCATATGGTACTTTTGCCTACAAGCAAATGCCTTTTGGACTTTGCAACGCACTAGCAACATTTCAGTGGTGTGTGATGACCATCTTTGAAGACTATATAGAGGACATAATTGAGGTTTTTATAGATGATTTTTCAGTTTTTGGAAATTCTTTTGACATTTGTTTGATTAATCTAGAGAGAGTATTATGCAGGTGTGAAGAAACTAACTTGGTGTTAAATTGGGAGAAATGTCATTTTATGGTATAAGAAGGAATTGTTATAGGACACAAAATTTCGAAAAAGGGGATTGAGGTGAATAGTGCCAAAATTGACACTATTGCAAAACTTCTACCCCTAACTTCAATTAAGGAAATAAGGAGTTTTTTGGGACATGCAGGATTCTGTAGAAGATTTATAAAAGACTTCTAAATTAGCTAGGCATCTAACTAAGTTATTGGAAAAAGATATGTCTTTTACTCTTTTACAAGACTACATGGATGCTTTTGAGTTATTAAAAGATAAACTCACAAAGGCCCCCATTATGGTCGCACCAGATTGGAACTTACTATTTGAGCTAATGTGTGATGCAAGTGATTTTACAATAGGAGTAGTTCTGGGGAAACGTAAGGACAAGCACTTTCAACCAATCTATTATGCTAGCAAGACTCTTGTAGATGCTCAGGAGAATTATACAACCATTGAAAAAGAACTCTTCGCAGTAATTTTTGCATTTGATAAATTCCACTCATAATTGATTTTATCTAAGGTCATTGTCTACACTAATCATTTTTCTTTGAGGTATCTATTGACCAAAATAGATGCCAAGTCATGGCTTATTAGATGGATTTTATTGCTATAAAAGTTCGACTTAGAAATAAGGGATAAAAAGGGAGTCGAGAATCTAGTTGCCGACCTTCTATAAAGATTAGAAAATCCCAACCTGGAAGCACTAGTTGAGCATGATATCGATGATGAGTTCCCTAGGGAACAACTCTACATAATAAACCAGGTATGGGAACAAGAAACTCCGTGAAGACTGTCAAACACCATAGGAAGGATTGGTCCGATAAGCTAGATGATGCCCTATGGGCATATAGGACAGCTTATAAGACACCAATCGAAACCACTCCCTATAGGCTCGTTTATGGAAAGGCTTGCCACTTACCTATAGAAATTGAACATAAGGCTTTTTAGGCTACTAAATTAGCTATTTTGGATTTGGAGTGTACAAGTACTCAAAGGAAACTATAGCTAAATGAGCTCGTTGAATAGTGTACCATGGCATATGGAAACTCTAAGCTTTATAAGGAGAAAGCAAAAAAGTACAATGACCAGAGGATTAGGCAAAGGAGATAGTTTAACAAAGGTGATAATGTTTTTTATATAACTCACATTTACAGTTGTTCCTAAGAAAACTGAAATCATGATAGTTTGGACCTTTCATGGTTACTTACATCTTCCCCTATGGGACAGTTGAAATCACACATCTAGAGAAGGGTACATTTAAGGTTAATGGTCAACGATTAAAGCTATATTTCGGATGAGAAGAAAGTGTCTTAAAGGATAGGGAAGATCTTCTAGATTAAATTCCTGGTATATAGGTAAGAAAATTCATCGAGCCAACGATGTTAAACAAAAGTGCTTTTTAGAAGGTGACCTAAATTTAAATTCTTAAGTAACTTTCCTTTAGTTTAGTCTACTTTTATTAGGTTCAGTTCCATTAGTTTCATTTCCTTCAAATTGACTTTTAGTTAATTTAACTTTTTTTGTTTTTTTCAAGTAAATAGTCCAGTTTGCATGTTTGACACAATCGCTAGCACGGTTGTGTCACAAGGCGTGTTAAATCTACGCCGTTCTTCAGATGTCACATGACCAGTGGATATGGGAATGTCGAGGTTATGTCTAAATTCAAGTCTAAAAAATTTTTTATACAGAAAGTTACACGACCTTTCGACATGGTCATGTTTAGGTCATGTCTAATGACGTTTTGAACGAAAAATTTTATAGAAAGGTACACGACCATTAGACACGATCGTGTTACGGTTGTGGTTAAACATCCAAAGAATTTAAATTTTCATAGAAAGGTACACAACCAGTTGACATGACAATGTCATGGTCATGTCAAAATATGCCTAGTTGCACAAGAAAGATATATGGTCGTGTCCACACCGTGTTACCCTTTATTATGGTATTTTTAGTATTGGCCATAGACACGAACACAACATGCTCATATCAACCCGGTGTATCAACCCTTATATAAAAGGGTTTGACATGACATGATCGTCACATTTCACACACAAATATGTCCCTCTTCCTCGAATAGGAGCATGAACACGTAAAGTACGGTGCACCCAGTCCTACTACGGCTCTACACAACTGTTCTTTTCTTTAGTTCCTTTGGTCGAAATCAAGTATGTTGCAAATTCTTCACACTCTAAGTTTATTCCTCCTCATTTTCATGAATAATCCATCTTTGCATTACCCTAAGTTTAGGTTCTCATGTAGATTGCCAATTTTTGTGGTAATTAAGGCTAATTTTTAATTAGTTACTTTGATACTTACATTAGAAATTCATAATGTCGTGGCATGAACAGGTAAGAATCACATAAATCACAAGTTAATTTTGAAATTAGACATGAGATAGATATAACTGTATCTATCCCTAGTTAAGCCATGTCTATACCTATGCCTCTGATTTTTGTAATTTTCCATCCCTTGTTCATCCTACAATGCCCATAATTAACAATTTAGCACTTGCATGACAGTTAAGCACATTTAGGACTAATACCTAGGGCATTTAGCATGTAAATTTTCCAATGGAGAATTGAGGTATTGTTTTTCTTGTTGAAGAAAAAAAATGGCACCACAACAAACCAAGGTAAAGCAACAAATTCACTGGAAGGGTCACTTTAGCGCCTCATCATCCTTTGCAAAAACTACCATTTCCATCATCCCAATGGCTATACCACCACCTTCTAAACATCCCATGTTATAATTCATTGCATTGGTTAAAATAGATAGATACAAGATGCTTAAAAAGAAATCATTTAGCTAAACACTTTGTATGGATTGGGATGTCATCTAAAGGTTAAATATGGAGGAGATTAGAGGGTTAATTGGGAGGGGTGTGGGAGCAACTTTTCTCATTGATGGCTCCAATGTACCAAGAGCTTACCTTGAAATTCCTTACAACATATAACTTGGATTATGATGGCATGTCATGGGGAGTTATAAATTATATGAATTTTAGGATCAAAGGCTAAATGTATAGGATTTCCATTGCAGAGTTTGGTGCTTATTTAGGTCTTTATGACGAAAACTACGTGCATTCTGAGGAATTTGCTGCCTTACCATATCAAATGCCACAGGAAATGCCTTCTTGGTTATATTGGAGAACTATCAATGATCAACATACCTATGACCCCAAGGTGTCCAAAGCATCACACTTTTGTAACCCAACTCATCGAGTATTGTACTAGCTTTTATCACATACCATTAGTGGACGAGGAAAGAGTACTAGGGTAGTCTTAACTCATGATGTCCTATAGCATTATGGAGAGATACCTTATGAACTTACCCATCCTCCTCGCATTCTTCATCAAATGGCAAGCCAATGACTTTAGGGTAGGTAGTGGTTGCTGTGAGCCCTACATCACATTACTAGCTAGAGCAATGGACACATTGCATAACCTACCTCATATGACTCACCTTAAGGAAGTGATCTCGATCGAGCTAAGTTACTTCGGACAGATGAATCTTATCCTTGAACTGAAGGACACACGAGGTGAAAGGTCACATCAGTTTACTCAAACCAGTTGTGATCCAAGTCCTCCTTAGTTGTCGGTTGAAAGGAAGGTGGATGCATTAATCCACAAATTTGGAAAAACAATGGACTTGCAATGCAAGTACTACATAAACCTCGCACATGTATTTAGGAGATTAAACAGATTGGAAAGGTTTGCTAGAAATGTAATAGTAAAATTTGATATTGAGTTTCCAACTGATACAAATACTAGTGAATGCATTCTAGGACTGTATGATGATGCTAGTGACAAGGAGATGGAAGTAAAAGAGGAAGGTGAAGATGAAGTAGTTGGGGAGAATGACAGAAGGGATGATGACATTGAAATACTTAATTTGGATACCGGAGAGGAAGAAGAAGGAGAAGATAAAGAGTATGAGGAGGCGAATGATGTAGAAGATAGTGCTTGACATATTTTTCTTTTCTCTATCTTTTCTATCCTTGGTTTATTTGATGTACTAATGCAACTTTCCTGACGATAACCATTTCTTTGTACTTGCTACTTTTCTGTTTCTTTTTATGACTTTGTAGATTTTGCTTTCTGTGGCTTTTTGTAGGTTTGCATGTTTTAGAACCTTCAAGCTCAACTTTTGTACATGCCCCACTAATGTGCAAGAGAACTGAAGACCATAATCAAGGGAGTGTCGGTTATTTTCCACATTACCTTTTGCACAGTTTTTTTTTTTTTTTAATGTTTTCCTTTTATGATTCATTTGTTTATTTTTTTTATTTTTCTCCTTATTTTATCTTCTTTCATTTTGATGTCTAGCTTGTTCATACATTAGGGACAATGTACGATTTTAAATGTGGGGAAGGGAGTTATAAATGTGTAGTTAATTAAAGAAATAAAAATTTTGCTTGTTTAACCTAAAAAAAATAAAATCAAAATGTGTAGTTAGTTATAAATGTAGAGTTTATTTTTTAAAACCTTGATCAAAGTTTTGAACTTTGAGATTTAGAGATTTGAAGAACATCACTAGTTAAGAATTAGTCATGAACTTCTTTAATAACTCTGTGGATAGTTTAGAACACTTGATCAAGGTTTTGAACTTTGAGGTTTAGTGATTTGAAGAACATCACCAGTTAGGAATTAGCATTAAACTTCTTTTAATTTTATTTTAATGTATACTTTTTCTTTTTTAGTATTTTTGGAACACTATAATTCTTGATAAATAGTATTACTTGTCCTTTGAAAATTTCTAGAAAAAAAATCAATGGAGTAAAAAATGAAATAAAAAATAAATTAAATAAAGTTTAGTTGTAGGCCTCGTTGACTCGAGTAATTAAGCTTGTGGGGTGCCTCCTTTGTGTGGAATAATGCCTGTTAACTTGAGTGAAGAACTCAGGATTATCGATTGAAAGCTCGCTAAAATGGTTAAGAAAAAAGTCCATGTTAAAGCTAAACGTAAGTAAATAAGTTCTATTAAATAAAGGTAGTGGATGGTTTAAAGGGGTATCTTAAAACCTAGTAGCCTAAGATCGTTTGGTCTGAGACTTACTAACTGATTAAATTACCTAAAAAAGAAAAGAGAAGAAAAGAAAAGAAAAGAAAGAGAAATGATTAAGGGATAAGTGGATATATTTACCTTAGATTATAATGTTTAACAAAATCAAAGAAGGGGGTGTACACATTTTAGTAAAATTAGTAAAGTGTTTATGACTTTTTCTTGGTTTAAGAGATAATTATTCAGGTTTTAATTTTCTCATATGTTCAAGACAATTGGTTAAGTAAAAAATATAAGAGTTAGAGTTAATTTTCTTTTGAACTGCATATTAATTCAGAGTTTGGCTCTCATGCTATTATAAGGTTAAATGAGAATTAATTTGATTAATTTCTTAAATAATAGTAATTTGATTAAGTGTTTCTTATCCTCCTATTTAATTTGATTAATTTGCTTGAGGATAAGCAAATGCTTAAGTGTAAGGAAGTTTGATAAGTGCTCAATTTGATATATATATTAAGTGAAAATTTAACATGTTTTCCCTTGATCTAGGCATGTTTTTAAAGAATTTAAATTTTAATTGAGTAATATTTGGATTTTAGGGCTTTGATGGAAAATTCAATTAAAAAGGAAGAAAATGAATCCAATTTTATTCACTTTGGAGCTAAACAATAGAAGTTATGAAGAGTTGAAGTTAGAAATGATCCAGACACGATCACGTTCAAAGATCATGTTGCACTAAAGGTTTACAAAACTACTTGGGGACGAGACATGACCGTGTTGGTGGGTGGTGTTGAAATTGCGGATTTATAGAAAGTTACACGAGACATTGACATGACCGTGTTAATAGTTGTGTCTCAGCTGAAGAGTTATAGAAAGATACATAGAGGTTCGACATGACCGTATCTAAGGCCATGTCTACTGGAACGCCATGTTTTATGCGATTTTGAACTATAAAGTGAACACGACTCGAAGCACAACCATATTAAATAGCATGTCGACCTAAAAACACATAGTTTTTAACATGAGTTATATAAATAGAAGAGAACTTCACACAATTAAAGGGAGAGACATATTTGTCATTCTTGTTCTAGGGTTTTGAGAGTAAAAGACGACTATTTCTTGTAACTTCGAGAATTAGGGTTTTCTACTTGTTTTATTTGATTTTCTTGATGATGCATGTCAATATATCATTGTTGAATTCAATTACAAACATGTTTAACACTGAATTTCCTTAGTATTGAAACTTATGGAACCTAGGTTTATTATGTGATTTGAAATTTTCTTATAATATTCGATGAATTCTTATATTTATTAATTCATCGATGTTTTTTTTTTTTATTTTTGATTGGTTTAATATTGCTAGTGTATTAATCCGTCTATTTGATATTATATATTAAAATTGAGAAATCTAATTTATAATTAGATTTTGCATGTGTGAAGAGGATTGATGTAATCTTAGAGATAAGTTATATGGTTCTTCTAGAATTAATTGCTTTAGTTAAGGGAATTTGTTGTTCTTAATGTAATCTTTTAATTATGCTATCGTAAAGAGATTCAGATAGGTAATTGTAAGATTAGGATTTAGCAAGTTTGAGAAAGTTGTTAAACTAAGTTAGGAATTCCTCCGATTAATGAATTATAAGAAGGAATTGAATACGCTTTGTTATTATCACATAATAATACCTTGGGAAAGCAAAGTTTAGATACTAATTTTACCAATTTGATATTAATTTTAATTTGATTTGCTTTTCTGTCTTTTTATAAAACCTTAGTTCTTTAGTTAGTATTTCATCATAGTTTTTAATTTAATCCAATTCCATAATTTACCGATTAAATAATAGAGTGATTGTCAGTATTAGTACTTAAATTCTCTATGGGACTATATACGTATTTCCATACACTATGCTATAGAATTTGATAGGTGCACTTACCTCACATTAGGTATACAAATGACATGATAGCTTTAGTGGAAAGTTCTAGGGCCTCTTTTAGAGCATGACACAAACTACTCAAGCTGACTTATCTCCTCAAAGCTCCTTTGAAAGACCACTCCGTATGCGAAGTTTGAATGAAATTTATGAAGAAACAGAAGAAATCAATTTGCACTTTTTTGTTTATTTGTGGATGCAGAGCCATTCTTTTTTGAGGAAGCTATCCAAGAAGAAAGATGGAGATTAGCTGTGGATGAAGAAATGAAAGCTATTGAAAAGAATAATACATGGTAGCTGGTGACACTTCCAGAGGGAAAACAGACTATAGTAGTAAAGTGGATTTACAAAGTATAGAAAAATGCTAAAGGAGAAGTGGAGAAATACAAATTACGACTTGTCATGAAAGGATTCACCCAAAGGACTGGAATTGATTATGATGAAGTCTTTGCTCCTGTGACTCGTTGGGAAACCATTCGATTAATTATTTCTCTAGCAGCTCAAAAAGGATGGCAGACTTTTCAGGTGGATGTTAAATCAGCGTTCTTGAATGGAACTCTAGAAGAAGAAGTCTATGTGAAGCAGCCTTTGGGTTATATCTTTGAAGGACAAGAAGTCAAAGTGCTAAAGTTGAAGAAAGCCTTATACGGTCTTAAACAGGCTCCAAGGGCTTGGTACACTTGCATTGATGAATATTTCCAGAAGAATGGGTTTTTAAAGTGCCCATATGTACATGCTTTGTATGTCAAGAAGAGTGAGGATGGAGAAATTATGTATGTTTGCCTGTATGTTGATGATTTGATTTTCACAGATAGTAACATGATGATGTTTGAAGAATTCAAGAAGAAAATGACCGAAGATTTTGAGATGACTGATTTGGGCCTTATGTCTTATTATCTTGGAATTGAGGTGAAGCAGAGTGAAGAAGGAATTTTTCTTTCTCAAAAATCATATGCAGAAGCAATCTTAAAAAAGTTCAAGCTGGATCGAATCAATTCAGTTTCCACACCTGTGGAATGCGGAATCAAGTTATCTAAGTTTGATAATACTGAAAAGGTAAATCCTACTGTGTTTAGAAGGTTGGTTGGAAGGCTGCGATTTTTAACTTGTACAAGACCAGATATTTCATATGGAGTTGGTGTCATTAGTCGTTACATGGAATCTCCAACTCTAACTCACATGAAGGCAGGCAAGAGGATTCTTCGGTATGTTAAAGGGACATTGGATTATGGTTTGTTTTATACTGCTGCAATTGATTTCAGATTATTTGGGTTTAGTGACATTGGTTGGGGAGGAGATGTTGATGATCGAAAAAGTAATAGTGGCTTTGTTTTCTTCATGGGTACTGCTGTGTTTGCTTGGAGTTCTAAGAAGCAACCAATTGTTAATCTTTCAACTTGTGAATCTAAATATGTTGCAGCTACTTCTTGTGTGTGTCATGTCATCTGGTTGAGAAGGCTGCTAAAGGTTTTCAAATTTGAGCAAGATGGAGCAACTGAAATTTTTGTTGATAGCAAATCAGCTATTGCTTTAGGAAAGAATCCAGTTTTCCATGACAGAAGCAAGCACATAGATACCAAGTACCATTTCATCCAAGAATGCATTGGAAAGAAGGAGATTCAGCTCAAGTATGTCTTTTAAAGGCCAAGTTGCTGATATGTTCATCAAAGCTTTGAAGTTTGAAGATTTCTGCAGATTGAGAGCTGCTCTAGGAGTTGTTAAACGCTGAGTTACAAGTTTAAGAGGAGGTGTTAAGAGAATAAACTTGTAATCAGTTATATATTAGATAAGTTATATTAGTACATATAATTCGTTATTAATTATGTAGTGAATGTTTAAGAGTAACTTTCTGTATTCCTATAAATATTAGTATGGATGAATCTTAAAGGGGGTGAATTTTGGCTGAAAAAGAGTGTCTTTTGCTCTGTTCTCTTCTCTCTAACAGACATTTGGAACGTAGAAAGGTTGGAGAATCGGACCATACAAATTTGACATAATACCAATTGCAATGATCACTCTTAATAAATTTCACGTGTTTAGCTAGAATCATTATACCGAGAAGCTAAAGGTGAGTCTTATTTTGTACTCAAAGGGATAGTGGCTTGACGTTTGTGCATGATCAGGATGCAAGTGGTGATTGACGAGGGTTACATTTGCCATGTGAGTGGGTTCCGACAGTTATGCTGGTGGATTCGGGTAGGAGTTGGTGTGGGTGGCTGGGCTTTTGTCGCTTAGTGGGTTGATCGATTTGGTTCGTGCAGGTGGCTGTGGCTGTTCGTGATGGCGGAGGGTTTGGCTGGATTTGATATCTGGTGGCTGGGTTTTGGTCCATGGTGGTTGAAGGTTAGTGGTGCAGCTAGGGTTTCACGGTAGCTAGCGTGTCCAGTGGTGGTGATGGATTCCAGTGGATGCTGGTGGTGGTTTAGGATTCCGTTGGTGGCTCGCTGTTGATCATTCTGCTTCGGTAGCATATTGCTTTGGTCAAAAAGGTCTCCGGTTAATGGATGGAGACAGGAAAGTCTGTCCTTCCAAAATTTGTTGAGGAATCATAAGTGTTTTCTATTCCATAAAAGGTGGATAGATACAACACACATAGCCGCAAACTTGAAATTCCTGTTGTAGATTCAATTCAGCAAAAGAGCAAACAAGCAAAAAAGCCAACAAAAAGCAAGTGCAGGAGATACAAATGTAAAATGGTAAATCGGCTAGTCGATGCGTTTAAAATGGGGTAATAGGCCTGCATAGCAATGCCACAAAGTCCTTCGACAGCATCCACATCTCTTTGCATCCTCATGTATCCTTGTTCTCCCCATTCTGCACCCCATGAGTTCTTCACCAGCCAATACTTCATACCGTCATCACTAACCCCGTATCCGACTACAGCCACTGCATGGTCTAAATCCGTGCCACATGCTTCTGTATATATGCCACTTTTGTAGTGCTGGAATTCTCGACTGTCTGCATCTATTGAAACAGAAACTGGCTGATTGGCAACCGCCGTGAGTAATGCCACTTCACTGTTGGCTGGCACATTCTGGTAACCGTCTATATGTGCAACACCATTGGCTTCTTCGTTTATGGTGCGTATTCCATCAACCCCTTCGTAGGGATAACTAGCCTCAGTGGCTAGGCCGTAATCCTCAATGAATTGGAAGGCATAGTTTACTGAACCAACGAAACAGCCCCGGTTCCATCCTCCAATGTCACAATCAACTAGTTCTTGCTCGGAGAATGAGACCAAATTACCCGTTCTTCTTGCATCGATTCCTTCTACTGATGCCTCGACAGAAAATGCCCAACAATAACCTGCATTTCAGATATAGTTATACCTTTTTTAATGCTTCATAATGATGCTTTCGATGATTACAAAGACCGTGATAATATCTATAATTTTTTTAAGGTCTTCTTACTTGAAATACTTTTCAGAGAGGGAGATTTAGTTGCTTCAATATGGAAACTAGTTGTTTGGATACATTAACATTGTTACTGCTGTAGTTTTTTGGAGGGAACTATTATGGGTTGGTAAAAAGGAATTGTCCTATATATAGATACCGGCACTCGGGGAAGCAAAGTTAATATGAAAACTCTCTGTTGACTACCGCATTCCCCTTGATCCTTCACTGGTGTGACAGCCCCTTTTTCTCTCCAATCCACGGAAGAAGGCACAGCAGTGAAATTTCCGTACTTAAAAGATTGCACAGAGGTAGACATCTGTATCTTGAAGCCATTGCACGAGGCCTTGAACTCTTCATTTGTAAGATTCGCATAGGGATTGACACTTAGCTTGTAAGGTTTGTCATTGGCCCTGTTGAAAGATTCTATGTACTCCACATTGTCCTTGAAAACCATAAAACGTCTCTCTTTTTCGGCTTTGTCTTTGTACACGCGTCCATATTGTGCCATCCAGAGTTCATGTCTCTCATGCATAGACAGTTCCTGGAGGTTGCCGCGTGTAGCTTGACAAGACCATGCTCCCACTATAAAGATTAAAGCAATGCAAATGCCTTGATACTGGTTTTTGAATGTCGTTTTAGATTTTAGTAGTTGAGATCCACTTATCAAATGACCACGAAGCCTCATATTTTCTAAGCAAACATCTTAGCTCTATTAAAAGTTGAACTCTAGGACATGATTTCTAACAACAAAATTAGCCAAATCTATGGTCATCAACACGCCTAAGTAGTTTTTCTGACAAGGGATCTCATAATTGGCTCCTAAGAGCTGGGAAAAAATGATCGGACTCTTGTCTTAATGCGCCTAAATAAAAGGCTTTCAGAGTGCCGTCTCTCTTAGGCAGATGTGATTTAATCTTATTTACAGCAATATACACTCTCCTTATCAAACAATCAGTAGTTTGTTCAAAGAGTCTTAGGTCAATTTTTATATCAGGTTGGCCAATATTTTGAGCTGTTCTCTCAGTTTATTTCGGACACGGATAAGAGGTTAAAAATTGATCTGTCATGGAAAACTGCATAATGAAATGTTTCAAATTCAGAAACCTTGGAATTAAAGCACTCTACTACATGACGAGAGGAAGCACTCTTTGTCATTTTTTTTTTTAGTTAAAAAAGCTAGTTATGTATATTTTGGCCTCATAAGAAATTAATGAGCAGGTTATTCAAAAGAAATATATGGCAATTTTGGTTTATGGAATAAAATAAAGTAGAAATAAAATTACAACTCTTAAGAAATAAAATAAATAAGGAATATTTATTTTTTATAGTTCCTTTGTGATCTCATAGATAGATATAGCGATTTGAATCCTCTCTTTTTTTTTTCTCAATTTTTCTTAATTTGTAAATTAAGGGTTGAGATTATCTATATTTTTTAAATATCATTTCATATCATATCATCATGATGTCATTTACTTCTTTTTAATCTTAACCATTATTTATACATGGTAAAATCTTAAATGAGTAAATTGAGGAAAAGTAAATTGAGAAGATCCATTTCCATAGATATAGGAGTATACTTGAAAATTTTGAAAAATAGTTATTTCTTGATCCTATAAAAGATTCCAATTTCATATTCTATAATAATAGCAATTTTATAAAATAGTTATTCTGTCAACCAAATGTAGAAATACATTTAAAGGAATGGAATTACTATTCCACCCTTGTGAAGTGAATTAAAAGTGCCAATAATGTCCATACCACGTTTTACAAACCTCTTCCTAATTTATGTCCAAGTGCTGGTTCATTCAAGATACTAAACATGCAAATAGTTGCATTTGTTTACTCTAGGTTATAGCACATGTTATAAAAGCTTAATCATGGTCTAATAATCTAAGATATGCACAATATAGATAATTGGCAATAAGATTAACGATATCTTCAAAACTCTATCTAGATGTTGACATTTTTTGAATTATGTGCAATTCCATTTAAGAAAAATATAGCCTATGAGAAAAGTTCTGTAGAGGGCTAAATGCAATTTAGGACCTTATGCATATTAATTAATTGGATTTGACTCTTTAGGCTAAGGTGACAAGACCTAAAGATCTAAGTCCATGACTTTGGGACAATTGGGGAGATTTGGGATAGTGGGCTTAAAGTAGGGCTTGTTGAAATGGATTGCCCAGTACCAACCCTTCTAATGAGGCTTACACACCTAAAGAAGGCCTTCATTGTGCTTGGTCACATGCATGGCCCATGTATGCTTCTTCTTATTAAAAAGGGAGTTCATCTAGACCATCGATGGCTAACATAATCCAATGGATGGCGTCGATAGCCAAATCACTATAAATATCCACAAGCTTTCCTTATCTGGAGGGGGTATATTTGGAAAAATGCCTTTACTTTGCTTCGGTTATCCTCTTGAAAGATCAAACCCTAGATCATTAGAGGAATTGTCATTTCTGCGTTTGAGCCTACTAGGATTGCCTACTCCTCCTCCCTATCTATTCACCCTTGATTATCCTTCTATGTGCCATTATACGTCACTCCTCTAGGTTCACATGTAGCGCAAGGATCATGCAGAATGCACATGACCATATTGTGATTGGACCTACTCACTTACATTTTTAGTGACTTCATTAAGAAGTGAGGAACTTGACAACCTCATGATGGTACTCCCAAGGACAAGGATGTTTGATCCTAGCGATAACATCAATCAAGACCACAAGGTTAACCTTGAAGTTACTGAGCAACTACCCCTGCTTGAAAATACTGATCTTACCAATAATACTCAGGAGTCTCATCTTGACAATGCTCAAGTGGTGTGTGCCATTCAGAAAAACACTAAGATGATGAACCAATTTACGATGATGCTAGCCTAATGTATACTTAACATGGTGAGCTTTGCTACTACATAACAATGAGTAGCTTTGCCAAATCCTATTGTTGTTGTGCAACAACTTCCCCCTCAGGCACCCCCAATCCTCCAACCTAGCCTCGTTCAATCAAGAAGTTATTCCTAGGGTTGAAGAGCAGGCTCCTATACTAGAGCCCATTGTTGCACATCATCCCACACCTAAGGTGAGGGACTAAGGAATCTATATCGGGGGCTCTTCATCCTTAAAAGTTGTGCTTATGTCATAAGGTGCTATTAGAGGATCTACACCTCATCTTAACCTTACCCCCATTACTCATATAAAGGCTACAACATTTGACCTTAGAAGCACATTTATCATGAAGGAGGATCTGGACATGTATTTGAAAGAAATACAAATGAAGTCCACTATGGGAGTAATGAATCTTAAACTCCCGTACAACTAGCACATCACAACTAAGCCTTATCCTAAAGATTATGTGAGTCCTACATTCGTACTTTTCAATGGGAAGAAAGGGAGTGCTAAGGAACACCTACTGAAATTTATTGAAACATTGGAAGTTTATAGGTTAGATGATGATTTGAAACTTAAAGAATTTTCTAAGTTCCTCACGGAAAAGGCGTATACGTGGTATGTCAATCTTCTACCAGGCTCGATAGATTCATGAGGTAGCATGTGTAAGATGTTCTTGGAGAAGTTCTTCTCTACTCAAGAGAGGGTCACTCTAACTAATATGGGACAAATTCAATAGAAACCTAAGGAGGACTTGATGGAGTACATTGAACGCTTTAGAAAATGCTCACTAGACATCTAAGACATTTGTGATGAAAAGGAGTTAATGAAGATTTGTATCCAAGGGATGTTTGTTGAATATATGATGAATTTAGAGAATCTATTTTTGGTATTATTCACTACATTGGTTGAAAATGTGTGAAGGACCAACATTTCCATTTCAGAGCAAAAGGGGGGAAGCCCCAAGTTCAACAAACGGGAACCATCTATAAGCTTAGCCTAAGGAGAATGATCTAAAGGAGGGAAGAAGCTCAAGACTGGGAAAATTGAAATCAAGACTATAAGAGGCTCTACACCGACATTGGCATATCTATACTCGATGGGGAAGGTACATGTGATGCTTGAAATATGGTTGAGAGATGATAATATCAAACTCCTAAGAGTCAAACGCCTCCTTATCGTAGAAGAAAAGAATGACCCTAGATTTTGCAGGTTCCATAGAGTTGTGGGGCAATCTACCAAAGATTGCTTTACCTTGAAGTAGATTTTCAATGAGAGGGTTCGAAGTGAGGAGCTTATCATAGAAAACAACGATGTTAGGCACAATCCTCTCTTAGCCCATAACAATCAACGCGGTGCTGTAAATGTTGTTATTCACGATCTTACTACTATTGAAGTGGGTAAGGTGCCCCCTATCGAAGTATATAAAGGAAAAGGGAAATCAAATGAAGTCGAAGATGATGAATGTTCACCGGTCATCACAGCACTATTAAAGACTTCCAATTTGAGGAATTTTTCAACTTCTTTAGGTTTAATGAGAAGACGAGGCTTGCAATAGCGACTACACTCACACAAATCTCAAAAAGACAATATATGGAGCGTGGCATAGCACAACCTGTCAAGAGAATGGCCCGTACCCATGAGAAAATAATTTTATTCATGAGAACTGGTATGTACGTAAAGAGCCCAAACCACAATCGCCTCCTATATGTGGAGGGAGTGCTTAATGGATACCTAATGAAAAGGACATTCATAGATACTACCTTCTCTTTTGAACATCATGCTAAAGACCACATTTAAAACAGCTAGAATTGACCTTGGGTGTTTGGTGAAGCAACCTATTTCAATTAATGGCTTCGTTCATTCCCCCATAAAGACACTAAAACGGGTTAATGTAGATCTCAAGGTTGGGCATATCCATAACTTTGTTACTTTTCCTATGATTGATGAGCCTGTATCCTACCACCTACTTATGGGAAGGAAGTGGCTATATGATCACAACTTAGTACCTTCAATGCTTTGTCTATGCATTAAAGGTAACTTGAAAGGGAAGGACATATTTATTCCATCTATAAAGAATTCCTTTAAAGAAAGAGGAGTCATACTTTATGGAAACAACATTTTTTTATGAATATGCTAAAGAGGATGAAATTGCCATTGCGAGACCCTCAAGTGTCCCATTACCTACTTGGGTGGAGATCTAAGGTGGACAACAAAAGAAGAGAAAGATGTGTGGATGCTAGGGAGGCAAGAAGAAGAATAAGCAAACAAAAAGTATTGAAAGTTTTGTTAGAGCAGACGAGTGCAGAGTGTATCGTTTGTGATGGTTACAAGGGTCTAAGGAGATATGTTTATCTTCTTCAGATCCCAAACAAGTTTAAGAAATTTAGCTTGCCCCTCAAAAAATGTAAGATCAAATCAAACCCCAAGTGGAAGAGATAGAAGAGTCGGATCTAGCATAACTAGGTGAGTTAGCATGGCCAATCTTTGTTAGCAAATGTCTTCCTCAAGAGATAAAGGTCCCACTTATTATGTTATTAAAGTAGTATAGGGATGTCTTTGCTTAGACCTATGAAGAGATGCCAAGGTTAGATCCTAGCCTTATAGTACATAGATTGAATATCACGCCAAGAGTCACACCAATGAAGCAAGGATAGCGAGTCATTAGCCTTAAAGTTGAGGTACAAATCAAATTAGAAATTGAGAAGCTACTTCAAGCAAGTTTTATAAAACTGATTAAACATCTTACTTGGCTTGCAAATGTGGTCTCAATGAGAAAAAAGAATGGCCAAATAAGAATATGTGTTGACTTCCAAGATTTGAATAAGGCATGTCCAAAAGATGATTTTCCCTTGCCAAATATCAACACTTTAGTAGATGTCACTGCTAAATATGGGTTGTTTTCATTTATGGATGTCTTTAACGGTTATAACCAAATCAAGATGGCAATTGGCAATGTAGAATGTACTACTTTTTGAACCCTGATGGGGAACTTCTATTACACTATCATGCCATTTGAGCTTAAGAATGCAGGTGCCACTTATCAGAGGGCGATGACCGTTATATTCCATGACATCATGCATGATTTTATGAAAGATTATGTAGACGATATATTTATCAAATCAAGGTGAGCACTTGATCATTTGGTCTACTAAAAGAAGGCTTTCAAAGATGTCAGTTGTATAAACTCCATATGAACCTTCTTAAGTGTTTCTTTGGAGTGAATTTAGGTAAGTTTCTAGGGTTTGTTGTTCATGGAAAGGGCATTGATGTTGACTCAATGAAGGTTCAAGCATACGATTCATTCCCTTGCCCTCCACTCTAAAGGAATTGAAAACTTTCATGGGAAAAAGTTTCCTACATTAGGAAACTCATGTCAGGGCTAGCAAATACTTCATACCCTTTGCATCAACTTATGAAAAAAGGGGTCCCATTTGAGTAGGGGAAAATGCTTGAGGAAGCAATCCGGAAAATTAAGAAGATCCTAACCTCCTCTAAAAACTATGACAATGCTTGTGAAGGAATTACCATTGATTTTGTACCTTACCTCCACTGATAGGTCCATTGGGGCTTTACTTGTATAGGAAATAGATGGACAGAAACGACCACTTTACTATTTGAGCCAAACCCTTCAAGGAAGCAAGGTTAAATACCCAACTTTCGAAAAGCACTGTCTTGCACTAATATTTACCTCACAAAAATTATAGCACTATTTCTTAGCGCATAAGATCAATCTCATCACACTTTCAAATCCCATTAAGTACTTATTATCTCGACCAGCCTTATCAAGCCTAGTTGCTAAGTGGCTACTCCTCCTTGGAGAGTTTGATATCTTAGTCCAGTTCCCTAAGGCTATTAAGTCACAAGCCTTAGTTGATTTGTTGGCATACTTCTCGAATGCACATGAAAGCCTTATTGTGGATACTATGCTAGTAGAGTTTTATGACATGGTTGAAATAGAAGGAGAGTGGTCACTTAAATTTGATGGCTCTACAGAAAACAAGAGATGAGGAACAGGAATTGTGTTAACCTTGCCTGATGGCCAAGAAATAGCATTGGTATTCAAACTTGATTTTTATTGCACTAACAATAAGACTAAATATGAGGCTTTATTACTTAGGTTGATACCTATGCAAGAGGTTGGAGCAAATCGACTATGTGTTCGAGGTGACTTTAACTTGATCATTAAACAGGCTAATAGTGAGTTTGGACTTAAAGAACCTACCTTAGCACCCTACGGGGCTACAATGCAGACTCTAGTGACAAAATTCCAATCAATACGCTATGAGCATATGACTCAATCCATTAATAGATATGCAGATGCATTGGCTACATTAGCATCAAAAGTTTTAATCCAAGATGTGAATAATAGTTTGAATATTCAAGTACTCAAGAAATCTATACCATACACTACGTTAGATCATCTTGATAAAGATGAGGAACCACATGATGATTGGCACATTTCGGTGAAGGAGTAGTTAACGCATCCCGAAGTAGCTTCTACTTCAACATTGAAAACTTTATTCAATTAAGTGGAAGATTGTACTATACAGGCCAAGAAGGTGTTTTGTCTTGATGTATTGGCATAAAAGAGACACATCTTAAGCTAAACAAGTATCACAAAATCTATTGTGCAAAGGAAGGATCACCGCTATATCGTCGGATTCAATGTGTTGGATACTACTATCTATTAATGTCTAAAGATGCATTCTAGGTACAAGTGAATTTTCTCTAGTGTTTTAAATTACTCAATGAGAAAGAACGTCATTTTCGGGCCATGGCTAAGGATTGGAGGTGTCCATACATTAGCTATTTAAATAATAACATCTCGCCCACTAATAACACTAATGTCAATTCGTGAAAAGGAAGGCTAGAAAGTATCTGATACATAAAGATGAATTGTATAGAGTCTCATTTATGGGTAAACCCTTTAGGTGTATTTCACCCCTCGAGATAGAAACAATATTGGCTAAAGCCTATGTCAGAGAATGTAGGGAACACTAAGGAGGAAGGAAGATATATTATCACTTGCTAGATATGGGATACTATTGGTTAATTATGGAAGTTGATGCCTTTAATTTTGTTAGGAAGTGTGTCATTTGTCAGTAACATGGCAATGCCATTCATGCTCCAACAATCATGCTCCATAGTGTAATGACTCCATGGCCCTTCCACACTTGGGCATTTGACCTTATTGGTCCCATTTACCCACCATCAAAGGGATTTATCTAGATCCTAGCCGGGACTAAGTGTTTTACTAAATAGGTAAAGGTGGTTCCATTAAAGAAGGCTACAGGACCAATAGTTGCAAGTTTTATAAAGGAGAATATGATATGCAGATTCGGAATTCCAAAGCACGTCTTATCTGACAATGGCATTCCTTTTGTCAATTCTCATATTCGACAGCTATTGGCTAGTTGTAGCATTGATCATGTCAAGTCTACGCTTTACTACCTAAAAGGTAATGGACAAGTAGAGGCCATAAACGAGATTCTGTTAATAATCCCTTATTTTTAGTGTTGATATGATGTGATATTTTTAGCAAGTAAATCTATCCTAAAGATACCTTTTTATTTTAGGAAATATCCAATAAAGTGTGTTTTTCAAGAGAACTAGATTACTTTCCTCATTTATCTTAACTAGCTTAGGCAACTTCTTAATCCAACACTAGGGTTGGATAAGGTGGGCTTTAAGGTCCAAGGGCTCATTAGCTTATAACACTTACACCCCAGTCGACACCACTTTCATTGATGGCAAGGCACTATTGAGAGTAGAGGCCGAAGTGAGTCTTATATCTAAAACAAGGCCTAAATATGTTAAGTGACCCATGCTTTAGCCAAGAGGTGCTAATCCAATTTGGGGGATTTTAGAGTTGAGCTCAACATTTAGATCATGTCATCTTAAGCTTTTGGTGAGCTTCCTTTCAAGTTATGATGCTTAGCTTTGGTTATCCCAACCTAAAGAGTATCTCACCTAAGCTAAAAAGTACTCTATCAAGTCGATTGAGAGAGTTGGACTCGAAGTTTACATAGATGAGCTACGTCCATGCTAACGAGCAACGGTGTGCCAATTCCGAGCTGTAGGTTACCCCTCGAGCTCAATGAGGTGGGGAAGCCTATTGGATATGCTTCTATCATTTCAATTATCAATTTCAAATCCTTTATATGTGCATGTAAATCAGTACATTTAATGTATAGGGACACATAGCAACTTGATAAGAGAGGTAGCCATAGAGGCCAAAGAGATCATGGCTCTTCATTCCAATAGTAGGACACATAGCATGATTCGAAGTTTTTTTGGAAATTGTATACACCTTTTGTAACTACCTATATGAAGGCATCAAACAATCGCATTTTCCACTTTTGCATTCTCTTACTTCTCAAAACTTTCTCATTTTACCTGTGCTTTTGCATTCTTACAATTTCTTTGTTTCCCTTTAGTCAATCTTTCACTACCAATTCAATCTAAAGGTATGGTTAGGTCTTCCTCTTCACAGACTCTTTCAAACCTCGTTTGAGGGGTTATTCCCCCCTAGGTTATGGTGAACATAGTAGGAAATTTGAGTCAACCTTAGATTTTGGTGGCGCAAGTTGAAAAGGTGGACAATGCGGTTTTGAGGGCGTTTAAGGAAAAAGGGGATAAGGATGTTCATAAGGAGCTTATGTTAGATATTTATCCTAATGATGGGGAGGATCACAAGCTAATCAGACCATTATTTGACGAGCCTTTCACTTCTAAGTCAAGTCTTAATGGGATTAAGAGGATTGTTTGCAAGGCTAATATAGATGCAGTGGGCTTATGCTGTACATCCCTCCCGTAAGGCTAGATCGTTTAACCTGCAAATGAAGACAAGTGGGTTACCTTGATTGGATAAGTAAGTTACCTCAATGGAAGGCAACTACTTCCGTGCTTATCAGAGGTTCCTGAAGTTTGGATTGCAACTACCTTTTAGCGAATTCTAGAAGCAATTCTTCAATCACCACCATGTTAACCCTTGTTAGCTCATATCAAACACGTATATTTTGTTTGTGGCATTCAAGATCTTGTGTGAGTCGTACAGAGTGAGGTCGACCCCTCAATTATTCTACCATTTCTATAATTTGAAATGCTTCAAGCCCTATCAAGGTAGTTTGATCTATCAAGCCGTCCTAAAGTAAAGTTTCTAGATGGCTTGGTATCCTCAATTCATAACTAGAAGGAGAAATTTGTCTTGATCGAGACTTCTAAAGAGCCAAAGTTCTGGGTTCACTAGGTGAACTCGAAAAGGACTAAGGCAATTAAACTAGTGCCTAATGACATGGTCCAAGCCGAGATACTAACTCGGGTGCTTGAAGAAAATGGGAAACCTTTCGACACGCTGAGCTTGATGAAGGCCTTTTTAAGGATTGCCATAAAGACCTTTGAAAGATTTGAAGTTGAGCCTATGTAGGGTGGGAAAACCTTAAGGAATCATATCAAAGTTGGGGAGGAGCAAGGTGAAGGTAAGGATTTACACCCAGGATGGGGTTAGCTTAAGGGGAGTGCTTTGTTACAACTTAGAGGCATGGTCCCCTCATAAAATTTCTTCTTCAATAAGTCTCATACATTTTTTAACTAACTTTTTCTCCTCTATGTTGTAGATATGCCTCTAATTAGGTTAGTTGATAAGTGTTAAAAAAACCTTATTTTTAATATTTATTTAATATGATTTTTTATGAATTTTGTGTAAATATATCAGGAAAAAAACACTTAAGTGCTTAATATTGGATTTCAGGGTTTAAAGAGTGCAATTTAAAGATTTAAAGAAGATTTGACCAAAAACAAGGAAAAATTTGGCAAATATAGGAAAAGATGATTTTCATGTGTACATAACCTTTAGCATAACCGTGCTGATGCCAGTGCTGGAGAGCAAAAAGTGATCATAATGTATCATGAAATTATGCCCTAGCTACTACACAAGTGATGCAGAGAGTAGTGTTGAAGCAAGAAATCTGCCTAGAGAAGAAATTTCTAGTATTCCAGAGTGCACAACCCTGAGTACGGCCGTGTAAGGGGCCGTGCAAAACCCAAAAAGCCAGAATTTCACTTTTTTCCAAAGTATATGCCCCCAAGCACGGGCATGCACCAGGCTATGCATGCTACCATATTTCCTATATTATAAATACTCTCTTCATTATGAAAATTGGGGATCTAGATTTATTTTTTCTCACAGCCGCTCTAAAAACCCTAGTAGAGCAAATTTACAAATCTGGAAGGAAAAATTGTTGGAGCATCATCAGAAATCACGAAACGTTATAAGGGTTTATTCTTTTCATCATAAATTCTTATTACTTCTCCAGATTTCTCGTGATTACTATAGATTCTATAGAGGAGTAGATTTATATGCCCTGCATCTTGTGAAACTCTAAACCATGTGATTGAATTACTTATTGATTAATTAAAAGTTTATACCTTTATATCTATTCATGTGTTTTAACTACTATGTAATTAATTTATGCGGGTAAATTGATTACACATCTGATTCTTGTTAGATAAAGGGAGGTCTCATCTAATAGGATAGATTTTCATGAATAGAAAGATTGCATGTTTTACCTAGAGGTAGGAAAACTTCGATTTTTTGCACAAAGATTTAATCTTTATCTAGGAATTATGAGCTTAATGAAATCTTATAAGGCGATAGTAAGGGAGGGGTCTCCATTATTCCATATAAAGTTATTAATTAATTAACTTGATGGAGTAAGTAGTTTAACTGTGAATTCCTGTAGTACAAAGAATAAACAATTAATTAATTAAAACCTTATTATAAAAAAGTTATGGTTTATAGTGGATCAAGACGAAGGGTATGTTTTTGTGATTAAATTCATTTATTACAACGATTATAATTAATTTTAGGGTTATTAGATTTGGTAATTAGTGATTTAATTTATTAATCTCACATTAAGATTTAGACTAGATAGCAAAAGAACGGTAATACTAGTACTTGTTTTTAAGATACTTGAGGAAGACACCCATTGCAATCTATACTACATTAGACAGGTGCACTTACCTAGTTAAGTCGTTGGATTTCTTTGGGTTAATTAATTTATAATTTAATACAATCGGATAAACGACCTATCAAGTTCTTGGAGTCGTTGCTGAGGATCTAATGGAACAATATTAGGAAAAACCTTATTATATGCTACTTTAGTCATTTATTTTATTTATTTTCTACTCTCCTTATCTTTAGAATACTCTAACTTGTGACAGTTGCTTTTGTAGTGCATGATATGGACTCTCCCTTCTAACATTCTTAATTTAGACCTTGAGATTGAGAGAACACTCTACAAGATTCGCAATAATACAGCTGTTGAATCTTTTGGACAATCGGAAATCATGGGAGGAACATCTATTATAAAAGTCACGACAATAGTAAAGGATGAGGAATCAACTATAGAACTTTTGAATAGTAGGATAGGATTACTGGAGAATATTAAAGAAGAAACATAGAAGACCATGGCTGAGGATCCACCTAAGACTAATCTAGATTATGCAAGGCCAACCTTAGATGGAATAGGGCCAATCATTGTGAAGCCTCCCATTGGGGTTAAGAATTTCAAAAGCAAGGGTGTAGTGATTCAACTCTTGCAACAATATTATCAATCCGATGGACTACTAGACGAAGACCCCCATGCTCACATTCAAAAGCTCTAAGAAATCTGTGAGACCTTCAAGAATAATGGAGTGATGGATGAAGTTGTACATACTAGATTATTCCCTTTCTCACTAAGAGGGAAGGCTAAAACTTGGCTTAAATCATTGGATCTTAGAGCTTTGACTACATGGGATGATACTATCAAGCAATTTCTAGATAACTACTTCCCTCTGTGCAAGACAACCAAGCTCCGGAATGACATCGCTTCGTTCATGCAACAAGATGGTGAGACCATGTACAATGCTTGGCAAAGATGGACAAAGCTGTTAAGAAATTGCCCACACCATCAACTACCTACATGGATGCAGGTTCAAACCTTTTTAAATGGGCTTAACCCAACCACCCGTCAATTGGTAGACGCTGCAATTGGTGGTACATTAAATTCCAAGACTCCGAAAGAATCTTTGAAACTTTTTGTTGATACGGCTAAAAATAATTATCAGTGGGGCAGCAATAGGAGCAAGTAAAAAGTGGTAGGCAAGTATGAAGTAGATCTCATGATCACTTTGGTGGCAAAGATGGAAGCTCTCAGTCACTAGGTTTCTACCCTTAAGAATTCCCAAGGATCACAAAATTAAGTGGGAGATGCTAGTGAAAATATGGACCTCCATGAGTAATATGAGCAAGTAGACTACCTTGGGAATCAAAATAGGTAGCAGTATAACCCATACAGTAACACTTACAACCATGGCATAAGAAACCATCCCAACCTCTCTTATGACAATCAGAATGCCCAGAGATCTAACTTCTCACCACCAAGATTTCAAAAGCAACAACAACTACCTTATTAGCCTATGCCCCATCCATCAATCCAGTTGCCTTAGCAGGAAAAGAAAACCAATTTGGAGGATATGATGAGCTAATTCATTCAAAGCTCTAAGGCAAGACATCAGAACCATGAGGCTTCTATTCATAACCTTGAGAAGAAAATTGGCTAATTGACTAAGATAATGTTTGAAAGGCAACCAGGTTCCCTTCTTAGTAACACTGAGAACAATCCGAGGGAGCAGGCAAAAGCCATATCCCTAAGGAGTGGGAAGGAACTGCAAATTGGAAAAGAATATGAGAAAAAGCGAAAGGGTGGCTAAACTTTTAAGAAGGAAAAGGCAAAACATGAGAAGCAAGAACTTGAGAGACAATCACCACCAGCCGTTAAGGAGTATGTCCTAAAAAATCCATATCCAGCTCACCTCAATCAAAGCAAAGACAAGGAATAGTTAGATAAATTTCTTGAACTTTTTAAATAGCTGCATATTAATATTCTATTTGTTGAGGCACTTTTGTAGATACCAAAATATGCCAAGTTCCTAAAGAAATTCCTATCCAATAAGCGGAAGTTGGAGGATGTTTCTACGGTAAAACTACGAGCAAATTGCTCATCTATCATTTAGAACAAACTCCTTCCAAAGTTGAAGGATCCAGGCAGCTTTTTTATTCCATGTTTGGTTAGTGACATCTCAATCGATAAAGCTCTGGTTGATCTTGAGGCAAACATTAACCTCATGCCATACTCTTTCTTTAAGAAACTGAGGTTAGCTGACCCAAATTCCACTAGAATAAGTCTGCAGTTTGTTGATCGATTTGTGAAAATCCCTAAGGGGATTATTGAGGATGTCTAGGTAAAAGTAGGAAACTCCATATACCCTGTTGACTTTGTAATTCTAGAGATGGATGAGGATGGGGATATATATGCCTTTAATCCTAAGGAGACCATTCCTTGCTACTGCTAGGGTAGTGATCAATGTGGAGGATGGCAAGCTTACATTAAGAATAGGGGATGAAGAATATTGGTGATTAAAATGGCCATCACCATGAAACACTCCATGTGCGTAGATGATTTTTGCTACTTCGTTAATATTGTTGATTCCTCGGTCGACGAGCATATCGATAAGATCTTATATAAGAATCAGTTAGAGCTAATTCTAATTAAAGGAGAGTAGGAGGACATGAACAACCATGAGGTCGAAACATTCAATGAGCAGCTTGATGCTGCAGAAGAAGTTACACCTCACGAAGGATTTGAAGATTTGAATGTTAGTAGAGAGGAGAGACTGAAAACTTCAATCGAAGAGCTGCCAATGTTGGAATTGAAACAACTTCCAGATATCTAGAGTACACAAGCGGGCCATCACTTGGAAAATAGTAGATATTAAAGGTATCGACCCCTCTTTTTGCACACATAAAATATTACTCAAAGAAGGATTCAACCCTATAGTGCAACCATAACGTAAGCTAAATACTAATATGAATGAGGTGGTTAAGAAGAAAGTTATCAAGCTCATTAGTGTAGGACTAATATATCCGATATCAAACAATCCTTGGGTTAGTCTAGTATAAGTGGTGCCAAAGAAAGTAGGGATGACTGTGGTATCTAATGAGAACAGTGAACTTATACCAATGCATATCATCACTGGGTGGCGTGTTTATATAGATTACCAAAAATTGAATGATGCCACTTGAAAGGACCATTTCCTACTTCCCTTTGTGGATTAGAAGCTAGAGAAACTGATCGGACATATGTACTATTGCTACCCCGATGGGATGTCTTGGTACTTCCAAATACCGATAGCTCTAGAGGACTAAGAGAAGACCACCTTCACTTACCCTTATGGCACATACACTTATAAGAGAATGCCATTTGGGTTGTGTAACGCACCGACTACATTT
The DNA here is from genome assembly GCA_037954665.1 of Laguncularia racemosa. NCBI lineage: Eukaryota > Viridiplantae > Streptophyta > Magnoliopsida > Myrtales > Combretaceae > Laguncularia > Laguncularia racemosa. The sequence goes on from JBBMOL010000040.1 coordinate 4,015,347, forward strand.
CAGGGATGTATGTTAGCTATATTTGATGATTTGGTAGAGAAAATTATGGAAGCCTTCATGGATGATTTTTTCGTCTTTGGTGATTCTTTCTCAAATTGTTTAGAGAATTTAGAAAAGTTGCTTATTTGCTATGAAGAGACTAAACTTGTACTAAATTGGGAGAAATGTCACTTCATGTATAAGGAGGGCATTATACTTGGCCATAAAGTTTCACATAGGGGTATTGAAGTTAATTGAGCAAAGGTCGATGTGATCGCAAAACTTCCACCACCAAATTCAGTCAAGGCTATAAGAATTTTTTTGGGCTACACTGGTTTTTATAGACACTTCATAAAGGACTTCTCAAAAATAGCTCGCCTACTAACTTGACTATTGGAAAAGGATGTGCCTTTTAACTTCACTCCTAATTGTAAGCACGCCTTCGACATACTCAAGGAAAGACTGACCCATGCACCCATCATGATAGCTCCTAATTGGAACTCGCCCTTTGAACTCATGTGTGATGCAAGTGACTATACAGTTGAGACGGTTCTAGGATAAAGGCAAGATAAACACTTTCAACCTATTTACTATGTTAGTAGAACTCTTAATCATGCTCAAGTGAATTGCACTACTGTAGAGGAGGAACTGCTGGCTGCAGTATTTGCATTTGACAAATTTAGGTCATATTTAATTATGTCCAGAGTAATTGTCTACACTGATCACTCTGCCTTGAAATTTTTGCCGACAAAAACAGATGAGAAGCTTAGACTTATTCAATGGATTCTACTCTTACAAGAATTTGACTTAGAAATTTGCAATAAAAAGGAGGCAAAGAATCTAACAGTTGATCATCTCACAAGGCTTGAGAACCCCTGTTTAAAAAAGCTGAAGGAAGAAGACATTAATGACTCATTTCCTGAAGAAAAATTATATGCAGTTTGCCAGTTTATGAACATGAAGACTCCTTGGTGTATAGACTTTGCAAATTATCAGCAGCAAGAGTCCTCCTCAATGACCTTAGTTACCATGAAGAAAGAAGTTATTTTCTAAACTCAAATACTACTACTAGGATGACCCCTTTCTTTTCCGAGTCTGTGGAAATCAAGTAATAAGGAGATGTGTCTCACATGAAGAAGGGTGGCAAATTCTCGAAGAGTGTCATTCCGGCCCTACCAATGGTCGTTACTCAGCCAATAGGAGTGCACATAAAGTTTTGGAGGCTGAATTATATTGGCCTACAATATTTAAGGATGCTTACCGTTGCTACGTCACATGTGATATATGTTAGCAAGTAGGGAACACATCGCGAAGAGATGAGATGCCTCTAAAATTTATTCTAGAATTTGAGGTTTTTCACTTATGGGGCATTGACTTCATAGAACCATTCCCTATTTCTTCTAGGAATAAGTACATTTTGGTAGCAGTGGACTATGTCTTTAAATGGGTTGAGGCATAAGTTTTGCCCACAAATGATGCCTAAATAGTTATAAAGTTCCTTAAGAAGTTATTCTCCCATTTTGGAATCCCTAGAGGCATTATAAGTGACAAGGGAACACACTTTTGTAATGTACAATTGGAGAGGGTACTAAGGAAATATGGTGTAACACTATACCTTACCATCCCCAAATGAGCGAACAAGTTAAAGTCTCCAATCGTGAATTGAAAAGAATTTTAGATAAACAGTCCAACATAATAGAAGAGATTGGGTAGAAAAGCTTAATGATGCCTTGTGGGCGTATCAAACAACCTATAAAACACATTTGGGAACTACTCCCTATAGGTTAGTTCACAGAAGGTCCTATCACTTCCTGGTAAAGATTGAACACAAGGCATATTGGGCAATCAAGTTGGCAAATTTTAACTTAGAAGCTATTGGATTCAAGGAGAAGCTACAACTAAATAAACTTGATGAGTGGAGAAGACAAGCATATGAGAATATGAAGATATATAAGGAAATGATGAAAGATTATCATGATAGACATATCTACCATCTAAGGGAGTTCATGGAAGGGGACCAAGCACTTTTGTTTAATTCTCAGTTGAGACCTTTTCCCAAGAAGTTGAAATCAAGATGGTCTAGCCCCTTTATTGTCAAGCAAGTCTTCCCGCATGGTGCAGTGGATCTTGAACACTTGGAGCATGAAAATTTCAAGGTGAATTTCCACAGACTAAAACTATACATGGGAGATGGGACAATACATGAATACCGTAAGGAGTCTAAACTCCAATTGCCAGACAGTTAGCCAACCAAAGTGAAGGATATCGAGCCAACGACATTAAAAAAGTTCACTTCATGGGAGGCAACTCATGATTAACTTAGGTATGCTAAGTTCCCTTTTGTTTTACTTTTATTTCATCAAACTAACTTTGTTTTATATAAAAAAAAAGTGCAGATTTGTAGAGAGGAATTTAGTTTACTTGTGTAGTGTGAGAGTCATCTTTAATTGTGGGGAAGCATTATTCAAGTAAGAGCATCCTTGCAACTAAAATTTCTAATGGCCCATTCTGGCTATGAGGGTTAGCTAAGTTACTTGGCATCCCCACTTTATCAAAGTATTCAACTCTGACTAAATGAACCTATACTTCTAGTACTGCTCCTACCTCCAATGCCCGCCTTCTCGAGGATAAACTTCACAGTTTAAAAAGAGAATTTTAGGAAGAGAGGGAGCTGAACAAAAAGGAAAGAAAGAAAAACAAATTCTTTCAAAGCACAATTTGGGCATTTTTAGGATGACTAGCTGGCTGTTTCTCCCCACCACCAAGTGATCTACCAACGTATGACTCCTCTCCCGACTTTACTTCACCACATGACGATGCTCCTAAGCCATCTAGGAGAAGGGGTAAGGACCTAATTATAGTTAAGTCCTCTAGTTCTTAAGAAGATGACGATGAGCGAGATGATATCGAAGAAGTGGATAAGGAAGATGATGATGATGATGATCAGGGAGATGATACAATAGCCATAGACATTGATGATAATAGTGAAGAAAATGATTGAGCACTAGATATTTTGCTAATTTACATTTTCTCCCTCCATTTTTTTAAGACTACTTTATTTCTTTATGCTCTTAATTTGTACTTAATTAAGCTCCCTTTTAGGAAGGCTCTTTATCTAAATTGGCTACATGTTTATTGTCTCAATTAGGATAGGCTAACTTTTTTCTTTTTTTTTTTAGTTTGGTGTTTTTGTTTTTTTTTTTCTTGGTTTAATGATGCATGTCTTTTGCTTTGCTGAAATTCAAATTTGCAAGTGCTGACAATCAAGGAAGTCCTTAGTGTCCTTTTTCTTTTATTTCTTAATTTTTCTTTTATCTCTTTTCTTTCACTTATGTGTACTTACTTTAGAAAGACATTGGGGACAATGTCTTAAATAAGTGTGGGGATGGGATATAAAGATAGAAGAAATTAGGTTTTGAATTATTTATGTATCTTATGCTCTTGTTGATCAAATTTTCCCCATTTATAAGTTTGCAATTGAACTTTAATTTGATTGTCTATTATTGAAAAGTGGAAACTTTGAAATCATACTTATTAAAAGTTAAAAGTAGCATTACACACATATATAAAAGTAATGACTTTGTATACCTTACTCACCTATTGTTAGGCTTGGTATACTTAGTTAGAGTTTTAGGATGAAATCTAAGTAAGGTAAATCTATTTGCTATTTAATAGCTAAATTTAGAGTTATGAAGTAAATGGAAATCCTTAGTTTCAAGTGAATTAGTTGTGTTTTTAAACTCACTAGCTAATATATTCAATATATCAATCATTTTGAAAGCTTTTTCAACCTTTTGTAAAAGGGGCATGTGAAATTGTTAACTTGGTAATTTTTTTGAAAAGGTTTCTTTGAAAATAATAAATATCAATATTGAGTCCCTATGTGTTAAGGTAAGGGAGGTTTGATGGGGTCCCTTTAAAACTCGGTTACCTAAGGTCATTTGCCCTAGGATCGACTAACCAATGAAATTACCATAACTTTAAGGGATATCAAAAAGACAAATTTATCGAGTTTTGTAACTCAAATAAATAAGCTCATAGGGATGCCCTCCATTAAGGGAATAACATATGTTAACTTAGATGATGAGCGTGAGATTATTGGTTGAAAGCTTGCTACATGGGTTACTTAGTTCTATCCAATTGCTTAAAAAAAATTAAAGAGACATAAAAGAAAAAAAAATGGAAAATAATCCAGGGGAATGATAGATGCCATATACTTTCACTTCTTGTTATTGTGCTTTGAAAAATAATTGAATGCTTTATATATTTTTTGGTAAGTAGTGAAATGTAACTGAGCAACTTAAATTTTGTTTATTTTTTATTTCCTTCATAACTTTGAAAGAGGTTGCTAAACAATGAGGATACTAGTTTAACTTGCTTAGATTAATATGAAAAGTCTAATTACTGTATGCTAGGTACACATACAATTATGGTAGATTTGAGCAATAGGTACTAACGAGTTACTAAAAAATTAATTGAGTAAAGAATTCTGCTTATATTTGAAGATTATAATGAGTATAATTTATGATAGAGTTTTTCCCTTATCCTTATTTTGTTTGCTTGAGGACAAGCAAATGGTTAAGTGTGGGAAAGTTTGATAAGTGTTAAAAAAAACTTATTTTTAGTATTTATTGAATATGATTTTTTATGAATTTTGTATGAATTTATCAAGAAAAAGACACTTCAGTGCTTAATATTGGATTTTAGGGTTTAAAGAGTGCAATTTAAAGATTTAAAGAAGATTTGAGCTAAAATGAGGCAAAATTTGGCAAAATATAAGAAAATGTGATTTTCACGTATACACAACCTTTAGCATGACCATGCTAATGCTAATGTTGGAGAGCAAAAAGTGATCATAATGCATTGTGAAATTGTGCCCTAACTGTTGCACAAGTGGTGTAGGGAGTAGTGCTGAAATAGGAAATCTACCTAGAGAAGAAATTGTAGGAATTCCAGAGTGCACAACCCCAAGCACAGCTATGCAGGAGGTTATGTAGGATTCGAAAAGCTAAAATTTTACTTTTTTCCAAAGTATACGACCTCGAGCATGGGCGTGTACTAGGCCGTGCATGCTACCATATTTCCTAGACTATAAATACTTGCTTCATTACAAAAATTGGAGATTCGGATTTTTTTTTTCTCATAGTCACTTTAAAAACCTTAGTAGAGCAAAGTTACAAATCTGGAAGGAAAAATCATTGGAGCATCATTAGAAATCACAAAATGTCTATAAGGATTTATTCTTTTCATCATGAATTCTTATTACTTCTTTATATTTCTTGTGATTACTGTAGATTCTATAGAGAAGTAGATTTATATGCCCTGCATCTTATGAAACTCTAAACTATGTGATTAAATTACTTATTGATTAATTAAAAGTTTATACCTTTGTATCTATTCATGTGTTTTAATTGTTGTGTAATTAATTTATGCATGCGAACTAATTGCATGTTTGATTCTTGTTAGATAGAAAGATGTCTCATCCAATATGATAGATCTTCATGAATAAAAAGATTGCGCATTTTACCTAGAGGTAGGAAAACTTCGATTTTCTTTATAAAGATTTAATCTTTATCTAGGAATTATGCACTTAATAAAATCTTATAGGAATTATGAGCTTAATGAAATCTTATAAGGCGATAATGAGGGAGAGGTCTCCATTATTTCGTATAAGGTTATTAATTAATTAACTCGAGAGAGTAATTAGTTTAATTGTGGATTCTTACAGTGCAAAGCATAAACAATTAATTAATCAAAACCTTATTATAAGAAAGTTAGGGTTTAGAGTAGATCAAGATGAAAGGTATATCTTTGTGATTAAATTCATTTATTATAGCGATTAAAATTAATTTTAAGGTAATTAGATTAGGTAATTAGTGATTTAATTTATTAAAGTCACATTAAGATTTAGATTAGATAGTAGAAAAACGGTAATATTAGTACTTGTTTTTAAGATCCTTAAGGACGACACCCATTGCAATCTATACTACATTAGATAGGTATACTTGCCTAGCTAGGTCATTAGATTTCTTCGGGTTAATAAATTTATAATTTGATACAATCGGATAAACAACCTATCACTAGTGCATCTGATCTTATTGCTCGCTAATCTAGGTGAGGTAAGAAGGAAGCACCAGAAGCAAAGAAGATAGCATAAGGGGTGCCTTCGCCAAAAGAAAGCCCTAACTGGGGGCATCGGTATCCAAAGTTTAGAGCCTCCACAACCTACTCCTTTTGTCCTTACTATTATGATGGGGAAGGGAAAAGAAAAGGTCATTGGGGTCAAGAGGAGTTGCATCCACAAATAGGGAGTTATAATGAGCAAAAGACCTCGATTAAATGAAATAATCCTCATCCCCAATAAGAACAAGGCAAGACCTACTGCCTTGGTTAAAGAGGTCGAAGCTCCTACCATGGAGAGGCACCTGAAGAGATGGCATAATGCATTACTAGTGGTGAAAGAGTGGAAGGAGAGCAACGACCTATTGTAGATGCCCTAATTGACTTCCTCCAAGGTCCCATTAGCATTAGCAACTTACGAGCCAAAGGTTGGGGTAGGTCAGATTAACTTATTCAAGAGTTCCTCAGCCCTAGAAAGAAGAGAGAGGATAGAGGTTGAAAGGATCATTGCCAAGATGTTGGCTCTTGAGATGTGGAATCACTTTTCCACTCAACTCATTGAGGTAAAGTATTTTGTGGTCACCAACTGCATTTTTTTATTTTTTTTTAACTTTGGTATTGCTTTTTCATAGAATCAAGGCTACATACGGCATCAACCACACATGCACTAAAGGATATCGGCAGCTAAAAGACCATTCCACTATTTGCGACTATATATTTAGGTTGTTTAGCTATATGTTCAATCGTAATAATCTTCATCTAAAAAGGCATTTAGTGGTAGAGGCTAAGCTTAAGAGTGTTTAGGAGGAACTCAAAGTGATTCAAGAAGACTATTGGAATAAGATAGGCAAGGTCAATGAGCAGGCTTGGAAGACTTTAGTTAAGCTAGAGAATGCTCAACAAGAGCTCAAAGGAATAGTCACCCACATTAATAACCTCTTAAGGATGTTGTCAACTACTAAGAGAGGGAGGCCTACCTTACTAACAAACTTCGACAAGTGAAGGCTATATTCACAAACTACAAGTGAGACATGGATATAATGTAAAACTATGTCAACAAGTCAATTGGGGCAAAATAGATCTTGAAGGAGCAAGTTAAAGAGCTCGAGGAGCACATAACGCAACATGATACATGTATCCAAGAGTTAGAAGAGCTGGAAAGGACTGCTAGAGATTAGTATTATGAGGAGATCCAACTCAACAATGAGTATGTCGAGTAGTTAGTCATTATGATGGAGGGAAGCTAGTGAAGGATGAGGCACTAGATCTACAAAAGGGATCTAGCATATGACCTAAGATGGCTCGCTAAGAAAATATGAGAGCCTAATACCCCTCTAGAGGAAAAGGAGGAGCTAGAGGTTGAGAGGATGACAGTAGAGGCCGAAGCCCAAAATGACAATGAAACCCCTTTGCCGCTTACTAGAGTTAAAGTGTCTCCTCCTCCTCCTCTCATAGCCGAAGGTGGTGCCACCTCCCCCTACTGATCAATAACAAGATGAAACCTTATGCCTCCTATAGAAGATCTGCCAAAGCTGGCTATTTCCCTTAACAATGACCATTTGTGTTGATGTTCTTTCTTTCTTTCTTTTTTCCTTTTTTACTTGTATGCTTTCTATTTTTTCTTTCATTTTTGTACTTTCTACTATGGTCGGTAGGCTAACATTTAGCCTTATAAAGAATCCATATGATCAATGGAATCATATTTTCTTTTAACTTAGACTCGTACTAGTTATTTTTATGTTTGTTATTTTATGCTTATAATTTTACACTCAAAATTTTATATTGATCCATTGATCGTAGTGTTCTCGATTGAATGTTACTATGCACTTATTAAGTATCACACAATACTACTCTCTGGATTAGGTCATATTCTAGTTGGAAAGTATGCATAGGTAGGGCTTCTGAACCCATCAAGAGCTTCTTCGATGTTTAAGCTTAAGCCTGATCGATAAAGATATCTGTTAGTGTAGCACGATTTATAAGTCCACTTAACTCGGCCTTTAAGTCTCAAGGACTTGTACACTTAGTTCATAAGTGGGTTCCTTTGGGTGTCCTATTACCTTAACAAGGCTTAGAACTTTACTCGTTAATCACACCACTTGTGTGATTGAGCTCTAGGTTCATGTACTTTATAAGATGAATTTAGATAAAACATAATACTTGTAAATTATTAAGGAAAATTGTAGTTCCATTAAATAGTAGGAATGTTTACAACAAAAAGAACACCTTAATTGCACCCTAAAACTTATTCAAAATATAAATGTAAATTCTTTGTGTTCCATGTCCTCATGATTGGGTGTCTATTGAGCCTTTCTAACTTGTATGCCCTATATTCGACCATTCTTTGTACACGAATTGGATCTTCCCAGTTCAAAGCTAATTTTCCTTAGCCTTCCCTAGATTTAGTGGCTTCAAGCTTCCTACAAACTAAATTCTTAGGTCAAAAAGCTTTATGTTTCACCTTCTTGTCATAGTATCCAGTTGCTTGCTACTGATGCACTACCACTTAGTGATTGGCTTATTCTATCAACTCTTTAAAGAAGTCAAGGTTGGCTTCGAGATAGATTTCATTAACTTATAGGTTGAGGTCACAAGTGCTAAGGTTGGGAAGTTCGAGTTCAACTAGTAAGATTGCCTTAGTTTTGAAAGCCAAATTGAAGGGACTCTTCCTTGTAGTTGTTCTCAAAGTTGTTTAATAGCCCCATAGTATGTAAAGGAGCTCTTGATAGGAATCAAAATCCGACAAGACCTATCATTAGGGCAAGAACTAAAAGATTTCGAATTTTGGCGATGAGGGCCCATTTTGAGCAAATCGACCCCGGAATTATTTATAAATTAACCTCTTTTCTATTATTCTTGTATTGTGTTTTCTAATAGGTACACTTATCATATTTTATAGGGTGATGGACAAACTCACTCAAACTCAGCTTGTGGGTTATCCATAGACCGACTTGAACCGGCGATGAGCTGGGCCGATGAATCCTATAGAAGACCGGCATCTCAAAGACCAATTTCTTTTATATATTTTTCATTTGCATGATTATTTATGTTGTAATCATTTTGGAACACTTTTATTTTGATTGTAATTTTCATTTAGTACAGGCCACCCTAAAAGTGGCATAATTGTAATTTTGTGCATTTTCTAACTCTAAAGGGAGCAAGTATAAATACTTGCTTATAGTAGGGTTTGAGGAGGCCATTTTGCAGATTAGACACAAACACTTAACGTGTGGGAATTAGGGTTCATCCTAGTTCTAATTCTCTTATCAATTTCAACCCAAGAATTGGAATTGTGGTGAGTGCAACAAGGGGAAATTGTAAGTCATATCGATTTCTTTCTTTGTTGTTTTTCATTTCATCTTTAGTGAGTCTTATCTAGGGTTGATTTGGAGTTTCTTGGACATATTTGTGATCGCAATTTGTGAACAATTATTTGTTAAAGATTGTTTGTTCTTTAGTACTTGAAATCAACATCATTTCATTGTTGGCGTGAATTGGAATTGAAGAGGAAGTTGATGTCACGGTTTTGATCAATCCTTTTTGGTTTGATTCATGTGGAATTCAATTATTCTTGTATTATATGGTGAAGATTACATATATGGATTGCAATTGCATCATTTGATCTTTGGTTTTCATCAAATTTCCAAAGGAGTTCACTTAAATTGTAGTTCAATTAGACCGGTTTGTATTTGAGTTGCGATTTGTTTTCTTTGATTCATTGATGTGCTTGGACTTGGTTTTTGAGCACATCATCTTTTGGTATCAGAGCTTGTGGTTGTGAGAAGGGATTATGTGATTTTGAATTTTGGAAATTTAAGGTTCATGTTTTTACATCTTCAATTCCAAAATTAGGGGTAAATTGAAATTGTTGTTGTAGTTGTTTGAAGTGGAGTGAATTGTCTTGAGTAGAAGTTAAATTTGCTGCATGTTGGAGTGATTTTGAATACTTGTTGAAGCTTCTATGTTGTGGGCTTCACCGTGAAGGAAGAGGAAAGCTAGTGCTTTTGAATGTAAATTCGGAAGTGTGAAATATCTCCAATTGTGTAAAAATAAGAAGTGTGAGCTTTACTTGTTTGTTTTTCGGAAATAGTGGGTACAATTGAGCAATTTCCATATTTGAGTTGTGCAGAAAGATTTGGAAATTATATGATTTTCAAAACAAACATTAAGTTGAAGAAGTTAATGTGTGGTTGTTTGAATTTGAAAATTACTTCTTACCAATTGTGGAAGGGTTGCAATTAGTGAAGTAGTTTGATTTTCAAATTTGAATTGTTGTTGCCTTATATAAGTTGCGGTTTTCTTTGGTGTTTTATAATGGCAAGGAAGTGTATAATTTGAAGTATTGTATGTAGAGTTGTGCTTACAAAAAAAAAAAAACATTGTGGAGGTTGTTGCACCGTGGTTGTATGTGTATGAATTGTGGTGTAAAAAGGAGTATTGAATTGTTGGCATTATGTTTGTATGTTGAGTGAGGGAATTGCCATTAGTGAATTTGTGTGGAGTAAGGTGTTGTACATTGAGGCTAAAGTGTGAGAGTGTAGTGTATGGGTAGCAAACCGTGAAGGGGAAGAGTAGTATTACAATTGTGAAGTGGAATTGTGTAGTGTGTGCATTTTCGAAAATTTGAGGAATCACAATTGTCATTTTTTAGATTTGAAATCAGAATTGAAGTGTACATTAAGAAGTCAATTTGAAATTTCAAAACACACATTAAGTCATAGTTAATTGTGTGTCATTTGAATTTAAAATAACTTCTTACCATTTGTGGAATCTTGCACTTATTGAGCTCATTTTGAATTTGAAAGTTGAGTTGCCTTTTACTTTGAAGTTGTGGTTTGATTTTTTGTGCAGAAGTGGGAAAGTGTACTGTGATTTGAAGAGGTGTGTCTGTGGAGTTGTGTTTTAATACATTTAGTAAAGGGTGTGTGTAATTGGCGTTGGTTCTTATGTGTGTTGTATAGATACTTGTTAGTGGCGTGAGTAATTGTGGAACCGTAAGCTAAAAGGGGAGTTGTGTGGCGGTGAGTTGTGTTTTTGTGCTTGTGTTTAAGTGCTGCCCATTGTGAAGTTAATTAGTGTGAAACCAAAGTAAGAAAAGGAAAGTTGAGTAGTAGAATTTGAATTCAAACAAAACAATTAAAGTGTGAAAGTAATTGAACTCATTACTTTACACTTGTGGTTGAATTTAATTCTTAACTACTTAGAAATAATTGTGTGCACTTTATTTATTTAACTTTACTTGAAGTACCAATAAACATTTCTTGTATTGGTTGAGTGTGAGCACCGTGGGTGTGTGAGGGTGTGTTGTCGTGGTGTGATGAAGTTTATTGTGGTTGTTGAAGTTAGTAAGCAAAAATGTCAAGTGAGTTGTATTTGTCTACTAACATATTGCATCGGGACATGACTTCTTTTTCAACCATTGATGAGGGACAAAGAGAAAACTTGTTCCATACTTCTTATAGGGTACAAGGAAACTTGTGCGTAATCATTATTGATGGTGGTAGTTGTACTAATGTTGTAGCTACATCATTAGTATCTAAGTTGAAACTTGAAACCATCCCACATCCTGAACCCTATATATTACATTGGTTAAATGATTAAGATAGTCTTTGTGTGACCCAAAGGGCTAGGTACCCTTCAGTATAGGGGACAAGTACTGTGATGAGCTTGAATGTGATATTCTTCCTATTTGTACATCCTATATATTAATTGGTAGACCATGGTTGTATGACAGGATGGTATTACATGATGGGTATAGAAATACTTATATGTTCAAAAATGATGGTAAACGTATAGTATTAAACCCTATGTCGCCATCAGAGGTCCAAAAGATGCAAAGACAGATAAAACAACCATCACAGATTCTTGAGGATCATAGCCACATGATCAAACCTTCAGAGGGCTAAACTATGCAAACGCAGGTATGCTAACCTTCAAAGGTTCTTGAAGGCTCTAGTGACACGAGCCAACCCTTAGAGCATAAAATTTATCAAACATCGATGTGCTAACCTTCAGAGGATCCTGATGATCATAGTCAGACGAGCAGACCACCAGAGAGCCAGACTGTTCAGAGACAGTTATGTTCACCTTCAGAGGTTTCAGAGGGTAGTGAGCAGTTGGGCCAACCATTAGGGGGCTATGAGGATCAGCACCATACAGATGAGTTAGAAAAAGAGGAAACAAAATCAATGGAATGGATTGAGACAGGGGAGACATCAATAGATAATGAGTCCTTATTGATGTTGCAGATGAGATACATCCTGGAAATGGGGAAGAGAAAACAATCACCTACTATAGTATTTCAAATATTGGGATTCTGCAGAGATACTACTTCAAATGGATTGCTAAGAGAAAACAAAGTCTCTATTGCATTTGATCTGCCATATTTGAGGACAAATCTTTTTGAGGCCCGAAGAGATGATAAGAATCAAAATTCGACAAGACCTATCATTAGGGCAATAACTAAATGATTTAGAATTTTGGTGATGAGAGCCCATTTTGAGCAAATCGACCCCGAAATTATTTATAAATTAACCTCTTTTCTATTATTCTTGTATTGCGTTTTCCAATAGGCACACTTATCATATTTTATTGGGTGATGGATAAACTCACTCAGACTCAGCTTGTGGGTTATCCATGGACCGACCTGAACCAACGATGAGCTGGGTTGATGAATCCTATAGAAGACCGGCATCTTAAAGACCAATTTCTTTTATATATTTTTCATTTGCATGGACTATTTATGTTGTAATCATTTTGGAACACTTTTATTTTGATTGTAATTTTCATTTAGGACCGATCACCCTAAAAGTGGCATATTTGTAATTTTGTGCATTTTCTAACCCTAAAGGGAGCAAGTATAAATACTTGCTTATAGTAGGGTTTGAGGAGGCCATTTTGCATATTAGACACAAACACTTAACGTGTGGGAATTAGGGTTCATCCTAGTTCTAATTCTCTTATCAATTTCAACTCAAGAATTGGAATTGTGGCGAGTGCAACAAGGGGAAATTGTGAGTCATATCGATTTCTTTCTTTGTTGTTTTTCATTTCATCTCTAGTGAGTCATATCTAGGGTTGATTTGGAGTTTCTTGGACATATTTGTGATCGTAATTTGTGAACAATTATTTGTTAAAGATTGTTTGTTCTTTAGTACTTGAAATCAACATCATTTCATTATTGGTGTGAATTGGAATTGAAGAGGAAGTTGATGTCACGGTTTTGATCAATCCTTTTTGGTTTGATTCACGTGGAATTCAATTATTCTTGTTATTATATGGTGAAGATTACATATATGGATTGCAATTGCATCATTTGATCTTTGGTTTTCATCAAATTTCCAAAGGAGTTCACGTAAATTGTAGTTCAATTAGACCGGTTTGTATTTGAGTTGTGATTTGTTTTCTTTGATTCATTGATTGTGCTTGGACTTGGTTTTTGAGCACATCAGCTCTTCAACCCACTTCCCCTTTGCTTGGTTAACCCTCTTCTTAAGGCTTTGAGGATAACTTTATTGGTGGCCTTAGCCTATCCATTCGATTGCGGATAGGCCTCTAAGGTGTAGTGGATCTTGATCCCATGCTTGGCGCTAAACTCTCTAAACCTCAGATTGTCAAATTGAGTGCCATTATCAGTGACAATGATGCTCAAGATGCCAAAGCGGCATAATATGGTTCAGCTAATGAAGTCTCTTACACGATGTTCAATAATCTTGGCTACAGCCTCAAATTTTGCCGATTTCATGAAGTAGTCAATGGTGACTATGATGTATTGGCGCTAACTTTTTGCCTTGGGGAACAGTCCAAGAATATCAAGTCCCAACTATGCAAAAGGCCATGGGCTCATAGTTCGCATAAGGGGGTTGTTGGGTTACATATCAACCAACGCATGCTTCTAACACTTATCGCACCACTGTACAACTGCCTTGACATCTTTCTTCATGGTAAGCCAATAATACTCGACTCGAAGAACCTTAATAGCTAAGGCATGGCTCATGATTTGGTTATTGCTTATTTTAATATGGAGCTTTACTAGTAAGTGCTCAACCTCAGAAGGCCAAAGGCACTTAAAAAGTAGCAAGTTATATACCCTTCTATAAAGTTGCCCATCAAGGAGCGTATGCTGGGCTACTTTTGCATCAAGGCCTTAGCCTTTTTTCCTTTATTCACAAATGGTATCATTTGTTAGATACACAATGATTATGTCCATCTAGCATGGCTCCATGGACGTTTGAGTCTCGTTAACAAAGCACTTTTGTTGAGACCTACTAATACTTTTCTTAGGCATGAATTCCATAAATACTTTCTTGTTAAGGTCAGAGAAGCATAGTGAAGCCAGCTTAGATAGTCCACCTACTTTAGCATTCTCAGCTCTAAGAATCTTTGTAATGCTTCAAGATGGAAAGCTAGACCATAGGGATCTAACAACCTCTAAATATTTGGTCATTCCTTTGTCTTTGATTGCAGACTCTCCGATGACCTATTAGACTATGAGTTGTGAGTCTAAAAAAATCTCAACTTTTTCCACTCCGATTGACTTAGCCATCTTTAATCTAGCAATGAAAGCTTCATATTTTGCCTTGTTTTTACTAGCAAGAAAACCAAACTTTAGAGCATATTGGGCTTTGACGCCATGTGATCCACAAAATACAAGCCCTACCCCACTCCCCCCTCGAGTGGACGAGCCATCTACATTGAGAGTCTAAGTAGACTTCTCATGAACTTCAATGGGCACATCATCTTTCACTATTGATTTGGCAATGAAATAAGCTAACACTTGTGCCTTCAACACCTCGTGTAGTCAGTATTGAATAATGTATATGTTGAGCTCTAAGGTATAGTGGACCATCTATCCCAATACATCAGGCTTCTAAAGAATTTGCCTCAAAGGCTAGTCGGTAAGTACCAACTTTTGGTAGGCTTTGAAGCAAGGGTACAACTTCCTTGCAAAGATGACCACGGCTACAACAAACTTTTCTATGTTCAAGTTTCTGACTTTTGGGCCCTATAAGGCATGGCTCACATAATCAACGAGTCGGTGCTTGATAAAAATTATAAAATACTTATTATTTATATAAATTATAAGAATCTTTTATTTAATTCTTTTACATTTTATATTTGAATTTCAGAGTCTAAAAATATATTTTATGATTTAATAAAAAAATTATATGAAAGTTAAAGAAGAAAATATATTTTTTACATAATGAAAAGTCCAACATGTGGAAAAGCAAGGCCGTGTCTAACGCCACAAGAGCAGCCGTGCAAAGAAGGATGTGTAAACCACCGCGTAGCACCAACACAGCAGCCGACACACCCGTGCTGATTGGTGTGTCTAGGCCGAAATCTGTACAGAATTGGAGCACGGGAGAATTTGCACAGTCGTGTTGCACCTGAGATTTCACCGTACTGAGCCCAAATGCACGCGAGGAGAGCAGATCAGATCAGATTATTGAAGATAGGAGATCAGTCCACCGTGCCGAACTCATGCATATATATATATATGTAACCGATCAGTCCGGTTTAGAGTTTAGATCATTAGATTAAGATTAAGAGATAGATAGAATTAGAATTTAGACGAAAATATTAGATAGAATTGGAGAGTACAATAGAATTAAAAGATTATAGTAGATTAGAGATTTTTATATTTTAATGCTTTTACTTATGCATTCTTTTTACATTATTGCTTTTAGAAATGACATGTTGCTAGCTTAATTTTCCTTTGTGCTTGAGTATGATGAACCCTAGAAAGAATTTGAGAACTTTCTAATTTATTATTTATCATTCTTGTGATTCAATTATATGTTTTTATTGTTTTCAATTTAATATTACCGATATATTAGTTGAATTCAAATTTCTTATATAGAGATCGAAAAATCCTATATAAGAATAGATCTAGTATAATTAGAAGGAATTAAAAGCAATCCTACTTAAGCACAAAGGATAGGACAACATAATTCTTCCGAGTTATGGTCAAACCTAATAGTGAAATTCATATATCAAACGTAATGCAATTTTAGGAGTTTTAATTAAGAAGAGATTCCAATTAATCAACTTAAAATTAGGAATTAGTATGATTCAAGAGAGCTATTAGTTCAATTTAGGAATTCCCATAGTCCAAGAATATAATAACGAATTTGAATAATAAGTAGTTAATTACATTAATAATTTTAAGGGAATTCAATACTTGAATACACATTTAATGATTATTGCTTTCCTTAGTTTATTTGTTATTGATTTTATTCACTCACTTAATTGTGCCGATAGATAATAAGAAAAAAAGTAATTACTAGTACTCGTAATCCCTATGAGATTGACGCTTGATATCTTTATCCACTATACTATAGAATTGATATATGCACTTGCTTATAGGTCTAGGCAATAGGAAAGTCGATATCAGTGCTCCCACCTATCTACTCGAATCTACTCGAACAAGGATGGAGGAGAGGGCCCGACTACTGACAAAGAGGTAAAGATAAAGCTCTTCTTTGGGAAATGGTTTTAAAAGAACTAGTGGTACAGTGAGGAAGTGCTTCAGCTCGTCGAACACCTTCTAACACTCTTTTGTCCATTGAAGTTTCGTTGGGTTCTTTAAGATCTTGAAGAATTCAATGCATTTATCCACAAATTTGGATATAAACCTACTTAATGCTATAACTCATCCTATGAGTCTCTAAACTACTTTAACTATCTTAGCAAGTTACATGTCCAGTATGGCCTTGATTTTCTTAAGATTATCTTCTATTCCTTGGGAAGTGACCATGTAGCTAAGAAATTTCCTAGATGCTACCCTAAATATACACTTCTAGGGGTCTGGCTCTATGTTATATCGATAAAGTGTTTGAAACATCTCTTCTAAATATGTTAAGTGTTATTGAGGTTCCTTGCTTTTTACTATCATGTCATCAAAATATAATTCTGCATTGTGGCCAATTTGATGCATAAACATCTTTATTACTAATCTCTTATATGTTGCCTCAATATTCTTAAGTCCGAAAGGTATGACGTTATAGCAATATGTCCTAAAGTTGATGACAAATAAAGTGTGAACCTAGTCAGGCTCATGCATCTTGATCTAATTATAGCCTAAGAAGGCATCCATGAAGTTAAGGAGTGTATGGCTTGAGGTCGAGTCAACTAGCTGGTCAATCCTAGGTAGAGGAAAATAGTTCTATTGAAACTATTGTTTCAATCTTTCTGGTCTATTAAGGAGAGTCGCCAAATTGTATGATCTTTGTTTCCTTAGTTGGTTCCCCCCTTTAATCCTAGTTTTTCATCGGGGTTAGCTTCAATAGTGAGCACTTCTTGTTGAGAGAGGGCTTATAGATAGTAATTCCAAGCCACTTGCTAATCTCCTTTACATATTCCAACTCCTATGGTAGTAATGAATTTAACCTTTAATTGTTTTTTCAAAGAAATCATTCCCATTGCATTCTATGATGGTCATCCTAGGATAACATTATATAGCAACTAGACATTAATGACAATAAAATCTACAAGCACTTAGGTTGTGTGGGGGGCATCATCGAGCTCTAGAGGAAGG
Source organism: Laguncularia racemosa (assembly GCA_037954665.1). Taxonomy (NCBI): domain Eukaryota; kingdom Viridiplantae; phylum Streptophyta; class Magnoliopsida; order Myrtales; family Combretaceae; genus Laguncularia; species Laguncularia racemosa. The sequence goes on from JBBMOL010000040.1 coordinate 4,032,985, forward strand.
ATTATGATACCCTCTAGTTTAATGGGTTGATTGTTGAAATCGAAAAGCTCATGGTCATATGGCTTCAGTTTCGCCTCAACCTAATCCTTCATTTAGTCGAAATCCTTTTTGTATATGATGTCCATAAAGCTACCATTATCAATCAGTACCTTATAGACCTCAAAGTCAGTGATTCTTGCTCAGATGATAGGGGCATCATCATGAGGAGTCATGATGCCTTGTAAATCGTTGTCGGAGAATGAAATGGCAATATCTACTTTTGGTCTCTTCGCTTATGCATTGAGTATGCTCAAATAGTTCCTTGATCAAGCATAAGCCTTACTTTGAGAGCTCAATCGACCTCCTACCACCAGTCCACCCACTATTGTGTTAATTGTTCCTCATGTGGGTTGAGCTTCTAGTTCTTGCTCTCTTTCACCTTCTTTGCATCAACCTCATTTTGGAGGTTGTTCAGCCTTTGTAATATATTTGCAAAGGTAGCCTCATCGGATGAGATCCTCTAAGGCATTCTTCAGCTGTGTGTAATTCATAATTGTATGGATTCTGTCTCAATAGAAGTCACAGTACATGTCTGAGTTTCTTCTTAAGGGATTACTCTCATTTTATCTAGCCATATGATGATGACCCCATCTCGAATTTCCATGAAGTTGTCAGCTCGAGGCTTGTTGAGTGGGGTATGCTGCTCATAGAAAGGAATGACTCTCTTTTTGCTGCCTTTTTCATTTCGAGTAGACCTGTTGTTATCAATTGTAGGGTTGAGCCTGTCTTTTACTAAAGGTCGATCCTTGGCCCCCTTCTTCTTATCTAAAGACTCTTGTTCAATTTGTCTCCTTGCCAATATGGCATTTGCTTAGATAATATAATATATTGCCCTCTCTTAAAACTCCTTAAAATTCTTTAGCTTATGGAGGGTTAGAGAATAAAAGAACCGGGATTGGCCTTTGACCCCACTAATAGCTACATTCAGGGCAATGCTCATGTCTATATTAAGAATTTCAAGCATGGCCCTATTGAACCTCGAGATGTAGTTGCGAAGTATCTCATCCTACTTTTGTCTTATCAAGTTAGAGCCGAGGAGTTGAGTTTATACATCTTACTCATTAGAAAGTGTTGGTAAAACTACTTGGCAAGCTCCTTAAAATTTTGGATGGAGTTTAGTTTGAAGCCTTTGTACTAAGTACAAGTTACTTTCTTAAGGGTACTTGGAAAAGCCTTACAAGCAATGGCGTCAAATATGCCGAAGAGGATCATTTGAGCAATATAGTAACTTAGGTGCTCAAATAGGTTGGTAGTTCCATCACAGAACTCCATCTAAGGAATATGAATGTACATTAGGATTGTTCATCTCAGATTTTTTAAGTGAAAGGAGAGTTACCAACTATAAACATATCCCCATGGCTTAGGCTTCTTTGTATCTTTGATTTCATTGAGGCATTTAATCATGTTATCTATGTCATCAAAGGATGGCTTAACTAAGGAGTGTGTTAATTGCACCTCGAAAGTGTCGTTCCTATTGTCGTGCTACTTGACCTCTATTAAATGCACTACATTTTAATAAGTTATGTAATATGTGCTTGGATGTGTCATTCATATTGTTACGTGGCTCGCCCTTTCAAAGGGGAGCTCAATTTTGTTGTTGTGATGCGTTCCTATTGTGCTATGACACACTGTCACCCTGTTATTCACTACATGGTTGAAAATGATGTTAGGAACATTTGTGGATTTCGTTTACTTAGTCATGCAAGCGTTGATTCTCAACTACCAATCTGGTTATGGTTTTTATGCCAGTCATTCTGAGTTTTCATACTATAAACGGTGGGTGCTTATTGTTGATTGCTCTTATCACCGTGAGTTGGTCTTGGATTGGATCAAGTCTTTAAACTAATGAAGTCTAACTTGCAAGATGAATAAATGTGAGCTATCGAGCATTGAAGATGTCTTTGGTGCTTGAATTCTAATGCTTAAGTTAGAGAAGCAATGTAATGGTATGGCAATCAAGCTTATGAAGAGTATTAAATGCCTTATCTAGTTAAAGTAATCTCCTCTTTATAGTGTTGGTATAATGTGATATTTTTGACAAGTAAATCTTCCCTAAAGATACCTTGTTTATTTTAGGAAAAATTCAATAAAGTGTGTTCTTCAAGTGAGTTAGATTATTTTCCACATGTATCTTAACCAACCTATGTACTTTCTTAATCCAGCACTAGGCTTGGATGAGGTGAACTTTAAGGTCCAAGCTTTATTAGCTTATAACAGATAGTCAATTACAATTTTTGAGTATTTATTTATGTTCAAAATATTTCATTTAGCCTATACGCAAATTTTCATATAAAAATATTATATTTTAGATAAATTAATAAGATTGTTAGTACGCATGCTAATTGAACCCGCAACTGAATATTATCCAAGAACCTATCCAAATACGTCACCAAGAAGGAGTTGTCTAAATATATAAACTTAAATCTTTTCTCTTTCCTCACATTTCAATCATTCTATCAAAAAAACTTCAACACCAAATTTCATTTAGGAAAACTTTTACAATATTGAAAAATCTCCTCAATCTTTAATCACTCATAACTTTTCCAAATCATGTCTAAATAAAATACTACAAGCACCATTACGATCTTAATGAACGGTATTTCACAATAAGACTAAGATTGAAAGGTAAAGATTAAGCTTAAAGTTTTGAAGTTGAATCAAAACAAATATAAAAACATCTAATTTCAAAGTTTTGTTCAAAGAACGATTCATAAGCTTAATTCAATTGAAGTTTTGATAAGTTTAGTTACTATAATCTTTAGTAAACTTGTTGTTCTTGAATCCTAGGTGGGGAACTCAACTATTCTCAAGTTCTTGAAGATTATTACAAGCCCTGAACAATGCGATTGAGCTAAGTGGGAAATTCAATAAATTACTACAATGCTTGTGATTGTTGCTTGTTTGATCGATATATTGGCTTTATGATGTATTATTTGAGGTTTGTTGATGAATTTACATGATGAAAAATGAAGAAAATGTGTTATCTGTCTAGAATAGGAAGGAACTAAACATATTGAAAGTTACAATGAACTTTGTGTCCAAAGGGTAGTAAAATTGGCGATCCATTGAAGGGAACTAGCCAGTAACAATAGAGATCCACTGAAAATGTTTTAGCATAGAATAGTCAGTGTAACCTTTATTAGCCAACTGGTAGGTGCCCATTCATTTTTTTTTTCTTTTCCCTTCCTTTCTCTAATGCATTTAACTCCTAAAATATATTTTTATACATATATATAATCCTAATCATAAAGTAAGATATATACGCTAAACAATAGGAAAATATATCTATAAATTTATAGTTAGTAAGTATTTATTTAATGTTGGAATACTTGGATATTACACTTAGTAGAGTTTGAAAGCGATGTTATTGGAGTTAGGAAATTACACTAATGATGTGATAAATTGAAGTTAAATAACACTTCTGTTGATTCGGTTCTACACAACTTATGGCTATTTGGTATACATATTGTTGCTTAGTAGACTAAATTGCTGGTGGAATGAACTGTGACATTCTATGAATATTTTGAATGTGCACACTGATTGAATTGTTTGATTGTAACTTATTTGGTTAACCCTAAACAAATTAATTAAAGATTTGGCTTAATTTAAAACTCGACATGCATTTCATGAGAAATTGTATTATTGATTTAAAGGGCATCACTGCTACGTAGCAGATGGATAGGTTTGCTCTATGAGGGAGAAACTTTGCAACATTATCTCCAAACTATTGACTTAGGGGTTGTCCGCACATTTGATGAAGCTTCCTAGGGGGGAGTCTCCCCACCATTTTGGTTTTACGAGTCTCTTGCAAAAAGCTATGCCAAGAGAAATTCTATGACATAAGAAAGATGAGAACTAAGTATCATGAGACATCTTTAGATGATCCCAAGCACTAATGGTGGGAAGTGAATCCTTAACCCAAGGTTAAAGGGGGCATAAATCCTAGACTTCATACTGGTTATTGAAAAATTGCATGTGATGGTAACTTGTCTGTGATTAATAACTTGCTTAGAATGGTTTGTGCTTATGTAATAATAAAAATATTGTACTCCCATCTCACTGAGCAATGGTTTGCCCATTACCCTATAGTATAATTGACTATGAAAGTCATCACAAGTCACACTTCACTACAAAAAAGACTATCAAAGTAAGTCTTACTAACTTCCCTAAGCAGGGTAAGACTTCTGTAAGGTTAAGTAAATAGATAGAGTCACCTAAAAGACTTTTGATTGGTGGAATATTTTGATCCTTCCACTTTTGTTATCTCATTTGAATATGAGCCTAAATTGTATAGGTTTATTTCTTTGTTTTATCCACTTACCTATTAATATAACTCATGTAACATGATCTTTACCATGATAAAGCATTCTTAATGGGTTATCATGACTAGGGTCCCTTGCGAGGCATGACAACTAGCAACATGTGTCTAAAATTACCTTTATTGGCATCAAATCATGATATTTTATGCATATAATGAATAAAGATCTCTAATAAAGACATAATTTACCCCCATTCATAAAAGGGATTAATGATGCATTATGTATGGTATTCTCTTTGAGTTAACTATGTTGTATGCACCCTAACTTAAAACACATGTATACAACTCAAACTAGCTTAGGTTAGTATTATAAGTTTTGGTTTAAACATTTATCCCCTTTATACTTACTTATCTAATTAATGGCATTTTAAGATAATCTTATGATTAACCTAGTTATTTATGAAGCACATTATTACTATAACAAGAGTTTTTAAGTTATGGTAGGTAAAAGCAAAAGTACATTGAGAGAATCTAGTAGAACCAAATTAAAAGACCCAACACATACAAATCAAGTGTATTTAGGTAATATATTTGGATAAGAGACATAACAATGATTCACACATAATTATAGTGCTAAAACTTTATGTCATTAATTTTTCTTATGTGAATCATTTTTTAGCAATATTTTTCGAGGAAGACCTTTTACGGTTAAGTTAAAAAGTTTTTTTTTTTGTTTATAGAAAGATCTTTTTTTTTTTAAGAATATTTTTAGAAAGTCTTATTAAAATGTGTGACTAGCATTGTACATGTTTATCAAGGAATATCTAAGGAAGTACATGACACATTTTATACTCAAAAGGAAACATAGGAGATATATTTTGAAAAAATATTTGCCAACATTTATGATAAGCTTAACTGCTGTTCTTATATTCTTATAAAAAAATATTATATAAACTAATTAAGTTTTAAATCAAATATTTTTCGTAAATGTTTTATTTAGCCATTAGCTCTTTAAATCAAAAGATTTCTATGCCATCAAAAGATGTTTTACCAATATAATTTAAGCATAATGCTATATTTAGATGAAAACTCAACCTCTATATGATTGAAGTCATGAGGATTAAAGAAGACATACATGTTGATGCAGAGCAAATTGTGGGCTAATTTCTAGATGAATTAGATAAATCTAAAAGGCCAAAGAAGAAATAAAGTGTTTAACAATGAAAGAGCAACTGTGCAAGACGGCACGAGTACAAACATGCCCATGTTGGTGGGGCGAGCAAGACGGCATAAGCATAAACACGTCTATGCTAGTAGGGCATGTCGAAGGAAAAACAGCACAGAATGGAACACAAGCATCTACACGCCCGTGCTATAGCCATACTAGACCGCGCCACCAAGTTGGTGGGAGGCTTAAGGGTTTTTTTTTTAAAGACGATATATAATCATCCTCTTCTTGTTACAGAGGACTTTTTAACACATAATAATATTCAAACTTACTTGAGTAGAGTTTTTTTTTTAATTTTTTTTTTATTTCTAAGATCTATCATTGATTGATTTTGTCTTTTACACTACTTTCTATGTCAGTTGGTATCAGAGTGGGAGTTTCTTGCAATGATGTCAGAAGATGACAACTTAGGAGGCGGTCATGTTCCAGACATTGCCTAGGATGTGGAAGCCCTGCAAACCAAAATGCAAGCCTAAGGGTAGTGTTGGATAGCATAGATCAGATGATTCCAATGTTTAGAATAGTGCTTTGATTACCTAATCAAGTGTTTCGACGTAATGGGATCCAATGCCAATAGAGACATAAATGGTGGTGGGATGCGACCAAAGGCAAAGCATGTGCGCATCAATCTTATTGTCAAACTTGTAGCTACAAATTGTGGGTTACAAATGTATGGAGATAATTCTGAGGAGGAAGATAGCGTGTTGTTTGAAGACGAATAATCATGTAGAAGAGGTGGTAGTGGTGGCAAATACAAGAGAAAAAATTATGGTTTTGACTATGGAGACAACAAAGTATTCAAACTAAGGGTTGATATTCCCAATTTTAACGGGAATACAAATATTGAAGATTTCCTTGATTGGATAGCTAAAATTGATAGGTTCTTCAAATATATGGAGATTCCTAAGGGAAGGAGGGTGAAGTTAGTGGCATGTCGATTGAAGGGGAGTGTGTTGGCCTAACGGGAGAGGCTCCAAAGCAAGAGGTACCATGAGGGCAAACAACCCGTGAGAACTTGGTATAAGATGAAACAGTTGCTACAGCGAGATTTCTTACCTCCCGATTATGAGCAAAGCCTCTTTCAGCAATCTTAGTGATGTTGCTGGGGGTAGAAGATCGTACATAAATATACCACATAATTCATGTGGTTGGCAAAGAGGAATAACCTGAGGGAGAGTGAGGTTTGGCAAGTGACTATATACCTAGATGGATTAAAATTGCAACTTTAGGATAAAATCGAAGTCTATGTTTTGCGGAGTTTGAATGAGGCTAAGAACAAGGCTCTTAGGGTAGAACTGATGTTGCAAGAGAAAAGTAATCAATTTAATGGTGGTAGTAGGAGATTCGGGCTGAAAGTTCAAGTAAATATGTGGTTAAGAAGAGTAAGACCACCTCAAAGATGTAAGGAGGAGTTAATGATAAAAAGGAAGATAAAGCAACGAGCAAGAAATCAGTTGAGATGAAGGACATAGAAAGACAGAAAAATCCCTATGAAAAGCCAATATTAGGGAAGTGTTATTATTGTAATCAACCGGTCCATTAGTATAATAAGTTCCCTAATAGAAGAGGAATTAATATAGTAGAAAGAGAGAGATGAAGAGGGTGAAATTTATTGTGAACCTGATGGGGGTGATGAATACTATGAGGATGAAGACAAAGATGATAAATAGGTCTATGTAATCAGGAAATTGATGCTGGCATTGAAGTGGAAGGAAAAGACTCAACGGCATCAGTTGTTCTACACCAGATGTATAATTGGTGGACAAATCTTTAAGTTGATAATAGATAGCAGTAGTTGTGAGGACATCATAGGCAGGGAAGTTGTGTAAATGTTGCAATTACTGATAGAGAAGTATCCCAATCCATATACCATTAGTTGGATTAAGGTAGTAGAGAAGATTGAGGTTACAGAATGATGCAAAGTACCCTTCTTCATTAGCAAATATTAGGATAAGGTGTATTGTGATGTAGTGGATATGGATGCCTATCATTTGTTGTTCGGTAAGCCTTAGCAGTACGATGTCAATGCCCAGCATATAGGTAGGGAAAACATGTACAGATTGGAAAAAGATGGAGTGAAGTTTACTTTCTTACCTTTAAAGTTAGCGAATCATTCTAAACCTTCTAAGGTAGAGGGACATTCCTTCCTCACAATTATGTAGTCAGAAAAGGAGATAGAGGATACTATAAAGGACTCCCAAACTGTACATGTGTTGATTGTGAAACAAGTAATAACAGTTGATAGGGAGGAAAAGATTGAAGAGGTTCCAAATAATATTAAGGGATTGTTGGATGAATTTAGTGAAGTGTTATCTAACAACTTACTAGATGGTTTGCCTCCCATAAAGGACATACAACACTATATTGACTTAATTCTTGGTGCAAGTTTGCTAAATCTTTTACATTACAGGATGAGCTCAAAGAAAACGAAGGTGTTACAAGAGAAAGTACAAGAGTTACTCTAGAAGGGATTCATTAGAGAGAGCATGAGTCCATGTGTTGTACCCGCATTGTTAACTCCAAAGAAAGATGGGAGCTGGCAAATGTGCGTAGACAGTAAGGCCATTAACAAAATTACCATCGGGTTTAAGTTCATGATTCCTAGACTAGAGGATATGCTAGACCAATTGAGTGGAGCTATGGTATTTTCAAATATTGATCTGAGAAGTGACTATCACCAAATTAGAATTAAACTAGGGAATGAGTGGAAGACAACCTTCAAGACTAAAGAGGGCTTTTATGAGTGGTTGGTCATACCTTTCGGCCTAAGTAATGCACCAAGCACTTTCATGCATCTCATGAACTAGGTATTGAAACCATTTATTGGTCATTTTGTTGTAGTTTACTTCAATGATATCTTAATGTACAATAAATCCGAAGAGGAGCATGTTGTACATTTGAGGGAGATGCTAACAGTTCTAAAAGAGAGTAAGCTTTATGTGATTATGAAGAAGTGCTTCTTCCTATCTAGAAAGTTACTATTTCTAGGCGTTGTGGTTAGTAGTGATGGGATTCAAGTAGATGAAGAGAAGGTGAAGGCAATTAGAGAATGGCCTATTTCACGAACCATCATAGAGTTACGGACTTTCCTTGGGTTAGCTAGCTTTAACAAGAGATTCATTAGGCACTTTAACAATGTTGCAGCTCCCTTAACTTTGACAAGTTGTTTGAAGTGGATTATGATGCGAGTGGAGTTAGTATAGAGGCTATCTCGTCTTACGAAAAGAAGCTAATTGCATTCTTTAATGAGAAATTATGTAATTCCAGGAGAGTTGGTCTACATATGACAAGGAGTTTTATTTAGTTGTGAGTGCCCTAAGGACTTAGGAGCATTATTTAGTGGGCAAAGAGTTCATGTTATACTCAAATTATGATGCACTTAAGCACTTGAATAACCAAACCAAGATTAGCAAAGACATGCATGTGAGGTGGATCCAGTTTTTGCAGAAGTTTCCTTTCAAGTTGAAACATAAGTCAAGGGTATAGAACAAAGTAATCGATGCTTTGAGTAGAAGGGCCAATCTTCTAGTGACTTTAAATGCTAAGGTTGTAGGTTCAAGCACTTGAAAGAATTGTATGAGGCTATGCTAATTTCAAAGAGACTTGGAAGAAATGTGTGACTAAGCAACCTTATGGCAATTATCATATCCATAATGGATATTTGATGAGGGGAAATCAACTTTGTGTGCCTGAGTCTTCCTTGAGAGAGAAGTTGATTCATGACCTACATGGTGGTGGATTAGCTGGTCATCTAAGGAGAGACAAACGATTGCTATGATCAGTGATAGATTCTACTTGCCTTATTTAAGGAGGGATATTAGTGAGATAGTGCAACGTTGTTATGTGTGCCAAACAGTTAAGGAGCAATCCCAAAACACTGGCTTGTATATGCCATTGCCTATCCTTAAGAATATATGAGAAGACTTATCAATTAGACTTTGTACTTGGATTGCCTCATACTTAATGGGGTATAGATTCTATTTTTGTTGTGGTTCATAGGTTTTCTAAGATGGCACACTTCATCCCATGTCTGAAAGTAGCAAATGTACAAGCCATTGCAAAGTTATTTTTCAGAGAGGTTGTTCACCTTTATGGAGTACTCAAATCCATCACATCAGATAGAGATAGCAAGTTCTTAAGCCATTTTTGGAGAACTTTGTGAAAAGCTTGACTCGTCCTTGAACTATAGTAGCACAGCTTACCTTCAGACGGATGATAAACTAAAGCTACAAATAGGACACTCGGTAATCTGATCAGCAGCATTTATGGCGAGAAGCCTAAGTAGTAGGATGCTATGCTAACTCAGGTAAAGTTTTCTTACAACAATGCGGTTTACAAGATAATAGGGAAATCTCCATTCTCTGTAGTTTGCACCAAGATTCCCCATCATGCTTTAGATTTGATCAAGCTTCCTAGGAATTTTGAGTTTAGTATTGCAGCAAAGAATTTAGTAGAGAATTGGCAGAATGTGACGGCAGAGGTGCAAGGGAAGATAGAGCAAGCCAATGCCAAGTACAAAGCAGCAGCAAATAAACATCTTAGGAAGAAAGTGTTTTCAATAGGTGATCGAGTGATGGTGTTTCTACGAAGAGAGAGGTTCGCACTTGGAAAGTACAACAAGTTGTAGCCCAAGAAGTATGGCCCATACTAGATTTTATAGAAGATTAATGACAACGCCTATGTAGTTAAACTACCTAATAGTATGGGCATTTTGAAGACGTTCAATGTGGCTGATATATTCCCTTTTTACCTAGACAATGCACCTTTGTATCCAGAATAGAACTCGAGGTCGAGTTCTTCTTAGGTGGGAGAAAATGATGTAAAGCAAATTGCGGATCGGTTTTTAGATAAATCAGATAAATTCAAAAGGTCCAAGAAGAACTAAAATGTCTAATAATGAAAGAGCAACCGTGCAAGATAACATGGGCACAAACACGCTCATGCTAGTGGGTGTGTTGAAGGAAAAATTGCACAAAATGGAACACAAACATCTACATGCCCGTATTGTGGCCATGCTGGATGGTGCCACTAAGCTGGTGGAGAGGCTTAGGGTTTTTTTTAGAGATAATATATAACCGTCCTCTTCTTGTTACAGAGGACTGTTTAACACATAACAATATTAAGATTTCCTTGAGCAAAGATTTTTTTTTTTTTAATTTCGTTTTGATTTCTAAGATCAATTGTTGATTGATCTTGTCTTTTACACTACTCGTTGTGTCACATGTGACATGTGTGACTGAGTATTGCTAACCACAATGATTTTCGAGAGATTCAAAAAGCTTGTGAGCTATTCTAGTAACATCGTTCTAGAGAATTTCCAACTATTTTACTGTATTTATCTCTTAAAACTAGGTGTCTCAAGTGCAAAGCTATTATAGTGAAGTTGTTTGATTGTAATTAGAGATTTAAACTATGAGACCTTAAAAGAAAAGTGAAGGCATATAGTGTCTGAAGTTAGTTAGGGTTAGTCTAATGGAGAGTCAAGAGAACCCCGAGACACCCATGAAGATATAGTGAATGCTGGAGTTGTTTCAATGCCTAAATTCACTTGTATTTGTTGTTGAAAAGATAGAGTGAATGCTTAGCAGTTGAAATTGGTTGTGCTAATAGAAAAGATGTAGGCAGAAAGCTGCACCTCTATATATTTTGGATTTATCTCCCTATCCTTTTCCTCTTTACTTTACTGTATTTCATTCTATCGGTTGCCTATATATTGTAATATAACTTGCAAATACAAGCATTCTATTATTATGTAGAAGCAAATAGACACATAATTTTGATAATAGTTCAAGAATTTCTGCATTATAATTTAAAAAGAGGTAAATTGAATCAAGTTTAGATTTTATTTAGCAATCAATTCACCTCTTCTTAATTACTATCCAGAAGCTACAAATCTGCTATCATTGGAAATTTTAGTGATAAAATTAAAAAAAAAAGGGTGGGTTGGAGGGGGGTGGGGTTTGGTGAAGAAAGAAAAGGGTGTCTTAATTGTAGATTATCATCAAAATACAAACTAAGAACTTCACTAAAAGATATGGTAGTGGACAGTCTGCATGTTGCAATGATGACATAAGAGATTGAGAACATTAATATATGTTCTGTTTTTAACTCCTTCAACCTGCTTAACTAGGTTATCCAGGAACATTTCAAGGTTGTTTCTAGATTGACAGGCTAACAAGAGAGCAATATTGGTGTTACGAGAAGACCAAAAAAGTGGATGATGATATATTAAAAATTTTCATTGTATTTTTGCAAGGCTACAATACATATTCAATCTACAATCTAGTCTTCTTCTTCATCCGTAACGAACTTCCCTGTACCAGGATTGATCGCAGCAACGAAGAAGAAGAGAACGTTGAACAAAACAAGGGGTTCGATTTCATTCACTGGGACTCCTGTCTCGATGTTGAGCTGTGCAAGAGCGCCCTTTCCTGTGATGATTTCACCGATTAGAGAGAATGCAAAGCCAAGTTGAGCCAATCTACCCACGAAGAGCTCATTCGCCTTTGTGAATCCGAACAAGGGACCTTCCATGTACAGAACATCGCCCAGAAAAAATCACTTAGCAACAATAACAGACAGTTTTATTGAATAAGCATAAGGGGCAGAATTTAGTATGGAAAGTTAAAATGAAAAGCTTGTACCAATCCATAGTTTTAACCTTTTAGATCGATCGATTCCGGGAGCTAAACTTAGTATGGTATTAATAACCGGAACCGTCATTAGTTGAGGAAGATTAAGTTAATATTCAGGAAACTATGCTGTTTTACCTCCTTCACGGAGACCCAGAGCTGATCTAAAACCTTTTCCAGGAGGAATGACAGCCCCTTCCACACCAGTTTGGTCATCGACGAACTGGCCACGGTCACCTAAAGCTCCAATGGCACCGAGCAAGGTAAACAGAATAAAGAAAAGGAGGAGTGGCTCTGCTTCATAGATGGGAATTCCTGTCTCCAAATTTAACTGGGCAAGAATCCCTTTTCCGGTGATTCCCTCACCTAGCAAAGATGCCTGTAAAACCCTATACAATTCAGGCCATGCATTTTGACTAAACTTACATAAGACATCCTACGGTTTTACAATGAGCTAAAATTTTCGCAAAACCTAGACATGGAAAATATTTATGTCGACCGGGTTTCTAAGATATATCCATAGACCATATTAAAATGCGGTAAGTGATTAATAGTAATACATAGCAAAACACTAATCACAAATGTTGACACATTTGTCATATGTATAGCAGTTTGTAGACTAAATTCTTATGGACTAGGTCCACCGTCCGAGACAAAAGAACCCAAATTATTGTAAGCTGTACCAACGCGTGTTTGGTGCTTCGTAGCAAATTAAAACTGAATAAAGCTTGGCAGAGTCTCATAGGAGAGGAAGAGTGCAGTACTTACAGCAAAGCCAATCATGGCAACACGACCAACGAAGAGCTCATTTTCCTTGGTAAAACCGATACCACCAGATGTCCCAAATACTCCATCTTCAACCTTCGGCTTTGGCTTTTCCACCTAATACAATAACAGAGAATTGTTAAACCCCCAATGGTATTTACAAGAAACCATACAGTCATGCCAATTTTATGAACAAGTGATCAAGAAGAAACTGATACTACGTACCTTCTTTGGTGGAGCTGCTTTAGTCTTAGACTTGAAAAGAGCCACAGTGACGGATGCACCATGACCATTAGCAGGAAGCGGGCTGAAGGTAAGGTGAGAGTACAAGGATGACTTGGGCTTAAGTCTTTGGATCTGAAATTGGAGCAACCGATCTCCCTTCAAGTTTACCACATGACCCGAAACACTAGGCATGAGCAGCATGGTTTGAGCCATGGGAGGAGCAGTTTATTATGGTTCGAATGATATTTTTCTTTTTTCCCTCTAACAAAGAACTTAGGTCGAGTTATATCTTATAAATTATATGTAGAGGATCTAATATGAGGAGGGAAATGGTTCGAATGAATGATTGTGGATATGGCACTAGAAGTAGCGATGGGCAATGAGCGTGTCCACGTCGTCCCTAGTGTACTTTTTGGCTGTGGTGATAATGTTACAACCTCAAAACTTCTACGAGAAAATGAAACACAAACCCTCGGGTCGTGTTTGCTCCAGTTTCCCTTGCCACCCGGAATCGGATCACATGCCGGCTCCAAAGAGGAGCTTCATTTAATAAAAAAGAATTACATCAAGAGGTCTACTAGAGCAAAAGTTAAAGAGTGCGAATATCCGAACAAATAAATCGATACATTTAAAATATCCAATAAAAGATTTTACTGTTTTTCTTAAAAGAATAAAACTTACCTATTGATGATGGAGAATTTCAAGTAGCTTGGAACTAAATTTATATTAGACCTATTAGTAAGAGGGGAAAAAAAAGAAGAAGGATAAAATGCACTTCAGCAATTTAACTATGTACCTCGTGCACTAACCCCTCTTAACTTGAAACGTATAAATCTAGCACTCATAGCCATCCAATGAACTCCCAACATATGTTTCTAGAAAGTTAAATCCTAACAAGTCTTTAGTGGCAACTTGACAATTGTTTTTTTTTTTTTTTCCTTTTTTACGCAGATTGTGTCTATATTTTCTCAGTTAAGGGGGGTAAGTTCACATAATCAAACTTGATATGAGTTTCAAAAATTTTGAAATTCAGTATTGAGCATGAAATCCATGACAAAATTTCAAGAGAAGAAAACGTTATAACATTTGATGGGGGTCAAGCATGTCCAAAATAATTTGGTTTTCTACTTTGTTTATATCTTGTATTACCCATTTTCATCCGATCCCATTTCCAAGATTTTGAACAAAAAATTGAAATTTTAAGCACCCTTTTTGTAATATTATCTTATGGAGCTTGTTCTAAGTAATATATAGGATAAAGATCATATTTTCCGAAATTTTATACCTAATATGCTCTGCGATCGATTCATTAAACAACAAAGAGTCCATTTGATTTTTATTTCATCTTTCGTGAAATGTGTTTATACATTCCTTGTTATTTTGAACTTATTTACCACTTGCAATACATAAATGGACTCTAGGAATTTATTATTTTTCCCGAAATTTATATAAAAAAGAAAAAGTTACTATGCAATCCTCTTTATCCTTTTCATCTCACTTGAATATTGCAATTTCTTCACTAAATTTTATTTTTTGATAAAAAGTTACGACAGCAAAAATCGCAATTTCTCTACATTAAAATAATGAAAACAAAATCAACCGTTCTAACGACATGTTAAGAGATTTCCACACACAATATTCCTTTTACTTATCTTTTCCGTTGAATATGTGTTTTCAACTGAAAACTAGAATAATACCAGATATTGGTTACCAAAAACCATAAAATGGCTTGATATTCAGTTCCTAAATTGCTCAAACAATCGGCTGTTTATGTAATTACATTAGACTTTATAATACTAAAGAATGAGACTACATAACATTTTAAAATAACGAACAATAACTACAAAGATAAAATTCCTCTAAAAATAAATAAGTTAACTGAAGTCTGGAATGTTCAGTGTAAATGAATTCATGAAGGAAGACGCAATGTTAAATATGGACAAAAGACAGGTGTCATGGGACATGGAGAAAGCAATTCTTCTTCATGTTGTCGTTTTGAACTCAAGCTGAGAATAAATCCACCCATTTGTTAGGGATGTGCACCACACAGTAGGTTAATGTGCAAAATCCTTTGCGTAATGCAAGCGACTGAACGAGTGGAGGGCATGGCTAGACGTGGACATGTCCACAACGTGCCTTTGATAATTTCTTGTCTCCCTTCTGTGACCAAATGGAATCTCCAAATTTTCTTATGGGAATTATAAAGACGCTCTTACCATGTAGGGCGCCATTGTAGTAAGATGGATTTAGTGTTTTTTTTTTCCCCCTTATTGCTTGCAGAGTGAGTAAATCGATTAATGCTATATGAATTGGCATCCGCACATTGTATACATCTAGGGTGAAAAAAAACTAATCAAACCGAATCAATTCTAAATGGAGTCAAATCAAATTGATTTTTATTTTTATTTTTTTATATAATTTAGTTTGAAAAATTTCTAATCCAAACCAAAAAAAAAAATTATGGTTAATTTGAATGGACAAAACAAATCAAACCACTTTGAAAAAAAAATATTAATATTTTACTTATAAATAAAAAAAATATTTTGTTATAACTTAACATTTTAAAAAAAATTAATTTATATTTATTGAAATATATATATATTTAAATTTTATAATCATAATTTAGTAAATATGTATATAGGTTACCTCAAAATTTGTACTATTTGCTAACTTCAAGAATAAAATTAGTTGTTATAACACCTTTGAAATTTTTTAGTTGCTCAAATGTTGCTTTTATTAATCTATTAAAAAATATTAATATATGTTATTATTAAATAAATTTAGTACTTTTTATAAGATATTATATGTTAAGTAAATATATTTTCTTAAATACTAAAATATGGTTTAATCCGTAAATCAAACTAAACATAACCAAAGTTTTATGATTTGAAAAAGCTCATAAATCGAACCATACAATCGGGTTCAAAGAAATAAAAAATTGAACCGCATTTTTATGATTTGGTTTTGTTCAAAGGAAAATCCAAACCAAATCGAAACGTACCCACCTCTATGTGTGCCTTTGTTAAATTTTACTTGTTTACAAAGAAAGCACATGTACACTTGAGAAGTTCATTAGGAAGGCACATGTAGTATATATACCTTTTTTTTTTTTAATGTTATGCATTTATTAAAGGCAAACATACCAACTGTGCTTTCAATACAAATGCACTACAAAAAGAAGATGCGTATATTATATGTGACTTTCACCTTGTCCACTTTACAACATAGAACTATTAATAAGTGTGCACACTCTCACTCCCTTGCTTTCTCTCCTTTGTCCCTTTATTTTCCTTGATTTTTTAAGGAAACATTTTTCTCTCCACAACCTCAACTCATTTCCACTCCAAATTCCAAAATTCTCACAACGTTTGCATTCTTCTCTCCTTAAAGTAGAATTTTGAATGTGTAATTTTGGTGAAGCACTTTGATATGAAATTTTAGAATACCCCAAGTTGAGATATATATTCAATGTGTAGATTCATGAGTGATAAATGCAGATATGTAGACGTTGTGAAAGTTGTTGGATGTGAGAGTTGTAATTGTATAGAAGTTGTCACATTGATAGTTGTTATTCAAGCATGTAACGTGTTTGTGAAAATTACTCTTTGGAAATTTTATTATGAAATGGTCATGTTTTGTGCGTATTTGGACAATGAATTTCAGATAAAATAGTTGTGCATGGAAATTGGTTAGATTTGTGGAATTTATTATCAAACTAATTGGCTACGTGTTATGTTAATAAGTTAATAGTTATTGAATGCATGAAATTTATTTTTTATGCTTATGGAAACATTGCGAATGGCGATTAAGAGCTGACAAGGATTTGATTAAAAGTTGAAAATGAAAAAGAATATCTAACTATAGCGAACTCTTAAATAAGATATGTGGAAGCATTAAAATTGATCTTACTGCAGTTCATGTTAAAATATTATATAGGCACCCTCCCTACTATCAAGGTAGTATATCATATAAGTTAATAACAATTACGGTGATGAAGTCCATCTAGATATAGACATATCAATTGGAGATATGTAGGATGTATTGTTGAATCCAGATTAACCCTTTTGTGAAAATCATCACAAATAAAACCCTAGATCTTTTATGTTTGATCATTAAGAATTAATCAATAAATATGCAGAAGCGTACCTGAATCCATTGCCCGGTCCACGATTCTTGGATTGTGCAGTTGGCCTTCCAGATCAATACGTTTTCTTTGAGAAATCCCTTTTGTTTTCTCTCTATAGTTTATCTGATGATGGGATTCAAAGATATAAGAAAGGTACATATGACTTGGGGACCATAACTACTATTTATATAGATAACTATATGTTACCTTTTTGGTATTTCTATTTTAGCCCATCATAAAAATAGAAACTACCCATAAGGTCTCTACACATAAAAGGTCATATCCTATTAGATACATTAAAACTCAAATATCCAAATCTTATTGATCACTTTTAATTGAGTTTAACTTAATATAACAGCCCGCAACACATAATCGTTTCATATATAAGGCCAACGTTGGATTAAGGATCTAACAATCTCCCACTTGGACTATATGTGTAACTTTACAATTATGTTTTGCAAAACCATATGAGCTCAAATTTGCTATCATGAACAGAATGTATCTATAATCAATCCGGTCCATCAGTCATATCAACATAGGATTAAAGTGGTATTCATTACATTTATCGTAACTCTACCCATCAATGGTCACAATGCTGATATAATTGAATGACATGAATCATGATATGGATGTGTAGCAAGAAAATTCCATGCAATGTGATCTTAACATGTCTATTTTCTACTGGTCCACCATAAACCTTAGTGAGATCAAACCATAAACCAAAAACAGAGTGTAGGTAAACAAGATACTTTATTTCTGCAGAATATATCCTCAAAACATAACAAACCAAAACAACTTATTAAAGTTTGTCTATGACATAAATGCATTCAAGGTAACAAACTCCCACTAAAACTTAATGTCACTTAAGGTCTTGACACCCATATGAGCAGTGTGCTCATGAAACACTTTGGGTTGCACTCCTTTAGTGAGCGGATCCGTGATCATGGAGTTTGTTCCTATATGCTCTATAAACAATTGTCCACTATGAACTCTTTCTTTTGCAACTAGGAACTTAATGTCTATATGCTTTGACTTCGTCAAGCTCCTATTGTTGTTAGAATATAGAACTGCTGACTTATTGTCACAAAAATAATTTAAGTGGCCTATTAATAGTATCCACAATGCGCAGCCTTGTGACAAAATTCCGCAACCATATTCCATGATTGGATGCCTCATAACATGCTACAAACTCTGCTTCCATAATAGAAGAAGCAACAAAGGATTGTTTTATGCTCTTCCAAGAGATGGCTCCCTCAGCCAACAGATATATGTAACCTAATGTAGACTTCATACCATCTTGGCATCCAGCAAAATCGGAATCAGTATACCCAACGATCTCGATTTGATCTGACTTCTGATAGGTAAGCATGTAATCTTTTGTTCTCTGTAAGTACCGCAAGACCCGTTTGGCTGCTTTCCAATGGTCTAATCATCGATTACTCAAGTATCTACCTAACATTCCTATAATGTACGCAATATCAGGACGCGTACAAACCTGAGCATACATTAGACTCCCTACTATTGATGCATAAGGAATCTTTTGCATTTCCTTTTCCTCAAAATCATTCTTAGGGCATTGACTAAGACTAAATTTGTCTCCCTTAGCTATAGGTGTATCACTTGGTTTGCAATTTTGCATGCCATACCTTTTGAGTACCTTTTCGATATAGCTCTTTTGTGATAATCCAATAGTACCTCGAGAGCAATCTCGATGTATTTCTATTCCTAACACAAAAGAGGCATCACCAAGATCTTTCATCTCAAAATTCTCAGCTAAAAAACTCTTGATTTTGTGCAATAAGCCTATATTGTTGCTGGTAAGCAATATATTATCAACATATAAAACCAAGAAAATATGCTTGCTCCTACAAAACTTATGGTATATACAATCATCGACCAAATTCGTCTCAAAACCAAGTGAAGTGATCACTTGATGAAATTTCAAATACCATTGTCGAGATGCTTGCTTAAGTCCATAGATGGATTTCTTAAGTTTACAAACCATATTCTTTAGATCTCCCGATACAAAATTTTTTTGTTGTACCATATAGATCGTCTCTTCAATGTCACCATTGAGGAAGGCGGTCTTCACATCCATCTGATGTAACTTAAGATCAAATTGTGTCACTAATGCCATTATAATCCTAAAAGAGTCTTTCAAAGAAACCGGTGAGAAAGCCTCTTTATAGTTGATTCCTTCTTTCTGTGTAAAGCTCTTTGCAACAAGACAAGCCTTATACTTCTCCACATTGCCTTTTGAATCCCTCTTGGTCTTAAATATCCATTTGCAACCAATGGGCCTCGTACCTTCTGGCAATGGGACAAGATCCCAAACGTCATTGTCTTTCATAGACCTTATCTCATTATTCATGGCATCAATCCACTTCTAAGATTTAGAACTTTCAATGGCTTGACGAAAGTTGATTGGATCATCTTCCATCATTCCAATATCAACCTCATGTTCTTGAAGAAATACGATGTAGTCATCTAGCAATGCACTTCTTCTTTGTCTAGTGGATCTCCTTAATGGCATAGGTTCTTGAGGTGGTAGAGTTTGTTTTTCTGGAACAGTATCTTGAATGGGATCTCCAATATTGTCTTGTTCTATTGTGTCTTAAAGAAGATCAGGAATGGAATCTTGACCAAATTCAATAACACCTGTAGGAATATCAACGTATTCCTCTTCAAAGACAATATCTCTAACCGTATCTCCCCCGACAAACTCGACATCCTCAAAGAACCGAGCATTTCCTGACTCAAATATCGATTTAGTTGTGGGATCATAGAACTTGTAACCCCTTGATCTTTCAGAGTACCCAACAAAATATTAACTTACTGTTCTTGAGTCCAGTTTCTTTTCATTTGGCTTATAAGGTCGTGCCTCAGCTGGACATCCCCACACATGTAAATGTTTTAGACTAGGCCTTTTTCCAGTCCAAAGTTCATAAGGGGTTTTGTTAGTTACTTTAGTTAGAACCCTATTAAGGATATATGCTGCTGTCTTAAGTGCGCCTCCCTAGAGTGATTCTGGTAAGGTGGAGTGACAAATCATACTCCTTACCATGTCCTTAAGCGTTCTAGTTCGTCTTTCAGCAACACCATTCATAGTGGGTGAATTAGGCATAGTGTACTATGAGACAATACCGCATTCCTCTAGGAATTTAGCAAAAGGTCCTAGACGTTGTTCACCTGAACCATCATATCTACTACAGTATTCGCCACCATGATTAGATCTAATGCTTTTAATCCTTTTATTGAGTTGGTTCTCAACTTCAGCCTTATAATTTTTAAACATATCCAAGGACTGTGACTTTTCATGAATGAGATAAAGATAGTCATATCATGAGAAATCGTCTATGAACGTTATAAAATATTGTTGACCATTCCAAGCAACTATAGGGAATGGCCCACAAATATCTGTATGTATAAGTTCTAAGACATCTAAGGTCCTATTGGCTTCAAATCTCCTTTTATTGGCTTGTTTCCCCTTTATATAGTTAATATAATCACCAAAATCAGTAAAATCCAAAGGGTTTAGAATTTCATCTGACACAAGTCACTCCATTCTCCGTTTGGAGATATGACCTAATCTTTTGTGCCATAATGTAGTTGAATTTTCATTAGTTAATTTTCTCTTTATACCTCGTATACTTACTTGCAGGGATTCATTAAATAAAGCAATAATGTCAATCAAGTAAAGATTATCATAAACAGATAGAGAACCAAATCCAACTAATTTTGAATCATGAAACAAATTAAATTTCTTATTCCTAAATGAACAAGAATAACCAAATTTTTCCAAAGTAGAAACTAGAAATCAAATCCTTCTAAATGACGGTACAATGAATGTTTCATTAAGATCCAAATAAAATCTAGTCTTTAATAATAATCTAAACTTCCCAATTGCTTCAACTTCAACTGTCTTGTCGTTACCTACAAAGATGTATCTTTCACCATCACTTGGTTTTCGGTAGTGGAGACAACCCTGCATAGACACACTGATGTAAGTTGTTGCACTAGAATCTATCCACTAAGTGTCTATGGGTACCGAAGTTAAATTAACCTCAGAACAAACTAAATTAAGAAGTGTACCTTTCTTAGCACACCAAGCATGATAATTGGTGCACTGCTTCTTATAATGCCCTACAGTTCCATAGAAGTGACAACCAGTACCATTTGATGCATCCGACTTCTTTGGTTGTGTCTTCTGAGGTACCATATTTACAGCTTCTTTATCCCTTTTTCCTTTTATTATCCTTATTCCTATTCTTAGGGGTTAAGGCTAGGTGAGCACTCTCAATCTTATCTTGCTTTAGCCTTTCCTCTTCTTGAACACAGTGTAAGATGAGCTCATTCAAAGACCAAGTCTCTTTCTGACAATTATAGCTCACTTTAAACTGGCTAAACTGTGTTGGAAGAGAAATCAAAACCAAATGCACTAGTAAGTCCTCTATGAGGTCTAGCTTGAGTGCTCTTAACTTGGAAGCAAGATGAGACATCTCCATGATGTACTCCTTAATATTGCCCTTGCGTTTATACTTCATTGAGATTAGGTTTGCCAGGAGTGTACTTATTTCTGCCATTTCATTCTTAGCAAACCTTTTCTCAATTTCATCAAGGAACTCCTTAGCTTTAGTTATCTTATCAGATATTGTGCCTCTAAATGCTTCTGAAATAGCCTTCTTCATGATCATCATACACATGCGGTTTGATTTCTCCCACTTTTCCATCTCCCTCTTATCATCAGAGGTACTCTTATCAGTAAGAGGTGAAGGAGAATCAGTCCTTAATGTAAGGTTGAGATCTATAACTCCAAGTACTATCAATAGATTATCTTTCCACAAATTGAAGTTAGTGCCATTTAGCATAGGAATGGAATTGATGTTGGCAGTAATATTAGTAGGATTATTCATAGCTGAATAAGAACAACAAACAAATAAACAAGCTTACATAAGCCTTACAAAAAAATAATAATAATAAATTCAAATAAAGGTAAATCCCATCTCAAAATATCGAGTAGCCCATTAATATTTCATCTTTGGACAAAACATTAACTACTAAGTGGTATCTTGGCGTAGTAATCAAACACTGACAATAAGAACACATCAAACAATAAAGCTTCCTTTGGGCTGATTTATTATTCACATGTAAAACTAAATAATAATCACGAGTGTATTACCACAAGTGCACTTGCAATTCTGTTAAACATTAACTTTCCTTTGGGCCGATTAAAAATTCACAGAAGTTGTAAGCACACAACCTTTTATATTTTGAAATAAATTAATTTCTGCAAGAGGGACCACTTTGGCAGTATGTTGCTTCAATTAATTCATCTCAAAATACATATAAACATATCAATATTCAAATTTAAAATTATATCAAACATTAAGTCAAAGGCAACTCTAATTTTAGCTAAAACTTATTGGGTCTAAGCACCCATATCCAAATATGACTCAATAACTCAAACATTAAAATTAGAGCTCAAAAGAAAAATTAGCGTACATAAATACCAATCTATAAGTGATTATGGATATATATTTGAGTACACGGTTGAAGGCACGGTCGGGTATATTGGGCTTAAAAACTAACAAAACTTACACGGTTTGAGTACACGGCCAAAGGCATGGCCGTATATATTGGGCTTGAAAAACTAACAGAAACTTACACAGTTTAAGTACACGGTTGAAGGCACGGCCGTGTATGTTGGAGCTTAAAAACTAACAGAAACTTACACGGTTTGAGTACATGGTAGTGTATAACCATGGGTCGAGACCGTATATACGGAAAAGTTTGGCTATGGAGGAAACAACGTAATGCATTGTGGATATTGATACTGTTCCTAAATCGTTCAAAAACGGACCATGGAGAAAAACTTTAATTCACCGTGGTGAATTACAATCACGAAAAGCAAAATCACCATGGAAAGATCCAATAACATATCGGAATCATGCCGTTCCTAAATACTGTTTGTGGAGACAATATTGAACAAGACAATGGCCATTGATTTTGATGCGAAAAAATTGCAAGGAAATTATTACGATAACATATCCGATAACATGAGTGATCGAAACCGATTTGAGATGTTTACATATTTTAATGTTTATCTAAAACCTAATCTCCAGAATTAGGGATAATAACACCTTATAAAAAATTACAAAAGTAATTCCTAATGATCAAATAATGTAAGCTCTAATACTAATTGTTGAATCTAGATTAACCCTTTTGTGAAAATCATCACAAATAAAACCCTAGATCTTTCATGTTTGATCATTAAAAATTAATTAATAAATATGCAGAAGCGTACCTGAATCCATTGCCCGATCCACGATTCTTGGATTGTGTGATTGGCCTTTCAGATCAATATGTTTTCTTTGAGAGATCCCTTTTGTTTTCTCTCTATAGTTTATTTGATGATGGGATTCAGAGAGACAAGAAAGGTACGTATAACCTGGGGACCATAATCACTATTTATATAGATAACTATATGTTACCTTTTTGGTATTTCTATTTTAGCCATCATAAAAATAGAAATTACCCATAAGATCTCTACACATAAAAGGGTTATATCCTATTAGATACATTAAAACTCAAATATCCAAATCTTATTGATCACTTTTAATTGAGTTTAACTTAATATAACAGCCCGCAACATATAATCGTTTCACATATAAGGCCAACGTTGGATTAAGGATCACGTACCAAAGCTATACTTTGACACTTGGTAAGCAATGCGTTTACACTTGTCTAGTAACTTAACTGCATAGCTTTTACTATCTCCATTTCCTATGTTTCTTCATTCAGGCCGACTTTTTTTTGCAAGATCCGTTTGGCACCTAATTTGCTAACAGCGGTTTCTCTTCCAGATAGAGATATAAAATTTGTTGAGGATCGTGGCAGGATGATATTGTTTCTTGCAATTCACCAATGAGCAGTCACGTGATGAGCTCAGACATCTAGAGCTGGCATTTGCAGCGCCAATAACCCTTAAGCAGATTGCACCAACCCACCCCAGAGGTAAAGGTAAACCAGAGCTAGAGGGGGTCGATGGATGGCTAGGATTGTCATGAGGAAGATATGCCATAGATCACCATTTCTTAGAACCAAGCTCAGCAAAATTGATCTCACATATTTTAGCAAATTATCGGTGACTTATAAAGGACATGATATATCTGGTGACATCATTGGTAGCTCGGTGGTAGGATCGAGTTCCTTTGTTACCCCCCATCCTCATTATCAGTATGATCCTCCTACAACTCCTACTACACCTCAAAAGAGATATAGCTTGAGTTATCACATATGGCTATAAATATAGAGGAGGATGTCGCACAACTCCATCCTACTTAAGTGCCTCCTTCCCATTTGAACAAGCCACTTTCTCACGATCCTGCATCACAACAGCCACATGAGTGTCAAGCTTCAATGCTCTCTCATTTTCCATTACATTTTTGTTGGAAGAGTAGTAGGAAGAGATCGAATGTGTGCATATTGCTAATTTAAGTAACCTTTCATCATTTCTTTGTAACCAAACATTTTTATACTGATTCTTGTACTGATTTTTATTTTAAAGATAGTTAACATATTTGAATATTATTCTTCCTTCCAACTTTTTTCTTTTAGTTTGATATTGGATATTACATCTATATTTTTTTGTTGTGCTTCTGATATTGAAGTTAGAGTTGGAAGTTTGTCTAGTTTGGAGTATTTGCACTTTAGAGTTTGTAGATGTTAGAGTTTTCAAGTTTCGTAGTTTGGATTTTGGAGTTTCATCCTCGGATGATGGGTATTTCTCATTTGACTCATTTTAAATCCATGTGGTGAATGCACCTTCTATTATAAATCATTTCAACTAAAAGCGCATACGATACATGTGCCTTCACTTTAAATGGCTTCTACAGTGAATATGTCTTTTTTGTAAAATTAATATTAAGAAAAGATGCATATAGTGTATGTGTCTTTGGTACACTAATCACTTACTATCTTTTCTCAAGACCCTATTTTAATTCTTTTAAAAAAAAATCATACAAAAAGACCACAATTGTTTAACGCATTTCATATGTTTTTTATTTTTCCTTTTCTTGATAAAAATAAGATATAGTAAAATGCCCTTAGAAATTCCAATGCATCTTTATATTAATTTTTTTTTTACAATTTTTTAGATAAATTTTATATAATCAGAGAGTAACGACATGGTACTATGATGGCACCATAGAATTTTCCAGAAAGATAAATAGATCTATATATAGTTAATCAAAACAAGAGAGATAAACACTAGAGATTAAAACATTAAGGGCAAATTTCAAAAAGGTGATTGGTTATTTTGGGTCAATTGTAAAGAGCTTACCTGTGTTTTGTTTTTTGATAAAGTGGTAGTTTGCATTTTTTTTAATTTTGTATCAATAATAAACAATAACATGTGTCGATATTCTACTTGTTATTAAATAATTAATCAAATAAAGTAATATTAGTAAAATATATAATTTAATTAAAATCTAAAAAATGGTAGAAAATAAAAAAGAAAAGGAAAAACAAAAAAAAAAGAAGAAAATAATTGAGTATGCAATAGAATATTGATAATATCATTATTTATTATGAACATAAAATTATTTCTTACCAATAATTTAACTAATTGATTTTTATAATCATTACTTAAAATATTTATTTACTTACAATAATATTATCAATATTTATATAAGGATAAGATTACAGATTATAAATTCCATGAGAAATATTTTGGTATAAAGTAAAAAAGCTATCGTGACAAAAAGAACAAAGATAACGAAATAGCTTTCTCTTTTATAAAGAGTAGATATTTCAAAAGTATAATTATTACCTTTAACCAAACCAAGTAATAGCTTTTTAGAAGAAATAAGTATTTCAAGGGTATATATATTGAAACCCCTTAACGAGAAAATTCACTAATAGATTACTCTATTTCTAAAATCTATTTTTTTAGGTACTGAACCTTCAAAATTTTAAAAAGAAAAAGATTAGGAAACCGGTCTGAGAAAATTTTATACTATTTCGAGGTTTATGCTTTGGAATCTCGAATAATCCTTCATATTTGGAATATAGGTAAAGTCCCAAACTTACATTTTCCGTCAGTTTCTCGCGATTTCCCTTTCGTAGATGAGAAAATGGTGAAACAGCCAGTAAGATTGAAGGCAATAGCGTATGCTCTCTCTTCTTTTCAGCGAAAGATCATGCCTGTTCTCTAGAAGGATCTTCCTAATAAGATCCATCGGATAGTTGGTTTATTTTTTTATATGGACTAAATAAAAAAATAAAAAAAATATTTTTTAAGGACGATTTTTATCCATAATAAGCTAAAATTTTGTATTCTAAAATTTATTTGGAATATTCATTATTTATTACACTTTATTAATTATAATATTAAATTGAAACTATATATATATATATATTATCTTTGTTCATTATAAGATATTATTTATTGAAGGTATGATTATCCTTTATTTGAACTTTTTATTTTTAGGAGAGAGAATTAAAAGTACAACCTTAACAACTATTCCTTAGAGACAAGAAATAGAAAAATTACATGGAATAAAAATTCTCAAACCAATATGCAAGTAAAGAAGATAATAGAAAATATTTAGGAATAAATATTCAAGCAAACAAGTCCCAAATCATTCATCAGTCTCAATTAACATTAGAAAAAGGTTCATTTGTACTAATATATTATGTGTTTAAAATAGTGACATGTAACTATCAATGATATATTTAGATATATAATAGTAATAAAAGTAATTTTTGAAAACTATTATTTATATTTTTACATATTAAAATTTTATTAGTGTTTCTATACCACTCATCAATTCATACGGTATATCAGTAATATTAAAACTTTTTTCATCAAGGCTATCTTCCTATTGTTAGAATCTAATCATATTCCCAACATTTTAGCAAAAGCACAAGCATGTTTTGCAAGAAGTTTTTTATCTTTGAATGAATAAGATAGTAGGTGTATGATTGTAAGCCCATTTCTTACAAAATCATGTAAAAGGAAACGACATTTTATGATGTAATCATTACAAAAATGATTATATAATAGTTATTTTCTCGATTACAGTAAAAATAAGGTCTATATAAATTTTGTTTTTTTATCTTCGAATGAATAATATGCTAGGTGTATGATTTCAAGTCCATTTCTTGCAAAATCATTAAAAAAGAAACCGACCCATAAGACCAAACTCAAAAAGGAAAAGAAAATGGGAATTTTACAATGTAATTATTAAAAAATGATTATATGATATAATTATTTTCTCAATTACAGTAAAAAAATTTTAATTACAATCAAAATAAAGCTCATCAATAGTTAAAAAAAAAAAAACTATTAACAGTCCTCAAGGAAGCTGTGAACAATTCCTTTTTTTAACAAGAAATCATCTCAAATTATAATAAATAAGACCATTAATAGTAAAAATAGTAACTATAATTACTTTTAAGTGACCATACCATAAAATTGTTTAAAAAAAATTCAAAATATTTTTTATATGGCTTTCTAGTTTTTCTATAGATATTTATTTTAAATTTTAATGGGAATGTTAATAGTGACAGTAAGAAAAAACTTATCATGTAAAATATTAAGAGCAAAAATACAAATAATAAAAATATCAAAGTATGAAACTCAAGTGTATAAAATGTCTGATGAATACACAAATGAGCAAAGTGTCAAATGTATAAAGAATGGATAAATAAAGCGAAATTTACCCTATATTTTAAATTATAATATGGAATGAAGTCTAATGGCATCACATGGAGCCATGCTCATGGGGCATGAAAATGATAGTTCAAGTTCACTTTGTTGGAGCCCTAACAAGCAAAATTATTAAGATATCAATGAAAAGTGAAAAAGCAAAAAAAAAAGAATGGGGTGAGAGAGGCTCGAACTCTCGACCTCAGGATAACTCAGGTGCTATGAGACCTACGCGCTAGCCAACTGCGCCACCACCCCATCGTTGGTATTTGTTAGTTTACATTATATTAATCATTTACGCCACACAGCACAGCTCGCCGTTTGCCTCCCTGCAGCTACCTCCAGCGTCGTCACTCCTCCTCGTCGGTCATCACTCGCCAGTCACCCCCAGCCAGTGGCCACTCCTCGTCGATCGTCTGAAGTAGCACTGTTCATTACAACTTACAAGGTTGTTATTTTTGTGACCCTTTCATCTTCATTGTTTACTTTCACAAGATTTTATTTCAGAAAATAGTAGTTCCAATGAGTATTTCTAAAAAATACTTACCTGCCAGAATTTTTAGATATGTAATGGCACGTGCCAAAGATTTCAGAAGAAACAAAGTAAAGCAATATCCAATTTTAATTTGTTTAGAAAAAAGGAAAATTCTGCTAAACTTTAATTTACCTTATTTTTCATTTGCATGCAGAGAGTAGAGGAAAAACAGAGAGGGGATGGAACCCCAACAACTTCCAGTGGAATCTATACAAATATTTTGAGAAGGAATACATTTAAGCCTCTCAAAGTTGTCCACTCTTCAGATGGCTGCGGAGAATGAGTGGCGCAGTCCCAACTCACGATTCAGATCAGACCAACTTGCTTTTGAGATCTTCTCCTGGTTCACCCTGTTAACCGGTAGTTAAGTTTTGCATTTTTATTCATGGTTCTTTGATCCAGTATCATCAGCAGAATGTGTAACTTGATGATTTTCATTAATTTTGGAATTTTCTTGTAGTTTGTAGAAATTCTTTATATAGATGATTTGGAAAATATATTGGATGAAGCTATGATTTCCCACAAAGTTAGTAGAGGACTGTAGTTTAGTGGGTGTTCATTTGCAGCCTCTAGAGGGGGATCTAGGAATCTATTATGTAGCGCACAAGTAAACTCAAATTCCAGATTCTCTGGCAGCCCAATATGTATTGCTCCTCTCCAAGTGATTGATCCATTTGTTTCTTTTGATCTTCTAAATTTTTTCCTCTCCAGTTGGTACAAATCATATAAAGAGAAGAAGCATGATCAAATTTAAAGCCCCTATTAATATTATCTGGTGTGGATGGAAAGCCTCCATTGGTATCAAATGAAATGGATGTAAGGGGTAATGTTGTGCATGCACGTTGACTTTACTCTTTTTCTTATAATTCACTTCTGCAGGTTATGAACAATGTCGAACAGTAGTGATAGTGATAGGGATAGTGATAGCATGGTGTACGATGATTCATCAGATATGATGATTATTGCTCAGAGATCTCAGTCAAATATGATTCCTACAAACATGTCAAATAATATGGCTGGCAAAAAAAACCTACTGTTGAAGCCGAGGATGGCTGGATAGTGGTCCAATCGAGAAAAGGCAAGGGTTGAAAGAAATTAAGTTCAACGTGGATTTTAATTGGATTGGCCTGTGCCTGTTCATCTGAATATGTTATGTAAACATCTATAGGCAATTTTGTTGACAGTTATATCGTGTAATTATTACCCATACGTTGTTCGTTCTCCTTAAGAGGCTGTTGTCTGTTCAAATCAGAAATGTTTATTTTCTTGCAAATGCTGTTGGATTAGATGCAGTCTTTCTCCTTCTTACTGACTTACAGAATCATCTCCACCAGTGCTAATTTGACGCAGATTGAAATTATTGAAGTACTGCAATCCAGTCATGGATTTTGCGAATGGAAATATTAAGTGCACATCTCTAAGGGCTGCAAATTGAAAACACAAGTAATCAATGCAGTTTACTCGATTGGGTTATGACCATAATCATATTCTTCTGAGGCCATCATTCTTGGAATGAGTGTAAACTTGACGATCACCGATTTTGATCCAAAGTGTTTACCTGTATCTTTCCAACTTTCTCTTTGTTTTTCTTAAACGTCCTTTATACCTCCAAGCTCATCTCAAAATGAATTATAATAGTTCGTTTAGGAAGTTAAAGTCATACTTTAGGTTTTTAGAATTTTAGTAAGTTTTAGTTTGACTATCGACTTTAAGTGAGTTCGGTTTGACTGAACGCTTTCTATGTCTAAATGGGTTACAGCATGCGTTTGCGATCCTTTTTAAGTACATATTCAGGCTCGTGCTTGGGAAGTACGCTCCTTATGAAGCACATTATGATCCTATTTATATAATAAAATCCTGATACGATTATGATCCGCTAAAACGCTTACAGAGGGCTTTTATTATTAGTATGCTGTGAATTTACTTTAGACTACTATGACAATAACGTAAGAGTGATAAATAATTTATACTTTTCTTCTTTCGAATGTAATACAAAAAAAGTATGTAAGTCGGGAAAGAGGTTCGTAACGTGCCAGTAGGCGACTCAAAACACAGAAGTTTAACATGCCTAGTAAAGGGGTTCGAAGTTCGAACATTTGACTTGTTATTTGAGTGTATCACACCATGGGCTACATTCTAAAATCTCCATCAAGCTATCGAACGTTAAGATTGGAGAGACAAAACCATATAAAAGGTGTTCGGTAATTTTTCATAGAAAATTATTATATCTAGAGATATAGTAATATGGAGAAGGCAAAATTGTTTTAAAGCACAAACAAAGCCTGAAGCTCCCTATGTTTCGAAGAGAGAAGGATGAGTTATATTTCTTTTGATGATCAGAGGTGAATTTAAAACTAACCAATACTAGTTTAAAGGATTCCTGGAGAGAAATAGAGACAGAGAGATATTTCCTGCGTTATCCATAATATGTGGAAGTATCAATATGATTTTACAGTCATTTGGTCCGAATGCGATGGAATGAGTTCCTCTTGTATTTCTTTGTGACGATAAATGATTTACTTTACTCATTGGTTAGAGTATTGCTTTCACAAGGCAGGAGTCATTGGTTCAACACCTTTTTATCAAAATTACATATTATACATGCTAATTTAAATTATTGAATATTCTAATTTCTAGAATTAATACTACTTATTTACTCAACAAATTTGATTAATTTATACAAGTTGGTTTTCTATTATGATATTTGATGAAACAATAGCCAACCCAATTGCAGCTTTGGCAGCAGCAAATAAATATAACAAAAATTGAGAAAATATCCCCCTTTCAACTGCTGTCTATTAAAAAAAAAATCGAAAACATTTCAAAATTTATATCAATTGTATTCAATATAAGTTTAAGTCACATAAGATCATATGCCTTAAAATGGCGAATTGTCAGCCGAAGTTTTAAACATGGATCCAAGCCTTTCTAAATCTCCACCGTAATAACCTTCATCACTCTAAATGCCCTCTTCTACAGGCGCTCCATCGCGAACAAAATGCCCCACGTTGAAACTAAATTATCATCGTGCAAGCTCATCCCTCTAAATGTGCTAGATGAGACCCTTTTATCATCCACTCTGACCACAAAAAATAAATAAATGTGTCCATGTCCAAACCACCAAAATATTTCCATGTCCTGATGTCCACAAACCATTGATACCTAAATGGATCTGTAGCTCCATCAACCTAATCCCACACTTTGCAGACAAAATAAACCACTGAAGATCCTTTTTTCTTTTTTCTTTAAACCTACTATCATGGCATAGAGTGATTTTTGTACGAATATAATGCCTTTGTAAACGTAACAATTTAAAAAAAAAAAAAAAAGTGATCCAAAAAAATAGTTACACATGTAAGGTAATGAAGATATATACACTTTCGGCTTGAAGCTAGACTTGCACTAAAGACACATATAGTATATGATTATTCGATACAACTGCAAAATTAACTACTATATGTGCCTTTAATGCAAAACACACTTATATTGAAGGTGCATATGTGCATTGTTAGTTTAACCCTACACCAAAAACTTATAGATCAGTATTTGAAACACACCAATACATCTCAAACGTACAAACACATTATAAGTCATAAATTTATTAACTTACAAAAGCACCAAAAACATACAAATAAACTCCAATAGCTAAAACATTATATCTATTCAATCCAACATAAATTCAAACCCCCATCTCCAAACTTTAGAAATGCAATCCCTAGCATTAAACTATATAGACTCTAAACTCTAGAAATGCTTTATCTAACAACAAATTACACAACTTCCAACACAAACAAACTCTAATACACAATTCAAATATACATAATAGTTTGATATCCAACAATACAATAATTCTTTGGACATGCTGATTTCCATTAAAATGTATGTCAATACAAATATGTCTCTTGGCATTATAGAAGAGGGAAGGCTCTTAATGAGTTCATCTAGGTAAGGTTGTCGTAACCTAACATTTGGTGAATAACTATTAGTGTTAAGATGTTAAGATATATGAAACCACATGAAAGTGGAAAATGAATATATCATATCTAATGTGTAGTCTACTAGTCAAACGCATCCCCATTATATAGAGGGCGATATATAATGTCACAATGCCAATGGCCTCTCTCAACCAAGAAAACAATGTAATGGCTATAGCTTTTGATACAACTATGCCAAATAGGCTAAGCCCTAACTATATTGGCTTGTAACAGCAAAGTCCTATAAGAGTGTCAAAATTATCAAGTGGTCCAAACTATTAGATTTGTGTCTCTGTAAGATATAAGCATGTGTATGATGCCTAGCCCTCTTGTAGTTAGCTCTAGTAGACAACACTCTAAATGTGTGTCAAAACCATGAAAGATTGACACGTCCTCCCCTTATATTCCTAAACTTAGGTCTCTTTTCAAGTAAATGATTACACTCATCTATCAAGTGAAGCAACTACTCCCCCAAACTACGTGTCTATCCATTGAAGGCTGAACTGTTACTCTACATCCTGGAGAGTGATGAAGGCCCCTCTATGGGTCAGGTGGAACATATGTGTCTTTAGCCTCCATCTCTCCACTAAGGCAATGATCATATGTCAATCTAAGTAATGAATGGTAGGCGACTTAGCCTCAAAAAACTGGTTTACTCGAGGTATGATAACATTCATAGATCAAGTGAAAATAGCCTCCTCATTACACTGTAGCTGTAACTTGAAAAGAAAAACTACTAGCAATGTTACCTACTGAAAAACATAATTGTTTAGAGATTTAGTATTACTTAATCAAATAACAACATTGATGTAGAAATGTCATGTCAAATACTTGTCCTTCCTAGATGACTTTCAAGCAATGTATGCCCTATTGAACAGGCATTGATCTGTCAATAGGTCGTGACTCCATCTAAGCTATAAAATGAAAGACAACTTGGTAAATGTTACACATGATATGGTTTAAATAGTATTATACACAATGCTAAATGAATAAAACATGCATGTATTCGATTCATTTACCATACTAATGTTTCTCCAAGATTCTACTATCTCTTTCTTTTTTGCAAAGACTACATGTGATCTTTCTGAAGGCTACCTAAGGTCCATCTCCATATGATATCGTTTTGGCATAGGAATATGCTTATTCCGTGCCAATCTTCCATCAATGTTGAGAAAAGGAAAGTCAACTAATAGCCAATCGAGTGAATCTTTAATAGGAAAGACGTAAACTTGATAACATTGTAATTAATGCATTTACTTATACCATAGTCCGATAGCTCTCGAATAGTTGACCCTAAAAAATGTTGCTATTGCATAAGTACATGAATAGGAAATCTTGTACATCTGTCATTTGCTGCATGTGGAGGTTTGATTCTTAAAGTCAACAATTTGGGGAAGCATATCCTTAATTAGCATGTCAGTCATCTCAATTTCTAAGGTGTGTTCCAATCCTTGTTTTATGGGAAGTAATATTGAAGGATGTGTTATATGCATCTCAGTTACAACATTTTTAGAAGTCCTCTCATCCCCCATACCTTCATCAATATGTTCCTTATCTAAATCAACGAAAGGACCTTGGAGAGAAATGGATATACTTCTTCTTTAATTGAATTTTCATTATCATAGAAGGGCTCAAACACATGTGTTGGGTCATATGCATGACATACTGGTGAATCAACTAGCATTTGTAACTCTTGTGCTATTGTATAAGTAAGGGGTATGGTTGGAATGTATTTTATTTAGGTAGAGCACTTGATTCTTTGTAAATCTTAATATAAAAGTCTAGTATGCGAGTCTTCCCAAAAGTTTCAACCATTATAATAAGATTCTTAACTTCATCATTATCCTCGGTAACCATTAACCTAAAAAATACATTGTATTCATAGTAATGAGGGTATTTATGCGATATCTCAACCTAAACTATAATAGAATCAATTATAATGCTTCCACACATCTAGACCCTTATCATATTCAGACTCTCTTTGCCATTTACAATGCTTCCATGAGTATACATAATAAATTTCAAAAATTCTACCATTTTCAATCTTTTATTGCAACATAATAACAAGTTAGTAATCCTAAATAGACACCAAAAAGTATACTAATTTTCCAAGCATAATTACTATACTTAAAAAAATAAAAAATAAAATAACGATATAGCAAAATTTTTGCTACAATGTTGTGCTACTCTATCAAGAACATTTTTATACTTAAATACTATAATAATTATATTTCTATCTATTTATGTAACAAGCCAAAAAGTTGATTTTTTTTTAAACCATCAATAATTCTACAATGCATGACTAATATGTATGGAGTAATACTTTAAATAAGGGAAAATATACTTTTAATCCTTAATATTTATCTACTTTTCTATTTAAGTTATTAATATTTTCTTTTTATAATTGTGTCTTTCACAATTTTATAATCGTTTAAAAGTATGATTTTCATTAAATATGTTAAATATTCCTATCTATCTTAGGTTTACATTAGTTTCTAATTGCCTTAGGCTAATTGGTCAATGTGGTTTTGGTATGCATAATTTTTTTCCAATCCCTTTTCTTACTTTTAATTTTTTTTATATTTTTATTAAATCATATCATTAAATATATTTAATATCATTTTTTATTGTATTATGTAAAATATCATTTCATTAATTTAACTATTATGAACCAAATTTGAAGTCGATTCATGTTATAAATGGATTAAAAACTTACTAGAATCATTTTTATTTTTTGTAAGAGTTTAAAAATGTTGTTGGCTTAAATTGAAGAAAAAAGGTTGAGGACTTAAATAAAAAAGTAGGTAAACATTAATGATTAAAAGTGTCCTTTTTCCCTTTGAATAATAAACAAATGTATAACCATACGATGAATTTGTCGCATAGTATGAGTTACATAATACAATATATTAGAGAGAGAGTTAGTCATAAAAAGATAAATTAGGCTTTATTGTACTATCATAATACATTGATAGTGCTAAAAAAATTGATGACATTAAGAAAGATTACATGCCTTTTTTCCCTCAAAATCGAGTGAAAATGTGATTTAAAGTAGCAACAATGGAGATATTTGAGAGACTTTTAGAGAAGAAATGTGAGAATAAAGGACTATTTGAGAGAAATAGAGTTTTTTTCACTGGAAATGAAAAAGAGTAAGTGAGGAAGAAAATTTAAGTAGGGTAAAGTAGTGGAGATACATAAGCCATATACACCTTTAGTGGCAATATCATTACTACAATTATATGAATTATACCTATTCGTAATGCAATTCTTGGTAACAAGACAAGGGCCTTCACTACCCTACTTTCATAATTATGTTTTCAACACCTATTTTTAATAATTATTTTTGAAAAAGGAATTATATCCATATGAAAATTTGCATAGCCACAAATCCATCATGGAATGAATATGGACTTGATAGCTAAGGTTCATTTATTCAATTTTATAGGTGGAAAAAAATTATAGCTCATTTGGTTTGGTTCAGTATTTCATTTGGTTTTGAGTCCTTTAATAGTAATAACCAAATCATGGCCTTGGGTTGTTAATTTGACCTACTAGTCTTGTGAGCTTACATGGTGAGTGTATAGATAAGTGTATATATGTGTGTGCATGTGTGTTCATGTACTTGCGCATGCATGTATGTGTTATGTGTAAAATGCTTTCCTAACCCTCATGTATAGCACTTAGACTCTCTAGATTCTCTATAGAGAGGCTAAGTCAGCCTTCCTTTCTAAAATACAGAAGATAAACTTATAAAAGAGAAAGTCTTAAAGAGAAGAAGAGATTCAAGAGTAAAAAATGTGATTGTATTTCTGGATAGTTCATAAATGAGAGGAACTCCCCCTTTATATATAAGATGCCTCCATCAGTGAATACCCGAAATTGTTTTGATCTAACAATTGGTATAATCCTATCTAATCTAGCCAAATATTCCCACCTACCAAAGTAACTGGACACTTATAGAATATTCGTAAAAATGGACTGGACCTTAGTTGTGGGCTCTACATACATTGGGTCTCTATATTACATTTACAAAAGTGAAAAATGGTCTTAGGGAAAAACCCATGACATTCTCTCCCACCTAAACTGACATTGTCCCTATCACCTTACGCTCCATGGAGAACTTCTCCGCTAAATGCCTAAAACGTATACAATCAATGGCATTCCCCCAAGTGCTTCACTTGGAGGTAGACCCTTTTGCTTCACTAAGCACTTCAAGCAAGATGGCTAACCTGGATCTCATGTCAAGTACCCTTGGAGAATTTTCTATACCTCTCTCCTACCTTCTTGTTTGGTATTTGCATGGTTCCCCTTTTAATAACTATCAGGTTCTCCTCTTTCTTGATCTAGCACACTGAACAAGCCCCAAAGAACACTTGCATGTCCTCTGACATCTTCGGCTAATGAAACATACCCTCTACCTTAATTAGTGTTCAGTAAATGTCCAGTTGCTTAAGTTCTCTTAGGTCATGGAAACCTTCAATGATCTTCCTCTAATGAAGCTTATGCTCAAGGACATGTATCTTCCATCATTTCCTATAAAGTAGTCCATCCTTCATCCAATACTTCTTAATCTGGCCTCCTTGCTCCAGCACTAACTTAGCTTAAGGATTTTAGGTTGAGCTTCCCTTAATGTGCTCCAATACTTCTCTAAGTGCTAAGTTCTCTACCCTTTGGACCAAAGCCCTCTTATCTATCCTTCTAGGCTTCTCTTCTTTCAATTCCACCTTTTCTCTAGGTAGATCGGGTTTTAGAGACTCCTTAGGCCTCTTCCTCCTCTTACTTGGAAACTAAGGCCACTAATCTATCTCAAATTAGATAATCCTTAGCTTTATCGGCCCTTGTGCATATAAAGCAAGATGACCTTCTCTTGGGTTGCTCTTTCTCTTGCATAGGAGCCTTACCTCTTTAGGCTAAACTTCTATCAATCCTTCCTAGGTTCATCCAACTCCTCTTAGGCTCCCTTACTTCTTCTATAGCTAACCTCTAACCTTCTCTACCTAGGTCGAATATCAACTTGAACTCTATGAGGCTCTCAATAGTAGCCTTAGCTTAGGCAAAGGTTTGGACTCCTCGTCTCTCCTACTCCATTTAGGCCCACTCTTGTAGGTCATCATAAAAGGAAAATATTAAATCCCTATCACTCATGTCAAGAATCTCCAAAAGTAGTTCTAAGAGTTCCTATACATAGTCCCTAACGGATGCCTTATACTTCAAACACCTCAACTTAGCCCGAGCCTCCCTCTCTACATTGCTTAAGTAAAATTGGGCCCTTAGCTCCACCTTAAACACACCTTAGATCTTGAATACCCTAACTCTTTGTTTGGTTGCATCAAACAATCTCTTCCACTATAAGGTAGCCATACCTTTTAAGAATATTTAAGCTGCTATTAGCTTTGATGCATCATTTTACACAATAATCACATCAAAGTATTATTCCAAGCTCCATAGGAAATTGTCAATCTCCTTTATGTTCCTTGCACCACTAAAGCTCTTTAGCTTAGGTTCCTCCATTTGTGCCATCACTTTACATAAGTTAGCCCATACTTGACCTCAAAGCACTATTAGACCTAGGCCTTTAATTCCTCTAACTTTATCTTCAAGGACTTAAGCATCTCTTCCAAGGTAGTATCCTTTTTTTACAAATTACCTAAAGTTTGATTTAGAGTAGTCAGCATCTCGCATGGTAACTCATTTTCCAACGTCTTTAAGCTTTCCTCAATCGCTTAAACTCAATCTAGCATATCAGCCATAGCTTGCTCCACCTTAAGTTCTACTAAATCCTTGCCTCCATGGGACATTCCTTGGGAAGAAGACTCCTCATCTACCATATGAGTCATAAAGGTTGTAGCATACTTCATTGGAATCTCAAACACAAACTTTTCCTCTATCTTTATCAAAAACTTGTTTTGATACCATTTGTTACGTGTAGAGTACTTTCTCGACTTTCACATGTGGCATTTAGACTCTCTACGCTCTCTATAGAGAGGTTAAGTCAGTTTTCTTGTTCATAATATACGTGACACACTTACCAAAGAGGAAGTTTGAGAAAGAAGAAGAAACTCAAGATTAAGAAATGTGTTTGTATTTTTGGAAAGTTTACAAATAAAGGAAACTCTCCCTTACATACAAGAGGTCTCCATCAATGACTGGTCGAGATTATTTTAATCAACAGTTATGGTACAATCCTACCTAACCCATCCAACTACCCTCACCTACCAAAGTATTTAGACACTTTTAGAACAATCCTAAAAATGAACTAAACCTTGGTTGTGGACATTACATACAATGGGCCTTTATAATACATTTACAAAATTGAAAAATAGGCTTAGAGAAGAGCTCATGACATGTGTGGGGACCTTATCAGTGATTGCTTGGAATGAAATGCTAAGTACAATATATAAGCACTAGGGTAAAATGCAAATATAAGCCCCTTTTTTCATGTGCACTTGAAATTAAGCACCTAGATCTAATTTTTTTTTTAAAAAAAAAAAATCCCATTTTCAAACTTTATTTTACTATTTTTCCCTTAGATATATTAGTTTCAAAACATGAGAACCACTCTTTTTTTATTTTTAAAGGGAAAAAAATAATTGTTTAGGGAACAAAAAGATTGATTCTTTTTAGTTCGTGAGTAAAAGATAGGTATTCCTAAGAACTACTTATCTTTAGCAACTCCCTCTATTAAGATTGTGAGACATAAGAAAATGGCCTCATATTGGAACTCACATGTGGGACTTCTCTCTTATATGATACATACTCTTTTAATGAAGAGAATTGTTAAGATAGGTAGACTTATTATCTTTTGTTCTAAGTTCATAAGGAAAATTGTAGTTGCCATTTATCTATCTTTTATTCTAATGGAGAGAGATGTTAAAATAGGTAATGTTGAGTTCTTTGAATTCTTAAATAAGTTTTAATAATAACAAAAAGGTTATTAGTATATAGAATATATTTTAAGTGCGAAGAAGAAAAGCATTCATTTTTATAGACACTTAGTTAGACACTAAATTAAAGACACTTAAACAGATAGTAAGTAATAGTCACTTAACCAGACAGTTAGTTAGACATTTAAATAGGCATTAGACTTTTAAATAGATAGTTTGATACTTTGGTTTGTAAACTTTAGTTTGAAGAATGTAAGCTTATATATGTTCTTATACAAGTTTGAATTATTTATAACTTCAATTTGCAAAGTTTTTTATAACGAATCAAGTTAAGGTTTGTTTTAACCAAAGAAGAACGAGATGAGGATAAGAATAGCCAATATGGTTATCAATTGAAGACCATTCGGATAAAGAGGGATTTTTGTTTTCAACTGAGAATTATCCATCATAAGTTATTGAAGAGACAGACGAAGATAAACATTAACAAACCTGAGCTAAATCTATTACATGGTCAATCAATTCAAATTTGAATTACAGATAAAATTTTTCAAATTCCAAAAATGCAGCGATATGAACGTTAGAAGACTAGACGAATGTTGGAAGTCTTTTATCAACAGAAAAAGTAACTATATAAACAAAGCAATTCAAGTTGAAGAAAATAAAGAGAAGATATGAGTAGAGAGAGAGACAAAAAATTCAAAACAAAGAAAAAACTAATATTCATTACTTGAGCTTAACTTAGAAAAATTATATTTTTCTCATCTTTATAAATTTTTCTATTATTTCGTGTAAAGTTTAGTGTAAGAAAGTGAGGTTACAAAGTCTTGTAGTTTGTGCTTAGCCAAGGAAAGGACTAAATTGATAGGGCAAGAGTTATTGGTGTTTGTAACAAATTCTTAGCAATTGAATTAGTGAAACAACCGGTGTAGAAGACCAAATCTCCAACAGCAACGTTGGATGAGAGGATTTACTCATTAGGAGGAACCTCTATATATCGTAGCCTTCTTTAAATTTACTGCACATTATATTTGTCTATTTTATTATTGCTCATCACACATAATCTTCATCAAGCTGGAAAGTTAAAAAGTGATTAATTAATTAAAATTGATAAAAAAAAATTGCAAACAATTTACCCTCCTCTTGTTCACCATTTCGAGATCTACATTTGGTATCAAAGCAATAGCTCTTCTACATACAAG
The DNA here is from genome assembly GCA_037954665.1 of Laguncularia racemosa. Lineage (NCBI taxonomy): Eukaryota > Viridiplantae > Streptophyta > Magnoliopsida > Myrtales > Combretaceae > Laguncularia > Laguncularia racemosa. The sequence continues at coordinate 4,073,564 of JBBMOL010000040.1, forward strand.
AGTTGATTAATAGCTCTTAACACAATCACAATTGCATCTAATTGTATACCATTCTTTCATGAGACTAACTTTTCTTATTGGAAATGTAGGATCGAAACTTATATAAAAGCAACTAATTTTGCTTCATAGGAAATTAAATGGTATGGAGATCAAGAAATCATTCTCATTGATGGTCTAATTCTGGTTGATGAAGAAAAGAAAAAGGTTGAAGGTAACAGTGCAGTAAAGAATTTTCTTTTAATGAGCATATCTCAGACTATGTTTGCAATGATTTCATCATGTGAATATGCCAAAGAAATATGGGACAAATTGTGCGAAACCTATGAAGGTTCTACAATGATCAAAGACACCAAGAGATGAGCATTGATGCAAGACTAAGAATTATTTAGATTTCAATCTAGTGAAACTATATATGATGGATTTAATAGATTTACTTTAACTACTAATGAACTTTCTTTACTTAATAAAAGGTTTGATGACGATGAGCTTATAAGGAAAATCTTGTGAATCTTGCCCAATTCATAGGATTCAAAGACAAACGCAATTGAAGAAGCTTATGACTTAGACAAGCTGACCTTGAGTCAACATCAAGAAAAGCTTTAAGCATATGAATCAAAACTAAAACATATGAATGATCAAGAAAAAAAAATCCATAGCATTTAAGGCTACTGAACAAGACATTGAGATAGAAGAAGGATCAAACAGTGAAGAAGACAACGATGATATGACAATGTTGGTCTGAAGATTTACAAAAGCATTCAAGAGAAATGGTAAGTGCTTTAAACGGACTAAACATTTTTCTTCTAATCAATCTAAGTATGGTATAAGAAAGGCTATTAGAGAAAAAGAAGAAAAGAAAGAGAAAAAGAAGGAAATAGTTTGCTTTGAATGCAAAAAGCTAAGACACATCAAGTATGAATATCTTGTGTTGATAAAAAAAATGGAGAAATATAAGAAGAAACAAAAAAGTTTTAATGGCAACATAGAGTGATCTTAATGAGTCAGATGTTGAGTCAAACACTGGATCAAATAATGAAGAAGAAGCAAATCTATGCTTCATGGCATTATCTAAGGTATCTTCTAAATCTAATAATGATATGCCTATTAGCTTTAGAAAACAAATTAAACAACTATTAAAGGCTTTATCTAAGGAAAATGAAAAGATTAAAACTTTAAGAAATGAAAAAGAAGTTGTATGTCAGACTAATATGTTATTAATTGATGAAATGATATTATGAAAAATGATACAGAAGTTTTACTTATGGATAATAAAAGCTTACGAGAAGCACAAGATATCTTAACTAATGAAAATAATACATTAAGAAAAGAGATTGTAGAGCTTAATGTAAGAATTAATGAAGTTTCAAAAAGTTTAAGCTCTATGTTTACTAACTTTTCTGAGAGTGATAAAAAAAAATGCAAAAATTGATATCATCTTAAAGAGTAAGTAACTCAAAAGAAGAATTAGGATATGATAAGGTTGAGTCCTCAAACCAAGTTAAGAAAATTATTTTTGTTAAAGGAGAAGATCCAATCATTAAAGATAATATTGATACAAGTAAGAAAGAAAATATAAATATAAATACGAAAGAAAATAAGTTTGTTAAACAAAATGAAAAGAATATTAGAAAGTATTCTAAACAGTATTCCAAGCAAAATTCCAAATAGAAGTCCAAACAAAATTCTAGATAGAATTGCAAACAAATGTACAAATAGTACTATAGATGAACTTACATAAGGTATTATAGAAGCTATACCAGATCATATAATCTAAGAATGGTAAGCTGATATCAATATTAAAAAAATTCGGTAAGATCTAACATTTTTGTGTGCTATTTTTGTAACAAGTATGGACATATAGAAAAATATTGTTATTACAAAAATAACAAGCTCAACCAACAAGTAAAAAAATCAAAATAAGATGAACTTGAATTTTGGTGGACTCAAGCTAGTCTGGGTTCCTAAAAGGGCTTAATCATCTCCTTTGTATATGCATAAACACGAAACAAAGCTAAAAGGATTGTGGTACCTAGATAGTGAGTGCTCATGATACATGTCAAGAGATGTTTCACTGTTTACAAATCTAGAATGAAAAGGTAGAGACTGTCAAATTTGGTGATGACAGTAGAGGAAAGATAATAGCAACTGGTACAGTAGGCTTTTCCTTTAGTACAATTGAAAATATTTCTCTGGTAAGAGGTTTGAAACACAATTTTTTAAGTATTAGTCAACTCTGTGACAATGGTTACAAAATGATTTTTGGAAAAGACAAAGTAAAAGCTTATGATCATAATGGAAAGAAAAAAAAAAACTATTTGAAGGATTTTGTAAAAGAAATATTTACATGGTTGAACCTTCAAGAGTAGATGTTGAAAGATGTTTCTTAACATTAAATGACAACTTTTTTATTTAGCAGAAAAAGCTTGGATATGTTAATTTTTTACAATTAGAAAAACTTTCAAAAAATAAACTTGTTATTGAATTACCAAAAAATTATTCTAGTAAAGATATTAAATGTGATACTTGCTTAAAAAATAAGATGGTTTCAGTATCTCATAAATCTAAAAATGCTATTTCAACAACAAGACCTTTAGAACTTCTACATCTTGATCTTTTTTATTCGACAAGAATTTGAGTTTATGACATAATAAGTATAGCTTAGTAATGGTTGATGACTTGTCACATTTCACATGGGCTTTATTTCTTAGAAACAAGAATGATATATTTAATGCTTTTAAAACTTTTTCAAAACAAGTTCAAAATGAAAAAGGTTTTTCAATCATAAGTTTAAGAACTGATTATAATAGAGAATTTGAAAATGAAAACTTTATTGAGTTTTGCGAGAAAAATGGGATAAAACATAATTTTTCTTACTCTACAGCAAAATGGAGTATTAGAAAGAAAAAACTAAGTCTTACAAGAAATGGTATGAAGTATGCTAAATGAAAGTAATGTACCAAAGTATTTATGGGCTGAAGTAATCTTTACATCTTATTATATTTCTAATTGTGTTTATGTGTGATGTGCCTTACTATTTGGATAGCAAACACATCAACAAGTGGCGTGAACAAAAAATTACAATCCACAGTTGGCGTGATCACTAACTTCACAAATGAACCCCAATTCACAGGATTGATGTTAAATTGATATAAGGAACAAACAATTGTATAAATGTCAATGGAAAACAATGGAAATGAACTAGAATTCCACTCAAATTAGAATGATTCAAATCTAAAAATGGAAGAACCTTAATTCACATGGATAAGGACAAGTTACCAACAAATTGCACTTAGATATTACTCACTAAACACAATTTGAAAAAAAAAAAAAAACAACAAGAGGAAGATTGATATTACTCACAATCCACTCAAGTTGGTCTCACCATAATTTCACTTGGAAATTGATAAGAGATCTTTTGCATGCAAGGGAAAACCTCACAGCAAAGAAAGTGTATGTTTTAAAAATGTCAAAATCTTTCACAAAACCCTAGTTAGCAAGTATTTATGCTTGCTCCTATTAGGGTAAAAATAACATAAAATTAAAAAGATGCCACTTAAGTGGCCAATTCCTAAAAGCAACAAATTACAAATACAAATGGTCTTCAAGTGGTCAATTCTTCACTTCAATTGAACAAATTGTTAAACCAATTCTTTTTTTATTTATGTAGATCCATGAATAACCCACAAACTAAGTTTTAGCGAATTTATCCATTGTCCTGTAAAAACCGACAAATTTACCTGCTAGAATGCACAACAAATATGAAATTGAAAAGAAGATACTAAACCATTATTCTCGGGGTCTAATTGTTCAAAGAAGACCCTCATCACCAAATTTTGTAATCCCTTGGATCTTACTCTAATGATAGGTTCTATAGGAATTTGATTCCTATCATCTCCTTAGGCCTTAAGAAGATTTGCCCTCAAATCTAATAGGTCTTCATGAGCATCATCAAGTAAATAGAGTGACAGGTCTATAACATTACATGTAGCAGAGACTCTGTATCCTCTTGGCAAGTTATCTGTAAAAATATCACTATAGTCACCCAGTTCCTAAGATACCATAGGGGGTAGTTGCTCTCATCCCTCCATCTCTAAGATATACTTCATCTGTAATAAATATGATGGTCCATCATCTGCTATGGCCTTCCTTAACTCAAATGTTCCCCAAATAAGGTCTTCTTCTTCCCAGTTTTACTTATATGTCTTTGAACCTCTAGATCCTCTGAAAGTGTACTCATCTGCCTCTAAACTTCTTAGACCTTTGAAGGTTTATTTATCTGCCTCTAAACCTCTTGGTTCTCTGAAGGTTGACTCAACTGCCTCTGAACGTCTTGGACCTCTGATGGTGACATTGGGTTCAACACTATATGTTTACCCTCTTATTGGAACATATAAGTATTTTTATAGCCATCATGCAAAACCCTCTAGTCATACAACTAAGGCCTACCAAGCAATATATGGGGTGTACACATGGGCAGGATATCACATACAATCTCATTATGATATTTATCCCCTATACTAAAAGGTACCCTAGCCCTCTAGGTAACATGGAGACTACCCTACTTACTCAACAAATGTAATTTATAGGGTTTTGGATGTAGGGTAGTTACAAGTTTTAATTTCGATACTAATGAGGCAACCACAACATTAGTACAACTACCACCATCAATAATAATAACACATAAATTACCTTGTACCCTACAAGAAGTGTAAAACAAGTTTTCTCTCTACTCATCATCAATGGTAGGAAATGAACTCAAAGCTTGGTGCAGTATATTAGTAGATAAATACAAATCTCTTGACATAGTTGCTTACTAACTTCAATAAGTCAACAACACACTTCACACCACGTCACAAACACGTCTTAACAACATTACAACACACATCTACTTAACACAACAACATACCACAACAACACGACCACGCCTCACACACAACTCCCACGGTCCACTTACACAACCTCAAACCACACACCACGGTTCACACACTCACTCCTACGGTGTAACACACAACTACGCAATAAACACACCACTATGTCACTCTCACACCTACGATGTAACACACAACCAATACAACACACCTATACGGTTCACCTATACACTTCCATGTCCACTTACACCACACATACAAACAATAAACCACGTTGCACCCTTCACCACACATACACTCACTTACAGAGCAGCACACACACACTTTACCCCTCTCCCAATCACAGCACAACAACACAAATGCAACTCTTAATGAAGCTTTTCCACAAATGGTAAGAAATAATTCAAAAATATTCAAATTGCATTCAAACAATACTACACAATAACTCTTCAAACTTAATGTTTGTTTTGAATTCAAATAATTTTCAAATCCTCTACGCAAAAGCAAATCTAGAAATCTAATTCACACTCCTTCAATTCTGAAACAACATTCAAGAAATTCACTTCTCTTTTGTCACAAATAATGTCTCTCTAATTTTGAAACACACACAAGGAAATACACTTCCTACTTCCCCTTCTTCTCATAGCAAGATCAAGATCACAAGGATTACTACAAGATCTCCACTTCTACTTCAACAATAACAAATATAACACAATAAAATCACAATTAACTACTTCAATTCCACTTCAACAATTCGGATCAAGAAGTAAAATTCAAGAACCTTAATTTTTTAATTGAAGTTCACGCAAACCCTACTCTACAACCTTTGCTCTGATACCATGAAGTATGATGTGCCTTACTAATTAGATAGCAAACACATCAACAAGTGGCATGAACAACAAATTACAATCTACAGTTGGCGTAATCACTAACTTCACAAATGAACCCCAATTCACGATATTGATGTTAAATTGATATAAGGAACAAACAATTGTATAAATGTCAATGGAAAACAATGGAAATGAACTAGAATTCTACTCAAATTGAAATGATTCAAATTTGAAAATGGAAGAACCCTAATTCACGTGGACAAAGACAAGTTACCAACAAATTGCACTTAGATATTACTCACTAAACACAATTTGAAAAAAAACAAACAAACAACAAGAGAAAGATTAATAGTACTCACAATACACTCAAGTTGGTCTCGCCACAATTTCACTTGGAAATTGGTAAGAGATCTTTTGCATGTAAGGGAAAACCTTACGACAAAGAAAGTGTATGTTTCAAAAATGTCAAAAGCTTCCATAAAACCCTAGTTAGCAAGTATTTATACTTGCTCTTATTAGGGTAAAAATAACACAAAAATTACAAAGATGCCACTTAAGTAGTCAATTCCCAAAAGCAACAAATTACAAATACTAATAAAGTGGCTGATTCCTAAAAGCAACAAATTACAAATACAAATGGTCTTTAAGTGGTCGATTCTTCACTTCAATTGAAAAAATTGTTGGACTAGTTCTTCTTTGATTTATGTAGGTCCATGAATAACCCACAAACTAAGTTTTAGTGAATTTATCAATTGTCTTGTAAAAACCGATAAGTGTACCTATTAGAATGCACAACAAATATGAAATAGAAAAGAAAAAATACTAAACAATTATTCCTGGGGTCTGATTGTTTAAAGAGGACCCCCATCACCAAATTTTGTAATCCCTTGGCTCTTGCTCTAGTGATAGGTCCTGTAGGAATTTGATTCTTATTAATGTGAGATCCTTAACACAGAAAACAGTGTATGAAATCTATAAAGGTAGGAAGCCAAATGTGTCATATTTTCAAGAAATCTGGGCAGAATCTTAGTAAATTTGATGAAAGAGTTGATGAAGGAATCTTTCTTAGATATTCGACAATCATTAAGGCTTTTCGTATTTTTAATCAAGGAACTAGATCAATAAAGAGTCTATTAATGTCAAGTTTATTGATAACCCAATCATTGATGATAGTGATGATATAATAAGTAAAAAGAATAGAGATAAATACTTAAATCATCAACAGACCTTACAAGATATTGCAAGAGTACCTATCAAACCAGAAACAAAAGATAGATTAGACAGTCGGGTAGATAGTCAAACAGGCATTGCAATAAACAATAAGTTAGACAATTACTTAGAAAATTTACCAAAAGGTATTACTAAACCTACATAAACTAGAATTGAATATTCCAAGCCTTAGAGATTTAAGGCATATCATCCACTAAAACAAGCGCTTAGGAAAATAGATTTAGGAGTCAAAACTAGATCAAAGCTACAACATATAGTAAATCAATTTGCTTTATTATTTGAAATTGAACCTAACAATGTGAATGAGGCTTTGACAGACAGTAATTGGATCAATGCCAAGCAAGAGGAATTAGCACAATTTCAAAGGAATCAAGTATAGACAGTAGTTCCTAGACCTAAGGACAAATCTATTATTAGAACAAAATGGGTGTTTAAAAATAAGCTTGATGAGCAAAATAAAATAGTTAGAAATAAAGCAAGGCTTGTGGCAAAAGGATATTCACAAGAAGAAAGTATTGATTTTGATGAAACTTTTGCTCTTGTAACTAGATTAGAAACTATTAGATTATTGTTAACATATGCATGTTACAAAGATTTTAGATTATTTCAAATAGATGTAAAAGTTATTTTTTAAATGGATATATCAAAGAAGAAGTATTTGTAAAATAACCCTTAGGATTTGAAGATCTATTAAAAGAAGATTATGTTTTTAAGCTACAAAATGCTCTTTATGGTTTGAAACAAACTCTTAGAGTTTAGTATGAAAGGTTAAGTGATTTTCTAATAAAAAATAACTTTTCAAGAGGAAAAGTTGACACAAATTTTTTTATAAAACATTTTGATAAAGATATTTTAGTGGTACAAATTTATGTAGATGATATTATTTTTTGTTCTACTAATGAAATATATTGCAAGGAATTTTCAAAGTTGATGCAAGCTGAATTTGAGATGTCCTCGATGGGAGAACTAAACTTCTTTCTTGGATTACAAATCAAGTAAACTCCTCAAGGAATATTTATTCACAAAGAAAAGTATGCAAAGAAAATGCTCAAAAAATTTGGATTTAAAAATGTTAAGGGAACTACTACTCCTATATCAACTTCAATAAGATTAAATCTAAACATTATAGGTAAAAAGGTCCATGAAAAGCTTTACAGAAGTTTAATTGGATCCTTGTTATATTTAACTGCTTCTAGACTAGACATTTTGTTTGTTGTTTGAGTATGTGCTAGATTTCAAGCATATCCAACCAAAACACACTTAACAACTATATAAAGAAATCTCAAATATATATCTTGCACTGCAAAATTAGGAAGTTAGTATCCTAAAAATAAAAATATTAATTTAATAGGATATTCGAATGCTAATTATGCAAGTTGCAAAATTGATAGAAAAAGTACTTCGAAACATATCAATTCTTAGGGGACAAACTTGTATCTTGGTCATCCAAGAAACAAAATTCTATTGCCTTATTAATAGCTGAGGTAGAATATGTTTCATTAGGAAATTATTCTATTCAAGTATTATGGATTAAACAACAATTGTGTGACTATGGATTTATGTGTAAAAATAGTCAAATAAAATGCGATAACACAAATACTATTAATCTCACAAAAAACCCAGTTCATCATTCTAAATCTAAATGTATTGAAGTGAGGCATCATTTTATAAAAGATCATGTTAACAATAGAAATATTAACCTTGATTTTGTTAGTATTAAATTTCAATTGGCTGATGTATTTACAAAACCAATAGATAAAAATAGATTTGAATTTATTAGAAATGAAATGGGAGTGTGTTTTCCTATATAATATTTATTAAAATGATTTTTTTTGTTAATTCAGATAAACTCCAATAGAAGAAAAAGGAGTCATATCCTCTTAGATATTACCATTGCTCTTGCGTGCAGGTAACCCTTCCCTAAGAATTACTTTTTCAAAAACTTAAAGATTTAAAAACTCTTTCATGTCATTCACTCTAATCACTTTGAACACTCTGAACAATCTAAACACTCTCGGTCTCTCGACCTTAACACTTTCACTCTTTCTTTTACTCTCCCTTGAGCCTTAATTGCTACTTACGACAATGGCACCAAAGAAATCAACTAAAATGACCACAATACTTTCCAAGGCAAAGAAGAAAGAAGAAAACCCTATTGAGATTCAAGATAAGGAGTCTTCTTTGTCAAGGCACCCTAACCAAGAGAAATCCTAAGAAACAAACCACAACAATGAACAAGAATAACTCAAAGTCAACAGCAGTTTGGAAGAGGCTGTTGTAGACAATAGTATAGAAAGTGAACTAGACATTCCACTAGACACTTTGAAACAGAATAAAAAGGTACATTCTTGAAATCAATTTGCATGGAAATTTGTTTCATTAAAAGGAAAGATAATGGATTCCGAATATCTAATCAAGAACAGATTTCACATAGATAAGATGTTGGATAGAATAGGTTGTCAAAAGTTGTGTAATCTAAGATACACGGTATTTGGAAAAATAGTTATGAATTTTATGAGAACTTAGATACAAGGAGAAAGGATAGGTTAGAATCAAATGTTTGTGGACAAGATATTGAGATTACTAAGAATGATATGATTCAAATTTTAGAACTCAAAAATAAGAATGATGATGAAGACGTTCTAAACATGAACCGATTAGAATTATTTCAATATCTCAATGATGGTTTTGAGATTGAATCATAATGAGACATGTTAGTTATTCAATTTTCACTATTGGTTAGGATGTTACATAAGATAATGAGTTCATATGTTTTTCCTAGGATAGGAAGTAGAACATACATATTAGTTGATGAGGTGAAAATAATTTTAGGAATGACTAAAGGGAAAAGTGTGAATATAGTTAACAAAATTTTGAAGAATCTATTTGAGAATAAGGAAAAGAAGCCTTATGGAAACCTGACATGAAATTAGAATCGAATTCCTTTCACACAAATCAAATCGTCAATAACAATCAAATGTTACAAATTTTTAGGGTTTTCTGGATTTTGGTATTAACGAATAAAAACAAGGATATGGATAAAATTATCAATCTATAGATGCTAAGATTGATAAAATTAAACTAATTTGCAATCAAATCATAGAACGATAGAGACCGCGTTCTATAAATCAATCACTAAGGTTAAAGAATTTTAAGAATTCAATAACGATGCTCGCCACAAATTCTATAGGAACCAAGAATTTGATAAGAACAATACGAATAAAGTGAAAATCAATTCTCAATATTCAAGAATCCCAAAAGAGGATTCACACACACGCTCAAAGTGTTTACTTACAACCAAAATATCATCTCTCCTCGTAAAAAACCCTAAAGACACTATTTATATCATGTCTAAAACAAATTGTGCGAAGCCATCGGCCGGCCTAAATACATAAGCCGACACCAAAGGCCGGAGGCCTTCATTTAGGTCGGCACCAAGGCCGACGGCCTACATTTAGGCCGGCTCCAAGGCTGGTGGCCTTGAAGCTAACTCAGCCGACCTTTATTCAAGGCCGGCTTAAAGCTGGCCAAACTTCACCTTGGGTCCTCCCGACGCCTATGTCCTCCTTTGTTGGACCCCGTACTGCCACTTAGAGCTCGGATTGACTTTGTTTTCTTTGGTGCTCATATCTTAGCTCTTGGAATCGTATCATCCCTCCATGTTGAAAAAGATTCGACCTCGAATCTGTATCATCCATCCTGCTAGACCACATAAACAGACTCCTCTTTCCCTTGGGCTTCTTAAAGAAAATCAGTCTTGTTTATTGTACTTTAATTGGACTCATAGGAAGAAGCTTGTATGCTTTGTCCTGTTGCTAAATGGTATACTCATTGGTGTATCAATCATACTTGGCTCTGAGGTCATACTGCTAAGGTCTTCCAAGGATCAAATGTGTAGCTTCCATGGGAGCTACATCACAAACAATTTCGTCAGTATAATCACCAATAAGTGATGGAACACGAACCTATTTGTGTACATGAACAGCTCCCTGTGGACTCAACCAATGAAGTGCATAAGGTCTTGGATGCTGCTCCACCTGTAAACCCAACTTAGTAACCTAGCTTGCTGAAGCAACATTAGTGCAACTGCCTGTGTCAACCATAATCAAACAAGTCTTCCCCTGCATCATGCCTTGGGTATGAAATAAATTGGCTATCTAATTATTAACAGCTTATCCTGCTTAACCATTAGCAAGTCTCTATGTACTAGATTCGCTATAATATCTTCATCTTCCTCTTCTGCCTCAGTACTCTTCTGTTCTTCTTCCTCACTCTCAACTTTATCCCCCTTTATGACCATAACCCTTTTATTAGGACATTGAGAAGCAATATGGCCAAGTCCTAAACACTTAAAACATTTGAAATCCCTGCTCTTCTTTTGTTGTGTTTGGTCAACAGCCTCACTAGCGACTGTCTTTCCCTTTTCCTTCATTTCCTTCTCCCTCTCACCATCATCTGACTTATGGTGGTGATATGATTTTTGATCCCACCTGCACTGATGCCGCTCAACCCGACTAGCTAATTTAATCACATCCTCAAGAGTCTGATAATGCTGGAGTTCCACTACATTGGCAATGTCCATCTTCAACCCATTGATGAAACGAGCTATGGATTTATCTGATGATTCCCTAATATCACATCTTGCCATTAGTGTCTCAAACTCCTTCACATACTCTTCTATGCTCTTCTTACCCTGCCTCAAGGATTGCAACTCCATCATCATCTCTTATTTATAGTAGTCTGGCACAAATCTGCGTCTCATCAACCTTTTCATCAAAGCCCATGAACGCACTTTCTCCTCATCAACCCTACGTCTCTCAATTTGTAATTTATCCCACCACAGACTAGCATATTCAGAGAATGCTAGAGACACCATTTTCACCTTCATGCGCTCATCCCACTCATAACAGTCAAACACCTTCTCAACCCATGGCACCTAGTCTAGGAATTCCTCTGGTTTACTACTACCAGTGAAAGGTGGAATTTTCAGCTTAATGTTTTCAATCCCCTTACGCCTGTCATCATTGTTTCCTCTCCTACTCCTTTCACTACCAACATCAGATTCACCACTAGAATGTCTCCTCCTAATTCTTGCACCACTATGGCTTCTTCTATCTCTAACCTCCAATCTCTCCATAATCAATCTAATATTTTCTTGGATTTGATTGAACTCAGCCCTAGTCACAACCTCACCCCCATTATCAACATCATTCCCATTCTTGTTGTTATGAACACTTCCATGTGACGACATCTCTACCAATCAAAAATTCAGCAAAGATATTCACAAGAACACAATTCTCAACAACAGCCCCAAACACCAATTCACAGCAATTCAACACCCAATAATTGAATTCAGCAAAGATATTCACAAAACCCCAATTCTCAACAACAGCCCAATCACCAATTCAATGCCCAACAATCGAATTCAGAGCAATACTTATCAAAATAAATTCCCAAATTTCCCAACCAACAGCAGTATTGAATTAATACTACAATTGAGTTGAGATTCAACAGCCTTACTGATTTAACCCATGTTCTGATCGAATCCTTCGCTCTAAATCGTTACGAATCCAACCTTTGCTTTGATACCAAATGAAACGAAATTAGAATCGAATTCCTTTCACACAAATCAAATCGTCAATAACAATCAAATGTTACAAATTTTTAGGGTTTTTTGGATTTTGGTACTAACGAATAAAAACAAGGATATGGATAAAATTATCAATCTATAGATGCCAAGATTGATAAAATTAAACTAATTTGCAATCAAATCATAGAACGATAGAGACCACGTTCTATAAATCAATCACCGAGGTTAAAGAATTCTAAGAATTCAATAACGATGCTCGCCACAAATTCTATAGGAACCAAGAATTTGATAAGAACAATACGAATAAAGTGAAAATCAATTCTCAATATTCAAGAATCCCAAAAAAGGATTCACACATACGCTCAAAGTGTTTGCTTACAACCAAAATATCATCTCTCCTTGTAAAAAACCCTAAAAACACTATTTATATCATGTCTAAAACAAATTGTGCGAAGCCATTCAAAGCCGGCCAAAGACCGGCGGCCTAAATACGTAGGCCTACACCAAAGGCCGGCGGCCTTCATTTAGGCCAGCACTAAGGCCGGCGGCCTACATTTAAGCCGGCTCCAAGGCCAATGGCCTTAAAGCTAACTCGGCCGGCCTTTATTCAAGGCTGACTTAAGGCTGGCCAAACTTCACCTTAGGTCCTCCTGACGCCTATGTCCTCCTTTTTTGGACCCCGTACTACCACCTAGAGCTCGGATTGACTTTGTTTTCTTTGGTGCTCATATCTTAGCTCTTGGAATCATATCAAAACCTAATCATGTTTCTTTCAAAAGAGAAATGGATAAGATTCCCTAAAGAGGATTATACAAAATTTTCTGTCAAGAAAATAACTGAGGGAATTCTTCATCACATGAACATACATGTTTGGAGAAAAGTATGGTTTTCTAGAGATTGCGTTGTATACATGGATCATAGGCATTCATGAAGGGATATTCTTAAATGAATATCTAATGTAAAAGGAGGAGTAATCTTTAAGGAACAAAAAAGAGTTGATGAAGAAGAACTACAGAAGAAGGGGAGAAAAAGAAAAGGTGGTTGAAAAAGAAAAGAAGAAGAGAAGACAGGATGGTAAGGGTAACTTGGAGATCAAGGATGAACCTTTAGTGGAAACAGACACTAGTACAAACAGTTACCAAAATCTCCTACTCCAAAGAAGAATGATGCTGAAGCTGGAACTAGCAACAAAGTGATAGATCAAAAAAGTAGAATTTCAAATCTAGAAAATTTTGTGAAGAAAAGCTTTTGGAGATGAAGTCCTTAAAGGAGTCAGTCACTACTAAATCTAGTGTAGAGAAATTTGAGGAACAACTTCCACCGACCCCTATTAGGACTACGAATGGTTCTCCAAAGACACTTGTTCAAGAAGGTCAATAAGTTTTTAATGAAGAGGCTAGAGATACAATTCTAGCGCATGAACAGAACTTGGAAACTCTACATACGCAGCAAGGGATTCGTCAAAGTGGCAAGATAGAGATCTTGGATCGCATTGAGTAAGAAACTACTAAAATCAATCTTGAAGTTGATCCTATTGATGAAGTTGCTTAAGAACATGATCCTCAACCTAGTTCTGAACTTGACTAAACCAAATAAAATGAACCCCCTATTGATCAAACATCTTCTCCTACTGAGCTAATTGAACCTCAAGTAGCTCCAACTCCAGTTCCAACCAGAACCAATCCCAATCCTGTTGTAAAAGAATCTAAAGAAATTCCAAAGAAACCAAGGAAAAGAGTCAAAACAACTTCCAAGAAGGTTGCCAAGCCACCAAAGAAGAAGAAGAATTGATTTATTTTTTTGTTTAAAGACTATTGTTAATCCTTGATAGCTGTTTATTAACTATTTTACTTTCAAGACTCATACTGATCGTATTTTCTAATTGCTAAACAATGCTTTCTACTTTCTAATTGCTAATTATTGATTTATACTTAAAATTTATATCATATGCTAATTATTTATCTAATAACAAAAAGGGGGAGAAGAAATAAGTAGTTAGTGATAAATCTATTTTACAAGTATTTGATATAATATATGAAGTTTATCACTTGTGATAGGTTTTGTTATCATCAAAAAGGGAGAGAATATTAAATTCTCTGAATTCAAAATAAGTTTTAATGATAACAAAAAGGTTATTAGTATATAAAATATGTTTTAAGTGCGAAGAACAAAAGCATTCATTTTTACAAACAGTTAGTTAGATAGTAAATTATCGACACTTAAATAGACAGTTTGATATTTTGGTTTGTAAACTTTGGTTTGAAGAATGTTTGCTTATATATGTTCTTATACAAGTTTAAATTTACAAGTTTGAATTATTTATAATTTCAATTTGCAAAGTATTTTGTAACGGATCAAGTTAAGGTTTGTTTTAATCGAAGATGGACAAGAACAACCAATATGGTTATCAATTGAAGACCATCTGAATAAAGAGAGATTTTATGTTTTCAACTAAGACTTATCCATCCGAAGTTGTTGAAGAGATAGGCAAAGATAAACATTGACAGATCTAAGCTAAATCTGTTATTTGGTCAATCAATCCAAATTTGAATTACAAATAAAATTTTCAAATTCCTAAAAATGTAGGGATATAAACGTCAGAAGACTCGATGAACGTTAGAAGCCTTCAATCTACAAAAAAAAGCAACTATATATATATATATATAATAAACAATTCAAGTTGAAGAAAAAAAAAAGAGAAGATACGAGCAAAGAGACAAAAAATTAAAACAAAGCTAAAACTAATATTCATTACTCAAGCTTAAACTAGAGAAATTATATTCTTCTCATCTTTGTACATTTTTCTATTATTTTGTGTAAAGTTTAGTGTAAGAAAGTGAGGTTACAAAGTCTTGTAGTCTGTGCTTAGTCAACCTTCTTATATTATTATCAAATATATATTTGACATTTTCTAATGATATGTTATATGCCTAGAAGAGTAATTGTCATTCACTTTACTAAGTACAATAAGACTGTAATATAAAAATTATTACTAAGGCATGTAATGGAACTGTAATAAGATTATTATCATTTTGTTGATTTTAATTTTAATGAGTTTTGGAGAAAACATTCAACTCCAGCATTGAATTGCTATTTATAGGTTTTAGTAATGAATTACTATTCAATATTTTTTTTTTTGTAATAGGGTTCATTATGGAATTGCTATTACAATGAAGTGAATTGATAGTAATCAAGCACTACTCTTGGATGTGTTATGCAATATAAGTAACAAAGGTTCCTTGTGGGGCGAAAAACTTAAAAGCTTTTATTAAAAGTAAACAATATTGGATGTAATGCATAAGAGTATATAAAAATTTAATATATAAAGGTAGTTATGGCTATTTATGATAGTTATCCTAATATATGAGTAAGGTTTCCAATTTAGGATCCAATTCGTAAACCCAGACACAATACGATTATAAGCAAGTTTGGGTTAGAAAAAATTGATATGAATAAAAAATGGGTTAAACTTGGAAACAACAAATTAAAATCCATGTTCAGGTTAAGTCTAACACACAGGCCCATTTACAAACTTTTTTATTAAACAAGTTCCATAAACAAGTCCTAAGTTTGACTTAGTAACCCATTTAATGTTAATAATAATTTAAATATTTATATTATTTTCTTTAATAGTTTATTCCATCTCATAGTAAACTTTCAAGTTTCACAGTTTCACCATAGAGTCTAGGGCTTTCTTTTTTGCCCTTCTTTTCATCTATCTCTTTCTCATATTCTCTCAATAGCAATACAACACAAATAAAAGTAATCAAATCTTCACTTTTTAGGTAAAAATCTATTTTTTAGTTTCTTTTATTCTCTTATTGACTCATCTTCATGTAGCTCCATCATCTATTCTCTTTTAGCATTGTTTCATTTTTTAGATAAAAATCCCATTTCACTCAACATTTTTCCCCAAAATTCACTACTTTTTTCTTTCTAGTTCCAACCCTAAACCCATGGAGTTATTAACTTATAATCTAGTTTTGTTTCGGTGTTTTTGTATTTTAGTCATCTATGCTTTTATTAAGCTATTAGTTTAAGATATGGTTTTGTTTTGTTATTTTTCATGTCAAGCACCTAATTAAGAGAGAGGGAAGAAAATCAACTACAACAACGTATATTCTTGTAGGAGATTGTAGCACTATGGTCAAGTATTTTAATCATATGGCTAATGTGCGAGTAGTTTTCAAGTTCAAGTCTTGAAACCAAGGAAGCTAATTGCTTTATTTCTATATTTTGGTTACTTGGAGGGTTAGTGTAGCATTTAATATGAAAATCTTTATATTTACAAAACTCTCATTTTTTTTCGGTGAAAAAGAAAAAGTAAATCCAAATCCTTAGTTTTTGCACCAATTTCAATTCAACCGAATCTCAATGATAGAAGATATTAGTTGATTGCTAAAGGAAGAGAAGAGTTGTTGGTATTTATATTGTTATCAACTTCTAGAAGTGCTAATATGTGTAAAATGACTTTAAATGGAATTTAGAGCACTCTCTAAAGTTTGCTATCAATTCTTTCTTTTAAAAGCCTATTATCTTTGTCTTTTTAATTTTATTAAGTGTATCTTGTAAATGACGGAGCACTATTCCACTTGTAAATGTTCTTTATTATGGAAAAGCATTTAGTTGCTATATCTAATAGTTCTAGTTTTATATATATATTTAAGATTTATTTTGGCTATATATATGTAATATTGTAAATAAAATAAAAAAAAACAAGGATAAAAAAATAATAATGAATTAGTAATGGGGGTAATTTGGACAATTCACTACCAAGGTGAATTGGAGTAAGGAAGGATGGAGGTAGTTTTGGGCAAAAATGGAGTAAGGATAAAGGAAAAGCTAAGAAGTAGTATCGGCCACCAGTTCGACCTCAGAGGAATCAAACTTATACTATAGTGTGCTAGAAGTGTAAGGGTGATCACAAGGCTAATGAATGTCCTCACCTGAGAAGAAAATGTTATAGATGTGGGGAGATGGACACATTGCTAGGCAATGTCAAAATCCTAAGGACCTCTAATGTTACACCTGCGGGCAGTTTGGTCATACTTCCCATAATTGCTAAGGTAGGAGTGAGGGAGGTCAACAAACTCAGGCCCCAGCACCTAAGCATGATCTTAATCCTATGAGGGGTAAACCGTGACCTCAAGCTCAAGCACGAGTCTTTGCTATACAACAAATAGAGCCAGCTAATGTGGATGATGTAGTGGCAGGTAAGACTACTAAACTTATCTAATAGTTTGATGGTTGAATAGTTGTAATGTAAATGAACCTATATATCTATATGAATGTGTAAGTGTATAATTGTAAATATGTATATGTGTGTGAACTTTTATGTGTATGGGATGCTGATGCTTGTCTATGAATTGAGTAATTGAATGAATCTATATGTGTAAATATGCATGAATGTGTGTGCAAACATGAATTTACATGTGTACATATGTGAAATAGTTGTATCTGCTTAAGGGTTAAACAAATTATATTAGTGAATGTATGCCTATAAGTACGTGTAAGTATGTATATGTAAACATAAATATATATATGTGTATATAGGTGTAGACGTGAAGTAATCTAGGCTATGGATGTGACTACGCTTAACTTATCCTTGAGTAAGATGTTAACAACAATTGCTGGAAGTGGAATGTGATGTGTTTGATAATTTCAGGTGTGATTCAATTAGATGATAATCCCACTTATGCCTTGTTTGATACCGGAGCAACCCATTCTTATGTCACTGAAGATTGGGTGAGACAGAACGTGGCTCTGGTGAAGAGTCTAAAATGTGAATATATGGTAAGTACTCCTTCTAGAGGGGAGAGGATAGTAGGTTATCAATTAGAGAAGGGTATTGTGGTGATTAAAAGGTGGCAATTGCTAGCTAATTTGGTTGTTCTTAATATGAAAGGGTATGATGTTATCCTTGGCATGGATTGGCTGACCAGGTATAAGGTGCATCTAAATTGCCAAGATAAAGTAGCAAAGTATCACCAGATGAGGAAGCATTCAGTTTCAGAGGGAGTCTAAGGTGATCAATACCTAAGATCATAGCAGCCAACAAAGCTAAGAAATTATTGAAGAAAGGATATATAGGATATTTGGCTTCAGTAGTAGATACACAATTGAAAAGGAAAGGAGTGGAAGATATCCTAGTTGTATGTGAATTCCCAAAAGTGTTTACTGAGGAATTACCAAGCTTACCCCCATATAAAGAAGTTGAATTCAGCATTGAGGTAATGCCAAGTACAAAACCTATATCCAGAGCTCCTTATCGTATGGCTCTTATAGAATTGATGGAGTTGAAAAAGCAGTTGCAGGAATTATTGGATAAGGGTTTCATAAGGCCCAGTATGTCGCCTTAGGGTGCACTACTGTTATTTGTGAAAAAGAAGAATGGTAGTCTATGTTTATGTATAGATTATCGTGAGCTAAATAAGGTAACCATCGAGAATAAATATCCTTTACCCCGGATTGATGACTTATTTGATCAGTTGAAGGGAGTAGCTATATTCTCAAAGATCGATCTGCAATCTGGATATCATCAACTGAAGGTGAAGGAGGCTGACATACCAAAGACTACCTTTCGAACCAGGTATGGTCACTATGAATTCCTGGTGATGCCTTTTGGTTTAACTAATGCCCCAGCTGCCTTTATGGATATGATGAATAGGGTATTTAAAGAATATTTGGATGACTTTATGGTTATATTCATTGATGACATCCTACTCTATTCTAGAGATAATGAGGAGCATGCTGAGTATTTAAAAAAGGTGTCGCAAACACTACAGGAAAAACAGTTGTATGCTAAGTTAAAGAAATGTGATTTTTAGCTAGACTAGATTGTGTTTTTAGGCCATATTATGTCAGGTTCTAGAATATCTGTAAATCCTATAAAGATTAAGGCCATCACAAAGTGGAATCCTCCTACTACAGTCAGGGAGGTAAGAAGTTTTCTTGGTATGGCAGGATATTACAGGAAATTTGTGAAAGACTTTTCAAAGATCGTTGTACCCCTGACCCAATTGATGAGGAAAGGAGTCAAATTTAAATGGATAGATCAATGTAAAGTAGAGCTTTCAGGAATAAAAGAGGAGATTAGTTTTAACTCATGTTTTAGCCATTCCTAGTGGAATAGGTAGGTATGCTATATATTGTGATGCCTCTCAGAATAGATTAGGGTACATACTGATGCAAGATGACAAAGTTATATCATATACTTCCCGTCAGTTGAAACCATATGAGCAGAATTATCCTACTCATGATTTGGAGTTGGCTGCTATAATATTTGCTTTAAAAATCTGGAGACATTATTTGTATGGTGATAAATGTGATGTATATATTGATCATAAGAGTTTAAAATACATCCTTACTCAAAAAGAGTTGAACATGCGACAAAGGTGATGGTTGGAATTGATGAAAGACTATCTAGCCATTCACTATCATCTTGGAAAAGCTAATGTAGTTGCTGATGCATTGAATAGGAAACAACGTAGCAATCTAGCAACTTTGATCACTGATAGAGTGGAAATGTGGAGGGATTTAGAGCAGTTACAGTTAGAAATTATATTACCAAGAGTGGAATCTAGATTAAATAGTTTGAGTATTCAGCCTACATTGAAAGATCAAATCTGGGAAGCACAGCTGATTGATGAGAAACTACAAGAAGTCAAGAATAGAATGATTAGATATCCTAACTTTATATGTGATGAGACTAAAGTATTAAGATTCAAGGGTAGATTATGTATACCAACAGTAGAGAAGATCAGAAAAGCAATTCTAAATGAGGGTCATCATACCATTTATACAAACCACCTAGGAAGCAATAAGATGTACAAGGATGCGAAATTAGTGTATTAGTGGCCAGGGATGAAGAAAGACATTGCAGAATATGTGGCAAAGTGTAACACTTGCCAATAGGTTAAGGCAGAACATTAGAAACCTCGAGGGTTATTACAGCCCCTCTCCATTCCCGAATGGAAGTAGGAGTAAATTTCCATGGATTTTGTTATAGGATTACCCAAGACCAAGAAACAACATAATGTTATTTGGGTAATCATTGATAGGCTAACTAAATCAGCCCATTTCCTTCTAATTCAGCAGAGCATGCCACTATCTCACTTAGCAGCGTTATATATTAAGGAAATAGTGTGATTACATGAAGTACCAGCTTCTATTGTTTCTGATAAAGATCTCAGGTTTGTTTCTAAATGTTGGCAAACCCTACAGGAAGCTATGGGCACCAAATTAAAGTTCAGTACAGCTTATCATCTTCAAATGGATGGTTAAACAGAGAGAACCATATAAACACTTGAGGATATGTTGAGAGCATATGTTTTAGAGTTTGGTGGTAATTGGGATGAACATTTGCCACTAATTGAGTTTGCATATAATAATAGCTATCATATAAAGCCTTATATGAAAGAAAATGCAAATCCCCATTATATTGGGATGAGATTAGAGAGAAACAAGTAGTGGGACTAGAAATGCTCCAGTAGTTGAAGGATAAAGTTCAGGTGATAAAGGCCAAAATGCAAACAGCACAAAGTAGACAGAAAAGTTATGCTGATAAATGCAGAAAACCATTAGAGTTTCAAGTTGAAGACTTTGTGTTCTTGAAAGTATCACCTATGAAAGGGGTCAAGAGATTTAGAGTAAAAAGGAAGTTGATTCCTCGTTATATTGGTCCATACCAAATTCAAAGGAGGATTGGAGCTGTGGCATATGAACTTGAGTTACCTGCTGAGTTAGCCAATATCCATAATGTATTCCATGTGTCTTCATTGAGGAAATGTGTTAGCAATCCGACAATTGTCTTAGAACATCTACCAAAAAGACTCCAAGAGAACATGACATATGAGGAGTATCCCATAGCCATTTTAGACAAGTCCACTAAGCAACTTAGAAACCGGGATATTACATTTATAAAAGTCCTTTGGAATCGCTATACTGAGGCAAAGGTCACATGGGGGAGAGAAGATCATATGAGGACTAAATACCTAGACTTATTCCAAATAGGTAACTTCTATTTCACCCTTAGGATATAAATATGTATAGCCTCACTTAAATTCTAAGTGTTTTGTAATTTAAGTGTATGACATTAAAATATATTGAGTTATACCCGTGTAGTAGTTTTAAGGATGAAACTATTTAAGGGGGGGGGGGGGGGGGGGGGGGGGGGGGAGGACCTAGGCTTAAGCAATAATATTAAAATTAAAATAGTATATATATATATATATATATATATTGTGTGTGTGTGTGTGTGTGTAATGTAAAATGAATGCATATATATACGTATATATATGTTATATGCTAAATTTAAAAATATATATATGAATTATATGGGCATATATATATACATATATGGAATATATATAGATATGTGTAAAAATGTATGCATTATATTATATTATATTAAGAAAAAAAAAAAGAGGAAGAGAAAACGATGTAGAACAGCACCCTCACTCAATGTTAGCAAAATTAAGTAAGTAATATTATATATATATAGACATTAGAATAGAGAGAGAAGAAACAAAAAAATCATCAAAAATTACATAAAAAAGAAACCAAAACTCTCTCCATTTCATCCAAATTTTCTAGGCAAATTGCAATTGAAATTTCCAACATGCAATTATCAGGAGAGGAAGAAAACAAGATTAAAGTAGGATGCAACAAGAATTTGAAGAAATTGAAGAGAAATCATAATTAAATAGGGGAGGATTTGGTCTGTTCGGTTGAAAGGGTTAAGGTGAAGCTACTGCCAGGCCAAGCTAGGGTTACGGTTTTGGGTGGGGTAGGATTTCGACCGACAGAGTGGTGGCCAGCGTTGGTGGCCGAAGGCCGGTGAACAAAGCAGCTCCTAGTAACGCCCGAAACTTCCCATTTTTGTTAAAAATATCAAATGTTGATGAAAAATTATACCTTTTGGTATTTTTTGCATAATTTTATATGTATATTAATGTGGTAATTCTATTTTAGTGAAATTAGATTAAAAAATATGTGGTCTTTAAGAAATGCTCTATTTTAGTCAGAAAATGAATAGGGCAAATGATGTATTTTTGATGTAATGTTTAGTATATAAGATCCTTATATGATGTAGTAGATCAAAAAATCAATAATTGTTTAAATTGGAGTTGTTTTCTATTTTTAATGAATTTTTCAAGCCAATTACCTTGTTCTGGCCGAATTAAATCCTTAGCAAAATTAGGGAATTTGATTTGATTAGTTGAGTTTGATGTTTAGTTAAGGTTCATTGAAGTATAATATGATGTTAAGAAGCTTAGATTAGTTATGAAACAAAAATGGGAACGTTTAGTGTAAAATCGTGATAATTTGGAACCATACGATTCGATATAAAATCATATTGGAATTTAATTACTTTAATATATAATAGAACGTAATATACCCATATGTATATAATTAGACATTGTAGGAAAATGGTGGATTATATGAGGTTATGATGGAATTTAGAGGTTTAGAATACTGAATTAGCAATTTAGGGTTCAGTAGAGTAAATGGAGTAACATTGATTGGGTGTACTAATGATTTAGGTATTTCTATAGAGTGAGGAGAATAAAGGAATTTAGATAGTGTGACTATTTGGATTGGCATATATTGTTTCAGGTGAGTACCTCCTTAACTCCTCTCTTAGGTACAAGTGGTTAATAATGTAAACCACTTGTTTTTTGCTGAAATCATCTTATACCATCACTTACTGTGATCGATGTAAGAGGATTGTTAAATTACATTAGATTGCTGATGGCTGGTTGTGTATCTTGATATGGTTGGATTATGAGAAAAAGGGAACATTCTAGAAATCCTAAAATTAAAGTTAGGTGCGAGATTTGATTGTAGTATTCTTGATTATATGTGATTTAATGAACTTAAATTATTGAATGCTTTATGATTGTGATGTAATGCTTGGTTATTTTTAGCTTGTTGGATGGGATTTATATGACTAACTGAGTTCATGCTATTGTTGTCTTGGTAATGATAAAATATCTAAATGGATAATAAAATGGAAAACTGATCGTTAACATGTATAACTTCATTAAAGTATACCTAATTAAGTTTTAAGACTTGAACAAATCAAAAGGGGTTTAGGTTGTAAGTACCTACTAACCAAAAATACTTAATGTAAGGAAAGTCCCATTCCCTGCCTAGTAAGTTTGTGGTACAACCTTTAAGTCGACCCAAATAGGTTTGAGTCATGGTTGACAAATTGGCCTAGTTCAGTGACCTATGGGGATCTGGCAATCCCTTTTGTTCGAGGTAGGTGAAAGGCGAACTAAATGTTTCTAACTAAAAAGAGTATGTAAGGATGTCTTAATTAGTTGAGAAAACATTAAGTTTTGAAAAGTACATGAGGGTAGTTTATCTACCAGTTGACAGGCTCTACCTGGGTTAACTGGAAGGTATTTGTGACCTGTGAGTAAATAAGAGTGATTTGAAATGGTCTCCAATGAAAATGTTATAAGTTTAGTAAAACGGAATTATAAGGAAAATATCATTAAGTAAGATCATGGTGATGTTAAAATGTAATAAATTGAATTGGGTTTCTTGCGAGTATAGCTTTGAGTTGAAAACTTGCTTGCTTAAGTAATCACTTCTAAGATATTTGATAATATTGTTGGTTATTGTAATGTGATTTTATTGTTTATTTTTGCTGGGTTGCTTAATTATGTACTCATTTTGCTTCTTAAAAGTTGAGGGGTTAATGTTTTTGCTAACCTTAGGTATAAGTACTAAAGAATAAATAGCTAGAGACTCGGATTTTTGAAGAGCGTCAATAAAAGCAAACAGGCCCTTAGTTTCCATTTTGGAACCTCTTTTATTTGTAATAGGATGTCCTGTACATGATATTGTAGTGTTTGTAAATAAGATCTACAGGTGTTAATCTTCATATTGTAATGTAAATATTTGTGTGTATAAGGTTGGATTTGTAATCTTTTTTAGTCACTTAAGGCTACAGGATTAATCACGGGCTATGCTACTTACCGAGATGTAGATCCCAATGGTATATATATATATATATATATAATGTATGATGTGATCAGGAGATTTTGAGTACATGTGTTTAGATATGATGTAGATTTGAAATGATAACATTGTTAGCGCCATTTTACAGGATATTTATAAAATTACATACAGGTTGGAGTTAGAGGTTCAAGATTAGCTAAATTTGTCTTATATCTAATTTAAAGACGACATAGCAATTCACCTACCAGTACCAAGGATAGTTACAAGAATTCTAGAGCAGGTTCAAGAATCAGACCTAGTAGGTAAGTCGCTATAATGTGCTTTTCCATCATAACCAACAGCATAACTAAGATTTTTCACCTTATGATCAAAATTGACAAAAAAAAAAATCACAAACAATTATACTTCCCTATAGTTAAAACAATTTATTGGATTTAACTCCTTAAGAAAATTACAAAAACACTCCTTGTGAACTTTTAAAATTACACTACTCCCCTACTTTTTTAAAACCCAACAAATAGATCTCCTAAAATTGATGTGGCACCCACTTTTTTTAATGTTGATATCCCATATGGACAACCTTGATTACATGTACACAAAAAATAGAAAAGATAAATGCTACGTCAAATTTTTATGCTAATGTGGCAAATTAAACCCATTTTTTCATTAATGGCAGGCCTTATTGTTAAAACTAATCTAATTCTATTTGGAAAAAATAAATAAATAAATAAACAACTCGACCCACCTTTAATAAAAGAATACAAACCAATATCCTATGATCATGATTTCACCTTGAAATGTAATCTAGCTTGAGATGACCGTAAACACTCCATTTTTGCCCTAATGATCAATAATAATCAACAATAATTAATTTTCAATTTTTTTCCAATTTTTTCATTTTTTCCTCTAATTTAGCAAAAATAGGAAAAATGTTCAAAAAATAAAAATAAATAGGAAAATACATCAATTTTGGAAAATAATTACATAAATGGCAATAAAAAGGATTAAATAATTTTTACAAATTTTTGAAATTCCAAAAAATACAAAAAAATAAAAAAATCGCATTGCATATATACAAATTGCGAAAATAATAAAATCGCAAAGTAGGCTAGCTCAGCTGGTCCGAACTAGGGTCAGGCGCGCGCGGGAGTAGGCTCGGTTAAGGGTTCGAAATGCGGGGGAAGTAGAATCCACGTTTTGCAAAATTTTTCTCTGCCTGGGACACGTGTCAGCATCGATTGGTTGGAGCGGACGCACGCGCCGGGCGCATGATTGTCTTCAACCTCTGTCCGAGATCACCGGCGAGGAGAAAAAATCTGAATTTCAGCAATTTTGATTCCATTTTTTGCACAAATACAACAGATCTTCAACAAAAGTAAGATAAACATCATCCAATTGGAATCAAATCGCAACAAATCGATGGATTTGCACAAATCGGAGATGGGTTTTTAACCGCAAATCCGATTTTCTTTAATCGGTGGAAATCCGAGCTTATCCAGCTCGGTTTCTTGCGCCTATAAATGGAGGATGAAGTGGAGAGGCAGAAGCATGGATCAAAAGTGAGAAAAAAGGAGAGAATCGAAGCCTCGCCGGAGTTCTTCAAAACCGCAACCACCGATCAAGTGTTGAGCAGCCACCAGGAAGCGTTTCTAAAGCAAACCACCACCACATTTGAGTTCCTCACCCCCGAAAACCTAGGAATCGACACCTCAATCGCTTCGAAAGGCCACCAAAACGCCGTCAATGAGCATCCCCAGCCGCCGCGTCCGATCGACCCTACTCGACCAACTTCAACCCGATCCAACCCGACCGACCCGACCCGCGCACTGACCCGAATCCAGGTAAGTCGGATTTTCCGATTTTTTGTATTTATTTTATTTATTTCGAATTTATTTATTTACTTATTTGTTATTTATAATTCAATAAATAGAAAAAAAAAAGTTAGAAATTAGATTTTTTTTTAGGATTTAATTTAGGATGAAAAATAAAAATAATTATTATGATAATAAATAATAAAAATGTAAAAATTTATAAAGAAAATAATCAAAATATTAGAAAAGAATAATAATAAAAATTTAGATTTTAGAATAGGATAGATGAAAAATCTAGGAGAAAATTTTTCAATAAAAATTTAATAAAGATTATAAAAATTATAAAAATTCATAAAAGTTAATAAAAATTTATAATAGTAGAAATGAGTTGAAAAATAGAAAAATGAAATTTTTATCACTTAGAAAAATCATTTTTTTTAATAAATCCAAAATTGGTTTTTCCTCAAAAATATCATTTTCAAAAATCAAATTATCAAGCTTAAGCTTAGATGTTTTTTAGAAAAATCCTAAAATGGTAAAAACATAAATCAAAAGAAATTTCATAATTAAAAATCACCAACACACTAAGGTTTTTCAAGAAAAGCGAACTACGGCTTGTTTGATCCTGAATAGCAGGTACGTAGGCACCCATTTGGGGTAACCCTAAAAAGGAATAAAAATCATTTTCCTAGAATAATTCACTCAAAAATACAATAAAGGATAACAAGAAATAAATAAAAGACATTTCTAGATAATGTTAAGATTTTAGGAGATTAGGGTGGTAACCTTAGGGTTTTAATAAGTTAGCCTCCGAACTTAGAAACTCTGGTTTTCCCTTTCCTCTTTTCACAAAAACGAAAAAAGGAAATCACGACGACTAGTGGTCCAAATTAGGACTAATCTGCTCAATTAGCCCTAATTTAATCTTTCCCAACAACAGTTGGGTGGCGACTCCAAAACAAAACAAAAGTCCTAACTCAAGTCGATGATCTATATTAGATGAGCATAGGGTCTAGTATAGATCGGATTAGGAATGAGAAATCAAAAATTAGACTCAACAATGACCATATGCTATTTTTTTTCTCCTAGAAATGGAATCTTGAATTACTACCTTTGATAGTATTGATAGGCCATCACAAGCACAAATGTTTGCATAACTGGAAGAGATAAAAATTAGGTTGTTAGAGAAGTAATTTTAGATTTTTTTTTTTTTATGCTTCATGTTGTAAAGAATAATACCATACAAATAATTTTGAAATAATTTTAGATATTGTTGGATAAAGTTCATTTGTGGATTTGATGTTTCATACTTACAGTTTTTGCAACCACATCTCTCAACATAGGTGCTTCTAAAGTTTCACACTTTCCTTTGTCTTAAATTCATGCTCCTATAATTTTTACAAAGATAAAATTTCAATACTCCTGCACTTAGTAAAGAAGAACAAAGCATAACTTCTCAATGATCATGAGATACTTGGTTTATATTCTTTTGTTAAAGGTGGATTAGGTTGTTTGTTTATTTATTTATTTCTAAACAGAATTGGGTTAGTTTTAACAAGAAAACCTAGCTATTGATGAAAAATTAGGTCTGATTTTCCACATTAGCATAAAAAATTTACATGGTATTTATCTTTCTCATTTTTTGTGTACGTGTCATCAAAGTTGTCCACATGGGATACAAACACATTAAAAAGTGGGTCTCACATTCGTTTCAAGACATCTAGGTGCTAGGTTTTAGAAAAGCAAGGGGACTATGCACTTTCAAAAGTTTACAAGGGTTGTCCATGCTATTTACCCTCATCACCACCAAACCACATAAGATACTTTCATGTTAGTGGATCTCACAATATTATAGTTACTAGCACAACCCATTAAACCAAAAAATAAAACAATACAAGACAAATCTTGTACGTACCTCACTTTTGACAATATATACACATCATTTTATCATGTAGTCTAACTTAGAAGCCACCTGCATCAACAATTCTCAACCCATACCCATTGCTTAACTACATATAACCACTTTGCACAAGGTTATAGGTCTAGAATTATTTTCTTCTAGTGAAATCTAATAGTCTAGTACACAATATGTGGATGTCCTTTAACTCTTACATACCGATGGCAGAACAATAAAAAAGCTCTAACTCTACGATCCCACCTATAGAAAGTTTGATATACAAATTGAATGAGAAAATTAATAAATACTATGATGGATATTGTTATAAATATTACAAACAATGGTTTTATTTGTGTATTTATTAAACCTTCCTGTTATGTTTAAAGAAATAATTACCATAAATATTGTAAATATTTACAATGCCAAACAAATCCTTTCTTTTCACTTGCAAGGATATTAAGTTAAACGGATAAAGTTATTTTTAACATCTCTTCTAAATTTTTGCTCTAATTAGCACACTCAGAATAATAAATGAACGAACCCATTTATTTGTTTGCATATTCATCAAATTTAATTGTCTTTTTTGTTTTTTTTTTTTCCTTCGGCATCATCAAATCTAATTGTCTAGGCCTAAAGAATCTCGCATTGGGATATAAAACTACACTTACATGCATTGTATTGTGCATTTGAGATGAAAATTAAGTGAAAAAAATTAAATATATTAATGCACAAAAAATTAAAAAAAAAATCAATTTCAAACTTAGTTTCTATGTTTATTATGTACATGGGAATTAGGGCATTCAAATGGACAAACTAGCCATCCAAACACCTTTAAAGGGTATAAGATATCAATGGGGTTATGTATCCCTTTTGGTCACCTCCCTAATAGTAGCCAAATGCCCTTGAAGCCTAAATAGAAAACAAAATCATCACATGTCCCATTTAGACACCATATTAGAAAGAAAAATCTTGCCATTGGGATACCCCTATGCTTTAAGAGGGTAATAAGGATATTTGTGCCATTTGGATGCCTTAGCCAAATTGTCATGATGACCTTAAACCATAAAACCTCCAGTAGATGACACGTCGGCACCATTTGCATGGCCTTATCAAGCCATCTAAGAGCGTAAGCTTTTTAATAGAAGTTGCATTCATGATTTACAACAAACTTATATAGGGCTCTAGCATTGTTATAGAATTTTCTCTCTAGAATTTCATAGTGAAACTTCATATTAGATATTTTTATCTGCAACTAATATTTTTAGTATAGATGTGAATTTCCTAAGTGCTTGGAAATGGAATTTCCACTATAGATTTCTTGGAGCATGAGATTAGGTTATTGACACCTATTAACAAGTTTTCTCAATTCCTTACTTTTATTAACAAAGTCTTACATTTTTTTATTTAATGTTTTCACTTTGAAATTATGAGCTAAACTTGTTTAGTGGGAGTGAAATTAGTTAAATGGATTTTGTAATGGTTACTAAGTTATTTATATAATGGGTTTGAATTAATGGATGTTTTTTTTTTTATTTTAACACATTGCTAATATGATTCTTTGTCTAATCAACATCTTTGTATAGGTTAAACACTTAGATACTCAAGAAATATTTGACGGTTCAAATAAATTAAGACTAGAAATCACTTAATTGATATGGATACATGCATTTTTTTTTTTATTGAATCATTAGACTCACTTAGTTTATATGGTTGAAGTTATTATTTGAGACATGGGCATGTGTTTGGTTCACAAATTCAACTAGAGTAGCTAGTTTATGAGAGAAACTAGCTATTTACTTGATGCTATAAAAGAACTACATGATAGTGATGTTTTTGTTAGGATAGAATTTTAGCAACTCAAGAAAGAAGTAGGTTTTAATGGATTTAATCAAAACCCATTTAATCCAATCCAATCTAATCATATCTATTAGGCATATGTTTAACAATTCAAAGGATAGCACCACATAAATTTAATGGATTTAATCAAAACCCATTTAATCCAATCCGATTATATCTATTAGGCATGTGTTTAACAATTCAAAGGATAGCACCACATAAAGTTACTTTAGGTTAGTCCCTAATTATAATATTAATTAGAAGTAACTAGTTTGGTGTAGGATCCTTAATCTAAAAATCCAAACTTTGATAGCCTAGAGTAGAGTATGATTACTATAGTATAATAGTTAGCCATAAGTTCTTTATGGATCACAACCTTATATACCTCATTGTACTAAGTCTACATGAATGGTATACTTATCGGCTCATGTAATTAATTTTTAATTTAAAAATGTGTATATATAGGTGATTAATGCTATTAATAATGAAAAATTAGGGTATAAGCAATTATAAGAGGAGATAATGTCCAAGGAGTTATAAATTAACCTAAATGTGGATGATACAACAAAAATAACAACATTAAGCCTTACTCCCATTATATGGGGTTGGTGCTTTCCAATATCAACATTGCACTCTACATGGACCATGTTTTCATTAATATACAAAAATGTGATATCACTATTCTATCACTTCTCCCCAAGTCAGTTATAGTCTCTTTCATACCATTCCTATTAATCGACTCTATAGCATCACCCTAATAAGTATCCTTACATAATCACATTTCTATATAGGTTAAATCATCTCAATTTTCTTTCCTAATTTCTCATTTAATTATGTTACTCTAACTGTCTATTAATACTTCCATTTCTTATCTACTTTAGCATTTTCATCTCTACTACCATTACATATAGCTTCTATCCATAATTTCCTATCTCTCCTCACATCCACAAAGGATCACTAGTCTTATGAACATATGGTATAGCTTGCCTTTAGCTTTTATAGGTACCTTACAATCATATATGATACTTGATTCACCACTCTTCTTCATCCACTATTGAATTCTTTGTGTAACATATTTATCTATAGCCATATCCTTTTAAAGTGATAACCAATGTTGTCAAATTTGAGTTGACCCCTATGGTCTAAACCAATTCAACCCTGGTTCAATTTTAACTTGACTTTTGGTTGAACTTAATTTTTTTTCCTTAATCCTTAACCCTCTCACATGTCCGAATCAACCACCTAAGCCAAGTCTAACAACACTGGTAATAACCCTAACATAGATCTAAGATCACTTCAAAAATACCTAGATAATTGTTTTTGGATTTTTTGGATTTATAAGACATAAAAGGGATATTTTATGTATTTTTAGGGTTTTATGTTTATGAATGAAAGGAATTAAAATAAGGATATGGACAATTGCATAGTCAAACCTCCTCCATAGTCTCATAATGAGTGATTTCTCTATTTCTCATGCATGCATAAGATTAAAAATATTTAAAACCCTCACTTAAAAATATATCTTGTTCCCTTACTTCCATAGAGGATTCACTCCTCCTCTTCTTCATGCTAAACTTAAACTCCACTTCCTTCTCATTTCTCATCTATAAAAAAGATGTCATCAATGAACAACATAAGCCATGGTACTACCTCTTAAATATCTTTAGTGTGTTCATCAATGACTAGCATAAGTGGATAAGGACTTAAAATTGAACCTCGAATGTAAACTTATCATTATAGAAAACTCGAGTCAAACCTCTAGGTAACCTTATCCTTGTCACTATATCTTTATATGTCTTTCATAGCTTTGATGTATACTAGTCCTATACCCTTGTTTTCCAAAACCTTTAACAAGACTTCCCTAGGAACTCTATTATATGGCTTTTCTAGGTTAATGAGCACCATATATATGTCTCATTTCTTCTTTTGATGTTTTTGTATCACTCCTCTTATAAGATAAATAGCTTTTATTGTTGATCTATCAAGCATTAACCCAAATTTATTCTCCAATACAGTGGTTATCTCATTAATTTTCTTTCAATACTGTTGATTTATCAATCATAAACCTAAATTTATTCTCTAATTCGGTGGTTTATCTTATTGATCTTCTTTCAATCACCCATTTCTAAAGTTTCTTGGTACTGCTCAATTATTTAATGACTCTATAATTTGCAAAATGTTGTAGATCTCCTTTATCTTTATATACATAACTAAAATATTTTATATCTATTGGTCAAACATTTTCTTAATCTTCAAAATTACGTGAAATAGTTTCCTAAGCCATATTACACCTTTCTTAGAGTATTTCCATACTTCATTTGGAATGTCATATGGTCCAACAACCTTTCCATTTTTCATTTTCAAGTGATTCATCCTTGATACTTAATCTTTATGGAAATGCATTCAATAGTCCTTATACTAACTCCAATCCCCTAAAATGAACTCATAAACTATGTCCTTTTATTGAATAGTTAATCAATATATCTTAACTATCTCTCTTTATTTATCCCATCATCCCCTAAACTATGTTGTTTTTTCTCTTAATGTATTTAACTTGAGTTAGATCTCTTGTCATTCTT
Source organism: Laguncularia racemosa (assembly GCA_037954665.1). Classification (NCBI taxonomy): domain Eukaryota; kingdom Viridiplantae; phylum Streptophyta; class Magnoliopsida; order Myrtales; family Combretaceae; genus Laguncularia; species Laguncularia racemosa. The sequence continues at coordinate 4,106,178 of JBBMOL010000040.1, forward strand.
TCTCTTCAAAGGCCTTATTCTTTACTTCCCCTGTTGCTTTATTGGCTTTTTCTTAGCAAGTGCATAACTTTCTTAGTTTCCTTCCTCGTTTCTACAAAAATAAAGTGCTTTATACATACTCCTTTTAGCTTTCACTTTATCGTGCGCTTCCTCTTTTTACTATCAAGACTCTTCATCTATAGGAGCACATTGACTTCATAAGTGAGGATAATATTCTGTCAGACGGAACCCATAGCCTAAGTTCTCAGAGGTTTATTGTAACATTGTTTCTCAAAAGCACTTTGCTTCTCGTCCCTTAAATTCCACCACCTAATCTTAAGTGCTATACGCGTCTTTCTCAACAACTTCAATGCTTAATGTGTGCATCTAACATTACTAATCTATGCTGTGTAGTTAGATTTTCTCTAGGTATGTCTTTACAAGCATTTTAAGTCTTCCCATCCCTCTGTCGCTTTAGAAAAAGGTCAATATTTGTGATTTACTACCCCTGTTTTTAAAGGTCATTAGATGTTCTTATATTTTCCTAAAGAAAATGTTGCTGAGAATCAGCTCATATGTTGTGAAATCTAGAATTTTTTCCTTCCACATTTTTTACCTTCAAAACCATGTCCTTCATGTACATCTTTATACTCATCTTTTCCTCTTCCTGTATGTCCATTCAGATCACCTCTTGTGAAAAATTTCTTAGCTAGAATTAGTATCAACTCATCTAAGTCCTCCCATAGTTGAGCATTAGCAGTCTCCTCTGATCCTAGTTGTGGCATATAAAATCTAAACAGGATTGGTAATGTCATTTCTATGACTGACTTAAGAACTATCTATGTCACACTTACTACTTCATCCATTAAAGAATGATCTATGATAATTCCGACACGATTTCTAATTTTATATTTTCTAGTGTACCGCAATTTAAAGCTTGAATTCTCTAGCATCCTGGTTTCTCACCTGGTTATTTTGTCTCTTGTAGACACAATATTTACTTGTCTCCTAATCATTATGTCCACGGCCGGCGTTACTTTACTTATAAAAGTTAAGATATTTCAAGTTTTAATTCCAAATTGGTCATCTTTCCCATGATATATGCTTTACTAAATACCTTAGGACGTAAGAACTCTTGTATATTTAACACTACATACAAGTTGTTCGGGAGACATACATAGTGGCCTCAGCCCATTTGACGGTATGCTTGGACAATGCAGTCTATGACAACCCTTTCATATTCAGCACCAAACCCGAGTTCTCGAGGAGATATAGCAGTCTTAACCCACATGGCCAGGTACAGTAATTGGATAATACTACGTGTTCCATCTGGGATAAATCATCTAAGCTTAGCGGAAGAGCTCACAAGATCCATATTTACATTGATTGATAAAATTAAGTTGATTGTCAACCTAATTTAACCATCCTCCATTGCCTAGGCCTCAGAAAATTAGTTACTTAGGCCGGAGTTTACTGAAATGCAAATGATGATAAGGGGAAAAATAATGTCAAAAGAATAAAATGAATGCGATTCTCAAACCGCTTCTCAAACTAAATTGAATTATTTAGAGTGTTTTTGTTTTGCTTTAGGAACTACATTTTGCAGACCCTACTCAGCTTAATTATTCAAATTATTACAAATATAATAAACATGTGTAGATATAATAAAATATATTATATGTTAAATTTACAATGTATAATTTTCAAAATAATACAATATTTCTAGATTTGATATTATTTTATATCATTAAATTGTACACTACATTATGTTATGCATCACTCATATTAATCATATAACATATTAACATTTATTATAACTAAAAAAGGTATAATTTATTATACCAAAATCTTTTCGGTATCATTTGATTTATGCTAATAAAAATAGTGATAATAATAAAGTTCAAGTTATATTTAAAAATGAGTTTTTGCAACGAAAAAAAAAAAATCTGTCTTTAAAACATTTTGGTGACCAATTATATATTTTAAAGATAGATTTTTCTATCTCTAAGATCCAAATTTCTAACGAGGATTCGATATAAAGCTCTGAATGCGTAGATTTAGTCTAAAAGGATTATTAAACTTTTCTAGTTTCTCCCTTTTCTTTCGAAGAGTCAATCGTTCTGTGTCTTCTAAATCAGACACACTTTGTTAACGTAAATAACAAATAAATAATAAATAATAAAAGAAAAAGTTGTATAATGTTTTATTAGAAAAGTTTTTAGCATGTGGTTCCATGGTGTAGTGGTTAGCACTCTGGACTTTGAATCCAGCGACCTGGGTTCGACTCCCGGTGGGACCTCATTTTCTTATTAATCTGTTTTCATCTTGTAATTATTCTTCTGGCGTGGATCGGCCTACCCCAATCCTCCCTTCCCTTCGGCGGTGTTGTTCATAAATTGTTCATATACCATTCCAGGTGGAACCATTGCCAAACTTTAGGCTCCGTAAGTATATGATTACTTAATTAAATCTCGAAATTCTTGTCCCTTTGCTTCACTAGACTGGCAATTAATTGGATGATCATCCCATACTCTTCTTCTCTTTTCCTCCGAGTTGTAGCCCTGTCCTATCCAACGGATAAAACATACGTAACATGCACATTCGCGTGTGTGATTGGCTCAATCAGGTCCCATTATCACCCGAAAATCATTAACCCTTATATTAGCTTTGCTCTAAGTCTCAACTCTTAACTACGTATCACATGCACATTCTACATTGGTATATTTGATTTGTAAGTTCAGTTATATAGTATGTTATTTCAATTTATTCTTGACTTTTGAGTCGAGCTTTGCCCCTTCAAGGTTGTATAAATAGTAGGATGTAAAGAAGTGGTATCCATGTCAATTTGATATATAAATATCTTTAAATTAAATGGTTTCTTGGAAGGAGAAGAATATATATACCCTCTACAAGAACTAGGTATTACATCTGGAAATGGAGAGATCCAAATTCTATTCATTTTATTCAAGGGGGGATTCAAGAAGGACAATAGAAGCACAGCTTGTTTGTCAACTTCCAGTGCTCTTTACATTAGTTAAAGCAACCATCTCAACAGTGGAATATTAAATCTATATAATCATTTACATTTGAAAGTTTTGTGTAGTCAAAATCAGACTATTCTTTGTATTTAGGAAAAGAGTTTTGAGATTATCAGCTAGCTCTTCATTAGTAACTATCTCAGGATGATATATATTCCAATTGGTAGTGAAAATCTGATAGAAACCACAAATTCGAAAAACAATTTGCATACCTGGTCTTGTATTAAAGATCTTGGTGGTTAAAAATTTTTCATATTGGTATAAAGAATGCTAAATCACTGCATGGTATTATAGTTTTGTTTTAATTGCATATTTTCCTTAGATATCTCAATGTAGCATGGTTTTGGTGCTAAAAAGATGCAAAAAAGATGGAAAAGGATGAAACAAACGGACTCTAAATATGGTTATGATAGCTGCACCTACACAATCCACTCAGGTTAATTGCACCATATCTATTGAAGAATGTCTCGGCCTTCGAGTACGATGCAAATTTCTTTCTAACTAAATCTTTGATAGAGGTGTAATCCTTGAAAGAATGATAAATCAGTTGCAGTGATTACATTTGCATGGCCAGTAGTGTTCTCCATACTTTCCCTACAATGTGTACGTAAATACGTAATTAAAGTCTGCAAATATATAACCCCATATATTTGTAGAACAAACTTGATGAACGTATAACTTCTCAAAATCTGTGGAACAAAATCCGATGAGTGCACCTTTATTTAGATATAATAATACACCACTTTGAATGTATTTTTATTACGTGAGGATGACTTCCAGTAATTTAGTGATGAATTTTCATTATCTAATGATGACTTTTTTTTGTGTTCCATTCTTGGTGTACCATGATAAATGTTGGCAGGTGGACTGATTCGTTTCAAGGTTTTGTAGTATCAACGTTTTGTAAAATGATTTAAATAAAGAATTTTATTAACTTACTGTTATAATATTATTAAATAATACTAATGTGTTAAGTTATTTGACATGTGGCATTGACATAATGCTAACAGGGTGCTAATGTTAAAGCCACATGTCAAATAAAATAGCATCATTAGTGCCATCTAAGCTCCATATCAGTGCCACATGTCAAAATAACACATCACATCAACACTATTTAACAATATTGTAATAGTGAGTTAATGGAATCCACTTTGCAAAATGTTGATATTTATAAAATAGCCTCATCAGTGCCATTTAAGCTCCATATCAATGTCACATGCGAAGTAACATGTCACATCAACATTGTTTAACAATACTATAATAGTCAGTTAATGGAATCCACTATTTGAACTGCTTTGTAAAATATTGATATTTATTTTAATTAGTTGAAAGTTCGATCTCCTATTTAAACTTATCCCTAAATGTTGATCCCCCTGGCATAATTTTCCCCAGTAACAATACATGCTATGATCATGCCACACACATCTTAATTGACTAGATCAATGCATAAATCAAACACAACAACATATTCTGATTTACTTATCCTTTTTTTTTTCTTGTCCATTTTTGCATTATAATAGAAACCATTACATTCTAGTTCCTTAGCTTGATCCAACTAGGTAGTCAACCCATGTCCTTGCACACCGCCCCTTATAAAGCAATAGGCACTTGGAGTAACCACTTATCCTTGATATCCCAATACTTGATAATCATAGATAGTTAGTCCATAGACTATATATCTTATACAAGCTTTAGCACCAAATCCACAATCATAAGTTGTTTCATCCTGACTTCCTAAATCCACTTAGTTAGCCACTAATTATCAGTCGATAGTCCTTGTATTCTACCCCCGCACCATTAGGAGTAACCATCCCACATCAACTCAGTTACCTTATGCTAATGTCATGATTACTTAAATGGCAACCATTAATCAATCCACAACACCCATACCCTTACCTACATTAGGATTTGACATGCTATGTCTAAATTCATCTAGTCACATTATCCTTGCTTCCTAACCCACCCATAGTGGTTATCATTAGTTGCTTCATGACTTGCTAGCCTTATCTTATGTTAAGAATAGGCATTCTATGATACATAGAATCAACTTGCTCCAAATACTTAGCATGCATTATCAAAGCCTAAATTTGAATTAATTCCATTTTCATACATGGGATGAAATACCCTAAAAAATTACTCTAAAATCATATGCATGGAAGTCATTTCACTTATAGGGTTTTCCTTTAAATAAAGGAAACCCTTTTATCCCTCAACCATAGACTCATACACCTCTAATGAAAAAGTTAGAAACCTAAAAAACTCTTATCAAGGTTTTGGATGGCATCTGAGTACATAGTTACGATTGTTTAATGCATGTGCAAGCTAAGATAATTAAAGATGATTAATAAATATCTGGTTTAAATGATGTGTGTATTATTTGTGTATGACCATTTCATTTAAACATGCTAGTGAATGTCAATCACTATGTTAATCAAGCGGGTCGTCGATATGGGGGAACTATAGTTAATATGATCAATTGGGTAGGAATAAAGTTACTACATCAGGGCAAATCGGTGGAATGAGATAGTAATTAAAACATTTTAAATGGACTATACCCTTGATGTCTTCATACAGGTGGTCAACTCAAAATTAGAAGATTAGTTTGTTGACATTAGAAAATTGAGTCGTCCCTTACAAATAATCATTATTGTAGATGATAGGTTTATAGGCCCTATCATGTTATTTGTCATAAATGGTGGTTCTATGATCGCTGTTGTGTTATTTTTCATAGGTGGTGAGTTGTGGTTCCGTCACATATGAAAATCGAATCTAAATCATTCTAAACCTCAATTATTAAGGTTATGTTTTGTATATCATCTAAATATATATATTAATGAATTGGCTTGTCACATTTAGTAATATATAGGATTAAGTATGGTGTGGCATATGATTATGTGTGATTGCAGTAGTTATGTACTAGGTTTCACAACTCACCTATTTGGATTTTAAATTTTAGGTGCCTATAAGCTTGACCAAACCATTGGAATAGGATTAAAGTAATGTTAGTGCAACTATTGATTGATATATAGATGAAGTCAAATAGATATTATAAAGTTTTAAATGAAGAAAAGGAATTCAATATGAGAGTTAGAAGATATAATTATAAAATTGTGGATTTTAAAGTAGGTTTTTTGAGCTTGGCATGTTCCTATTGAGATAGGAACATATGGGTAGCTGGCCAAATATGCGGTTTTGAGGAGTCAAATGGGACATGTGAAATTATATACCAACTGCACAAACAAAGACCAATTTACCGAGGGCTTGTGGCCTATTTGGCAAGAATCCTGTCATCCCATACGAATTATATGTGTTCAAATCTCCCTCTTTTCTATTGTAGACTTTGAAAAAATAAAATAAAATAAAAAAGTTGGAGGATATCATCAGTTTATTACCAGAAGTCTTCCTTGTTGCCTTAACTAGAAAACTATGCTTGAGGACTTGTTTCCTCTATGTAAAATATTCGAGAATTCCTTAAGTAAATATTAACTATAAATTCATGTAATACTCTTATCATCATCCTTGCTATATTGATTTTACCTCATAAGTTTGTCCGTTAAGGAGTTTTGGATGATCTTAGACTCATTTGGTTTACTTGAAAAATGCGACAAATTCAATAGGTAATTACTTTTAGCTCCATTTGCTATTTCTTGTTATAATATATTTGCAATGACTACTTTCAAGCCCCATAGAGAAATGCAAGAGTAGCGGACAGCAATGGTATAGCTTTCGAACAAAAAAAAATCGAAACATCAGTTTGGTCGATCAAACAAAGTGAAAATGATAATAACATTATCTAGATAGGGCTCTATCAATCATTCTAGTAGTTAGGTTGACTGAACTATCACGATTTAAACTTTTACCTCCTTTATTCAATTGGATTAGCCAAAATATAGTAAGGGCAACAGAATTATGGGGTTTCTAGAATTTAAACTGAGAGTTCATGCTAGTAAATCCTTCAATTCATTCCCTAACTCTTCATTTGATTTGATAGATAGCTTTCACCCATATTAATCGCTTTAACCTAAGTTTTACATGTAAACACTTGGACTAATTAACCTAAAAAAAGTTTCAGCCTTGTTTCTTTGACCCATTAACCATTAAATCAATCTTATACAAATCCATTTTGATTCCAATAACTATGATGTTTACTTGTCTCATTGTAAGCTAATTATCTTGAAATCCCTTTTTTAGCCTATATGAAATCAGAATAGGTGAGTGAATTCTTTCCTACAGAACTGTACTTGAGAGTTTCCTATCTCATACGACTCAGCATTCAATTCTTGTGGCATCTTGATCTTTTAATTACAGCTTGGGAAGTAAGGATACGAACATTGATCCTTTCCATTGGGAGATTAGTGTTCATTGCACTAAACTAGAATGATCTTGACATCTTCAAATGCCCTTGAATAAAATGAAGCCACCAGTCACCTACCAAGTTCTAGCATATAGTATATTTCTAGACTGGATTAATCTAGGGAAATAAAGCATTAGTAACACCATTGATGCACAAGAGAGTTACAAGGTTTCACTAACCTCATGGTAAAACTTAAGGGCCAAAAAATGGTAATCTTCTCCTTAATCATAGTGCATTAAGTTAGGATGTGACATTAGAATTTCATTTGTTGCACTTAAATGGTAAATTTTGGTTTATGTCAATAGCCATATTGCAGTTTCTTTTATTGACGCGGGCTACTTTTGCTTGGTTTGGCATATTACCAATAAAAATCGTTTATTACTTTTTCTTGGTTTTCGCTCCCGGGTTTTGGCCTTAGAGCAAGCTCCAATCGTTTTTGCATAACGAGCTCATTTCTTATTTAATTTGTTTCTTATTTGTTAGGAAATTTTATTAGGTAGACTTATTGTTTATCAAGAATATTTCCTATGTTGTTAGGGAACCTAAGTAATTAGATTTTCTTTTCTTTGTAGTTATCTTCATATTATATGTAAGTGCATATTAGAATTTAACAATAAGCTGTGATCACAGTTTTTTAGGAACTAGGAACTGCCAATTCCAGGGCAATTAGAAAACTGTGTTTAGCTCTACCATAACCATTGTCATAGCTAGCTCTTTCCCCTAACATTATCATGCATAATTTGTGCTTTCACCGAGGGAGGGAGGGAGGAGGGGAAATGAAACTATAATGCCTCCTTTATTGACAATTTACTAGAGAGTATAAAAACTATAATGTTTTTTAAGGGCATTTAGGTTGCCCCTTAGAATTCTTCATGTCCCTGTAACAAGGGCGCTCATTTTATTCCCAAAAGTACCAGATGGAACACAATGACATTTCTCACAACAAATTCCAGAGTCTAAGCATCAATCTTGTCTTGCTACTTTTGAACATCTTACTGCACACTTGGAATCGCAGAAACCTGTAAATCATGCTTCAAATTAGGGGATCAAACAATGAATTTGACACGATAATTAAAGCAATACAATTTAACTATAAAAATTTTAAGTATCGAACTGTTTGATTTTTTATTTAAAAGATATTTTAAAAATTAGACAATTTTATTATGAAAATGCACGTGAAAATAATATACTTGGATAATCAATTTAAGCAAAACTAAATATATCCCAAAATATGTGATGTCGTAGCTTCACCTGCTAAAAGATCTTATTAAAGAAAGAAGAATAATCATGCATATAAAATGAAGGAAAGGTACTAGAGAACAATAACTATTAAAGAGTAGACATAGCTACAACAGTGCACTTTAAATTAAACTAAATATTTAAGGCTGTTTTATATCCCTTGGTGTAAGGGGTAGAAAAATGTCTCAAAAAGGGAAAAAAAAAAAATGAATAGCTACCATTGGACAATTTATGTGAAGAAAATTCAACAAAGAAAAATCTTAGTTCCTTTTTAAGTAGGGCAAAAAATTATTCGAGAGACAAAAAATGGGACTATATTATTGCTGTATCAAATAGAATTTCATTTAGTACATAACTACATAATATAAATATAAACTGCATTCATTATAAAATACTTGATATTTTAAATTGTAAAATGTGAATCAAGATTCACATACTTAAATCGGCCATGGTGAGCTCAAGTAGAGAGAAATGAAGAACAAAACACACAAGCAGAAAAGTTGACAACACAACTTTCACTTTACTCTTGTCTCAAAGGTAGTATATGACAAAGAAGCTAAGTGTCACGGAATGGGAGGTTCCAGCTTCCTAAAGTACCCATGTGGCACTCGACCATCCCCTAATTTATATAATTATCTCGTTTCTGGATGTCAAGTCAACCTTCTCATTCCTATCCTTTCAAGATCTATTTTGAACTTATCTTTCATTTTAAAAGTGCTCGCTTGGCTTTGCTACAATCCATCGTGTGTTTGAGAGAACTAACTACCTCAACTGGTTTTAGCCTACCATGGTCATTATTAAAAGAGCAATATCAGCTCCCGACTAATTTATTCACAGGAGGCCAAAACTTACCTTTAAAGAACCCAACCCCCTAAAACAAACTATCCTGCCGATGCAACTCATTACACTCTATGCCCTAAGTTGATCCCTCCATACTCGCTATAAATTCTTGAACCGTGACACTCTTCCCCACTTAAATATTATGACACCCTCATCATGAAGCTAATGTCTTGTCACTACACACTTCTCAAGATTACCAACCCTTCTTGACCCATTATCAAACTCCACCTAAGCTCATTTGCGAAAAGACTTTAGGCTTCTATAGGTTTCCTCTCACCCTTACCCCTCTCTTTGTCCTCCCAGATCTCCTCTTGCTAAGTTGTCCAATGGTAGGATGGCTCACACTCACTCCTTATAAAGAATATAGGCAGATCTTATTACAACTGACCCGCGACATAGCTGCTCTCTAGCAACTTTGTCCTCCCTTTGGTGGCTGCTCCTCCTCTTACGCTTTTCCCACATAAGTCCTCTGACTCACAACATAGCTACCATGTGGCAACAATGTCCTCCCTCTAGTGGTTGCTCCAAGCTTAACCCACACAAGGCTTTTGTCCACAAGAACTACTCGCTCAAATGATATTCTAGGTAGCATTTTGGCAACTCGATATAGCTGGAACATTGCCTTCGATACCACTTGTCATGAGACAAGAGGTTCCACCTCCTAAAGTACACATACGGCACTCAACCATCCCTTGATTTACACAATTATCTCATTTCTAGATGTCAAGTCAACCTTCTCATTCCTATCCTTTCAAGATTTGTTCCGAGCTCATCTTTCATTTCAAGAGTGCCCTGTTGGCTTTGCTACAATCCATCGTGTGTTTGAGAGAATCAACTACCTCAATTGATTTTGACCTACCGTGGTCATCATTAGGAGAGTAACATCAGCTCCCGATCAGTTTTTTCATGAAAAGCCAAAACCTACTCTAAACTCTCAGATTATGACACTAAGCTTAAGAGTGTGTTTGTCGGATAGAGAGTGTGTGTTTATGTAGTTGTTGAAAAGGAAAGGATTGTTTACAATGTGGTAATTCTATGTTAACGAAGGCTATATATATTGTTGGCATATGTGAATAGTTTGGAAAAAAAAAAATTGGTGATATACAATGGTTGAGTGTTTGACTATACAAATCAAGGTAATTAAGTAAAATAAATATTCTGCATTAAATTGTCCATAAATACCCATTAGATCCGACTAATATACCTATCAAATCTGGAATTATTTTGCATCCTAAAATGTTAATGATATAAAAAGTAATTCTCAGTTCAATCTACCAATTAAATCCTTCATGTCCTGATAAGGTACTTTCATTCCCTCAACAACGCATGATGCTTCATTTTCCCTTCATTTTTTCAGGAATTTTCTAGTATTCTATCTACCCTGTTTAGTGTATTACTTAATAGTTTGAAGGAACTGACGTATTTGACATCACGTGCTGGAAATTTTGATAATGCTGTTCTGCAAACTGAGTGCTTTTCTTCTACATGCTCATGGCAGGATGCTGTGAGCTAGACTGCTGTTGTAATGTTTTGATGCTTTCTTTTGCAGCAATATGTTGACTTTTTCCAACCCAAAAAAAAAAAAAAACATTTATTTACCGTAAATAGGTCTCCACCGTTTCAATTTTTTCTTACTCACATTTACCTTTTACCATAGCAACTACATTATTGCAACTTTAAATTTGCGTGTATAGATGAAGGACGTTTGGCATCATGATGACATGGTTACAAAGGATTCACACAAATATACATATAGTGTTATCTTATGACTATATCAGAATACATATATTATTTATGCATTCTTGTATCTATGTTTTGTTATATTATAATATTATATATATATAATATTAATAAGATAACATAATATAATATATAGTTTCAGAAATTCTTACCTCTTTTGTCTGCCAATTTCTTATAATGGTATTTACTATAATTTAATTGTATTTATTTTTATAATACATGAAATTTCAATTATTTATTTAATTATATAATATAGGTATTATCATAAAGAGCTAAAACGAGGATGAAATTTTATGAAAGTTCAAAGGGCAAATTGGTCATTTCACATGAAGCATATAAATACCCTAAGTTGACCTAAAAAACCTCATTTGCCATTCTAAACAGTAAAACAGAGCTGCAAGAAAACAGACACTCCTTACGAGAAAACCTAGGACGACGATAAGCAAAAGGAGAGAAGCAATTCCAAAAAACTTAAGGTAAGGATTTTGTAAGAATTTTAAATTAGGGTTATGGAATTCATAATTTATGCAAATTGCTTGCTCATACAGAACACAAAGTTTAAACAAGGACGAAAGGAGAACGAGAATCGACAATCCGAGATTTGCAATTTGTGGAATTGAAGTGAGTAATCTAATATGTGTAATTTATTTATAATTACGAATTTTAGAGATATAATTAAGCTTAAGAATAAAAAGGATTAGGTTTAGGAGGAATTGAAGTAAGAGAATTAGGGTTCGTGAGATCGCCGAGGGTAACATGGCCTAACAACACGGTCATGTTTCGACTGTGTTGAAACGGAAAGGTGCACCAAGAGATACACAGCCTTCCAACACAATCGTGTTTCGAACCATGTTAAGTTAAGGATAACATGGCCTCCCAACATGGTCATATTTCGACCGTGTTGAAATGGAAAGGTGCACCGAAAGATATACGGCCACCTAATACAATCATGGTTCGACCGTGTTAAGTTAAAGGCAACACGGCCTCTCAACACGGTCGTGTTTCAACCGTGTTGAAATGGAAAAGTGCACCGAGAGATACACGGCCACCCAACGCAGTCGTGTTTTAACCTTGTTAAGCAAGGGCAACACAACCTCCCAACATGGTCATGTTTAGACCATGTTGAAACTAAGTTTTTCATCGAGAGATACACGACCCCTAACACGGTCGTGCTTTAGCTCATGTTGAGCAACACGGTCCCAACATGACTATGTTGAATATATGTTTGTTTAACTTTGAATTAAACTAATTTCTATGACAACCTAGATAACTAGTAAGGCCTTAGAGAAATTAAATGAATAGGATTAAGGAGATTAAGAATGATATTGATCTTAGATTGAATACTAAGAAGAGCATGTTAATGTGTACAGATTTCCAATTAAGTTAAGTCCAAGACCAGGAAGTGCTTAAGGCTAGGATCCAAGGTACATGTAACTTATGTGATGTTCTGTGTTTGTTTAAGTTAGTACATGTATTTGAAATTGATTAAGTGAATGGCTCGGTTTAAGTGTTTAAGTGATATGTTGTATGTGCTTGGCTCGGCCTAAGGGCCCGTAGTAGCAGATCTCTAGGGAGCACCCTAATGATCCTTGTGTGACATTGTCCTTAATGGAGTCATGCTTAGAAACGATCTGGGTTGGATGTTGTTTAAGTAGTTAAGTGTACATGGGTGTGGAGCTCATAGTGGTAGTTCTCATCACCAAGTTTAAATGTGCATGGGTATGGGGCCCATAGTGGTAGTTCCCATCACCAAGTCATGCTCCAATGTGTTAAGTGTATTAAGGGGGTCATGAGTACCCTATTGTTTGCTTATGGACTAAAATTATATTATGAAATGATTGTCTGTGTTTAAGTTCTACATGATATGTGTGATACTCGTTTATGTTTGTCATGCGTATGTGTTTGTGTTATACGTACTGGGCATTAGCTCACCCTTCAGAGAATCATTTTTAGATGCAGGTGTTGAGAGAGATGAGAACTCAAAAGATGACTTGGGTTTAGCTAAACCATAGAGAGAGGAAAATGAAGAGTACCATTATTATTATGGTAATTAAGTTTTAGGAAGAATTATGATGTTTAACTGTAATAGACAATATATGTTGAGAATTGTTGTTTTTTGTGTTTAAAGACTTCTGCTGCGTTAGATGCTTGATAGGGTTTTAGTTATTATTTGAAACTTTGGAGATATTTGAAATGCTTTTATTGTAGGAGTTACAGGTTAAAATGTATCGGATTCGTTTTAGAGTCTTAGCGTGTTCTCGTAAGATAAGGGCACGTGGCAGCAGTAGCGTGGATCGGGTTTTGAGACGTTACAATTTTCCATTATATTTACCTTTATTTTTCAACATCTACTACAATGAAATTAATTGCATACCACTAATTTTGGTTAGTGTCAATGTTTATTCATACTCTTTTCATTCCTATTTATCAATTCTATTTATTATATATATCCATTGTAAAATGGTGGTTTTCGAAGGATTTTCAAAGTTGTTTATATCCTGATAGAGGTCAAAAAATAATTATTATCTTTTAATAATCATAACTTTGGAAAATAATATATTGTTTTGTATAAATAATTAAGACTTTTACTGATTTTATATATGTTCCATTCAACAAATTAGTTTTCATTCTTTTTTTTTTTTTTGCTTAAAGTACCTCTATTTGAATGTATATTGTTTATGTTTATATTTTATATTTGCATTTGTGCAAGAGTTGAATTTTTGTGTATAATCTAAAAGCATAAAGATCTTCACAATATAGATGAATGAATATTAACTTTCACTACTTTATGATGAGTTATACTATCAAAAAGAAGAAGTTAAAAAATAATGGCATTTTGAGACATTTATTTCATTTTTCATTTTATGGATTTTTTTTTTTGGGGCTAAACTTTTATTAATGAGTTTGAGTTGTGAGTTTTCTATACTAAAGAGTGTAAGTCTAAGTGTCATTTATCAATTCCTTTTTGTTTGTATTTATTACAAATTTTAATGTGAATATAAATATATAATTCTTTTTAATCTCTTCCATTCATATGAATTTAATATATTACATATGTGGAATTTGATAAAGTTTTGTGTGATTTAGTGAACGAATCATAAATTCCATCATTACTAGATCAATCTGTATGGTTTAATGAAGAATGGGTCAATAATAAGACTATTTTAGAAAATGGGAAATTCAAAATGCTTAGGGATGGAAAAAAGGAAATTGCTACGATACTTGAATTAAATTTAAATAAAAAATAAATGATTTTGTAAATTCATTAATCATGGCTCAAAAAAAAAAATCTAAGTTTCTAAAAATTGAAGGCACAAATCAAGTATTTAGCATTACCTTTGATGAAACAAATCCATGTCATATAAGATCTTTCATATAGTCTTTTCAGTTATACATATATGAAGTATTGATTTGAAAAACAAGTAACATGTACAAAAACAAATAATTTTTATATAACATAATATAATTTATTATAAAATGTAATACAATATATAATATATATCACATTATATTCCATGGCAAATAACACCAATATGTTATAATATGATAAATAATGTTAGTATTTACTAAAAACATAATCATTTGTGTTTTTCGTTATATTTACCATTAATTAACATCCATTACATTTGTCATTAATTTTTGTATTGCATAAAACCTTTTTTATTTTTCAAAGTAAAAATAAAAAGATCAGTTTTTTTTCCATAGAATTTGAAAGAACAATGAATTTTTTTAATTTAAAACACAATATAATATGCAATATAAAACCCAATATAATGTGCAGCTGGTATCGGTCTGTCCTACTATCTTAGACCTATAAGCAAGTGCACCTATCAATTCGATGGTATAATGGATATAGATATCAAGTGTCGATCCCATATGGATTATGATTATTAGTAATTACCCTTTTTCTTATTATCTAATCTGAAAAATTAAGTGAGTGAATAAAATCAACAACTAATAAACTAGAGAAAACGATAATCATTAAAAATATATACGGATATTAAATCCCTCTAGAATTATGTAAATTAACTAATTATTATTCAATTTCCTTATTGTGTTCTTGGAAAATTCTTAAATTGAACTAATAGCTCTCTCGAATCTACTAACTCCTAATTCTAAGTTGATTAATTGGAATCTCTTCCTAATTAAAAACCCTAAAATTGCATTACATTCGATGTATGAACTTCACTATTAGATTTGATCCTAATCCAAAAGATTTACGTTATCCTATCTCTAGGATTATGTGCAACTCCTTCTAATTGTGCTAGATATATTCTAATATAGAATCTCTCAATCTCTATATAAGAAATCAAACTCTAATTAATATGCCAGCAATATTAAATTGAAAGCAATAAAAAACACATAATTAGATCACAAGAATGATAAATAACCTATTGAATAATAAATAAAAAAAATTATATGTTCATTATAAGGTTCATCATACCTAAGTACTAAGAAAAGTTTAAGCTAACAACATATTAAATCTAAAAATAATAATAATAAAAAAATGCATAAAAAAGCATTAAAACTAAAAACTAAAAATCTCTAATACTCTCCTAATCTTCTATTCTAATCGTCTATTCTAATCTCTACCCTTTCTTTGCAATGATTTCATCTTTTATATAACCCTCAAATTGGGCGGCACGGTCACAACACGAGCATGTAGATGCCTGTGTTCCATTATGTTCAATTTTTGTCTTCAACATGCCCACCAACACGAGCATGTTCATGCCCGTGCCATCCTACATGGGAGATTAACATGATCCTTTGCACGGTGGCTTTGCACGATTGGACACAATTGCTTTTGCACTGTTAGTGACATGGTCGTGTTCTCCAACATATTGGTCTTCCCAAGCTTGTAAAATTGATATTTTTTTCTTTAACTTTCACATGATTCTTCTATTAAATCATAAATTATATTTCAAGGCTCTACAATTAAAATAAAGATTGATTAAGTGCAATATTCATACAAAATGTAAAAGAATTAAATAAAAGGTTATTATAATTGTTATAAATAATAAGTGTTTTATAACCCTTATCAGCAATACATATTGCATTACATTCTATAACTAATAGCAATATGATTATTATAATATGACAAGTAATGTCAACATTTGCTACAAACATAATCACTTATATTCTTCATTATATTTGCCATTAATTTTCATCAATTGTATTTGTGATTAATTCTTCATTGTACAAAACCTTTTTTTTTATTTTTCAAGGTAAACACAAAAAGGACGGTTTATTTTTTATGGAATTGAAAACAACAATAAATTCCTACTCTTAAAAGAGGTAACAAAACCATTAATTAATGTTAAAATTAATGTCAATGTAAACTAATAAGATATTTTGATTGAAGGTGTTAATTATGCCATCTTACTTTGTTGACTATCAATTTTGACTCACCGTAAAATTTAAGGTTATCAATCTAACAAATGTCAATGTCAATTTATGGTAAAATTTAAGGATGTAAATAATGGTAAAATAAATAGTAATGATTTATGGCTATATTAATAAGATAGTTAATTGTGATGGAAAGTTTTTATTGAATCAATAACATAAGAATTTAATGTAATTACTTTATAAATATTAATAGCACATATATTAGTAGGGGTAAATAAGTAACCCTATTGTACAAGGTACCTATCCTTACCCTGTTCGACTAAATAGGTTTCAAGTAGGTATTAAGGATCACAGGATAAGTTCTGAATATAGATTTTTTGAAGCCTACTATCATAAGGTAAGATATGAGTACGAAGTCTTCCTAATTTGTATCTACTCTAAAACTTGTACTCTAAGGTATATAAAGTATAGTTTCTATAGTATCATATATTTATTCTATAAAAAATTATTAAATAATATTAATAAATGAATAGTAAATAACAATATTATAATTTTTTGGCAATAAATGTTTTAGTAAAAAAAACTTAAGTTGATAAATAATAACCCTAAACAATTAAACCTAATGCTAGTTTTATTTATTTTTCTTATTCTTCTCCCATTTTCCTCTTTTTACTTTAGGTTTTTTATTCTTTTGCCTTGTTCTTTTTCATATGCTAAGTAGTAAATTATAGAATAATGGAAATGATATATTAATGGAAAAAGATAGAATGGATAAAAATATAGAATATAAGATGGGTTGCAATTTTTACATAACTTAATATGAAAAAGTACAACTCTTCCATTTCATATGATATATAAAGTAATATGAAATAAACAATCAATAGTTATACATGGTTAACATATAATATATATCCATAAAATTAAATAATAGTATAACTCTTTTTTTCATAAGTTATATAAATATGAACCAACTATAAATTGTCATATATAATTAACAAATAATATTTGTATATACAATTAAACAACAGTAATCACACTGCATCTCTAACAATTTACAAATATTCACTATTGATTAAAATGTTAATTGTGATAATATTTTAAATAAATCTACTTTTTTACCTTGAATATACTTTAAAACAAAAGTTTGTATAACAGAATGAGGCTTTATTGTACATGCGGATAATTTTTGCATTATAATATGTATGATGCATGTTATGTAATATAATACATATGTTATAATTTGACTATTATAAAATGAAAAATAATGTCGATATTAACTACAAATATAATTTATTTTTATTTTTATTTTTAGTTGTCATGAAATTTTTTTTATTGTGTCATTGACTTTTTTATCAAATCATATCTCTTATCTTTTATATTCTATTTCCATCCAATACTTTTGTTTATGGTGTTATTAATTTTCATTAATTACACTTGTTTCCATTAATTTTTTTTATCAAACCATGTCATGTTATAATATATAATTTTAAAAACTCTTACCTTTTATATTATATATTTTCATTAGTTACATTTGCCATTAATTTTTTATTTTTGTCAAATTAATAGAATTTTGGATGTTCTTGCCTTTTATATTGTATTTTCCATTCATTACTTTTGTTATTGGCATCATTAATTTTCATTAGTTATTTTCTTTCTTTTTCTTAGTCAAATCATATTATAATATATAATTTTGAAAACCCTTGCCCTTTATGTATTCAACCTTTTATTATATCATTAATATATTTCCATAATTTCTTTTATCAAATATAATATAATTTTGGAAGCTTTTGCCTTTTATATTTTATTTTCCATCTATTATTTTTGTTTATTTATAAATCATGAAAATAATAGTCATATGATTAAATATTATTAATTATTCATTTTCAAGAACTTAAATTGCTTAAGTAATTTCAAAATATGACACTATTCAGTAATTCATCTTAAGTCATTCGTTATATTAAAATCATATATAGTATATAATTTGATAATTAGCAAAAAAAAAATTGTATAATTTGATAATAACAACATCATTGGAGTGATATTTGTATATTAATTGCATTTTAATTTAACCCATTCATATTCAAACATTCCAACACATTCATTTCTCATCTTAGTTGTGGAATGAGTTTTTTTCTCTCTTTTTTCTTTTATATTATATGTTGTAATGTTCATTAGTAAATGAATTAAATCTTTCATTAATAAAAGAATTGAATATTTTATTAATATCCATTAGCAAATGAATTAAATATTTCATTAGATAATATTTTTTTAATAATACTAAAAACATTATATTTTATTTTATTTTATTTTTTTTTAAATTACAATCAGTATTCAAACTTTTATCCATGCATTATGTAGACTCTTTAACTAGTTTATATATAATTGCTAAGAGATCTCTACTTTACCTACCCATTACTCGCTCCCACCAAGTAATTTTACTAATATCAAGGAGTTAAGATATATATTATTTGACGATTAAAGTCATGGATAATTCAAATCTGTGAGGATAAATTAACTTAGAGCTATGATCCAACAGATATAATAGGGAGGACATTAGCTGCTTTGCCAAGTGAAAAGTAAGCTCTAGTGAGTATTGTTTGGTGATATATATATTATATATTCTGTTGTTGAGTCTTCTGGAAATAAAGTATGTGCAATAAGGTTATAATGATGTTTTGTAACATTTGAACACTTATTTTAAAACACTTCCCGGCCATTCACTCCATGAATATAGTAAGCATGTAATAGAATTACTATTTTTTCTTCTTCTTTTTTTTTTTTGCTAACTACAATTACAATTGAAAAAAGAAAAAATTGAATCCAGTTCATCCTAATAGCCTACAAGGCCATCGGCACAGAATTCCTAGTCAATATGAATGGAATAAAGTTATAACAACCTATTTAATATGAATAAAATAAAGTTGTAATAACTTATTATGAATTAAAACATACATTAGGAATAGAGGAATAATGTAATAGAAATGACCATAATAGTCATACTTTTTCTAAACCCAATACCACACCTAACCTAACCCTAGCCTCCATCATAGACAACTAAAAAACAATTCAAGTCTACCATGGTTGAAGAAGAAAGGGAGAAGAAAAGTTTTTGTGGTCATTGAGGAAAGGTTGCTAGTGAGAGAAGAAAGGTTAGTGCCTAATTGGTGCTTGTTGAGGAGCGATGGCAAATGAGCCAAGCATGTGAGAACAAGTATGCGTGAGCTCAAGCTCAGGTGGTACAAGCATGGGCATGCAAGAAAAATGGAAGGCAAAAGCATGTGTAGGAAAGGCATGCAACACGCAAGGCATAGGCATGCGAGGCATGCAAAGTTTGTAGGCCCCCCAAGCATGAGCACGCATGCATGTAACCTAGCATGTAGGCTAATAATTATTTGAAATTAATGTTAATGAATTATTTTAATATTTGTTTTTATTTATAAAATATTTATATTAAATAATATTTTTATTTTAAACTAATGTTAATGAATTATTTTATTATTTATTTTTTTGTATAAAATATTTAAATTAAATAATATTATTTCAAATTAATGTTAATGAATTATGTTAATATTTGTTTTTTTGTATAAATATTTAAATTAAATAATATATTTTAGTAATATAATGTTGATAATTTTTTTAAGTGTCTTTTTTTATGAGATTTAATTAATTTAATTAGAGAAATTTCAAAAAGTATCACTATATTTAATTGAAAAAAAAATTACTACATTATTTAAATAGTATGAATTTATTTTCTAGCTGTTATATTATGATAAAATTGGAAACTTAAGGTAAATTTTAATATAAATAAGAAATCATTTAAGGAGATTTGCAATTTAGTTTTAGTGAAAGGCCGCCTCCCCCCGATCTCAATGGTCATAAGGACAGCTATCTGCTTTTTCATACCCACCTTTTGGCATTGTAAAGATTCTAATTTTCTTTTTTCTTTCAATATCTATCTTTTAAATCACCCAAGCATACGTAGGCACGTAACCTAGCATGTAGGCTAATAATTATTTGAAATTAATGTTAATGAATTATTTTAATATCTGTTTTTATTTATAAAATATTTAAATTAAAT
The DNA here is from genome assembly GCA_037954665.1 of Laguncularia racemosa. NCBI lineage: Eukaryota > Viridiplantae > Streptophyta > Magnoliopsida > Myrtales > Combretaceae > Laguncularia > Laguncularia racemosa. The sequence continues at coordinate 4,126,792 of JBBMOL010000040.1, forward strand.
AATATTGTTATTTTAAACTAATGTTAATCAATTATTTTAATTTTTGTATAAAATATTTAAATTAAATAATATATTTTAGTAATATAATGTTGATAATTTTTTTAAATATCTTTTTTTATGAGATTTAATTAATTTAATTGGATAAATTTCAAAACCTATCACTATATTTAAAACAAAAAAAAAAATACTACATTATTTAAACAGTATGAATTTATTTTTTAGTTGTTATATTATGATGAAATTGGAAACTTTAGGTAAATTTTAATTGAACTAAGAAATTAGTTAAGGAGATTTGCAATTTAGTTTTAGTCAACAACCGCCTCCCCTCGATCTCAATGGTCATAAGGATAGCCATCTACTTTTCCATACCTACCTTTTGGTGATATTTAGGATTTTAATTTTTTTTTTCCAATATCTATCCTTTAAATGACAATTCTGTTATTAGAAATAAACAAAGTTTTTATTTATTCTTTTTAATTGTGGAATACATTATTCTTTTAGCATTTTTTTCTTTTCCTAAAAATTGTATGCATTTCGTATTATTTTTCTTAACTTCAAAACCCTATGGTACTTTTACATAAATATTAACATATTTACAAAGTATATCCATTATCCACACATTATACACATATATTTACTATGTAAATACATATACATATAAACATATAATTAACATGTATAGTATGTATACATACATGAGCATAAGTACATACATACATATGCATATACTTATATTTTTTAATATTATGTAAATATATTAAAAGTACAAATTCACATCCCTATCATGTATAAATGTAGGCCTCCCTAGTCATACATAAATACATATATGTATATATACATATTGAAATATAAATATTATATATACGTATGTATATTTTAATATGTACATTTATGTATACATATATTCAACTTTTATATTATGACAATATATTATACGTACACATATGTGCATAAGTGCACGTATACATCATTATGTACACATGTCCTGCTTACATGTACTTCATATTTGTACATATAATAATATAGTATATTCTAAAATTACATAAACTTTCTATACACATCACTATAAATCACTATAAATGTAGTACGGTACTCATATTCTTATGTACTTATTTATCAATTGTTAACATATTATTTTATAATAAAAATTAATAAACAACACATATTAACATATACATACACCGTACATGCATACACATCTACATATACGCATAAGTGCACATACACTTATATGGTGTGCATCCACGAGAACACATGTACATATATACACAAATGTGCATGTCTACATGTAAGTGCACCATGCATGTGTGTGTAATAATGTATATATGTTCATACATGCGTACGTGCACATATATGTTTGCGTACATGTACTAAACCACGTACATGTACATCATAGGTCATACTTATATGTATATGAATATAACATATTTTCATTTTACGTACACAATGTATGCATACATATATACATTTGGATAAATGTACACGTATTCGTATATATCAATTATTAATTTTATACATTTTATTTTTCAACTAAAAATTAAATATGCAACACATAATATTTTTTTAAATTTATTTCCTAATTTTTATTTCTATTTATTACCATAATATTATCTTTCATATTTTTTTACATTCGCAATTACATAATAATACCCATAAACCCACAATGAATATCAGAAATGTAAAAAAATCTTCTATTTCATATGCATCTAGGCCCACTTAAAGACATGCAAGCCGGCACGCGAATAAATGGACAGCACACGAAAGAAAAAAGCATGTAGGCATGCAAGCACGCATGGGCCGATATGCAAAAAGGCACGAGCAAGCAAGGCATGCAAATTTAGGCACGCAAGTGACATGAGGGGGGGCACGATTACAAAGCCTATCGATGGGTTGGAGAAGGGTCTGTTGTGGTCATTGATGTGCTCGGCGGGTCTATCATTGGGCATAGAAGAAGGTTCTGCCATGATTATTAGTCTGCTTGGTGAGTCTTGTTGGTTGGAGAAAAGGATTTTTCATAGTCGTTGGTTAAAGAAGAAAGTTCGTCAGTCCAAGCATGGTTCTGTAGTGGGTCATTGGTCATCGATCATTGGATGAAGAAGAAGGTTTTGTTGCCAATTAAAGAGGAAGGTCTTGTCGTCGAGAAGAAGGTCTTGTTGTCCATCGAAGGTGGGTGGTTAAACGTTAGAGGGGTGACTGGCCAGTGGTAGGTGACCGACCAACAATGGTGTATTTGGTGAAGAAGATGGAAAGAAGTGAAGGAAAAGGAAGGCAATGGAGGGAATAAAATTAATGAATAGCAATTCATGGGTGGAAGTAAAGAATTGTAATTCAAGTTTTTTTATAATAGAAATTCCTCATTGAATTGTCATAATGAAATTAAAATGCAACTAAATACTATAATAATAATTTAGTGGGGAATAAGATTGCAATTAAATAACAATTACATCCAAGTGAACAGCAGTTAATGAAAATCTATGTTTAAGACACCTTACATATTTCTAATATACGCAGCAAATTGTCACGGTTCAACTAGCTTACCTTTGGTTGGGGCATGACATTGGTGCCTCATTACATGCCATTTCATTCCAAATACTTATCCCACAATAGGTCAATAGATACTTGCCTATCCAAGACACTTACTAGCCTTGGTGATAATCGCAAATAGAGCTTAAAAATTATTTTAAAGATGGGATATAAATTATGTTTGTTGACCACACCTATAAGCACAATCATATAAACAAGATGAAACCAATAGTTACACTTGTTTGTCGACATCTGGTCTCATAAAACTGTACTCCAATAATTCCTTAAAATTCATAACTTATGTAAATATATAATTGATTTTGAAAACATGTACTATATTATTTATAAATCTGTTTTAGGAGTCTAACATTTAGGCAGGTTAACTAAGGCCTAAGATCAAGAATAGGCTTTTAAAAAATGAAGAAACCAAGGGTCACTTGACTAAAGAAAAGCAATGGTTGAATAGAGCATTTTGACGATCGAATGAGACTTGGGCAAGAATGCTGCTAAAGGCAGTCAATGCAAATTATCTAGTTAAATGATGGGTGTGGTTTAGCTTGATTTTGTATCATTTTTTCCATTTTTTTTTCCTATGATTCATCTAAATTAGTTTGTGGTGTTCTATTTAGGGTACTATGAGGTTTCTTTAGTACAATTTTAAGGGTTTTGATTTGTGAAAATTTAGGTCAGATGTCTTATGAACTTGAATGTTGGGACCTAAAATAGGCATTCTTAATTCTGAATCTTTTTTATTGAATACATTATAAATATTAGGTTAAAGTTTGCAAATTGTTGAAAGATTGAAAATAAAATGGGTCTTTTACTAACTAAAATTAAATTAGATTTATATTTTTTATTTCGTTTTTTAATAAAAAATTCATGAACAACATCTTGGTTTTAGTTTATTAGACTGAAAACATTTTCTAGAAATTATATCACCGGGTATAGAAAGGTTGAATTGATTAGGATTAAGGTTTGACTTAGATTTCTATATCAATTCCTAAATTGTAATTAGTTTGTGATTTTAATACTACTCTAGATTTTTTACAAAAATGGAAAAAGCAAGTGTAAAAGGTTAGGTTTTGAATTCTAATGTGATCCACAATAACCTTATTGTGACAATCCTCTCTCCATTTGTGCAACTGGTTTTTTTCTTGAGTAAAATGTGAAAGAGGCAAAATGTCATAACCTTAGTCAAACAAAGTGACAAGGGAAGAAGCCTTGGTGGAGTTAAGAACTTGTCCAAAGAGGTCTTGGGAAGAGTAAGTCTTCATTACACAAGATTAGGTTTAGTCAACAATCGCTTTTATAATGGTAACCCAACTCCTCAACTCATATTGAAGTGGGGTTATTTTCTTTAGTCTCACGATAAACTAGATAATGAGATGTAAATGACATTTGTTCTATTGTATTACACTCAATAGTTGCTTGAAAATCCTATTTGCTAATGTATATGATATAATGCTTATCCCCTAGCCCTATTAATATGATTCTTTCATTCACACCTTTATAGTTTTTTAATATGTTACCATGACCAAAGCGTAAGATGGGTTAGGACTTTAAGTGCATGAGAGTTTTGGCTACAATCTCGATAGAAGAATCTATTCCAAGATATGAATGTAGGATATTCTAAACAAGACTAGTTTTAGAGCTGCTTTTACTACCCAATTTACTATTTGGTTGGAGATTCCAATATTCGATGGTCTTGAAGCTTGATATGAGAAAGTAGATACCCTACATATATTTTAAAAACTTTCAATTTTACAAATACATATGTACAATTTTCATAATTTTTTTAAAATCAATATTTAAATTAGATCCTTTGTAATTAAGATACGCATAATAGTTGCTATGTATATAACGAGATAGCTTATAGAATAAGTAATGTAAGCTTTTAGTCTAGGAAAATGGTAGGTTTTATTTGAAGAAAGCTTATCTTTTAGTTAATTCCTCTTTATTATAAATTTTTTCTAGGTTTTCGATTCCCCTCCCCTATTACTATTGTAATAATAGTTGGCAAATATGTATATGTGTGAGTGTGTGTGTGTGTATTACTACCAATTCTTTTCTAATATGTATGATATGGAACCAGCAGTTGATTAATTGACTAACTTTGTGTTTTAGTGTAATTAAAGGATATGGACAATTTTTCAAGAATATTACACTTTAAGAAAGATTAAACTAACGCTAAATATAATCGATATAATGCACAACAAGATTAAATGCAAAGTTCACCACAATTCAAGAAATTGACTTGATAAGAACGATTTGAGAAAGAATTCTTAAGAGAATAATTATTAAGTTGTCCAAAAGTTCCTAACAGAAGTCTTGTAAATTTATTTATATAATAACTAGGGTAACTTAAAGAATAGAATTGAAAACTAGAGAAAAATACAAAATTTCACAACAAAATAACATAATAAGATAGTTCACGATTAGTATCATGACCATGATTGTGACCATGTTCTTGGTTGACATATGAAACACGTTTTCCATCAATAAAGTTCATGTCTATGTTTGCTTCAATAGTAGCTCCATTGCCGAGAGGTGCACAGTCAACTTCACACTTGTGCTAAACCCATGAACTTCTAGTATTCAAGCCATCAAGAGGAACACAAGATGAATCATGCCCTTGTACTTCCAAACCCAGCCCGTGTTCTTTATTGACTCTCTCATTAAGCTCCCTATCTTGTTTATGATCCTCTCTTTTGGTCTAAATCAACAACATATGCTCTCTAATGGTCAAAAAGTGCAACTAAAACAAGTTAAATGGTATAACCTCTTCTTTAAGTGGCTCCCTATACAAAATCCTTGTAACTAAACTCTGAAGTCCCTTTGCTTGAGCTCATGTAATAGGACTAGTAGGTTATTGACTCCCATCAATGTATTTCTTCTATAACATGAATTCTAGTTTATGTGTTGTATTTCTAGTACTTTGAAGAATTCAAAATTATAGTGTTTATGACAAGAATATTAGGCCAGGAACATATTTGTTGTTGTATGATTTCTTCCATCTTCACCTTTTCCATATCACAATAAAAGAATTCTTACTAGAGTGGTTATGAAGGAAGGGGAGGGGTTTATTCATAGTTGTGATGGATGGATGCCTCATTAGTTTATTTTATATTTTGTAAAAAGATATTCTTTTATGTATATTTAAGTATATTTCTTTTAAATCTCTTTATGCATCATTTTCTTATCTATTCATTTATTATATTTTTATTTTATTAGTTATTTTGAAGCATTTCATCTTGCAAAGGTAATGCCTCTCCCTTTATCAAGCTAAGGACTTCCACTTATTATTTACTTAATTATTTAATTTTAACTCATTTATTCTATTTTTTTTCTAGAATATTCAAAATATAGTGAAACAAGTTAGTCTTTAGTAGATAGTACCTATTCCCTAAATCCTTTTGCTAATCAAAGTGTGAGATTTTAGAGGAACTCTTACTAGAATTCTCAATCTTGGTCCCATAATGAAACTCAATCTAAATAGTAGATTAAAGTGTAATATGTTAGGATATGAGTTTGCTATGTGCTTGCCTTAGGTCTTATAGTGGTGCAATAGGTGGTGTTTCTCTTGTGGTAGTTGTGTGATCTTAAGAGTAGTAAGGCATGGTGGTGGTAGTGGTAGTGGTTTTGGTGGTGTTGTACTAAAGTAGCGGGGTGTTTTTATTATCTTGATAGTTGGTGATACTAATTACACATTCTATGTAATTAATGTTAGGGGTAATCTCTAATTTCTATGTTATATTCTAATTTGTATGATTAATGGCTATATTGACTTCATAATGAATATGTTTTCTATGTAATATTGTCATGCCTTGATACTCAACACAATAACGTATTTTGCTTAAGTAACATATGTAAGGCTTCTCTATCATTAGAGTGGGTTTTAACCAATTTTATATCATTGAAATCCTTTGATTAATTTTTGAAAATCATTTACCAAAACTATTTAGCAAAAGGGAAACTTTGAGATGAAGGCTTCATAGGACACCACATATCACAATAGGAATATAGCTCACAAGTCTAAGCCAAAAAACATAGTCAAAGTCTTAAGGCTCGCTTTGTAACACTAAAAGTCTAGTCCATTAATACAATCTATGAGTCTCACTAGAACAATAATGGGGATTAAGTAAGACAAACATTCTATGATGATAAACATCTAGCATGCTACTAAACAAAAATAGGGCATTAAGTAGTATCAATAGGCCCATCAACATCAGACCCTCCCAAAATATCAAAGCTATAACCATTTGAATTGTATATGATGTCCTCAAGGCATCCTCACCTAAAAGAATTAAAGGAATGAGCTCAAAAGAATCTAGTATGACAACAATCAAAGGCACACACGATATGTCACATCAAGCTTAATTCTAATACAACAAGCAATACCATTTCAATTATATATTTAACTGCAAGTAAATAAAAAAAAAAAAAAACACAGGAGTAATCATAACTATAGAACAACATGATAAGAAATTTAGGGGTTAAATCCTAGTAGGCTATCAGGAGATGTTGGTATGATTCAAATTCTATCTAATCAAAACTAACACAAAATTAATCTCATACAGAGTTCACCACTATGATCTCACCATTGTCAATTATAGTCCATTTGTATCATATTGTACTTGTGTCCAATACCATCATACAACACATGTTATAACTTCTCTCCGATTTCTATGATCATTATCCTATGCAATTCTCTCTTGTCGATTACCCATTAAGCTAACCTTGATGGCTTAAGTACTTAACTACCATATCATCACATAAATTACACCTACAAATATAGCCCCAATCCCAGGGTGTCACTTGCTAATTTGAGACGACGAAGCAAACTCAACACACAATTTATTAGGCCGAGTTTACATACTAGTCCAATTAATAGATTTCTATCCTAACCTGCAACATGTAAGGTTACCATGTACTGAAACCAAAGAGCTCAAAGTAGTAAATGGGGTGTAACTCGAAGTTTAACTCAAAAGCTAATTGTTAAGATTCAAAACAAGTTCTTTTTTAATTTGATATTAATGCACTTCTAAGTATTAGTTTAATCTCATTATTCTTATGTTATTATTTAGATCCAAGGTCTTCTATTCAAACTAAGGCCCCATATTAAATATAGGCCCAAGAAGGGAAAAGGGACCCAATTAGTCTTTGACTAAGTTTGGCCTGCTAAACTATTTAGGGTTTACTAATTTGATTAATTTAAGTCATTATCAATATCATTTAGTTAATTAATTAATAATTATTAAACTTCTATTAATTTTTGTCTAATTAAGTCTTAATCTAATTAACTATGTAAAGCTAAGCCCATGGGGTCTTCGCTAATAACAAGTCTAAGTCTTTTATTTGAATTCAAGTCATAGCCCTACATTTTACTAAGGGCCATAAGGGTAATGAGCCTTAAAAGGAAAATGAATCAAATTTATTTTGGAATTAAGCCCACTAAGTTAATCATTAAGTAATTAAGTTATTTGATCAAATTATTTAAGGTAATCAAATTGATTAGTCAATTTAATTGTTTAAGTTGATTAACTAATGCAATTAGTTCCATTAGTTTTAATTTTCCACTTAAGGTCTAAAGTCTTATATTTTAACTTAAGCTCATAGAAGCCATAGGCGAAGATGAGAAATAGGCCTAACTATTTTTTAGTTGAGTTGGGCTATTAAGCCGTTTAATGAATTAACCCAATTAAGATTTATTAAGGTTAATTATTCAATTAAATTACTCATTAATAAAGTCAAATTAATTAAACTAAATTACTTAACAATTTTATGAAATTGAAAAGAACCAATCAAGGGTTTAAGGTGGGCTAGTTTTGGGCAATGGATCGATCTAAAAACTTAATGGGATAGTCCATGATAAGGTCCATCTAATAATTATTTAATAATTTCTACTCATTTTTATATTCATTTATCTATTTTCTTCTCAAGAACCAATATTTTATTAATAAACACTATCTTAGTGGTTGAAGGTTATCAAAATGGATCTAACAAGAACTTCTACAAACTTTGATTCAAGATTTCATTTCAAACCTTGTATTTTTGTATTTTGAGTTTAAAAATTTTTTATCATCAAACTTGATTAACACTTGGCTAAATTAAGTAGAAAACACATTATTGATGAAATTTGATGATCAAAATAGATGAAATGGAATTTTTTGCCAAGAACACTTTGAATGTTCTTATAAACATTTAAGAACACATGACCATTCAAATGAGTTCCCAAAAACTCATAGATCACACATACTTAGGTTTTGAAATTTGTAATGATTTAAGTATTTAACAAATCTAATCTATAAAATATATCAAAAACTCGAACAACATCAAATTATGCATCAAAACCACACATTGGACTAATTCACCAATATTCTAAACACTTAAAATCAATATTCTAAAAGCTAAGCAAGCTTCTGAGTTGATGCCAAGGTCACGCATCACGCATGAGCTAACCACCTTTAAAGATTCACCATTTCTTCATATTTTAGCATTCATATAACCTCTAAATATCATGATTAACATGCTTAATCACTTGAAATCACAAGTTCATGAAATCAAATACAAGAACCCTAAATAACCATGAATGGCACCACACAGTCTTCATTTTCACTTCATCAAAATATCACTTAAGCATGGTAAGCTACTTAGCATAAATGTCTAAGCTACTAAAGACCATAAATCACCCATTTGATCAAAGATTGAGGCATTACCTTAAGGAGATGCTTGAACTCCTATTTCCTCTAAAAGTGGCACCTAGATGTTTCTCCAAGAGGGTTGTTTTCTTCAACTTTTCCTTAATAACCCAAAAGATAAAAGCTTTTAAGTAACTTTCTTAAGTAATTAAGTAGATAAACCAACTTAAACTCAGGATAACTTTAAAGAACTTACATTTAATGCTCTTATACCCCACACCTAGTTTGAAACAACATTCTAGAGCCTTCAACTTTCTTCAAGACCTAATTAAACAAGATAAACATGCTAGATTAATGCTTATACATAAGTGAAACTAATCTCATTAGCTAAAAATATTAGAGTTTTAGGTGAGTTTTAGGTTTTTCACCTTTGAGCAAATTTTGAAATATCAAGAAGGCTTTAGAACCGAAGGGGTGGTGGCATAAAATAAAAGAAGTAGGTTGGTGTACAAAACCCTACGTTGATCAAGTGGGGCCTACTAACTTTTGATCTTTTCTTCTAACTTTTGCCAAGTGTAATCTTAATAACATAATTGTGGTTTTAGCTCATCTAATCATCAAAATTAACTTCAACTGAACTCAAGTGTAATCTTAATAACATAATTGTGGTTTTAGCTTATCTAATCATCAAAATTAACTTCAACTGAGCTCATAATCATCCTAAGACTCTTAATTGATTGTTCAACCCACTTATTGACATTTCTTGTTGAAATAGTGTGTAAGGGTGGAATAATTATTTTTGAAAAACTAATCCCTAAACCTTATAAAACCCTTACAATCCATTCACTTAACTGAATAGAATAGCTATTACTATGAATAGAATAGAGATGTAATAAAGCTATAATGCATATTACTTTGTTCAATATGTTGTTATTGAATTAATATTACTATGTTTAGTTTATAAAATTGACAAAGGAATAAATAATGAACACCTAATAAAAAGACTAATTTGCCCATGATCTGTTTACACCATGTTATAATAGAAATAATCTCTCCCCACCAAACCACCTCTTGATGAAACAACATATAACCTCAAACACACACACATCACAAACTAAACACACATAGACATATACATGAACCCTAACCCCAATCCTACTATTAAATCAAACATGCATGCATCACAAAGAACCCTAACCCCAATCCTATGTTGATTGAAACCTCTCTCCATGACTAAAGAATGGTAAACCTAACCCCAAAATGAACATGCATACACAAAGAACCCTAACCCTAAAACGACCATACATATGTGAAGAACCTTAACCTCAAATCTATGTTCACAAATTACTTTCAGAAGGAAACCATCCTACATTTTTCAAGTCAAATGGAGACCAACAACATTAGAGTGTCAAATGGCATTAGACATGGTAAGCTTGGAAAAGATGGTGAAACCCATATAGAGACTAGTAGCATTAAAGTGTTGAATGGAAATTATAGTGACAACTGATGGTAGAGAGAGGAGGAGAGAGAGAGAGGCAGAGGAGATAGACAAATGCAATCCAAGGGTTTTTTTATCGTGTTTGATTGTTTTGATGAGGGTAAGTTGGGAAAAGAAAAGATGAATGTTGTGTTGGATTGCGATTCAAAAGTAGGGACTTAAGAATTGCAATTCAATATTTTATATAATAGGTATTCACCACTAAATTGCTATTATAGGGTAAAAAAGCAATTAAATGTCATAATAATAATAATTCCACAAAGAATGAGGAGAGAATAGAATTGCAATTACAATAAAGTGAATAGGCAATGATTGATTGACTTTGAAAATTCACTTATTGACTTACTGACTTACTTTATGACTTGGGGTTATTTTTAATATAATATCAAAAATGATTTTTAAAGTCGAAAATTGTTATGAAAGAAGGAAGTTGAAGTAATTGTTTGTTTTTTATTGGGACATGTATCTTTAAATAAACTAGGTGTTAAGATTAAAACAAAATGATTGGCATCTTTATAAGTTCGCATTTGTTTCACAATTAAGGTTTCAAAACATCCATCATAACCCATACAATATATGTATTCATTAGATAGATATTTACTGTTTTAAATATCTTGTATTGACCATATTGCTATCAATCACATCCACACACTCAATATGGTGGAACAATGTTCCATAATTCTATATTGATTCCTTATTAAGATGCTTAAATATTGTTAGTAGACTATAAGTCTAGAACAATAAATATCTATTCATAATCATGTTGTTATGTAGATGTAAGATGAGTTTTCAAGTAGAATAATTTTAAAAATCTATGTTTTTGCACCATTTTAGTATTGAAACAATTTTAAAATCTACTTTTGCATGCTATTCAAAAACCCAATAGTTGCCTTTAAGGTATAATTTTGAAGAGGATGGTGGAAAAAGATGGAAGTTTTATGAGAAATAGCATTCTTACATTTTAAATCTTAACTTTTTTGCAGTAGAATCTTAAGCACCTTCTATAGCCACCTTATTCATTACTTAAAGAGTAGTTACATTTTGGTAGATAAGTTGCAAATAATTGTCATATTTTTATTTGATTATTTTCTATTAAGTTGGAATGCAAAAATGCTAGAAAAATTTTTATATAGCATAGAATTGTGCAAGTGAGTTAAATGAACCAACCCGGCTTGGCCCATTTTAGCCTTTGGGTTAAACAGGTCAACCCATGACAGCTCATTTAATAAACGGGCTAAAATTTGTTAGTTCTAACCTAAGCCGCACGAGTTGGTGAGTTAAACAAGTCAACCCATTTAACCTATTTATGTGTTTTGGTATATTAAATAGGATTGACTCATTTAACCCATTTATGTGTTTTAGTAAGTTATAAGGGCTAATATGCGTTCTACTAACAATAATTTTTTTTCATTTAAAATTGTATAAAACATAAAACCTATAATGGCTCTATATCATTTATATAATAGAGATTTGATATTTTATACTTTAATATAGATGTTATAATTACAATGTTTTATAATGTGAATATTATAAAATGATGAAATGACCAAGAAATAGAATTAGAGAGAAAAGAAAGTAAAAATGAAGAGTAAAGAAGATGATGATGAATAATAATGATATGTGGCTACAATAAGTTTTTTTTTTTTTTTTTGGTGTCAATCAATAGGTTAAATGAATTGATGCACTTTAATCTATGGATTAAATAAGGATTAAGCTCATTTGACTCACTTTTAAGCGAATTAAAAAAAATCCTAATTTGGGTTTTAAATAGATTAAATAAACCCATCCACAAGCTATAACTTATTTACACAACCGTAAGACCGCTTATTCCTATTCCTATATGCACATCTCGTCTCATTTTCACTAAAAAAAATATCATTTTCGTAGATGCCGCATGTATCTGTGGAGAAAAAGAGGTCGATGCCACATGTATCAAAAAGTTGTGGTTAGGAATTGGATAAAAAATAAATAGCCAAAAATACCCCTATTCCCCTCCAAAATAATAATAATAATAAAAAAAAAAAAAAAAAAAAGAATTCAAAAGAAGACAATGATTCAGAGATAGTGAGATAGAGAAAGATATCTCATATCTCCAAAGTCCTATGTGGCAACTAGAAGATATAAAAAAGAGCCCCACGAAGAGGGAGATACTCGTGGAAACACGTTACACCATATGTGGGAATAGAGTCTGCCACGTGGGACTCCTAGGAGTCCACGCTTATCCACGTGTCAGCTGTCGGGAGGCCAGACTAGATCGCGCGAAACACTAACCTCTTATCTACAAAATCCTAAATAAATTTCTCTATCTAAATTTCTACTCATTTTTTCCGCCTTCATTTTAATTTTTCTTTTTAAAAAAAAAAAAAAAGCTTTTTATTGCTTTCTTTTTTTCTTTCTCTCTCCTCCCCTGTCTTTCTTTGAAGACAATTCAACCGCCATGAACGCTGTTGCCACAGCTGCTGCTCTGTCTCTACCAATCTCTCTCTGTAAATCTTCTAAACTTAAAGTTAAAAAGGTATAGTTTTTTCTGACTTTTATACACTGTGCTTATCAGGGTTGGTTCCATATTTAGAAAAGAAGATTGTTTGATTAGTTAACTTTTTGATAAATTATAAGCAGTTAATTCCCAGAATATGTTAGGTTTTGTTATGTTTTGCTGGTGTTAGTATTCATTTGAGTTACTGCGTTAATGAGTTAGATAGTAAGTTGATTCTACTCCACAATGCCTTATTGAGAATGAGAAGAATAATGAAGATGATCCATGGTCCAAGCTTATGTATTTATGTAGGAGTTACTTGAGTGATTCAGGACTAATAGAATTCTTATTATGTTTGTTTATAATAGTATATGATGGCTGCAATGTTAATGAGACTTGAAGATGGGATTCTCATGATAGTCCATTGAGTTATAATTATATGAAAAAGTTCAGCTGTAATTGAGCTTCTGATCCATGGTGACGGGATTTGGATATTCAGGGTCTAAGAGCGGGGTTTAGAGTGGTTGCTGTGTTTGGAGAGGATGGAGACTTAGTGGAGAAGAAAAGCTTGTGGGGACCCCTTTTTGATGTGGAGGATCCGAGGGCTAAAGCTCCTCTGTGTAGAGGAAAGTTTCTGGATGTGAATCAAGCCCTTGAAGTGGCTAGATATGATATTCAGTACCTGGATTGGAGGGCTCGTCAAGATCTGCTTACTATAATGCTCCTACATGAAAAGGTTCCTATATCTGATTTTTCGTTCAAATTCTAGTTATGGATCGTGTGCCTTATAGGTCAACCTTGAGTATGCAATATAATTAGCGAGTCATTAATTTTGTGCTGTGGACAAATGTGGCATCACCTTTGCCTAAATTTAACCAAGTCATCGCTCTTGCTTAAAGCGTAGGTTGTGGAGGTTTTAAACCCTTTAGCCCGAGAATACAAGTCCGTCGGCACCTTAAAGAAGGAGTTGGCTGGGTTGCAAGAAGAATTAGCGCAAGCTCATAGACAGGTGAGACACAATGGTCACCATGATACTATAATTACTTGCACTATATTTTGATTGGTGGATGATGATAGACAACCACTGGAGGGAAAGACCATTCATTCAGAAACCACTGAGTGGGGTAGATATTCAAGTTGAGCTTAACTGCGGTTGATATGAAGCATCACCTGGTATAATGTGCTCTCATCAGCAGCACCTAACGATGAAGAAAGGATTCTCTGTAGAAACTTAGTTCATAAACCTATTCTTGGTCTTCTAGTTTTAGAAAGAAAATAACCAAACCAAAGCTTGCTAATTAACTTCTGCTGCATATTTCTAAAGCATGACTTTGGCATTACACAGGTTCATATCTCTGAAGCAAGGGTAGCCACAGCTTTGGATAAGCTAGCTTACATGGAAGAATTGGTTAATGATAGGTTATTGCAAGATAGAAGTGCTACAAAAGCTCATGAAATCCCATCTTCTCCCAGTACTTCTACACAGTCCCTTGAGACAGTGAAGAGGAAGGTGCCTCGTAAAAGCTTGCAGGTTTCAGGTCCAGTTCAACCCTACCATCCACGTTTGAAGAACTTCTGGTATCCTGTTGCCTTCACAACTGACCTAAAGGATGACACCATGGTAAGTTCTTCTCATGCTATAACGTCCTTCTACAATGTTTACTAAATTGTTGTCTAAATATTATGGCAGCATGACACTGTAGAACAAAAACAGAAGAAATCTGCAATGTGTAGTTTCCTTTCTAAACAACCATAACATTGAGACACTTTTACGGGCTACTTCAATTCCTGATATTTCTGATTTCAGTGTTCATAAGGGAGAAAATGGTTTTTGCTATGAAGCTACTATAAATAGGGGCTTTATGATATATTTGTAGGTTTGCTTTAACAATTTGTCCACAATGTGATTTTCATTTTTGTTCTTCTAATTGTAGATTCCAATTGAGTGCTTTGAAGAACCCTGGGTTCTTTTTCGTGGGAAGGATGGAAAACCAGGGTGTGTCCAGAATACCTGTGCACATAGAGCATGTCCTCTACATCTTGGTTCAGTTAATGAGGGTCGCATCCAATGTCCCTACCATGGTAAGTTAGGATCTGAAGAAAAGGAAGGATGAATTGCTTTATAACAACAAAATAGTTGTCCTTAGTAACATGGAAAGCTTTAATCATAAGCTTCTGCTGTTACTAACTATTTCAATATACAAAACAGGATGGGAATATTCCACTGATGGAAAATGTGAAAAAATGCCATCTACTCGTCTCCTAGATGTAAGGATCAAATCAGTACCATGCGTTGAGCAAGAAGGTATGATCTGGATTTGGCCTGGCAATGACCCTCCTGCAGCTGTCCTCCCCTCATTGCTTCCACCTTCTGGGTTCCAAATCCATGCAGAGGTAGATTTAGGTTACTCTTGACTTCTTGACATTTCTGATTTCAAGTTTGTATTAGGCTTTGCATTAAAGGAAATCTTTCCATGTATAACATAACTTACAGATAGTAATGGAGCTTCCAGTGGAACATGGGCTGCTACTCGACAACCTTTTGGATCTTGCGCATGCTCCCTTTACTCACACCTCCACCTTTGCCAAGGGATGGACTGTTCCCAGGTTTGCACCGTGACTTGTGTTTAACAAAATCAATCCAACTTATAATTAAATGTACAGTGTAGTGTAGCACTGGCACGAAATTCTGGATAACTCTTCTTGAAAATGCCACCTTGGGGGGACTATTTGTTGTATGTCATGTGATTTCTTCAGTATATCCTTGGTAGATCCTGAAGCAAAATAGTTTAGGGAAGAAAAGAAAATGACAACTGAAATTGAAGGAAATGAGATGGTACGATGGGTATTTTATTTCCATTGTCTAATGTTTGGTGAAGATTTCTATTTTATCTCCAAAGTCCAAAGTCTGGTAGAGAATACTATTTCCTTTTTTCTCTTTTAATATGTACTAATTTCCCTCTTTTTTATATTTATCAGCTTGGTAAAATTTCTCACGCCTGCATCTGGCCTCCAAGGTTATTGGGATCCATACCCAATAGACATGGAATTTCGACCCCCTTGCATGGTTTTATCCACCATTGGGATATCAAAACCTGGGAAATTGAAAGGACAGAGTACTAGGCACTGTGCAACCCACCTCCACCAACTTCATGTCTGTTTACCTTCATCAAGACAGAAGACGAGATTGCTGTATAGAATGTCTCTTGATTTTGCTCCTCTGCTCAAGCAAGTTCCTTTTATGCAGTACCTCTGGCGGCACTTTGCTGAACAGGTACATGCTTTGTTTCTTACTTCCGTTGCTCTTCTTCTAGAAGGATAGGAAAAGCTTCAGGCAGCAACAATATGTCTGGAGTATGTCTTTGTATCTTCATGAAAAGTCTTGGGTAGACATTCAAAGTAATACCATCTTTCTGATGGTTGATGCTTCGCTCAAATTGAAATTGCAACATCAATTATATTTGATCCAAGTGATTTCAGCGCCCTCCATCCATCCTATTGGGAAGGCTGGAGATCTGTGCTAATTGAAATCTGTCCTACGTTTGTTTATAGCTGAAACACCTGAAAACCAATCTTCTCCTCATTGTGCATACTCTTTAGTCCTAGTGAGATGCCATCTAGGCTACAAGTATGCTGCACACTGGTGTTGTCACAGAGCTGTCACCAGCACAGCAGTTCATCCCATTGTTAAAAAGCAAGTGAATGCCTCAATATTTTTCAAGAATGTCCCAAAATTTTGATACATTATTCAATGCAGGTTTTGAATGAGGATCTGCGGCTAGTGGTTGGACAACAAGAGAGAATGCTTAATGGAGCTAATGTCTGGAACTCGCCAGTGTCCTATGATAAACTGGGAGTAAGATACAGGTTATGGAGAGATGCTGTAGAACGAGGAGCTAAACAACTACCTTTCAGCAAGTAATTATGATCTCAGGTCCACGGTCGATACAGTTTCTTTTCACCCTCCTGAAGCCAAATCAGCTTGCTTAACTGAACTCCCCTTAACGGCTTGGTGAACAATCAAGTTGCAGCGCATAGTCTAATCCATCAGATCGATGCTCCTTGGCAGTTTCCTAAAATGTCTCTGAATGCGGGAAGTGAATTGTTTAATGGCTGACGAAACCGTTACTTCTCTCCATATGAAAGGCCCTTGTCGAAGTACGAGAAACTGTACACTCAATTTTAATAGTTTTTGTGTACAGTTTTTTTTCTTTTTAATTTAATTTTTCTTGGTTTTATTTTCATCCCAATATTATTAAACTTCTTGACCCTCTCTTTCCCAAGCAGAATTACTTCATCTTTCCCTGTACTTCTTGTATTTGTCATTCAATATCTCAGGCTCTTACCCAGATTGCACCTGTGTATAAAGGATCAGATTGTTCAATCAAAGAAACCAATACTTGCATCTACCTTTTGTCCTCCTCTCTTGTTGACTTTTGTTATCCAAAACTCAAGTTGTAAAGTAGTATGGAGACCTTAATTGCTTATTCCATGATATTCAACTTACTATTTGAGAACTTTGTCCTCTTTGCCTAGATAGCATGAATGTTGCCCTTGTATAAGTTGAAGGTACAAGTTCACATCCTCCTCCTCATTGTACCTACCAAAAGAAATTGTTAAAAAAGAAAATGCTAGAAATCCATAGTATCATAGAGGTGAATAGGAAATTGGATCTCGAACCTCCCGATTTCTTCGGATTTGATTTCCATCTCTTATTAACTATTAAAAAATTTTAAAAGTTAGGAGTTACAAGCTTCAATTTATTGATTGTCATTTCTTACAATATGAAAAATTTTTATTAAAAATATCTTTATTTCATAGGACACATCAACAAGGCATAATCCCTGATCATATTTTATCTCATATTTAGCAATTTTTTGCTATTTTACTTCAAATTTTTATAATCAATATAAACATATAATTTATATGTAATTTCCATTTTGGACTCAATCCTGTAAAGGGTAGGCACACCATGCCCAATGCATCAACCCATAGACAATACTAGTTTATTGTGGAGCTAACTAGTAAGTACTACATAGTACTTCTCTTACTCTTAGCCTTAGGTCTCCTTGATTTTTCGGAGTCTTCATATGAAATATGATTCTACAAAATCTTAAATACTAAAATCATTTTTTGAAATCGATTTTTTTCAAAAGCTTGTTTTACTATAAAAATATGTCTTACACTAAAAAAATCAATGTTATATGAAAACAATTCAAGATAAAAGAATCTTCATCAAAAGTTACTAAGACATTTATTACCTTTTTAAATCTTGAAAAGATCTATACGAAAATACATTTTTTTTTTATAATTTACTATCTAATATATTTTTATGGTAAACTTTGGGATTTTTCTTTGGCTTTTTATATTTTTTTATGGACAATTATAAATCATATGTGTACATTATAAAAAATTTTATCATTTTCTTTGCTAAAGAAAATTAACATATATAAATAGTAGAAAAAAATAGACAAAGGAAGTTAAAAAGAACAAATAAAGCCTCAACGAGAAGGTTGCATGATTACCATCGATACAAATCAATTTTTACTAATTAGTCGGACATGATAGATAAAAATAGGGGTAAGAAAGTACAATTGTACATTTTTTTTTTCCAGCCAAGATGAATAGGATTGAGGTTGGGTAGATAAAAATTTCTTATAATTTTTATCATTTTCTTTGCTAAAGCAAATATGTTTTTTCTTTTTCTTTTTCTAGCTAGTCAAGATGGATAGGATTGAAGCGCGATCCATACCTAAATTTGATAATTGATGTTAATATACTTTGTTTGATATCTACATCTAAATGGATTTTTATTTAAAAACCTTAAGACATAATGCGATATATTTATTAGTTGTGTTTAATACCCAACTATAAGCTAACCCATTTAATAAGCATAAATTATGTTAAGTTAGACCCATTTATTGATTATAAAAATTAAAATAAATATATCATAACTATTGAATTTTAATTTAAAAATGTTATTCCTAGTGCTGTCTTCAATTTGTTTAATGCTTAAAGTAGAAATTATATTGAAAATTATACCAATACTTATACAAGATATGTATTTATTCATAGGCTAAATATGGATACATTAGCTCAAAAATCAAACCATGATTTAGATTTTAGTTCAATATGATTAACTTAAACAAAAATCTATGGAATAGTTATAACGTGGATTGGTCTACAACATTATGCAACTACCTTAAACAAAAACTTATTAATATATTCAACTTAATTTTTACTATAAATACAAAGTGGTTTAACTTTTTAAGGTTTTTATATTTTATACTAGGCAAACTTTATAAGAAAAGATCAGGACATGAAGATGCTATATCCAATATAAGCGTATTTAAAAAATATTAATTAGACATAATTTGTGATTCTCAATATTCACTCCGAAGGATTGGGCGAAGTAGAATATATTTCACATTTGGATAAGTTTCTATGCCCAACCCTAGGAAAAAGTCGTCCACTCTGCAAAGGAGGCTGAAATCAATTTCTTCTGGAAGTATACCTATCTAGCCTTGCTCAATCACAGAGAAACACCACGAATTCGTTTTTCCAACTCCCCCATAATCATATCATCCCTGTTTATTGTGAAAGACTTATGATAGGTAGTAGCAATCAAAGAATGATAAGAGCTTCAAGCACTTAAATCGCTTCGAAATCTTTGAAGTTATCTTTGTTCTAATCAATGGGTCATTTTGGAACAACTCCATGAGCAAAGGGACAAAAGCTTTGAGTAGTTTTGGTGCAAAAAAATTGCACGGGTAAGAGCACATTAGCACATGATATTTTCTCTCTCCTTCTAAACAATGACATTTCCCAAATCTGCCCCAAGAGAATGCTCGTAGGAGCTGTACAGCATTTATATGTCGGAAATCAGTCCTGCAAATTCGGTTCAATGCCATTTTTCGTATCTAATCTTGTCTCGTTGAGCTATGGATTGAAAAACTCTATCAGCTAAAACAAGAGTCAAAGAGGTAAATTTTCTCAGTAAACCCAGCTCGTACTTAAGCTATTGCAACTTCAAAGTTATTACACCAAAACGAAAATAAAATCTCCATCTTTAAAAAGAGAGACGCATTTACAGAAATTAGACACTTCTGGAACCTCGTTACAGAGCACTCCCGCAGAAGGGGCAGAAGCTGAACTCCGGCTCCACGGCCCGGTCGCAGAACCGGCAACGCAATGCATCGGGAACCTTCGGATGGGGTCGCGATGGTGGTGGAGGAAGAGAAGCGGATTGGGGGAAGAAGAGGTTGCAGTTATTGCAGTGCAAGAGGGGATCTTTTCCCGGCCACCGCCAGACCGGAACGAAGAACATCTTCAGTACCTTCTCGTATTCCACCAGATCAGCACTAGAACCGCAGGCTATGCACCTTCCCGCACCGTATTTCAGCACCTGGCGGACTTGCTGCTCTAATCCTCCTACGAAGAAGAAGAACATTGTTGGAGGCTTTAGTTCTTGTTGGAATTAGGGTTTCGATGGATTGTTTGCTTGTTTGTTAAATTGGAGTGTCGAGGGGAATATTAGATAGAGAGTGAGGGGGAGGGAAGGTGGTAATTGAAGGAGTTCCTCAGGAAAGATCGAGGGTTCTAGATTTTGATCGAGGTGTCTATGCTGTCATCTGAATGGAAATGTGCCTTGCTGCTCAAGAAAATATGAAAAAAAGAGAAAAGAAAAGAATATTATATAAACTAATCCATGTTTTTCTTTAGATATTTAATCCCAATTGTTATCTATCATAGTGTAAATGCTAGTTAATAATAGAAACAAGCTTAAAGCACTTTTAATTTGTCACTTCTTCTTCTTTTTTTCCCTTATAAATCCTAAATCAAATTGAAAATGAAGCAACCTTTATTGAGAAAAATTATAGCAAGTAGAAGAAATTATCATTATAGTTGAGTGAAATTATAATAGTTTTAATAATTTAAAACAATTAATGATTAATGTTTTATTTTTAATTTAACTTTTTTATCATAATGATTTATTATGCAGTATAATTTATATCGATACTAATACATATGTTTTAACTTTTTTTATTAGCATAATGATTTATAATTAACTATTTATATTATAACTTATATTATAATCAAAATTTATATTGATTTTCTTTATTTATACCATATATTTTAAATTTTTTATAACTTCCGTAAATATATTTATAGTTTTTTTTACTAATAATTATATATATTATAGAAACTTATACTTTTAGGATTGTGAGTTCAACAACCTTAACCTAAGCAAAGGTGGGAATGCGGGCTAAACAGGCCACCTCCTCCTCGACTTGCACCGACCCACGATGGCTCAGACATTAGGCAAGTTGAAGGAGTTGGCCTACCTCGCCTTACAAACCAATATGGGTCGAGCTGCTACCTGCACAAAACAATTTTTTTTTTCTTTCATATTACAAAATTAGAAAGTCATTTTCATATACTCTTTTTCCATTTGTCACATCTCATTTTCTTTTCGCAACTATTTAATTTCTTTGACTCCAAGATAATGTCAACTCTTTTTTTTTTCTTTTATATTCCTTAATCCTTCATTAGTAGTTAAGGCTTCATCTTTCTTTTGTAAGAGTAAGATTTTAAATATCCATTATCATTCATCTATCTAATATGGAATTAGGTTAGCTTATTTTTAAGTTAGTTTGAACGAGATTTTATTTAATGTAAACCACCAGAAGCAAAGTGTTATACCTTTAGAAAAAAAAATAAAAGTATTATTCGGATAATTTCATGGCCTTAATCTAAGTCCCATTAAAGTGCTAATTATTGATTCAACTTACACTTGGAAGATTAGTTATTTGTTTAATCAAAATTGATACTCTGTATAGATATAATTAATTATTTTAAGGTTTTGTCTAATTTCAAAATTTGAAAATAAAACAAAGATTAAAGTATAATTAGGGCTTCATAATTAACACTTCACACTCTTTCAATATGTATGTACTTACTTTTAAATCTCATATGATAGAGAAAAAAAAAACATCAAGCAATAATTAAACAAATGTAGTAATTATTACAAAGTCTTTTTCACTTATATTATATATATATATATATATATATATATATATATAAACAAAGTCAATAACAAAGGAAATAAAATCACACATATAGATCAATCATTATCATCATCAACAACAACCAAACCGGAATCTCCTTTTGATGAAGTAGTCCTAGTCCTACTCCCACTTCCACTGTCTTCTTCTTCATCTACAATTTACCACATTATACACATAATTAGATGTTAAAAGCTTAAAATAATACGTTAAAAGAAAATATTACCAAAAGAAGAAAAATAAATCACTTTCACAAGCAAATCCTTATAACCAATTACGTGTTCAAATTAAAGCTTCCACATTTGATGAGAGTGTAGAACTGCAATACTTATTAAGTATACGAGTACTGATATTGAAAATTGACTCAAACGCTACAGCGGTAATTAGGATGTTGAGCACATGAGAGGCAACGATGGACAAATTAAGATACCTATGACTTTGACTCTTCCAATATTGTTATACATCCAATTTTGAGTAAAAGTCCATTTCCATTATTGGCTTACTTAGATAAATATCCAAAGAAGATTTACCAGAACTTCTTACTTTTACATGACGGTTCTCCTACATTATTAAGAAAAAAAACTAATTAAATACCGATATATAAGACGACAAAAAATATCATTAAAAATAAATGAAGTTATTATTAAACTTACATCCAAAGTAGTAAAATCAATCGCCAAACCCTTTCTAAAATGCAAGTGTCGTGGTGCTGCTCCTTTATTGCCACCTCCAAATGTGTCTTGTGCTTAAAAAGATCATCCAACCTAATGGCTTCTAGTTCTAGATATGTGATCTATTTTGCTTTTTTCATATTTTCTAAAGAGCTTATATAGCTTGCTCTTAATGTGAACCAACTTCTCTTCACAAGTGAGGGGATCGAGTTTATTAAAGTAGAACTTCAAAAAATTAAACTTCATCTAAGTATCAAAGATTGCTTCAAGTGTAAGGAAAATACTATATTCCCTCTAATTTTTATTGAAGTTTTGTTTCATTTTAATAGGCATCTCCCTTATGACGTAATCTTCACTACTTAATTTTTCATTCAACAAACATTTAATTCTCTATACTTGCAAAAAAAAAAAAAAAATGGTAGTTTGAAGTTGGATACGAGGATTCCGACATCAAATTAGTGATACTATAAAAAGAGCTAAAAAACTTATATATCTTCTCTGCTCTTCCCCACTCATCTATGGTTAAACAATATTTATAATGAGAATTATTCAATTAAAAGCAACAAAAAGCACGTTGATACCTGACTGCATTATCAAGCATAAG
Source organism: Laguncularia racemosa (assembly GCA_037954665.1). Classification (NCBI taxonomy): domain Eukaryota; kingdom Viridiplantae; phylum Streptophyta; class Magnoliopsida; order Myrtales; family Combretaceae; genus Laguncularia; species Laguncularia racemosa. The sequence goes on from JBBMOL010000040.1 coordinate 4,150,267, forward strand.
GTAAGTGGAATTCCATCTAGTAGCTACATCTAAGTGCAAACCAACATTGGTATCAATGTTGCCAAACTATTGAATACACTCTAAAAAATGTTTCATTCTACCCTTGAAACCCTTCACATACTTCACACTCTTCCTTATTTTATGCAATGCTTCACTTCTTGCCATCAACTCCTCTTTAATGATTAAATAAAGAATATGAACACAACATCTAATATGAAAAAACTCACCACCACATAACAAACTATGCTATAAGTTCAGTTGCTCTTTCAAGAAATCTTGTATGCAATTATTTGCAGATGCATTATCTAATGTAAGAGAGAATATCTTTCTATCTATGCCCCAATCTTTTAAAAATTCAAAAACTTTCTTGGATAACTTAAACCCTGAGTGAGGGGGGGTACTTTATAGAAAGCAAGAATTTTATTATTGAATTTCCATTTGTCATCCACATAATGACCAGTTAAATAAATATATCCTTTACTAGTGGAAGCAGTTCATATATTAAAAGTCAAACATACTATCCCTAGAATATTCTGCAATATTTGTTTTAACTTATCCTTCTAAGCCAAATATAAATTCCAAACATCTGATATTGCAACTTTCCTAGAAATTGGCTTATAATCAAGATTATATAACCTTATAATCTGTGTAATCCTCCTATACTCAACAAATGAAAATGGTAGATCATGTTCAATAATAGCCATTAATATTATCTCACGTGCAACTTTAGGATATGATTTTCTTGATCTTAACTTATCGCCATGATCAATTAATATATCACTAACATCATGATATCTAGAAATTTGACTCAAAAAACACTTTCCCATATGTCGACGTAAAGATGAAGTTTCATGACTATGTCCCCTAATACCATATTACTTCCTACATGCTTTACATTTGGCTCTACTTTTACCATCTTTCCCAACAACTATTTTTGCAAATATATCTTAAATCTCAGAAGAAAAACTACTTGCTCGAACCTTTTTACCTATAAATTCTTGAGATTGAGAAGATCCTGGTTGTACATTATCATTATGCCACCGACTTCGGACACATCATCTACATTAATAGGTTGTATTGTATTTGTACTCTCATTGCTTATAAGATCCATTCTAAAAATACATCAAAAGAAGAAAATATCATAATATAGAATTATAGATATAGTAAATAAACCCAACCAAATAGCAAATACAATACAACCCAAGCAATTTGGCACAAGTTACACTCTTCATGTTATGTTTAGAAGTTTAGGTTTTTTAACACTTCAAATAATCTGTCATGTTCTTATACTACAAGGTTTTTTTAGTGCTTAAAATAGGGGCTCCTATCATGCTTCTACACAACTTCAATGCGAAGGTTGTCTTTCTAATGATACAAGGTTGATTTATGTTGAATTTTTAAGGATTTCCATCTACATTAAGGTTTTAATGAGCCAATCAAAAGGATTAAGAGTTTTCATTCTAAAAATCTCTTTGAAATACTTCAACAACTTACACTTTCCATTTTAGTTAACAAGAATACTATCTACAACACATTTGAGTTTTGCTTTGCCAATTAATAAAGCATACGATCAAACAATATATAATGTGGGTAGATACCTTTTCAGACATAATTTAGCCATACCTTTTAAATCGAAACTCCAAACTCAAACCCTAAACCCCAAATTGCAACTCCAAATACATAAGTTCTATTTATGCTATACCCCCCAACCTTAAACCACAACTCTAAACTCAAACCCCAAACCCTTAAACCACAACTCCAAACCCATACATCAAACATTAACAGTTGGCTAACTAAAAAAAAAAAAAACGCAATAGTAGTATAGGTATAGCATGATACGAGGAGAGGACTCACTATGCTTGACGCTTCGACTCCACGCACGAGATGAGATGTTGGCGACAAGATGACCAAACTAGTAGATTGGTGATAGAGGAGTGGTAGTGAGTGGTAAGGCAACGACTGGTTATATAAGATGAGTGAGAAGACAATGAGATGAGTCTATGAGAGTGAGAAAAGATGATGGGTATTGGGAGCTAGCTAGGTTTGATTTGATTTCAATTTACTTTTTCTTTCTGTTTTGTTTCTTTTTTTCTTTAAATATTTTTGTAGACCATGTAGGCCAACCCGCACCCACATCAAAGTGGCCCGCCTCGACTTACGAGATCACACGGGGCGAACCAAAATGGCCCACACATCTTGTGAGTCAAATTTTTTTAGCTTACCTTGTAAAAATTTATGAGTCGGGCAGATTGACTTATCGAGTCCACCTACATTCCCAACTCTAAACATAACCATTACTTTTTTGCCCAAAAATTTGGCATGTCACAACAGAAATGACAACAGCAAAACTTGGTAAGATTTCTCACATTTCCATCTGCGTCGTGGTTTATATGTGCATTAAGGTTCGTTAGCTTGATTTCCCTGACTTGGGGATTTTTCAATAGGATTTAGTTTTTGTTAAGCAGAAGAAATTGAGGGGGAAAAAAATTAAAAAGGTACTCTTCAGAGTTTTACAAGTTCACATGTACGACCAGTATCCCTTTTTGACAACGCAATAACATTTAAATAATGGAGCATTACTTGGATTATGTATCAGCAAAAACTAAAGTTACTGCCAGTAAAATCAAAGTGTAAAAATATAGATTGTATGTTTATAATTTTCCATATAAGGCAATGAATAAATAGTACAAGCTTCGAGTCTATGAGAGAGAAAAAAAAATGAAATAGATAAATCCGAGACCACCCGAAATAAATTGAGATAAATTTATTTGAATTGTGGGAATGAACATTTGAGATAATTTTTAAGTTATTGACTATTTCAATGAATCAAATAGGAGATGTCATTTATTTTGGTTTGCAATTGGAATAGGTAAAACACTCTAAAAATATATCAACTTACATTTTTGTTGATGTTAAGGGAGAACGTTGATGTTAAGGGGAGAATGTTAAGTTCTCTAATTTAGTTTTGATGATTAACAAAAGAGGAATGAGTGTAATGAATGTTTAAGATAGTACGTAATTTTTTCTAAAGTTGAACAAGGAGACAGAAGCTTGTTCAGAACCTTCAAAGGTGTTATATAAGCTATTTTCGTTCTGAGAGAAGGTGTTTCAGAAGTTGTATAATATATCCGTAGTTATCATGGTAACCTTTCAGAAGCACTTTCAGAACCTTCATAACAGGAGAACAGGTGACAGGTTTGTTTCAGAAGCACTTTCAGAACCTTCAGGACAGTTAACAGGTTTGCTTCAGAAGCACTTTCAAAACCTTTCATGTCTGTTACGAATTTTTCCAGATTACGTTCTAAATTTTATATTGATAGTTTTGATAAATTTCAAGGCCTAGCTCCACGTGTCAAGTATTTTTTGGTAACATACTTGATGTGTTTTACTAAAGTTGGATTATATATCATGGGTTTTTTAATTTACATCAAGTTTTACAAGATTTTATTCAAAGATTTCATTTTATAATAAAGCGAGATCATATAACATGTACAAGTTTTATCCAAATTTAAAATTAGATATTTGTACTATATTTTGGGAGATCCAACAGTTACAAATATAAGGATAAGAGATATGGTTGTTATATCAAGATATGGTTCCACAATGTGAGGGATATCTTCAACAAACTTGATCCAAGAGATATATCTAAAGAAGATCTCGGTCAAACAAATTATCCAAGCTTATTCTCATCAAGAATATCACGAATGCAGATCTTTCTCAACAGATTCAACTTATTTTTGAATTGAAAATTCAAAAATAAATTCATTATCACATGGAAAGTAGCCGTTATGTTTTCTCCATATATAAGGTGTTTAATTCAAATGAAAAGAACGCAAAGTGGTGTGGAGAACGTTGAAAAACCAAAAGCAAGAACGTTAAAAAAAATACACACAAGAAGAAAAGACTCATACATCTTCAAGCAAACATCTTTACATATATATGTGATCTAGAGGAAATTTGTTATTCCTCATCATTGTCGTTGTTGTTGTTGTTGAGATTCCTTTCGTGGAAAGGGAATTGTTTGTTGTTTCATCACTGTAGTTGAGTGATTAGCTTAGTGAAGAAGCTAGAAAGACTCAACAGTGAGACTTTGCCTTGAAGAGGCTTGTGTTGTATATCTTCGATTTGTTGATATAGTGAAACACAACTGGTATAGACAACCGGGACCCCAGCGTGGAGCTGGAAGAGAGGACTGACGCTCGAGGTAGAACCTCTATAAATATCTGAGCATTCTACTCTTTTGTACTTTTACTTACTACACATTATTGTTCTCCGTTGTTATTATTCACTTGATTTTATTAGTCAAGAGTTTTGGTTGATTTGCAAAAAAAGTGAAATTTTAAGTAATTAATCAATTCACCCCCTCTTGATTAATCTAATTGGGACCAACAATTTTAAATAGGTAATATAATTTACACATTTCTCCTAATCTTACTCAAGTTGGAATAAATTACTTGAACTCTCATTTAAATCTTTCTTCCTGGTCCAGAAAAGGTTAGGAAAAGGAACAATTATAAAAACGCTTTTATATGCTGCTAATCCACATATTATTCTTTGATAGTCGATCCCGAATTGTCATGTAAGCGATAATCCACTGATAGAGAAAGGACACGTACTATGCATATGAGATTGTAAAGCAACTAAGATACCGTGACACAATCTGGAAATGTAAAAACTAATCCATTCCGATAGTTAGGAATGTTTTTGAAATGATTCATTCCATTTTAATATTATGTTTGGTTTTAATAAATTGAAATGTAACGAAATACGTAAATATGAATATTTGTTAAAAATACTATTAACTTATGAAGGCAATTAATATTCATGTTGGAGGGCAAAATATATTTAGATAAATTCCCAATAAACAAGGTAGAATGGAATTATAATTCTCTTTTTCAATTATGAAACCAAGTCTCCTCTCAAAGTTGGAATTATCAATTTTAAGGAATTACGATTTCAACTTGTAAAAACACTTTCAAACATGAAAAATGAAATAAAATCAAAATTGCCATCCCACCCTAGATTTATTATTGCATACCACACATATCAATAATAAAGCTACAAGTCTGGTAAAATGAAAAATTACAAAAATATACATTATGTTTGTACAATTTACAAATAAAGAAATGAATAAATAATAACATTGAGATGAACTAGAATAAATTGTGATAAACTTATTTGAATTATGGGAGTGAACATTTGAGATCATTTTCAAGTGATCAACCTTAAATGAGCCTAATGGAGCATGTCATTTTAGTATGTATTTAAAATTGGTAAATCACTAAAAATATATTTACTCATATTTTGAATGGTAATACAAATTATACAAATTTTCCCTAATCTTATTCTAAGTTGGAATAGATTACTTTAACTCTTCCACTCAAACACTTTGACTCTACCCCCAAGCCTTTAATCATGATATCATTATATGTGATGTATAGGATGTTCATGGTTCAATTTGGTTTGATTTGAGAGTCGAATCAAACCAATCTACAACTTAAAGGTTCAGTTTAGACCTTTGCTAAATTGAACCACTTTAAATGTGAATTAGTTCGGCTCAATTCAAACCACTTCTAGAAACACTTAGTTGTTTCGATCACATTTCACTTATACATAACACATATTCATCATCATTATTTTTACTTGTACAATTTGATACTTGATTTCAAGTTTAAAAAGTTTAACACTTGAATTTAATGGTGATATATATATATATATATATTAAAAATATGGATAATAATGATCTACAAACAAGCTCAACTTGCAACCAAAACCATAGTGTATAATTCCTATTAGATCATCTATATGATATCAATATATATTATTATTAAATAAAGTTAATATTATTTATATTTTTTTTATAAAATAAAATATAATTTAATTAATAAATCAAATCAAACTAAATTAAAATTTTAGGATTTAAAAAAATCTAAAAGCGCCATATAATTTGATTTAAAATAATAAAAAATTATATTTTTATAATTTAATTTAATTTGAAGAACACCATTTCAATTCGCGCTCACCCCATTGTTAAAGTGAAATAAAGGAGGAGCCGATAGGGATTATGAGACTAGATCAAGCCAAGTGGCGCAAGAACAAAAAGGAAGGTTGATATGTCGTAATGTCAGCATGAAAGTACTGACGCTATCGTAAACGCTAACACACGTCGTCATTTTTAATTAAAAATTTATATTTGGTATAAATTATAAAAGAAAAAAATTGTTAGAAAATTACAAAAAAAAAATGATAAAAGAATCCTAGCCGCTGATTGATATTAAAAAATTATACTTTCAACTTTTTATTATGAAAATACATTTTAAATATTAATAAAAAAATTATTTTTATGTTGAAAACCTTAAAAATATGTAACTTTTAGATATGATATTTAATTTTAACAAACTTTATATTACTAAGAAGTCTATGGCACGTACTTTCACTAAAAATAAACCTAGTATATGCCTCTAGACTAAGCAGGTAGAATTTTTTAAATGATTTATCTTATAAGTAGGGTCCCATTCAACTTACAAAGGTAATTTTTTTTTTTTTTACTTTTTCAATATTATACTTCTATTAATTTAGTACATTTTCAACAATGTTTAGGTATCAATTTTTCAAAGTTTGTAGATCCATTATTTACAAAACTAGACATCGTTTAATAGCAAATTTATAATTGCTAGAAAGCTTGTGATATGACTATCCAAAAACCATGAGTCTAACATAGTTAGGTAGTTCAAAAATCACTCTTTTTTTTAGCAAAATTGACCCCCCAAAATTGGTTATTATTATTTTAATACTATGACATCCTATAAGGTAAAAGATTAGGTATCTACATATAGCAAACAATTCTGGTTCTATGTTAAGACCCTTAAAGAATAGGCAAGTTGATGGTTGTCATGGAAAAGGGAATCAACAAAAGTGATTACTTTAAGTGCATGTTATATCATGAGGGGTAAGGTACGAGATCATGAGCTAATTATCAAATGTTGAATTGGCTAAGAAACTAGAATGAAGTGGCTTCCATTATTATGTGCAAGTGCATATGGCCAAAAATGCAAACTAAGATCTAATTGTTGTTCAATTATATTTGATTGTGCATGTACTTCCATTAATTTTGGATATGCATACACCATCATCTAGTGTGTCTATTCTCAAATGGTTAGGTTACTTATTAGGATTTTACCTACCCTTCAAGGACCCTTTTGTTTGTCAAGTGTTGGTGAATTGCCCAATGCAATGCGATGGAGAGTCAAAGATGCTATAGGCACCTTACATGTCCTTATTCACCGGTAAGAATGTGCAAATAGGTTGGCACATCCTTCGGAGTTAAACTAATAAGTAAATCAAAAAGAGTTGTAAAGGGGGAGTTATGGGTTTGTGAGAGCTAAGTTATAAGGAATATTAAAAGTGTATATTGTTTCGATTATAAATATTGAAGGAAACTTTAATCTTAAACAAATTGGTGGTTTAAACTTGGATCCTTCTATAAAACTTGTTTCTCAAACAATTTATAAAGGATTTGAATATTAGACATGACATCACACACAATTATAGACGGGTGAAAACAAGATTAGCTTGTTTCTTAATCATGTCATGTTTTGCCAACCTAAACTATTTATAGTCATGGCATATTGTTCAAAATTTACCAGTCATGTGCAAAATTTCTTACCCCATCGAATACCATTTCAATTTTTTTAGAATTTCCAAATTGATTTAGAATTGCAAGACAAATCGTACAAATTAAAAAATATAAATAAACAAAGGTGCCTATATAAGGTAAAGAACCAAAGGTTATTGATTTTGTTTATTCATCATATTTGTATAATATTAGGTTAAGGTTTTATGTTTTGGTTAATTAAAAAAAAAAACCATAATCGAGTTTCACTGTAGAGGGGTAAAATTATTATGTTGATATATTAGGTTAAATCCATTAATTATTTACTTTAATTCATTAGGTTAGGTGATAGGGCCTAATGATTTTGATCCACCGATTAGGATAACTAAAAAAAGAATTGGCTTGATGAGCCAAAATAGGAATTGATGAATCGATTCGTCTGCATCCAACTTTTCTTAAGTATGCTCATGCATTTATAAGAAAGGCTACTAGCTTTGGATGCTTAGTAAGATGATCTAGATAACCTCGAAAGGAGTATACTCTATCTCATCCATTGATCACTAAGATAATTCGATAAATGTTATCAGATCAAAGAGTCTATAAATACTTAATAATTCCTCCTCATTTTATGTAATTCCAAATATTAAAGAAATTGTGTTTTGTTATAAAATCTTTGCTCTTAAAGCTTAAATAAGCGTTTAGGTAAATAATTTCAATTGCTCAAAAACTATAAGTTGCTGCTCAAGATTCCCTTACCTTCTTTGTCTAACACTTGTACATTAGAAACATTGACATTATCGGTTTCTCTTTCCTATCACTTGTATACTATATTTAAATCACTTCTTTAAAGTTGTGTAATACGCTCATAATACTCATATCACTATTTATATAAAAACTCCTCATCTATACACACTTTTCCTTCACATTGCATAGTTATGTTGTTACTTTTTGTAACTACATAAAGTGTTTTTGCAGTTTTTTTTTTTTTTGTTCCCAATTATATAAGTTCAGTTTTATGTGCCATTTGATTTTATATAATCATGTTATTATTTTTTCAATTATAAGGGGCAATCAAATTTAATACTTATTATACATACTTTGCCTTCATGTCTACTTTTAAACTTCCCTTTTCTTTCAATGGTGATAATAAAATTAAGGTTATGCAATCGCGAAAAAATAATATAGGTATGTCAAGTTAAAAAAAGTACAAAAGTTGTTATATTATTGAAATGAATACAAGTTTCGAAATGAAAATTTAGTTTACCTAACTGAATAAATAAATAACATAGGTATGCAAATTAAAAGAAAAAACCGCAAAATTCACACACACGCACATATATATATAATATAATATTTCTATTTCATTTAAAGTGGAGCTTCGAAAATATTAAAATAAACATGAAGACTAGAATAAGCAAAACATGTAGCAAAAGTCAACAATGGTGTACAGTATAGTGCATAAATACGACCATTCGTTTCTGAAAGATCAGGTCATCAGCGGTCATAGCTCTAGGACCAAGACACACACACACACACCCACGCAGAGAGTTAAGAGGGAGAAAGAGGAGATGGAAACGGAATTGGCGATTTTGGTGGTGGATGGAGGACCACCAAAAATAATATGGAACGAGAAGCAACAGAGGTTCGAGACAGAGGACAGAAAAGCATACATCGAATATGTAATCAGAGACGATGGAGAAGCGATGGACATCATTAATACCTATGTCCCTCCTTCCAAGAAAGGATTCGGCTTAGCCTCTCTCCTTTGTGTTGCTGCCTTCCAACACGCTCGATCCCGCTTCATGTCCATCATTCCCACTTGCTCCTATGTCTCGGTCAGTCAGTCTTCCTCCTCTTTTTTCTTTTTTCCTTTCCTTCGATCTGTTGCTTGGAACAAGTTTGACTTTGCAGAGGCTTCTTGCTGTTTAAATCTGCTGGATCTTTTGTTTATCCTTAGCTAGCAATCACCATCATGTATTAGCAATTATGTAAATCAACGGCAGATCTACTCCAGTTTGGGGAACACTCCATCGCTCAGTTTCTTTTCCCTTTTTTAAACAGTTGTTCTTAAGTTTAATGGAGTGTAAATAAATAAAGTTCCTCTGACAATAATGATGATGTCTGAACAGATAAAGGCGGGATATTGAAGTACTTTTAGATAGTTATTTTTTAAGCAAATTTTCTGTTCCCTAATTTGATATTTCAATTTCAAATCGTAATTCATGACATTTCGCTATTTGGGTCTAAATATTGATAGCGCTGTGGTCATACGAATGAGTGATGAATGTTACCAAAGTATTATGATGTAAACTAAAGATGGATGTGCTTAGCGATATAAATAAGTGATGAGCATTATATAAAGTAATTTTTTTTGTAATCATCTTGTTAACATCAGGTTAATATAATTTATAGACTATTTTGTATAAAAATATTGATAAAATTACCATCTAAACTTGAAGTATTTTTATGATTTTCATTCTAAAGTTGGAAATTGTTATATTATATATCTAATTAAAATTTTATTTATTAGATTTGCTATCTTTCTTCTTATCATTAGTAGTTTTGTCAAATGAGCATTTGTCATATTATACTTTTCATGACGATAGAGGTAATTAAAAAAGTTTAATTAGGTATAATATTTAATAAATTAAAAATTTAGATATAAAATTTAATAAATAATATTTAATTAAGTATGATTTTTAGCACATTCAAGCTTCAAATATAAAATTAGAAAAATAACTAAAGTTTGAGATAGTATTTTTAACTTTACCTCTTTTATATATAGCTTTTATCTATCTGCATCATTAAAACATATTTGCTGAGCCACATGCTACATTGTACTAATGCAACCATTTTCGTTCTGACAGGAGATTTTTCTTCCAAAGAACCCATCTTGGAGATCCATGGTGTACCTAGAAGATAACCAATCCGATTAATGTAACACACAACAATTAGCATGTGTATCACATACTACTTTTAATGCCAAGTTAACATCTGTACTGTTCTAGAACAGGAGCTTACTAAGCTATATTCATACATCAATGCCTTCTGGTTGGGGGATTGCATTTACTTTTGCTACAATTATTGGTGTAGTCCTACGTTTGCATGCTAGAGTTTATGAGCACATTTCATGCTTTATTCTTGAATTCACATGGGATTTGATTAAACACAATGAGATTATACAGATAGTTAAAAAGTGTCGATGACCCTTCCATAATTCATTACTTCACACCTAATATAATCGAAAGATCCCGCGGAAAGTACATTGGAGGAATTATGTGATTTGTTCCAAAAGTCGACCTAGTTTCTTATTTTAATTAAGTGATTTAAGTTTTCTGAGTTCTTACTAAAATTCAAATAAATTCTTTACGTTTATAGTAAGTCATTTAAGCTTGTAATGTTAAATCAACTAAGTCTCACTTTTAATATTTCCTATGATATATAGATTTTCACATAGTTGATCGTATAAATATAAAGGATTTATATTACTCATTTTAAAATAAAAAGAAGTTAATTAAATTTTGATATAAATATAAAGAATTTAATCTACTTAGTTAAATCATTAAGGATTTAAACAATTCTGCTACAAATATAAAGAACATGTAATTTACTTTATTTTATTTTTCAAATGTCTTCACCATGCAAACTTCCAGGAAATTGAAAGGGCCTCAAAAGTGTCCATCAGCAGTTATTTATTTTTACTTTCCCTCTTATTATTGTCTTTGCTTTACGTTCACTGTCTCTGCAACCTAGATACTCCAAAAGAAAAGAGCCCTTTTGGAAAATTCAAAATCCTTTGCACTCTATTTTTGAAGTTTCGTAGCAATTGTCAGAGACAAAACATGCACTGCTCTCCTAGTATGATTTATTTTTAGAACATACATATTCTCGTAGCCAGTCAGGAAATTCTTTGAAACTGTACAAAGACTTTAAACTACACTTTGAAACCAAAATACAATCATCAGCAAATGCTATTAAATGCGTCATGAGAGTAAAGCTGCCTGACTGACAATGTACGTAGGATTTTTGCACTAGCCATATCTTGTGAAAGATATTCCGAGCGAATGATGAAAAGCAATAAGAAGGATAATAGATGATCACTGGAATACTTGGCAAAACAATATAGTTATTGTATAATGGTAGGTTAACTTTTTAGAAAGCTATTCCCTTCAGTAGCTGGTATTGCTGCTTTATTTGCTATTGCTATTGAGTGCTTTTTCTAGTTCTGCATGCATTGGTGAGATTGTCGAGTTACCATGTTTGAGGATGCAGTTACTGAAACAAATATATTAAAGCAAGCTTAATTCGAAAACCCTCATTTTGTAAACACCAAATCGATACCCTAACATTTTAGAAAGCTTAATTACGTAAATTTAACTCTATAATAGAAAAAGGTACGCTTTTTTTTTTTTTTTTTTGGCATAACAATTTAGTGATTGTAATTCTTAGTTCTAGATTGACGATTTCACTTGTCGGAAGCTTTGACCTAAAGCCCATGCTTAATCATTCTTCCAACCTGCATACTCTTTTAAAACAGAATATTCGTCTCATCATTCGAACATATTGGAAGCTACACAGCTAATACATATGGAGTAGTTTTATCTTTTTATTTATTTATTTATTTTTTCTATCATTTTGGTTTTCTTTTACCATCCATTCAAATCATATGTTTTTCAAAATAAGATAAGTAAAACATGGAAGTATAAATAAATATATATCCTCTAGCTCTTATAAAATTAAATATTTAATAAATTCATATAAAGTTAGATTTATCTAAATTTTATTTTATTCATTTTTACAAAAATATTAATTAAAATTTCCTTTTCTACTAGTAAAATATATCTTTTAAACATTTTGTTTAAAACGTTTTGTTGATTCAAAACACATTATTAGTATTTTTATTACTTTGAAATATTTATTAAGTTTTAGGTTTGATTGGTTTATAAACTCGTAATAAGGGTTTTAGGGTGCTACTAAACCTAAACTAGAGCTACATTTATATGAAGAGTGACATACAATGATTGAATTAGATGTGTTGTGTTATTAGAAAATCAATTAATTTCGATATCTTTAAGTTGTGAAAATGTTACGTGATATATTAGGCATACCAATATCCACGGTAGCTTCATAGTTTGTATTTAGTATTGAAGGTCGAATTCTTGATCAAATTGCAGCCTATTGAAGCTAAAAATTATAGAAGTTCTTTTATGTACAAAAGATTAGCTCATAAAGATTTAGTAATAAATTAAATTATCTTTAATAAAATTTTCAGTGGTATATATTTTCATTCATAACATTCTTTTATATATATATATATGTATGTATGTATGTATGTATTGATTCTTCATTTGTTTCTTCTAAAAATTTGATGAAAAATGTTGGATTACGAGTTTAGGTTAATTCAATTATATTATAAAACTTGTGAGTTTTTAAATTTGTTATATTTGATGAGACTTCACTAAAATTATTGTTTAAATTATAATTTCATGTTATTTTGCAAGGCCTTATATCATTAGTATTTGTAAAAGTTATTTTAGGAAGAATTTTACTTTTAGTCCTTAATGTTTATCTATTTTTCTATTTGAATATTTTTTTTCTATTTTAGTTGTTAATGTTTTGAAAACCTTACAAAAATAAAATTTCTATTAAATATGTTAAATTAACTATTCAACTTAAGTATGCATTAACTTCCTATTAGCTTTGGGCTAGTTAGCTAAGGTGATTAAAGTACACATGAATTTTTTAGCCCATTTTCTTAATTATTATTTTTGTATTTTTTATTATTTTTCATTATATTATATCATTGTATATATTTTATATGATTGTTTAATATATTATGTAAGTAAATGTATTTATTTCTATTATTTTGCTATTTTAATTATTATGAACTAATTTGAAGTTGATACATACCACAAATGAATAGAAAAACTTAATAGATTTGACATAAGTATTTTTTTTATAGGTTTTTAAAAATATTGATAACTTAGATAGAAGAACAAAAAAGTTGAGGATTGAAATATAGAAGTAGGTAAATATCGAGGACTAAAATGTACTTTTCTCTTAATTTTATTATTCGCCTTGTTTGCTTTATATATATAAGTATTTTACAGACATATTTAATTTTTTTTTAATCCATAACGGCTCTAATCCAAACACAAGACATGCTTATTAAACGAGTTAGATCATGAGGTTTGGTTTTTATACGTGATTAATAAATAGATTGTATCACGAGTTAAGATTTTTTTAAACGCGAGTTTATTTAGAAATGGATACAAGATACAATACGGTAACACAAATTATCAATCTTACCTTCTTTTAAATGTGTAGTGGAGTGGACAATAATTTCATTTTCTCTAATTAGACATAATGTTTCGATCGCTCCACCATTTTTTTTTTTGGTTAATCTTCTTAATAATGTATGAATTGCTCGTATTATTATCTTTTTTTTTAATTTTAATTCTTACCATTGGTTTTGCAATTCCAACTTTAATAAATTAAAAATTCAGGTATTTTAATCTGAGCTTAAGCGAATATTAATTAGGGAAAAATAAATTTATAAGAAATTCGTAAGTTAGAAAAAAATAAAAAATTAAGTCAAGCGAAAGGCATGACGGTTTGTTTGGTGGCCAGGTCTTCCTTGCAGATTTGGTTCATTTCCACCCAAATATTATTAAGAGTCTAGTCCAAAGATCAACGTATTCTTTGCCAACATAAATTAAAATTGTCGTTTTCCCCAGAACTGGACACGACGTCGTCGTTCGACTGGATCTTAATTCTTTTTCTCCGAGGTAGAGCTAGAGCATTCACACGTTTCATCTGACCCAGTTTTCTTTAAAGTCGTTTTACTTCTACATTTACATTTACAGCATCCGTGGCTCCTCGTCATCCCCCGACAAATAACTGAAACTGCACCCACCGACCGAGGCATCGTTGGAACATAAAAATGGCGGCAACCACCACCACAACGACCAGCGATGGCGGTCCGAAGATCCTATGGAGTCAAGCTCAGAAGAGATTCGAAACGGAGGACAAAAAAGCATACCTACAGTACGTGGAGAGAAATGATGGTAAGGTGATGGACATAGTCCACACTTATGTACCCTCTTCCAGAAGAGGCCTGGGATTGGGTTCTCACCTCTGTGTTGCTGCTTTTCGACACGCCCAATCCAATTCCATGTCCGTCATACCCACTTGCTCTTATGTCTCGGTCAGTCCCTTTCCATTATATTTCGTTTTTCCCTTTCTGGGTCTGTGTTGTAATTGAAAGAAATCGTCTTTTTGGCCAAAATATGACTCTGTTCGTGATACAAATGAGAATAGACCAATCTAAGGCGATAAAATCCTATTTTGGATCGGTTTCAGGGTCATAGTCGTGTTCATTTTAGGTAATTGAATTATTAGAGTAGTTCTTGATGATAACATGTGTTTATCGGCCTGTTATCTGATTATTTTGCTATCTTTGCACTGCACTTGACTTGTGATTTTGATGAGTATTGGATGGACAACAACGATGATGTTAATTGGATTCAAGGATAAGCCCAGAATAGTTTTCTTTGACTTGCAAATTATTGATGAAAGGATTGAATTCGGTTGTGGATAAGTCGAATACCATCAAATGGATGGCTCCCTCATCAGTGGCTAATGAAAGTCAGTCTATTCCCCTACCCAGTAATTTAGCTAAAACATAAAAATTAAAAAAAAAAAATGGATTAAGATTATTATATATATGTGAGGTAAGATGATATTCCCATTTCATTGAAATTACACATCATTCTAACTTGCATATCATACCGCTCTCTGTTTATTATATCAGCCATTCTTTAAAAGGATTATGTGATTAAGCTTTCCTAGCATGTTTCCTTGTGAGAAAAAGATTTACCCTTGTCCAATGAGCGTAAGCATATGACACTGAGCATGGTGATATTGCTCTTGCTGTTTTTTGAGGATGGTGTGCAAAAGCTAGAAGCTTAAGCTTACTTGAGTTTGCTGTAATCTTCTTAGATGGGGTATAGGAGGCAAATCCTGTCATTTCTTTAGTAGGGAGATGCTTAACTGGTTTGGTGATGTCGCAAACCCTGCCTGAAGCTTTGTTTCTTTAACTCTAATTGCATATCTTGATCCACTTTCTTCGCAGACTATACATTTTGGCAAATAAATGACTCTCTTTGAGCTACACGAAATTAAAACAAAGAATTTCCTTTTCTTTTTGCTTTTCAGGACACTTTCCTTCCTCGAAATCCAGCATGGAATTCTCTTCTGGAGGATTTCAGGTCTAATATGTAGTTTATCCATGCCGTTCACTTGTTCAGGGTTCTCTACACAGAATGATGTTTCAAATCAGGTAGATTGCAAGCATCCGACTGATTTTATCGAATTATGAGCAAGTCCAATATGCTAGTCTCATTTCCTTGGGAAAGTTTCACTTTGTTTTATCTTTAGCCCTGTTGGCTGCAAGATGGTTACTGTTGTGCACTACAGTCTACATGCTAGGAGCACAATAAATAATGGTAGACAATATTAGGCTGGATGTATGTTTCTGGAATTGGGCTCTCGGTATTTATGTTCATTTTCATCAGAAACGTATCCATGATCTTGGGGCATACTCTAGCTGGATCTACCGAAAACTCAGAGAAATCAAACTGGTATTTTCCTTCGCATTTACATATAGTTTCTGTGGAATTTGGAAGTCTTCAATGAAACCAATGTAAAGCTACGAACTTTAAGGAGAAATGTAGTGGGAGCTTCGGTTAATTCAGTTCCTTCCACAACTTCTCTGAAACCATTTGTGATTCTGTGTTTCATTGAAATGAAAGTGAATGAAAACGAACTTAAATACAAAGGATTGAGTTAGTTGAACTATCATATGTGCAAGGTAAATCTGTACTCTCCTGCTTTTAATCCTGCTTTTGTTGGATAAACCTGTTGTCTTCTCCCGGACTACCCTGTGATGAATCTATACCAGGAAGCTCCATCTAGGACTTTTGGTTAGAAATTTAAATGAAGATACATCTTTTATGGCCAAAAAGAGGAGGGTATCAGATTGAATGTGCATGCTCAGGATACTGCAATTATGGTATACGGTTGTGCTCACATTTTGGCATACTTTTCATTACAAATATATCCCTGATCTTTGTAGATTCTCTTGCTGGATCTTAATGTTATTGAAGATGAAATATGAATTCATACTTCCAAGGACTTGGAGTTGGAAAATATGGCTATTGTCAGTAGTAGTATCAATAACCACATTGACAATAATGATGATGAGGACCGCAATGGTGGTAGTTATGATGATAAAAAGGCAATCAATGATTTGTTATAGTATTCCATTTTTATTGTAATGATTTATGTTGTAATGCTCTATATCAATACTACTATTTATATTCTAGTTTTATGCTTAATTATTTGTATTAAACTAATATTGCAACTAGAATTTATAATCAATTCTTTATTTCCATCATATATTTTAATTTTTTAGTGACTATTAAAAATATATTTATCGATTTTAAAAGTTAGTTTTCATAAGTTATAGAATATTACAATTTTAAGATTTGATTCTACATTGCGATTTCATAAACCTTTTAACGATTCTATATAAAATATTGATCAAAATCCTTATCGTCCTTTTGTAAAAAAAAAGGGAAAGTATATACACTTGGTGCATTGATCCCATATAATAGAGGGAAAGATAAGGATTTTATCTAGATAACAAATTATGTTATAACCTTGGGTCTCTCTCTCTCTCTCTCAAAACTCCTTAACAAACCTTAGAGTAGGCACTATATTTCCTTTCTAAAGTCCTTTCTTTTCTTTATCACCTATGTCTATAGATTTATCACTATTGATCTTAATGTCAATATCCTAACTTAGTATGCACATTAGGATTCTAGGAGTTCATGATCACTTATTAAATCCCTAGTCACCTTTATAGATCTTATGAGTTGAACAGTTAAGTCACAAGGGGAAAAAAAAAAGGAAGCATGTGGAACTGTTTTAAGTATGAGTTTTGGCTTAATAGATTGCTTTCTTGTGACACATTCTCTTTGAAGAGGGTATTTGTGGACTTAGGAAAAAGTTGTGATGGAATGGAAACAAACCCACTAGTCATGGAATAAGAAGTTTCTTAGGATTGTCAGCTACTATTTGAGATTTGTCTAAGATTTCTCAAAGATTTCTACACCTCTTACCTAATTAACTTACAAGAGATAAATTTTGATTGGGATGAGAAATCTATGAAAAGTTTGCAGGAGAGATTAGCTTTATCACTTATTCAAATGTTGCCAAACAATAAAAATCCACCTATCCCTAAAACAAATAAATAAATAAATAAAAATCCTCTAAGTTTATGTTAATGCATAATATAATAAGTTAGGTTGTGTTTTGATATAGAATCAGAAGGTGATAGTGTAACGCCCTAAAACTTGGAGCATCACAGGCCCACCACGTGTCACTACTACAAAGCGACATGCTAAGACTCTAAGACTCCATAATACTTCAAAACTTGATTATTTACATTAATCCATCATACTATTATAATTTCAATCAAATATAGGACTTTCAAATGAGTTATACCACATCTCTTTATTTGATAATAACAATTCTCAAGATAATAAATATCTTTGTAACTTTAATTTAACTAATAAAACTTTAAATTACAAATATTTAGATTTCTCCAAATAATAATAATGTTCTCTTCCCATATCATCCATATAATGCCCTATCATGTCTCCATTCTCATCATATTCTATTTGCTCATCATTCTTGTCTACAGTTAAAATATATATATATAGGAAGGGAGGTAACCCTAAGCTTGGTATGTGAGGACTACACCCCACATGCACATGACATAACACACTAATAACACATGCTTATATGCAACATTTATTTGCATCTCATTCACACTTCAGCTTACACATCAATATCAAAATGAATTATATCACATAGGGGTACTCATGATCCTAATACACACAACAATTTTCCTAGTGGGAACTATCACTACGGGCCTCGTCTAACCCTAATGGGAACTGCCACTACAAGCCTCATCTAACCTTAATCTATCTCAGATCATTTCGATATACGGCTCCACTGGGATAACACGACATACCGATCATCGAGGTACCCTATAGGGATCTACCACTGTGGGCCCTTAGGTCGAGCCAAGCACAAGCAACATATCTCATTCAATTCATGTGATACTTTAACATTTCATTATTTCACATAAAATTCATTAAATAGTTACCTAGCAATCACATACAACAAACAAAGTAAACACGTATCTAGGATCTTAGCCTTAAGTACGTTTGTTCTCAAACTTAAGCTATGTTGATATATGTACAATCATCAATACATCCTTCTTAGTACTAAACCTAAAAATAATATAATTCTCTTAATTTCTCTTAATCTATTAGGTTATCTAAGGTCTTACTAATTATCTCAGTTATGTGTGGAAATTGGTTTAATTTGGAGTTATATAATGATATTGTCTTTTACTTAACATGGTCATGTTAGAGCCGTGTTGATGATTGTGTCAAAAGGTCATGTATCTCTCGATGGATTTTGGGTTTAACACGGTTGAAACACGACCGTGTATCTCTCGATTTTGACACGGGAGCAACACAATTGTGTTGGGAGGTCATGTATCTCTCAATAGGTATTTTGTGATCAACACCAGAGCAACATGACTGTATTGAGAGGTCGTGTATCTCTTGGTAAACTCATACAAAGCCTAATTTTTCTATACTAGTTTATCTTAAATCCTAATTGCTATGTTTTTCTAATCTAACTAATTATTATTTTACCCATATATAACATAAAATTAGGTTTTAGTGTACTCACTTGGCTTGGATTCGCCCTTGGAGTTTGAATTTAGTTGATTCCTCGCTCGTTCAACCTGTCTTTGATTCGATCCCTATGAACGACTAAATCAATTTGGCATTTTTTATTTAAATTGTTAGAATAGACCCTTGTTTAACTAATTATGATCCTTACCTGTTTGATTGGCTGTTTAATTCACTTTTAGTCACCTTAGGTTTTCCTATAAGGTTCTTTCGGCTTCTATCTCTCTATATTGCTGTAATTTGTCCAAGTGTGAAAAAGGAAAAACCTAGGTTAGTTCACTTTTATAATTCGGCTAGGAAAAGAAACTTTTACCTCTTATCCCACATGTTTATTTATGACCTTGCCACTCGTTATATGTATACATATATTTATTTTTAAAATGTGTATTACAAATAGCATATGCACCACCATGTTGGAAGAATTGCACTAAAGTGGCCATCAATGCTCATTGAGTAGGGTATAGAATTTGCATTACTCAAATCTATGGGAGGAATAAATAAGATGATGGTAGAGTCAACCATATTAGAGCAATATGAAGAATGCAATCAAGCAAGTTGGGATTTTGACAATTCAACGAAGCTTTTTCGTACCAACAATAATCTTCCTTTTTTTTTTTTTTAAGTAACAGTAGACACTAGACATTGAGCCAGCCGAACCCTAATTTAGGAAGAAAATATTAATGGCTGGAGTGGAGCTAACAAAATAGGCCGCTACTCCATTTTGGAAAAAGGAATCAGAATGGCCATCATCAGTTTTGGCCTTTTCTGCAACGGAATCTTTCAAGGGCCATTGTATTAGTTTTTAAATTGAGAAAATATGTCATGTCCATCGTCGATTGAAATTTAAAAGGAAAACCGAATTCATGGAGCTAATGTCATCTGGACAAGATTCGTCAATCCCAGAACCCGCTATGGCCATGCACCTCTTAATCAGTGGAATTAATATAAG
The DNA here is from genome assembly GCA_037954665.1 of Laguncularia racemosa. NCBI lineage: Eukaryota > Viridiplantae > Streptophyta > Magnoliopsida > Myrtales > Combretaceae > Laguncularia > Laguncularia racemosa. The sequence continues at coordinate 4,170,662 of JBBMOL010000040.1, forward strand.
ACCATGCGTAGAAAGAAGGATGTCATGTGGAAGTAAAAAGTAGGAATGCCTTGCTTCTTCTTCATCTGGCGACATGTGGCTGGACGAGTGAAATACTGTTCAGTAGATATAGATATATATTCGTTTAGGGGATCTATAAGGGAAAAAAGTTGTTCTATCTTACTTCCATATAAAGATTGAACCTGAATCGCTCAAGTTAGTTTGATCACTATCTCAATAATTTGAGCAAGAAAGTCGCTAGTTTTTTAAAAACAAAAACGTGACAGGAGCTTATAAACGAGGGCAATCCGCTGTTGGGCTACAGCACAGAATATATAGATATAGACCACTGAGAAAAGCACGTAGAGCTATAGCTTTTTTCCTCAATAAATTTATGTTGTTTTTCATATTGCTTGTAGCTAAGGCTACTTTAGCAACGAAATTCACATTTGCTGGGTGTCTGTGAGCGTAGAAATCTTGGTATGGGTCACCGCGAAGTTTCCGTTGGCAGTCACACAACCCATTTAGTGTGATAGAATAACTCCATTGAGACAATAAAAAGAAAGAAAATTTTAGATAAAACATTGATAGATTTTCTATATATATATATATATATATATTTACCCTCATTTTACTAATTAAGTGATAATCTATCTTTATAGATGTATCTTACTACCTATCAAGAGTTCATCACTTTAAGTGGCTCATGCAATCAACTAGTAAGCTGAGATCATAATTGTGATCCTAACCCACTACCAAGATGTGGGTGTCACGGGCCGGTTCTTCAAACTCATCTCCTCTTTTGTAACGTAAGTGAAATGGCCTATTCAATGTAAAGCCCATGATTAAGACTTGGTACAGTACTAATAATCTTTTGTAAAAGTCTTAAACACTTGGTAGGTAGAGATAATTGATTAGGTTAGGTAAGAATAAATCATATTTGCTAGATCGAATAGATCTTACCTATGCATTGATGAAGGCTTCTTGTATATAAGGGGGGTTTCCCTCATTTGTAAACCATTTAGAAATAAAATCACTTTACTTACTTTAAAATGTCTCATTCTCTCTAAAAACTTCTCTTTATTAAGAGTGTTTTTTTGTACTTTAAATAGGAGGGCTAGCTTAATCTCTCTACAAAAAGCCTAGAGAGCCTAAGTACTGCATGTGATAGTCCTAGAAGCATTATGTACATGACATTTGGTATCAAAGCAAGTTTCTAATGAGATGGAAGGAAATCTTATGTTTGAGATCCCAATCGAGTATGTTGAAACGCTCATGACTCCTTTAGTGGATGAGGAGTACACTCTTTGAGGAAGATCCTAAGGAGGTAGAGCTTTCATGGAAGTCAGGATGGCTAAGATAGAGCTATCTACAACTAACATGGTAGATCAAGTTTAGGGAGTCGAGAAAGGCTTGGAGAAGTTAGAGAAGGATCTTGCAAGTGAGATGTTGACAACCCTAAGTTAAGCCTTAAATGATTTGTTGAGAAAGGATGTTGCCTTAGAGGAGATGGTGAAGTCCTTAAGGAAAGAGCCAGAGGATTTAAGGGGCTAGGTATAGTAGCACTTTGAGGCTAGGTATGGGCCGACCCATGCTGGGGTAATAGCATAGGTGGAGGTGCTTAAGCACAAAAATTTATAGTTTTAGGAATGTAAAGGAAATAGAAAACTTTCTTTGGTGCCTAAAACAATACTTCAATGCCATTGAGGTGTTAAATGATGCATCAAGGTTGAAAACAACTTTTATGTTATTGGATGATATGGCTACCCTATGGTGGAGGAGATGGTCCAATGTAGCAAGGCATGGAGTTGGGCCAATTAGGACTTGAAAAGAATTTAAGGTCAAGTTAAGAGTCTAGTTTTATCTAAGGAATGTGATCAAGAGGCTTGAGCAAGGTTAAGACAGTTGAAGCATAAGGCATCTATTTAGGAATATATGTGAGAGTTCTCAAAGCTACTATTAGAGATCCTCGACATGAATAATAAGGATGTTATGTTCACCTTTTGTGATGGCCTATAAGGGTTAGTCCAAATAAAGTTAGAAAGATGTAGAGTCCAAACTTTGGCTTAAGTTATGGCTATTGTTGAAGGCTTGATAGAGTTTAGGATCAGTGAATGGCTTAAAAGAGAGGCAAAAGAAGTATCCAAGGACTAAATTAAGGAGCCTAAGTGAAGAGAGACTCCAGCTTAAGCAAGAGTGATGATGGATTGGCTTAAAGGGGTAGAATCCTGTGGATAAGAGGGAATATCCTAAGAGAAGGCTAACTTGTTTCCTTTGCAAGGGTCATCTTGCAAGGGAATGTCCAATTCGAGACTAGTTGGTAGCCTTGGTTGCGAAGGAAGTGAAAAAGAAGAGGTTCAAGTTGATCACCAACTTAGGGCATTGAAGAGATTGGTCTCCATACAGAGTAAGCCAACTAAAGAATCCTAAACTCTAATGTATACGAAGTACTTGTTGTAGGGTGGAGGATGAATGCCTTAATGGACATTGGAGCCATGGTTATTTTCATATCCAAGGAGGTTACTGAAAAGCTTAGCCTCAAGATATAGAAATGTAATAGGAGATTGAAGATGACAAAATTAGAAAAAGTTCCTACAATTGGGGTCAATCTAGGGTGTCAACTTCCAGCTAGGCTAGTGGAAGGAAAAGGTAAAGTTGGTGGTCATCCCCCTTAGATGACTATGAGCTTGTGATTAGGGTGGCATTCTTTGACTGTGTATGTGCTCAACTCACCCCATTTGTTAATTGTATCATGATAATGGATGAAGGACAACAATGTGTGGTCCTGGTTAGCTGTAACTCGAGTTAGGTCAAGAAACTTTTTTGCTTAATGTAGGTTGTTTATAAGTCAAAAGTAAAGAAGCCCATAGACCCTAGTTTGAATGTAGCGAAACAAAAGGTGTAAGAAGTGTTCAAGTTAAAGGGAAGGCTCAAGTAAAGAGTCCCCAAGGGCTTCCTAGACCACAAAGGAAGAGGAGCTCGTAAGGGAAAGGCAAAGTACTTCAGTTTAAGGGGTAGAAGACCTTAAGTTTGGAGAAGTATTGAAGGAAATCAAGACTAGTATAGCTCGAGATCCTCATGCTAAGTTGGTGCTAGAATAAGGAGGGTAAACGAAAAAGTATTGGATGGAAGATAGGTTGCTTTATAAGAAGGGATGAAGGGTACATGCCTAGACCATGAGGTTCTATAAAGAAGGATCATTGAAAGGTTCAAAGACCCAAGAGATCCTAAACATCCGAATGCCTACAAAATACTACCTAAGTGAAGGACAAGTTTCATTGACGCAAGATAATAGGATATTGAGGTGTTTGTTGAAGCTTGCCTAGTGTGTTAGCTGGAGAAGAAAGAGACCATGGTAGCTATCATCGCAGCAGTTCAGTGTTGTTAAATTGAGAGGCCATTTTAATCTGCTGAGTAAAATCAATAGTAGGATTTGATTAAATTTTAATATAATTTACAGAGGATTTATCCATTTTTGAGACCAAGTAATAAGTGTATACGATGGGCTACTTATGTTTTTCCGCAAGTGGAAGCATCAAATAAATGTCATTATGTTCCTTAAGAATTTAAATCTTGATAAGGGATGCACATTTTTTTAAATTTCTCTTGTAGATCATGTAAAAGAAGGGAGAATACAGAAATGGGGGAAACAAGAATGACCTATATATGACGCAACTCCTCTGTTGGAAATGGAAGAAATTAAATGGACATTTGAAAATGAGAGTGGCCATGGAAATGCTTCTGGGAAAATAGGACACATCATAGAATTATTGCTTGATTGGTTGATAGAGAAGTGGAAAGAGTGGTCTGCGTTGGCTCAAGATCATGTCAATGGTCATCGTATGGTTGCTTATTCACGATCTGACTGCTCCTTTTATGTCACTACCTTTCCATCAAGCTTTTATGGACAAGAAATAGTACGAAAGAAAGAGATTGTATAATGTGGAGACATTAGATTTTTACGATGAAACACAAGATAATTATTTAACTATGATTTGGTCCATTGAATCTATATGATAAAGTCCGTGTGTGTATATATATATTCTAAAAAATTAAGTATTATTTATTCATTTAAAAATTTGTATATATTAGATTTTAATATAAGACACTTCTTTTTTTATCTAAAAGTATTAAACTTTTATAAAAAATATATAAATTAAAGAAATTAGATGTTAGAAAACTTATGTTGATCTTTCTTGCTCTGTTAGTAAGATAATTTGCTACCTTATTTGATTCTCTATATATATATATATGAAGAATAGAAGCTTAGCTTTCAATCTTTGCATTAGCTTCTTTATGTTTTGTACAGTATAAAAAATATACCATGAAATATTTACACCATCTTCAATCCACTTGATTGTACCTACTTTTTGGATCCATTGGAACTTGTATTATTGACAAAGTATCAAACCTTGTTCTCTGGTCATTAGCTCAGCTTGTATTAAGTTATCTATTGATATTGGGCAACCAAATGCAAATAAGATGCAACCACCTTCATCTCGAGCTAAACCTCCATCGACTGCACAACCATTTGAAAGGGATGCATTTCTATTGAGCTTTACGATTCTTGCTTTTGGTTTAGATAAGGCAATTGCAATTGGTTTCTTGAGTCTGATGTTGCTTTCAAAAACTAAAAAAAAATTGAAAAGTAGGTGTACTTTCTACTACAACTCTTCTAATTGCCCAATTTAAATTCAATGTTCCTCGTATTTTTGTTCTAGTCTCAATCTTTAGAAGAACCATAGTAGATAAGCAATAATTGTGATTACTTTTTTTGCTACCTTCTTTAAATTTTGTGATCCACTATAATATGAAATGACCAATTGATCTAAACTTGATCAAAGGAGGGAGATTGTAAATCCTTGAGAGTTTCTTCCAATATTCTTTAAAAACCCTACAATCAAAGAAACAATGTTTAACTGAATCACACTCTTCTTTGCAATTTCCACATTGAGAGACTATTTGCATGCCTCTCTTCTTTAGAGCATCATCCGAGGGAATTTCTTTTCCCTTTATCTTCTAAAGGAATATGGAAATTTTAGGAGGGAATCTACAGTTCCAATAATGATGATGTTGAGAAGTGGAAGAATCTTGCAATTTCTTTAGGAATCTCCATGTTTATTTATTAGAAAAATTTCCGTCCTTTGAAAGCTTCCATAGGATGCTATCTGGAGTGGATGAATCACATGTAATCTTTGAAATCTTAGATGCAAGCTCTTGTCCCAAGCATTGTTGCAATAATTCCATAATACATCCACCATTTGTTCTATAATCACTTATCTTTTTTTGTGCAGTATTCTTGTGATGGCATCGAATGATGAAGATTGGATGTCTTGTACCAATTGTCAAGACATAAATTATTGTTTCCATTTCGAATCTCGAAAAATATGTGATCCTTTGCTTGTGATCCGGCTCTAATAATTCTCTTTTAAATAGGTGAATATGAATTCTTTTCCTTTACTAAGCATGGACGTGAGTCTCTTATATACTTAGAGTTGAAGTAATTGGAAAACAAAGAATCCCCCAATCTCAACCACCACCATAGCTTCATGTCCTATACCTTTACTATGTCATCGAGCTTTCGAGTACTCATGCTTCCTTCTTCATTGGGATTACAAACCTTCTTCCATTTAATCTAGTGAATTCCCTTCTAATTCTCAAATGTTTTCTAGAAAATTTTGCAAAGCATCTTTCTAATTCCTTAATTATAGACTTAGGAGGTTTTTGTGTTTATAGCACATACAAAGGAATGGAGTGTAGAATGCTTTTGATTAAAACCAATTTGTCACCTTCAGAAAGCCATTGGTTAGCCCAATTTTCAATTTTGTTCTTTGTTTTCTAGACTAAGTCGAAAAAGATTTGTTTCCTTTTTTGCCCGACAACCAAAGGCTAACCTAAGTATTGTAAAGGAAATTCACCTCTTTGGAATCCTAATGCTTTTCTTGCTCTAACCACTAAAGGAGAAGTATCTTCCCCCATGTTTAAGAAAGCACTTTTACTTTTGTTTATTCTCTGGCTTGAAATGTTCTCATACCAACTTAAGAATGATTGTAACTTCTTCATTGATTTGGAGCATCCATTAATGAAAAGTATGCAATCATCTGCAAAAGCCAAATGAGAAATGCATTTGGGATTACCTGCTTGATAAGTCATCTCTGAGTTCCCATTCATTAAATTATTGAGAACTCTTGACAACACTTCTAAGCAAATAACAAATATAATAGGTGACAGTGGATCTCCTTGATGTAAACCTCTTGAAGACTTAAAGAAGCCTGTAATATTACCATTAATATTCACAGAAAACTAATAGTTGAAAAATTTCTTAGATACCATGTGCCTAAAAGATAAGTTAAAACCAAGGTTATTTAGTACATTCATGAGAAATAATCGATTCACTCTATCATAAGCCTTTTCCATATTAGTTTAATTATCAAATTTCCACCTCTTACTATCCTTTTAAGGAGTGTAAAAGATCCTGAGGTATCAAGATATTTTCCATGATTCTTCAACTCTTTATGAAACCCGTTTGATTTTCAAATAAACAATTTAGCAAAAAAGTGTTTAGTTGATCGACTAATATCTTTATTATGATCATGGTAAAAACATTAGAAATGCTGATGGGTCTGAAATCTTTTCACTCATATGGTCTATCTTTTTTTGGTATTAACACAATTGTCCATGTAGTGAAGTTTTTTGGAGGGAGTTGCCCTTGAAAGAAACTAATTATCTCTTCCATGATGTCTTCTTTGATGATATCCTAACTAAATTTATAGAAAGAACTATCAAAACCATTAGTACTCGCAATTGCATTATTATCTAGTTTTTGTATGATATGCCAAGCTTCCTCTTGTTTTGGAATAGATACTGGATAATTATTCCACTTCTCTATCATCAAATTTTTTAGCCATTTTAGTTTTAGGAAATCTGAAAGCTCCTCCTGTTGGAAATTTTTTTGAAAGAATTCAACTACTGATTTATTAATTTCTTCTAAGTCTTCTATCTATTGGCCATTCACCTCTTTAATTCTTGTGATTCGTGATTTGCATTGTTTTTTATTAATGATTGCATGGAAAAAAGGGGAATTACAATTTCCTTCTATGATCCATTTAATTCCTAGTCTTTGATTGAGCAAATTATCCTCACAAGCTAAGGAGAAAGAGAGGTTTGCTTGAGCCACATGCAAAGCAATCTTGTTATCTTCGGTTTCATCTACTTCCAACACTTGCTCTAGTTCATCCACTTTCTTTTCCCAATCCTTAACTCAAACAAAAACATTACCTACTACATTCTTATTCCATTCTCTTAATTCTTTTTTAAGTTGAAGTAATTTTGTTTATAATCTTACTAATCCTTTACACTCTACTAGACAATCTCAACTTTTTTTTGTTAACCTTCGCTAAACCCCTCTGTTTCATCCAAACATTAAGGAATATGAGTGAGCTCAGTGATTTAAGTTATAGCTCTTTAATTCTGATTAGTAGCAAAGAATGATTTGAACATGACTTATTTAGATGTACAACATCTGATGCAACATTGGTCAACCATGATGAGTTGAAGAATACTCAGTCCAATCTTTGCCAAAGAGCCCCTCGATTCTACATAAATGTAGAATTAGAGAACATTGCTTCCTTTAGTTAGCAATTTGCAATAACTTAGTTGAAGTCGTTCATCACTTTGGTAGAAGGTGGATTTCCCCCCTTTTCTTTCCTTTGTCAATTTGATGCAATTAAAGTCCCAACACACCATCCATGGAAGATTATCCTACTAAGAAAGAACTCGCAAATCATACCAAAGGTTTAGTCTATCTATTGTGGTTGAGCTAGCATAAATTGCAGAGAAGAAGTTGATATTGTTGGATAGAGGATTCTAAAACTGTATTGATAAAACTTGTTCACTATCCCACTTTGTTTGAACTTGACTAAGCTCCCTCCAAATAATCTAAATCTTTGAGTTTATGTTGGCAATTCCTCCTTAGAAATTCAACATTTTGATTAGCAAGTGCGGACTTTTGATTTTTATCATCGACTCTAGAATTGCATTACACTTTAAATTATGAATTGAATGTTTAAACAAGGAATTGAATGATTGATAAGTGACGTAATAAAGTGATAAATGTAACTCTTCTTATTGTCATTATTTTTAGTCTATTATTTCAAAAGCTTACCATGCTCACTTTAATTTTATCAGAAAAATTGGAGCAAATTTTAAGAATATTTGCACATTCAAGCAATAATTTTATTTTATACGCATTTTTCACTTAGATATTTTAAACTCTACAATAAATACTAGTGGCCAAAACATATTTGGCAACAATCAATAATTTTAAAACCTACTTGTATTCTTTTCCTAAGTTTTATGGTCTTGCAAGAGGCTAAGCAAGAGAGTATTAGTTTGATTTTCATTTGGCATGTCAAACCAAATAAACTAAACATATTGAATATATAATGTATAACACATATACATACATAAATTTAACATAACTAATGATACATATATGGATCATATGCAGTTACAAGTACATGTATAGAAGATATAACATGTTATGTAGCAATTAGATAAAACGATACTATATATATAGTGTGCATACGCTAATAATAGCGATATCTTTCTTAAGCACTACCTTTTAGGGTTTGTTTTTAGTCTTGCTGCCTCTTGCATGGTGGCGGTTAACTTCTTTGACTTACTAGCTTCTTCTTCTAAAGATGTTAACAAAAATTTTGCATCATTATTTCAAATTTTTGAAGTTGTAAATGCTTGAACATTAGTTCTCCAAAATTTTCAATGTTTTCAAGGAGCTACATATTAATGTCCTATTTGTGGATGCTCTTACGCAAATGACCTCCCATGCAAAATTCATGAAAGAAATCCTAATCAAGAAAAGAAAACTAGTTGACCATGAAACAATAATGTTCACTAAAGAGCATTTAGCCATCCTAAGTTCCCACCCAAACTTAAGGATTTAGAGAGTTTCACTATCTCATGTATTATTGGAAACCCTTATATTGATAAAGTATTATGTGGTTTGAGAGTAGGCATCAATCTTGTTAATCCTCTCCATCTTCAAATAGTTAGGCTAAGAGAATGCTTGCCAACTACTATATCTTTGCAATTGGTCAATAAGACCATAAAATATTTGAGATGGATTATGGAAGATGTCTTAGTGAAAGTACGTAAGTTATCTTTTTAGCAAATTTTATTGTTCTAGACATAAAGGAGGATCTGTGGATACCTTTGATTTTAGGTTGGTCATTCTTAGCCATTAGGAATGCCATGATCCATATGGAGAAAGGGAAATTGACTCTTAGGGTTTTAGATGAGTAACTCACTTTCAATGTCTTTTCAGTTTTGAGATATCTAGGAGATAGTAACACATACTTTCACGTAGCTATGGTCAAATTTAGAGAGGAGGAGCATGAGTGAAGTAAATAAGACCAATTGGTTTTACAATAGAGTGAGATGATGATGAAAAGTTACGTATAGCACTAAGAGTGTCGCGAAAGGAAGTGTTGATGAGATGTACACAAATGAGAGTGATGTGATTGATGATGATTAGAGGATCTTGGAGATGTGATTTATGAGACTCCATTAGAGAGTGTTGTAACAGTATGGTATAGATTATAGGTGTTTGAGGATTTAGGTGTGTCGAGTCTAATTTTTGAATTCCCATTCCTAATCCAATCTAAACTAGACCCTATGCTCATCTAATATAGATCCTCGACTTGAGTTAGGAATTTCGTTTGATTTTTGGAGTCGCCACCCAACTATTGTTGGGAAATATTGAATTAAGACTAAAGGAGCGGATTAGTCTTAATTTGGACCACTAGTCGTCGTTATTTCCCCTTCTCATTTTTGTGAAAAGAGGAAAAGGGAAAACCAGAGTTTCTAAGTCCGGAGGCTAACCTATTAAAACCTTTACGGTTACCACCTAATCTCCTGAAATTGATCTTATTTAGAAATGTGCTTCATTGTGTTTCTGTTATGTTTTTGAGTTATTTCAAGAAAATGATTTTTCATTCATTTTATGAGTTGACCCGAATGGGTGCCTACGTACCTGCTACTCAGGATTAAACAAGCCGTAGTTCGCTTTTCTGAAAGCTTTAAGTAGGTTTGTGAATTTTAATTTTGAAATCTCTTTTGCTTTATGTTCTTACCATTTTTGGGATTTTTTCTGAAAAAATCTAAGCCTAAGTTTTATTTGATTTTTAAAAATGATTTTTAGGGAAAAACATCAATTTTGGATTTATTTTTGAGAAAAAATGATTTTTCTAAGTTCTAAAACTCATTCATTTTTTCTTTTTGAATTTTTATTAATTTTTATGAATTTTATGATTTTCTATGATTTTTTTTATAATTTTTATGATTTTTTTATGATTTTTATGATTTTTCTAAATTTTCATGATTTTTATGATTTTTGTGAAAAATTTTATCCTAAGTTAATATCTATCCTATTTTGAAATCTAAAGTTTTATTGTTATTTTTCATAATATTTTTTATTATTTTTCTACATTTTATTATTTTATTATTTTTATCTTTTTTTTTCTTATTTATTATTTTTCTACATTATTAAATTCTAAAAAAATCTAATTTCTACATTTTCCTATTTATTAAAAATAAAACATAAACAAATAAATAAATAAATAACTAAATAACAAATAATAAATAAATTAATTAATTTGGAATAAATAAATAAACAAAATAAATTAATTAAATAAAAAAAATCCGGAAAATCCGACTTACCTGGATCCGGGTAGGTGCGCGGGCCGGGTCGGATCGGTCGGATGCGGCGGCGGAGGGTGCTCGTTCACGGCGTTCCGGCGGCCTTTTGCAGTGGGTGAGGTGTCGAATCCTAGCTTCTCGAGGGTGCTGAATCTAATGGTGGTGGTGGTTCACTCCCAGATCGCCTCCTGGTGGTGGTTCAACTCCGGTCGGTGCTCGCGGTTTTGGGCTCTTCTCCGATGCTCTCCGATTTGCACTCTTTCCTCACTTTCTCTCAATTGTGATTCGTGTTTTGGCTTCCTCCCTTCGATTTCTATTTATAGGCACTTGAAATCGAGCTGGATAAGCTCGGATTTCCTCCGATCGAAACTAATCGGATTTTCGGTTAAAATACCAACTCTGATTTGTGTAAATCCTTTGATTGTTGCGATTTGATTCCAATTAGATAATGTTTATCTTATTTCTGTTGAAGATCTGTTGGATTTATGCAAAAAATCGAATCGAAACGGCCAAAATTCGAATTTTCTCTTCCGCCAGCGATCTTGGACCCAAGGTAGATGACGATCACGCGCCCGGCACGTGCGCTCCTTCCAACCAATCAGATGCTGCCACGTGTCCTAGATAAATGAAAAAATTGCAAAACGCGGAAACTGCTCCTCCTGCGATTCGAACCCGCGACTAAGCCCCCCTGCGCACGCCTTAGCCCGTGGTCTGGACCAGTTGGGCTAGTCCATTTTCCTGATTTTCTTTTATTCGCAAATTGCATATATGCAATGCGAGTTTTTTTATTTTTTTGTATTTTTTGAAATTTCAAAAATTTGTAAAAATTATTTATTATTTATTATTGCCATTTCTGAAATCATTTTTCACAATTGATGTTTTTTCCTATTTATTTTTATTTTTTGAATATTTTTAATTATTTATGCTAAATTAGGAAAAAATTGAAAAAAATTGGAAATTGATTATTGTGGATTCCTAGGGCAAAAATGGGGTATTTACAAGGTGCTAACACTAAGATGCTAGTTTTACCTATATTGGTGCCCCCAAAACTTGAACTAAAGCAATTACCAAATCATTATATATATATATATATATATGTTTCTAGGCGAGAATGCGACACTCTTTGTCATTGTTGCAGTGGAATTGTGACCTAAAAAGGTGGACGGACTAATGGTAGTCCTCAACAAGCATAGGGAGGCAATTGGATAGTGCTAACATTCAAGGATACATCCTTTAGTTTACATGCATGATGCATCAAACTCTTATGGAAGTTGAATGCAAATCCATAATCTAGCTATAAAGATAGCTTAGTCCAACCTTAAAGGAAGTTCAGAAAAAGGAGGTTCTAAAACTCTCTTATGGTTAGATCATTTACCTAATCTAAGATAGCAAATGGGTGAACCCATACAAGTGGTGCGTGGTTTTTGAAGGAACATAGGGTATGGTTATGAATTGATACCCACCTGGATTATGACGAGATGAAGATGTACATTGACAACTGCTAGTTCAATGGTGGTACCTATAAGGATCATTTCCTCTTACCTTCATAACTAATGCTTCAAAGATTGGTGGGGCATGAATATTATTGTTTTCGTGATGGATATTAGGTTAAGGTTAGATACACTTCGCATAAGAGGGTTAAGAGAGCATGACATTAACCTATTTTTATGGTACTTTTGCATTCTAGCACATGTTGTTTAGTCATGTAATGCATTACCTACATTTTAGAGATGTATGATGGTAGTGTTATTGGATATGATAGAGAAATGCATTGAGGTCTTCATAAACGAATTTTGTGTGTTTGGATCCTCTTTTGATAGCTCCTTGGAGAGCTTGTCATCCATGCAAAAGAGTTGCAAGGACACTCACCTAACATTGAATAGGAAGTATGGTTTCATAGTGGTAAAAGGGATTACACTTGACCACAAGATATTAAGGAGAGGAATAAAAGAGGATAGTCCCTAGGTTGAAGTCATTGCAAAGTTGCCTCCATCATTTAATGGATATGGTGTTTCCTTAGACTTGTAGGATTTTATAGGAAGCTCAACAATTTTTTTTTTTTTTTGCATTATGTACTTACTAAAGAAGAGGGAACCTTATATGTTTTGACTAAGTCATGCCTTCAATCTTTTAACCTATTAAAAGACAAGTTGACCATCGAACTTTTATTTATTTATTTTTTTTCGACCATCACATTTGTCATAGTAGCACTTGATGGGAATTAGGTGCACATTGACCTAATACCATGCGCTTGAGCCAAAGGACTTCAGAATTTAGTAGCTAAAATTTGCACGAGGAACCATTGGAGGATGAACTTATGATGATTAACTCATTTTAGATGCATTTATCAGCCTATGGAGGGCTTACAATGCTAATTTAGCTTGTAAAGAAGGAATATAAGTAAAATATGAATGTTGAGGAAGGGTTAAAAAGGTACATGGGTGAAGGCAATAGGAATATTGGTGTGTTTCGACCCATGTAACTCATTGGCAAAAGTAAGGCAAGAATACAACCATGAGCATGAGCATGTTCCTACTCGTGTTCATCTTAGTTCAAATTATTGCATTTCATCAACCACTGTTGTGTTGATTATGCGTGTTAGAGGATATGGCCAAGTAGTGTTCCCTAACTATGTTTCCTAAGTTTTGTTATTTTTCATTATTTTCTTTTATGAACTCTCTAGATTTTATTTAGTTTCCATGTTTAGCCTTTACTCAACCCTATTTGTCAATATATTGATTGTGAACATTATAATTGAATACAATTTATGAGATTATTGCTTTCTTTGAGATAGTTGTCTCAACTTTAGCTCTTATCAATTCCTTTGTGAATTGTGGTGAACAAACTACCTATTAAACTCGTGTGTCATATCTAGCGAGATGAGTTTAGGATGGATCTTGTTAGTGTGTCATATCTTACGAGAGGTTATACATATCATATTTCCATGAAATCCTAAAACTACAAATTAATTGTCACTTTTTGTAATTTTCGTTTATATTTTAATCATTGCTTGATTGATTGGCATCCTTTATCATCTTGGTATTAGAACAAAGGTTGCAACGGGGTGAGTAATGTATCTGTGACAATGAGTAATTTGGAGTAAGGGGAATTGAGTGCCATCACCATTACTTGGAACCACCTTAAGAGGTGTGGTGGGGATGAGGTAGAATAGACTAGTGAGCCTTCCGATGAGGAATTGGGTGTCATTGATGAAGGCTTTTGTGAGGGAAAAAAGTGGCCAATTTTCCTGCTTTAAAAGATTTGTTAGATAGAGCAGTGCAAGGTAGTGCACATAACAATCATTGAGATGTTGTTGGTGGTCGACACCATGAATAGGCCTGAGGTCAAGGCTGCAAATTGTTTGGGAATTGTGATGATGATAGGGATGAAGAAGTAGGGGTTGGTTAACAAGGAGGAGATGGTGATCATATAAATGATTGTAGATAGTGGCCCACTCATAGTCTATAGATGGTAAAGTTGAAGGTGCTATCTTTTGATGGCAAAGGTAGTCTTAACAAGTATTTTGATTGGAAAACATAAATTAAAAAGTTTCTTGCTTTTTATGAGTGTGAGGAGGAGGAGCAAGTGAAACTAGTGGTGTTAGAGTTTTAAGGATACACCGCATTATGATGGTAAAATGTTGTTGATAGTAGGTAGAGGAATGGCGAGGGCTATGTTGCCACTTAGGAAGAGATGAAGGCATTGTTACATAAGAGGTTTGTTCTTGAATATTACCGATTGGAGCTATTAAAGAGGTTGCATTCCTTGAGGCAAGGATCCATGAGTGTTGATGAGTACATTCATGAGTTTGAGTTGCTTATTGCTAGGAGTCAAATTGTTGAATCCCCAAAGCAGATGATAGCTAAGTTTATCTCAAGACTCCAATATGAGATCATTGATGTGGTGGATCTATAGATGATAGATACATTGATGGAGGCTATACAATTGGTTAGTATGATTAAGAGGTAGAAGAAGAGAACCATTTTCTAATCTCAGCATCATCTCCATTACTCAATTCTATTAATTTTAAGTAAGTTGAAGATGGTAGAAAGGATAAGTAGATCAAACAATTTGATGAAAGAAAAGTTGATCAAGCTATAGAGAAAGGGAAGCCTTATATTGTATGGTATTTTAATGTGTAGGGTGTATAGGGTTCACAAACAAGGAGTAGGGACATTAAATGCTTTAAGTGTCTAAGATATGGGCATATAGCTTCTTAATGTCCTAATTGTAGGGCCATGTGACACATGGAGAATCTGTTGAGAGTGAGGATGAAGAGGAAGGTTAGGTAAAGAGTGAAGTGGTAGTTGAGGTAGAGTGTTATGTGATGGAGGAGTTAACTAAACAGAAGAAGGTGTAGTTGGAGGATGAAGAGGAAAGTTAGGTAGAGAGTGAAGTGGTAGCTGAGGTAAAGTGTTATGTGATGGAGGAGTTAACTAAACAAGAAGAAGGTCCAGTTACCTATTGCTAGAGTCACTAAGATGGTTGTGTGATGGAGGAGTTAACTAAACAAGAAGAAGGTCTAGTTACCTATTGCTAGAGTCACTAAGATGGTCTTGAAAACTACTCAATCTACAAGAGATGAACAAAGGAAAAACCTCTTCTATATAGATGTTTGGTAAATAGTGTGGTGTGTTCTATCATAGTAGATAGTGGGAGCTATGTGAATGTAGCTTCATTAGGTATGGTAGAGAAATTGAAGCTTCTTACAGTTGAACATCTTAAGCCTTACAAATTGCATTGGTTTGATGACAAAGGAGGAATTTGAGTGGAGAAATGAGTCAAAGTTCCCATTTCATTTCTTGCTAAATATGATGTTGAGATCCTTTGTAATGTTATTCAGATGAGTGTGTCTCATATTATATTAGGGAGACTGTGATTGTTTGATTGGCATTTATTGCATGATGGGTTTCAAAATACTCACTTCTTTAAAAACGATGGAAAATCAATCAAGTTGTGCCTAATGAGTCTTGTTGAGGTTAAGAATACATATGAGGAGATGCATAGTGGGGAGAACAAGAATCTAATGCCAAGGAAGATTGATGTGTGGTGTGAACAATGTGTTTATGATTGTACTAAGTCCAACCTTGCTGTGGGAGTTTGGAAGTGGAGGGTTGCTAAAATTGGTATTCAGATATTATGTGAGTTGCTAGTTAAAAGATGATTTGTGAAGTATAAGACCGAAGGTTGTAGAGATCATCCCTTTGGGGATGTAAAGTTGGTGGCTGTCTCAAGACTTAACATGTTTGGAAGCTTTTGCTTAACTCTTTTTAAGTTTATTCCTTACAAGCACATTCAATGTTATATCATGATCCTTGAGGACATACTCTATGTGAGATTGATCAAGATTTGAGGGCAAATCTTTATAAGCCTTGAGGAAATGATGGGATTCAAGTACCCATTGCCTTAATAATAAGAGCTAGAGCTATGGGAATTCAGAATTTTATGGCCAGGATTTTACATGACCAATCATTGGAGGATGAATTCACAATGATCAACTCATTTCAAATGCATTTATCAACGGTATGTAGAGAAGGAATACAAGCAAAATATATATGTTAAGGAAGGGTAAAAAAGGTACGTAGGTGAAGGTATCAAAAACATTAGCTTGTTTAGACCTATGTAACTCATTGGTGAAAGCAAGGTAAGAACACGGTCATGAACACGAATGTGTTCTTGCTTGTGTTTCTTTCGAATCAAATTATTGTGTTTTATTGATCACGGACATGTTAGAGTATATGGTTAGGTACATGACCGTGTTTCCCATGTTTAATTTTCTAGATTTTATTTACTTTCCATATTTAGTCTTTAGTTAGGCTTAGTTATCAATTTATGGTTGTAAACATAATTATTGAACATATTTTATGAGATTATTATTTTTCTTGAGATAGCTCTCTCAACTTCAGTTCTTATTAATTCCTTTGTGAATTGTGGTGAGCAAACCATTCGTTAAACTCGTGTATCATATGAAGTGAGATGAGTGTAGGATACATCTTATTGGTGCATCATATCTTACGAGAAGTTGTTCATATCCTATTTCCATAAAATTTTAAAATTACAAATTAATTGTTGCTTGCATTTTTTTTTTGTTTTAATCATTGCTTGATCAATTGGCATCCTGTATTAGCACCCAATTGAAATTTACCACTTAAGCTAACGAGTGACACTAGTGACATGGTTATGGGTGTAGTTTTGGGTATATAGAGAGAGACCGAGTCTTTCAAGCAATATACTCTTAGGTAAAATGCTCAATAATGTCCAACACACTCATGTTGCAGCTACCATTGAGAAGGACATGATAACTATAGTATTTGCCTACTATAAATTTAGATATATTTGATAGATTCCAAAGTCATGATTTATACAACCCACTCCATTAAAGGCTCTACAAGTTGGAAGTTCAACAACATTTTGCAACCATGGTGTAATGAAAGGACACTTTTTGTATGGCACGAATTTTCACTTACACTATGTTTGGGATAGGGGAAAGTGGAGGGGAGGAAATTGGGGGAAATTTTTGTAATTCCTTAGTTTGGGCAAGAGAGAGAATGGAAAGAAGGGAAATAAGAGAGAAACAATTGCCCAGAGAACATATTAGTTTCAGCCCTCTCCGAAGTGGAGAGAATAGGGAAGGAAAAGAAGGGAAAATATTTACAATTACTTATTTGCACATTGCACTTCATTTTGTTAAAATAAAGGACGAAGTAATCTATTTGTTATGTAAATGTTGTTATTTTTATGAGATTTTGGTAATTTTACATTATGTTCTATTTTTTTTTATTTTATATAATAATTAAGATTCATTCTATTTTTCTTTCCTCCATTACTCAAACACGTCAAAATTTTCTTATAATTCCTTTCTTCTACATTCATTCCTTCCTAATCCATTCTGATATGCCAAAAAAAGTGTTAGGGGGTGAGGAATCCAACTTATCAATTATTTGTTTTTATTATAAAACCATTGGAAATTGGAATATTTCGGAAATCTTTTCTACGTCAAACCAAATTAAAGATAATACTCTGGTTCTATGAGTATATATATCGAGAAAGGCTTTCGTTTTCACCTTCATTTCATCCGACCGTCGCTGTCATCACTTTGTGGGAGTACGTGATCGGTTTCAAGTGTCTGGCGTGGAATCTACTGTACCACACTTTACACGGTCCATACGGGAGCACAACTACGAAGCATGGTATGCTAAGACCTCATTTGGGAACAAGGATCTGGTCTTGGTTCGGAAAATTATTGTTAATGGAGATTCGTTGGTAGTGGGAGAATAACTTTTTATGGCCAAGCATACTCCTTTCATGGGGATGGCAAGGTCGGATATTGCCTATATTTGGAACGATCTCCTTCCTTCCTTTCTTCCTTCCCTCTTTCTTTCTATACACTATCTGAAGATATTGTTTTTGGGTTTCTTTCTCCGATACTTATTCTCGTCCACCGCTTTTCCACAAAAGACCAATGACGTAATGCTTCAGCTTCTCCATTTCCATCCTCGATCATCTACGATTGTCTTACAAAGTAGTAAGAAAAATATTAAAAATAAATAAATGATAATAAGACGAAGACAATTAAGACTAAACAGCCCTAAAATAAATAAATAGATAAATAAGGATTCTGGTATTATTGAACTCCTTTCGTGGCACCCATAGCTTTACTCTACTTATATAATTTCAAACACAATTTATTTCTTTCAATAAAAGAAATAATGATTAGATTAATAAGATATAGGCTAATTCTTGACAACGGCATCAAAAACGTAATATCAGTTCATCCTACTAATTTAGATCTATAGGTATGTGCACTTATCGATTTTATAATATTGTAAATATTAATATTGAGTATCGATTTTATAGGAATTATGATTACTAGTAATCACACTTTTTCTTATTATCTAATTTGAAAAAACTAAGTAGAGTCAATAAAATCAAATAACAAGTAAACTAAAGACAATAACAATAATTAAAAGTGTACTCGGATATTGAATTCCCTTAGAACTACAAATGTAATTAACTAATTATTATTCAATTTTATTATTGTATTCTTAGACCGTGAGAATTCTTAATTTGAACTAATAGTTATCTCGAGTTTACTAATTTCTAATTTCATGTTAATTAATTAGAATCTCTTCCTAAATAAAACCCCTAAAATTGCATTACATTTGATCTATAAACTTCTCTATTAGGTTTGACCATAATTTGAAAGTTTATGCCATCCTATTTCTAGGATTGCATGCAACTCCTTCCAATTATGCTAGATCTATTCTGATACAAAATCTATCAATCTCTATATAAGAAATCAAACTTCAACTAATATGACGACAATATTAAATTGAAAACAATGAATAACACATAATTGGATCATAAGAATAACAAATAATTTATTGAATAATAAATTGGAAAATTGTATATTCATTCTAGAGTTCATCAAACCCAAATACAAAAGAAAAATTAAGCTAGCAACATATTAAATCTAAAAGTGACAATATAAAAAGAGTGCATAAAGAAAAGTATTAAATAAACAACAATACTAAAACTCTATCACTCTATAATCCTCCCCCTATTGGAAATTCATACACTTATATAGCCATCAATTTTTTTCCTTTTAGGAAAGTTTTAGTTTCCTAAAAAAAAAATCTTGAGAATCTTCATAAACTAGAAAATATTAATTTAATAGGCAGTAATGAATTCTCTAGATTTTAGGAAACTTAGTTACTCTTAAAAGGAAATCAAATGTTCAAGATGAATTGCACTTTTGCAAGGTGAAATTAAGCTTAGAAATCAATTTTAGAAAGTTGAATTTTGGCTTGCATGGTCATAGCGAAAAAATGTTTTGCTTTCAAATCTTGTAAAATTGATATTTTTATTTTAAATTTCACATAATTCTTCTAATAAATCATAAATTATATTTCAAAACTCTAAAATAAAAAATAAAGAGTGATTAAGTATAATATTCATCGAAAATGTAAGAGATTTAAACAAAAGGCTATTATAAATATTACAAATAATAAGTATTTTATGACACTTATCAATGTGAGATAGCTATTTACGTTTTCCTATTATGTGATTATGCTAAGGATGTTTGGAATCAACTTTCTTTGTACTTTGAAATTTATCACTTTCCAACCATTTCTTCCATAAATTTCATGTTAAAGCTTTGGAAATGTAAATCTAAAAATGTGATAAATCATATACTTGAATCTTTGTTCCTATTATAGCTCTATGGCATCCATGGGGTGAAAGAAATAATAGAAAACACTAAAACACCCTTAGGTTGTCTAAGATTTTGGTGAACTAGATTCTGGATGATCTATTAAATCTTGGATGGGCTAATCCCCTTTTAGATAAATAGATCAAATATGATGAGGCTTTCTTTGCTACTGTTTCAAAACCACCTAAGAGAGCAAGGTCCACTCTTTGTCTTGGAAGTGTTCTAAGGATAGATTTGTAAAATTAAAAGTTAATGGAAATTTAAGCCAAGACAAAGGTGGAGGTGGTCGTATTCTTAAGGATTTGAAAAGGAAAAATGATTTGGTGTTATGGATTCCCCTTAAATCATGCATCAATTGATTCCATTGAGTTAACCTTGGTTAAGGGACATAAATATTGTAGGCAGTTTAATTTAGCTAGAGTGCTAATTGAGACAAATTCCTTGGTAGTGTTTGAATGATTATCAACAACTATTATCAAGTGGGACATTTGGAATGACATTTCATGGGTAAAGACTATGCTTGAAGAGATCTAAGGCCAAGCTAGTTATATTTGGAAAGAGAAAAAAGTAGTTGCTAACTGGCTTGCTAAACAAGCACAAGAGACTCAAAAAAGTTTTTTTTTTTTTTTTTTTTTTGTACATGACACATCACAATTGGACAAAGAATTTAAAAATGTTCTTAGGACACGATTGGGTTTGCAAACTTTTGGGTTATGGCTTGTTGATTGTTTTTCTCTACTTTTCTCCTTTACAGTTTATGTTACCTAGTTCAGTTGTATCATCTTTTAGCTTGCTTGTTATTAGTTAACTTGATCTTTATGTAGAAAGGTTGGTTATTGTATTGGGAGTAGTACTCCCTATCCCTTGAATTTTTATTTTACTTTTTGCAAGTTATTATTGTAAAGGGAATAATATTCTTTTTTCTTTTTAGTAAATAGTAGGTTCTTCGTAATTTTAAGAGATTGGGTTTATGCTCCCCTCTCATCTTGTAATCCTTTATCTATTCATAAAAACAAACAAAAAAATTATGGTAAAAAAAGAAGAAGAGAAAACTATAATAACAACAACAATACACTTTTCCAAACAAAATGAGTTAGATTTTCAAAATAAATCAAAATTACCATAGGTGAATAGGAAATTTTAAAGATTAAAAATTTCTTGTTCTTTGTTTTATCACCTATTTACTTGTGTTCAATTTCTATGTCTATTTAATTTGTTAGTGGTTTGCTTTCCATTCTCTCTCTCCTTTTTCCTTTTTTTTTTTATTTGAGTGTTTCGTGTTGCCTCCTATTCTCCATTATGCCCTACTTTGCATTTTTAGTTTTCTTTTTGTGTTTATCTCTATCACTTTTTTTTTGCGCTTAACTATTGTTGATCTTATGTTGTGCTAAATGGATATACCCATCATTAACCCTTACCAAAGTCAAGTTGCTAGTGCTAATAAAAACCAAGTAATAGTTACTAGTCATCTTGGACCAATGAGCAGCACCCTTAGACTAGGTATACATTTACAAGCGTACTTATTGGTATGATTTAGTAATTAGGCACTTAGGCCACTAATGGTGACTTGGTAGATAGTCAATAGAAGAAACTTATGTCAACATAACGGTCATTGAAAGTAGAGAAAAATCATAATGGGTGTCATATGGTGATACGTAAATTATGCATGCGATACATTATGAATGTACTGCAATTAAAGATGTCTAGATAAAGATGGTGAACTTTGTATGAAATTACTTTAGTTATTGTCTATTCACGCATGGAATCTAGATTGTTCCCGCATTCCCCAATTGTCCATTAGCATCAGACCCTTAAGTCCCCTATTGTATTGCCTCAAGTCTTGAGTACTCCTGTATTACTTGTTTAGTTACAATTAAATTGTAATTACATCTCAATTGGAAATTGCTAGTTGCATTAGTTGTAGGCTCAATGTGCCATGTCACGTGTGTGTTTATGGTTGCTAACATACTAGGTTCTTTTGAGCTTACTCCCTTCTCTTTTTAAGTGAGGATACCTAAGTGGACTTCTTATACGTTTTAGATGGTTATGGCTTTAATGTTTTAGGTGAGTTAGATGTTAATGGGCCTACTAATACTACTTAGTGCCCTTATCATTCATGGTATCATGTTAGACATTTATCATCATAGGATGTTGGAGTTACTTTATCCTCATTATCATTACAATTAATGCTATGAATTTTAATTTTTTACTTGACTTTTATGATGTAGGACATAGGCCCTAGTACTATTATTTATGTTTTGGTTTCAAACCTATGAGTCATATCTATTATGTTATTTTATGCCTTCAAAGCCTTTGTTAGAAAGTTTTCTCTTTTGTTTTTAGCTTCTACAAATGTTTTTTTCCAAAATTTAACCAAATGATATCAATAAGTTAAAATTGAATAGGAACCTACTCTAATAATAACATAGCCGTATGTGTATGACTTAAGTGATACATGTGGCAAACTATTATCGCCCTAAGTTTAGGGTGTGACAATTGTTTCAATTGTCATTATTGTACCTTGCTCTTCAAATTTGATTTCCTACATAGGCTTCAGGTTGCAATGGTTGAATTGCTTGTGCAAGGAAATAGCCATTGATTGAATTCTTTATAAATATCATACTTAAATATCTTTCCTTAGTCTTTAGAACACTTAACTATCGTTTAATTGACTTTCACATATATAAACTTTGACTTTCATTAAATATTAGACTTGCACTCTTTGTTTTTATTTAACTATTATGAATTATTTTATGAAGTCTTGTATATTTTGACTAAACTAATATGATCAAACATTTTACCTAAATATATCCAATCGGTAGTGTTGAGCCTTCAAATCTAACTTTCTTGTTTTGTTGTATATCTACACAATCTTTTGCTTATGGCTCTCTATAGTGTTTTTGTTCTTCTATGTTGCTTCTAGTCTTCTATGCTAATATAGTCTTCTAGTCTTTTATAGATTCTACATGAACACACTATGCCATATTGCATGCATAACTATTTTTAATATAGCAATCAAAGTTTATTAAAGATAGTTATCTAATGAAATAAGCAACATGATTCTAACTTTCTAAAATCTAGAGTAACTTATGATTTTGATGAAATAGTATAGGGAACTAAGGGGTCAGAATCAATTGTAGTAAGCAATGGGGTTGATGGGGATGATCAAATCACTATGCTAAAATCGAAAACATAAGCAGTCTCATATGAAAATCACCATTGTATTGGCCTCCAACGATTACAATCCATCTATAACATACTATCTAGGATGTATTGTGTTCCATAACACTGAAATACACCCATTATAACTCTCTTGTTCATAGACATGTTAACAACCACAATTCTTTCCTATCAACTATTGGCTAAGACACATTACAGTTTAAGTGCTTAACTATCATATCATTTTAAGAGTGCATTCATCCAATGTAACCCAGTTTGAGAGTGTCATCCTCTAACTTGGCCTAACCATGCATAAGTTACATGACTCAATCATTTAGTTAGCATACACAATATGCAATAGTTGTATTGTAATTGGAACTCCTTGCGATCATATACTTAAGAAGATTAGCCAACTCAACTATCATATAATATATAATAAGAAGTAATCATTAATAGTTAATTAATTTAAAATTATATAAAGTTAATTACTCGATCTTACAATAGGTCTAATACTTAGTATATTCAATTAAGTAAACCAATTAGTTAACTTTAGTAGGTTAAATTATAAGTCTAGTCCATTACTAAGTAGCTCGTTTTAATTTTAAAATTAAATCAGCCCAACCTGAGTAGGTTAAATTATAAGTCCAATCCATTACTAAGTAGTTCATTTTAATTTTAAAATTAAATCGGCCCAATCTAATTTAATTAATTAAATAAATTCATTAATTTTTTTGTTTTCATTTTATTCTTCTTGTCCAATTAATAAGCTATACCAATTCAATTGAACCAATTAATTCAATTTTCTAAATGGACTAGTTTAAACCAATTTAGTTCAGTTGATTCCTTCCTTTTCTTTCTTTTATTTTCTTATTTAGTATTTGTTATATGTCAAATCTTATAATATTTATTAAAATATTACTATTTTTACATTTTAGCCATAAACGTAATTCTCCTAGGTTTATGTCTTTTATGAGGATCAAACCAAGTTCAATATAAGAATTTGATACAAAACTTCAGTTCAAATTATTTTATTTAACACTCTTGATTTTAAGGATTTGATAATCAAGAAGAACATGTTGAAGATTAACTTATTATATTATCTTCAAATCTCAAATCTTTTTTTTTTTTCGTTGAATAAATCTTAAATCTTGTTGAAAAACAAGTTTTTCACTATTTGTAGCCCATAAATATACATAAGTTTTAGCAATAACAAATTAAATACTAAATAAAAATACCTTGAATCCGCTCAACCTCTAACAACACATTGATGTTTCTAGAAAAATATAATACCACAACAAGTTATCCACTTCTCTACTAATATTTAAAAAATCAAACAAGGACCAATCCAAGAACCATTTTAATATTAATATGAACATTCTAAGAGCACTAAGAACATTCAATCCATATTCAAGTTTATCTTTAAATATTCAAAAAAAGACAATTCAATAGCATGAAATCTATAAATTTCACTTGTTAAACATTCTCATATATATATATAATTGATAAAATATTGTGTCTAATATGAACAATATCAAGAACTCATGAACATATTCGATCTCAAGTTCAACACATCAATTTTTTCTAGAAATTTTTTTTATTATAAACTTCATTTAACCTTACGGAACTTCTAATTTCGTATCGTATTCAACTTACATTTCATCATCATATTCATAATTCAACAAGAATTATTGCATAACAACCCAATTCCCTGTTGTTAAACAATAACAAGCCCTAAACATAATCAAATTCAAATTATATCCATTCACCTAGCCATTTGTACAAACATGTATTGATCATATTATAAATATAAGCATGCCAATCAATTTAAATCAACATATGAACATATATACATATTGAAATCATTAGAATAACTATCAATTGGAATGTTCAAGATGAACAATCACTCCTTAAATATAGTAGAAGCTTACAGCACACACATACACCATCCATTCTACTTTGATTCATTTATTTCTCAAATCTAAACATGTTCAACTACCCAAATAAAAAATAAATTAATAAAAAATAACACTTAAAAGAACAAATTAAACAACTATACTCATCTTAATAGTGGTGCAATGCACTATATCCAATTTTCCATCATATAACTTCAATTCTTACTTAATCTTAGTTGCAAAACATAACTTGACTCTAAATCTAAGCAATTAAACATCAAGAGAACTAAATTAAGCTAGAGATCAATAGCTCCTGCCTTGATAGATAGCTTTAACTTGCTTCCTTGCTAGAATTTAGCTCCAATAAGTTGATCAACACTTTTCCAATAAGATACTTGTAGATAATTTAATATTATAATTTTATCTATGATCTATTTCAAGAGATCTATAAGAAATACTATCTATACCTTAACGATTGAATTAAAATCACTTAAATCCTAAGGAACCCGCATGTGAACCACCAGTTGAGATAGAACTCCTCTTGATTTTCTTCAATTTCTTCAAATTCCTTGAAAACAAAACTTAATTGTTACTATACTTATGAATTTAACTAAATTTGAGCTTAATTAAACTAAGACGATTGAATTACACACCAAATTAGATAGAGATGTTGATTTAGAAGCTTTTATAATGCTTGAATTTTCCAAGATGAAATAAATTAATTAAGTAAAGAGAAACTTGAAACCCCTTCTAACTTTATGAATGGCGAGAATAAGGGAGTGTGAGGAAGAATTCTAGATTTTTCTCTAATTTAAAAAATAGCTTATTTTATTAGCTAAATCCAGTTCCCTCTACAAGTAAACTTAATAAGATATTTTACTAAACTTTCCCACTTAACTATATATTAGCTAGGATACTTTTAGTAATTAGCAAGTTACCTTCTTGCTAAGAATTGAGTATGTAAATTAACAAAATACCCATTCTAAATTATAACTATGGTTAAGGGTTATTTTAGTAATTTATTAAGAGTAAATGTCATATTTAGTACCGAAAATTTACTCATTTTTATAATTAATAACTTAAAATTTAAAAGTATTAATTTACTATCCACAAACTTTTCAAGTTCATTTAAAATACCTAAACTAACTCTATTTAGGTAGTTTATTGCAAAAATGGGAAGAATTTAGATAGTTAATTGAAAATATTATTAAAATTCAAGTAGTTAATTGCAAAAAGCGACAAAAATCAGGTACCTTATTAATGCTTTTAAATTTTAGATATTAATTACAAAAATAAGCAAAACTCAAGTACTAAATATAACATTTAACCATCTATTAAATACTTACCCTAACCTATGGCTCATGTTTTTGAATTCAAAATTTAGTTCTCACTTAATTTGTCAAATTCCCTTTTGAATTATTTATTATTTTCCTTTGACTTGGGATGTTTCATTTTGAGTTTGTAAATCTTTTGCATTTTTTTTCTTTTATATTTTTTTATGAAAGAACTACTCTAAAGAGAGAAAATTGAGGTGTATACATAACACACCTATTTTTCTTATTAGTACCTTAAACCATATCACATTGCTTCATAGATACTCCTACCATGACTCTCTACCATTTTATAGCAACTGTAAATTTAAATCACCTCCCAACCATAAGTAAGTCAAATTTAAAGTCACCATGAATCAAAATTTCGCTTTGAAATCTAAAAATTTATGAGCTTAAGCAAAAATGTCATATTCTCAATATACAACACCTTTAATTTGATCTTGCTTAAATGTATTAAGTATTAGCATCATAATATTGTAATAAAAAAAATGATAACTAAACAACAAGAAGTGTTAAGATCAAGAATAAATTAAGTTTAGAGATAAAAGCTAGAAATAAGCTAGCTAAGGTAGTTTAGTAACCGTAATGATTTCCTTTCTCATTTATGATTTTTATAGGCTTTCAACAACCTAGACTTACCTCTTAACTATTTTGACTAGCCATAACAAGGCCATAGTGATTAAGTTCTCTATGATATGATTTATGACTGAATTTATGTGTTACGTGATGATTCATGATATAAAAAATTCTTTATTTGTGATGTATAGTGGATGTTATGTCACTATATGATTAGGAAAATGAGTTAGAATCACATTAAAATAAGTTCAAAATGGAAAAACGCGTAAGCTGTTAACTTGGAACCATAGCAAAGTAGTTCGACCTAGAGAAGTTCTAATGTCTCTAATAAGAGATTTAAATGATTCTCTCATTTCCAACCTAACTTAACTTTTCTTCATCCATTGGAAACTTCTTGTGAAATATTTCAAACTTTTTAATCCTAAATCACTCCAAGTTTATCATTTCTCATCTAAATGAAGCCTTCTCAAGAAAATAAACCTAATAGGTTACTCAAAAATGCAAACCCAATACAATCTTTCACTTAACCCTTTGTGTAAGCTCTTGATGACATGTTGTGATTCTTTGACTCACCTTAATGGGTAATAATGATTATCCTAAGTAATGATAGTTCTTACTTCAGTGATTCAATATTTGTGTGAACTATGGTGTTACTTGATTATTGCTTTATATATGATGAAGCGATGGGATATGTTGCATATTATTAATGGAGTGTTTTTCACACATATGTGCATGCATACACACACATGCACACAAATAGTTACCTTACAATCACACTAATTGAGAACTCGAGTTTTAAGTAAAAATTGATATGCATTACATGTTCCCCTTATATTACTTGAAGAACATTGTTGCACAATAGCTGGAAAGGATAACATGATTTGCAATCCTACTCCCTGGTTTGCGAACTAAGTGATGCAAGCATTATCATGCTTTTAGTGAAGCCTATAGTGCATCCTATCGTCTTGGGCTTGAGTGTATTTAGAGATGTTGGTCGCTAGGGAGATCATCCTTTTTGTCTCTTAGGGTGTTAATGTTAAGGGGTTGCTCCCTTTGTAACATTTAATTATTTGTGTTACTAAGGATGCCATGTCAAGATAATTAACTATTGATTGTTTGATGGCCCTAACATTAATGATAATTATAATTACCTACCTAAGGTTAAGGGAGGGTTATATCCTAAACCTCAAAGTGATTAGTGCAAGACCTCATGCGATGTTGCATTGTATGTGCTTGCTCATGCAAAACATATGGTTAACAACATGCTTGTGCTTGTTTATGTTTGCCTAGTTGTGGCATTAGGAGTTTTCCCCTCACTAAATTGTGGTTTTCCTCACCCTAACAAATTTATTTTGCAAGATAATATCAAAGAAACATAGGATGGGCTAAGACTATGCAAACAAGAGCTACTCCTATTTAAGGTTGTTAGCGAAAGATTTATGACTGAGATAGTGAGTAACCATTGTCTTAGTTGTAGAATTAAAGATGCTATCCATTTTACTACTTGGTAAGGGATTATACCTCTTTGTGTTTCTAGATGTCATGGGATATTGGACTTGATAGTTAATTTCATTAAGTATAATTATATAGGATAAGATTAGGGGTACAAATTAATAGTTCAATTGAGTCTTATGACTTTCAACTTGTAGGATGGTTATCATATGATGGGTGTATAAGCTATCATAGCTTTAGAGAATTTGTTTACCAAGCCCTTTATGGGGTTGTTACATACCTTGAGCAATAAAGCTTCTTAGTATTAGCCAAGTTAAAGTTCTAAGGCACGAATAACTCAATCGAGTATAAAGCATGCATATTAGGACTCAAATGGCATTAGATGAAGTTTTGGATTAGATGGAGGTAAATGGAGACTCTTCACTAATCATAGAGCAAACTTTAGGAGAATACAAAACCAAGGATCCCAAGTTAATTCCCCCATCAACATTTAGGAGAGCTTGTAAAAAAAATTTAGAGAGATCTCTTTTAAGTACATGCCATGAGTCTAGAATCAATTCACTAATGCCCAGCAACCTTAGCCACAATGATAAAAGAAATTGATAGAATGAAAGTTTAGTTGCCCAAGATAAAAATAGAGGAGAAGCTAACCTTCCACCTAAATGTTGAAGAAGTTCACAATAAGAAAACATAGAAAAAGGAAATTGAAACCTTAATCCAAATAGGCTAGCTTTTTGAAATAATGGACAAGAAAGAACAAAAAACCCTAAAAGGTTAGTTAGGCATTTTATCTCCAATGGTAATATACTTTATTGAAGATCCTTTGATACAACTTTTTAAAATGTCATAGATGAAAAGGAAGTAGAAAAGCTCATGCAAGAAGTACACGAAGGAGTGTGTGGTTCTTACATAAATGGCCATATGTCAACTAAAAAAATCATGTGTTGAGGGTACTTTTAGCTAGCCATGGAATTACATTACATGAGATAAATTTGAATTGACACCTATGCTAGATTTACTCCAATAAAATGAATGCACCGCCCCAAAAAACTACACAAGCTATTTACTTCTTAGCCATTTACCCATAGTTGTGCGTGGAGTGATCACTTTAAAAGCTTTAAATGGAAACATATTTATATTAGTGGCGATCAGCTATATTACTAAGTGGATAAAAGCCTCCCCATACACTAATGTAACGAAAGGGGTGGTAACCCAGTTCTTGAAAAGATATATAATCACCCAATATAAAGTGTGTTGATAACCATAGATAATAGAACAAATTAGTGCAATAAGCTAGTGATAAAAAACTTCACATCACCAATTCTAGATTCATCACAAAAACTTGTCTCCACACTATCCATAGATAATCAGGGAAAGGGTAGAAAACATGAACATCAAAAGGATAATTGGTCAAATGACAATCACTTATAAGTACTTACATGAGATGCTTTTATTTGCATTGATGGCATATAAAATGTCGGTCGGAGTTTCCACTAAGGCAACTTCCTATCCCCTAGTGTGTGGAACTAAGGTGATCCTTTCAATTGAGGTGGAGACTCCTTCCCTTAGGGTATGAATACAGGTTTAGCTAGATGAGGCTGAAAAGGTGAAAAAGGAATTGACTAACTCAATTTGTTGGTCAATAGAAGCTCAAACCGACCTTTCATGGTTCATTTTACTAGAAAAGGATAACAAAAATTTTAGTAAAAAGGTATGACCATGGAGTTTCAAATCCAATGATTTGGTACTTAAGATGACATTGCCAAAAGCACAAGATCTGAGGGGAAAATCCACACTTAGCTATGAAGGGCCCTATGTGGTCCCTAAAGTGATGGCATTAAGAACCCTAATATTAATCAACATGGACATATTAGATTTGAGAAACCTTATAAATGTTGATGCAATAAAATTGCATTATCCTTAAGGGAAGTGATAAAGATTTATAATGACTTTCATTGAAATTTTAGTATCTTTAAGATCTTCAAGATTTAATTCTCATTCATAAGCAAAGTGGATATCCTTTAGCGATTTTCTACATTGGATCGATCAGCTCCATCCGAATGACTGTCCTACCTCATTTCTCTTAGCTTACTAATGGTGTAACCTAACAAACACACAATTATATCCTTGTAAACTCAATTCTTATTAGGATCCTCTTTAAAGGGGATTATTTTTGCTATTTAGACTAGCCTGATTAACATGAAAGATATGAAAAAAAAATCAAGCAAGAAATCCTCCTATAAACGTTATCAGCGATGCCTACAATTTTATCCAAAAGGCAAGAAAACAAGCTTAGGTATGGCAAGTTTCAAGATTAAGGATTGAATACTCTTAACAATACTAAATTCACTCGAGAATATTCCATAAGGGAAGTAGGTTTTGGGATGCAATGTTGAATACCCCTAATAATGCTAAATTCACAAAAGAACAATCCCAACTACATAAGAATAGTTGTTAATTCTACCTAAAAAAAAATTGATGATAACATAACAAACCATTCAAGTGTTTTACTAATAAAGTTACTTGAGTGTGTATAAATATTAAGTAATAAGCTAAAAGTAGATTCTAAGTAGAAACCATAATAAGATGAAACAATAAGGTTCAACTAAATATGTTAATAATTAGAATCAAGGAAGGAAAAAATGTAGATCAAGACAAGATCGAATGACTAATAGACTAGAAGCTTAAGATCAAATTGAAGGAAAATCTAGAAGATGCCTTTATCAAGAAGAATAAAGTTATAAAAGAACTTGAGCATTATCAAAAACAATATTGAAGATTTGAAACTAGAAGTGATAAGCTCTAATGTATAGCTTCAAAAGATCATAAGTATAGATAAAATTTAGAAGATTAGAAGCACAGACAAAATTCAAAAGATCAAAAGCATAGAAAAAAAAAATCCAGAAGATTGGAAATAGAAGTGTAGAAGCTTAGAAGAACGAAGAAAAGTCATAAGTAATTTTGTAGTAAACAAAGAATTAAAAGCCTAGCACAACGAAATAGACATATTTGGGTAATATATCTATTCAAATATACTGAATCAATTCTATAGGGAATTACAAGCTTATACAAAGGTCAATTGAAGAAAAATCTAAGAAAGTCTAAGATTCATGGAGTACTTATGGAAAGCTAAAGATATTATACATGAAACAACATATTTGATAGATAAGAGAATCAAGAATTCAAGGAAGATTTTCAAATTTACGAGCTGTGTGAAGATTTTATCAAACAAATAATTCCAAACAATGAAAAATTCAAAATATTAAAGACAAAAGCTATATAAAGAATCAACTGGAAGAATAAAATATATAGAGCTAAATTGTTTATTCTATTGTCTTAGAGAATTCAGCGAAATTGTAGGGGAACCTATTGTAACTCTCATAAGAGAGTTTCTTATCTCTTAAACCTTGATTGAAAGTACTATTTTAGAGAAGTGGTAAGGGAGAGTCTGTAATCCTATGTTATTTCAAGGAGGAGTGTGAGATGGGGCAATGTTTAAGAAATGATAGCTTGGGGAAGAGCTTATATACTTTAGGTGATTTTTTTTTCTTAAATAGTGGAATATACTAATGTAAACAGACTAATTCCCTAACACGGTGTTAAAAGAGAGGATTGACTCACATAGAGTAACCTTTATATATCACTGCTTCTTAAACTCTACTCTTTTACATTTTCACCATTAGTCATTAGTTATATGTGACTAATTGATTATGCATATTTATTTTCAAAACATTACAAAGTGTTATAGCTTTCGCACACTTAAGTTTAACTATCAATTAAGATATCTTATCGCTACTAACAAATCCTTAATATCTACTATCTTAACCTTTAAACATCAAGAATTGTTTTAATTTATGATTTTACAATAAGCATGGAATATTTTTTGACAAGTTTTAAAATTCTAAAGTTTTTCGTAACAATCAAATCAACCACCACTCCCCCCTCACCTTGGCCTCTTGATTATTCGAATAGGATCAATAAAAGTAATTAAAAATGAAGGTTGGAAATCCTAAACGATATAAGATTTGTCGAAGAATAACATCATAAGAAAGAGGTAGAGTCAAGTCGCCTCCCCTTCCCCCCTACAAATGAGTTCCATTTAGGGAAGCCACACCACTGAGGAGGAGGTAGAGTTTTCCCCCGACAAATAAGTTCCATTTGTAGAAGCCACAATGCAACGAAGAAGGCAGGGCTTTCTTCCCAGCAAGTGAGTTCCACTCACTAAAGCTACACTACTAAAATAGGGACACAGTTAATGATTAAATAGATCATGGATGATGATCAATGATACTAAATGACGAGGAAGGTATGTTGTTAAATCACGATTAGAAAATATCTAACAAATCCTAGGTACGTTTCTTTAAAAACCTTTTCTGCTCTAAAAGTAAATGTTATCCCGGTGGACATGGACTCCTTTTGAATGGAGCGATAGAGCAACCCCTTTAAATCTCAGTAAAGCGACCCCTTTTAAAACACGATAAAGTGAGTCTGATCAAAGTCCTCAAGTTGACCAACTTTCCTAAAGTGGTGTCCGACTGGTCTTTACGGCGATAAAGAGGCGCAACAATAAATGCCCCATTTTTACCCTTGAGAAGATCTAATATAATTAAAAAATAGAGAAAACCCGAAAAAATTATAATATATATATATATATATATTCTTGGTTTAAGAGCAATTCTTGAGTCAAAATAGCATATGCAATTGGACAAAATATGAGAACTTAGTAAAAAAGTGTTCAATTTTATTAAAAATTAATTTTTCTATCTCCAGCCCCACTCTCTCATTTTTGAAAATATAAAATCAGAATAATTAAGCGAAATGTGATATCAAAATAGTATTATTAAACCTAGGTTAACTCGCCTGGTTTGATTTGACCCAATCATAAAGCTAGTCTAGGTCACTTTTTTGACCTTTTTTGACAATAATCCCTAATGACGCATTTGACTCGACCAATTTAATCTAGTTTTATAAGACCCATATGGGTTTTTTGAATCGAAATGCACTATTTTTATTTTTATCTCTTTGTTAGAGAATGTACTAATTTACTTAAAAAAAAAA
The DNA here is from genome assembly GCA_037954665.1 of Laguncularia racemosa. Lineage (NCBI taxonomy): Eukaryota > Viridiplantae > Streptophyta > Magnoliopsida > Myrtales > Combretaceae > Laguncularia > Laguncularia racemosa. The sequence continues at coordinate 4,204,036 of JBBMOL010000040.1, forward strand.
CCTAGACTCAAGGAAAAAGAAAAAAGAAGTAAGAAGCTCTTAATTTTTAAATATCAGGAAGGTAGGTAATTTTTTAATTATATTCATAATATGAATTATATTTCAATATTCTTATTGATCCCGATTCAATCCTATTGACCCTTAACCCCTTCTCATTTTCAAGTCAACCTCCAATCTAGGTCTAACAACAATGCTTCAAAACAAGGTTTTATTTAAACTTAAAATTATTGTTTTTAAGCAAATGCAAATTAAACCGAGAATGAATCTTAACTTAACTTAATTTTGAAAATTGTTTTTACATATGGATATTAGGCTCACCAGTTACCTAAGGCATAAAATCATTTTTTTTTTTTTTTGGAATCAATGAGCTTGATCTCAAAATCCACTTTTGGCTTAATCAGCTAAACCTCTTCTATAAGGCTTATATGCAATTTGCTTACTCCAACCAATGAAGTTAGGCTCGTTAGCTTAGTTGATCAAGGTTTGGGTCTCTCTTCCTTTAGCTTTGAGTTCAATCCCTTGCTCACCCGACATGCGTGACGTGTTCTAAAAATGCATATTTTCATTGTTTATCATCTTCCCTAGTAGCCAGTCCACCATTAAATCTTAAGTTGAAACTCAAGCTTTAACTCAATGTGATTCAATATAACCTTTGATCTTCTTCATGCAAACAATATAAAAGAAAATCAAGAAGTCGAATTCTATTAAAAAAAAAAAATCAATGGCTTATGCTTGAAAAACTAATAAATCTTAGGGAAATTTTCAAAAAATAAACCAAACTAAAAAAGAGATTTTTCGAAAGTGAACTAGGTAGCCTAATCTAAAATTGCAAGCAAGTATATCGATATCTTCCAAGTGACTTTGGTAATAGGAAAAGAAAAACATTTTTCAAGGAAAATATACAAAAAAAAAAAACTATTTGAAACAAATATATACACATAGAAATATATAGTAAAAAGTTATATTCTAAACTAATAAGTCCTTTTATGTTCTTAAAATTTACATTCAAACAACTTCATTCTTTTAACTTTAAAATTTAACTCCCGAATCTTAGATATTCTAGTTTTTTAAATCAGACTAGTGTTCGGTTTTAAATTTTTAAATCCAAATGATCTTAACCTGTCTGTTTTCCAACTTCGATCGGCGAGTTAAAAACCTAGACTTTTCCAAAATTTTTACAAAATAAAAATTCCTTTAGAAATTTTTTTTTCAGATTTGACATTGGCAACAGAAGTTTTGGACTTTATATGAATGGATAGGATCATCTATGAGACATTGTCATACAACTGTCGAAATAGCCTTTTTCATCTGACCTATGGCTAAGTCGGACTTCATGAAACCGAAGTATGTGCCACAACTTCAAAAATAAATAAATAATAAAAATAAAAATTGGAACACCTTCCTTGTCGATTCATTGGGCAAGCCATACTATCAAAACAGTTTAATTTTTATTTTTTGTTTTTATAAATCCAAGTCTTATTGCTAATAACTTTTGGTTTATCCGATATGGTCTAGTCTAAATCAACCTTTGTTTATTTTCTCCTTACAATCTGATTCTTAACTGCTTATTTATTTTCTAATACTTACCGACAAAATTCAAAGAATATGCCCCAAATAGAGGCTATAATTGAGGATAAAAGCATATAATTCTTCAATGTTACTTCAAGTGAACAGTGAAGAGAGCATTTCCTTGTATTTTAAGTGCTCAGTTATTGTATATTACAACTTTGCACTTTGAAGAGCAAAGTCATTTTTGAGTTCCCTCGTTTGATGCCCTTTATTATCTTTTTCTAGGTTTTACTAGTAAAAATCAATATCCTTTTTCCTAAAGGGCCTCCCTAAAATACTTAAATCATTATTTCCCAACTTTTCTCTTAATATAAACAAATAATTATCGAAAAATTCTAAAAACGAATTTTTTTTTTTTTGAAAATTATAGATATACATAGGTATGATGATAAAAATAATACAAAAAAAAAGCCCTAAGTATTTTTTTAATCTTATCTCCTTTACGTGGTCCTCTCTCTTCGTGATTCCTCACCAATTATGGATCCCACTTGGAACATGTCCAAAACGACCACACATATATTTTTTCTCCCACTATAACTTAGTCTTCCGTGGTCATGTTAAAAAAAAAAAAAAATCAATCAAACCGAACTAATCCATAAAATGAACCAAACTAAATAGAAAATATAATTTTTTTCTTTTTTTGTAATTTGATTTGAATAATTTTCAATCCAAACAAACAAAAAATTTATAGTTAATTTAAAGAGATAATTTAAACTAAATCATAAAATTGAATCAAATTGTTTTAAAAATATATATAATAATATTTTACTTATAACTAAAAAATTCTTTTATTATGATAGAATATTTAAAAGAATTTTTAATTTACATTTATTGAATAGTATATATATTTAAATTTTATGACCAAAACTTAGTAAATATTTATATAGATTAATTTAAAATTTGTATTATATGCTAGTTTGATAAATAAATTAGTCTTATTACATATATAAAATTTTTAATTGCTTAAATATTGATTTTATCAATATTTTATATAATATCAATATTTATTATTGTTAAAAAAATTTAGTATTGTTGATATAAAATTAAATATTAAGTAAATATACTTTTTAAAAAATAAAATATAACTTAATTTGTAAACCAAATTGAGATTTTATAGTTTGAAAAAAAAATTAAAAATAAACTATATTGTTCGATTTAAAACAGTAAAAAAATAAATCATATTTTTATAATTTTTTTTAATATATATATATATGATGGAATTGATAAGTAAGTGAAGAATTGATAAGTAAATAAATAATTTTTTATTTAATATATTATTATTTCCGTAATCCAGGAGACCAATCCACAAAGGCTAAAGAAGTACTTGGAGGTGGTGGGCCCTTGAGCTGCGAATCGATGCCTTAATCATCACGGCTAATTCAACCAATTCTCCCACGTGACCAAATTCGCTTTCTAGCAGTTGAAATATAAATAAATGCCCTCTCCTGTCTTTTTCTTCTCTTTCTAACTAATTAAGCTCCTTTTAAGTTTTACATACTCCTTTTCTTCCCCATCAATCCATCCATCCATCCATCCATCCTGCAACAATGGGCTCTCACAGACTTGGTAGCATCATATGTTCAATAACACTGATCTACATGATTTACTATCATCTTACACCTGTTACCCAAGTGGCACAATCCATGACTTCCGCACAGAACAGAGGTTTCTCCTTGTTTTCCAGCAAGAATGTTACCATCATCACTAGCACCAGTACAACTTTATCGAATTCCCCGAAAAACCAGACATGCTTGCTTGACCATGAAACCACCACCAGCACCCCTTATTCGAGCTGTGACGACTTTTGGACTGGATCTTCCTCAGAGGAAGTGCTGGCCGTAGCAAAAGAACCTCAAACAGTAGCTTGGCTAAGGAGCATAAGGAGGAGGATTCATGAGAACCCCGAGCTTGCTTTTGAAGAAATGGAGACTAGTAAGCTAATCAGGGAGGAGTTAGATAAGATGGAGATTAGCTACCATTACCCTCTTGCAAAGACTGGAACTAGAGCTTTGATTGGAAGTGGAAACCTCCTTTTGTTGCCATTAGAGCTGATATGGATGCTCTTCCTATTCAGGTTATAATTAGTGCTTTTGTTTTTAATTACTTTATTTGGTCTTATCTTTGGTGCCATTATTGATAGCATTTTTATCATTATCTTCTCCATGAAATTTCAAATGTCACTTATCCTTGGAGGTCATAATTTTGATTTCCTCACTTTGTAAAAAAATTTAACACCGTTTCACTGCCTTTATGAGGGGGAATGAAAATTTGAAATACAAAATAAGTTTATTATTATTATTATCATTATCATTGTTATTATTATTATTATTATTATTTTAATTATATATTTATATATATATATATGATTGCGACAGGACAAATTCAAATATTGTCATGTCGTAATAAGATACTTTTAAATAAGATGCTAAACAGTTATTTAGATTTTTATACAGGTGTCAATTATATAGAGTTTCATACCTCTGTGGTAATGCACGTGCATTGTACTTTGTACTTTAAATGTACGTAAAAAGTCAGGTATATACTTTACTCTTTGAACAACAACAAATAAAGAGACGGTTTGGATCCCTAAAGGCAACTACCATGAAATATATTTATATATATCAGCGTCAGGTGAGGCAAGCAATGGCAAAAAGAAGCCCAATCTTTTTGTGTGCGCATAAGAAATATTATCTAATTCTCGACTCCACAGGCACCTTTTATCCTCGCTTGCATTATTGGTCAGTGCACCCAAAAAATAAGCGAGGACGAGGAGGGAAAAAAGATCTAAATGTGTTGTGTTGAGCATTAATATTATATATGAATTGTTTGCAGGAAGCAGGTGCTTGGGAGCATAAGAGCAAAGTGGCTGGGAAGATGCATGCTTGTGGGCATGATGCCCATGTGGCAATGCTTATCGGTGCTGCCAAAATCTTGAAGAGACGGGAACATCTTCTAAAGGTACCTTCCTATTAGTCTCACTTTTCTCTCTCTCTCTCTTTCTTTATTTGGGTATTCTTCTTTTTCAATTTCAAATACTATTTTTCTTTTTCTTTTTCAAAAATAAAGTTTTTCATCAACGGACTGCTTTTTTTTTTTTTTGCATTAAAAATATCTACAAGCAATTTTTTCTTACGCCTATATATATATGTTGATTTGATATTATAAATGTCATTAAGTCAAAACTAGCACCTAATTCCCTATTTAGTATATGATTTTTAAAAGTAAAAGATAATAATAATAATTGAGATAGGCTAATGATAGGTATCGGTGTTTTTTTATTTTATTTTTTATAATCACTATTTCACATAAAAGGATACTATAGATTGGAGGAGGAACTACATTCAAGTAATTAATTCTTAGAACGAATCCAATGCCTTGGAAGGACTTTTTGGGGCTTCTTTTCTTATCTAGAAAATTAATAAATTGATATATATCTAGATGATTAATGAATGACATATTGCTATTATGTTTTATGATAATAACAAGCCACCGATGCAGGACTATTATAGCAATTTCTAAAAAATAAAAATAAATTTTAAAAAAAAAAAAAGAAAAAAGAAAAAAAATTAAGGAGAAAAGGTACGAGGATCATTAGTTTGATATAAAGACATATGCTAAATGACTAAATTCTTGGTCGTCGGTCCACACCAAAATACTAACATCAAATTCAATTTATTTAAAACGTTTAACCACCGGTCCTAGTATTTTTTTAATTCAAGATTCCTTATCTAGAGAAATCTCCTTGAGTTTTATATCAAGTGTGGCCACAAAAAGTGCTGACCCTGGTCAACCCCTCAGAGCAACGAGTACTCACTGAAAATTCAGCAGTTAGGAAATCTATGGAATATTCTCTCACTCTTTTTTTTATTAAACTCCATTTATCCCGTTAGAAGACTATTGTTTATACTTCTAAATTACGAGAGTTCAGCTATTCACCTCGTAAATTACACTCGATTTATTACGCATGCTATAGACAACACTGTCTTCTTATATTATTTAAGAATTTGCCAACAAAGCCTAAGTACTTTCTATCTGTCTTTGACAAAGTAAAAAATGCTTCAATTCATTCAACTTAAGCTTGAAGCTCATCAAAAGAGCGGAAGCATGTATATGTAAGTTTCTCAATTTGCCAAGGTAAAATCTGTGTAATCTAATCATGCATGATTTAATAGATAACGTCCTAAACCTTCAATAAAATGTCGATTTAGTCCTAACTCCTAAAGCAATGATTGTGATAGCAATAGATATGTTCATCAGAAATCATTTTATGAGCCTAAAAATATACGAGGATTCTATTAATTGATACTTTCGAAACATTTACTAGAAAGCTTTGAAAGAAATTATTTACATTTCTATGAAAAAGGTAAATATATTATTAGCGTAAAAGCTTCTTTTAGCACTTTAATAACCACCCTTTAACGGGTTTTATCACAAAGTTTGAATTCATCAGTCTAGGAGTAATTTTCTGTGTCTGAAAGCTCTTTTCTTACCTCTACTTGTGCATCGTTGATTAGTTTACCAGAATTCAGACAAGCTCTTCTTTTTGTCTTCGGCAATGTCATGTCCTGTTGCGAGAAACAATTTTTTAATATTTGCTCAACCATGCTTTCAGATACTTGACAAAAAGCAAACTAAAACTCTGTATACACACACACCAACCCAAAAAAAGAAAAGAAAGGAAGAAGGGAAAAAGGGGTATAGCAAAGCAAAGACAAACAAATTACGTTCATTGCATTTACTTTATAACTAAAAAAAAAATCTCACACATTAAATAGGAACGTGATCTATTAAAACTGGCCATGCTGTATCATCTCAATATGCGCATGATGCTCATCTTGATGAATACCAAGGCAGCCTACTGTCCTACTCCTACACTTAGGTACCCAACACAACTTACAGTGACAACGAAGAGGCCATACCATATTCCTGTTCTATAGCCGTTGCAGGACCTGTTTGTGATTGTGCATGGAGACCTGTGCTCTGGGTGTGAACCAACACACTCTTTCTCGTATTAAAAAAAAAAAAAAAAAGGAATCAAACTTAGGGCACTGAGAGGGATTGAAAATGTTGTCGTAGCTAATGTGACATGATGGAAGGTTGCGGTTCTTTTGCTTTTTTTGTCTACTTGTCTTTTATTTATGTACCGTTATTTGTTTTGTTTTTTCCCTCCCCATTTGTTTTATCTGTTCCATCTATTTATTAACTTACCAGAAAAGCTTTTGTTTCTTACTGGCAGAGGAGCGAATTAAATCATTTACAAAAAACTCGTGTCGGTCTGCTCAACAACTTACCATTTTCAACGTTATTATGCCCAATTAGGTTGTCGCTTTGTGAAATATGAAATTGTTCGATCCTCAGGAATCATAGTAAAATATGTAGGGAAAAAGATTTATCGGTATTAACATGAGAGTGCCTGCATACGAGCAAGTTGATCCTCATACTCCTATTGGTCCTACTACGTCACTTCCTACAGTGGCAGAAATCAGTTTTTTTTTTTTTTTTTTCCAATGGATGCTCGATTGAATCTAATTATCATATGAAAATAACCTGACAAATTATATACACGAATACTGAACCGAGATGACAAACTGAAAGAATAAAATGTGTTGGGGTAATTTTTTGTCACCCGATTTTTCATATGCTTTTAAGTTTTTTCTTGTTTCCTCTCCTTTTATTGTCCTAGAGCAGAGAAGTTTCTGTCCTGTTTACCCTGCTCAACCACACTAGCACCGGTCTAAGAAGAAACAAACAACGTAATAGTAAGATGATGCTTGGATCGATGTTTTCTTTAGATTAATTATTCTGCCGTTTGAATCAGGGAACAGTAATATTGCTGTTTCAACCGGCAGAGGAAGCGGGGAATGGTGCGAAAAGGATGATGGGAGATGGTGCTTTAGAGAATGTGGAGGCCATATTTGCGCTTCACGTATCCCATGAGCATCCTACCGGAGTCATTGGCTCAAGACCCGGTCCCTTGCTTGCAGGTTGTGGCTTCTTCAGGGCTGTGATAAGTAGGAAGAAGAGCAGCTCCGGGAGTTCTCAAGTTTCAGCTGATCCTCTCTTGGCAGCCTCAGCTGCAGTCATAAGCTTACAAGGCATTGTGTCTCGGGAAGCAAATCCATTGGACTCACAGGTGTGACAGTCTTTCAAAACAAATATTAGAATGTAATGATAATGATAATCTTGTGAAGTAATTACAAGTTAGTACCTTTTTTCCTAAATGGATAACTTGTATCGAGAATTTACTCACTTGCGATAAATTAATTTCATGATTGGTTCGATGTTGTTCAGGTCGTGTCAGTGACTTCATTCAGTGGAGGTAACAATCTTGATGTTAGCCCGGAGACGGTTGTTCTAGGGGGCACCTTCAGGGCATTTTCCAACACAAGCTTCTACCAACTGATGCAAAGGATAGAAGAGGTACTGAAAGTTAAGTTTTCTCCGGTATAGGTATTATACATACCATGTGATAAAATATGAATTTATGCATGACTGGGCCATCCTTACTCCGAGTGGGAAGCTGAAGTATCAATGAGATAGTGCAATTAGTGCAGTGAAACTAGTGGGGACACATGTCTCGAACATTAACAGGAATTGATCCAATGACTCATGTCTCTTATGTACCATTACGGAAATGTATCTTTCTAAAAAGAAAGTGGGGACCGATAGGAAAAAATAGTATTTCTCTTCACCTTGGAAGCAGTAACATAGTTGGCATTGGTCCCCATGGATGTGTTGTCTGTATTAAATACTAAATTCAGTTTGAATTCATTACACAGGTAATTGTGGAGCAGGCTGGTGTTTTCAGATGCTCGGCAAATGTGGACTTCTTTGAGAAAGAGAATACAATATACCCACCAACAGTGAATGATGAGCACATGTATGAGCATGTGAAGAAGGTTGCAATCGATTTGGTGGGTCAAAGCAATTTTAGGGTGGTCCAACCTATGATGGGTGCTGAAGATTTCTCATTTTATTCTGAGGTGGTCTCCGCTGCATTTTTTTACATAGGAATAAGGAATGAGTCACTGGGTTCTGTTCACACCGGACATTCACCGTACTTCAAGATTGATGAAGATGTTCTTCCTATAGGTGCTGCTGCTCATGCAGCCATTGCCGAGAGATACCTCATTGAGCACGGATGAACGATACCGCCCGCAATTTTTCATGCTTTCTAATATATGATTCTGATCATTAAGCACAAAATGATATATAAGTGAGTTTAATTCTTCTTCATTTTTCTTGTGCTCCCCATACCCTGATGAGGGGGAGAAATTGAAACTGGACCCGATAACTACTCCTGGGCAGTGTAAATAAGTAGAGGAAAGATCTTTCTTCATTGATGAAGGGACTTCTGTGTGATTGAAGTCAAAATATTTGTTCCACCCGTTCCCTATGTGTGAACTGGAGTCTCATGATGGCATGACGATTGAGAATTGACAACACACTTACTAAAATCATGTTGGAATAATCCAGCCAAATCAACAAGGAGGACAGCTAGTTCACAATAAGCCATCTCACTCGAGACGCAATGATTTGGACATGAGCGAATGTAAATATTAAGCTGATTTAGATTGAAAGCATAGCGACCTTACGAATTTTTGCTTCATTATCGATATATTTGACGATGGAGGATCCATTGAAAAGTAAGGAAACGAATGGATGTGATATTTTTAAGTTTTTTAAGTGAAAGTGTAATCAGATGGAGATGGAAAGAAAACGATAGAAACATTTCCACAAGCTTTCTTCCAAAATTATGATGACAGATGATAAAATTACAAATATACCCATGAAAGCAAAGTTGGAGGGAAAAAAAAAAAGGTAAAAGTAATTTTAAAAGCTATAATTTGCTTTTCTATTCACTTAAAAGAAAAAATTAATTATTTTTTTATTAGATTAGATACTAAACTTTGAATGGATTCCCAAGCTTGAGCTTCAATAAAAACTTTTTGTCATGTCAATTAAACTAACAAAAGCAATGATAATTCATTTCTTTTACCATATTTCCAAACAAAAAGTCGAAATTATATTTCATTTTTTTGGGGGGTTTGAGCCAAAACTTCGACTTGGTCATTGTTGAACTGCACATAATTAGAAAGCTTGCTACCTCTTAGTCACTTTTTTTCTTGCCGCATGGCAAAACATCAAACTCTTGCAGATAATGCAACTAGGACCCTCTCAGCTCCTTAACCTTATCTTCAACTACGCGCATGACATTTCCGATTCTCCCATCTTCTCGCGAAGCAGCACAATGCGTGGACAATGTGAGTGCATTCCAGTCCAGGACACATCAGATCAACCATCATCATGCTGCCTTCTATTATAAAGTTTCATGATTTTCGAGTATCCGGTGTAGGTTTACTAAAATATCCACTAGTGCATATCAACATGGCATGCCAAATGTGGAAATCTTAATGGACTTCAATGGAACCCGTTTAATGGCTTTCCAACTTTTTGAATAGACGTCAAACATACACATAAAATGAAAGGATTGGTTAAACCCAAACCCCTCTTGTCCAACATTAACAATAAATAGGTGTCTAGCTTAAGCATACGAGGGAACACGGGGAAACCAAGACGGCTCTTAGACACTATAAGACCATCAAATTCTTCATAAAAGGTAAGGCATAACAGCCCGTTAAATGTTTTATTCATATAAAACAAACCTAAGCAATTATTATTTATCCGATTTTAATTTTTAAAATCGTTTATTACTTTTTAAAAAATGATTATTTGCTTAATAGAATCAATAAAGTTTTCAATTTTGAAAACCTTTGTAAAAAATAGTTTAACAAATCACTTTGTACTAAAAATCCTCAAAGCATGTCGTATAAGAGTTTTATTAAAGTCCAAGGCTCATAGGCTCAAAATGAACCAAAGTCCAAGAAAAGTCCAAATTCACAATTCAAGTATAATCCATCAAAAGTAAATAATAAAGTCCAAGAATCATAGCTTCCTCCTACCAACTATCCACTAAGCCACCAGAGTGACCTAAACCCCTAACTACTGCATTATCTCACTAAGTACAACCACTCCAATGGTCTTAGTTCGAAGGCATCACCCATTGACCTAAGATGACTAAGCACATATGAAGAACTCAATTATTAAGTCGAACTTAAATTAAATTCATTTTCATTTCTATCCTAACAAGCATGCAACACGTAAGGCTACATGTACCTAGAGGTCCAAACAATCATGTTCTGAGGTGAAATCCACGTCTTGAAAGCAATTATCATTTTATATGCAATAAAAGGTAAGTCATCATTAACTAGCTAATTATGCTTAATTAAAGTTAATGACTATTAATTAAGATTATTAAAAATTAATTAAAGTTAATTAAGCCCAACACTATAAGTTTATTCATTAACCCCAATTACTTTAAATTATAAATTAAGCCTAAACTACAAGTATACTTAATTATACCTAGTTAAAATAGTGAGTCCACTTTAGTTAGGCCCACATAGTAGGTAAGCCAACTTTAATTACTTGATATTATTTAGTTATTATTAACTTACTAATTACTATTATTTATTGATATTATTTTACTATTTATAGTTTTTATTTAATTAGTTTTGGCTCAAGCATAGTTGAATTGGTTTAATTGAATCAAACAATCACTTGTGAACCAATTGATTCACATGATTAAGGGGATCCTATCCTCTTTTAGCACATTTTTCTCCACAAACACATTTTCACTTGTTTATTCTTATTTTAAAGATGAAGCCAACTTTTTAAAAAATCTAATCCAAATCTTTGATCCCAATTATACTTTTGCTTGCTCATGATTTTAGAATTTTGTTATTTATGAACATGATTTAGGATTAATTGTTACATAAATCAAGTTTTTGTGTTAACAAACAAGATGTTGATGAATTTTAGCCTCATTAAAAATGAAAGGGGTGTTCTATTGAGAACAAGTTGAATATGAGGATGAACATGAAGAAGACCTTCAAGATTATTCGAACTTTTTTGGAAATGCTGTTAATTATAACACCTAAACTTTCAATATTCTTAAATCTTGAGAATCAAAAACCTCTATTTAAGAACTAGTTTGAATATTCCCAAGAATACCTTTGAAGATTCAAGAACATTTATTTTTAGCATCAAAAGCACATTATTTTCCATTAATTCAATCTCATGAACAACATATTCAACTAATCATATCCATTCCAATGATCAAACTACTATTAACATAAACACCTAAGTTACTCCATGATTAACTTCAAGAACAATCAAGTCAACATATTCATCAATATTAACATGTGCATAATTTCCGTAAAATTTTTAGAAAACTCATACCAATTCAATAATTTAAGGTTATCAATTCATGTTAACCTATTGTGTCTCATGTCCATATCTAAACGAGTTTGTATATTAAAAACCTCAACCCGTAACGTAACCCGTTTATTGATCATATATAAAAACCTAAACTCATAACTCGACCCATTTAATAAATATATTTCGTATTTGGATTGAACCCATTTATCAATTAAAAAATTATAACTAAATTTATAAAATATTTATAAATACATAGGAAAAGTAGCGATTATGAGATTAATATTTATAAATAAAAATGATGGCCTTATTTATTTATTTTATAGAAGATAGTCTTAAAAATTAAATATAAAAATTATAACTCAACAAAAAATTAATAAAATAAGGTATGATCAAGTATAACAAATTTAAATGTTGATTTGTTATATAAAATTATAATATTGATTTTTTTTTAGCCAATAACAAAAAAATATTTGGAAATATAACTACTTTGTAAAATATGAGATAGCAATTGTAACTAAAAGAATAATTTCAACTTAAAGGTCACATGTTTAACAAGTAAAGAAAAACCATCAAGCTACCAAGAGTAATACGAACTCCACATTAGAATAATGCCAAGAATCTTGTCTCTTAAATAGCAAAAAAGGTTTTAAGCAATAAGAAAAGCTCTTCCAAGTACACGATCAGCTACGGATCATATTAGTATTAATTTGAACCATGACCTAATGGGATATTATCATTAGTGGTAATTCTTGAGTTGATCGCATTCTCTGTCAATTCATTAAGAGAGATATTTGAAGAATTTGCATATAAAAAATTAATAAAAAGCAAACAATATTGAAAATATTTATAAAAATAATTAAGTTTATTGCCTTCTCCATAAAGCCAAGCCCTTGTATAGTTTCTAACTTCAATGAGCTATAGTGTTGATCAAGGATTCAACCTTTGGTACTAAATGCGGATTCTAAAGCTATTGTAAATATTGGTATACTTAAGATATTACGTGCCATCTTTGTAACTTGAGGATATTGAGATTGATTAGCTTTCCAATAATTTAATACATCCATTTCAACCATTGAATGACACTCTTCATCTAAATATAACTTTAATTCAGATTTATTGGCACTTCTAAGTGTTTGCATACTATTAAAGGATTGAAATTCCTAGATAAAATAAAAAATTATACACATCATATCAAATGAAATAAATTTCAATCTAGTATATATATTTGAAAAAGATAAAGTTACCTAGAAGACGTCTCCCCATTCATCATTAATAGAATTATTAGCCTTTAACCTATTACTACCAATATTTGAACCTAAATTCATGTCATCCTTCTTGACATATTCATCAAAAAGACAAAATAACGTTCTTCTAACTCAAAAATTCATTTGAATCATTACCATAAATCCTCTAATAACACCACTTAACAAAATTAAGATCATATCAAGGATCTAATGTAACTACAATTGCCAAATTACACTGAATTTGAACATCCTTATCACCATATCCCTCATATATGCTTCATTTCCACTCATATTATTCTTTAGTGCTTAGTATGCCCTAAAAATGGATGGAAAGTATAAGTTGGCAATAGGGTACTTCACTCTAGAAAACTGACAAGTGATGTCATAGAAAACCTTTAAGAACTTAGTGATTTTGTCAATCTTATCGCAATCATATATAGAAGGACAATGCTTATAATTCGAATCGCTTAACTCTAAGTGACAAAATGCACTTCTATAATAAATTACATTGTCTAGCATGAGGTATGTGGAATTCCATTAAATTGAGACATCTTATCTTAAAACCCTATTTGTAGATAAAGACAACAAACTCTCACTTTTGGCAAATTTCACCTTTCTGATTTGATATTCTTTCACATACTTTACACTTTCTCTCATTTTATCTACAACACTATCAATCTCTTTTAAACTTTCTTGAGTAATCAAATTGAGAATATATGCACAACATTTATTATAAAAATAAATATTCAAAGCTAAAAGAGCACCTCACACATTTAGTTATGACTTTATTAAACTCACAAAAACATCATTTACTGAAGCATTATCTAGAGTCATATAGAATAATTTACTTTATATGCCCCAATCAGTTAACAAACTCATTACTCTCTTAGTCAATGCAACACCTGTATGTGGAGGTGGCATATATGCAAAGCTTAGAATCCTCTTTTGCAAGACCTAATCTCTATCAATAAAGTGTGCAATTATAAATATATACCCATTAGTAGTTATTGATGTCCACAAATTAAATGCCAAGCAAATTCTACCAAGACAATCCATGAGCATGTGTTTGATTCTAGTTTTTTCCCTCTTAAACATCTTTAGCGAATTAGCTTTTAGAGTATTTCTAAAAATATGCACAACATTCTCATTCAAATATGCAAATATTGTTCTAACTCCACTATACTCCACAAATGAAATGGGTAATTCATAGAGGTATTGATGTAGATAGTGCTAAGATTGACACTATTGCAAAACTTGGACCCTCAACTTCAGTTAAAGTCGCATGAAGCTTTTTAGGATATGCAAGGTTTTATAAACAATTTATAAAGGACTTTTCTAAAATAGCTAGACCTTTAATCAAGTTATTAGAGAAATATGTGTCTTCTGTCTTCTTGTAGGATTACTTAGATACTTTTAATCTATTAAAGGACAAGCTAATGAGGGTTCCCATTATAGTTGCACTGAGTTGATGTGTGATATGAGTGACTTCACAGTTGGAGCAATATTGGGACAACGAAGGGACAAGCACTTTTAACCAATTTACTATGCTAACAAGACTTTTACAAATACATAGGAGAATTACATAACTATTGAAAAAGAGCTCTTGGTTGTAGTTTTTGCATTTGATAAATTTTTCTCTTATTTAATTTTGTCAAAAGTTATTGTATATATGACCATTCTCGCTTGAGCTATTTAATAACAAAAATAGATGCTAAGCCGTAAATTATTAGATAGATCCTTTTGCTACAAGTATTTGATTTAGAAATTAAGGATAAAAGGGTGCCGAAAATTTAGTATAGGTCCATTTATCAAGACTAGAAAATTCCAACTTAGAGAAGTTAGAGGAACATGGCATCAACGATGAGTTCCTAAAGGGATGACTATATACAATAGCTTAGGTAAAGGAACAAAAACTCTGTGGTTTGTGAATATTGCTAATTATATTAGAGTTAACATTCTTCCAAGGGAACAATCACACCAACAAAAGAAGAAATTCTTTACTGATGTAAAGTATTTCTTTTTAGAGAATCTATTTTTGTTTAAGGTTTGTGCTGACCAAGTCATTTGTCGATGTGTATCCTACAAAGAAGGATGGCAAATTCTAAGCCATTATCACTCTAGACTGACTAGAGGACATCATAGCACCAATAGAATAGCTCATAAGGTCCTAAAATTGGGATTCTATTCAATGATGCCCAGAGGTATGTAGAACTTTGTAATAGTTGTTAACTTGCAAGAAATATATCCTAGAGGGACGAGATGCCACAAAACTCTATCTTGGTATGTACAGTATTTGATATCTAGGGTGTAGATTTCATGGGCCCATTTCCTAACTCCAATAGGAATACATTTTAGTAGCTATTGATTATGTATCCAAATGGGTCGAGGCTCAAGCTTTGCAAACTAACGATGTTAGGATAGTAAAGAGGTTCCTTAAAACTTTATTTTTCTCGATTTAGCACCTCAAGAGCAATTATTAGTTATAGGGGAACACATTTTTGCAATGTGCAACTTGAAAAAAGTGTTTAAATGCTACAATATTACCCATAAACTAGCTATCTCATATCATTTGCAAACAAGTGGTTAGGTAGAAGTTGCCAATAGGGATCTTAAGTAGATCTTAGAAAAGACTGTGGAACACTAGAAGAAAGATTAGTCCAACGAGCTAGACAATGCCTTATGGGCATATAGAACGGCTTATAAAACAACGATAAGAACTACTTCCTATAGACTTGTTTATGCGAGAGCTTGCCACTTACTTGTAGAAATTGAACATAAAGCTTTTTAGGTTACTAAATTAGCTAACTGGGGTCTCAAGTGTGCAGGTACTCATAGGAAACTACAATTGAATGAGCTTGATAAATGTCATGCTATAGCATATGAAACTTCCAAACTCTATAAAGACAGAGCTAAAAAGTACCATGATAAAAAAAAATCAAGCAAGGGAAACAATATAAAAAAGGTAACCATGTACTGTTATATGCCTCCCATCTGAGGTTATTCTTAGGAAAATTAAAGTCTTGATGGTCTGGTCCCTTCACAATTACTCGTGCCTTCCTTTATCGAATGGTCAAAATCATACATCCTAAGAAAGGTACATTTAAAGTAAATGGTCAACAACTAAAGCTCTACTTCAGAGGAGGGGAATTTGCATCAAATAATAGGAAGGAATTTCATCCCAATCCTATTTTGAGTTTGTAAATAAGAAAAGTGCATCAAGCCAACAATGTTAAACAAAAGCGCTTCTTAGGAGGCAACCTAAGTTTAGTTTTCCAATTAGTTTAGTTTAATTTATTTTCATTTTTATACCTAGTTATTAAAAAAAAAAAATAGCAAGCCAATTTTTTGCAAGTTTGACAAGACCACCAAACACAGATATGTTTAGGATATGTTGAATACTAGGATATTCTTCAAATGTGACATGACCATCAAACATGAGCATGTTGAAGTCATATCAAGATTGTTTATCAAAAATAATTTTTTTCGAGAGTTACACGACTTTTTGACATAATCATATTTAGGTCATGTCTAATGGGGTTTTGAAATTAATTTTTCCCAAAGAAATGGGACCCATAGATACGATCATATCAAGATAGTGTCAGAATATCTAAAGAATATTATGAGAGTTATACGAATTTTAGACAGTTATGTCTAAGGTCGTGTTGAGGATGCTTTGTTTAAATTATTTACGAGAAATACACGGTCTTTAAACATGGTTATGTCTTAACTGTGTTAACCTCGACTTATTTGTTTAATTTTCTAGGCATAGACACAAGCTTGACATGCTCGTGTCAACCTAGCATGTCACCTTTTATATAAAAGGGTTAGACAAGTACATGGACTTTATCTTTAGACAGACACACTCCTCTCCTTAAGCATGAACACTACAATATGCACTTTGCACTTTGATTTTTCCAGATTCTTCATCAAATTCCTACTTATGCAAGGTATGTTTCATGATCTTGACACTCAAATTTTGTTGTTTTCCCTTTTTCTTGGATGATTCAAACTAACATTGGACTAGGTTTTAGAGTTTGTTTACCATTTTCAAATTTTGGAGATATTAGCTAGTCTAGGTCATTCTTTCTTGTTAAGAATTTAGTAGGAACCCTTAATAGCATTGTATCTACATGTTAGAACTGGAGAATCACATGTTAGTGCCCAATGTCTTGTGTAGGTTGCTCCAAAATCTACTCACAAACCTTGTGTCTCTAATAGAAGTAATTGTCACTAGCACTCCATGTAGTCTAGCTATCTCCTATATGTATATCCAAGCTAGTTTTTCTAATTTGTATCATACTCTGATAGGTATAAAATGAGCAGACTTAGTCAATCTGTCCACTATGATCCAAACTGCATCCTACTTCTCCCTAGTATTCTGGAGGGTTGTAACAAAGTCCATTGTCACATACCCCAATTTCCACTATGGTATTGGAAGAGGCTGTAACTCCCCAACTGGTCTCTGATGTTCTATTCTGATCTACTAGCATATGAGGCATTTATATTCTGCTATTTCTCTCTTCATGTTTCTCCAACAATAATAGCTCTTCACGTCCTTATACATTTTGGTACTTCCAAGATGTATTGTGTAAGTAAAGTGATGCACCTCTTTCATTATTTCTCTCTTCAATTCTACATCCCTTAGCATACATAGTCTTGTTTTGTACCTTAAGGTCCCTTTTGCATCTAAGTTAAATTTTGGTTCCTTGCCTTGTTCCATTCTGCTCTTAATCTCTTGAATATCTTTATCTTCCATATGACCCACTTTAATTCTATCCATTATGGTTGGCTGAATCCTTAAGGTAGCCATTTTTTGCTCCTACTTCTTATGTTAAAATTTCTAGCTTTAATTTACGCATGTATTCTAATAACTCCTTCTACGAAGTGATAAGAGTGGCTACATTGCCCTGTTTCTTTCTACTAAGGGCGTCTAGCACCACATTGGCTTTTCCTAGGTAGTATTGTATCTCTAGGTCGTAATCTTTGATTAACTCCAACCATCTCCTCTGTCTCATGTCCTGTTTTTTTTTTTTTTTTTTTTTTGCGTAAATATGTACTTTAGGCTTTTGTAGTCAATGAATATTTTGCACCTTTCTCCATATAAGTAATGTCTACATAACTCCAAAGTCATCACTAGAGTTACCAGTTCTAAGTCATGAGTTAGGTAAGTCTTTTCATACGACTTCAATTGTCGAGATACATAAGTTATTACTTGACCACCTTGCATTAATACACACCCTAACCTTTGGATTTGGGCATCACTATATACTCTTCTCCACTCTTAGGTAAAGTTAAAACTGGCATCGACACAAGTTTCTCTTTGAGCATCTAAAAACTGGCTTCACATCTGTCATCCCAATCGAATTTCACATTCTTCTTTATCAATCTGGTGAGAGGAGTTGCTATTTTGGAAAAGCCTTCTACAAATCTCCTATAATAGTTTGCTAAACCTAGGAAGCTTCTTACCTCTGTAATTGTTTTCGGTTTGTACCAGTCTACTATCACTCTCACCTTTTCTGGGTCTACAGATATCCCATCCCTGTTAACCACATAACCCAAGAAGACTACTTGTTCCAGCTAGAATTCACATTTACTGAATTTGGCATACAACTTCTCATCTTATAACCTGCCCAATACCAATCTCAAATGTTCTTCATGCTCATCAATGCTTTTAGAGTATATCAAGATATCGTCTATAAAGATGATTACAAACTTATCTAGGAAATCACTGAATACTATGTTCATTAAATCCATAAATACAACTGGTGCATTTGTTAGTCCAAAGGGCATTACCAGAAACTCGTAATACCTATACCTAGTCTAGAATGTTGTTTTATGGATGTCCTCTTCTTTGATTCTGAGTTGATGGTAGCCTAATCTCAAGTCTACTTTGGAGAACACCTGAGCTCCTTGCAATTGGTCAAGCAGTCATATATCCTGGGAAGAGGATACTTGTTCTTTATTGTAACCTTGTTTAACTCTCTATAATCTATATAGAGTCTCATGCTTCCATCTTTCTTCTTTACAAACAGGACCGATGCACCCCAAGGAGAGACACGGGGTCTTATAAAACCATTATCTTGTAGCTTCTATAATTGTTTCCTTAACTCTTTCAATTCTACTAGTGCCATCTTGTAGACTGGTTTTAATATGGGTTCTGTATCATGTACCAAGTCGATGTTGAATTCTATTTCCCTAGCTAGTGGTAAACCAGGAAGATCTTTTGGAAACACATTAGGAAATTCCCTCACTATCGGTACTCCTTCCATCTTAACTCTTCACCGACTTCAACAAATATAGTTGTCAATACACTTTTTCCCCACATCTCATAGGTAAGCAATCTAGTGGGTCTCTGCACTTCTAACTTGTATTCAAAATATCCATCCCCCGGTATATTAAACTACACCACCATGTTGTGACAGTCAATGGTGGCATGATATTTTGATAGCCAATTAGCACTCAATATAATGTCAAACTCTATCATTTCCAATACTAGGAGGTCTGTTGGTATTACCCTATCTTCTCACTAGAGGTCCAGCTGCCTATTAAACTGGCCTTGTCTGATTTCTGATTTGTTCCTAAGGATAGTTGACTGCCTTGTGTCCCTTCTTGTTGCACACATGGCAGAAGATTAAGAGAACTAACCTTTCAGTGCAATGTCTGCTAATGTGCCTAGTCTTCCTACAAGAGAAACATGCCCCATCTGGCCATCTACACTCTCTTAACTCATGAGGCCTGTAACATTTGGGACATTTAACATCTAGGCCTGTTGCAGTGAGTGCCAAAGGCACTTACTTGATCTAGAGAGGAAGGGCTATAGCTCTGGGTGTTCTGCTTTGCAGCAGGTGATTTTTTTACCCCTGTTGTGCCCCATTCCACTAGAGGCGGGTCTTTTTCCCAAAGCTATTGTTGCTCTACGACTCCTCTATTCTTCTATGATCTTCTTATTCTACTAGGGGTAATTTGCTTTGTCAACCATTTCAGCATATGTATTTAGCTTAAAGGCCCTTACTATAAGTTAAAGGTCCAATTCTAATCCTCTCAGGAACCTTCTAGCTCAGGACCTATCATCATTACATACATTTTTTAGAAGGAATTGAATGAGGCGATTCAGCTCTGCCTCATATTCTTCAATTGTTCAGTTCCCCTATTCACAATTGTAGTATTCATTCTCTATTCTGTCTCTAAAGCTACTGAAGAAGTATCTCTAATAAAATAGCTCCTTAAATACAACCTAATTCATGCATTCCCCTATAAGTCTAGGAATTGAAGCCTACCATTTTACCGTAGTTCCCTTCAGCATGAATGTAGCATAATTCACCTTCTTATCTTCTAGTATCTGGAAGGCAGCAAAAGTCTTCTCAATTTCCTATACCCAATCTTCAGCCTCGATTAGGTCATCCACTCCGGGGTTAAATTCCTTAACTACTCTTATGAACTTATCAAAACTAATGGGTTCGTTACCATTCCTATGCTATGGGACATTAGGGGCTTAGTGTTATTGTGTCAATAGTCCCATCAAGTGGTTCACAGTATGCAGTAGCTAAACTGTCTCTTTAGCCATCTGACCTCTTTCCCTTTGTAGCTATGGGTTCTGAACTTCCTAATCATTGGGGTTATCATGTCTAACACCCCTTCCAGCTCTTGATCCGGTGATTCTTCTTGGAGGCATTTTGTTTAAGAAGAGACAACCGGATCTACTTGAGTTAATATCAATCATGTTCGGTTTTATAGTGTGTAAGTATATACACATATACCACTATACATGAGTCTATTCATATATATAACTTAACAATTAAAATAATGCAAGTAAAGTAATAATACAAGAAAATAATTACATAATTAAGTAAACATTTCATATGTTACCCACTCTCTTCATGCATCACTATCTTACAGATCAAGTGCTTAATTTCTCTAAAGATTATATCTTATGCTCTACTGGTTTAAATCATCGCTTAGTTCTAAGAATCATTACCTAAGCTTTTTAGGATCAACAACCTATGCTCTAGAGATCAAAACTTGAGTCACAAGGATCATCAACCTATTTTCTATAGATTTAAACTTAGGTCTCTAAAAGATCATAAACCTAAAGCTCTAATACCACCTAAATTGTAACTCCTCGAAACTCGAGCTGCGCTACTGCCCGCCATGTGTCCTTATCTTACAAGAATATGTTAAGGCTCTGAAACAACTCTAATACATTTTAACTTGTAACTCATATATAAAAACATTTCATATATCTTCAAAATTCAAATAATTTCATTAATCATATCAATTATCTAATACAGTCAAATAACATAATCTTCCTAAATTCTAATCACCATAATAGTAATGGTAATCTTCATCTTCCTCTTTTTGTGATTCACCCAAACCCAAGTTATCTTCTAGGTTCTCATTTTCCTCAACACCCACATCTAAAACGTTTCCCAAAGGGTAAGCAAATGCCTAGTATATATAACATAAATACACACGCATGAACAAATATCACACACATTATGCAGTACTTAAACACAAATAACCGTTTCACAATACAATTTATATCCACAAGCACCAATAGGATACTCATAACCCCCTTAACACACTTAACACACTAGAACATGACTTGGTGATGGGAATTACCACTACGAGCCCCATACCCATGTATACTTAAACCTGGTGATGGGAACTACCACTACGGGCCCCACACCCATGTCCACTTAAACTTCTTAACCAGCATTCGACCCAAACCATTTCCAAGCACAACTCCACTAGGGATAATGTCATACAAGGATCATTAAGGTGCTCCCTAGGGATTTGCCACTACAGGTCTTTAGGCCGAGCTAAGCACATACAACATACAACTTAAACACTTAATCCAAATCATTTAACTTAATCAATTTCAATGCATAAGCTAACTTAAACAAGCACAAATCAACACACAAGTTACGTGTACCTTGAATCCTAGCCTTAAGCACTTTCCAGTCTTAGACTTAAACTAAATTAAAATCTGTACAAATCAATAAACTCTTCTTAGTACTTAATCTAAGATCAATGTCACTCTCTTACTTCTCTTAATCTTATTTATTTAATTTCTTTAGGGCCTTACTAGCTATCTAGGTTGCGTGGAAATTAGTTTAATTTGAAGTTATATGAATATATAATTAAGTTATACTTTATTCAACACGACCATGTTGGGGACCGTGTTGCTCAACATGAGTTGGAGCACGACCGTGTTAAGGGTCGTGTATCTTTCAATGTAAAATTTGGTTTCAACATGGTTGGAACACGACCATGTTAAGAGGCCATATTCTTCTTAATTCAACTCAGTCGAAACATAACCATATGTAGGAGGCCGTGTTACCCTTGACTTAACACGGTCAAAATACGACCATGTTAAGAGGCATTGTATCTCTTGGTGTAACCTTCACACTCAACACAATCTAAACACGACCGTGTTGGGAGGTCGTATATCTCTCAATGTAACTTTAGAATTCAATAAGGTCGAAACACAACCGTGTTGATAGGCCATGTTACCCTCGACAATCTTCACGAACTCCTAATCCTTCATTCCAATTTCTCCTAAACCCAATTCTCTCTATTCCTAAGCTCAATTACATCTCTAAAACATGTAATTGTAAATAAATTACACAGATTATATTACTTACTTCAAAAATTCCATAAATCATATCCTTGAGCCGTTGATTCCCCTTTCTCATATCGTCCCTTCTCAAATCTCGAGTTTTGTATAAACAAAGTGATGTAACTATATGAGATTATCCATTCTCTATGAAATTTTTGTATAAAACCCCTTACCTCTCATACTTGGAACTAGTCACGCCCTTTTTCCCTTAGTTGCCTTAAGGTTCCTATAAATAGTGTTTATCCCCTTGGTTACTCTTTCACTATTCAAAATGGAAAATGAGGTTTTCTATGTTAATTTTAGTATTTATATCTTTTGTGTGAAATAACTCATTCGCCCCTCATTTAAATAAGTTTTTACATCCTTAGCCTTGGCTCTTTATGACAACATATATATATTAAAATAAGTAAAAAAATTTCATGTATTATAATCACTAGTTAAGGATTAGTTATGGATTTCCTTTAAACTTACTTGAATGAATATTTTCCCCCTTAAATATTCTTAGAGTATTATAATCCTTAACAAGCAAATAGTTGATACTTATTATTTGAAAAACCCACGTAAAGACTAAACATAAGTAAATAAACTATATTAAATAAAGGCAATCGATGGTTTGAAGAAGTACCTTAAAACCTAGTAGCTTAAGATCGTCTGATCTAAGACTTACTAATCAATGAAACTACTTTTAAATAAAAAAAAAAAACTCTTTTAAACAAGAAATGTACTCGAAGAGTGATTAAGGGATAATTGGATATATTTATCTTGGATTATGGTGTTTAACAAATTTAACGAAGGGGAGTTGTATACCTTTTAGTAAAGTTAGTAAAGTATTTTATGACTTTTTTTTTTATTAACAAAATGATAATTCGAGTTTTGGAGTCTTGGAAAAATGATATGAGTAAACTTTGATTTGCATTGATTAATTAGTGAATTCAAATATTTCGTATGTTTAAGATAGTTGATTAAGTGAAAAGTGTAAGAGTTGTCATTAATTTTCTTTTGAAACTATAAGTTAATTAAGAGTTTGTTTCTTTAGTTATTACAGGGTTAAATAAGATCTTTTTAATTTTTTTTAACAGTAAGTTAATTAAGTATTTCTTATCCTACTGTTTGATCTGATAAATTTGCTTCAAGACAAGCAAATGCTTAAGTGTGGAAAAGTTTGATAAGTGCTTAATCGAATATATATATATGTATATATAATTAAATAATATTTAAAGTATTTTTTCCTCATTTTGGCATATTTTTGAAGATTTGAATTTTAATTGAGTAATATTTTGATTTTAGATTTTTGATAGATAATTAAATTAAAAAGGAAGAAAAGAAATCGAATTTTACTCAATTTAGAGCTAAATAGAACAAGTTATGAATTCTTGAAAATAGACATAGGCAGCAGACATGATCATGTCCGGATCATGTTGAAATTAAAGCATTAAAAGCCAAGAGTTACACGGGAGCTACACACAACCGTTTTTATTGGTTATATATCTCTCAAAAATATTTGTTTCTAAGCATAACTGAAACATGACCCCCAAATATGATCGTATTTAGGCCGTGTCAACTGTAGCATCTAGTTTTTCAAGTTTTTTTTTTTTATTGAGAATTTTGACATGACCTGAAGCACAATTGTGTTAGATAAAGTGTTGTCCTGAAAATAGAATTTTTTTTATGCTCACTATATAAAGGACAAGGGGTCAAAACTTTAGAAAAGACATTTTTTATTTGTTTTAAGGTTTTTTGAGAGACTAGAAGATTATTTTTCTGTATTTTAAAAATTAGGATTTTTCTTCGATCTCTTTAATGATGCATACTTTTACATCATTAAGGATTTTTGTTTTCAATATGATTAGAGCTTAATTTTCTTAGTATTTAGACTTGTGGATTTTAAGATTATTATGTGATTGGATTTATTACTATTCAATGAATTCTTAAATTTCTCAATTTAAGCATGTATTCTTGATTTTGTTTAGATTAATACTTCTAGGGTATTATTCTAATTATTTGATATTATACATTATGATTGAGAAATCTAATATGTAATTAAATCTAACATATTTGAAGAGAACTGATATAATCTTAGAGATAAGTTATGTGATTCTTCTATAATTGATCAATTTGTTTGAAGAAATTCATTGTTCTTAATGGAATCTTTGAAATATGCTATTATGAAGATATTAAAATAGGTATTCTTATGATTAGGGTTAATAAGCTTGAAAAAGTTATTAAAGTAATTTAGGAATTTTCCTAGTTAATGAAATTAAAGAAGGATTTAAATAAATTTTGTTGATGTCACATAATAAATCCTAGGCGAAATAAAGTCTAGATACTTGTTTTGCTATCTTGAAATTAATTATAATTTGTTTTGCTTTTCTTTCTTTCAATTTAATCTTTAATTCATTAGTTAATATTTAGTTATAGGTTTTAAATCAATTAATCTTTATAATTTACCAGTTAAATAATGAAGTATAGGTTAGTATTAGTACCCATAATCCCTATGGAATGATATCTATATTTAATCCACTATATTACAAATTTTGATTAGTATACTTGCCTCATATATATATATATAATGATATGGTTCTAGGAATAGAAATTCCTTCTAGTTATTTTTAAACCTTTGAGCAAATTCAGGTACATAGTTACTCTTAGTTGTTTGTACATGTAAGCTAGAAGTTGAAATGGACCTAAACTTATTTAACCAACAATTGTTTTACTAAGTGTGAGTTCACCATTAAGAGAGCACATGGATGTTGGAAATGGTAGTTATGGATTGGTAGTTATATCATCATATGGGGGCAATGATTTGGGGTGATGTGATTTTCGTATAGGCATTAAACCACCGCATGCAAGTAGGTGGGTTATTGATTGGCTAATAGCTATGATATGGATTGGTCCTCTAAGGAAGAACTATAATTGGGCCATAATGATGGAGTTGCACACTCTTGTAAATAGTTATGGTAGACCATTGCATTAGCGTTTGGTACTAGTGATGAACTTAAGATGAGACAACCATCATGTGTTGGTTATTATATTTATATGCATTGTGTGTGAGTGTGTATGTACATACACATATGCTTAAGGAATCTACATTAGTCCAAGTCTTAGGATGTCATGACTATGTTGTTTGCTATACCTAATAATAAAATAATTAAAATGGTGATTGTTGCATCTTTGTTTATAAAGCTAACATGTGAGTTTTGGTATGACATTTTCATGATGTTCACAATGGCTATTGTACCAAGCATTGTTGCTCATACTTTAAAAACTTTTATATTTCAGTTTCTAGTACATGTATGAGCAAGACCCCTATAATGATCAATGATATGATTTGTATTTTAGAAGTTTGCATGATAATAATAGTTTTGACTATGTTGATGAATAAGAAGTTAGACAGTGATTATGGAAGTTTATTTTTCAAGACATTAATAATGTTCTCAACTTAAGTTGTCTAGCTTATATATGAGCTCTTTATGTTTTTCATAAATTAGGTATGATTACCTTTTCTTGAAAGATTAATGGAGTTTTTATGAATTGATCTTATTTATGGATTAATAGTTGTGTTTAGGGCTAAGCATGATCATATTGCAATATGAATATGAGGCAGAGTTCTTGCACTCTTGAATTTAGGGCATGATAGCTTTAGACGCTATTAGAGCACAAGTTTTAAGATCCTTAAGGAATCTAAGAAAATAATCTATAAGATAGTGAGATGAAGAGTATGGGAAGAAAATAAATTGAGTATCCCCTAAAGTGATATTAGAGTATGTCAATAATTAAACTAAGGGTTTGAAATCCTACAATCAGTATTACTCTCGATTTATAGGAATAAAAAAGGATTCATTAGATCAATTGATGTAAACCATAACAAATCTACTTTATAAGGATTGCCACAATGAAATAAACAGATTTAAATGAAAATATTTGTAACAACTTGTCTATAATATAAAGAAAATAGCCTTTTAATAACCTAGCAAGATAATAAGAGTAAAACTTTCATACAATCAAATATAGGACATAAAATAAAACATAAAAAAAGGAAGCCAAAAGTTTGGTGGCATCATCGAAAGATTAACCCGATCATTTATCAAAGAATCTAAACCTTTTTCCCATCTTAAAGCTTTTAGCCACAATTATTCTTGTTCGTTTAAATAATGCTTTGAACCTTTTTGTCCCATACAACTCTAGTTTAGTTTTTTAGCAGCTAATTCCTTCAAATTTTGAACCTAATCTTCCTAACTTGATTTTTACTCATTCTTGGACATTTAAAGTGATTCTTGAAACCTTAAACGCCATCACTCTCTCTCTCTTTAGGATGAAGTAATGTATTGCCATGCCAAGCTCCAACCACCACGAGTGTGAGCTACCCGACTTCATATGATGTTAGCTACACCAATATGAACCCACTAGGAAATGACACTAACCATGGAGCTCACATTGGTTTGAAATCATATTTATCGTGTAAAGCCCATGTGAATTAAGTTGATCTAAACTCTAGCTCACATGGTGGTGGCTTTATACATCGTGGTTATGGTTTTATAGTCAATCTATGGTTATTAAGCTAGCAATATAGGTGGTGACCATTAGTTTTGCTTTGGGTTATGGGTTTGATGTGGGTTTAGACGGTGATGATGTTCCAATGGGTCATAAGTTCAGTGGTAGTGGAATCAAGTGGTGAAGTCAAGCTTATGGTGTCTCTAAGGGTGGAAACATTTATGCAAAGGATGATGAATAAACCATGAATAAAAATGCATGAGTTGGAACTAGTGTTGGACTTGTTATACAATGTTGTGCATAGTATAAATTCATTATGCAATGGTTACATTTGGTGTCTAAAGTATAACTAATATCATAGTAGCAATTCAAAATGTAATAAGAGGGAAATGTACGGCCATTCCCTCTAAGCAAACATGTTGGTTTTTTATGCTTCTTGGTATCTTTAGACTTCATGGCATAAAGGAGACATAGTGTGTCGAATTAGGCTTTCTCATCCTCATTTAACTCATGCTTAGCCATTATAATAGCCATACATTCCTTCTTCATGCACTCTCTGTCCTAATATGATCCATCACTAAAGTAACACTTCATTTGTAGGACTTTCTTATTTTTTGTCTCTTTGCTCCTTCATCTACCCCTTTTTGTTCCATGAACTTGGTATCTATTTCTCTTCCTCCTCTTTCTCCTCCTTTCTACTAGTGGAAAAAACTTACATCTTAGTTTCAAAATTCCATTAGCCATTTAGCGATAACTATGGCCTCAGAAATGTTTTTCACCTACTATTGTAAAACTCCAATCTATTAGAGTGTTTTGATCCATCTAATAAAGAGAGAGAGAGAGAGAACATCATTTAGGTTAAGATTTGGAATCTCCAACATAGGCTCCAAAAATTCTTGTATCCACTACTTCTCGTTGCCCTTCTATGTATGATGGAGAATTATGATCTTGACATCTCTTTTGGTATTCTAATGAAAGGATTAGTCCTTGATCTTTTAAACCAACTCTTCTTAGTTGTAGTCTTGTTAGTCCCTTTCTTTAGCACATCATTGTAGAATCTCCAAAATACAAAGTTGAAGTCATACTTTACTTGCATCATTCAACAAGCTTAATAACCCAAAAGTGTTGTTCTATACCCCCAACAAATAAATTTTTCACTTCTCACAAATTGTATTCCTTTAAAGTACTCAAGCTTGGACACATCTATCTTAGTGGCTAATTGAGTTGTCACTTCATGAATTACTACTTACCTTACATGTTGCTATTAGTTGTCCCATATCTTTAATGTGTTATATTTCCTTATTATGATTTTTGGTCAAAGTCATAGTATGCTATTTATAATTAAGGAAATTAGGTTTTAAATTAAGTTAATGTTTAATTCGGACGTTAGGTTA
The DNA here is from genome assembly GCA_037954665.1 of Laguncularia racemosa. Taxonomy (NCBI): domain Eukaryota; kingdom Viridiplantae; phylum Streptophyta; class Magnoliopsida; order Myrtales; family Combretaceae; genus Laguncularia; species Laguncularia racemosa. The sequence continues at coordinate 4,232,631 of JBBMOL010000040.1, forward strand.
TTATAAGCTATTTCCCTTTTATATTATTTCCTTTTATATCCATTAGCCAACTAGGTTTACAAGCCTATAAATAGGCATGCTATGTTACATTGTCAAAAACTCCTTTTATGAATATATTTATGAGATGGATTTCTCATAGATTTATTTCCTGTTCTTATTAGTCAATTTACGAATTGGTTGTGGTTAACACCTAATCTTATCAATCTCATAGTGAGATTGAGGTGAGCATACATGATTAGTTATTGGAAATTATGATTCATATAAATTCCTAATTTTAATTAAAACCTCAGTTCAATTCATGAATTGGGGCATTATATCCAACTCATTAATCATCTATATCTATTTTAATTCTATTCTTTTATGTGCAAAACCCCATAAAACATTTCCTTTTTGTTATTACATATTCTAAAAACCCATAAAAAATAATTTCATTTAGTTTAATAACCCAAAAAACCCAAAAGATTTAAACTTTATTATTGCTGTGCATATATACATATCATGTTGGTAATAGAGCAATATAAATCCAAGTTTGATTGTTTATTACATTTCGAGATTTTGTTTATAATCTAAACTTGGATTCCAAGCACATTATTCACTTTTACCTATAAATTCTATTATGATATCACTTGCCACAAAAGTCTTCCTCATGAGCGCTCTTTTGTGGTACTTAGGAACTAAAACTTAATTGAGAGTACTAAGCTAGTCTAGTTTCACAATACACACAAGTTAGCGAGAAAAATTAGATAGAGATGTTTTAAAAAAATGTGTTTTGCTATATGAGAATAAATGATTTGAAAATGAGGAGAGGAACCTCTTTTATATACAAGAGGTCTTTTCAAGCAAATGGCTAAGGTTATTCTAATCTAAAAGCTTTAAATTAGTTACGTCGATCACTATTATAAATACACCTATGTGCTCTATCTTATAAAATACATTAAATCTAGATGCTTATTTTAGAGAGCCTTCGTAGATGACCTATGTCTTGAGCAAAAGTGATAAGGTCATTTAAATTGGGCTCTAGATTGGCTTAGTTATAAAAAAATCATTCTTACTCTTACCATAGATCTTGTCCGATAGATGCTATTGAATCGAGAATTGCTATTCCAGTTGGAGTTGGTAGTTCTTCTTTTAGTGGTGGTTTCTATGTGCTATCATATGGAATTGTCCTCCCTCACCCTAGCCTCGTAAGCAGGAGCTTTAAACAATTTGTATATTATAAAATACAATTATGGGATAGTGTTGGTTTAAGCTTGACCTATCTTTATCCTATCTAAAGTTGCAAGGCTAAAAGAAATCTCTATTTCCTTCCTATTTGGTTAAAATTGAAAAACTAAACCAAAATGCCTCAAATAGCTCATGGTGGGATGGAGCTGATCCCATTGGTACTGATTTAAGTTGAAATTAGAGAAATGTGTGAATCCATTATGCATTTTAGAAAAAAAAATTTTAAAAATGGTTGTTAATTAAAAAAAGAGAGAAAAGAAATACATGCTTTTTCAATTTGTCAATTTTTTCTATAAAAGAAAAAACTTAATGAAAAATATGCTTTCAAAAATCATAAAAGAAGACAAATACTTTATATGCAATTTTTTTTTAAATGAATCAAGTTGAAAACATAGAGAAAAAATGCGTTTCAGGAGAAATTAATTATACGGAAAACCTTTTCCAAACGTAAATTGATGAAATAGTGCATATACTTTGCAAATAACCAGGCATAGTTGAGCGTAAGTTGTCTACGTTTTCACTTTAAAATCAAAACTATTAATTTGGCAAAAATAAAAATACATATATTATAATTGTTTTCACTATGCTATTTTTCGAATTATATTTTCAACAACAACCCTTTTAATAATTTCTTTTTTCCTCTAAATGTACAGTGTATCCTTACATTTTTGTTGACGCCACTAGTTGAGCCCTGAGGCTGGACTGGGGGTGCTTGTAAATGTATTATGGTATACTGCCAGTGGACACCAGTAGAATTAGCATCAGTAGCGTGGTCTTTTCCCTCCAAGTTCAACAAGGGTTCTTCTTCTCCTCCTCCAAGTCTTCAAAACCGGAAACAAAACCCAAGTCAAGCTCAAGTGCAAGGAGACTGAGAGCAGCAGCGATGGAAGTTGGAGGCACGGATTCGGATGGCAGAGAATTCAAGAACGCCCAAGAGATGTGGAGAGAGCAGATTGGTGATACCCATGAGAAATCCGACTGGTATCGCCATGGCGTTGGCTATTGGGAGGTACCCTTTTATTGTTGTGTGTCCTGGGTTTGATGGAGCGCTACTAATCATAGGGAATCCTTTATTTCACGGGAAACGTTTTTTGAAAATTTCTCTAATTGGATTGTGGATTATGGGCCACCTAGGGAGTAACTTTAACAATTGCTCGACTGCTCAGCCGCCGAAGACCTAAATTAGTTTTTACAATAAATTACGTTTTTTAAAAATTTGGGTAAGTGAACGCAAGGGTAATGTGGGATTTTTTTATTTATTTATTTACAGTTTTGGAGTTTAGGGATAAGCATGCAAGGTCTAGAGTTCGGTTCGTTAAGTTAAAATTTCTTTGTGTGAGTCAAATGGTGATCATCTAAGTTTGTGCTCATAAAATGTAAGTGGCATTTTGAGGCTTTTATTGTTGTTATTAATTGGCATTTGCGTGAGAGATTTGTTTGTTTATTGAAGAGAAGGGTGTGGAGGCCTCGGTGAATGGAGTATTAGGAGGATATGGACATGTAAATGAAGTTGACATTAAGGGAAGTGAAGCTTTTCTCTCCACACTATTGGCTGAAAGGTTCACAGGTCGTGGGAAGAATCAACATATTGTTGCCCTTGGTATACTATTTTTCTCTGTCTCTTCTCTCATTCAACCTCTTGCATGAATGATAGAAATAATTGAACATTTTAGTAATGTGTTCTCTTTCACCCAAAAAAAAAAAAGAATAAATAAATAAATATGCATGGCAGCTCACGAACTGAGAGAAAGGGTACCCATTCCTTGAAAGAGCTAAAGTTAAATGATTTGAGAACAAGAAAGTGAAAGTAATTCTCAACAAGCAAGTGTATATTGAGGCATCAAAGAGGCATCTGATGTTGGCCTTCTTTCCTTTCTTTGTACATATGCTTGCATTGCTCACAGATATAGACAAGAGATCATGAAACATATTGGATTTTTGATACACATGCACGTAGCATTCGTGTGGTACTAAAAAGCAGTTTATTGATAATAAATTGAAGAAAGAGGTTACTCTGTACACATTGTATGGCTGCACTGAAGAAAAGTGTGTCCTCACATAGGGATGCATTCTAAAGTTCTCGATCTCTGTAGGTGCTCTTTAACGGTCGCTACATATGAGTATGAGTATGTGTGCATGTATGTCTAGACATTCCTTGGGGTTTAACCCCTTGTGCCATTTGATTTGTATTTGTGTGATGCACCTGTATGTATGTTTAATTGCTCAAAAACTCCAACAGTAAAATTTTCAATTTCTAACTATTAATAGAAATACCAGCATTAGAATATAGTGGTTGGTTACTTTAACATTTCATCAGCTGCTTTTAGTTGCATAACTTTCTAGTAGTCTGTTGCAGATTGTGGTTCTGGAGTTGGAAGAATCACAAAGAATCTTTTGATAGGATACTTTAACGAGGTAATTTATTTTCTCCATGTTACTGTTGTGATTCCTGATAATGCAGGTTACCTCTATTTCAAATTTAAGTTCCTTATATCAACCTTTTGATAGTGGCTAATTTAATGTGTAGGTAGATCTCCTTGAGCCTGTCTCACATTTCCTAGAAGCTGCTCGTGAGAGCTTATCTCCTGAGAATCAAATGATAGTTGATGGTCACAAGGCAACAAATTTTTTCTGTGTCCCTCTTCAGGTGTAACCTTAAATTTCTAATTATAATTCTAAGTTGACAGCTCATCTAATGTTGAAAGCTTGTTATTTATCCAAAAAAAAGTATTGAAAGCTTGTTCTATATATGTTTCTAGAAGCAAACAATACAACAACAACTCTCAAGCCTTAATTAACTAGGAGGTTGGCTATTTTAGAAAGAAACAGTAATTAACAAAATTTTTGTTTGCAGTGAGTTGTCATTTAGTCTACGAAACATGCATAGTTCATTATGTATATGGCTTATAATATGTTTAGGTTTTTTTGTTCCATGCTAACTGAATTTTCTGATTCTATTTACCAAAAAAATTTTCTGATTTCTATGTATAGATGGCAGAATGACCATTCACTTTTTCTTTAGGTGCAACATGCATGCATGTGAAGTATTGTAGTTTTCAGATGCTTGACAGCATTTTAACTGGCTTAACTTACGGTTTATAATTTTTTGTATATTCTTTTGAAGGAATTTACACCACAAGTTGCAAGATATGATGTGATATGGATTCAATGGTGTATTGGCCACCTACCAGATGATGACTTTGTTTCATTTTTTAAGAGAGCAAAGGTATGCTTTTCATGCAGCCACATACTAGTATAGAAGAGCCATTCCAGTAACTGGACAAACACAAAAAGTTTGCCTGAAGAAAGAAGAACTTGGAATAGATTAATTGAAAATGATTTGGAAAATATAAAAGCATGCATCTCCTTTTCTGCGTTTGGTACTTTGTTTGTGGGCCACTGACTTCTATAGCACACAAAATATTAGTTGCAAGGATCTTAATTCTGTATAAATGTTGAAGTCTTGAACTTCAGTATTTTAATAAATGTCTATGAGCACTTCCATGGTATTGTGATATTTTGGTTTGCCATCGTGATACCAAAACAACAACGTAGTTCTCTTTCCTCATATATTTAGAATGATAGTGGTGGCAAACATTTAAAGAGCATAGTTATGTTGTTGTTGTTGTTTGTTTATTTTATTTTATTTTACATTTTTTCTGCTAAATGAAATTAGTCAATTACCCCCAAAAAGAAAGGCATAGCCATTCTTCATCAGTGATGTTCCATTTTTTTTACCATACTAAAAAAGGAAAAAGCTATGCATGTGAAATTATTATACACTTCTAAATTTACTTGTAGAGTGTGATAGTGTTGCTTGAAGTCTTTATAGATAATTTTTGTACTTAATCATCGCTGTTATTAGGTCAAACAATATACTCTGAAATCCCCCCCCTCCCAAAGGAACATCAGAGGGAAATTATAACCCAAATGATTTTCTATCTTGCATTTACTCTGAATAATGTGCATCAAAATAGTCTTGAATTATGTCACCGGGAGAACACTTCTCTTAACTACTTGCAAAGGTTTCTTGACAATTGTAACAAAATAATGCTATTAATTCTCTAGAATAGATGTTTATTTGTATTAAACTAGTAACTAATTGAAGAAAAAAAAATGGAGCTATAAAAGTAACATGAGCTTATTGCTTTCAAGAGGGACTATAGAACTTAGTTATTTCCATGGCAAAAGAGACCATTTTAATCATGTAATACAGATGTATTTTTTTTTTCATTTATTGTGTAACTCTGATATAGATGCTTATGCATTTGCAGGGTGGCCTCAAACCAGGAGGATTTTTTGTACTGAAGGAAAATATTGCCAGAAATGGTACTATGAGTTTTCCTGCTAGTCTTTCAATACCTGGGACTCTCTTAGCACCTTCTCTCTCCCTCTCTTTTTTTTTTTTGGGCCACCACCTAAGGTGTTGTGAAAATGGGCTGTCTACACAATCTTTGGTATTTTGTTGTATTAATGCACCGCAGAGAAATAACCAGAAAAGTTGGAAAGAAGAGAGAAATAAGAAAGGAGAAGGGGGAAAGTGATACACAACTTTAGCAATTATCATTTTCTCCTTTCTCTTTATAGTTTATATATTCACAGGCATGATTTTGATTATTCATTTAGGGTGAGCTACATTAACACTAGTTAAAAAGTTTCATAGATGCATAACTGCTCCCAAACCAGTTATCATGTACCTGAACTAAACCACCAAAAGAGAAATTGAATTTGAAGGATTGGGCAGTTCATATGATTGATTTTTTAGTTTATCAAGTTTATCAATTTTTTCACTCAGCCATAGCTGAGACTGTCTGTCTCCCTCGTCATCCACAACTTCATATCTTGTTGGGCATTGTTTATGTGCATCAGTAACCTTTCCACACTTATGGGATTCATTTCATACTTTTATGATGTACAATTATCAATTGCCATGGTAATTTCTGAAATTTTGATTGCTTAATTTTGTTGTTATGAGTTGGCAGTATGCTCCTAGGGCTTGTATTTTCTTTAGAGAAGGATGTCTCTATGTATAAGTTTTGACTGAAGCCAAACCACCATATTTTGCAAATTCAGATGCTGAAAATGAAAGTTAAAACTTATTAACAATATTATTTGGGGCATTTGAGAAGGTTTATTTATTTGGTAGATGAAGAAAAAAATTTTGGCGTATGTGCTTAACTTCAAGGTGTTTAGTTGATCTTGATTATATCTCTGGCTAGTTGATTGAGATCGGATTTTGGGTGGATGGCAACCCTAAGTTGTTCACAAAATTATCACAACTATTTCTTTTGGGATGGCCAATATTTAGGAGCTGAATTTTATGGCTGCAGGTTTTGTCTTGGACAAAGAAGATCGTAGTGTGACTAGGTCCGATTTGTACTTTAAGGAGCTCTTTAAGCAGTGTGGATTACATATATATACAACAAAGGTATGTTCCTTGCTATTGCATATCCATGCCCTCATGGCAAGAGTTCTTTAATATTTGTTGGCCCATCCTATCTAGTCTTCTAGGTGGTGATGGGTGATGGGATTCTTTTGGTTAATAGATGTTTGATGCGATTAAATGGATTAAAAATCCACATATTTCAACTCTGGAAGGATGGTAAGAGGTCAATGAGGGTTGGAACAGGCTATAGTGGTTTTTCCATTTTGGCCTCCTGGCTATTAATGCAGATACTTTTACTTACATTGTGCATGGAAGAATGCTATTGCTCAGGATCAGTTTCCCATTAAATTCAAAAAACGGATAGTTATCACCCAAGGGTAATGTTATGAACTCAGCTTAAGGATTTAGTTAATGGGTAATTAACTTAAAAATCAGTGTGTTAGGTTTATTAGAGTTCCTTCCCCTGTGTTTGGGACCTATGCTGATGAGGGTTTTTGAGGGCTTGATGGCTCATTAAGGGAGAATGTCCCAATCTCTAGAGAAAGTAATTAGGATACTGACTTGCCTATCTTGTCACTTCTCAGAAGAGGTATTTATACAAGCGGCATATTCCATCATAATAATAACAAAAGGGTTAATAGATGATCATAAAATAACAACAGTTAAGGGGTGTAATGATTTAATAATCACCTTTTTTTTTTTTTAAATGATTGAGGGTCTAAGTGCTTAATTTCAAAGATAAGGGGTGTAATGGCACATTGAATAAACATAAAGGAGTGTATTTGCAATTTTAACTTAAATGAAACCCTTCATTATTATCATGAAATGAGCAAAAAGGATTTTTTTATTTCATGTTCTAATAGGTACAAGTAGGCATTTATATGCAAAAAACCTAGTACACAAAAGGTGACTATTAAATCTAATCCTATATTTTGTGTGATTCTAGTCAATGATTTATAGGATATTCCTATGTTAGAAGAATACAATAAATCACAAATATATCTACCCTTAGTATACACAATCTCAATAGATCACCAAAATATTTTTCCTAAAACACACAATTTTCCCATACTTCCCAATAAGCTGGTGAATAGGTATTTTCCATTCCCAACTTGGATATAATGGTTTGGAAAACTGAGTTATTCAATCCTTTGGTAAGAACATCAGCCAATTGGTTGTGAGTAAACACATAAGGTGTAAAAATTAATCTATTGTCCCACTTTTCCTCAATAAAATGTCTATCAAACTCAATGTGTTTCATTCGATCTTGTTGAATTGGATTTTGAGCTATGCTAATTGCGGACTTCTTGTTGCAATAGTCTCATAGGACCATCCCAATTAATCTTCAAATCTACAAGAATAATCTTTAGCTTAAAGATACCTTGAGCCATTGCCTGAAATTCAGCCTCTGCACTCGAGTGAGCCACAACGTCTTGTTTTTTATTCTTCCAAGTCACAAGATTTCCACCAAGGAAGGTATAATATCCTAATGTTGATCTTCTATGAATAATAGATCCAGTAAAATCAGCATTAATGTATGCCTGAAGTACCAACCCTCCATTTCTTTGAGAACCTAACAACGGGCTTGTCATATCACCTTGGGCAAACTATTGGCTTCCAGTAGGTCCGTTGGACATGATATTCAAATGCCCAAGAGATGGGTAATACTGGTTTCCCTCCAACCACTAAACTCTGTTCCCTTATAGAAGGTAATGAATAGTGTATACCAGAGGGATTGCGTTGGATTAATATCTAGATCCCTACTTCTCTCATCTCAATGCCTTACGCAATGATTGCCTTCGATGGATCCATTCTAACACGGGTGAGTACACAACAAAGAGCAGATATGCTTTCCTTTACCCTTCGACTCCTATGGTGCCCTGGTTTAAGGTGATCTGGAACAAACACTCAATGCCAAGACACTCGTTTATCTTATGGTTAGCTTGGTTAGGTAAACTCTCTACCCTGGATAAGCTGATATCATCGGGCATCATCTCTACGGCAACCTGTTTCTTGTGTTGTCAGGGCCCGGAAGACCACCCCCACTTGTTCTTCAATTGTAGCTATTTTTGCTTGATCTGGGGTGCGGTGTGTGACCATCTTCATTGTCCTACCTCCTCTAAAAGCTGGCAAGGTGCTACCACATCCTTATTGTCCTCAGCTGACTCCAATTCTCCCACCTTCTATAGAAGGAGTGTTAGACTAGCTGCGATGGTATACTGCATCTGGAGAGTACGTAACAATGTACACTTAAAGCATAGCATTCCTAAGTGGGGTTCAGTCGTGAACCAAATTAGAGCCTACTCTACACTATTGTAACCTTTCTATAGTAGTACTATTGTTTCTATGTTGTTTTATTTTGTCCTCGTGACTATGATGTAACATTATCTGTCTTAACGGTTGTACAACATTGAATATTAATAAAATTTAACTTATAAAAAAAAAAACTCTCGATTTCTTTTAGATAAAATACCCTTACCTAGTGTTCCCTTGAGATATTGAAGTACTCTCCCAGCTGCTTGTAGATGAACTCTCTTTGAACTATGCATATATTAACTAATCACACTTATTGTATTTGCTTTATCTAGTCGTGTGTGAGACAGATAAATGAGTCTTCCTACTAGACATTGATACATCTCTCTGTCTACTACATCATCCTCCTGTAACTTCCTCTTAACTTTTTTAGTTTAAGATTTGGATCAATAGGAGTGCTTGCTCATTTGGATGCAGTCTTACCTATTTCCTTGAGGTCTATAGCATACTTTTGTTGTGAGATAAATATTCTTTGCTTAGAATGCACAACTTCAATCCCTAGAAAAAATTTCATCCTTCCTAATGCCTTAATTTCAAACTCCCTAGCCAAGCATTGATTCAAGGAATGTTTTTCATAATCATCATTCCCTGTTACAATTATGTTGTCAACATGCATCAAAAGAACTATAACTCCCTTTGAAGGAGTGTTTAACAAACAATGTGTGATCTTCTTGACTTTGTTAATATCCCATGATTAACATAACTTGTAAATCTTTCAAACTATGCTCAAGGTGATTGTTCAAGACCATGCAATGCCTTTTTCAACTTACATGCAGTATGAGCAGCTAAATTTTTCTCATAAGCCGACGGTACCTCCATGCAAATCTATTCTGCTAGTTCTCCATGTAAAAATGCATTGCTGATATCAAACTGCTGCAATTCCCAGCTATAATTAGCTGCTAATGCTAATAATGCTTTAATTGTGTTCATCTTTGCAGACATGAGTACAGGTTTCTAAATAATCAATTTCATAAGTTTGAGTACAGCCTTTTGCTACCAATCTCACTTTGTATCTCTCAATTGATCCATCTGCCCTATACTTCATTGTATACACCCACTTACACCCCTCTATTTCTTTGCCTATAGGTAATTTTACCAATTCGCACATTTTGTTTTTTTTTTCCAATGCTTCCATTTTCATATTCATAGCTTGTTTCTATTTTTCGTTAGATAAAGCCTTAGATAAGGTAGAGGGGATGATGATGGTGTTTAGACTTACAAGGAAAGCTTTGTGAGATGGTGAAAATTTTCCAAATGATAGGAAATGTGCAAGAGGGTAATGTCACACCCTGCAGGGTACTCAATTCGTGACAACTTGCCATGATTGCTTAACCTCTACTACGTAATTATGAAACATCTCAAATCAATACAATTCAACCTATTAAAACATAATAATTGACTAATCGAATGCCTCTGACATTCCTTCATCTCAAATAAAACCTATTCCGTATTCAACGGATATATTATATACGTTTCAGGAGAGGGCTTTGTCTGAGTCCCATACAAAATAAATACAACTAAGATCCCTCAAAATCAAATTAAATATTTACAAATCTCCAAGTCTCTGAGTCTATCGAGTTAGATACAATATTCTCACAATTTTTCCCTCTTACCCCTATTCCTCGAGTTTTGAGACAATTGTACATACTTCGGTACGACGTCCTTTAAGGAAGTTTATATAATCTCGTCCTACAAGGCAAAATCTGTAGAAAGGTGAGCTAATAACCTAGTGAGATAAGAGTACACTATCTCAATACTGTTTACAAGCATAATCAATTTTAAACAAGTTTTCAAATCATATGCTATGTATAAGTAACCGTATGAATGCAACATCGCATGTAGTCTTCTAGTAACCAGCATGAAGTCTAGGGTTTACGCCTCCCTTAACCTTAGATTAGGGATTTGGATCATACCGTTATTGCTCGGGTCTCATACTTAATTGATTACTCTTATCTCTTGATTAGATGTTATCTCTTAATATTAATATTATAAGCTCACGCACTGAGCATTAAACACTCTAAAGGACAAATCGGACTCGGAATCGTCAAGGCACGATAATTCCTAATCACTTGGTTCGTACTTGGCGGAACAGCAATCCTCCGATTACTTCCAATATGTCCTGCAACAGTTATGGCTTTCGATATGCAATGTCTCGTGAAATGCATGTAAATTTTTATTTAAGTTGTAATAATTGGAATTTTGTTCCTGAGTGATCATGCAAAATTCAATCACATCAAAAGCAGACAAGGATTGCAATCATTTAATTACAATCACAAAACAACACTCATAGTATCCAAAAAGATCAATCATCAATTATCGAATTTTATCTAAAGTCGTTTAATTGCCATATATCACTCTTTCGATCTAAATCCATAGACTCATAAATACATATATATACTAATATTTTTTTTTATAACTATTAGGTTAATTCATTAATTATCATTATTATTATTAATATTATTATTTTTTTTCCGTTTCCCCAATACCTACGTTTCTCCTTCTTCCATTCTTTCTTCTTTTTTTTGGTTATAGTATATTATATATTCATACATATATATATATATACATAATTATATAATATATATAATGTATTCCTCTTCTCAGCGGGACTTTCCTCTTCTCCACATTGCCATTTGCCATTACATATACTTATATATATAGATATGGATATAGTTGGCCCCTTTTTCTTTTCGATGACCTCATCGGACTCCTCATCAGATTCTTCACCTCGCAAACACTCATGCATACATACAGGCTAATCCATGCTCCTGCACTCACACTCAAAGCAACACCAGCACACACACAAACATATATACATGCCTCAACAATAGCCCACATTCACACATATATATATATGAGCTTCATATGGGGGTTAAATAAGCCAAACGTGATCACAAATCATTTATATATCCACATCAAACATAATAACAGTATATTATGAAGTTCTACTCACTTAGGTCTCATTTCCAATTACTCGTAGTAATTTTCGAGTAAATTTACAATTCTTCTAAAAACATACGAAAACTATGCTATTACAAATTATTCATGACGAATATCATCCTATTTAGTGTATTTCTACTCATTCTAATTATTTTGTAAGCTAAATTCTATTTTTATACACATATTACAATTATATTTAAATTTCAAAAATAAAACTCGTTTTGCACAAAACTAGTCTAGCTTCATAGAGCTCACCTTGAGGATCATGTTGGTGGTCTCAGTTTGTGATTTGGAGGTCGTACGTTGAAGTTATGAATTTTTTTTTTCCTTTTCCTTTCCTGTTTTGTCTTGTCCTTGTTTTTCTCTCGTCTTTATCCTCACTTTTTCTGTCTCTCTCTTTTTTTTTTTTCTTTTTGTCTACACTAGAGGCTTCTGGATGTGGTGGGGGCCGAGTGTTTATATACATATGTGCCTTTTTTATTTTTTTTGTTACGTTTGTTGTGCGTGGTAATTACGTGAACTTAGTAACTTCAGTATTTTATTACGAAATTTTACAACTAAACTAATTAAATTATTCTGAGCGTGATTATCTACTCAGAATTTTTATTTGACAATCCTAAGTCTATGATTTTAATTTATTTTATCATTTATTCAATAATTTTCCACGATTTGCTTTCCGCGTGATTATTTCTTTTAATATAATTTTATGTAGGATATGTTTAAGGTTTTTAGTATATCTTTTAACTATTCTGATGTTATATGCAACTAAATTTTTTGTGGATTTTACAGGTAAAGTGGACATTTTGTGCATTCTCTGGTTCCTTTTCAAAGGGCAATGGGAAGATCTTAGTCATCATTATCCACTTGAACATTAGTTTCATAATGGAGGGGTAGAGATTGGTACCTCTTTCAAAGATTCTGGATCAGACTCTTGAATTTGCATAGATTCGGGAATGATCGTCTTCTTTCTTTCAAACACCTTACCAAATCTCCTATTTCCAAGAGTAGATTCAGGTTTTTGAGAATCAAGTTTTTCTTGTAGATCGCTTAGCATGTCAGGAGAAGATTTAGTTGGTGGTGTAGTGTTTGACATAGGTGGTGGTGTAGTATTTGACACAGGTGGTATGGTGTTTGACATAGGAATTAGATCCAGTAAAAAAGTTTCCTTCTCTCCCCCAACTGTATTCTCCTCGTGAAGATAAGGATCAGGAAAATATGAATCTTGTTCATTGAATGTGACATCCATTGAGATATAGAATTTCTTTGATGGAGGGGGATAACACTAATACCCTTTTTGTGTCGAAGAATAAGCCACACACATTTTAGTGCTCTTGGATCTAATTTTACTTTGTTGGCTATGAACATGAACAAAAGAGATACAAAAATTCTGGGAACTAGAGAGTTTAAAGTGTTTAGGTCTGGATAGAACGTTGAAAGGACATTCATAGGTCTTTTGAAATCCTAGAATTTACAAAGTAACCTGTTTATGAGGTGAGCGTTTTTCAGAACTGCTTCCCTCCTAAAAGCCTTGGGCATATTCTTTTGAAACAATAGAGCTCGAGTTTTTTCTAGGGGGCAACCGTTTTTCTGTTTTGCTACTCTGTTTTGTTTGTGAAGTATCTAGACAAGATGATTCATGAACTATTCCTTTTGTTTGAAAATATGGAGTAAGAGTTTGGTTGAAATAATCTTGGCATTATCTGACCTAAACCTTTTGATACTAGTACCAAACTGATTTTTTACCATGGAACAAAAGTTTGGGACTATGGTACTATCATCATATTTATGTTTAAGTAGGAAAATCTAAGTAACACGAGAATAGTCATCAATTAAAAAAAAAAAAAAACCATCTTGCTCGAAAGACATGACGAACAGTGGATGGCCCCTAAATATCACTATGAATAAGATAAAAAGGAATATAACTTTTTTTTTTATTATCAATTGGGAAAGGCATATGCTCGTGTTTAGCAAGTTCACACACCTCACAATGAGTGTCTTCAACATCAAGATTTGTAAACAAAGAAGGAAACATAATCTTATCAATTCTAAAAGATGGATGTCCTAATTGAAAATGATGAAGCAGAATTTTTTCTTTTTTGGATGCAACAGATTCTGATATATATTGTCTTTAATTATATTCAATTGACTTAGTGTTTCAAGATAGTAGAGGTTGTACTTTTCTCTAGCATGTCCAATCATCTTCCTCAAATCTTTCCTGAAATACACAATAATCACTATGAAAGACCACATTACAGCATAAATTCTGTGTTTCTTTATGGAGATAAGATTGGTGAATAATTTAGAGACATGAAGAACATTTCTCAGAGTTATTGATTCAACATCCCCTAAACCAGCTACAGTTGTTGAGGAACCATTAGCTGTAACTATCTTCTTAGTACTTGGATATGGAATGTAAGTAAGAAAACATTGAAATGAATGGTTTATATGGTCTATAGCTCCTGAGTCCATGATCTAGGAGTTGAAAAAGGTTGTAGCCAGGGCATTTAGTCCAAAAGAAAATGGAAACTTACTAGAATATGAAAACTTACCAGAATATGCTAAAGTGCAACTACATGACGGTGTCTTAAGGTTATTGATAAGAGATTTTAGCCTCTCAGTCTCTTCTTGGCTAAGAGCACTTGACTCCTATGGTGTTGTTGTTGGCTTGGGTGGGGTGTGGGGGGTGACTGCACATTGTGCAGGCACTGCTTGGCATGGTGCACTCAAGGCCTATTGCTAGCCATGTTCCTATGCTATTGTTGAGCTTGTCATGCATGTGTAGCACCTTTGTTGGTTGCTCGTATTTAACCTTAGATGGAATTTATTGCTTGATTAGGGTGGCATTCCCAAACAACCCAACTTGTCGACTGCGCCTCGTGGTGTGACAGGGTTTGGACACAATGGGACTCCCAATAACTCTCTCTGCTCAGCTCCTTTCTTGGGTTTTCTAGTGGGCACTGTGGTAGTCCTCGTGTTCCATGCAAGTTCAGGGCATTTGGTTAGGCATGAGCATAGCTCTATCTGCCATTTCAATAGTTCCTTACTTCGAATGGATGACCCCTAGCCTCACATGATTGTGCTTGCTTCCAGGCAGCAACAATTGAGTTTGCCTACTCGTCTTTGGTTTATCTCCTTTTCGACCCCACTCATGGCTATGAGGCTTTCCATGACGTTTCTAGCATTTTTCACGAGTATAGCAAGGTTTCTTACAGTAAGTGCACTACATTTCATTACGGTTTGGAGTCTTTGCCTGACCATTTTTCCTTACCTCAAGTTTTTCTCTGTGTCATTAATCGCCACCATTGTTGAACTATCGGTGATATTTGGTTCAAGCATTATTCCTCTTCTACTTTCCTTACCTTGTAAAAGTGTCACCACCTCATTGAAACATGGAATCTCTTGTCTATCAAGAATTTGGACTCTATCTTGCTCAATAAACTCCTTTAAAACAGCCATATCTTCAAGGCTCTTGGTTTTAATCACCTTGTAACGTTCAAGTTCTTGCCATAATGACTTCAATTGATTAGCATATTCAGTGATAGTTTTTTTACCTTGTTTTGCCACCATTGTTTTAACTTTGACTTTGACTTCATACACGTTGAGCTGCATCTTTAGCCTTGGAGTAGGTTTGTTGAATAGCCTCCTAAATTTCCTTAGCTGTACTCAAGAATATACAAGTATCGCTCATTTCAGGTGTCATAGAATTCCATTGCCAAACCATAATCGTGGAATCTTCTTATCCCATGCGTCAAAGTGAGGATCTTCTGGTTTTGGCCCTTTGCCTGTGAGATGGCTGAGCTTTCCTTTTCCCTCTAAATTCTGCAAACAAGTTAGAATCATTTGAGGTAATTTTTTCCATCCAGCCTATATGCAGCCTGGATATTTTGTAATTCTTTAGGTTGTTGGACTCTTGCAGGCTCCTCCAATAGTCCCATGGGGTTTCTTTGGACAACACTTGTTTCTTCCTAACATTTTTTTTTTCTTACCAGCAATGAAGGCTGGATATAATTTGATTCTCAAGGAGCCTAATTTGGCTCTGATAACATATCATGAAATGAGGAAAAAGGATTTTTTATTTCATGTTCTAATAGGTACAAGAAGTTGGTATTTATACACAAAAAACCTAGTTTGCAAAAGGTAACTATTAAATCTAATCCTATATTTTGTGTGATTCTCATTAATGATTTATGGGATATTCCTATGTTAGAAGATTACGATAAATCACAAATATATCTACCCTTAATATACCCAATTACATTATATCACCAATATATCTTTCCTAAAATACATAGTTTTCCCACAACTTTAGTTGAAATTTTTTTTTTTAAACTCCCTAAATTATTTTTCTGTGCACCTTAATTAATTAAATCTTCATTCTATTATGGTTTCCTCAAACCAAATATCACCTTCTAGCAATGGTGCCTACACATGGGAAGTTCACCTAATCATACCATCGAAAGTGGGTTTTCCCCATTGTAATGCCCGATTGGCTCATGGCATGACTTCTTTGCATTTAGTTTTGCTTTAATTAGTTGTTATGTATTCAGAATTGAAGATTCTTACAAAATGCTAAGATCTCTATTTATTAATGTGTACATGCTGTTGACAAAGCCAGTATTTTTTTTTTCACTTTGATATTGGACTTCTCTTTTGTTCATTTGTCTGCACTCATCTATGATGTCTTGGGGTTTCTTGAGTAAAAGTATGCTAACAAATTCAATGTAATCTCCTTAGATCTTGCATCTGATTGCTGCTTGCATTTAATTCTACTTTTTGGCAAAATATATTCTCTAATGATACAATCTTTCATTTCTGAATTATTTTCCCCCTTTCTTCCTAATTGCTTTGCTTAGGATCAGAAGGGTTTACCAGGTGAATTATTTGCTGTAAAGATGTATGCTTTGACCCCTGATGTCCCTAAACGAACGCACAGTACTAGATCAAGAGCTCGGGCAAATACTCCTGCCATCATCAAGTGAGACATATCATAGATTACCCTACTGCAAAGGACACTCGTTCCTCAAGAAATATAAATGGTTTCATCATATGATATCAAAGGTGAAGAAGGCCCAAATAACTGCTTATTATTGCCAAACTTCGTATGAGATAATCTGAATCTCTTTCTTTTGCATCTGCCCCATTTTCTTTAAAAGGGGTTATGTTGTATTAGTTGAGGTTACACGTTATTCACTTTAGTCGTTTTTTGGACCATATTTTGTGTGAATATCTATCTGTGAAAGATTTTGGAACTGAAAATCTTTTAAACGGTTGGTGGGGGGAAGAAAAAAAGGAAAAAGAAGATTCTACTTAAGTCTTTGTTCTCAAAAGTTTTTTTGGGTAATTAATAATATATTAAATTGAAGTATTGAAGAAGTACAATGCACAAGTGAGATCAAGTTACAAAGAGCACATAATCGATGATCGTGCTTGCATATTAATTCTAGGCACTAAAGTAATGTAAAGCAATAGGATTACAATGGCCTAATATAGGCTCGTATGTGGTGTGCTAACATGCTAATCCCTGGAAGGTCATTCCCTAGTGCTACTGCTAGTGTTGCTCGCCATCTCTGATGTGTCGGTGAGTCCCCCAATGTCATCAAAAATCTAGTCACACTATCCTAACTATTGGATTGGACTGGGCAGTGCATGTAGTAATAGACTATACTCCAAACTTGCGATGTGTAGCCGCATTGGAAGAATAGGTGGGAGTAGTCCTCCTAATGCCAGTTATATAGAAAGCAAGTAGTAGATTGCACTAGTCCCCAGCGGTGTACCCTATCAAGGGTGGAGAGCTTCCCTAACCAGGCTAACCATAGTATAAAGGCGTGTCTAGGTAGGGAGGTTTTATTCCATACTACTCTCTGCCAAGGTACACTGAGTCCTGGGGGGTTAAGGAAACCATAACCACTCTTGATGGTGTACTCTCCAGATCCCGAGTGTTTCCATAAAAAATGGTCTGATTCTGTACCATTCGGTCTGATGGAGGGGAGAATGCTAATACTATTCCACAGTGAGCCCTCAGGGATACACCATTCATTTCCATTCATTATGGAGCATAGTCTCATACTGTCTGGAAAACCCGTGCTGCTCATGGCCCGTGCACTAAGCAAGGTATCCAAAGGTCCTATCGAGAGCCAGAAGTCTGCCCATAGAGAAATTTCAAGGCCATTATTTGGTTCCCAATAGAAACAAGATCTAACCAATCCTCTCAGCTTGAGTAATTTCTTCCATGTCCATGAGCAGACGGCTGGTGCCTTGGATGACCAAAAATTCTTGCCCTTGAGTAGAGTGGAATGAACTCATTTTGGCCATAAACTCTTCGCTCCTTCCTTGCATAGTCTCCATATGTGCTTGATTTGGATGGCTTTGTTCCACAGATGAATATCCAGTAACCTTAGGCTACCACTTCCTTTTGGTTGACACACTTCAGCCCATTTGACCTTAGCTCTGGTAAATATGTGTGGGTTGCCACTCCAGAGGAAATTCCTTAGTAGTTGTTCTATCTTTGAGATAACCGACTTAGGAAGGATGAAAATGGAGCACTAGTAAACCTGCATGGAGAAGAGGACGGACCTGATTAATTGGAGCCTACTCGCATAGGACAAATATTTTGCTGTCCACGAGTTGATTCGAGACAAGGTGCGTTCCACTAGCACCTCACAGTCCTGTTTTTTGAGTTTTGAAGATATGAGGGGGACCTATAGGTATCGTGCAGGTAGTTGGCCTTCACTGAACTGGATGCACTGGATAATGGCCTCCTTAGTACTTGCTGGGACCTGAGAAAAGAAAATGCTGCTCTTGTGGTTATTTATTGCCAACCTCGAGATGGCTTGAAAGTCCTGTAAGGTTTGTTGTACCAAGAATATAGATTCCTTGTTCTCTCTGGCAAAAATAAGGAGGTCATCTGCAAAACAGAGGTGGGTCAAGCGTTCATTCTGAGAACCCCGAATTCCGGACTAATTGTCTCAAACGCATGGAGAGGATTTCCTTACAAAGGACGAATAGGTAAGGTGAGATAGGGTCCCCTTGCCTTAAGCCCCTTTTGCTTGCAAAGAACCCCACTAGTTCCCCATTGATATTGATGGAGTGTTTCGGTGTTGATATGCACTGACTAATGAGCCTGCAGAAATGGGGAGGAAACTGCATAGCCGTAAGAACCCTTAGAACAAAATCCCATCTCACTGTGTCATAGGCTTTTTGGAGGTCCACCTTCATCATACAGCAGGGAGCTCCTACTTTGGAATGGTAGTTTGCCATGAGTTCCTGGGCCAAGAAGATATTATCAGTTATCCTCCTACCTGGGACAAAAGCCGCCTGTTCTCGCCCAACTAGAGAAGGCAACACCGATTTCATCCATGTTGCAAGCACCTTGGATATCGCCTTATAAATGACATTATAGCAGGCAATTGGCTTGAAATCCCCTAGTCTAGTAGGGTTGGCCACTTTGGGTATTAGAGTAATGGCAGTGTTTATCTCTTTCAGTAGATGCCCTGATGTCATGAACTCTCTAGTGGCGATAATCATGTTCTCACTTATAATGTCCCAGGCTTTCTTAAAGAAAAGAGCAAAGAATCTATCTGGGCCAGGGACCTTTCCATTCGCTTGCGATGTGAAGCCCTACTTTATCTCCTCATCTGAAAAATCAGCATCAAGGCCGAGTTGTTGTTGGTCATTCAGAGTCCGTGGTGTTAAGCTCTCCACATTCACAGGAGTGGTAGGAGGTGTAGGTGGATCATATAAGCGTTGGAAGTAATGAATTATCTCTAGCCCGACCTCCCTCTCCCCGGCCACCTCACTGCCATCCTCCCTAATCAATCTATGTATGGAGCTTTGGTTGTGAAAATTCTTCATGGCTTTGTGGAAATAGGCCGTATTCTTGTCCCCCAACTCCAACCATTTTGTCTTAGGTTTCTATTTAAAGAAGCTCTCCTCTGCCCCCCTTAGAGTATAATACTCCTTATAGGCTATACGCTCCTCCTCCAACCTAGTTGTGTCCCCAACCGCATGTATGGCAGCTTGCAATTGAACCAGACGTTGCTCTGCATCTTGTACTCTTAGCGATATGTTGGAGAAGTCAGCTTTGTTCAAGCTTTTGAGACCCTCCTTAACAAGCCTTAATTTTTGTACTACTTGGAACATGTGAGAGCCCTGGATATCCCTCCTCCATATTGTGTTAACTAGGTCCTTGAAACCTTTATGGTCTGCCCAATAATTGAAAATTTTGAATGGGCTCCTTCTAGCCCTCAATCCATACTCCATACGGACCACAACTAATGAATGATCAGATAGGATCGGTGAGGGGAATTGGGCATGAGCATTTGAGTGTAAATTCATCCAAGGGAGGTTAACCATGGCCCGATCAAGTTTCCTAAGGATAGGCGCGTGATGTTGTTTATTAGACCATGTAAAGAAATCCCCAGTATATCTCAAGTCTTCCACCTCCACTTTGGCTAGACATCTTTGGAACTCCAACATTGCCTCCGTGACTAAAGCTCTACCTCCTTCTTTCTCTATGACTAGTCAAGTTGTGTTAAAATTGCTCATGACCAACCACGGTCTTCCGCTTGTAGTTTGGACCAGCGCCTCTAGGTTCAACCACAATTCCTTGCATTCTCTATCATTATTAGATCTATAAACAAAAGTGATTGCCATATCACTATTTGCTCTCAAGTTTGTCACGGTGCAATGTAGGAATTGCATGTGTTCTTTTTCCACATGGATATCCCACTCCCTTCGTTGCTAGGCAATCCAAATGCACTTCCGTGCCATGGAGTTAATCCATACTTGCCAATGCTGACCCAACCTATTCTTGATGGAATCCTCATTTGCAGCATTCACTTTTGTCTCCAATAAACCAATCAAGCTAATGCTATGCACAGTACACAACTTCCTAACCTCTGAAACCTTAACGGGGTCATTTAAGCCCCTTACATTCCATGCTGCCACTGACGTGGAAATAAAGATACAATACGATTATGTGAAATTTCGACTCCTCTTGCGCTGCTTCTTCTTCCGGCGACTAGAGGAGCTAGAACTTTTGTTAGCCGTGGGTTGAGTCCTCGACATTTGGTTCATGTGAACTAATAATTTGTTGAGTGGGGTGTTCTCAAAATCATCGCCTCTATCTGCCTCGTCCCCTCCCTAACTAGACAATGGCAGAGCCGTCACACAGCTAGGGGAGATTAGCGCCTCAGTTGCTGCCTGGGAGGGTTCTACTCAATCCGAAGCTGCTTCAGCCCTCAAGCCAAGTGCCTTTCGTCCACTGTCCACCTCCATCCTCTCAATCATTGTTTGCCTCAAAGTGTCGGGACTGTCTTCAAGCTCCTTAGCAGCGCTAACCTCTTCCACTGGCATCACATTCCCACAATGTTGTTCCTCCCCTCTTGCTACTGTCTTGCCCCTAGAAGGCGTCATACTTGTTGCTCTGCTGGGATGCTGTAGGTGGTCAATGGGTGAATCTTGCCTTTTCTTCTCCTCTCCCCACAGCACCTTTTGGCTAGCAGCAACTTGTGGGGCATCCTTACTACCCTCCTCACCCATAGTCTCTCTATCATTCCTTTGAGTAGTCTGCACGGGTTGACATTTATGCCCGAACACTTTGCATCTCGCATAGTGTGGAGGTAACCATTGATATTCCACCTAGACTTCTGCAGCCACGCCATTCTCACCCTCCACCATTACTCGAGTGATCAGGTCTTCACGCGCATCAATTTCCACTAAAACCCGCGCATGGTTTGCCTTTTGCCTCCTAGTTGTTAAGACGTCAGCCTTGAGTGGCACTCTTACGCCACTGACTATGTGGCTTAAGCCTACCGCCCCTAGATATTCACATGGAATGCGCGAAAAGGTTGCCCACACGGGAATGTTGGTGGGTTGCGGCTTGTCTAATGGCATGCCTCTCCTCCATTTCTGTAGGATGAGGAACTGTTGGGCAAAATGCCATGTCTTCTCCAGAACAAGGGTTGTGTCGCTCGCCACACTGAACCGGAAGTAGAATAATCCCTCCAAACTGCCTAGCACATCTACAAGGCCGTATTCCTTCCATAGTTTGAAAGCAATGGATCGGACTAGGGAGTAGGGCAGCTTGTGGCCAAGGAAATAGCCCACGAGGGTGTTGTTCCAAAATTCCGCCCCTAGATCCCCCACTATCTTGGGTATTTTCACCGTTGGGGATGGACCCTTTGCGGCTGGTGGAAGGTATTGAAGGGGAAACGTCGTTGGGTTGTCCTCCGCCTTGGAGCTGCACGCTTAGGCATATGTTCTGGTGGCTAGAGTCGTCTGTGCGGTAGGGTGGCCGTTGCTAGGTGGTGTTCGGTTAGCCTCCTCAAGGTTCTCGAAAAGTGCCTTGTCTTTTTCCAATGCAGAATGTCCAAAAGTAGGAAAACGAGTGGGCCCTGGCTGGGATGTGTGGCTAATTTGGTGTATGTAGGACACCGGTTGTAGGTGCTAGGCCTGCTATTAGATGTTTGGGCATAAGGCTCCACATTTCCTTTCCTAGCTATGACTTGTCCTTTGCTTTTCCCAGTTGGAAAACTAGGTCTCTGACTTACCTCTTTTGGGTCAACTTTAAATGCCACCTCAGGAACCGTGTTCACCCCCTGGTGAGCATCTTGATCATGCAAACCCGATGATGGTAAGCCACTACCGGTAGCATTGCTCTTTGCCCCCACGTTAGGCGGCAACTGAGGGCAGTCCGGTGCCACTTTCTTAGCCGGAGTTGCCATGATGGTTGGTAGATTGGTAAATGGTTCCTATAAGCTACTGGACTAAGGCAAGGAGAGTTTAATTACGGTGGTTTCTAAGGTTGAAAGTGTGGGGAAGTGTGTGGGAAGAGGAGAGAGAAGAGAGCATTTTCCATCCCTAAAATCTAACGTCTTGGTCTACTATGGGTTCACTACCACGCCTTTAAACATTGTTGAAAACCAGCAAATACAATATAGAAAGCTAATATTGCCAGCTGATGAATCCAAACAGCATGTAGTTCAAATAAAAACACTGGAATCACTATCCTCCTCAATGAACTCTAGATACACTGAAATTAGTATCGGAAGTTCAAAGTAGTACGCTGCTACTATTCTACTCATGATGCATTTCACAAAGGACACATTTTGTTCTCAAAAGTTGCATTTTGTCCATTTAGCTATTATCAGTTACAGCAGAGACATTGCTTCTTTGTTTTCTTCATATAAGTGAATGAAATATTTCTCTAGGTATATGAAACTTAGATGTTCTTGTACCTGTAGAACGTGCGAGTAATATCTAAACTACGAACGGAGTAAGACTGCTGTAATTTAACAAAGAGAGCAGAATTTTATGTTGTAGGGTTTGACTAGCTAGGTCCTTGAAATGTTGCTTGATCTTTTTCTAGCTATATCTGTGCCATCATATAAATATAGGTCTCCTAATATGTTAGGTCATCTGGCCATGTTGAAAAGAGAAGCGAGATTTGTTTGGTCACTACCTAATATGAAGACTGTTGGATGCATATGCCATGTAACTTGTTTCTAAGTGGCAGTTGACACTCGCTAGGAAAGGGTGAAAAGAAAAGCTTCTTCGAGTCCTATTGTTCAGTCTTTGAAGTGAATACATAGTGTATTGATTGGAACAATAAGTGACATAACCCAAATGTTAAGCATATGTCATCCATTTTTACTAACGTATTACAATGCATTACTTTATAAATGACAAATTAGATAATATTTGGTTATTGAGATAATACAACACAATATTGAACACGCAGTGTAATAAAGTGCGGCTCTCTTGCACCGTATTTGGTGCATCCCTCTTTTGAAGATTACAGGCTCAATTTAAGGGCTTAAAACCTTTTGTTTTTTGAGATGTCAAGTCGTGCAACATTTTGAATTATCTGTCTCTTAATATGCTTTTCATTTAGATCGTACAAATTTTTTTCTTGACTTTTATTTTCCATTTAGAGTTATAAGTTCCATACCATCATTTTCAAGTGCCGTGAAAACAGCATTAAAATACTCTTCTGATGCAGTGCCTGAATATACAGGCCTAAATAATTCCTTGAAACGTGGAGGATTTAATTGAATTTGGATGTTGGAACTTCCAATGTAATTGAAATGCAATAGGACGGGACGAGAGAAATGGAGCATGAATAGTGAATAGGAGCTTTAGGAAAATATAAGAGGTTAACTTGCTCTATATTCATCTCATTTGATAGAATAGAGGTGAGAATGGAATGTATGTATAGCAACCTATTACTTTGTTTAGTTGGTAAAAAAACCCAACATATAACAAAACAGAAATTTAATTAAAATGTTCAAACTTACTCTATCTTTTTGGAAACTAGTAATGCAAACCTTAATCACCATTTCATTCCCTTAATCATAGCCACCAACCTCCAATAACACCTACTATACAACCGCCTAACCATGCTCACAGATATACCATTGCCACTAAGTACTCGAAACACTGAGGCCAGGCACTGTGCCAACACAAACCTCTATACTACCGCTAACTGTGCAAACCTAGCCAGTGTGTGAACCCAGCCATGACAGCAAGAACCAATCCGCCTATTGGGACTTTAGGTAAGGTATAAGTGTAAACTTTTAAATTTTTCTTGTAGAACAAGCAATTTATCCATAAAAAACCATTCGTATGATTCAAGTAATAGAAGGATCCAACATCTGTAAGATATTGTCATACCATTGAAACATACATAATCATGATACAACGATGTCAATATGAATGGGTTTCACTATTCTTACCAAGATCATGGTTTAAACACTAATATCATATTGCATGAATAAATACTATACCACTCAAGCTATGTGCCTTTCAAAACAACACCCATAACTCACGACCGCTAAGGATCCTTACCTACAACTCGCCAAAGCTACTCCATCATTAACCTCTATAAGCAAGAAAACACAAGCATAGTCATCTCACCCACTTCCATTAATTAAAATGAACTCAAAACTAAGTTGGATTGGAAATTTCAATTAGAAAATGATTATTAAAAGAGATTTAGTATACTCACTAAGGTGTTAAATCCGACTACACTATACTCAGGATTTAATTCTTGGAACTTAATTGGAACACGTTTAGGATTAGTTAAGAAAAACTAAGCAAATGGTCAATGCGTCCAAGGCTTTTCTCTTATAAATAAAAGGCTAGACACCTCATTGTATGTTAACAGTCCTAAAGCCACCCTACTCTCCCACCCCCCTGGGAACCAAGTCTCTAACCGTATAAACTTTCCACGTGTCCCCTCGTTCTTTCCAATAGGGAAATTATTACACCTTTTTAGGTAATTTAAACTTTCCTATTCTACTAATTCTATTCCTCTTATCCATTAGATTAATCGATAAGACTAATACCATTCCTAAAGTTATGTAAATGGATCAGAGCCCATGGGCCAACCGTTTAACCCATTTTTAAAATGAGTTTGGGTTAAGTTTTTCAACCCATTTAAAAAGTGAGCCAAATAAGTCTAGTCTGTTTAACCCATGGGTTAAAGTGAGTTTACCTGTAACAAGTTAGGTTGGCCCACTTAACCAAACTTAAAAAAAAAAAAAGAGTAGTCGGCACTTGGCAACATGCAATTTTTTTTTTCCTCATAAAAGATAGTACATAAATGGTATAATAGAAGGCAATAAATGAATTTCTTTCAAATTTTTGCTTTTTCTATTAAATTTATTTATTTTATATGAACTCATTTTATATTTTAAAGGAACCAAAAAAAAAAAAAAAACTCTAAATGAGTTAAACAAGCTGAGTTAACCCGTTTAACTTATTAAATGGTAAAAATGGGTTAAACATGCTAAGTTAGTAGGTTGGCCCATTTAACCCACTAACTTGCATGGGCTGGGTTGGGCCAATAAATTCTAACTTGTTCATTAAATGGGCCAAGATAGATTAGCCTATTTAACCCATAGGCCAAAGTAAGTCGAGTCGAGTTAGCTCATTTAACCCACTTGCACACTTCTAACCATTCCTATTTGACTGTTGTAAGGAAGCGGAATCTTGGTAATTACATTAAGAAAAGGTCTATCAAATTGAATTAGTAAGGATTTCAGGTCCCTATGTGAATTATTAGTATTAGGTGGTTCTTAACAAAAATACATTTGAATTTAAGGGCAAGATTTTGTATTAAGAGATTTGGGTAGGATTTTTGCAATAGAATTCAAGAACCCTCTTTCATTTTATGCTAAGGTAAGCTTTCTTGTCAAAAATACATGTTAGATTGATTCTATTAAATTTCCCTTTAGGTTTTAATCACAAATTGGAGAAATAGAACATAACTGAGGATTTTAATTGTAATAAGCCTTACATTAATTAATCAAGAATTCTTGAAAAGAATAGCTTTTATATAATTGGATATCTAACATGTAATAAGGGATAAAAAAATACTATCTTGTTAGGAGAAATTAATAAAAAAGTGTTTTCAAGTAAAAGAATGAAGTAAGATAAATCTAGAACAAATTGGAGATTAAAAATATATTTTTTGGTGAAATAATATGAAAACAAAAAAGAATAAGGAAGAAGCACGGTCAACCACTGACACAAATTGATTAACTAGGCCTTCTAGAGAGATAGAAGGCTAATCCCAACCTAAGCCATAGGCTAGTCAATTGCCTAAGCAATCCGGTTCACCATATAAATCCTTAGGTCAATTAAGTACTTATGCGACCCAAGATGAACTTATTTAATGCTTGTGATTCTTAATGTATAAGTTGTTGATTTATAATATGTTATGTAGCTTAAAAATTTATTTGGATTATAATTAGGGACTTAAGCAAACCTTAGGTATGAAATTACAATTGGTAGTTATTTGTATGTGCAGGCTAAGATATCAACTAATCTAATAGTTTAAACTTGTAGATATGGTATAAGTAATTATATTTATTACTTGACATTTATCCTCACTTATGGTTTTTCACTAAACCTTATCAAGTGGAAAACTTACTTAAATGGGAATGAAATGATTATGTAGGAATATGAATTTAGGTTCACTTACTTTAATACCATGATAAGGTTAGCACTACCACTAATTGATCTAATAACTTAAACTTGTAAATATAGTTAGTGCTAACCTTTAGGGGAAAAAAGTCAAACATATAATAATGGTGGAAAGGGATGCCTTTGTAGACAGTTATAGTGTATTGGTTGTATTGATGGTTGATACTAGTTATGAACCTAAGATGAGACAACTAGAGATTTATGGAATTGCTGTTAGGACCAGATGACCCTTCACATCTGTTTGACGTCATTGATGTGAATTGGATGACCCTTCATAATAAATGGTTTAGTTATATATACATGTTTGCTTATTGAGTATGAATTACACTAAATCTCAAGATGTTTGGTTATTGAGTATGAGTTACTCTAAATCTTAGGATGTTAAGATCATGTTTGTAACGCCCCAAAATTTGGGTATACTATGGCCCGCCATGTGTCATTAGTATTAGAAGATACGTAAAGGTTCAATTGCTACAATTCTCCAAACATTATCTTTCAATTATTCAATATAATGAATGAACCTCTTAAATTACTACAGCAGAAACATTTATAAACTCTGATAATATCACAATTTTTTAAAGAAATATATATCCTCCCAAACATAATTCTTGTTCAATTTTCTCAATTTAAATACAGCAGAAGTCTTCAACAATTTAAATGACATGATAATCTAAATCATAATTACAAATTATTCCATATTCTCCTTTCTCCTCATCGAGTCCTACTCATCATAATACACGTACGCCACATTCTCCTCGGTATCTTGATTCGTTCCTACTAGAGTTTCTCATACCCTACAATCTCTCTCGTAGCATCTACAACTAAAAAAAAAAATTCTCATGAGTGAGCTAACGCCCAGTACAGTGCATACCTACACATACACACGCATGCCATACTAGAAACAATAGCACATGCAAGATGCATCATAATATCCATATACAATTTTATTTATTATTCACAATCTTTAGCCGATACACAATCACACCATAAATATCATCACACATAAAATACCTAAACATCCTTTCACAATTCATCCACCAACAACATCTACATATATATATCTGACAAAGATATAACTCTTTGTCCATAAGTCTATTACCATACATAATATATATATATACATATATGACAATAGGTACTTTCCACTATTCATAAGTTCATGAGTCATCACACATCAACCTTTTACAACCATACGTAATAATATATATATATATATATATATATGACAGTGGTTATACCCTACTGTCCATGAGTCTTCAAACATCAACCTTTTACAACTATATATATATATAATGACAGTAGGTACTCCCCACTGTCATGAGTCTATACACTTCAATCTTTCACATTATACGTCACAACCTTCCAAATCACAACATTTCACATCATAACCTTCCATATAAGACCCAGATCATTTCGGTACATGACTCTACTAGGGACAAATCACATATTGATCATCAAAGTTCCACCCCAAGAACACTAACCCACACTCGGTTTCTTGGACCTAGCAATTCACAATCACATACACACTCAATCAGGTTCATTTACAATATTCTACACACAAAAATCTAATTTATCAAATATAAGTAACAAACATGGTATACATGTACCTAACTTTGTAAAACTTGGTTTGTCTTATACTTTTCTAGTTTCATAATTCTCTCAAACCTATACATGATTCAAATAATTTGTTTTTAGAATTGTATTCCTATAAGTATTAAAAGGAAAATAGACATGTTTCAACTCAACATAGTCATGATGGAGGTCATGTAGTTGAACTCGAGATAGTACATGACTAGGCTAGAGGCTGTATACATTTTTCTCCCTCTCTTTTTATTTTTTTTTTCAACATTGTCTCAACATGGTCATGTTGAGAGTTCGTGGTGTTTTTTTTTTTTTTCAACACCGTCTCAACATAGTCATGTTGAGAGGTCGTGTATCTCTCTATCCACAATTCATCAGCACAACCTCAATGTGATTATGTTGAGAGATCGTGTTTTTTTTTTTTTTTTTCAACATGATCTCAACAAAGTCATGTTGAGAGGTCGTATATCTCTCTATTCACTTTAGGTCAACACGATTCCAACACGATCGTTTTGGGAGGCTGTGTATCTCTCGGTCCATTCTTTAAATTCAACACATCTATAACACAGTCATGTTGAGAGACCGTGTATCTTATAGTACACTTCGTAAATCAATCCCTCAATGCGATTTCTAATCAATTCAACCTAATTAATCTATCTAACATAAAATTTACGATGTAATATGCTAGTAGATGCGCTTACTTGACCTGAATCGTTATCATGATGGGTGAATTGCTTATTTCGTCCCTTACGTATCACGAATTAATTTAGATCTGTAAATAATCTTAATATGTTAATTATCGCTTTACGATGTACAAGAATTTAACGATCAATTATTATTGATCAAGGTACTTACCTCAAACAATTTAGCAAATCGTAGCACATGCTTATCCTTTAATTCCTTAGGTTTCTGCAGAGTGTATCTACGGTTCTAGATTGGAAAGTGTGGAAAAGAATTAAACCTAGGTAAAAAGAAGCTTATATATATAGGTCGCGAAATGACTATCTTGTCCCTAGTCATGATTCTTATTTCCTATATTATCCTTGGTAAATTATTATTATTATTAATTACACACACATATATAAAATATTATTCAAGTATTTATAATATTAATTATTACACCTAATTTAAGATAAAAACATTTTGACTTTTGCATTAGTATATAGCCATGTTTGTGAATATCATGGTTAGGGGTGGGAATTGCGGGGCGGGTAAAAAAAATTTGACCCGTAGGGGTGCGGGCCATTTTGGCCCGCGCCCGCTTGACCCTCGGGGCGGGGCGGGCAATCCCCGCGGGCGGCGGGCCAACCCGCCGGAACTTCTGCAGTTCTGCACAGGTGCAACGGTTGCCGGCTGGAGGGACGTCGAACCTGCTGGACCTGGACATGACGACTTGGACTTGACGAGGACGACATGACGAGCTGCCATGCCCTGCACCGCCGCCGCCGACCGCGACCCGCGAGGACCGCGACTAAGGACTGAGGACCTGCTGTGACGTGACCGCGACCTCGACCCGCGAGGACCACGACTGAGGACTGAGAACCCGCGACGTGACCGCGACCGCGACCGACGACTGGCGACTGCTGTGCAACACGACCACGACCGACGACTGAAGACTGGTGACTACTGTGCAGCACGACCGCGACCCGCGAGGACCGCGACCGATGAAGACATCTGCGGATCGCTACAGCAGCCTTGCCAAGGCTGAGGTTGAGGGTTCAAGTCCCTCCTTCCGCTCCTGGCTTCGTCGTTTAGTGGTAACGAGTGAAAAGCACAGCACTTCCCTTGGATTGAGGACTTGCGACCGTGACCGCAACCGCGACCCGTGACTGAGGACTGAGGACCTGCGACCGTGACCGTGACCGCGACCGACGACTGACGACTGGCGACTGGCGACTACTGTGCAGCACGACCGCGACCCGTGAGGACCGTGACTGATGATGCCGACGTCGACTGAAGTGACGGCACCATCGTCAGTTGCTGAAGAAGGCCGCCGCGGCCTGTTTTACATTAAAAAAAAAAAAAATTTGCTGGTCTGTGGGCCAGCCCGCATGGCCCGCGGGGCGGGGTGGGCAGACTTTCCTGACCCGCCAGACTTGCGGGCCAGCCCGCGATGACCCGCGGGCAGGTGCGGGTCGGGGCGGGCCGACCCATTCGGCCCGCATTACCGGCCCTAATCATGGTGTAGCATTTGTATGTTGTCCACGCAATGATTATTGTGCTGGCCATCATTGCTAGTCTATTGTTGGTACTTTCAGTTTTAAGTAGTATATGAGATGGACTCCTATGATGACTTAGGCTATAGCCTTATGAGTGGACAAGACGATAGCAACCTCGATTATGGAAATAATTAGAGATAGATTTAGAAGTAGTTATGCTATTTTATTTAATACTCTAATTTTCTTTGTTTTCGAGCAACGAAAGTCGTTTAGCTCCGATGAGAGCTAGTTATTTCTTAATGTACCTTTTTTTTTTTTTAAATTAAATTGTGGAAATCAAAGTTGATATCGGAGCCTTTCATACTCATCCGGTAGTGCGAGTATGTAGCAGTTGTTGCATCTTTAGTTTCATGGTATCACACATCTCAAGTTTCATAGCAAAGTGATTCACATGACCTCTTCTCTCTTCTCTTGGCGTTGCAGGCATCTGATTGTTTTAACCATTGTAGTTTAAGCTCTTGATAATCGTCTGTCATCCAATAATATTTCCTATGTGCTGCGAATGATTAGAGCGATGATTTCTCAATTTAGGCTAGTACTAACTTTGGCTTAGGGCCTTAGGCTATTCAATCGGAGTGACCAAATCAATCATATTTTATCATGCTCGTGCGTAGCCATTCTCTAACTGTTATATGTCAGAAGTTACAAAGACTATCTAATTACATGATCCGTTACACTGATAATATATACAATTATACATCAGTAGTGCAAGTATTCATTTCAAAAAGACCATAGCTTCCAAGGACTCCACAGAATGAGCAATCCCTACCAAGTGCTAAGATCAAGAAACCTATAGATAGTGCACATTGATTAACACGATCCAACTAAGGAAACTCTAATTTGCAGGTCATTTAAAAGCAGCTATTAGCATTAATCTATCTTCACCTTTTCTAATGAGACTGCAATGGAACCTATTAATGTGGATGATGTGTCTGAAGTTGGTGACCGTAAAGATAATCTACAACCAGGATCTTCTCAATCTGAAGAATATGCAGGTAAGAAGGCTCGAGTAGGTAACTCTTCTTCTGAGTTTTGGGAAATATTTACAAAAATTGTATTGGGAAAGATGGTAAAAATAGGGCTAAGTGTAAAGCATGTGAGAAGGAATATGTTCTTGGAGCACATTCACATAGAACTTCATCTTTACATCGACATAGAGAAAAGTGTCATTTGAGTCAAATTCCTAGATATAATGATGTTGGTGATATGATAATTGATCATGCTAGCAAGTTAATATCAAGAAAACCAGATCCTAAATTTGCTCATGAGGTAATGGTTATGGCTATTATTAAAAATGATCTGCTATTTTCATTTGTTGAGTATAGGAGGATCACACAGTTCATAAGGTTATATAATCCTGATTATGAGCCAATTAATAGAAAAACTGCTACATCAAATGTTTGGAATTTATATTTGACTCAAAAGAAGAATTTGAAACAAATATTGCAAAAAATTCCAGGGAAAGTATGTTTGACTTCTGATGTATGGACTGCTTCCACCAGTGAGAGATATATTTGTTTGACTGGACTTTATATGGATGAAAATTGGAAACTGAATAATAAAATTCTTACTTTTTGTAAAACGTCCCATCCTCACTCAAGGTTTGAGTTGTCAAAAAAAGTATTTGAATTTTTTAAAGATTGGGGCATAGATAGGAAGATATTCTCCCTTACATTGGATAATGCATCTACAAATGATTGCATGCAAGATTTTCTGAATAAGTAATTGAACTTACAACATAGTTTGTTATGTGGTAGTGAGTTTTTTCATATTAGAAGTTGTGCTCATATTCTTCATTTGATCATTGAAGAATGATTGACTATAAGTAGTAAAGCGTTGCATAAAGTAGGGGAGAGTGTCAAGTATATGAAGGGCTCCGAGAGTAGAATAAAACACTTTTTGGAGTGTGTTGAACAGGTTGGCAACATTGATACCAATCTTGGTTTGCACTTGAATGTAACTACTAGATGGAATTCCATTTATCTTATGCTTGATAGCGCACTTAAGTATCGACGTGTTTTTTCTTTCTTTCAATTGAATAATCGTTATTATAAATATTGTCCAACCATTGATGAGTAGGAGAGAGCAGAAAAGATATGCAAGTTTTTTAGCCCTTTTTATAATATCACCAATTTGATGTCAAGATCATCATATCCAACTTCAAACCACTATTTTTTACAAGTATGGAGGATTGAATGTTTGCTGAATGAAAATTTAAGTAGTGAAGATCATGTCATAAGGAAGATGTTTATTAGAATGAAACAGAAGTTTGATAATTGGAATGATTATAGTGTTATCCTTGCACTTGGAGCAATCTTTGATCCTCGAAAGAAGTTTGATTTTTTGAACTTCTGTTTTAATAAACTAGATCCCCTCACTTGTGAAGAGAAGTTGGCTCACATAAAGAACAAGTTATATAAACTCTATGGAGAATATGAGAAGAGCAAAATAGATCACATATCTAGAACTAGAAGCCATCAGGTTGAATCATCTTCTTAGGGACAAGACACATCTGAAGGTAGCAGCAGTAAAGGAGCAGCAACACATAGAGCTTGGAAGGGCTTGTAGATTGATTTTGCTACTTTGGTAGTAAATTTAATAATTTTGTTTATTTTTTTAATGATTTTTTTGTCGTATTATATATCAGTATTTAATTAATTTTTTCCTTAATAATGTAGGAATTCCGATACCATCAAGTAGAAGTACAAAATTGTGGTAAATCTTTTTCGAATATTTATCTAGATGAGCCAATAATGGATATGGACTTCTACTTAGAATTGAATGTGTTACAACATTAGAAGAGTCAAAGCTAGAGATATCCCGATTTATCTATCATGGCCCACGATATGCTTAGCATTCCAATTACTACTGTAACATCAGAGTCAGCTTTCAGTATCGACATCTATATACTTAATAAGTAGAAGCTCTAATTTGTACACATAATTAGTTACAAGGATTTGCATGTGAAGGTAATTTATTTTTGTTCTATTGGTAATATTTTCTTTTAACATATTGTTTCAAGCATTTATTATCTAATTTAATTATATGTATAATGTCGTAAATTGTAGATCAAGAAGAAGAAAATGGGAGTGGAGGTGAGAGTGGGACTACTTCATCAAAGGGAGACTTCAATTTGGTTATTGATGATGATGATAGTGATGATGGATGATTAATTTGTATATGCGATTTTATCCTCTTTATTATTGTCTTTGTTTTCCTATATAATTAGTGAAAAGTACTTTATGATAATTGCTACATTTGCTTAATTATCATTTTAGGTTATTTTCTTTTCTATTATATGAGAATAAGATTTAAGAGTAAATACATATAAACTGAAATAATATGTTTAACTATTATAGATTTAAGCCTGCATGTACATCTCCTATTTTTATTCAATAAGAATTTTGTAATATACTACATTTCTATTGGACTAAATCAATAATAAATTACTAGCTTTCATAAGTTTAACTTAAAGAATTTAGAATACTAAATTTGTAAAAAAAAAAAAAAAAATTGCAAGCAAGATAAGCCAAAATTTTCTACCCACAACCTTGCAGGTCGACCTGCGGGCTAGTGCAGGTCGAGGCAAGCCGACTCGTTTGACCCGCATTCCCGGCTCTACTCATGCGTAGCCATTCTTGACTTTAACAAGTTACAAAGACTATCTAATTACATGATCTATTACACTGATAATATATACAATTATACATCAGTAGTGCAAGTATTCATTTCAAAAAGACCATAGCTTCCAAGGACTCCGCAAAATGGGCAATCCCTACCAAGTGCTAAGATCAAGAAACGTATAAATAGTGCAAATTGATTAATACAATCCAACTAAGGAAACTCTAATTTGCAGGTCATTTAAAAGCAGCTATTAGTATTAATTTATCTTCACCTTTTCTAATAGCTTTTACCTTGCAACTCGCTGCCCATGAGTAGTTCTTGCTAACCAAAGTGTTTCTTAAGCTAACAAGTCAAGCCTTCTAAGGGCATCACTCATTAACTTTCAGGCATGAAGGTCAAAAGATTTGAGCTAATTGTTCATTTTAAAAAAAAAAAATACTTTGTAGTATTGACCTTATAATCATTTACACTAAGAATGATAATGAGTTCTTCACTTACTTCACTAGTTACAAAGATCGCGCCACCATCTACATGTACTATTTTGTAGTCAAGAAGATTCCCAAGTATTTTGTAAGTTGTCAACAGGAGTTCGAAAATAATCCTGCGACTAAAAACTACTGGCAAAATATTTCCTGGTGGAGAAGTAGCGTCAATTCAAATAAACATAATGGTAATATCAGAAATTTCCATCATGAGATATTTGGTCTGAGTTCAAAACAATCTTTAACAACTTTATCATAACTGACAGAACCATAAGTATACTCCACTTGCTATCGAGAGGTTTGGCGCCTATCCAGTGGTCAATGTGTCTGCTAGAAAGTTGAATTTTTTAGCTACATCCAAAAGCATGGCAAAGAAGTTCCCCCGATGTGATTCGATATGAAAGACCCGCTTCAAAGTTCAAACTATACACAAAGCTCAATATGTACAGTGCCGCGCCACTTACAAAATGGAGGGTCCTCATTTAGGTAGGACATGTTACAGTCAGGGACAGGAAATGGCTCTGATAGTAGGATGTGTCTGGTATATCTCAGCCTTTTCAATTATTTCTCTCAGACCAACGGGTCCCAAATGCACGAGGACCTAAAAGAAATATGTAAATCACAGTAAGGTGAGATGGACATTCAAACAATAATTTCATACATCACCATAGACAAGCACTTGAACAAATAACAGCAGTCCCTTGTTCATATAGAAGAGAAATAAGAAAAGATTAAGCCGGATGTAGTCGTCTTTTCCCCAGTTTTCAAGGGAGGATTGAAAAGGGCTTTCTAAATTTTGAGAGTTCCACAGTTTAAAATTTTAACAGATTATTTCTATGATATGAGCTCCAACATGATAATATAAGAGCTCAGTAACTGTCCTTCAATAATGTTAAATGCAGAACCCATGTAACAGAGAACGATTCCTTTACAAAAGGAGAGATGATGCATGTCAGTTGATGTTTGCCTCTTGTACAAAAGCTTCGAGTGCTCCCACTGCAGCCATCTTTTGATGACAACAAATTGTTAGAGAAGTTCTCACCGGATCTTATATAATTTCTCAACACTTACCATTATTCAGAATCAAATGGATATGGTAATGATAGTTCTGCTTTTATATCTTCAGACAATCTCTATAATTTCTCCAGCAAAATATCTAGTCTCAACTAAAGGCTAAGCTCTGCTGATTCCAAAAGTGAGCATGTTATTAGCTCCGCTAGTTTAGTCACTATTTATATTAGACATAGTTTAAAAAACTGATAAAACCAAAGCTCAGAGCTGTCTTCAAGACACTCAAGGATGGAAACTACTTGGCAAAATAATCAACTACATCAGTAACCATAAAAGCACCAAGCTTTATTGAGAAGGGCACATGGCTGAAAAAGGCAGTCACAACATATATACATCCTCAGGTGAAGTATTGTTGGCTCTGGACAAAGTTGAATGGTCTTTGTTGACAGGCAGATCTATGTTTTATGCCAGTGACCAGAACTTAAAATAACAAAGATTGCAGCTGAGACATCCAATAAAGCATGAACTATCAGTAAATACAGGGAGAGAAGAGAAAATAAAAACTAAAGAAAGGAGATTGGAGACAGTAAAGGAAAAGAAAAATTTGGAAACTATGTGATATCCACTCATGAACAAGGGCTAAAATGGGGTGAACAAAATGAGAGGCCCAAAATGCAAGTTTGACTTGCATATATGATACTGAAAGGGAAAGATTGCATGCTAAGCCTTTGAACAGAACAAAGATTCGGCATTTTTATTGGATGTGGGACTCCAGTAAACAGATATGTGCTCTACTTTTTCTGCATGCAAATTAGCTCTTGAAGGTGATACATTGATAGCAATATTGTTACAGAATTGGTTTTTACAAATTATTTTCCGGCTTCTTATAGAGAGGACTTGATGATCTCTTTGAACACTTTAAGTTCTGAAATTTTAGGAGAAAAATAGGCTTGTTTTCTTGATTCAATTTTCTGCAATTTAAAGTACAAAGAGTGGTTGCTACCAACACACCCCACTTTCCTATTTTCACTCCCCACTTAAAGACCACTTCCTAAAACTGCTCCTAACATGGCACGCAAAACTGCACTACTAAAACACACAGTTACACCATTTACATACAACACCTAATACACATTAGACTTGGTCATTCAAGTACACATAGTTGACACATCAGCGACACACAACCACACACGACAAGGAAAACCTAAGACAGAAATCACCACTACAACTGTCTATTGCTTCTACTGCTAATCTCCTTTGTTGTGATATGGGTATACATCTTTGAAAGACAATAAGCTGTTTCCTAACATTATTCCCACTCCAAAAATACGCATGACCTCATGTGCTAAGTCGGGATGTCTTCCATGCATAAAAGTAGGATAGTGCTGACCATTGTAGTTGCATCTCACTTGCATGACCTCAAGGCCATCAAGTCCAAATGGACCAACATAGAGACCATCAAATGGATCTAGATTGCCTTTGGAAGTGTTAACTCTACTGAATGTAGTAAGCTCAGGGAGTTTGTCGCTCTTTTCTGGGCAACAGCAAGCTTGACAATCTCGTATATATTTTTTGAAATATTTAGAGAAATTCTGTCAGCATCCTAAAATGCTTTGGCAACTTTAGAAGACATCAACTGAGATATACCTTGAGCTGCTATCTCTGTTACTTTTCCCTTTGGACATTTACCGTTATTATTAACCTGGTTTAGATTCTCATCAGGAAGATGCAACACCAAAGCATCTCTTTCTATATCCATTAATTCTGCTAGAAGACATAAGAACTGATCTTTAAAAAGGGCAGTTTCATTATAAACGATTCCCCTTATAAAATATTCATATCCAAATCCTTTTCATCCTCATTGGCATTGGCATCCTTCTCTAAAGCAACTGCATTGGGCTGAATTTCTTCAAATCAGCAGCTTCATCCTTGGAAATTTCCTCAGAGCTTGTCTCATCATCATCTTGAATCAAATGCTTGATGAGATTGCTATCAACCATCACTCCCTCAGCAACACCAATATCATAGTCAACCAAACTACCAGACCTTCAACTTAACCTTTGATGATTTACCACCAGACCATTGGATTGGACAGGATGGGCTTGAATCTTTTGAAGGTGCAGCATGGCTGCAGATGCTGTATCTTCCTTGTGTTCTGGTGTTGCTGCACATAAAGATGCCACATCTTGGGTCAAAGAAGCCATCTGAACCAACAGTTGTTGCAGTCAGGCCTATAATGCTGTTCAATCCTCCTTGGACATTGTCAAGAAGGCTTCGAATTATTGTTGTAACTTCTCTAACTCATTCTTTAATCCTGGCTCTTATACCAAAATATTACAGGAATGGTTTTTACAATTTATTTTCAGGCTGACGTTATCTTTTAACACTTCTGAAATTATAGGAGAAAAATAGGCTTGTTTTCCTGCTACAATTTTCTGCAATTTAAAGTACAAAGGGTGCTACTCACTAACACACCCCACTTTCCTATTTTCAGTCCCCTCTTAAAGACCAATTCCTAAAACTGCTACAAGCATGGCACACACTACTGCACTACTAAAGCACACAATTACACCATTTACACACAACACCTAATACACATCACACTCAGATATTCAAGTACACATAGTTGACACATCAGCCACACATAACAACACACATGACAAGGAAAACCTCATACAGAAGTCACTACTACTACTGTCTATTGCTTCTACTGCTGATCTCATTTGTTGTGACATGGGTACACATCTTTGAAAGGAGTAAGCTGTTTCCTAATAAATATCCATTGTCACCAAGAGTGGAAACACCTCAAGCGGAAGCATGTTGTACAAAGGAAACAAGATTAGCATATCTATCCTTCTCTTGCTATATTCATCTATATAGATTCACATATACATCTTAACATCTGGAATTACAGGCACAAGGAACACTATTCAAGAGCAAAGACACAGGGAGCACAATTCTCAAATAAGGACTACAGCTACATGCTGCCAATGTTTAGGAAATGGGAACTCTAACGGTGGAGTCAAAATGAAATGCTGGTCAAACTGGGCAGGCATAGTAAGGATTGCATGATCTGATGGTCCCACCATAGACACATGTGAACACACACGTGTGCACATACACACACACACACACACACACACACACAGAGCAAGAGAGATGAGAGAGGCACCTCATTTGCATCTTTAAAAGAATTGACTTTATCTTTTTTGGGCCAGCATACCCTCCAACACCTAAGCACAGATAATGTGAGTTGTAAGTAACAAAATTCAGATAACAGAAAGAATGATATATGGGCAAGTACAAGATCCAATAACGTGAGTGCAGACTTGAAAGGTCATATTAAGACCCAATACAAACAGAAGTGCCTTTTATATTTATATGCCACCACCGTAGAGGCACTTCTTTTCATCCTGGTAGCATGAAATTTTACAATGACCCTTAAGTTCTGCGCATAATAGAACATCCTAATAAATATTTATATTGTTATATATTGGATTTATGCACCTCTTAGAAGACAGTTAAATTTAGAATTGTCTTTCATTTAGGAAGAATAAAGGTAAAGAAGCTAATATAAATAAATGATTTTATTATAGGAATAAAAAAGTAGAAAATTTATTTTACAATATTATGGAATAGGGATGTAGATATTAGAAATAATTTGTATTATTTCTTTTTTTCTTTTTAAATTATTTCCTTTCCTCATTTATAGTCTAAGATATGTATATATAAACTTGTATACTATTAAATCAATAGATAGAAAATCCTTCTCCAATTTACATGGTATCAAAGCAAAATCCCAAGGATTTCTATTTCTATTTTTTTTCTTTTCCCTCTCGTGTTCATCAGTTGCCCAATGAGCAAAGATCTGACATGTGTGGTTTATAGGATAATTATTTTTTTTTTCACCACCCACAGGAGAAGGTGCTGGATTAGGTATTGTGTGTGCAAGTCTTCTACTTCCTCTTCGTTGCACCACCATGGAGGCAGAGGACAAGGTGAAGAGTTGATTCCTTCTGGATGTTGTGGTCAGCAAAGGTCCAACCATCTTTGAGTTGTTTTCCAGCAAAGATGAGATGTTGCTGGTCTAGAGGAATTCCTTCCTTGTCTTGGATCTTCACTTTCACATTGTCGATCATGTCACTTGACTCGCCCTCTAGGGTTATGGTCTTGCCAATTAGGGTTTTCACGAAGATTTGCATCATTTGCAGCAGGTCTTCCTCCAGAGCTATAGTGAGGCTGGTGGCAGTGATATGAAATAGGGTTGGAAAGTCACCGACCACTTCTCTTCTCCTTTTGTAAGTCGTTCAATTATTTCATCTTATGAGTTTTCATTGGTTTGCATGCTTTGCACAATTCTGCCTTTATTGGATCAGTTTTAGGGTCTTGTGTACAGTTCCAACTTTGTGGTGGTGTCTCTTCTTTTACAGCTACTTTAATTTGATTTGGGCATACATGGGTGATGAGCAAAAGACTGTAGTAATGGCAAATGTTGTTCCAATGATGTCTAGAATCACATAACATAAATTAACTAATCCCAATTATCTAGATTAGTATAAGACTATTAGAATATATTTATGGAGTATTTCTAAAAATGATCATCTTACTAATATCTTCCAACTAATGGTACTCATAAGGAATGGTTAAAAGATGATGCTAAATTATTTCTATAGATTAGAAATTGCATTGATATCGAGGTGATTAGTTTGATTAATCATTGTGAGTATGTCAAAGGATTAATGGAATATTTACAATTTCTATATTCAAGAAAGGGAAATCACTCTTGTATGTATGAAGTGTGTAAGGAATTTTATCGTCTTGATTAGAATTATCAATCTCTTCAAGCATATTTTATGAAATTTAAAAAGATACATGAGAAATTAAATGTTTTGTCGCCATTTAGTACCGATATCAAAGTACAGCAATCACAACAGAAGAAGATGGCAATTATTAGTTTCTTAGTAGAACTTAGTCCTCAGTTTGAGATTGCTAAGTCTCATATTCTATCTAGTACTAATATTTTTTCCTTACATGAGGTTTTCACTAGAGTTCTTCGAGCAAAAGCAAATACTTCTATCGTCTCTTCTACTTTAGTCTCTAGTACTCTTGTTAGTTGCAACAACAGATTGAAAATTTCAAAATCCTCTCTTTAGAATTATAACAAAGGAAGTAGTCAAAGTCAAAATTTAGATGAAGTCAAATGCTACTACTATCATGAGCATCGTTACATCAAGCGTACCTATCAAAAACTACTCAACAAAATTCACAAGTCTCACTCAACTCATTACAACTACTTCTACTCTACATGGTTTATCTTCATAACAGACGGCTAATGTATCTGCAAATGAATTTGCTAAATTCTTTCAGTATTAGAAAACATTGAAAACTTCATCTCATGCCGTCACTGCACTAGCTGAGCCAAGTAATCCAAATAAGTGCTTAGTTTCCTCCACTTCGCAATGGGTCATTGACTTAAGTGCTACTAATCATATGACAAGTAATCCTAGTCTTTTCAATATTTTTAAACCATACACCTCTTTTTCCCTAGTCACTTTAGCTAATGGTTCTACATCACCAGTTTTGGGGTCTGGTAGTGCACAACTTACTCCATTACTTTCTCTATCATCTGTTTTAAATATGCTAAATTTCTCCTTTAATTTAATTTCTATAAGCAAAATTACACATGCTCTAAATTGTTGTATCTCATTTTGTCTTGATTATTGTCTATTTCAAGATCTTTCAACGAAGAAAATTATTGGTAAAGGGTGTGTGTCAGGAGGTCTCTGATATGGTTCCGAGGGGGAAGGCTCCGGTTACTCCTTCGATTAATGTATATCAAAGGAGGAGGAGAGGAAGTTAGCCAGAGTAGTGTGATAGTATAGTATAGTAATATTGTGTTAGGGTATAATGAGGGTGCATAATATTGTGTTAGGGTATTACGGGGGTGTATTTGGTACGTGTTAGTAAAGGTGATGGGGTGTGATGTGTAATTCATTGTATAGGGAGTATTTCATATATGGAATAGATATAGAAGTGTTATTCTATTGAGGAAAGAGGGGTTAGTTTGGGGATGTGGCACTTGCTGATGTGGAGGAAAGAGTGGATAGTGGAGGACATGGCATAAGCTGACGTGGGGGGGTGGGGATGATATGGAGAAATGTTCAAATATAAATATGAAGAGATTTTGGAGGAAAGATGGTTAGAAAATTATTGCCAAACAGAGTTTGTTGAGGAGAGAGAAGATCTCCAACTCGGCAAGGCTCAAGTACCTACCTTAGTTCCTAAATTTGTATTTTCTAGAGATTAATTCCGGATACTTAACTTCGGGTTATTGCAGTCTCTATGTTTTGGATACTCATGCGAATGTCTCTCAGCCTATTGCTTGCTCAAGTGTCTTAACACCTTTTAAAGCTCATTGCCAATTGGGCCATCTTTCTCTCTCTACCTTAAAGAAATTGTTTCCTTAGTTTTAGAGTGTGTCATCTTTAGATTGTGAGTCATGTCAATTTGCTAAATACCATCGTCAGTCTTATATTCCCATATCAATAAAAGAGTTAGTGCTCCTTTTAAGTTAGTACATTTAAATGTTTGGGGTCCTTATCCAATTACATCAAAAACTAGAGTTTGTTATTTTGTTACTTTTGTTGATGATTTTTCCCGAATGAGTTGGTTTTATTTAATAAAAAACCATTTTGAGTTATTTTTCTATTTTACTGCTTTTTGTGTTGAAATTCAAACTCAATTTAATACTTCTATACGAATTTTGAGAAGTGACAATGCCAAAGAATATTTATCTGATGTATTTAATACTTATACGACCAAATATGGCATTATTCATCAATCTTCACGTGTTGATACACCATCCCAAAATGGTGTGTCTAAAAAAAAAAATACATTTTCTTGAAACAACTATAACACTATTATTTCAAACACATGCTCCTAAACACTTTTGAGCTGAAGTTGTGTCCACAACATACTTCCTAATTAATTGTATGTCATCATCAGTTCTTAAAGGTGAGGTTCCTTATAGCATTCTTTTTCCCACAAAATCCTTATTTCCCATTAAGTCTCATATATTTGGCAGTACATGTTTTCTTTGAGATGTCTACCCTCATCTCACCAAACTTGATCCTAAGTCTGTGAAATGTGTTTTCTTAGGTTATTCCCATTTACAAAAAGGTTATTTGTATTATTGTTCTAGCCTTAACAAATTTCTTCTATCTATTGTTATCACCTTTATGGAACATTATCCTTTCTTTCCTGCTTCATTTGAGCCTACTGATAGTAAGGAGGAAAATGATGATTTATTAGTTTACCACATTACTTATCAGTCACCGAATGTTGAATCTATTGCACCATTGTCTCGTCCACCAATTTGGACCAAATGTTAGAATCCCCCAATCACACGCCTAGCCCTAATCTCTTCTTTAGCATCTAATCCAATAGATAATGATCTTGATTTCCCAATTGCTCTTCGCCAAGGTAAATGACAATGCACCTACCCTATTTCATCATTTGTGTCATATAATCACTTATCATTTGCTTCATGTTCGTTTGTTGCCTCTCTAGAAACTATATTCATTCCTAAAACTATTTATGAGGCCTTATCTCATCCTGGCTAGCATACGGCAATAATAGAGGAGATAAATGCTTTAAATGCTAATGGTACTTGGGATTTGGTTCGTTTACCTATAGAAAAAAAAAAAAGGTTATCAAATGTAAATGGGTATTTGCAATTAAAGTCAATCCTAATGGATTTATTGCTCAACTTAAAAGCCTATCTTGTTGCTAAGGGCATACGCCCAAACCTATGGTATAGATTATTCTAATACCTTCTCTCATGTGGCTAGATTAACATCTGTTCGTTTATTCATATCTACGGCAACTACAAATAATTGGCTATTGTTTCAGCTAGATATATTTTTACATGGTAATCTACAAGAAGAAGTCTACATGGAGCAACCATCTGGTTTTGTTGCTTAAGAGAATGGGAAAGTTTGTCATCTTAAAAAATTACTATATAGTTTAAAGCAAAGTCCTCAAACTTGATTTAGCAAATTTAGTAAAGCAATTGAAGGGTTTGGAATGACCAAGAGTAAATCTCATCATTTGATGTTTTATAGACTCTCTTCGTCCAACATTATCTTTCTTATTGTATATGTGGATGATATCATTATTACTAGAAGTGATGATGTAGGAATATCTTCTTTGAAATACTTTCTTCAAAGCCAGTTTCACACTAAGGAGGTCTTTGAAGTATTTTTTGGGATCT
The DNA here is from genome assembly GCA_037954665.1 of Laguncularia racemosa. Lineage (NCBI taxonomy): Eukaryota > Viridiplantae > Streptophyta > Magnoliopsida > Myrtales > Combretaceae > Laguncularia > Laguncularia racemosa. The sequence goes on from JBBMOL010000040.1 coordinate 4,276,671, forward strand.
AAGGTGATAAGAAGCAAGAAAAGTATTTTCCTATCTCAACGGAAATATGTGCTCTGTTAACAGAAACAAGAAAGTTAGGTGTAAAATCATGTAGTATTCCATTGCCACCTAATTTACAACTCACAAAAGACGGGGATTTATTTAATGATCCTAAGAGGTATATAAGATTAGCAGGAAATTTGAACTATCTTACAGTAACTCGTTCTGATATTGTATATTTTGTTAATGTTGTGAGTCACTTTATATCTTCCCCAATAATTCATCACTAGACTACATTGAAACATATTTTGTGTTATTTGAAAAGTGCTCCTGAACGAGGGATAATGTATAAGAATCATAATCACTCTAGTACAATGTTTTTCAAATGCTAATTGGGTAGAATTTAAAACTGATAGGAAATCCATTACTGGCTATTGTGTTTTCTTTGGTGGAAATCTAATTTCATGAAAGAGTAAGAAACTAGATGTTGTGTTTTGATCAAGCGCATAATCAGAATGTAGAGCTATACTTCAATCTACTTGTGAAGTGTTATGAATATATCGGTTACTGACTGAGGTTGAGCTTAAGGTTTCAATGCCAACAAAGTTGTGGTGTGATAACTAAGCTGCACTTCATATTGTATCTAATCCTGTGTCTATGAGCAAACTAAACACATTGAAATTGATTATCACTTTATTCGAAAGAAAGTACAGTAAAATTTGATCTTCACAAGATATGTGAAGACTAGGGAGTAACTAGGAGATTTTTTTACAAAGGCTCTACATATACCTTGAGTTAATTATCTTTGTGGCAAGCTAAGCATGATCAACATCTATACTCTAACTTGAGGGAGAGTGTTATAGAATAGGGATGTAGATATTAGAAATAATTTATATTATTTTTTTTCTTTTTTAAAATTATTTCCTTTCCTCATTTATAGTCTAGGTTATATATATATAAACTTGTATACTATTGAATCAATATATAGAAAATTCTTCTCCAATTTACATATATTATTATTCCCAGTAATTAGAATTGATGAGATTAAAGGATTTTCTTTGGCAAGTAAGATAAGAGATCGGAGGTTTCTATCTAACAAGCTCTCAATTTTTGTCTTCATATATTTTACCCATGACCACATCATGCACCTGCCCTATATTCATCTAGTATCAAAGCCAACTATTATAAATGATTCCTTGCAACTATTATATGTACATGCCCAAATATATATGCAATATCTTGTTAGGGTTGAAGCCAATAGAAGTGCCCTTGCCATGCAAGAGCCTAGATGAGCAACTGAACCAATGTGCATTCACCCTACAGTGCACAACCTAATATACAATCAAATTGTGCACAACCCAGATCCATGATCTCAACACATTGTCAATCACCATGAGTTACTTGACAACAAATCTACATGCAACTAGAAGGTTGTACCACATCATCTAGCAATGCAATCAATGATGTGTCGAGCATGGGGCATTAAGCAATCAACATAACTTTCAATTCAATGCACATTGCCCCATAGTATAGCACAATATGCAGTCTTCTCCAACATGATATGGCACACTACCTCCCATTGAGCCACCTGATTCGTGAGCAAAACCTCCTAGAGATCTCTCCCAAGACAAGCATGTATTGTTAGCATTATTCTCAGCAGTTCTGGAACAAGCCAACAAAATTAAACATCAAATGATTGTTTCTTATAAGACCTCAACCCTTTCATTTTTTAGTTTACCCGTGTGATAGGAATCAGATCCCCACAGGACCTATTATCAGGGCCCGAGCTAAGGGTTTATACAACTTGGTGTTGAGAATGCTTCATGAGAAACCTAATCCTGAGGAAGCTAACTTAATTTCTTCATTCTTATCATATACTTATTATGCATTCCAACAAGTTCATTTGTTAGTCCTATAAGGTGCCAAATCAACTACATTTTTTAGTGAGTCGAGAACCTCATCAAGACTCATTTCAAAAGTACCATGAAGACCGACATCTTGAAGACTAATTTTTACATATATTTGTTATTTACTTGGACTATTTATATTGTAATCTTTTTGGGACACTTCAATTTGTTTCTAATTGTCTTTTAGGACCGGCCATCCTAAAAGTGGCATAATAGTAATTTTGTGGACTTTTAACCCTAAATGGAGCAAGTATAAATACTTGCTTAAGTAGGGTTTTGAGAGTAGCCAAAATTTTCAAAAACAGAAAACACTTCACGTGTGAGGTTAGGGTTTTCCTAAAATCCAAATTGCTACTATCAATTTTAATACCAAGAATTGAAATTGTGGCGAGTTACAACAAAGAGAAATTGTGAGTAATATCAATTCCTTTTTATTGTGCTTCCTTTTCATCACTAGTGAGTTATATTAGGATTGATTAAGATTGTTCTTGGGCAAATTTTGATTTCAATTGTAATCATTTTATCATGTTATAAGATTGATCGGTTTTGACATTAGTTCTAACCATCAAATTTTGCTTCATTTGAACCGTAGATCATTTTGTGGGGAAAGGGGATCTCGGATTGGTTCTTGTTGTTTTTGTTGAATTCACGTGGCATTCAAGTTTGTTTAGTGTTGTTTTGAAGAATTTTATCATTGTGGATTATTAATTTGTAAGTTATAGCATTCAGTTCTACTTACACTCCAATGGGAATCATGCCGTTTTTAGTAGTTTTGAACCGAAATTGGACTAGTCATTGAGGTTTACAAATTGCTCCAATTGCATGTGCTTAATCTTGATTTTAGGCACATCATAATTTGGTATCAAAGCTGAACATACTTGATTCATTTTCAATATTAATCACGTGGTGTTGTGAAATTGGTTATAGACATTGAGATTTGACACCGTTGTTTATGTGATTGGAAGCTAGTTTGATTGACATTGTTTAATTCTCTTTCAAATTAGTTTTGCATGTGCTTAATCTTGGTTTTAGGCACATCACCATGACTAGATCCTGCATCCAGCTTATAAAGCTTCATATGGAATCATCAAATACACATGACCAGGAAATAAAAAGCATAAGGTCAGTATATAGATGTCTGCTCTTTAAGTTATCTCTTTGAGTAGAGCATTCATATTGAAGCAACTCAATAAGCATGAGCAAGGGCGAGGAGAACAGCTGCATGTTGAACATTACATAAGACATTATCCTAAACTAGAGGCATTCAAAAAAGATATTTGAGTTGCAAGCTGTTTTAGCAAATACTGAACGTACATGCAACTGGAATTTTTATCAAGACAAACAAACTTTTGACATTTCAGTCTAACTAAATCTAACCGTTCTTTTCCAAATCGCCGAGCTAGCTCCTCTGCTAAAGCATGGCCAGCTTTATCATTGTCAGTTGCCAATATAATGCGGGGAATCTAGCATGATTAGTAAACAAACAGAATATATATATATGAGAGCAAATAACATTTAGATTACAAAGCAATACTGAAAAGACAACTGGCAAGCTTGCATACCTTATCCAAGTAATCCTTGCAATTCCATAGATACTGAAAAGCTGCATCCTATCAAAATTTAAACGTACTTGAGATCAGAACACACAAATAATTAAGCATAGTAGCAACACAACTATGTGACAGAAATATTAGTTCTAACAGCAGTCAAACAATAGGAAGCATTGTAAAAGGTATAAAATGCAAATTTTCTATATTTCAATTGTTGACATTTTCTCTTTCTCACTCTCCCCCAACAGATTATCAGAGCATTTCCAGTTTCCTTATTTTAGCAACATTCATATTTACATCAGAGTGCTGAAATTGCAAAACCTACTGTGGTGCCACACCATTCTATGCGCAAAACAAAGTTGGTGCTCCCATGCTTTTGGGAAAAATCAACAAATTCTATTCTAAGACTAAATCAACTTACTTCTTGTAAACAAAATGTTACTTGATAATGGTTTTTTGTCCATTAAGGACCATCCTACTCAGAAGAAGTGGCAGTCTGCCAGATACATTAATATCATTTTGCTCAATTTCATGTTCAAAACACAGACAAGAACATAAACCTGGGCAGTAATTTAAGTGAATCCTTGTACTTTTGTACTTTACATCTACTTAGATTCATGTATCAAACATGTTGTCTGAATAGAGCCAAAGCTAACCGATTTCACCCTTTCTTGTTTAAGAAAACTTATGAACCTTGGCTCCAGGTTGTTTTAAAAAAAAAAAAAAAGGGAAAAAGCAAACCATGATAGTCGGTTTGGTTGGGGGGGGTTGTGTTTGGGGAGGGCAATCTGTATCAAACCAAACAGTGCTCAACCCTATAGCCAACAATTCTTTAGTACCATTTTCAAATGCATCAAGGAAATGAAATCTATCAAGCCAGATCACTACCTTCTCCATGGAGGGTAGTTCTTTAGCAGACACCTTCCCAGGGGCACCACCTGGGACACTTACACAATTGACAAATCCAGCTTCCTCCACTGAAAGCTTATCTAATTCACCTTCAACCTATGAATATCATTTGAATATGTTGGTTATGGTAAGGGGGACAGGGAGGAGAGAGAGAGAGCAAGCATTGATTCCAGAAATTACCATGATAATCTCATCTGCACTTACAATATCATCAAGTCCATATAAGATTCTTTCTGTACCTTTTTCCTGAACTCAGCAGCAGATGGAGGGAAAGAAGTCAAAATATGGCTTAATACAAACAGATAATAAAAGACATTGGAAGAGCTGCTTTAAAGCTATGAAGCAGGTATCTGATAAGAACAGAGCTGTAAAGCATATAGATATTTTACATCACAATAATTGAGAAAACAAAAAAAGTGACTACAAAATGACCCGCCATCTCATCCTTATACTTACATACTGTATTTCACTTTTTACCCAAAGCTTTTTTGACCAGCATGGAGGGCATATCCTAGATCTAAGAAAGAGGCAGGAGACAATGCAACTTTACATACTAATGCAATGTATTGCCTTTTCCACAGCTAGAGCGTTTATGTAATAGAAAATCAAGTAAATTTTATTTCAGTTCTATATACGCTAAGACCCTTCATTATTTAAAACCATGATTTCTCCCATATAGGTATGCTGAAATGGAAAATTGTCATGCAGGTCTCAACTCTCATGAGCTATTCATGAACAAACTATGATTGTATCTGGTTTGCTTAGTTCCAAAGAGAAAAGTGGAATCTTTACTAAGGACTACCATCATAAGTGGAACGAATGAAATATCATGTAAATTAGTAGGTAATGACCAAAGGGAATCATTGCACATAAGAAAAAAGCTTGATGTGGTTGATAAGTTTGTCAAATTTAGTGGTTTCCCAAAGCTTCCTAGATAATATATTTTGGCAGAATAGACAACATTATTTTCCTAAAGAAACTACTAAACACCAAATGATATGGATCCAGCAGGCATACTCATTCCAGCTGATTGTTAGGGATGCATTCGTGGGGAAAGCATATATACGGAGACAAAACCAAGGCGCAAACGCAGTGCAGGAAGAAGTCCCACAGATCCATGGCGCCAATGCAGTGCAGGAAGAAGTCCAGTAGATTGGATGAATAGCTATTTTTGGCAGATTCTATCTTAGGCATTGGATTGTTAATTTTGTAATTTTAGGATTTATGATAATTGTTCCCAGTTACTGTTATATCTAGAATAGGAAAGTCGTTGTCAACTAGAATAGGGGTTTCTATTACAGTAGAGTTAATTTAGGAAAGAAAGACAGTATATATTAGGAGTTTTAGAAAGGAATAAAGCAAGCAATTTTTACTCAAAACTATTCGAAATCGGATTCTCTCTCTAGATGAGGTCCCAGGTATTTAGGTCCCTGTAACGATCTGACCCTTGCCTCTCTTCGTCTTCATCATAGGGAGAAAGAAGAACGACAGCAAGGGAAGGTTTTCCCGCCACGATATTGATTTTCCGGTGACTCGAGCTTGGGCCAAAGACAATAACAAATTGGTATTAGAGCCAATCACCATGAGCGATTCACCTTCCAATTCCGATCCACTCCGCACCATGATTACCGAATCAGAACGGCGGACAAACTCCCAGATACAAGAGTTGTCTCAGAAGTTCGATCAGAAACTGGATTTGCTCCTCCAACACCTCCAAAACAGTGCAGTTGCGAGGGAAGCATCCGGCAGCAGTGTTCCTACACCCCGGCGACATACACAGACCCAAGAGGGCAGAAACGCCTAGCCCTTTCAAGCCGCCGGGGCTATGGTGCCCCGATACACGAAACTTGACTTCCCAACATACGACGGCTCTGAGGATCCCTTGATTTGGCTCCATCGCTGCGAGAAGTTTTTTGCAAATCAAAGGACAGCAGACTCAAACAAGGTGGGACTGGCTTCCTTCCACCTCCTAGGCGAAGCACAACTTTGGTTTCATCAATTAGAAGGGGAAAGACCTCGAATTGATTGGGGGGGGAGTTCATGTATTTCTGCAAGCTGCGATTCGGACCGCCCGCCTATACCAATCCATTGGGTGATTTGGTGACTTTGAGACAAACTGGAACCGTCAATGAATATAACAAGCAATTCCAGGAGAAGTTAACACGGGCAAGCCATGTAGTACGGGTCGACCAATACGTCGGTCTATACACGGTCGGGTTGGCGGAATTGGATACGCCTCAAAGTGGAGCTTCAGGAACCGCCCTACCTGATGCACGCCATGAGCTGGGCACGCGCCTATGAAAACCGACAGAAGCTGATGCGCGAACTGAGTGCATGAAAGGGGTTGGTAAATCCCAATCACCACTGGGGTGGCAACCAACCGACCACAAAGAGCACTATAGCAACCGCACCTGAGAACCCCCAAAAGAGCCAAGCACCCACCTTTATTCGTTGCCTGAACTGAGCAGAGATGACCAAACGAAGAGCCAAGGGCCTTTGCTACAACTGTGACGAGCCCTACACCATCGGACACCAATGTCAACGGTTATTCTGGTTGGAGGTGGGTGACGACGAACCAGAATCTGCCTTAGAAGAGGAAGAAGGTGACCCCACAATCTCCCTTCACACCATGACTGGCCAAAGGGGAACGAGTACGATGCAGATTCTAGCAGTGGTAGATGGGTTTCCCCTGCGTGGCTTAGTCGACTCCAGAAGCACCCATAATTTCATTAGTAGGACAACCATCAAGCACCTGCGACTTAACTACGCCAGCGAAACTGGAGCCACAGTCGCCATGGCCAATGGAGACAACATCCTATGTCTGGGCCTTTGCAAAGGCATCCATTTCACCATTGAAGGAACCGAATTCCAAGCTGATTTTCTGGTCATTCCATTAGCTGGGTTCGACTTGGTGTTGGGAACCAAATGGTTACAAACCCTGGGGCCTATTCTTTGGGATTTCTCAGCGCTCACTATGACCTTTGGAAACAATCAACAGGAGGTGAGGCTCCAAGGACGAGTCACCACTGTGCAGCCCCAACTTCATCTGGTCGAGAACAACCCCAAGGAAGACACCGAATTAGAGAAACTCTTAACTAAGTTCAACAGTGTTTTCCAGGAACCTACAAGCCTGCCACCGCTCCGAAGTTGCGATCACCGCATTTGTTTGGAGCCGAACACTGGCCCGGTGGTCGTCCGACCTTATCGATATCCCCACCTGCAGAAAGATGAGATAGAAAGGCAATGTGAACAAATGCTGCAGCAGGGAATCATCCGACCTCGCCATTTGCCATTCTCTTCACCCGTCCTGTTGGTCAGGAAACATGACGGATCTTGGCGATTTTGTGTCGACTATCGAGAACTGAATAGCAAGACCATCAAAGACAAGTTTCCAATTCCGATGGTGGATGAATTATTAGATGAGCTACATGGAGCACAATTCTTCACTAAGTTGGACCTCCGGTCAGGCTACCACCAGGTCCGAATGTTTAATAACGACATGGAGAAAACAGCATTCCGTACGCACCACGGGCATTTTGAATTCTTGGTAATGCCGTTTGGATTGTCAAATGCACCTTCCTGAACGAGGTTTTCCGGAATCATCTCCGCAAATTCATTCTTGTATTCTTTGATAATATATTAATATACAGTAAGAACTAGGACTTGCACCTCCGCCACCTACGGACAGCCCTCCATCTATTGCAATCCCACCAGCTCTTCATCAAAAAGTCAAAGTATTCATTCAAGACCACGACAGTGGCTTATTTGGGGCACAGAATATCTAGGAAAGGGGTTACCATGGATTCCGCAAAGGTTCAAGCGATTGTGGAATGGCCAAAACCACAGAATGTCACAACTCTCTGCGGATTCCTTAGATTAGCGAGGTACTACCGGAAATTCATCCGGGATTATGGCCAACTCGCAAGCCCTCTCACTGCAATGTTGAAACGAAACTCCTTCACCTGGACGGAAGCAGTAGAGAAGGCTTACTCACAGCTGCAGGTAGCGCTAGCCACCAACCCCGTCTTGCAGTTACCCGATTTCACACAATCATTCATAGTGGAATGTGATGCTTCCGGCAATGGGATTGGGGCGGTCTTGCAACAGAATCAACATCCCATCGCTTATTTCAGCTGTCAACTCGCCATTAGACATCACAAACTGGCGGCATACGAGCGGGAACTTATCGGGTTGGCAAAGGCGGTCCAACATTAGCGACCTTATCTATGGGGCTGCAAATTCATCATCAAGACGAATTACTATAGTCTCAAACACTTGCTTAACCAACGCATAACAACTTCCCCACAACAACACTGGATAAGTAAACTCATGGGATTCAATTTCGACATCGAATATCGATCGGGGCTGTCCAATAAAGCAGCTGATGCACTGTCTCGCTGTCACCAAGATATGTTGGAGCTGAACACCATTAGCCAACCTCGTCTGGATCTTTAGGGCGAGATAAAAGCTGCAGCGGCTAGTGACACCAACATCCAGCAACTCCACCACCGGTTACAACAAGGAGCACTGCCAAGACCTTGGACAGAGCAGGAAGGAGTCCTCTGGTACAAGGGTCGAATTCACCTATCTAACACTTCACCTCTCATTCCCGCAATCCTCTCAGGCGTTCATGATAGCATAGATGAGGGTACACAAAAGAAACTCCAACGACTTTGCCAAGATTTACATTGGGAAGGAATGAAGGGTATGGTCACCGAGTATGTGACCCGCTGCCCCGTTTGTCAACAAAACAAGACTGCCTGCTTGCGGCCAACCGGGCTGCTACAACCCTTGGAGCTGCCAACTCAAATCTGGGCCGACATATCAATGGATTTCGTAGATGGGCTACCCAAATCTTGGGGCAAATCTATGCTCTTGGTGGTCGTCGATCGCTTCTCCAAATACAGCCACTTCATCGCCATGGCACATCCTTACAGAGCCAAACGTGTGGCACAACTGTTCATGGACCACATCATTCGCCTCCATGGCTTCCTCGAGTCTATCGTTTCAGACAGAGATGTAACTTTCACCAGCAAATTTTGGAAGGAATTACTCTGTCTTAGTGGCACCAAGTTAGCCTTTTCATCGGCATATCATCCACAATCAAATGGGCAAACAGAGGTTATCAACAGGACAATTGAAATGTACCTCCGTTGCTTTGCAGGGAACAACCCCAAGAACTGGGTTGACTAGCTACCATGGGCGGAATATTGTTACAACACCTCTTACCACACAGCCCTATAGGATACACCATTTAAAGTAGTTTATGGAAGAGACCCCCCGCGTCTCACAGCTTATACGCCAGGAGCAACCAAGGTTGAAGCAGTGGAGGATGCCCTCGCAGTCCATGACAAAATGTTAGGTGAGATCCGCTCACAACTGCAAGCTGCAAAGCACCGCATGAAGACTCGATAAGACAAAAGCCACAGAGAAGTCGAATTTGACATCGGCAACTAGGTTTAGCTTCGTCTACATCCCCACCGACAGCTATCTTTGGACAGGAGGCAACGCCACAAGCTCCAACCCAAGTTTTACGAGCCATTCCAGATCAACAAGCAGATTGGTTTAGTGGCCTACCAGTTGCGCTTGCCCGACAATGCCAAATTACATGATGTCTTTCATGTCTCTTTACTTAAACCACACATAGGTGATCCACCGCTACAGGAAACACCGCTGCCTTTGGTTTCAAAAGGCTGAGTTATCCCGACACTAGCAGCAATTTTGCATTCCCGCTTGAATAGGGGCCATTGGGAGCTACTTGTACAGTGGGCTGGAATGGAGCCAACTGATGTATCTTGAGAAACGTTGGATACTTTCCAGAAGGCCTATCTTGATTTCGAGCTCGCGGACAAGCTCGTTTTCTAGGAGGGGAGTGATGTTAGGGATGCATTCGTGGGGAAAACATATATGCGGAGATAAAACCAAGGCACAAACGCAGTGCAGGAAGAAGTCCCACAGATCCATGGCGCCAATGCAGTGCAGGAAGAAGTCCAATAGATTGCAGTGCAGGAAGAAGTCCAATAGATTGCAGTGCAGGAAGAAGTCCAGTAGATTGGATGAGTAGCTATTTTTGGCAGATTCTATCTTAGGCATTGGATTGTTAATTTTGCAATTTTAGGATTTATGATATTTGTTTCCAGTTACTGTTATCTCTAGAATAGGAAAGTCGTCGTCAACTAGAATAGGGGTTTCTATTACAGTAGAGTTAATTTAGGAAAGAAAGACAGTATATATTGGGAGTTTTAGAAATGAATAAAGCAAGCAATTTTTACTCAAAACTATTCGAGATCGGATTCTCTCTCTAGATGAGGTCCCAAGTATTCAGGTCCCTGTAACGATCTGACCCTTGCCTGTCTTCGTCTTCATCATAGGGAGAAAGAAGAACGACAGCAAAGGAAGGTTTTCCCGCCACGATATTGATTTTCCGGTGACTCGAGCTTGGGCCAAAGACAATAACACTGATCTTCCATAGGAAGTCTGGTCCTTCAAATAGAAAATGGTTTCAAAACCATAAATCACTTAGTAAAAAGGCAAATGGCTTTGGTCAATGCACTCCATTAGCTCCTACTATATATTAAGCAAAGCAACATGTATTATGCGCCCTTTTTGATGCAGAGGCTTGTTGCATTAACCTAGAATGTTTAAAAATAGAAAATCTCAAGAACCCAATCTGATACTTCTTACTTAAATTACTCCATGATTTGATTAAAATATCAGATGATCCGACTACTCACTTTTACTTCATTACCAATGATTTCACTCACTATCAATTATAATTGTTGCAGCATATCAATTCACCGAAGGGAAAAAAAAATGGAAAAATCATATCTCCATCACATTATTAAGTAGTATCGAACTTTCGCCATTGTTTTGGTAAGTTACTCATGCTGTCTATACTTGGAGAATGTTCAGGTTAAGAGCAAAATCAACTCATTAAGTGGAAACGAAACATTGAAAGAAAAATGCATGCAGCCTTTTCAGATAATGTTTCTTCTAGGTGTAATAATTGGTATTTCAACATATTCTAGACAAAGTTAATTATCATATAATGAACCAAATGAAACTTGAAACTTGGAGTGAAGGCCACCAGATGATAAAAAATTATATTCACATTTAACTGCACATCAGGTTCAGTTACCTGCCAAAATTTTTTCTCAATGGTGCGGTATTTGCAACCCACGATCTGCCCATTTTTTCTATATGTAAAAGCCATTACTTCCTGCCAAAAATAAATAAATAAAGAAGAAGAACAAAAAAGCTAAAAATGATCATGGATTCCAAAACCCTCAAATCACCTTGAAATTTTTCAGATGTCTCAAATCACCTTGAAATTTTTCTGATGGAGACATCTGATAACCAACAAAATTATGTTTGGAATGGCAAGTAATAATACTTACTGTTATATAAATTATCATGATATGATAGAAAGATGAGCTACATGAGCAAAATTCATTGGTCGTGACTCTTAAACAATTAGACCAATTTTGCTTCCAGGGAAACAATAAATTTCATCACTAAACTTGCGGTAAAAATTTGCACTTTCAGAGAAAGGGAGAAGCAAAAATCAAAGTGGACAATAACTACAGTTGTCAGTAGGTCTAAGACAGAGAATCAATAAGGGAAAGGAACATCTTTTGGCTACTTGCAGAGGAAAGCTGGTAGGGATCTTTTAAGGAAAACTAATATTGTTATGATTCCATCATTCTGTTGGTAAAACGGAGAAATATTGCATGCACTATTTCATAGTAATACAGTTGTTAATAACACCAGAAAATGACTAACTAATGAACTCATATCAACTTGACATTCCTACATATTTTATGCTGTACTAGAGACCATATAGTTTGTTGCAATCACACTAATCTTATCTCAGGCAAGTGGGGGCATTCTGTAATGTGAATGAGCTAATAAAACATCAATCATTCCTGGGATCGCATCCTTCTAACTTAACAACCAGACACGAAGATGAGGCATGCTTCCTGATTTTCTAGAGTATGATGCTCAAGACTTCCAAGAACCAGAAAATTTGCAAGATATTCGGATAACAGAGACATCACAAGTGAAGGGCTGCTAGTGGGACCTGTCTGCTTGGCATCAATTTTGCGAGTCTCCCTTTAGTGCTTCTCATCAAATAACTTAAGACCAACTATGAAAAACTCATTAAGTTGGATTGCATTTACATTAGGGAGATAATATAACAAACAAAATAGACGAAGTACCGGAATTACCTGATCATGACCTATTTGCCTGACACCATTTCTTGATAGAGTTTCTTCAGATATCATTCGCTCCGCAAAGTACCCAAGTAACTAAAGACGAAACAAGTTGCTGAAGCTATCAGTGTCCACGATTTAGAAACTCCACACAAACTATCTAAGAACAAAAGAAAATGAGATCATGCTCAGTTTCGTCACATGACATCTAGATATCATCAAAGGGAATTTTGTAGTGCTGGGAATAATGTCAAAATCACTACTTGAACTTTAACCGTATTTGATTTTACACTAAGTTTGAAATTGCTAAATGTTATACCCAATCAAACTTCTACTTGTCAATATTACTATCTTACCTCTTATTATTTACACTTGTACACTTAGCAATTTCAAATTTCAGATGTAAAATTTATTCAAACAAAAGTTTGATTGGGTATTGACATATTTAGCAATTTTAAACTTTAAGTGCAAAATTGGAAAAATACACAAAGTTCAGGTAATGATTTTAATATTATCCCTAAAAACAATAACAAACACATCCTAAGTTCACTAAATACAATAAAAAATTACAATGGCTATCAATTACAACACCAAAACTTAAATTTTGTGCAACTTGCTTCGTAGAAAGGATGACACCGATTGAAGCAAATTCATTCATCGATACCTGGGGGAATGGGTTATATCAAGCTCAAATATAATCTAGGAAACTGACAAGAAACAACCACACCAAGAAGGCCATAAAGGAAGTGAATTAGTTAGTTTTGCTAAAAGCAAGATGAAGTACTTTTGTCATTTTATGCATACACAAATTATCTATTTGTACTACAGTTATTGGTGTAAGCCATGCTCTCATAAACCTCATCGAATATAATCAAAGCATGCCTCATTGTAATTAATTAGGCAGTAAATGGCGAATTTCCAGAAATCATGATCTAAATCATTCAAGCTTTTCTTCCAGAATGAAAGACTCAAAATTTCATGAAACTGATAGATTATGCCATATAAGAAGTCCTATTTGCATTTTTTTGCAAGACATAAAAGATTCCATGCATCATGTCCACTCCAGGCAGAAAATAATCAACCCAAGGGAAGTTAGAAAATAACAGACCTAAAGTAATGCATATGATTTTTGTCACAAGACATGAAAAGTAGCAGAAACTTTTCAATAAAAGAAGCTGTGCAACTACTCAATACCATCCTGTCACATTGCTTAGTGTAGAGGGAAACAACTGCGAAGCCTCGACTGAAACTGAGAGTATTTCAGCTTCAATGTTGATTTATTGCTTGCACAGAAGCATAGTGTAGAAGTGAGATCAATTACAATGATCTTTGCTAAAGGATGCTATAATATATATATATATATTATATATATATACTTTCCCAGGAAAATGTTCATCACTTTCTTAGATTTTTTGGGCAATTATAACAGAAAGAATATTCTGGCAGTAACGACAATAGATACAAACGTTAAAATCTAAGAGCTAAATCCTTTGGTATACCTTATTGCCAAGAGGTTGTAACCCTAGACTCTCTTCTGTCATCTGCCCAAGTGAATGGACATTTCTACTTATATTGAATCCATCATATGATTCTCTACAGTCTGCAAACGCCTGGACAAATAAGAACGAGATCTGATCAGAAAGCCATTTCATATTTTAAGATTCCTTAAGAAATCACATCAGAATCCTGAACATACTTGACCAACCCAGCCACACTCCATTCGGAAGCATCTCCACATTGCAAGTTCCCTTGAAGAAAGATTGAAAAACAGAAAGTCTTAGCATGCAAAACCATTCGAGTATATGCTCCAGCATTTCCAATAAAGGAATTGAGGGGATCAATACTAACCCACTTTCGATGATATGGAAAGAAAGACTCCTCCCCACTTTTGGTCCTCCCTTACACTATCCGCTCAAGAGTAAAGCCACGACAGATAAGTTCAATCAATATTCACCAAAAAGTGAAACTTACTTCCAGTTCATTGATTCACGTAAATAAAAGAGGCTAATAAAGATAAAACTTTACACTCCTCGATGTTCTTCCCCGTGATATAAGTGTAAACAAGTGTCTTAGAAGTGGGATACCTTTGGACAAAATAAGAGATTGTAAAGTCCTGGAGTAGTAATATCCTCAGTTTTTATACCAAAATCCTCCACTTTCTGCTTTATAGCTGGCAATTCCGGTGTCTCAACTTCTTCGTGATGCTTCAACTTTAGCTCTACAACGAGCCCCAGAAAACATATTAGCTTCAAAAAATAAACATATGTGAGGTTCTAGCACTTAAATTGGAAAACGAAACGAAAGAACAAGAAGTACCCGAAGAGATGCGGAGCTGCTTGAGACAAGAAACGGAGAGAAAAGAAGTGAAGCTGCTTTTGCGGATAAGTGGCGGCAAGATCGAGCATCTAGTGAAGTGATTACAGAGAATACTGTAACGCATTATCATGATTCAGTATCACTATTTGTTGGGAATCAGAGGGAGAGAGGGAGAGACAGAGATTGTAGTGAATGTCTTTGTTAGTGATTTCTACTTGAAAGAATTTCATTATGACATTTTTGGGTTAGTTTGGTTTCCATTTGAAACAAACTCTTTCCTATTCAAATGGTATTCCAGCCCTCCGATCAAAGTAATTTTTAAAAAATGGTTTTACCTAAATTTAATCTTAAAATATTATGGTAAAATTACAAACATATATTGAAAACGCTATTTTTTTTTTCAAATTACATGTTTAACATGTGATTTTCCCACTCTACAAAATAGATCCGAACTCTTGAGGCTATGAGGTTTGGAGCTAGAATCACTCAAGTTCCAAGCCAAAGGAAACCAGAAGAATGAACTTAGTGTAGATAGAAAATATGTGAAAAGAGAAAGAAAGTGAACGTGTGATTTGTTTAGACACTAATGCCTAGCATGGAAAGAGAAAGAAAGTGAAGAAGTCACATGTTGGAGATGCAATTTGAAAATTAGAAATCGCATGTTCAACATATAATTTCTTCTTTTCGTGAAATCATAATCTCAACCTACAATTTTGCTATGATATTTCGAGATTTAGTTTTTCTATAATCCTTTTTTAAGGATTACTTTAGCAAGAGAGGACCAACTGGAACATACCTCCTAGGAAATGCAAGTGCAGAGTTTGAAGTGGGGGGCTACAATGGTGGGTCCTTTTATGGATATGGGGAAACTAATAATTTAAAAAGTGGCTATTTTTAAAGTTAGAGTAAAAAAAAGATTGAATAGAAGATATATATAGTGTATGTGTCTTACCAAAAGCACATACAATTAAAAAAAAAACAATTCTTTATAAATATCAAACTCAATCATCAAGCTAACACATAAATACAGCCTAACACATTTAAACCTTGACCCCCATCATTTCAAAAACACATCCATACAAACACCTAGAAAACTTCAAGTATATTAATTTTTACTGAAATATATCGAAATACAACTGCTAATGAAAATGTATGCATAAAAGCACATCTTTCTATTTTGTAAATTTACTTATAAAAGGTTGTCTCCCACTACTCATCCTCCTCATGAAAAAACATGTAACCCATGATAAAGTGTGCCCTCTACCTCCTCCACCATCCTCTTAAGGAGGAGCATGTGATTCTTATGTTGGGTAATGTTGTGTAGGTGTCTCATCAAAATCATGAGGAAGCACTAGACTCCATTGATTAGTAGAACTTTCACTATGTTACAAGTCATGACATCTCTTTTATAGAGTGGATGTAGATAATTGTGATAGTTAGGAAGGGGGTCTCGAAGCAGGTTGATCCAAGCACTAAGCTGCCTATTATATACTTAATCATATATGAGTTATTATGTGACACCGACATTGAAGTTGAGGGATGTAAAATATCAACAAATGCTCTCAACAATGTGCGAGACCCCATTAAGTCAGGTACATCACCGTACTATCGACCTTAGCTGAACATTCACTTAAGTCCTCTAACCTTGATCTTACCTCTTTTGTTGAGGTAGTGTAATCATTTTTTCATGAATGTGCTCCTAATAAGCTATTGCATCTAGGTCCTCTTGTTGATGTTGCTAGTGAGGTTCATGAACAACCGAATCCCACCATGATCTTCTAAAAGCCATAATCCTCCTTTAACTAGAAAGATAGTTATTGCGTGGTTAGGAGACAACTGGACTCTTTCAAATGTATTGGCTTTGATGGAGAAACATTGTAAAAAGAGTTAGTATGAGTTTAGTCAATAAGTTATTGGTTAGGTATAGGCACTAGGTGAGCATAGTGCTCATCCCACATGGCAATATAATAAGAATGTAATGTGTTATAATATGTATATTAATGTATAATATCCTACATTAATGTGTATTATTAACTAACTATTATTAAAAGATCTTATTTCCTAAAATAGATAGATCAATCTTGTATATATAGACATCAATTCCTATATGAAAAAGCAATGTAATAAGATTAGATTTTCTTTCAAATTACATGGTATCAGAGCATAGGTATATGTAAGAAAAAAAAAATTCCGTCTTGTCCTGTGAACAAGGACATGCTGCCCTTGAAAGCAAGCACTGTTGGGATCCTCTTTTTTCGTCACCACCAATCTAGGAGGAAAGACCAGCCTCCGACCAGTCGAACCCTAAAACCAAAGCCCCAGACGACCGACGCGTGAGGCTCATGCGCCACTTTAGGTTTCGCTTTCCCCTTCCGTCGACGACGCGTGAGGGCGCGTGTGACGACTCTTCGCCCACCAGAAGCTTTGACGCACTGTTGGTAAGTCCATTCTACTTTCCTTTGGTGTTACATTGGTTGAATACATCATCTGGGAAGCGGGTTTTGTCATGGTTGTCGGAATTGGTCGCGTTTGGTGATTGGCCGGAGGTTTGTTCAGTGTGTCTGATCCGCGTTGGGTTTTGTGGCATCGCTGGGCTGTTTGTGGCCTTTTGAGGTTGTCGTTGGTTTGTCATGTTGGTTTACCGGAGTCATTTGGCTTGTCGGAGTTTATTGAGATTGGTGTGGTATTGTGCTTCGTAGCCGAGGACGTGTACTGAAGTCATTTGACTTATCGGAGTTGATTGAGATTTGTGCGGTGTTGTGCTTCGTGGCCAACGACGTGTTGGTCTTGGTGTCTGTTGGTTGGCGTTTGTGGGTCGATCTCGTCGGAGGCTTGGATTTTACATTTTTCCAGGTACACTGTGATTGGCTATTTTTTTTTTCTTTGTTACTATTGTGAGAATTTTTCTTTTGCTGTTTGAAATGGATGATAAAAGCTTAAAATCTCCGGTTGTTGATATGATTCCTGTGACAACTAAGATCACGGAACATAAACTTAATGGGAAAAATTTTATAGCTTGGAGCAAAACGGTGTGAGTATATTTGCGAAGTATTGAAAAAGAAGACCATCTTACTAAAGATCCACCAAATTGATAACACTAGACAAGTATGGTTGCGTGATGATGCTAGGATATTTTTGCAGCTTAGAAATTTCATTGATAGTGAGATTATCAATCTGGTTAATCATTGTGAATATGTTAAAGAGTTGATAAGTTACTTGGAATCTATGTATTCTGGAAAGGGAATATTTCTCGTATCTATGAGGTCTGCAAAGGTTTTTATTGTATTGAACAACAAGAGTTGTCCCTTACTACTTATCTTATGACCTTTAAGAAGACATATGAGGAACTGAATGCCTTATTGCCATTTAGCCCTGATGTGAAAGTACAGCAGACTCAACGAGAACAAATGGCAGTAATGGGTTTTTTAGCAGGTCTTCGTCCAGAATTTGATGCTGCCAAATCTCAAATCCTCTCTAATCTTGAGATTTCCTCTTTGCAGGAAACCTTTACCTGGATACTTCGCACAGAAAATCCGTTATCTGTTGCTCCTTCTCATCCTACTAGTGCTCTTGTCAGCCAAAATACAGGCCGCTCTTCCACCTATCGAAAAGGGGGGAGATGATATTCGCGGGCATAATTCAGGGGGAGTTGTGTGCTATTATTGTCATGAGCCGGGTCATACGAAGCACACTTGTAAGAAATTGCAAAATCGCAACCTGAGGAAACCTTTTGCACACATTGCCTCCACTAACTCTACCGATGGCTCTTCCTCTGAGAAGAAAATTACAGTCTCTACAGATGAATTTGCAAAATTTACTCAGTACCAGGAGGCATTAAAGGCTTCATCTCATCATGTGTTCGCCATTGCTGAGACAGGTAAACCCAACACATGTCTCCTTTCCTCATCTTCCAATTGGGTCATAGATTCTAGTGCCATAGATCACATGATAGGTAATCTTAATCTCTTCTCAACTTATCAACCATACATATCCCCTACAAATGTTACTCTTGCTGATGGTTCTAAGTCATGTGTTCTTGGCTTTGGCACAATTAATCCCACTTCTCATATTTCCCTATCTTCTGTTTTGAGTTTACCACAATTTTCCTTTAACTTACTATCTGTGAGCAAACTCACTCGTGTTATGAATTGTTGCATATCATTTTTTCCCGATCATTGTCTATTTCAGGATCTTATGACGAAGAAGATTATTGGTAAAGGACATGAGTTGGGAGGTCTCTATATCTTGGATACTCAGGTGCCTAAGTCTGTTGCATGTTCCAGTTTTCAAACACCTTTTGAAGCACACTGCCGAATGGGCCATCCCTCTTTGCCTGTGTTGAAAAAGCTCTTTCCTCATTTTAATAATGTCTCTAGCTTAGAGTGTGAGTCATGTCACTTTGCAAAGCACCATCGTTTATCTTATGTTCCTCGAGTCAATAAAAGGGTAAGTGTACCATTTGAATTAGTTCATTCTGATGTATGGGGTCTCTGTCCTGTTATGTCACCGACTGGCTTCAAATACTTTGTTACTTTTGTGGATGATTTTTCTCGCATGACTTGGCTTTATCTTATGAAAAGTCGTTTTGAGGTATTTTCCCATTTTACTAGTTTTTGTGCTGAAATCTAAACACAATTCAATATCTCTGTCCAAACCTTAAGAAGTGATAATGCCAAAGAATACTTGTCTCACTCATTTCAGACATATATGATTAAAAAGGGCATCATTCATCAGTCCTCATGTGTTGATACACCTTCTCAGAATGGAGTGGCTGAAAGGAAAAACAGACATTTCCTTGAGACAGCGAGAGCCCTCTTATTTCAAATGAATGTTCCTAAACGGTTTTGGGCCGATGCAGTGTCTACTGCTTGTTTCTTGATTAATCATTTACCTTCATCTGTTCTTCAGGGTGAAACTCCATACAAAGTATTGTTTCCTACAAAACCATTATTTCCTATTGAACCAAGGATATTTGGTAGTCTCTGCTTTGTTCGTGATGTCCGTCCCCAAATAACAAAATTAGATCCTAAGTCTCTCAAATGTGTCTTTTTAGGTTACTCCAAGGTTCAAAAGGGATATCGGTGTTATTGCCCTCATCTTGATAAGTATTTGGTGTCAGCTGATGTTTTCATTTGTAGAAAACAATCCGTTTTTTCCTTCATCTATTGGAACACCAACACCGGATGAGGATGATGATATACTGATTTATCATATTACTTATCCGTTTCTGGATATGCCTTCTCTGCCACCGCCACCTCCACCACAGCCTCCTATTCGACATGTTTACTCTAGATGGAGAGACCTGCCTGCTTCATGTCATGAACCATCCTCTTCTTCCTCATCGGATCCAACTCCAGATGATCTTGATCTTCCTATTGCTCTTCGGAAGGGTAAACGTCATTGTACCTATCCTATTTCGTCCTTTGTTTCCTATGAAAACTTATCATCATCATCATCTTCATTTATTGCATCACTTGATACTGTGACAATTCCTAAATCTATTCATGTGGCCCTTTCTCATCATGGTTGGCGTGATGCTATGATTGAAGAGATGATTGCCTTAGATACTAATAGCACTTGGGATCTCGTGAATTTTCTTGTAGATAACAAGGCGATTGGTTGTAAATGGGTGTTTTTTGTTAAGATTAATCCTGACGACTCAATAGCTCAGCTAAAAGCTCGTCTTGTCGCTAAAGGTTATGCTCAAACCTATGGCGTTGATTACTCTGACACATTCTCCCCTGTGGCTAAGATGACTGCTGTTCGCTTATTTATCTCTTTAGCTGCTACTAATCATTGGCCGCTCTTCCATTAGACATTAAGAATGCCTTCTTACATGGCGATTTGCAGGAAGAAGTATACATGAAGCAACCACTTGGGTTTGTTGCTTAGGGAGAGTCGGGTAAAGTCTGTCATCTTCGGAAATCCTTATATGGACTGAAATAGAGCCCTCGTGCTTGGTTTGGGAAATTCAGTCAGGCTGTTGAGACATTTGGTCTTAGCAAGAGTAGATTAGATCACTCGGTATTCTTTAAGTGTTTTGACTCGGGTATGATTCTTCCTATTGTATATGTTGATGACATTATCATTACAATAAGTGACAATGCAGGAATCTCATCGTTGAAGTCATTTCTTCACACACAGTTTCATACCAAGGATTTAGGATTATTGAAATATTTCTTAGGGATTGAATTGACAAGGAGTAAGAAAGGCATTTTCCTTTCTCAATGGAAATATGTGCTTGACTTATTAACAGAGACGAGCAAATTAGGTGCTAAGCTGTGTAGCACACCCATGCTCCCTAATATGCAGCTAACTAAAGAGGGTGAGTTATTTTAGGATCCAGAGAGGTATAGACATTTAGTTGGGAAATTAAATTATCTCACAGTGACTCATCCTGATATTGCTTATCCCGTAAGTGTGGTAAGTCAGTTTATGTCATCTCCTACCGTGCATCATTGGGCAGCTTTGGAGAAAATTTTGTGTTACCTGAAAGGTGCCCTAGGACGTGATTTAGTTTATGATAGTCAGAGACATAATCATATTGAGTGTTTCTCATATGCAGATTGGGCATGATCTAAAATAGACAGAAGATCCACCACTGGGTATTGTGTATTTGTGGGTGGAAACCTGGTCTCTTGGAAAAGCAAGAAACAACATGTTGTGTCTCAGCTCAAGTGCAGAGTCGGAATATAGGGCTATGGCACACTCAGTATGTGAGATAATGTGGATTTATCAGCTCTTACTTGAAGTTGGCTTTAAGGTGCCAATACCTGCACAATTGTGGTGTGATAATCAGGCAGCTATTCATATTACATCTAATCCTGTGTTTCATGAACGAACGAAACACATTGAGATTGACTGTCATTTCATTTGAGAGAAGATACAACAAAACTTGGTCTCTACCAAGCATGTTAAGACCAGAGAACAGTTGACAGATATCTTTACTAAAGCTTTAAATGGGGTTAGAGTCAATTATATTTGTAACAAGTTAGGCATGATCGACATCTATTTTCCAACTTGAGGAGAAGTGTTATAATATGTATATTAATGTATAATATCTTACATTAATGTGTATTATTAACTAATTATTATTAGAGGATCTTATTTCCTAAAATAGATAGATCAATCTTGTATATATATATATATATATCAATTCCTATATGAAAAAGCAATGTAATAAGATTAGATTTTCTTTCAAATTACATAATGCATGCCAATCAATGTCTGTCTACTCCTATAAGTCAATATTGTGTAGTTTGGCCTCTATATCAACAAATGGTAGAATAATTTGATAACCATCAAACTAGTGGACAACACAATCCAAGTAGTAGAATTTCATAATGTGGAAGTAAATAAGTGGAAGCCTAGCTATCTAAATGCACCTCCTAACTTTGTAGAGTGAAGGAAAGGGGAAGGAGGGTGGTGGCGAGCGAAAGAGGATTCAAATGGTATCCTTAGGATGTGGTTACCAAATGACCTAAAATTTAAAAACAATAGTTATTTGTGAAGTATATTAAACCGTAAAATTAGGTTAACAAAAGATATATGATACCTGATACCATTTCTACCTCTTGAAAGTGTTCAAGGAGGAGGACACTACATGTGTGGGGTGATAGTAGGTATTTTGATCCATCTACCATCAAGTAGCTAAAGGTATGGTGTCATCTATGTAAATATTATGGTGGTTTTGTGAGGGGTGACGTGTGGGAATTTTTCATATATAGATGACGATAAAATAAAAGCCATCAACATAACTAAGCCAAATAGATAGACCCTCAACTGTACGACCTTGTGATAACAAAATCCTCTAAGAGTAAGAGAAACATGTAGTGAACATGGAAGTTGAATTTATTTGCAAATACAAACACTCCCAACAACTGTAATATTTTAGCATGGGTGTAAGTATGATGTCTAACCTACTCCTCATCAACACATGTTAGCAATCACCTAAACTCATCCCTCAACCAAGCCAGACTAACTTGTCTCCCTCTATTGTTCTTCAAGCTAGGACTCTAGCCAAGTAAGCACTCCATTGTGGTAGCCTATAGGAAGTCAATGCTCCTTATCATCTTTTTTTCATTAATGGAAAGACCAAATTGTAGCTCAACGTCTTACATGGTAACAATAGCTTCCTTATGAGCTATGTGGAATATGTGGATCTCAAGCCTTCATCACTCCCTTAAGGTTGTGATCAAGTGTCAATTAAGCTGAATAAATGGTAGTTGACCTAACCCTAAAAAAACTACCTATGCGAGATATGGCTCTATGCATAGATTTAGTGGAATATATCACTAATCGATACATAACCACATCTCACACCATAGAACCACAAGCTAAGATCCTCCCTAAGCAATAGTCAATCACAAAAGTGAGTCCAGAGCCCCCTTAATGTCTATCTCCATATGATATCGTCTTCTCTTAAGCTTATCCTTTCTATGCTAGAGTTGTAGATTGGGTTAGAGATATGGGAAGCTAAGTGATGGCTAGGTGAGCTTATCTCTAATTGGGAAGGAGTGGGTTTGATACATTTGCAATTGATGTGTCCATTTATACGAAGGCCTATTGGTGAGAGAGATGTTGACCCTCAAATATGCCATTGTTACATATCTTTGCGAACATGGAATCTTACATATTTGCCATTTATTACATGTGCATGTGTTGTTCTTAAAGTTGACAATATGAGTCTTTCCTCCTCCCTTCAGTCTATTTACTACCTATTGGCTTATAGCTACCACCTTAAATATTTTGTTGTGTTTATTATAAGTGAACACCTTATGGAAGTTACCTCATTGACTCCACTTTCCAATAAAATTATAGGAGTAGTATGTGAATTCTCTACTATTGCTTTCATGGCATCATGGTAACTTTCTTCAAATTCTATAATACAATTGTATAAAATCTTCTTCATGAGAGTTGCCACTAATAAGCCTTGGGAATCTTTTAAAACTGAATTATATGGTTCAATAATGTTTAAACTTATATAGACAATATAGTACCCACCATCACACACAAGTGTCTATTACTCTAAGTCGATTCCATTGAACCAATAAAGGGCATCTTCCTTTATTGCACCCACCCACTCTATGAAATGATCAAATTTTCATGCTTGTGCTTACATCCTATTATAGGTTACCAAATTCTAGTACTACATATTCTTGTGGATTTTATTAAAATTACTGGCAATGTGGTATATGTAGAACCTCCACAAAGCAAATGGAGGTTGCTAGCCAATAGAGTTCTTTCTCACTATAGAGTCAATACCATTATATCTATTGGAAATGAGACAAATGGTTTCATGTTCTTTATGCTCACCAACCACATGTTGCTTCAATTTTCTTAAAAATCATCCCTATGCCTTGATTGTTTCCTCATTGACTAAGGTAAATGCCAACAGTACTATATGGTTGTTTTCATCTACACTACAAGTTATCAACAATTTGTGCCTGTAGTTTTCATATAGATTAATATCATCAATGCATACCACTTGCTTATAATATTTGGAGGTCTCCATGTACAGATTGAATATTTAAGAAAGCCATATTCAAATATGATTGTCCAAGTACTCTCAATTGATACCACCGCCATTCAACATGTGTTTTAAGGTTACAAATCATGATTGCATTTAGAAGCTTTGGTAGATTGTTATAGGATTTTTCCCAATTTCCAAATACAATCTCAATCTCCTTTATCTTATATTTGACACTCGTCTTGTGGAAAGCATGTAGCTAAAGGTATCTTCCATTATAGTCCTTAGGCTGGTAATCTTCGTGTTGAGTTCACTCCTAACATGATTAAGGAAGCAACTAGCCATCATATTGCAATTAAGTTTAGGATGATCCTTATTTATGATTGGATTTATCCATGTGTAAGGTCCCTGGTATTCGGTTATAACAAAAAGCCTCTCTAACTTCTTATAAGCTCATAGCCTCCACTTATAATTGTTGTCCCTTTTTGCATAGAATATCAACATATTGTCTTATTTAATTCTTCCACAATGAAGTTTGTAGTGGTTCTTGATGCAGAACATCTTAAAAACTTGAACGAG
The DNA here is from genome assembly GCA_037954665.1 of Laguncularia racemosa. Taxonomy (NCBI): domain Eukaryota; kingdom Viridiplantae; phylum Streptophyta; class Magnoliopsida; order Myrtales; family Combretaceae; genus Laguncularia; species Laguncularia racemosa. Next base: position 4,301,593 of record JBBMOL010000040.1, read on the forward strand.
ATCTACTTTGGAGCTAAATCTAATGCACTTACATAGTTTTTCAATACCACTTAAGTTACTATACATTGCATTTTTAGTTTCCTTAAAACTTATGTAACTATTATCATTGCCAACATTAAAGAATGGAATAGTATCCCTTACTGGAATATCAACTATCTTATTTTCTAGTGGATGCACCGATGCTTGCATGGAATGCACTAAGCTTGAAGGACTTGCTGGAGGCACTTATTAAAAAAAAATAAAATTCTTTTGTCTCATCGTTTTCACCAAAAATCCTACCATCCTCCATTCTCATTCCAATACGTTCCATGTCAACGTCATCTGGAGCTAGGTCTTAGAGGATTGAGCCAACTGCTTCCTCAACTGTGTGTTTGATATTACAAGACGACTTAAACCTAAGCATCAGATTATACTCTTCAAATATTGGTGAATCATCCATCATTGGTTGAACATTCCATGTAGCATGAGTGTAAATGCTTGCTTCGAATATGCATTGATGAGGAGGATCCTTGCTTCTTCACTAATCTTCACATTCAAGTGTTATATGTGCTCCTCCCTTAGAGCTTCAACCATTTCAATAAGGTTTTTGACATCATTATCATCCCTAATGGCCATGAAAGAGTAAGGCACATCAGCATTGTGATAATAAGGGTGCCTATGCAATATCTTTGTTGTAACTGTACTGGGATTGATACTAATGCACTCGCATATCCTATGTAGAAATTTAGTGTAGCTAGCATTCTTTTTCCTTTTTAGTTTCTTCACTAAATCCTTATTATATTTTGGCTCCTAATTTCTACTCACAATGTTTTTATAAGCATAAATAATGAACTTCACAAATCCCACTATTTTCAAGTTTTGATATAACATTTAACTAGTTAACATGTGTAGATAACAAATAGCAGTCAAATTTGTTTACTTTTTAGATTCTCCTCTTAGCACACAACTCATTTTCTTAACCTAGAAAATTCTAAGCGGCATTTCATCGAACACTTCATATGCATTCAAGATAACTAAACAATATAAGTACTTCTAACCATTGAAAACTACCACATATAACAATTAGAGTGTAATTTGACATTATAAACAAACACCAACAATTATTTCACCAAAAAAAAAAATCACACATATACATTATCTAAAAATTAAGGTTTGCTATGATATAAAAACGACATGAATTTTAAGTGATGAAAATTGACATACCTTAATAGATGATTGAAGTAGAGATAAGAGAGTTGAGTGAAAAATGTGAAAACCGGGAGATAGGGAGAGTTTAGGTTGTGATGGTAAGGAAGTATAAGAGAAGAGAGCACTGGGTGTGTTTATGTTGAGGTTTTGATCATTTTACTTGCTCTGGTTATAAAGTACGATGTGTATGCACTTTCAATGTTTTAAAAAAAATATTGAAGGCATACATTGGAAATGCACCTTTAGTATATATATATTTTTTAAACAATGAAGATGCATATAGTTTATATGCTTTCACTGCTCCATATGAATATTAAGTTTTGAAAGGGCCATTTTTTAATAATAAGTTAAAAAAATGGCCTTATATCCATACAAAAACTTGGAATAGTGTATTTGAAGACAGGCTTAGGATGAGTCTTAGACCTATCATTTGTCAAGCATCGATTTTTCTTTTTCAAAATTTCCCTTTTTTAATGTGTAAACATATAGTTAATATAATTTGATAATAATGTTTTGGTGTTTTCCCATTCCAATCGAATAATAGTCTATTCTTCATTCCATTTGCACAAAACTCATATGTAGGGTGATATTGCTACTCTCTTTAAAAAGAACTACAATACGAAAAATAAATGGAGTAATACTACTATTCTTACATAAGATCATACAACAAAGTCACTAAATTACTCATCTTCAAGGTTAATATTACTATAAATAGTTTAGGTTTTTCTGAATACTTTGCAGACATTTATTAAAATTTAGAAGTCGTTGCAACTTGTAATCTTAATATTTTATACACATATCAACTTTACAAGTATCTTATAACTGGAATTGCAATCATATAGATAACCTTTTCTATAGCTCTACTCATATCATTAGACCAAAGTAATCATCATCTTTTTTCTTTTTTCAATTCTTATTCACTATATTCCATTTCTATCCAATAATATTATGAACTTATGCATCACTCAAAAATAAATATTTTTAAGGGTCTCAAGTAAAACCATAATTGCTTTTTGATAAGTAAACATATAGATGAAAGCTAGTGCTTTTTAGGTTTTTAGTAAAACAAACACTTCTATTGAAAAACATGATAAACACACTAACAAAGTACCAAAGGGAAACAACCTTAGGCCATTGCTTGATACAAAGCAATGTCTCACCCATTTTCGGCTCTATTAAAGCCAACATATTGGTCTAACGTTAAATGGTCCCGGCATCTTTATTTAAATTAGCATACAATAAGTTCATAATCTCCATAAGGATAACATACTCAAAAATAAATTTGCTCCTTCTTGCATGCCTTTCTTCATTAGTTTATTCGCTACTCTATTAAATTTTCAAAAAGCCATCTATAAAGGAATATTATGTTGCATGGAAAGAGTGAAAAATGAAAAGAAGAGGGAGACTTTGGATTACATGACCTTGAAGTAAGAAACAAAGCTTTTTATGATTAAACTTGCTTGAAGAATAAAGAAAAAGGCAAACCTACCGTAGGCACATTTGATTAGAGGGAAGTATAGGTTGAAGTTGATGGAAAAGGAAAGGAAAAAGGGATAAAGTTTTATAATAACTTAAGGGAAAACATAAGATGGATAGATGAACGAGTGTCGATTTGAGTAAGGATGAGTGCAAATGTTAATTTAATTTTATTTTTTGTTAAGGTGGACAATGGTAGGAACTCCGACAAGCTTTTTGCATAGACTGTTGAAGCAAAAGCATGAGCATTTGATGATTGCTAAGGTATAGAAAGGGATACAAGACTGGGCTAAGGAGAATTGGTTACTCACTTAATAGTAAGATCAAAATCTTGTTGGGTAATATCATGATTGAGTAGGAAGGGATAGTGGTTGATTGGATCGTTACCCAAAATACATGTACTTGTGTGGAGAATACTTAATAGTGGATTACTTACACAAGACAATTTGATAAAAAAGGGTAATTGGAAATGGAATAAATTATCCTTGGTACTTAGAGGAGGTAAAATCTTGTGAATATAGATTCAAGAACTGCTTAGGTGTTAGAAAGTATGGTCTAAGGTAAATAACTTAGATGATTTTAAAAGGCCTTTGGGTTTGTGTCTAAGGGATTAGATTGTTAGAAACTACAAGATAAACCATAAGCTTACGCCTTTCATTTTATGTTGTAGGGGATATGGAAGGAATGAAATAGGAAAGTATTTAAGGCTAAGGAAAGAAATGTAAAGTGGATTAATCAATCCATAATACGTGCAATAGACTTTTGGGTGGCGTATTGGCTAAGGAAAATTAAGAATAAGAGGGATAGGCTAGAAAGCATATGGTAGCCATTGCAAGGGAACTTTTTTAACACAATGTAAATGATGCCATTGGTAAAAATTTTTTGTCAATAACATTGATCTTACAACACCATTAGAAGAAAAATTATGGAGCATGGTCACAACATTGGAACATGTTAATAGGCTAACCTTATTGTGGAAACGGATTCCAAATTTATTTATGATTGGCTATGTCACACCCCAAGGTTATCATAAGCTTAACAACCCATTATATATTATATTGAAATCAATGAGTGGCTTTAAGTTAAGCACACGAGAACTTCAACATGGTATATAAGGTATTGTTATTTTAGAAACCACCAATAAGAGAATAGTTCAAAGTAGGCGATTATTTATTAAAATACTTCATCATTAGCTACTAAAGCTATAGAACTTAAGATCTTATAAATAATATGTTTAAGTCTAACTACTTAAATATTACAGTAATCTATAAGTAATAAAAGTCCATATAGAAATAGCATCTTAAACTAATATCAATTTCTTCTTATTCTCACATGCTTGCCCAATTTGCTATACTTGTAGAGGCTCCCCATTGCTTTAGTTCTATCGAGGTAAAACCAAAATGGTGCTTGCAAAAATAGAAGACTATAGAGGTGTAAGTTACAACTAGCTTACTAATAATACCATTTCAAAATCGCTCTTCATGCAAAATAGCTAAGTTTTTCAATATTACATGAAATGCTTGAACAAGCATATGCAACATTGCATTTGGTTATCCAAAATCTACATGAAGCCTAAAGATATTTATTCTTATTACCCCTCTTTTGAACTTGGGTTAAGGATCTTTTATATTTTTATCAAAGTCTAAGCTATCAAAAATTGTATTTACTTAGCACACATCTTTGGCTACTCATGATCTTAAGAATTACTGGTTACGCTCTAGGTAATAATAATAATAAGCCAAAAGAAAAGATTTGGGTGGCTAACACCCTAAGAGAACAAAACTAAATAAAATGCTCTTCCTAGATACTGCACCTCTAGATGTATGTAAGCTCGAAACAAATAATGATCACAAATTCTATCAATACATGATTATCCTCATATCACTTAGTTTATATTGATATAATAGGATCCTGACTCAAGATATCTTTTCATTACTTGTGTAACAGTGATGGCAAGAGGTTATAATGCAAGAATGCAATGCATGATTCATTCTTCTTTATATTTTTAACGTATATTTTTAGGTGATCAACCAACTTTCAGACATATAACAAACATTTAGAACATTAACAATCATAAGTGAATTCTTTGTTTCAGCAAATTTTCATTCAACCAAACTTTCAAACACATACACCACTTACATGGATTCATTTGCTTTCCATATTTAGGTGCACCAATTGCTACAAACACAAGTAAGTGGCAATCATTGATAGTATTCACCTAACCATCTCTAAGTATTATAATAATCCTTTGGAAGAGATGAAATTTCATCTAAATCACCTAATTGAGCAAATATAGAACAATATATATGAGAATAGGTAAAATATGCTCAACTAATATCCTCATTTTAAAATTCTGCGTCTTAAGAAGTCTTTTAGTATAGTTTCCATAGTTTTGTTTTTATAATTTGTCCAAAGTCCAAAGTAGTCCATAAGTCCATGTCCATGTCTCGATCTCTTGTTCGGGTTCTTATAGTAGTAAGTCCTATTCTTAGATCATGTCATGAAGGTCTAAATATCTGTCCAAGAATAAGTCTTAATTTATTAATAAATCTTCATAAGTTCAAGAAGATTTTAAGAATAGAACTTTTTTAAAGAGTTTTAAGTATTTTATTAAGAGACTTTTTGCAATATATGTTCAAGTTAATTTATGGAATTATATGAGAGAATTTTTCTTAAATGTTGAGTAATCTTTTAACATCATTAGTTACTTTTATTATAGACTTTGATTAAAGCATGTTAATGGATATATTAACATAGGTAACTAAAAAGAAGTTTAAAGTTATTTTTATGGTTGAGAAAAGAAATTTTAGACTTCATACATGGTTTGATCCTACAAGACTTGGAAAACACTTGGAAGTTAGTAACCTTGATTATACTATAGATGATAGTATAATAAGAATGGTTAAGGAAAATAATAGAATTAGTAGTTATTACCTTCCTTTGATGAAATATTGGAAGATATCCTATGGAAAAGAACCCTATATCATAGAAGTTAATTAAGATTAGTAACTTAATCTTTTAAAATTTAAGGAACTCATTCAAGAAATGAGTTACTTGCCCTTATCAATTAGAAGATAAACGGTCTCTTTTCAAAGTGAAAGTTGATGTTGATTTCAAAAGAGTGGATTTAGCAAGTATGAAGTGGGGTTGCTTTTCTTGATTGGGAGGTTGGTGAAAGTGGAAACTATGAGGAATTGAAAGTGAAGTGGGAAAAGAAAAAAAAAGAAAGGTAAAAATGAAGCATATGAATCCTCTAAAGTTACTTTTATTAAAGTTTCCTAAAGTTATCCCCTTAAGATGTTGACACGTTTAATTAATGGTTGAAATCATAAGAAATAAAAAATGACATCAAAATGATGTCACAAGATATTTTAAAAAGCAAGACAACCCTAACCATTAATTTGTAACTTTAAGAAACTTTAGAATAATACAACTTTAAAGGATGCATTTCCAAAAATGAAGGGGAAAGGAGCTAGTTGTTTAGTAGGGGTTTGAGGAGTTACTTTCACCCTTTTTAACCTAAAGTCTAATTATATAGAAAGTAGGATTTGCCTTATCTTTATGATTAATGTACTTGGAAAGACACTTGGAGACTTTCTTAATGGAAGCTAGTCTATGCTTCTCATATCAAGGGGGGATATATTTAGTCATGAATAATTGGCTTGTTATTTTATTATTTTGGTCAATTCTTATCATTGAAATTTGATCTTAAACATAAGATTTTCCTAAAGTTTCATTGCACAAAAATCAACCCTCTAAGAGTGACGATAGAGGGAGTTTGAATTGTCAAATGTTATGTGAAGATCATTTAATCACTATGATGTCTTTCTTGGCCTATGTTGTAAGACAATTGAGTTAGGTTTTAACCAATTAAATTCCTCTTTTAGTTACCTTAATCATTTAATTTTAGAAATCTTTTAATCCCAACTCATAATAAGTAAAATCACTATGATCAACTCTTGGATGATTATAAGAGCTTATAGATTATATGTTGAAAAAAAGAGAGTTAATTTTTACTATTTTAGGAATTTAAATAAACTATACAAATTAAAAATTTCTTGTTGATCTTGTAGTTCGAGTCTTATTTGAGTAGTATTCATACTTAAATTAAGATTAGATTAAAGTTAAGTAGGAGTTGACTTAAGTCAATCTTAAGTTGAATGAAGTCAACCAAACTTGGTTTTAGCATCTTTCCTTTCGATGAAAATTTAGGTAGAGTTTAAAATTTATTTCTATCATTTTTCCTAGTTTAGATTTAGTAAGTTTAAAATATAAGAATAAATACTTTAAGGTTGGTGTTAAAATAGGGCTTGAAGATTTGTAGTTCTTAGTTTTGTTTCTTGAGCCAAATCCATCAAGTTTTAAGTTAAGGTATATCTTATTAACCTATAATCCCTTATTTTACTTAATCATAACTAGTCATCCTAAGTCTTTACTTTTATGGACCAAGTCAATTTAAGCTTTCTTATGTCCAATATATAAGATAAATTGAGTCATTCCTTTACAAATGGCAAATAGACTTAAATCAACATATGCATTATCTAAATAAACTCCAAGTAATTCTTAAAGTATTGAGTCATCTATAACCTTTAGATCTTACCTAAGTTGATTTTAAATACTTTAATATCTAAGTATCTTGGAGAATTCTTAGGAGTTATAAGCTAACTCATTGTGAGAATGAGGATTTGACATTTAGGTTTTTTAGTCCAAAAAATTTGCAAAATTAGAAACTAGATTCCTTAGGGTTAGTGTTTCCATGAAAAAAGCAAGTCCTTGTAAAAAAAGTGAAAATTTTGAAATTAAGGTTTTAGAATAATTTTGTACTTTTTAGTCTACTAAAGCTTTGAATAGAATGGGATAAGACCGTTTTCTCTGTTTTTCTTTTTAAATAGAAACAAAAAGCGTTTTCTTTGAGATTTTCTATTAGGATTTTGATTAAAGATTTGGATTTTATTAATAATGAGTTTCTTAAATGAAAATTATTTTTCAAAAAAATAAAAAGAAATAAAAATTGAAAATTTGTGAAAGTTAAAAAATTGAAACTACTCAAGAGGTTTTTAACAAAGAATCTACAATGGCTTAATTTCTCTTATAGGTATGTAGGCATGAGAATATGGAGCGCCTTAATTTAAAAAAATAAAAAATAAAAATTTTCATCCTTATTTCATTATTTTTGATTTGGTTGATAATAACCAAAACTTTCTTTTTCATTTTTTTTATGTAAATAAGTTTTTCTTAATAAGGTTAGTCAAATTCTTTAAGGAAAATAGATCAACCACTTTAATTAGGAGTAAGCATAAGCTATACCTATCCTTATCATGACTATCATGAAGATTAAGTGGCCATTTAAATTATATGCATCGTGCATTGTATGGTTGATTATGGATCTTTATTCATCTTAAATGAAATTAGTCAATAGGAGGGGACAAAACAATTTTGTTAGACAATGAAATAGTAACAAGAACTAGTGAATAATAACAAAGCTTGGGCAAGTGTAAGAGGAATTATCTTAGATGATACGGGGAAGACTATGGCTAGGTTATGCTAAACCAATCACTTTAGTCTCATCAATTGAGGACAAACTATGAAGCATCGCAGTTAGGCCACAACATGTCTAAACGTAGAATATCAATAAACTCTTCATTATCACTAATTGTGCACATGCTTTCGATACCTTACAAAACACCACTATTGCCGATTATTTTTTGCATGATGTAGGGATATGGAGTTAAAGCACATATTTTGAGATAAAAACTACATTGCCGATGCTTTAGCTAAGGTAGATGCATAGCTTTGTACTTGTTTTGTGTTCATCAAAAACCTACCTTTGAGGTTGCTATGATATATTCAAGTTGTGGATGGGATTTACCAACTCGAATCTTGAATAAACTCCACTTGTTCATGTTGTGTTGTTGTGAACTTTATTAATGTTTAACATTAATTGATTTATTGAAAAGAAAATCAATACATTAGTTTAACAAAGTATAACAAAACACTCAAACAAAAAGTCCTTAGATATTTACTAGCCACCTATAGCTTTAGTCATAAAAATATCCTTCTAGAACCTCCTCAAAACTATAATATTACCTAATGATCCAACAAAAATTAACTTAGTAACTATCTACAACTTGCTATTTCTAAACTTAAAAAGTCCTTCATAACTTACTAGTTTGAACTTAGATTTTCATGATCATAGTGTCTAAATTTTTGCTAGGATATATAGTTTTTTTTTTTTTATAATGAATTTTAGTTGGTAAAGTATAATCCTAATGAGTGTAGGTTGTTGTGCTTTTGCCCCTAGGCATGTAAACTTCAATTTTTTGTATCTTAATTTCTTGTTTTAACTTGGAATTGGGTGATTCCAATTAGAGATTTTTCTTCAAACACAATATTTAAAAATTTAAGCAAATTAGATTTTTAGGTTTTTATTTTAGCACATATCACTTTGTCCCTATTATATTATCCTTTTAACAACTTTCACTAGTATATTGATTTTCAAATCTTTTGTGCTATTTTTATTAAGACATTTAAATTTATTAATACATAAATTAATTCATGATTTTAACATACATATTAGCCATAGTCTTAATATTATTTATGCCTTGACCATTCAAATTTATTTCATATGACTTCACTATGTGATATGTCAATCATTTATTTAACCAAAAAATTGGTTATGTTTAGGGGTGAAAAATGATCTAACGTCAACCAATGGAGGTCAAACCTTAAAGGATTTTTCCGATCAAAGCCAAGAGCCAACGAGCTACCTATGAATCTTTTTCCTCGTTTATAAGGAAAAATGGTTGGTTCTCCCACGAACATGGAGAGTTTTGATGAAAACATCCTATTGATTCGAAATGTCAAGCTGGAAAAGAGAAATAAAGGTTTTGTTATGATGGTGACATGAAGAATCGAAAGTATAGGGACTGAATCTTAGTGCTTAATAATTACATATGCATAAAGCACTTCTTTGCTAAGTTTGAATTAGTAAATAATTGTAAATAATACATATTGCATGTAAGTTAGTACTCTAGTATTTGCAATATAATTTTAAATACTATTCACAATACCCAACTACAATTGGTACGATAATTTAAGTGATATCTTAATAATTAGTATGAAATAATGCTATATTACCTAACTACGCTATTCCCTTAGTTAAGAATGAAGTAAAAGAAAAATAATGTTAGCATAATTGCACTGCATTCATTTTTCTTTTATACTTTACATTGATTACTTCAAATGTATCAATATTTTAGTTGTTCAAATGTATGAATACTTTACTTTGTATGAGTTTATGTTAATGTTATGTTCAATTTATAAAGCAAATGAGTTTAGTGAACCGACTCATTTGGGATTTAATTTTCAAATTTAGCTCCTAAGATCATGTAATCAATTATGTAAAAGAGATATAATAATTGGAAATCGAGTTTCTTTTTATCCATAATTAATAATTATGTTTAAGGTAATATCCGTGTACTTTAACATACTATTGGCCAAAATCATGAAAGCATTACTTTATAAAAAAACAATAGCATTTGTGCAATTTTATACCATAAACAATATAGATATTATTAAAAACTATTCTGTGAATTTAACAAAACTAAAAACTGTTCTTTAGATAAGATAAGTATACTTTAACATTAGCATTTATGCTATTTTATACCACAAACGACATAGATATAGTTGGAAACTATTATTTGAATTGTGTCTAACGTCTATAGGTACTTAATTTATTTTAACAAGTACCACGATCTTTAGACAATAAGGATGATTGAGGTAATACCAGTGTAATAATCTTATATTGGAATAAGAGAATTTCAACTTTTATTATTATTATTATGTTTTAGTTCTTATGTAAAAACTTATAAAAATCGTTTAGTCCTTTATTCACTAAATCTCTCCAATTTGTTTTTCTCTATGTACTTTAGATAATTCAAATCTAATCTATAGCATTCTAAGCATAATTGGATGGCATTAAATAAGTAAATAAAAGCCCATGCATACCATGGCCCTTAAGCTAGTGTTACACATTATAATAGGCTCAACTTTACACAATTTTGATACAATGATTTCTTTGAATTGATTTCTTACAATAAAAAAATGCTATTTCGAAAACACCGCTCGACTAAGATGTTCTTGAAGGACATCCACTGACTTGGAAATGGAAAAAAAAAAAGGTAGTCAATATTTTAGTCCTTCAGGCTTCTAATTTCATCCTTGGGAGAAAATGGTTTATGGTACCACTCCAGGAAGCTTATCAGCAGTAGTGGTACAAGCTGGTGGAAGTTGCAGGCCAAAAATTTTGGGCTTCACATTGCTGCATCCGGATGAAGCCGGGCCTTGATTTCCATGGTATTGAAGATTGATATCACCAATCTCCACATTCTCGCAAGGTACACTAGAACTGCAAGCAAGCTTCACAGCAACTGGGCTTGCACAAGTTCCCCTAATGTTCTTGAAGCTAACATTGCTTATCTTCACTTGGGATGGAATCTGTACAATATATATAACATGCAAGAATAATGTGTGATTAATTATTATATGTCTAAGAGCGTAGCTATGTAGCTTGTGAAAATGTCTAAGATTTCGTGAGTACCTTTGCATTACATTGATTCCAAGGGCAGTAAACTTGGTCTACAATTATGGGGTTACTTACATTCTGCATGATAACATCCTCAAAGTGAATTTCAGAGGCGACTCCTTTGTAGGAAGCAGGCCATGTCTTAATCCTCACACCGTTCTGTGTGTTGTTTAGCGTACAATTTTTGACTGTGAAGCCGACAACAGGACTTTCGTTGGGAAACTTTCCAAGGCTTCCAACACTAATGCCGTGACCGGGTCCACATTTTACTCTTGTGGCAAAAATCTGTTGGCTACCGTCGCCAAGAGAAATGCAATCGTCCCCGGTTTGGATATCTGAATCAATGATGCTGATACCAATTGAACGACCATGTGGATTCCATCTGTATTCGGACTTTCACCAGGTGCAGTGACGGTAAAATGTTGGAAGGTGACATTGTTGCAGCCTAAAACATTTACATGAAACTGCTTGCTATCTTTTGTCGTCACACCCTCGATTAAGCTATTGTTGACAAAGTTAAAGCTCAAGTTCTGTTGATTTCAAAGATTCATAGAAAACATATCAATAATTACCATATGCAATTTGTCCACAAGTGTTTTTTTTTTTTTTTTGCGAAAAACATTTTTCAGACTATTTTCTTGATATCTATAATAGTCAAAGCATTTAAAATTTTTTAATGTTACCATAGTAATCTCAAGAGATTGTGGTTACAAGTGCCTTTTAGCAATAGGTGATGGTGGGAAGGGATTGTAGTAACTGAAGGTCAACGGTGCCACAAAAGAAATTTTCAATCTGAAATGAGGAGAAAAGGTTTTCATTTTCAAATGATGTAATTATTTTCCTGATTGTGCATTTATATCTTCCGTGGTTGTTAATTGTGACTACTGAAGGCCAGCTGCTACCATTGTCTTCCACCATCGATTATTGCTAAAAGCGTCGATAATGATTGGCAATTGTAAAGCTATGACACTAACAAAAATCGAGAAAAGTCTAAAAAATAGTTTTTCTAGAACTAGCAAACCAGAGAAAATAGACAAAACCAAGGTCATTCATAGGCTTACAATGGGGAGTTGCTTGAAAGCCTTATTCTGATGGCTAGCCCAAGCTAAGTTTCCTTGACCATCAAATGTCCCACCACCGGACACTGTGAGCTTGTCAATACTTTGGAAGGTAACCCATCCACTTTTGAATTGGCTAGGATCTGCGGGTGCTCGCACTGTTCCTTGTAACTGCAATTCCACTGCTGCCTTGCAGGGACCTTGGAAGACTACTTCACCTAAAGTGTACGTGCCTCTCGGAATCAATACTTGACTAGGAGCCGTTGATGCACATGCCTCTTTCCATGCACTCAAAACAGCCTGTTAAGAAATTTAAAGCACCAACTAGATACATTATGTTAAATATATTGAGAATAGAATATTGTTGAGATAGTTCCATATTGATCTCACTTTGCTTGTGGGATGAAAAAAGTATATGTATCCTTACTTGTTGGATATCACCTTTTGCCCCATATTTTGTCACGTCAAATACATTGGCTTGAATTGTAGAAGAAAGGAGCAACAACAACAACAATACGAAATGCAATTTTGCAATGGCCATTTTTCCTTTGCAAACCTTTTGTTTTTTTTTTTTTCCAAATATTAACTCAAATTATAGTCCGACGTGAAACCAAAGTATTTATAGTGCTGCCTTGGGGCTCAATGCCAACAAAGCATGAACATTTTCAGGTGCTTTTATGTACTAATTTTTTCTTGCTTTTTTCTAAATTGACCATGATCCTATTATTAGTTATTGTCTTGCCTTCAAGAACTGTAGGACAAGCTGTAACATCACAAAATTAGATCCTATAAATATATCGATGCTTAAATTAATTTGGTTTTCAAGAGTGAGAATTAAGCAGTCTAAGTTAGAAAATTTCTACTCTCAAATCATCGAATTTTAGATTTCTATCATGCTACAGTTGGGTTGTCCTTGGCCTCCAACACATATTGGATATACATCATCATATAGGATTACCACGCTTTAGGCATTTACTAAAATGAAACTTTGGTCGTTTATTCATTGCAATTTTCAAAATCGTAAATATTGTGCATGCACACATGTATACATACGTATTTAAGGAAAAAAAATACAAATAACTCTTTTAAACTTTAATTTAAGTATGATATATCCACTGAATTTTCAAATATTGTAAATTACTTATTTGAACTTTGATAAATTGGTATATAACTTTAAAAATTGTAAATAATTACCTTAAATTTTGACCTTAATGTGAAAATGCCCCTTGAACTTATCAAATAATAATATATGGATATTTGCAAAACTTTGGGCTATCTAACTTTTTTTATCATCATTCATCGACCTAATAATTGTGTGTGTTTATATATATATACTAATAACAATAGATGTAGCAGTAAAGTAATTACTATAGAATTAAAATCACACATAAACAAAAACTTTTGTTCTGTTAACCCCACTCTTTCTTGAGTTATTTTTAACACAAAAAGAAAAAGATAACTTATGAATAATGATATCATATTACTTTTAATTGGTTCCTTGTTAGGGCATACAAGATTATAAGGTCTAAATGTCTTTTTGATAAATACCATCAATACCCACTTAACAATCAGTCGAATTCTTTAGTAGTCAATCAATTTTTCCTATCTTCTTTGAGGTACTTTTCATATATATGCTAGGTGTTCACATGGAATATTTATGTGTAAAATTGAAACTTTGAAAACATATATATTAAGATAGCCTTGAATATATTTATTATTTAGAACCACATTATATGCACATTGAGTCTAACAATTATTTAATGTATAAATTTGTACATATGGAGTCAAAGCTATATAATTAATGTCATGTATAATTATAATTATATAATTGCTTGATTTATTGATTAAATATATTTGTAATTGTATGCATTCATTTAATTGTAGAAGATGTTGTTTGTTATGCATGTATGTTTGGGTGTGTGTGTGTATAGGTAGATATGCAAACATGTACAAATGCACACATGTGTATAAAGATATAGGTATACTATACGTACGTATATCATGCCATGACTCAATTCATGATGGCTTTTTTTTTTTTATAGGATTGTCTATAATATCACAAATCTATGCACTTCGATATATATTTCTCCATTGTAACATAAATCCATCTAAGATCAAAGACGAGTCTTGTAAGCAAACTAGTTTATATGTGCATTCATTTAAATCCATCAACTCATAAGCATAGTACTCTTTGATGGCATTATAATCTAAGAGTTTGCAATTGAACACTACTTTCTAATATTGCAAAAATCAAGTTCTTTACATAAAATCATGGAAATGTCGCTCTCATTCCCCATTCCAAACTTAATTCCCATGATTTACTTAAAGCTGGAATGAAAATAAAAAAAATCAAAGAGACTATAATGAGGTGGAAATAATAACAAACAAATACATGGCTAAATTTAGCAAAAATAGGCCAGTTGTGATTTTTTAATTTCTGAACCTTATTTCGAAGGAAATGAGCTAACTCGAAGAAGTTATTACCTTTGGTGCTGAGCTACGCCATTTTTTAGGCAAATTCCATCGTTTAGTCTTTCGAATAAATAATTTTACTAATTTTGGTAATTTTTAGATTTCTTATAACTTTTATAGACATTTTTGTTTTAGATGCCATTTATGGCATTGTCTTTGTTGTCTAAGGTATGTCGTGTCCTTAAGTTTTAGGGATTTCTATTTATGGCTATTTTTATACTTTTTTTTTTGGTAAATTTTTATATCTATTGTTGGCTGTTTGTACTTACTATTATTTGTATGCCCTAGGACAAAGTAACAGATTATTATTGAATGTGAAAAATTATTGTGAGCGGTTTTGCTCTATTTCTTTCCCAAATTTGCAAATTTTATACAATTCTTGAATTTGGATGCTAAATCCCTAGGAATTCTTAGAATTAATAGGTATTTGAAGATTACACTCTGGGTATTCATAGAATCTACGATTTGTGATAATCTCAATACAATTTACATGTGTTATGCTGCGTCGATTGGTATTAGAGCCAAGTTTGTTCTTGGTAACAATGGCACCCCATAGACAAACTAACCAACGTTGTGTTGCAGTGGATGAAGCCTATGATTGTGATGATCTAGAGCGAAGAATTGGGTAGATGATTGACGAAAGGCTAGATGTGGTGTTGGAATGTCATTTGGATGTGATTGTAGATCAATTAGCAGAGAGGATGGGTATGTTGATAGGTAATCAAAATCAAAATATCAACCCTAAGCGTGTGACAAATCCTAACCTGATGCCAATTACAGAAGAGGTAGAAGATGACTCCTCTTCTCTTGAGGAAGATGAACAGTATGATGTAGTATCGTGTAGGTGTGTTAGGCCTTGTGTAGAGGAAGACCAGAGGCGTTGGGAACTAGGTATGAGAATGGAGATATCGGAGTTTCATGGAAGCCTCCAACCAGAAGAATTATTGGATTGGTTGACAACGGTTGAAGAGATTTTGGATTTTGAGGGAGTCCTTAAGGATAAACAGGTGCAATTGGTAGCAACCAAATTGCATGGTAGGGCTACAGCATGGTGGCAGCAATTAAAATTGACTCAAAATAGGCTGAGAAAATAAAAATTGCATTGTGGGAAAAGATGAAGAAGCATCTGCAAACAACATTTTTACTTTATAATTTATTGCGCATTATGTACCGAAGACTAAAAAATCTTAAACAGCATAGCAGGTCAATAGATGATTACACTTCTAAATTTTATCAATTGATAGTTAGGAATGAACTTCAAGAAATGGATGATTAGTTGGATGCTAGATACATTGGGGGTTTAAGGATGTAAATTCAAGATATAGTCAATTTATTTAACCCTATTAGTGTATAAGTAGAGCTCCATAGATTGATTGTGGAAAAATAGCAAAAGTGGTTTGGGAGTAGTGGTGTAACGGGTAGTGGAGGTGGTACTAGTAGTAGTGTGTGAGTACTAGAGGTGGAACCTCAAGTAGTAACACTATTGTGCGTCTTAGTAAGCCTAGCACGAGTGGGCCTAAGACTAGTTGGGTGAAGTGCTTTAAATGTTGTGAGACTAGTCACCGACAATCTGAATGTAGGAGAATGGAGAAGAAGGCACTTTTTGTTGAAAACGAAGAGGAGGGAGATAATGAATTTGTGTTTGAAGCTGTGGGTGATAGTGAACTTGTCTTCGATACTGATTATACTATAGAGGAGCTTGTGATAGGTGATGGTAAGGAAAATTTAGTGGTTAGGAGATCTTGCATGACCCTTAGAGCAGTAGAGGAAGAGTGGCTTAGAAATAATATTTTCTAATCCACTTGTACTATTCTGGGCAAAGTTTTTCGGTTTATGATTGACTTAGGGAGTTGTGAGAACATTGTGTCCATAGAAGCTGTGCAAAAGCTGGGCATTTAGCTAGAACAGCATCCTAAACCTAACAAATTAGCTTAGCTAAAGAAGGGTGGCTAGGTAAATGTCTCTAAACGAGCGCTAGTTACATTCTCTATTGGTTCTAAATATAGAGACTCTGTCTGGTGTGATGTTATGACAATGGATTATTGTCATTTGTTGTTAGGGAGGCCTTGGCAATTTAATAGGGGTGTGACTCATGATGGTAAAGCTAACACTTACAGTTTTGTAAGTAAGGGTGTGAAGATTATGTTGGTTCCTAATAGAGGCACTATCGAGTCTAAAATTGTTAGGTAAGGTAATAGTTCCAACATGTTGTCTTTAGCTAGGTTTGAGGAAGAATTACAAGACTTTGAAGTTGTCTTTGCTCTGGTCGGTAAAGAGGTTGAAAGGGAAGTCGAAGTGCCTGAGGTGGCAGTTTCGGTGGTGATCGATTTCTAAGACGTATTTCTTGATGAGTCACCAAATGGGTTATCACCACTACGTGATATCCAACAACAGATTGATCTTGAGCCTGGTGTAACCCTTCTTAATAGACCACATTATCGAATGAGCCCTACAGAACATGAGGAGTTGAGGAGGCAGGTTCAAGAATTTCTTGCGAAGGGTTTTATTCGGGAGAGTTTGAGTCCATGCGCAATTCTCGCTCTTTTGACTCCTAAGAAGGATGGCACCTGGCGTATGTATATAGATAGTTGAGCCATTAATACTTGACCATTTGAGTGGAGCTAAGGTATTATCAAAGTTAGACTTGAAGAGTGGATATCACTAGATTCGCATTTGAGTAGGTGATGAGTGGAAGATAGCCTTCAAGATAAGAGAGGGGTTATATGAGTGGTTGGTTATGCCATTTGGATTGTTTAATGCACCTAGCACTTTTATGAGAGTGATGAATAAGGTTTTGAGGCCATTCATTGGCAAGTGTGTTGTCGTATATTTTGATGACATACTAATTTACAATATTGATCCAGAATAGCATCTCCAACACTTGCGGATGTTCTTAATGTATTGTGCAGGGAATTTCTATGTTGCCTTGAAAAAGTATGTATTCATGACCACAAAGGTACTTTTTCTTAGCTACATAATTTCTGTTGATGGTTTATAGGTTGATAAGTCTAAAGTGGAAGTTGTTAGACGGTGGCCTAGACTTACTACACTGACTGAAATTCAAAGCTTCCATGGCTTGGCATCATTTTACAAATGATTCATACACCATTTCAGCAGTATTATGGCTCTTATCACTTACTGTATGAAGGGTGGTAAGTTTCTGTGGATTGATGAAGTAGAGATGGCTTTTGAGCATATTAAAGTGTATCTTATAATAGCCCCGATTATAATGTTACTGGATTTTCGTTAACCTTTTAAACTACATGCAGATGCCTCTAAAGTGGGGATTGGAGTTGTTTTAGGTCAGAATAGTAGACCGATAGCTTATTTTAGTGAGAAGCTAACAGGGGCAAAGCTACGATATAATACTTATGATGTGGAATTCTATGCTGTAGTGTAAGCTGTGAAGCATTGGCATCGTTATCTGTTTTATAGAGAATTCATATTATATACTGACCATGAAGCTCTGAAGCATTTACATAGTCGGATAAAGTGTCATCTCGACATGCTTCATGGGTAGCTTATCTAGAGTGTTTCACTTTTGTTGTGAAACATAAGAGTGGTGTCACAAACTAGGTTGCTGATGCACTAAGTAGGCGTAGGAGTCTTTTGAGCCGAATGTAAGTAGAGGTACCTAGTTTTAATTTGTTTGCTTCGTTACTTGAATGTGATCCATATTTTTCTGTTATTCTAGCAAAAGTTAGAGTTGGTGACAGAATAAAGTACTTGTTGCAAGATGGGTTTTTGTTCAGGGGTAATCAGCTGTGCATTCTAGATTGTAGTTTAAGGGATCAGATTATTCAGGAGCTGCATGGTGAAGGTCATGTGGGATGAGACAAGACTTTGCAACCGGTGCATGCATCCTATTTTTGGCCAACTATTCGTAAGGAAGTGGAGAAATATGTATAGAGATGTAGAGCTACCAAGTATCCAAGGGGACAACTATGAATGTAGGATTGTATACGCCGCTTCCAATTCCTTCTTAACCTTGGATTGATGTGAGCATGGATTTTTTTTTTGGGCTGCCATGAACTCAGCGAGGTAATGACTCCATCTTTGTGGTAGTTATTGATTTTCTAAAATGGTGCATTATATTCCTTGTAAGAAGACCACATACGTTGTTCATGTTGCATAGTTGTACTTTAGGGAAGTATATAGGTTGCATGGGTTACTTGAAACCATTGTGTCTGACAGAGATAGAAGGTTTCTTAGCCATTTTTGGTGAAGTTTGTGGAAGATGGTCAATACTTAGCTGAATTTTAGTAGTGCCTATCACCCACAAACAGATGGGCAAACTGAGATAGTCAATAGATCCCTAGGAAATCTATTGAGGAGCTTAGTGGGGGAACATGTGAAGAGTTAGGATCAAAAGTTGAGTCAGGCAAGTTTGCACATAATCATGTAGTCAATCGCAGTACAAAGGTTTAGTCCAATTCCAAGTTGTTTACTTTGTTATTCCTAGGAGTCCACTTGATTTGCTACCACTACTTGATAAGACTAGGATTCATGGAAAGGTAGAAGACTTTGTCCATAGCCTACAGGAAATCCATAAGATTGTTCAAATAATTTACAAAAAGTTGCAGGTAAATATAAGGAAATTGTTGATCGAAAAAGACTACATGTGGAGTTTGGTGTGGGAGATTATGTTTAGGCTATCCTTACTAAGGATAGATTTTCTGCTGGGGAGTACAAAAAATCATCATTTAGGAAAATTGGGCTAATAGAGATCATAGAGAAAATCAACCCAAATGCATAAAAGTTGAAGCTACCTAGCTACATTTGAACTGCTGATGTATTTAACAAGAAGCATCTTATTTCTTACACCAACGATAGTTTAGATGATGATAATTCAAGGAAGAATTATGTCCACCTGGAGAGGATGATGATGTGGAAATAATAGCAAATAAATACATGGCTAAATTTGGTAAAAATGGGCCAATCGTGATTTTTTAATTTCTAAAGCTCAGTACCTTTAGTGTTGAGCTATGTTTATTTTTTGAGCAAATTCGTCTCTAGTCTTTTGAATAGACAATTTTACTAATTTTAACCTTGGTGCATGAATTTTTCTTTGGAAACATAAGGTAACAAAAGACCATTATCCTATTAGCTTATGCTATTTTTTTAATTTTAATTTTTCCATTGTGTAGGGTTTTCCTTTCAAGGAGATGTAAGGTGCTTTGTCAATGTATGAGTGTCAATTAGCATGTGGTGTGGTGATGATACAATTGCTTAAGTGTTTTTCTTTTTCTTTTTTTCCTTTTTTTTTTGTTTGGGTGGGGGGGGGGGGGGGGGGGGGGGGGTGGAGTTTAAAATGCTAAATGGGAAATTTAGTAGAAATCAGGATTTGAACCTGTTTTAGGATCATCATCATTACTTGGACAAATAGAAACATGTCATTTAGGATTATAATTGATCATTTTTATTCTTGTTGCTTATTAATTTGTCAATTAAAGTATAGACTATCAAATTTTGTATAGATTGGTGATGGGAATTGGAAGGGGGTTGTGTTGCTAAATTTAGAGTGACTTTCTTAAGAGTAAAAAAGGATAGATTTTTGTGTTGTAGGGTAGCTTCGAAGTAATGGACTTGACTAGGAGTACTCTAAGTCGAATCTCCAAAATTTAAGCATAAAATTTGGAGAGTGTCTACCAAGACAATCAAGAAGGCTAGGTGGTTAGCCACATTGGGCAAAGGACAACCTTAGTCAACCACATGGTTTTTTTTTTTCATTTTATTGTTAGAATTAGGATCTTAGCATATATTTAAGGTGTTAATAAAATCTTTTATAGGTTTTTAGTGCCCATAGACTTTTAGAAGTGTAGTGAACAAGTTCTAGTTAAGTGGGATTGATGAGACTTAAGTTGTTTAAGGGTTGATAACTCAATCTAGAAAACATGGTTTGCAAAATTTATTGCATATAATTATTAATAGCATGCCAAATGAGGAAGAAAGACATATGATTGATGGATTTTGGGTTTATCAAGAGTTATGATGAATGGAATTACATTGGGTGTAATAGTTAAAGCAACATCATGGAATAATGGAAGTTTTGGGTTAACACAGGCACAACATGATTGTTTAGTGTCCTATGTATCTCTTATAAAAATAATACAATTCGTTTAAGACTTAACATGCGTGTATTGAAGAACACAAGCATCTATATGGTTGTGTAAATCCTCGTGTAATTCCTTATCTTCATGAATTGGATGTGTTATTCATGTTTCAAGTCATGTTGATGTATACGACCATCTACATAATATTGTAGATGCCCCATGTACTACTATTTTGTTACAAAATTTGTTTGGTTCTTATTTTATTTCCATATTTGTTATTACTTAACCTTAAGAACATATATAGGGGTTGTAACAAACATTATATGATTATTACTGAATGCTATTTCTTCTTGATTGAGTTATTCTCATCAATTACCTTCTTATTAAATCTTGCGATTTTTAGTGAATAAATCATCTATTCAATTTGTGCACAATATCATATTAAATAGGAGTAGTTTGAATTCATGTTAGTGCATTATATCCATTTAAAGGGCCATTCATACCCTTTTTTATATTCAAATTCCTTAATATTAATTTTAACTAAGATCAATCTATTCAATTGATTATTGAACATAAATGATGTCCATAATTGATGAACATTTTATGTGCTTACATTAAGATCCACGACTATTCTTTATAGGCAAATCATGGGTAGGTTTTTATCACCTATTGAGGGTCAAACATTTAAAATGAAGTAGTTTGTAGTTCAAGTGCTGATGCCATCACTATTATGGATGTGTAAGTGTTGACATGGTGGAATTGAGGTCTATGCAAGCAAGTACATCTAGAGAGAAGTCATCCTTTGGTCACAATAGTGATAGGGATACTATTACAGATGGAGGTAGTGAGCAAGACTATTGATGGGTAATATGGATAGAGAAACTTAGTATGAGAAGACTTATGTCATTGGATTTAGATATCACCAAATATCATGTCATTGGTTTTAGGAAGCAACTGATTCATGCTTTTGTTATTACACTTAAGATAGGTTATTTGTAGTTGCCACCTCCACCTAAATTAGATGACTAATTGGACTTGTGTATATGTTTTTTAATTGTATGTTGTATTAGTATAACTAAATAAGCAAGCATGATGGAGTAGGAAGATACCTTACAACATTAAAATCAAGTTGAGGTGGACATTGACCTATTGATTAAGCAAATCCAAGAACTAGAGGTATATATTGAATGTGACGTGTTGAATTATGCTAAGCAAGATACTTGGTATAATTGAATATAATAGACCTCAACCATTTACCATAAAGAGTTAGGAACCTACACCACAAGAATTAAAATTCTTGGTAAGTTCAAAAGAAATGAAGAGATATTGATCTCTTAAGTAAATTTCAATATAATAAAAAATTGTTTTTAAATATGAGTAAGAGACTATTGATATGTTTATAACAAAACCTAGCTAAATAGAAAATAAAATGTCAGTTGTATCTAAAGTGAATAACTAAATTATTGGTAATTATCTAAAAGGATTCTATACATATAATCAATTATAAACTCATGGTTGAAAAAAATAAATTATCCTCAATTGATAATAGAAACGCCCTTAGTTGAATTGATATCAAATTCATGCCCACAGTTAGTGCACCTTAAGATCTAGATTGTTGTAGTTTATGAGCAATTGACACTTGTGAAGTTGTAGTTGACACTTGATAAATTAAATGTCTGTACTTTTGATTTTTTACTTGCTTATAAACATATGAAGCCCTAGATGTTGAATTAAGCAAACAATCAAACATAGATTAATAGAGTTGAGCAATTGTGACTGAATTGGAACTTGAATAGTCAATAGCTTAGAGTTGATTGAATGTTAAACCAGCATCACTTGGAGATAATTCATTGAACATGGATAGTTGATCTATTGTACTCCTTTGGTTGATAAAATAAAATTAGGTGGATGGTTTAATTATGAATCATAGTTAGCTTGTGTTTGAAATTGTTTACTCTACTTGAACGAATGATAAATTGATAGAACTCTTGCTTGATTTTAATGTTGTCTCTAAATAGTGTCCTATGATCTTCATTACTTTGCCCAAAAAGCCACTAAATTCCACTTAAAGGCTCTTAACTTGATTTCGTGTATGCGTCAATGCATATGGTATGTCATATGTTATTTTTATGTAGTGCTTTTTTACTAGGCTTTGCAATTGGCCTAAGTTTGGGATTGTGATTTTAGGTGTAGATGATTTCCTAGATGATGATTGCTATAATGATATGGTTTGTGGCATGTGGACCAAGGGCGAGAGTGCTATGAACAACATTATTAGATGGGCCTAGTTTAGGTTCTTATTTTAGTAATGACATTTTAATTCTAATATGCTCAAGGAAACTATTGGATTATGTGAATGTTTAGGTTCCCTTCTAAGTTAAGATTTCATATATGTTTAGTTAATGAGATAGATGTTGGCTCATGAGAGTTTGGAAGCTACATCTATACATGTCTTTATACAAAGTTTTATAGATTGTGATGAGTAAGATTCTAGAGTCTTGTATGTTCTTGCCATGTATAGGTTTATGTGGTAAAGGTGTTGCATCTCGATGGTCTTGATGTGTGACAACTTTATGTGATCATAACCTAAGCCTTGATTTTCAACCCAAACATTAGGAGAATTTGAACTAAGGATAACAATTAATTTCTACTATTTTGAAGGTGGATTTTTTAGTTGGAAGTGTAGGATTTTGCTCTTCCATTTGGCTAATAGGCATGATTTGGGAGTTTCCATCTCTCTAGTAGGTCTACCATTCGACTCATAAACCATCTGCCATTTGGGTAGTATAAGTTACCATTTGAATGATAGCCAAGACTAAACTAATTATAGAATGCTTTAAGATATCATTCAAACAATAGAAAATTACCATGCAGATGCTAATACACTTCTAACTAGTTTTAACTACGTGTTTTTATTTTATGTAATGTTCATTTTGCCCCTATAACATCCTAAATACTTCCAAATCACTATGTTTTCCATTTATAAGCACAAGACTCCACTTTTAAAGATATGTTTGAAGGTTTATCCTTTGAGAGGTGATGTGGTGTGCGAGGAAACCATGGAATTGAAATCATATTATAGTTAGAGTAAATAGTCACTTGATGAAAAACCCTCTAGAGGAGATACTAGAAGAAATTGAACATGAAAATAATGAAGTTTTTGACAAGTGAATGGAGTAAAGATGGAGGTGCTAGTTGATAAAAAAATTGAACTTACGAAACCTCAGGAAGAAATGGTTCATGAATCTTCTATGTACTAAAGGGCGAGAGCCAACCCAATAAACTTAGTGTAATTATAGTCTCACTTGAAAAGCCTCCATAAGTCTATCCACTACATGTCGAGCGATGCTTCTAGTGTTGTGCCATTACAATTGTACTATGATTCTTGTGTTTTGTTGAGTTTAGTTGATAGAATGCATAATGGGAGGATCTTAGTTTGCTAGTTGTATCTTTGTTTGCATTAAATAGGTCTTGTATGTTTGTATTTGTTTTGTTAGATTTATCTTTGATCCAGGAGGATTAGTAAAGCAATTTAAAGTTGCAAGATTAGGGTGGAGTCTTCTTTAAGAGGGAGGGTATGATGTGATTATAACCCAAGATTTGAACATTGACCCAAACATCAGAAGAATGAATCGGGTCGGGTTAATGATAATAACTATTTTCCCTTATTTTGAAGATGAATTTTTGAGATTTTGCTCTACAATCAAGTTGGAAGAATTTATCATCTGATTTTTAGACATAATTTATACTACTATCCTATTGGCAAGTCTAGCATCTGGCTAGTAAACCATCTGCTATCTGAAGTAGCTAAGAGTAAACTAACCAAAAAAATGCTTCATGCTACCATCCAAAGGAAAAAGATTCATCGGTATCAATACATCACATATTTAGATGAGTAGTGAGTAAATACTAATGATTTTTGAACACGTAATTGTAATAGTAGGTTTTTTTTTTTTTGAAAATTTATCATTTAGATTTTTGCATATTTGAATTTTAGTGATTCTTACAAACCACTAATCAATCCATATGGCGCCATTGAAGCTTTTCTCCATTTGGAGGGTAAAAACTTACCATCTAGACAATAGCATATTTTCGGCCAATATTTAATTATGTGTTTTTTATTTTATATAATGTCCATCCTATACCCGTAATGCCTTAAACACCATTACAAGCTATGGTTTTAGTTTGAAAAGACAAGACTCCATTTTTAACATATGATTAAAGGTTTTACCTCTCAATTTTTAATTCTTATCAATCTAATATTAAGATTGTACTAAACATTGTTGTCATTAATCTCTCATCAAATTGTGGTGAACATTCTTGATTACTTCTAAGAAATCATGAGTCATATTAATCCCTATATTTAATCATCCTAATTATATACCTTTGATTAGTGAGTCATATCTAATTGATTGAATTGTTCTTATCGCTTTATTTTCCCATACATTAATACACAAAAACACACAAATGATTCACTTTTTCCAATTTCCCCATTAATTTGATTTTCCACAATCATGTTGTCCCTTGATTGTGCTTGAAACCAAGCTCGAAGGATTCTAGGCACATCATGTCTTTAGGTGGTATTAAACCCTAGGTTATGATTTTTACAAAATTTACGAAATTGATCTTTAGGACGGTGAAAAGAAGATTATGGATAGAAAATGAGATGAGTTCTAACATTAAATTATTAACTACCTAATTTTTTATTTTATGGAATTTTGGAAAACATATTCATGCTATAAATACATGTGATAGATCCAAGTATGCTTATAAAGCATGCTTGTTTTGTACTTGATGTAATGGTTGAGTAAGTTGGTGTTGGGTTAGCCAATTTGAAAGTCGTATAGGAAAAAGAGTCTATGTTACAAAAGATTGATGAATGTTAAAAGCAGCTTAGGAAAAGAATTCATAATTGATAAAGAAGGATGATAAGACCTATGAATAGGATATGTGTGCTAGACATATCATATTTGAAAAATAAGATATTGATGGAAGCTCACTACCCATAATATTCACTATACCTTGATGCTACTAAAATGTACAAGGTCCTAAAGGTGAATTACTAATGAAGCAACATGAGAGAAGAGATAACCAAATTTATCTCCATGTGTCACATGCTAGCATGTAAGGATTGAGCATCAAAGGCCAAAATTTGAGCTATGGCTGCCATTGATACCAAAATGGAAGTGGATGCACATTTCGATGGACTTTGTAACTACGCTCTCAAAGATGGCTAGATGTTTTGACTTGGTATGGATAGTAATGGATCAACTAACCAAGTCCATCCAAATCATATCACTTGATGGGATATTATATGGTAAAGCTAGCAAGCCTTACATATTATGAACTATTGATTATCTATAACTACAGTAGGAAATTCACCTTACAAAACCTTGGAGCTTTAGGGAAGTTCTCAAACCACTTGAAAAGCATTGGGATAAGGTTGGAAAAGAGCACTTACAAGCTTTTTCAACGTTGCTCCTCTTCTTTTCCATCAAAAGCACAAAGTTGGTGGTGATTTCTCTACTTGACCAAGTATTTAGATAATGACACATGGGCTAAGGAGGTTATGGTGGTTTTCCCAAAGGAAATCAAGAGAATGACCTAATCTATTGAACCTCAGGAGCTTAGTAATTTACATGCCATGATAATTAGTTTAGCTAATGTGGGAAGCAGGCTACTAAGGCTTGGATGTGGCACAAGTTAACTAGGGGAATTTGAGCTTTTGTTGGCCATTCCATTATCTTGTCTAACTTAGATTTAACAAATATTTTCTAAGCATAATAAGAGTCTCATTACTTCTCATTTCTTTACCCCTAAGTTTGAGTATCACACACTTGAATGCATTTCTGAATTGTCAAAATGCATTCTCTTGAGTTGTGCTAATTTTTGCTTTAATTATGAGTTCAAGAACCTAAGATGTTTATTTAATCAACTAAATATTTATCCTCTGTTCCTTTCTTTTTCTAGCTATCTAGTATACTTTTACTTTTCATCCCTTTGCTTTGCTTTTCTTCTCTCATTTGCTCTATCAATCTTTCCCTCTTCATTTCACCTTTTATTTTGATTTTTTTTTATGTAGATATGTGTTATAAGGTTTGGGGTAAGTATGATAGGTGGTTGTACTCCATACTTACCAAAATGTGAAACCAAAACCTAGTCATCGATCTTTTAGAACAACTATAAAGTATATTCAAATTAGATTCTAGTGATAAAAAGATATTGTATGTAACGTATGAATTTTTATTCATTTTCACAATATAACAACATCACTACACTAGCTATTACCATTTGAACTAAAAAATTTTCTGAAATGCCATAGCTGCTTTTCTATCTAAAATTAATAAAACTCAATATGTTAGTCCAAATTGGCTAAAAGTAAATTAAAACTCAAATTCCCTCTACTGTATGCTGTCATCATAAGTTCATATTTCTTCGTTGTTTGAACAATTGAGTTGCAATAATGAGCAAGCTTCGTTGCCATTAACAAAGTGGCTTTGTGTGAATTAGGTTACTCAAATATTCTTTTTGTACTTACAAGGACATTTTACATGTTGTTTATATATATTTTATATGTAAGATAAAAGTTAGAATACATTCGAACAAAGAATCTTTGGTATGCAGGATAGAAATAGTAGTCAAATTTTAGGCTGGATAAGTGGTATTACCTGATATTCTACTCTACGAGAGCAAAAATCAAAATTTTAATTTATCAAAAAAAAAACCAAAAATTTAGAATAGGAATCTATCCTATGACATCATATACTAACATGTGTATGAGAATATATAAGAGGATAAACTTATACTTTTAATGAGGTTCTGCTTTCCTTGCTAAAGGATTTCATCCTTTTTTTTCCCCAATTTGTTAAGTTTGCTCAACGTGAATAAGTACAAGCTTAGCTTATCCATTCCCACCATGGAAACTACTCGATTAGGTAATATCTTGCAGGCATCACCATCCAGCAACTCTCAATAGACACCCCTATTAAGTGATTACACAGAAACATATGGTGATCTAAAATTACAGCTTGGTTTGAGTGTTCTTGAAAAAGGATATCAACCAACTTAAAAAATAATCGATAGTCTTAATCTTCTAGGCTTCCCAACTTCATTCTTCAGGAGAAAACAGGCTTATGCTTCAACTCTAAGAATTTTATCTGGTACAAGCTACCGAAAATCCTGCACCAAAAATTTTTGGCTTCACGTAGTCTGCTCTTAGCAACGATGGTATTGCAGATTAATATAGTCGATCTTGACATTTTTTCTAGTTTTGGTATGACGGCAAGCAAGCTTCACGCTGACTGGGGTTGTAGAAGCTCCGTTGATGTTCCTGAAGCTAACGTTGACAATCTTCACTAGAGATGGAAACTGAAGAACATTAAAACAAGAGGAAAATATATAATAATATCATTAACTTTTACATGCCTCGAGGTCATGTGTCGATAGCTTTCTGAAAATTTCAAAGATTTCATGTGTACCTTGCATTGCGTTGATTCCAAGGGCAGTAAACTCGGTCTTTGATTACGAAATGATAATCATCAGAGCATTTTGGAAATGACTCCTTTGTGGGAAGTAGGTCATGTCTTTGTTCAGACATTGTTTGTGTTGGTTATGGGATAGTTTTTTTTTAACTATAAAACCATAAAATGGGGATTTCCATTAGGCATTTTTCTAACATTGCCAACCCTAATGCCATGATCAGGTCCGCAGTTTACTCTTGTGGTAGAAATCCGTCTGTTCCCGTTGCCAAGAGAAATGCAATCATCCATCGTCAAGATGCTTGTATCGGTAATGTTGATACTAGTCGATTGACCAATGTGAATTCCATCCGTGTTGGGGTTGTCCTCAGGTGAGATGACGGTGAAATATTGGAAGGTAATGTTGTTGCAGCTCATAACATTTACATGAAACTGTTTGCTGTCTTTTGTTGTTACATCTTTGATTATGCCATTGTTGACAAAGTTGAAGCTCAAGTTCTGTTCATTTCACACGTTGCGTTCACAAAAGTATATGAGCAGTTTTTATATGTAAAGTGTACAAAATTATGCTTGTTTTAAAAGAAAGCGTTTTCCAGGCTGTTCTTCAATAAAAGCTTAAGAACTATCAAATAATACCAGCATCTTTTAGCTGCTAGTGATGGTAGAAGGAAAAATGTAATAACCAATGGTTGGTAACACCAATAGAAAATGTTTGTAGGAATGAGGACAATGACTTCCCCTTTTTTTGAAAAAGAGGAAATCGTTTCCCTCATTATCCATTCTTATTTTCTGCAGTTGTTCCCTCCGCCCACAATCAAAGCAGCTACAATCATTTTCTTCCACAATCACTTGTTACTAAAAGCTATTATTATCTTACTACGACAACGTTTGACAATCGCAAAAATATTATTATGCAAATACCAAAAAGTGCCCGAAAACATCTTGCACGAACATACACATCAAACGAAATAAATAGAACAAGGGTCGTTATACGTCAGCTTACAATAGGGAGCTTGTTGCAATACTTTTTTCTATGGCAATTATTCTTTGTCGAAGCCGATTTTCCTTGACCGTCAAATGTCCCACCACCAGATAAAGTTAGATTATCAATGTTTTGGAATGTAACCCATCCATTTTTGAATTGGCTGGGATCTGTTGGTGCCTTCACCGTTCCTTGTAATTGCAACTCTACGGGTGCCTTGCAAGGACCTTGGAAGATCACTTCACCTAGAGCATATGTGCCTCTAGGAATCAACACTTTACTAGGAGTTATTGATGTACATGCCTCTTTCCATGCACTTAACACAGCCTGTTAAGAAATTTAATTTCACCAACTAAGTATGTTACATTAACTATAGATATAGAATAAATCATTGCTTAGATGGATGTTAATGTCATATGACTCATGGCATAAGAAAATATATATGAAATCTTACTTGTTGGACATCAATGCTTGACCCATATTTTGTCACGTCGAATACTTGAGCTTGAATCGTAGAAGAATAACATAACAATAATAATAGTATCCCTCCCATATGCGTTTTCCTGATGGCCATTTAACTTTCTCCAGTCTTTCCTTTTAATAGTTTTTAGATGATTTGTATTTCGATCTTTCGTGAAACCAAATTATATATAATGCAGCTTTAGAGTTTGACGCCAACAAAGCATAAACCCTTTTAGGCGATTTTAAGGACTGAGATCTCTACCAGTTTTACCATCATACTATTGTTAGTTCCAATTCTTTTCTCAACAACCATAGGACAAGCTGTAACATATCACAATTTGCTCCTTTAAAATGATCGATGGCTTAGGTTTTGAAGAATTAGAGTAACACAACTCAAGTATTGATGAAAAATATCTACTATTGGATTATCTTATTATAGATTTCTATCGTGCAATGCCGGTTTGTCTCCAAACTCATCTTATAAACACAATTAATATATATACATATATATATATATATATAGAAATATAATAAAAGTCGCACTTCAGGGTCATTAAAAACAAATAGCTATCTTCCAATTTATCGTTAATGTATCTATATATGCTTATAATGTAATATAATCAAATTATTATATATTTCAATTATATATATATATATAAATGGTTACGTCTGAAATTTTGAGCTATCTTCTTTTCTTCCTCATTATTTGCCAACTTGACCATTATTTTTTTTAAATAGGGATTGATTTTGTCATAAAATATTTTTATTGAAAAATTGAAAAGCACAGCCCATCACAAAAGACAAAACTAATAGAAGAAAGGATGATATACCTAACTACTCATACTTGGGTCCTCATTAATGCATACATTATTGTTGTGATGTCTCATTTTTCTTTATTATCCTATCTCTTGGTATATGTGTTGTGTATATATATGTGTATATATATATACAGAGGGGATTGAAACTTTGCTTAGCTTAGATGGAATAATACACATGCATACATATAAGTTGTACGTTGTTTAATATGGCAACATGTGATGTATAATTATAACAATATAATTTTTAGATGTGTGCGTCTGTGACATATCTATAATTATATATATCCATATCATTAGAAAAGAAGTTGTTGCCATGTACATTCATATGTGTATGTATTTATGTAGAATTTCAAGTCTTATTCCCAATAAATGGGGTCAGCAACGTAAATCCTATTTAGTTATTGCATGTTGCAAATTATATTTTCATTTGTAGCCAATTATGTCATATTATTCATGGCTATAGGTGCTTATTTAGTAATAAAAAGTATCTGTTACATGTATAAATAATTTGTTTTGTTTGTATGGTTATACATATCATAACATGTAAGGTATTATTATTATTATTGTTGTTGTTGTTGTTGTTATGTGAGATATTATTAAGTTCTTTTTCCCCACTTTCACGCGCTCTGTCCCTATTTCCCTCCCTCTTTGTCTCCTCTTTTCTTAAATTTGTTATTGGAGAATTGGAGCTACTGGGTTTAAGAGATAAAATAGGAGACCTTACGATATACCTACTGAAACTCAAATCTAGAGCCTATCATATAGCATTTTAAAACTGCCACGGAACCTATGTTTCATTGAAGATCTTTTAATAACAAATTGATGTATTGCTAAATATAATTAGATGGCTATGGAGACAATTTACAGCATAATCTATTTTTCTATACCTACAAATGCCTTCTTTAGATAAGTCCACTAATATCATTGGAAAAGGACATGTCTCAAACTCCTTTTTTTAGACACAATTTCCTTTAAAACAAATATGTAACACAAACTTTGTAAAATGGGTTTGACACTCCAGAAAGCGAGATTTATGGTTTGCAATTATAACCACTTCCTTAACTTTTTTTTTTTTTCCTCCCTAACTTTCTGAACGTCACAAATTTCTTTATTATGAATAACCCAAAATTAAGTTTCTATATATGATCTTACTAGTCGTTGGCATTCTTTGCTGTTGCGCTCTGCATTACTTCTTCGCAAACCGGTGGAATTGCCCATTTCCCTTTACCATTTTAACTACCCATGCATATAGGATGCACGGATCAGAGGCCCTTAGGCCCCACTTTGTTAATGCCCTATTCATTGTATCACAGTAAGTGCAATACGGAAACGTATTTATGATATTAGGTGGTAGAGACAGACCGTAGCCACTCAGATCAAATTCATCTTGGCGTTTACTTGAGAGGGTCATTCCTGTCTAATGGAATATCCTGATGGAGAACCTCGAGAATCAATCTTGATATCCAACACCATTGATCGAAAATTGTCTTTAAAAACCCTGGTTTATTGATCATATAAAATCAAAAGCCGCGGTTATAGAAAAACCATGACTCACTTGAAGAATCTTAGCATAAAACCATACATGCTAATAGAGGTAAGCATGATTTGGTTTATACAATTCACTCTCTAAATCAAACCAAATCTTATAGTACAGTTTAGTTTTATTGTCGCTCTTTTAAGTAATTATAACTTCTATATTAGTCAATAAGAAAAAATACGAAATAAAAAATAATGAGTTACTCGATAATAATCAAATAAGAGGAAGAATTGAATAAACGATATGGAATTTTCTTTTTTTGTCATACATTCTTTAGACTTTCACAATCTTTTTTTTTTCCAACTTTTTATAGTTCGATTCAAACTTTTTTAAACCTAAAAGAAAATAGTTTGGTTCCATTCGTGATTTCTTCAACCTAGAAAAATAGTTTAAACCTAATTGATGATTTAGTTTGGTTTGATCCTTTTTATGCCCAGCCTTACTTGTTAACTATACATGAGTTGGGAACCTTAGTATGGTTTTGAACACCACAAGAACAACTTGATAAGTTTAAAAGACTAGATAATATTCAATTCACATAATATCAATAACCCAATTTATTGTCTTAATCGAATTGTTCACTTTATCTCTTGCCTATTTATAACCATAATAAACCTTGTAAAATTAGGAAATAATAGCGTAGTAAAACAATTATATAGGAAGTTAACCAATGAAAGAAACTAATAAACTAAGAAAATAAATGCCTAAAGGATCTAGAAAATGAGAAACTACACAAACAAAGAAACTTAATAAAATAGATAACTAAAAATAAAAGAATTTCAGCCAAAGCACACCCTAACAAATTGTGTCACTAAATTGCCTAGGAGCACCCTAGTCGGTTAACTCCTAAGTTGTCTTCTTCCTCCAACTAAACCACAAAATAGTTGACTAATAAACCTAATTGTCGAGTCTAATTTTAAATTTTTTCTTAATTTAACTTATATTAAACTTAACTCACTTAATACAAGTTATTTAATAGTAAAATTAAGAAAAAAAAAACCATTTTTGAAATATTTTTAAAACTAGTATCACTATTAGCTTAAGTTGAAAAATAAAAAAGAGTTAAGATTAATTAGATGGATTAACATTAACTAGCTATTAGTCTATGAAATTTCTAAAAAACTTTTTCTAGAAAAAAAATTAACCAAAAACATTGAGCTCAATGACTAATCTATTAAAACCTAAATGGTTATCACTTATTTTGTTTTTTAAAAACATGAAATAAAGACTTTATATAAATTTGCTTCATAATTATATATGACAAACATAACATTTCAATATAAATATAGCACAAAATAAAGCAATAAAAATAAATATTTTTTTCAATTTTTTTATTACATTTTTTTATTTTTATCTCTTATTTTATATTTTTGTTTTTTACTTGAAAACAAAAGTAGGAAAAATAAAGTTTTTACATTCTACGAAACCACTAATTAGGATCAAACTAACATAGTTATATTTTTATAAAACTTTGGTGTGTTAAATTTTATTTATGAAAAAGCGTCAAGTTTACATTTTTTATCATTTTAATTTTATTCATAAAGAACCTAATTCTAAAGTTTTATTCCCAATCTTCAAAAAAAAAAAAAAAACTAAAGACCTAATTTTGAAAATACCAATTAAAGAATTTATTTATTGAAAACCATTTTTCTTGAGTGACAAAACACATTAAAAAAAAAAACTAACTACAATTTCAATGATAATAATCCATTTCTTGAGAACTATGATAAAAACACTTTATTTTTTACTATTATTTTTATTATTTTATATATTTCTGTTATTTTTTTCATTTTTTTTAAGCAAGCAAAAATATTATACTAGAACTAACGGGAAATATAATTAACTCTAAACTACGATTACACTGCAATATTTAAAACCTACACAATGTTCCCACCTCACATTTTAAAACGAAGTTTTAATCATCGAATATATCAAATGTGTTAATGCATTGGTCCAGCGTGCATACCCTGCAAGTGCAGTTAGCAATAGATTAATCAATACACTGTATATTAAATGATCAAGATATGCTAAAATTTATTAATTAAATATGCTAATGGTTGATGCATCATATCAACTTTTTGGGCGTTAGAGACAATAATAATCACACTCCAAGCGTTGTTTGAGCCTAAGTGCACTTCAACAATCCCTACCAACCATACTGCCCTGGTTTAGGGTTTTAAATGGACCTAAAATTTTATTTAGCTTTATAATCTCCTAAAGCCCAAGTACGAAAAAGGGGGTCTTAAACTCAAGACTAGCGATCCCTATGCACTATTTTTAACCCATTCTAGAATCAAACGATCCACTATATGGTGTTGGTTTTACTCCTGATAAAAAGTGAATAAATAAATAATAAAAAATTTGTTACAAAAATATGTACAGCTACTAGCACTGGGTTTAGATTATTCTTTTGCAAAAATCTTGATCTTCAGGTCTTAAACATGAATTGCTACAAATTTAAATTGGACAGTACCAAGATAAATATACAATTTTATCTTCATAACTCCGAATACATTAAAGCCGAGCGTGTACATTGGTACTTAAAAAAAAGTTTTATATATTGAAATGCTCAAATTTTATTTTCTTTTCTTTTCGCTTTTTTTTTTTTTTGCTTTTTGTAATTTTTCTTGTTTTTGTGATTTTCTTTATATGTCTCATTTGTGTGCTTTTTCCCTTTATTTTGTGAATTTTTTTTTGTCTTTCGCCCTTTTTTTTTTCAATATTTTGTGTCTTGACAGGAAAAACAAAACACTAGAATAAACTAAAAAGGGACAAAAATAAAGTATATACAAATATAACTCACAAAATCTCAAAATAAACTATAAAAATATGATTTTAGGACCTAAAGTTTGATACTAATTGATAAAGAACCCTGAGAATTGATCTCAACATTCAACACCAACAATTGGAAATTGTCCCAAGAGCCAAAATCATATTTAAAAAACTATTAACCTTTGATTGTATGAAACCAAGAACCTTAACCTAATGATTATAAAGATTCGAGAATCTTAGTATAAAACTTTGACCCATGAAATATACATGAGTTAGGAACCTTGGTATGAGTAAGAACAAAGTTCTTGAAAAGTTTAAAATGATAAGGAGATAACACTAAACTCACATAATCTTAATAGCTTGATTCATTTTCCTAATTGAATTCTTCATTACATCTCAAACCTATATAGATGTGATAAACCTTAATAAGCTAGGAAATAAGTACATAAAGGAAACCGATATAGAATGTACTTTTATAAAACAAATTAATAAATTAGGAATATAAAGATGTAAAAAATTAAGAAAATAAGAAATAACACAAACTTGGAAGTTTAATAAAATAGGCAACTAAAAATAGAATCTCAATCAAATACACCTCAACAAACTAGTCTAGTTGATTGATTGAGGCACCTTGCTCTACCATCCCCATTAGTCTACTTCTTCCTCCAAGTTAATTGCCTTATAATTAACTACTACACCTATTTGATCTAATTGTTGATTTGGTCTATTTGGTCTTCTCTCAGTCTATTCTAGTCAACCTAATGGCAATATGATCAACCAACTTTGACTCCATAGGTCCTTTAACTTTAAATCAGCTTTGACTTGTTTCCTTTGATCTTAACCACTCATTCTTGATCTTAAGATAGTATCATATCTCCTCACTTGTAAATCCATCCAAACATTAAGCAAATTCATATTTAAGTATACCTTCACTTAGAAATTTCTATCTCTTTTGTGAGAAGGATATTAATTAATTTACAAAATTGAAACTTGAAGTACACAAAACATGGTATGCCCCTAAATTGTTAGCCCAAAAATAGGCCTAACCTAATTTATGCCACACACTTTAGTAAAACCAATACTTAATCCCTCACCTTTGGTCGTGCTATGACTACACAGGTTTACCTCTATTCTCGATAGCTTTCTTTTTTATTCTTTATGTGAAATTAAGGTTTGTTGTGTTTATTCTAATTGGTATTATTCTACTGTGTTTATGAGAGAATGAAGAAGACAAGAAACAAAGAAATGCCGATGTTTGAGTACTAAAGACTCCTTACTCATATTTTGGAGTAGAGCTTGTATAGCCCCCTTTTTCATTAATTTCTTTCACTTTTATAGACTATTTACAACTAATATCTTGTTACGGTGACTAAGAGCCATTCTATTATTTTCCGTTTTCAACCAAAATTGTTATAAGTAACTATTTTATATGTAAACTTTAAATTTACTGGTTTCTCTTTTTTCCAATTAGCTGATCCATAACATTTTCCCCTCCTATCAGAAAAGACACCTTGTCCTCAAAGTGAAAATCAAGATAATCTCGTACAAAATCTTTAATATTGACCTATGTAGCTTCCTTTAGTAATAAAGATTTCCATTGAACCAAAACTTGGAAAACGTGATTTCCTTTCCTCTATAATGTTTAAGCGTCTAGTATTGCTAAAGGTTTGGATATTGGATTTGAGTCAAATGAGTCTTATGGTAAAGGTACGGCCACTATAGTATCCCCTTCTACCTTCTTGAGAACCAATATATGAAAAATCAAATGAATCTTTTAATTCTGAGGTAACTCCAATTTGTAAGCCATTGCTCCAATCTTAGCAACTACTTTAAAGGTTTTAAAATACTTCCTTAAGAGCTTAAAAGAAAGCCTATACACCACTAATGTTTGACAATAAGGCTATAACTTCACATAAGCAAAATCTCCAATGGCTAACCTTTGTCTATACAGTATTTGTCAACTAATTTCTTCATTCAAATTGAGCTTGGCTCAAACTGTTCCTTAAGAGTCTCAAAATTTCTGTTTCATTCTTTAACTCATGATCTACAACCTCCACTAAAGATTGCCCTTCAACATAATTTGAAATAATTGGAGGCTCCCTACCATAAAGTGCAAAAAATTGTGTCATTTGAGCATTGGTATGATAGTTGGTATTAAAGCAATACTCATCCCATGCCAAATACTTATGCCACTCTTTTGGGTTGTCCATCACAAAAACTTTTAGATACTAATCCAAACATCTATTTGTGACTTCTAAAAGTCCATCTGTCGAGTCTAATTTTTTATTTCTCATTCCTAATCCGATCTATACTAGACCCTATGCTCATCTAATGTAGACCCTCGACTTGAGTTAGGAATTTTGTTTTATTTTAGAGTTGCCACCCAACTGTGGTTGGGAAAGATTGAATTAGGACTGATTGAGCAGATCAATCCTAATTTGGACCACTGGTCAGCGTAATTTCCTCTTCTTGTTTTTTTTGAAAAGAGGAAAGGGAAAACCAAAGTTTCTGAGTTCGAAGGTTAACCTATTAAAACCCTAAGGTTACCACCCTAATCTCCTAAAATCTAAACTTTACCCAAAATGTCTTTTATTTATTTTTTTGTTATCTTTTTATTGTGTTTTTGTATAACCTATTCTAAGAAAATGATTTTGGTTCTTTTTAGGGTTGTCCCAAATGGGTGCCTACGTACCTGCTATTCAAGATCAAACGAGCCGTAGTTCGCTTTTCCTGAAAAAACTTTAATGTGTTGGTGATTTTTAATTATGAGATTTCTTTTGATTTATGTTTTCATCATTTTAGTATTTTTCTGAAAAATCTAAGCCTAAGCTTGATCATTTGATTTTTTTTTTTGAAGAAAATAATAATTTTTAGGAAAAACCAATTTGGGATTTATTTAAGAAAATGATTTTTTTAAGTGATAAAAATTTCATTTTTCTATTTTTCAACCCATTTCTAATATTATAAATTTTTATTAATTTTTATTGATTTTTCTTAATTTTTGCTAATCTTTTATAATTTTTATTAATTTTTTTATTAAAAAAAATTCTCCTATATTATTTATCTATCCTAAACTAAAATCTAAATTTTTATTATTTTTTCTAAAATATATTTTTATCATTTTCTTTATATATATTTTTATATTATTATTATTTATTATTATAATTATTATTTATTTTATTAGTACTCATCCTAAATTAAACCCTAAAAAAACTATTCTAAATTCTAATATATCTTTTCTATTTTTTTAATTATAAATAACAAGTAAATGAAATAAAGAAATTTGAATAAATAAAATATCTATAAAAACAAATAAGAAATAAATAAATAAAAATAAAAAAAATCCGACTTATTTGGATCTAGGTTGGTGCGCGGGTCAGGTCGAGTCGTGTCAATCGGTTATGGCGACTGGGGATGCTCGTTGACGGTGTTCCGACGACCTTTCAAAGCGATTGAGGTGTCATTTCCTAGGTTCTCGGGGGTGGGGAACTCAATCGTGGTGGTGGATTTCTCCAAAAACGCCGCCTGGTGGCAGCTCGGTGCTTGATCGGTGGTCGAGGCTTGGAAACTCCGGCGAGGCTTCGATTCTCTCTCTTTTCTCACTTTTGATCCGTGATCCAACTTCCTGCCTTCATCCTCTATTTATAGTCGCAAGGAATCGAGCTGAATAAGCTCAGATTTCCTCCGATTGAAGCAAATTGGATTTGCGATTAAAACCTCCCTCTAATTTGTGCAAATCCATCAATTTGTTGCGATTTGATTCTAATTAGATGATGTTTATCTTATTTCTGTTGAAGATCTGTTGGATTTGTGCAAAAAATCGAATCAAAACGGCCGAAATTCGATTTTTCCTCCTCGCCGGCGATCTCGGTCGAAGGTTGAAGATGATCACACGCCCGACGCATGCGTCTGCTCCAGCCAATCAGCTGCTGACACGTGTTCCAAGCGAAGAAAAAATTTGCAAAACGTGGAATCTGCCTCCCCTACGTTTCGAACCCATGACCGAGCCCCTTTCCCCGCGCCTTAGACCATGGTTCGGACCAACTGGGCTAGCCCACTTTCGCGATTTTTTATTTTCGCAATTTGCATATATACAATGCAATTTTTTTTATTTTTTTTTGTATTTTTTTGAAATTTCAAAAAATTGTAAAAATTATTTAATCCTTTTCATTGCCATTTTTGCAATTATTTTCCAAAATTGATGTATTTTTCCTGTTTATTTTATTTTTTGAATATTTTTCCTATTTTTGCTAAATTAGAAAAAAAAGTAAAAAAATGAAAAAAATTGAAAGTTGATTATTATTGATTATTATGGCAAAAATGGTGTGTTTACACCATCTATTATAGGATGATATGTTAAACTCATCCTTATAGTAGTGCTACTCAACCTAAATAACACATGCCAAAATTTTCTTATAAAGACCTAGTCTCGATTTGAAATAATACTCTTAGGGATTCCATGTAGCTTTACTACAATCTCTACAAACAATCTAGCTATAGAAAATGCTATGTAATGAGTAATGAGGGGTTTGAAATGATAGTATTTAGTGACTCCACCCATTATCACTAATATTACTAAATATCCATTAGCCTTTGAAAGTCCCACAATAATGTCCATTGTCACATCCACAAAAACATTTTGTGGAATAGGAAGAGGTTGAAATAAACCAATTGGTGATGTTGTCAAGTATTTAATTTGTTGGCATATATGGCAAGACTTCACAAATTTATCAACATCCTTCTTTATTCCCTTCCCTGCACCCCGCACTCCCCCCCCCCCCCCAAAAAAAAAAGAAAAGGAAGCACTTAGATGCTTGACTAGTTTTAATGTACCCAATGACCTCCCATGTGAATTGCATGAAATTCCAATATTAGATTATTAATAATGGTAGAATGAGAAGGGATGACAATTCTATTTCCCATATATAACAACCCATCCCAATGCTGCTCCATTCTCACAGTCTACTAACCATTTTTTCCAGTCAAAATTGCTCTAATACTCATGTTTAAAATGAGTAATAAAATCATAAGAAGGCATCGATATAGTATATGATTGTGACTCCTCTAAAAGACAATGAGAAAAAGCATTTGCCACCTTACTCTCCACACCTAGCCTATAAATTATCTCATAATTATAGCCCAAAAATTTCTCTAAATACTACTATTGTCCAAGTGTTTGAATGACTTAAGATAATATGTCTTTAAGGCTTTTCTAGTTAGTCCTTATTACAACATGGCGTCTTAACAAATAATGGCACCACTTCTTCACAGTTCCCACATTAGCCACTAATTCTTTCACATATATACTGGTGTTTTACAGTTTAATACTAAACTTTTTATTGAAAATGCAATTGGTTGCTATCCTTGATGTAACACAACCCCCATACCCATACTAGATGTGTTTGTATCTATGAAAAATTGCTTTGAAAAGTCGTCCAATGCTATAGTTGGTGTTGATAACAATGCTTGCTTAAGAACTTCAAATGATTCATTTACCTCCTCATTCGAAAGAACTGAATCTTTCTTAAGTAAGCTTGTTAATGGTGCTGCAATATTGGTATACCCTTTTACAAATTTTCTATAATACCTAGTGAGTCCTAAAAAACCCCTCAACTGTTTTGCACATGAAGGTTTAGACTAGGATTAAATAACTTTGATTGGTCCATGCCAAGGTTAACTCCTTTAGCCGAAATAACATGACCAAAATAATTGATCTTGCTTTGCACAAGTGAACACTTACTCTTCTTTAACAAGAAAGTGTTTTGTTTCAATACTGTTAGAGCAACTTCCAAATGCATCAAATGGTCTTCAAATGTCTTATTGTAGATAAGAATGTCATTGAAAAAGACAATAACAAATTTACACGAATATGGTCAAAAAATACTGCTCATTACTACTTAAAATGTTGAGAGAGCATTTGAAAGGCCAAATGGCATTACAAGGTACTTATAATGATTCTCATGAGTTTAAAAAGTTGTTTTATGAACATCCTCCAACTACATTTCTATTTGATGATAACTAGTTCTAAGATCCAATTTAGAAAAGATAGTAGCACCATGTAATTCATCCAAAAGCTCATCTATTGTGGGTATCATAAACTTATCCATAATCATGGCTTGATTCAAGGCTCAATAATCTAATAAAATCTCTCGGGCCCATTCACAAATAAAACTGGTGATGAAAAAGGACTAGTACTCAACCTTATAACACTTAAATCCAACATTTCTTCTACCAACTTCTCAATCTCTCTTTTCTAAAAATGCGAATGTCTGTAAGGTTTGACATTAATGGGTTATGACTCATATTTTAAATGAATGTGATGTTCAACATTAAGCATTAAAGGCAATGATGAAGGAGTCACAAATACGTCTTAAAATATGCTCAATAGTGCTTCTACGGCACTATTGCTAGTAGCATCAATAGACAACTTCTTTTTAAGCCACCAAATGAAACAAAGATGCCACATTATCAGCTTTTATCAATTTATGCAAGTGCTTCTATTCAATCATTTCTAAGACCCATGTTACTACAACCTTGCAATAGTAATTGCTTTCCATTCAACACAAATTGCACAGTCAATGATGAATAATTCGCAGTAATTGGTCCTGAAGTTATATGCCATTGGATTCCTAAAATTACATCTACTCCATGTATTGGTAGTACATATAAATCCACTACACATTGAAAATTTTGTAATTTCAAAACTACTCCTTTACGCATTCCTGAACATGTTAATTTCTTCATATTTTCAATCATTACTTGAAACTCATTTATAGCAATAGCGGGCAAATTCAAACATTTCGCAAATTGAAATTGGATGAATTTATGACTACTACTAGATTTAATAAGAATAGAAATAGATTTACCTTGTATAAAGCTTACCAACTTCAAAGTCTTAGGAGCTTAAATGCCTGAGATAGCATGATAACTAATTTCCCCACTTTCATCCATTGGTGCTTCCACCATTACTCTAGATATATCATGATTTTCAATATCTTCATCTTCTGTTACCACCATAAAAAAATTTGGCCTTGCACACATGATTCTTGTGGAATTTTTCATCACAATTATAATGGAGACCTTTTTCTCTTCTTGCTACCATCTCTACTATTGAGACCTTTTTAAAGGGAACTATTTTCTTAAGAAGAACTGCAGGAGAAAAATTAGAGTGTTTAGGCTTAGAAAAAGATGAAGGAGGATTATGGATAGACTAAATTGATTGTCTAGAGTTAGAAGAAAAAGAGGATGAAGGCTTGGAAAAAAAAAAGGTTGAATAAGATGGTTTGGTATTGTCAAAGATTGTAGATGCATTTGTAAATTTTGAAGTTTTAATTTGAACAATTTGGCTAAATTCATGGCTTGTAACAAACTTGTAGGTTGAAAACTCTTGACATCATGTTGCAATAAAGGTTGAAGACTCGAAAAATAGCACTTCATTAAGAAGCTCTCAAATAGCCAGTCACTTTGTTCGAAATATTTTTGAACTTGTGTTAACATTTAGCAATCGATCTAGTTTGCATTGATTTACTTAATTTACCTTCATAATCTTCATACATTGAGGGTTTAAATCAATCTTTTAAGGTGTTGAGAAATGTAAGCCAAGTATTTAACGATTTATTATGAAAGACCCATTGTTACTAGTCTAGTGCCTTATCTTCCATAGCAAAAGATGCCATCTTTAGGTGTTCTTCATCAGGAACATTCTAAAAAGCAAAAAATTGTGATGCTTTAAATATCCAAGAAACTAGATCATTTCCTGAGAATTTGGGTAACTCCAACTTAATATTCCTGATATAAGAATGTTGAAACTCTTGATGTATATTTTAATTAGAAGATGATGAATGATTGCCACTAAAACATTGGCTTGATCATTGTGATTCATACTAACTTTGAAATGTTTAACAAGGGCACTCACATCAACTTGTAAAGCATCAATCTTACCTTCTAATGTATCAATTCTACTCGAATTATGCTACACCTATTATGATGTTTCTTGCAGCTCTTCCTGAAACTCATATTTATTGTACTTTCTACTATGGAAATCAAATGAAAGCACCAATTATTAGACCACCGATAGGGCTAACCTAATTTGCGTCGCACAATTTAGTAAAACGAAGTCCTAATCTCTCACCTTTAGCAGTCCTCGTGACTACACAAGTACGTCTCTATTCTCGATTGCTTTCTATTTTCTTCTTTATGTGAAATTAAGGCTTGCCGTGTTTATTCTAATTGGTATTATTCTACTGTGTTTGTGAGGGAATGAAGAAGATAAGAAACAGAGAAACATAAGAAAGATTGAAATGCTATTGTTCGAGTACCAAAGACTCCTTGCTTGTATTTTGGGGTAAAACTTGCGTAGCCCCTTTTCATTGATTTCTTTCATTTTTATAGATTGTTTACAACTGATATCTTGTTACAATAATTGAGATCTATTCTATTATTTTCATTTTCAACTAAAATTGTTATAAATAACTACTTTATATGTAATCTTTCAAATGTACTGGTCTTCTCTTTTCTCCAATTGGTCAATCCATAACACATGTCTAATCCATTTATAGTTCAAATATGACACAAATCAATACAATGGTAAAATAAATTGATTATTTATAATAGTAAAAGTTCATATTTAATCATCTATGTTTATTCATTTTTCAATTTGAATCATTAACTTTTATTTTATTTTTTATTTAAATTCTCATTGTTTGCATACATTCACAAAACAAAACTTTTGTTAAATCCATTAGTTTTACATCCTTTCTTCATGACATGAAATTTTTTTTAAAATCAATGAATGCATAGCGTGATATTGGTAATCCATGTAAACAATCAAACCTTAACCCATATCATCATAGATGAAACCTGACCCGATCCTTTTTATTTATTTATTTTTTAAGAAACCTACAATATTTTCATAGAAACTCAAAAACCCTTCCCTACTTTCGAGGTTCGTCACTCCCATCAATGTGCGACAAAAGGTTTGGGTTTTTGTTTACGATGGATCTTAATTTTATTCTTTTGGGAATAAAAATAGAGTCAGGGCATCAATTCTTTTGGACACATTAAACTTTTTCTGATAGTTTTTCTCCCCTTCGTCTTTTTACTTTTTTTTTTTTTTGGGT
This sequence comes from Laguncularia racemosa, assembly GCA_037954665.1. Classification (NCBI taxonomy): domain Eukaryota; kingdom Viridiplantae; phylum Streptophyta; class Magnoliopsida; order Myrtales; family Combretaceae; genus Laguncularia; species Laguncularia racemosa. The sequence goes on from JBBMOL010000040.1 coordinate 4,345,592, forward strand.
ATTATGGTTGCCCTAATCAATAGTGCTACAGTTTGTCGGGTGTATTATATTACTTGAAAGTTTCAAATTGCTTTCTTCTTGACTACTTTATCTTTTTCAATAAGTTTCATCTTTGTATTTTGTCCATCCAAAGTATTCCACCGTCGGTTCCCAAGGTCTCAGTGCACTTCTAACGTCTTAAAAAGTACTCTACCTATGCATTCTTTCATGATTGCACGTAGAGAGTTTTCACTGATGGCAAGCTTGGTAACAGTAACTTGTGATTATGCTGCTACATTAGTGGTTGCCAGGTTGGTACTTGGTTTCACTCTTTTCCTTAAATTGCCTGTTTTCTTAACAAGGAACATTTCTTGCTTGTCATTTCGTTTATGCAGTACATGTGGTGAGATCTAGTCACGCTTTGGTCGTGATTAATTGGATGTTCCTTAGCCGCAAATGCGAATACTATATTTTAAAAATTGCAAAAAGAAAAAAAAAAACCATTTTTCCTCAGAAAACCAGACCCTTCGATTAGGATGAAACATAATTTTAGGGGCTTTTATGACGATGGAATTTAGCATTGATAAGGAGAGATGGAAATTAATCATAATCACTGCTCAAAACTAGGGTAGGTTTCTACATTAGAATTAGAATGGAATTATAAAGTCAAGAAGGACCTAACTACATTGATGATAAGGATTAAAAAAGTCATGCTAGTTTGGGAAGTTGCCATGCAAAAGAAGAAGTCAACTTTGAGTTAGGTAAGCATCAAAGAGAATGGACAGAGAGACTTCGTCCTCCACTAGGTAAACTACCTACTCCAAGCGGTCCAACACTAGACAAGTTGCCTTCTAATACTAAACTATGTTTGGTAGGATTTTTTCATAAGGTATCCTAAGAATGCTTACTAAAATACATAATTCATCTTTTTTGTTTATTAGCTTTCGAATGGTATATAATATCTAAATTGTATATCTTGATTTTGTTGTTAAATATTCGAGTGAAAAGAAGGGCTACCCACTTAAATATTGTTGTTGTTGTTTTTTTTTTTAATTTATGAAATAGGGTAGCTAAAAAAATTATTTCAAAAATAAATTTCGAAAGTACAAACTTTATATGCGCCTTCAATTTTGCAAAATTTTACAAAATTGACAGCATAGACGGGGTCTATGCCCTCACTATAATTTGTTTTAAAGGTGCAGACAACGCCTACACCTTTAGTAAATCATTGTGCAAAATATTTAAGGCATTATCCCTCACTATCCAATAATGTAATAAAATATTGTAAACCTATACAAATTATTACAAAGTAATACTATAAATCTATAAAAATTATTATAAAGTGATACTGCAAATTTACACAGTATCATAATATGCGAACTCAAATGTAGAAAAAAAAAACTTTGCACTAATAATTTGTAATATAAATACAAATTCTCAGTGCATGTATTCATTATCATTCAATTTCTTCTTCCATTCTTCTTTTTCCTCACAATTTCAAATTTTCTATTTTCTTAATTTCTGTTTTATGTAAGTTTAGCTCCTATATCTACATGTATAGGAATATCTATAGGAGATTTTTTCAACTTCTTTAGTGAAACTATATTTCAATACATTTTTCCCAAGGAAAAAAATAATTATTTTCTTATTATATGACTTTTCATTAATACATAAAAAATTAAATGCAATTGTTTGCACTCTACTATTTTTATTAAAATACCAATAGTTGTTAATTAAATATTAATTAGTAATTAATTAGTCACTAATATATCATTAATTAACGTTAGAAAATGAATTAGTAAAAAAAAATTAGTATTTTTTTTGTAAATGAAAGGTCTTTATTTATTGTTGTGAAAATTATTGTAAAAGTAATCATTAATTACTCACTAATTAGTCATCCATTAGTCATTAATTAATCATTAGAAGCTTAATTAGGAAAAAAATTATATTGATTGTAAATATAATATCTTTGTGTTTTATTATAAAAGTAGTTATACAATTAAGTTATTATTAATTAACTGTTAATTAATAATAATTAGTCGTTAATATATCATTAATTAATCATTAAAAAATTAATTAGTAAAAAATTTCATATTGATTGTAAATGTAATATCTTTGTGTATTATTATAAAAGTAGTTGTAAACTTAAGTTCTTGTTATTTAACCATTAATTAGACAATAATTAGTTATTAATATGTCATAAATTAATCATTAATTTATTATTAATTAGCCATTAATATGTCATTATTTTTTTTATTTTTTAGCATAATAGATGGAGCCTGGATCATTCAATCCTTCAGCCTTGACGCAGTAGGAGGGACATCGACATTAGGCCATCTAAGACAAAGAGGTAAACCACCTTCAACTTGTTGGTTACTTTATATTTCATTACCAATAGTATAACATTTCACTTATTAACATTTTAGGAGCAATCGTGGCTCATCGTTCGATGCCATGAGTTGTCACTCCGTTATGATGAACGCATTATCCCCATCGATCCTTGAATTGAGTCATTCTTACATTTGGTAAAATTTGAAGGTACAAGCCGCCTGCCATTCATTCCACTGGATTGACACATGCTAACTACCTTGGTCAAGCGATGGAGGCTAGAGACATACACATTCCACATGCCAATAAGAAAGTTCACTATCACCCTATAAGAGGTAGAGGTCCAACTAGGCCTCCCCATGAATGGTCAGGCAATTATAAGGAGTAGTTGCCTGGATTGGGATGCAACATGTGAGAGATTGTTGGGGGCGAGGCTAGGGTCTAGCCATTGGGGGGGCTACATTAGCATGACAGAGCTTCGTAATATATTATAGATCCTTCCAACCTACATCAATGGAGAGCAAATTCATCACCATACGTGGGCTTATACATTGTAGTTGCTAAGGGGATTTATCTTTGCCAATAAAACCAATGCCCTCATCTACATGAAGTTTTTGCCTTTGCTAAAGCATTTCGACATTGTTGGGACGTATAGTTGGGGGTCTACGTATCTGGTCTAGTGACATCACCAACTTTGTGTCGTATCATTGCTATTAGCACATGAAATTAGAGGGGTTGCCATTCTCCTATAAGTGCGAGCCTAGGATAGATTCCCCTATATAACACCCTTTAGCCAATACAGACTAATTACAAAAGCTACAGCTCCCTTCACCGTATGTTGGAAAATGTGAAAGGACACTTAGCTTCACTCGACCCATGTTGCAAGCATATATCGGGATATGCTCGATAGGCATAACGATGAATAGGCATTTTGATAACCCTTTTTTGTTTATAATTTTTCCATTTCATCATATTGATTGTTAACATTGAATATTATTTTCTATCCTTTAGGTTAAGTGGGAGCCATACGTTAGGAATTTAATTCACATCCTACCACATTTCTACAGAAGCGACATGTACATTTGGACCGCTCAGGTACTACTCATATGTTTTCACATAATCGAGTGGCTTTAACTCGACCAAGTTGCAAGGCAATTTTGGGAGTTTCAATATATCCCACAAGATGTGAATACGTAGTTGGAACTCTATTAAATCAACCTGCGTAGGAGGGTTGATATTGATTGGACGATACAGCATGCAGTGTATATATCCATGTGGGAACAATGTGTAGATCAGGTGGTGTACATGAAGCGCTCTAGTGGTATGCATAACGAATATATGTAGTGGTACGGATCAATTAGCCGGCAATATATTGGACACACAAGAGTTGTACTTAGATATTTAATAAGTACAACATCAACACTAGTTGGGTGAATCATTGCATGTCCGTTCTTTATTTAATTTACATTTTGTTTTAATATGCAAGGTGACACGTTGAGGCAAATATGCTATCATTGGATCTTAACACAACCATTAGTCGAACTACTCATGGTCTTCAATTCATGCATCACTACATGAGGGGGCGGGTTGGCGGTGTGTGGAGTGGGTAATGCTATACCTACAGGCTCACCAATAGTATGTCGCAAAGGTTGAGGCTAAGGCACAACCGACTGAAGTATTTCAATCGTAGCCAATTCCTACACGTCGTAGGACCATAAGATGTCTACAATCCCAAAATCAGGGTTAGGCACAAGTATATCTAATAGAGGACCAACAATTCCCAATGAATTTTGATGTGATGTCCATCAACTCGGGCTCGATTTTTAGCACATACGTTATAGTACATTGTCATTCCATTAATGGTCTTGTCCCTACATCGCTTGCTTTGTACAAGAAAGGCTCTAGTAAACAACTAATGTATTTAAGTGATTCATCGCATCGTCCTATAGAGTAGGGTCCAGTGTCTCCTCGAGCCTTCAATGATACCCCCTAACAGCATCCAACACAAGAGTCATAAGCTCCTTCTACTCCATGTCCAAGGCTGTCAAGAGAGCCTATAAATGCATTTGCTTGACTAGCTAGATAGCTTACTAGGGGAAAGAATAGGATGAGATAGGAATCTATTTTTTGTTATTAATTTCATATGCATATCTTCCATTTAAGATTGTAGTTGATGAAAGTAAAAAATTTAACAGAGGGAATATTTAAGGGTGACATGTACTAAAGGTGTAGACATCATCTACGCCCTTAATTGTGCAAAATTTGGCAAAACTAAAGGTGTACACCAAACTCACGCCTTTGAAACTTACTTTTGGAATAATTTTTTCAAGTGTGCTATTTCGCAATTTTTTTAAAAAACAACAATGTTTAAGTAGGTACCCCGTGAAAAGAAAGCCAATTAGAGAGAATCCATTCTATCAAGCCCCGCAAGGTACTCAATTTGTGACAACCTACCACGATTGCTCAACCTCTAGTACATAATCATGAAGCGTCTCAAATCGATACGATTCAACCTGTAAAAAACATGATAATTAAAATTTCAAATGCCTCAAGCATTCCTTCATCTCAAACAAAACCTACTCTATGTTCAACGGATACATTATATAAGTCTTATGAGAGGGCCTTGTCTAAATCCCATATAAATAAATACCACTAAAAAATTCTTAAAATCATATTAAATATTTACAACCCTATAAATCTCAAGGTCTATCAAGTTAAATACAATATTCTCACTATCTCTTCATCTTACCCTGTTCCCTGAGTTTTGAGGTGACTATATATATTGTGGTATAATATCCTTTAGGTAGCGTTTGGTTACTGGTATTAGATAGGACAAGAAGTACTGGACAAAAAAAAAATTTGTACCACGTTTAGTTTGTTCAGTACTGGATAAAGATTTTTGTGCTGTCTAGTATTTGGAATTGCAAAGTATTTGACTGAACATAGTAAATTTGACAATTATACCATTTTTAATTATATCATGGTTATTTATACATATTTGATATTATTATAAGAAAATACAATTTGAAGAGATTGTAAATTATATAAAATAATTAGTGTAAATCCATTGATTGAAAAAAATTAATAATTCATATTATAAATTATAATAATTTATGTTATATTTAATAAAATAACACATTACTTACTTTTCTTTTATCTTAAAAATGATGTTCCGATATAGTGTATATACATGATAAATAATATACAACATAAAAGAATCTTGATTTGAAATTAGCAATAAACATGGTTTAAAAAAAAAAACTTATGTTATATTATTTTTCTCATGCTATGTAATTTTCTTTATTCTTATTGTACTGGAAATCAAAGCGTGAGTTTGGAATCAAGTTGGGACACGTGATGATCTATTTATACATGAAAGATTGATCTACCACCACCATTCCATTTCAACAAACATTTAAACGTACGACAACAACCAGATGGAGAGCATGCGATGAAGATAGAAAAGCAAGCGAGGGAAATCTAGATGGATGGCGACAACCACATGTAGAGCATGCGGGGAACATAGGAAAGCAAGCAAGAATGTGAGAAAGAACAGAAGGATATGAACTTGACAGTGACTTCTGGTGTAACAATAGCAATGTTCGAATAGCGATTGATTGCACAATGAATCCCGTTGTTGGAGTGGCGCTGATGGGTTTTCCTACTGCACTTGAAAGGTAAGCTAGTGCGGCACGAATGGGTTCGAATGAAAAGGGTTTAGAGAGGTAGGGTTTGTTTGTAAAGAGAAAAATATGAAGGGCAAGTTGGAGATTTCAAGAAAAATGAATTTTTGTCCAATACCAGATTTTTTGTACCTAATTACATGTAGTACAAAAATTTGTCATTTTGTCCAGTACCACATTGAATTTTGTCTAGTACTTTTTTCATGAATGGCAATCAAACGCAGGACAAAAAAATTTGTCCTATCCAATATCACATTTTTGTGGCAACCAAACGCTACCTTAAAGAAGTTTATATAGTCGCGTCCTGCAAGGCAAAATCTGTAGGAGGGTGAGCTAATAGCCCAATGAGATAGGAGTGTCATATCTCAATATTGTTTACAAACACAATCAATTTCAAACAAGTTTTCAAAACATATGCTATGCATGAACAGCCATATAAATGCAACATCACACGCGGTCTTCTGGTAACCTGCTTGAAGTCTAAGGTTTGTGCCCCCCTTGACCTTGGGTTAGGGATTCGGATCATACTATCAGTGTTTGGGTCTCACACCTAATTGATTAGTCTTATCTCTTGATTTGATATTGTCTCTTAATATTAAATAATGTTAATGTTATAAGCGTAGCTCAAGTGTCACTCACACACCGAGCACTAAACACCTTCAAAGACAAACCAGACTCAGAATCGTCAAGGCGTGATAGTCCCCTTTTCATTTAGTTTGCACTTGGCGGAACAATAATCCTCCGATTACTTCCAATGCACCCTATAGTAGTGATGGCCTTCAATCATGCAATGTCCCATACAATACATGTCAATTTTTATTTAAGTTGACATAATTAATTTAATATTTTGGGGAGATCACACAAGAATCAGACACATCAAAGACAGATAAGAACTATGATCATTCAATTACAATCATAAATTAACACTCACACTAACGGAAAAGATAAATCGCACAACGTCGGATTTTATCCGAAGTCATTTAAACATCATCTATTTCTCTTCTAGTCTAACCCATAGATTCACAAGCATTTATAATTATATAAACACCTTTCTGATAATTATCAAGTTACTTATTAGTTCTATTATTACTATTATTAGTATCATTATTATTGCTATATAGATATATATATTTTAGATATCATGTATTATATTACATATGTTTATAATGGTTATTTACTTAGCTATACGTCGCTCCTATATGTCTATGTATAATTATAATTTAATTTTCCTCTTTGTAAATCAAGGTGTACATGTTCTATGTATACACACAACATCAATGTGGAATACACCAAAGGGAATTCAAAAAAAAAATCTTGGATATCTAGACTCTAAGAATATAGCATATATGTATTTATATACATTTTTATATGTTAACTCCATAGTTCCTGCACTGTCCTTCTCCTTTGCATTGGCCGCACTCCACTTTCCTCTAGATGTATGCTTCTTCTTCTCTTATACCTCTATGTATATATATATATATATATGCTTGTCTAATCATGCATGTGCACCAAGCCGTCCCTTTTCTCCCCTTTTATTTTATTTTATTTCTTTCTTTATTTTTTGTGTGCTTATATTGTACACACACACATTCACATATATATATAATATATATATATATATATGTAAGATTATAGTTATCCCCTGTTCACATTCTTTCTTTTTCTTGGCTTGCCAAAATTCTTCTCCACTTTCATGTCCACACCAACACTCCATACCCCCATGCAACAATAGCACCTCTCCCTTACACATACATACCAACACTACACTTCTCACGCCCACATCCCATATCTACACTCACTTCTTACAATCACACATGCACACACACAGATAGATCAACACACCCACCAACACTACATGGAACCCAGCAACAACACAAAAATAAAAATAAAATAAAAATGAAACATTCGCAACAACCATACTCATACTATCAACAGCAAAAACTAAGATTAAAATATCAATAGCTAGCAACAACTACAATTTAAATATCAATAGTGGCAATGGTTAGCGACATCCATTTCCCATGCCCACGGCATTTCAACATATGCAAACACAAATTTAAACACATGAGAGTGCATGTTTAAGCCCATTGATACACACACACTCCCTCTCTTCCATGCACACACCTAGCATGTAAGCACACCACACTTCTCTTCACACACTAGCACATACACACTCATATATATATGAGTAGAACACATTTAACAAATGTGTCAATATGATAAAAAAATCAATTGTATATTTGTGTTAATATCCACTTCATACATAAATAACAGTATATAATGGAGTCCTACTTATTGGGGTGTGGCTCATACTCCCTTATGATAGGAAAGTATGTGAGTCTCGCTCCATGTTGAACAGGCGGGGGTTTAGGGAAGCCACCCCTGCAAGGGTCTCAAAGGGACAGCATCCCCTGGATACTAGAGGGCTTTTAATAATTAAGCTCATATTTGTTCATTAAAAGTTTGGGCGTGGGCTCATGAATAGCTGTTACTATATATTCTCTTTTTTACTTGTAATTGCGTAATGTAACGAGAGAGTGAGGTGCTAATTATAGTAGAATCCTCTACTAGACATAGCCCTAGTTAACAGGTGAACCAGGATAAAATCTTGTGCCTTTATTTTTTTTCCTCTTTTAACTTTACTTCATTATTTCGTGTGCACCGACCTTAACATTTGGTATCAGAGCGAGTTTTGAGATTAGGGTTTTCTTAGTGAAGAGAGATCCAAAAAGAAAAAAAAATCAAATCTTGGGAAGATGTCGGCCATTCAATCATAGATTGAAGCAGAGAAGTTCGACGGAAAGGGTTTCGAGTTATGGAAGTTGAAGATGGAGACTCTGCTCGTGGATAGAGATTTGTGGTATGTAATTAAAGAAGATAAACTTGAGCTAATTACCAAGGAGAAAGTGAAGGAGGAGGAGATTGCGACCACATCCACTCACTTAAAGGCGTGGATCAATAGCAATTGGAAAGCAAAAAGCCTGATTTGGCTATGCCTCACTGATAACGTCTTGGTGAACGTGACCTTGAGAAGACAATGAAGGATCTCTAGATTAAATTGGAAAGCCTTTATAAGAGAAAATTGCTAGTGAATAGGTTGTTTCTGCGGAAGCGACTGTACAACCTTCGGATGAGTGAAGGTAATTCCTTTTTGCACACTTAAACGATTTTAATACTATCTGTAGGCATCTTGCATCTATTGATGTTAATCTGGATGAGGAGGATAAAGCATGTACTTTGCTATGTTTGTTGCCTAATTCATGGGAACATATAATTGTTTTGATTGGCATTGGTGTTAGTGCACTATCGTTTGAGAATGTTGTGTCTGCTTTATTGTCTAAGGAGATGAGAAGAGCAGGTTTTGATAATGTAACGAATGATGCTCTTTTCGTAAGAGGAAGGAATAGTGAACGATCCAAATCCAGATTTGTTAGCAGGAATAAGTCCAGAGGAAGATTTAAAATTTGTGATTGATCCGAAATGAAGTGTTGGAAGTGTGGAAAAACTAGACACTTGAAGAAGGATTATAGAAGCAAAAGTGTGGGTCCAAGGAAGTGAGATGATGCATCATCGTCTAGTACAAAGAAAGATGATGATAGCATAGTTGTCAAAATCGCGAGTTAACTCGCACAATTTTACGATTTTACGAGTTGGTGAGCACATTTCGAGTCAACTCGCATGTAAAAATGTTTTTGAGGTAAAATCGTAGTAAAATCGCGATTTTGAATAGTAAAATCGTCAAAATCGCGATTTTACTACGTTCCCACCGATTCCACAATATTGCAAAACTAAGTAAAATTTCAACCATCCGAATCCGAATAAACACATATGTAATAATAGCTATTCATAGCTCAAGCCTAAACTTTTAATAAACAATTATGGGCTTAATTGTTAAAAGCCCTTTGGAAAGCCCACGTGCTTTCCCATTGTAAGGGAGTATGAGTCATACCCCAACATGTTCATCGATCATTACTCCTCTCTTGTCAGTGTGTTACGTTGCATTGAAGTCTTTGTGTTTGTGTTCGTCGATTGTTAGTCTTCTTGTTCTTATTTGTGATCATGTTCGTATTAAAGCACTTGTATTTGATTACTGTAACTTTCCTTATTTTAACTAATATTTTTGTAATAATAAATAAAATAAAGGGTAATAACTTTAACTTTATAAGAATTTTTTAGATTTTTAATTTTATAGGAAATGTATAAATGTATTTATATTTCTATCTTTTCAATATATCATTCTCATAGTTAAGTAAATGTGAGATATTGTTAAGTAAATATATTTTGAATTAATAATCACGAATAGTGCAAAAATTTACCTAGTAATATATAATTTTGAAGGTTTTTCTTATTATAGTATTTTCTTTATTATGTACTTTTGGTTAGTAGTTATTTGTCATTTTTTAATATTACTCCTTTCTAATGGTATATCTTCGTTATTAATTTATATTTATTAGTAATTTCTTAAAGTCATAATTGATTTTTAAATTTTATCTATTAGCTTTTAACTTTTGTATATATAACTAGGTGAAACTTGTTTTATACATGATTTATCATTTTAGAAATAAAATATCTAAATTATACAACTTATGCTCGATTATTTATATTATGACTTTTATTGCAAATTTGCAATTTATGGCTAAAATAAATACTCAATTTCCTTATTTCTATTATTCATTATATTTTTTAATGACTATTGTAAGTAAATTTATAATATTTGGAAGTTATTTTACATAGGTTGTAGAAACTTACGTTTCTACGTTCTGTTTCTACGTTCTGATTCTACGGACCCCTTAGTGATTCTACGTAAAATTGCGATTTTGACAACCTTGGATGATAGTAATGTGGGAGACATGTATATTATCTGCAACTCATCTCAAGTTGACGCAGTGCGTGAATAATTGATAATGGAGCGTCTTTTCACATGATGTCTCATAAAGATTGGTTCTGCTATTATAAACCATAGCAAAGAGGTACAGTGCGAATGGGAGATGATTTGACGCTTGATATTATGGGTCGTGGAAAGGTAAAGCTGAAGATGAAGGATGGGACAATCAAGAATCTTCGGGATGTGATGCATATTCCTGGTCTTACTAGGAATCTTATTTCTATTGAACTATGGCAGATGCTGGTATTACTTTCATCAGTGATTAGTATTCATGTAAACTAACTCGTGGATCTATGGTGATTGCTAAAGGCGAATGGTGTGAAAAGTTGTGGAAATTGCTGGGAAGCATAGTGATTAGTGGTGAGAGTTATATCATAGAGCAGGTGAAAGAAGATTCCACAATGCTGTGGCATCAGAGATTAGGTCATATCGGTGAGAAAGGATTAGTGACCCTTACTTCAAAGAAGATGGTGGATGGAATCCTAAGCTGTTCAATGGGTTTCGGATTCTGTAAATATTGTCTACATAGAAAATAGAATTGGGTATATTTTGAATCCATAGGAGGGAGAGCAAAAGGGATTCTAGATTTAATCTATAGTGACGTTTTCGATCCTTCACCTGTAGCAATGTTTGGAAAATCAAGGTATTATGTTTCCTTTACTGATGATTATTCCATATATGTGTAGATATATTTCTTGCAAAGAAAGCATGATGCATTAGAAAAGTTTCGTAAATTCAAAGCTTTCGTGGAAAATCAATTTGATAGAAAGATTAAAGTGTTGTGAACTAACAATGGAGGAGAATTCTGTTCAGTGAAATTTGATCAATTATGTGCAACTAGTGGCATAACAAGGCGAAAAACCATACCATATTCACCTCAGCAGAATAGGGTGACAGAGAGACTTAATCGATCCCTCATGGAGAAAGCAAGGAGTGTATTAAATGGTGCAAACTTAGCAACTGAATTTTAGGTAGAAGTAATGGTTACTATGTGTTATCTAAAGAACAGGTCTCTTACATCAGCTTTGAAGGATTAGATACCATTTGAGGCACTATTCAAAAAGAAGCCAAATATATCCCATGTGAGAGTATTTGGTTGTGAAGCATATGTGCATGTGCCTAAGGAAAAGAGGAATAAGCTTGAAAGTAAGTCAGAGAAGTGCATCTTCATTGGGTACGAAGATGGTATTAAAGGGTATAAGCTGTAGAATCTTGATACTAAACACATCATTTACAGCAAAAATGTGGTATTAAGAGAATCTATGATAAATCAGATTATTTCACAGGCTCCTGAAGAACCATAGACAGTTGAGTTAGATGTTGGTTTACAAGGAAAGACGGAGGCTACACAAGTTGAAATAGAAAATTTAGATTCTGAAATTGATGAGCTTGATGTGGAGGATGATATTGTAGATTCTAATACTAAGTTTGAATTTGAAGCTCCACTTGAACCGACCTTAAGGAGGTCCACAAGGCAAAGAAGACCACCTGAGAGGTATACTGTATTTGCCAGTAATGAAGATTGTGCTCTGACTATTATAGGTGATGATCCAAACAATATTAAGGAAGCAAGAAGTGTTGAAGATGTAAAACAATGGGAGAAAGCCATGACAAAATAGATGGACTCATTGGGTAAAAACAAAAAGTGGAATTTAGTAAAATTACCTACAGATTGGAAGGCAATTGGTTTTTAAGTGGGTATTTAAGAAGAAGATATCTGCAGATGGAGATATAGAATGATATAAAGCTCATCTAGTTACGAAGGGATATTCACGGATAGAAGGAGTCAATTATGGTGAGATTTTTTCTCCTATTACTAAATTAAATTCTATAAGACTTGTTTTATTTGTAGTAGCTGCATACAATCTAAAGGTAGAGCAACTTGATGTAAAAACAACTTTCCTACATGGTGACTTGAAGAAGGATATTTACATGAAGCAACCGGATGGGTTTGTGGTTAAGGGAAAAGAAGATTTCATTTGCAAACTAACCGAGTCTTTATATAGCCTAAAATAATCTTCAAGAATGTGGTATCAGAAATTTGACTCCTATGCCTTGAAGCTTGGCTTTGTTCGTTGTGATGTTGATCATTGTGTTTATGTTAAAAGGTTAGATGATGATTTTGTTATTTTAACCTTATATGTTGATGATATGCTGCTAGTTGGGAATAGTATGAGTATGATCAGTACTGTGAAGGGACTATTGGGAAAAGAGCTTGAGATGAAAGACTTAGGCCCAACAAACTTCATCTTGGGCATGCAGATAAAAAGGGAGTGAGAGAATGGAAAGTTGTGGTTAAGTTAGAAGAAATATGCTGAAGATGTGTTGAAAAAATTTAATATGATCGACTATAAGCTAGTAAAAACTCGTATGTCCACAAGTTCCAAGTTATCAGCGTCTCAATGTCCCAAGACTGAAGAGGAAATCAAAGAGATGGCAACAGTTCCATATGCAGGTGTAGTGGGGAGCTTGATGTATGCCATGGTATGTACTCATCTAGATATTGCTCAAGCAGTGGGAATATTGAGCAGATATATGTCCAATCTAGGAAAGGAGCATTGGATAGCTGCAAAGAGGGTGCTTCATTATCTTCGCGGTACATCTGATTTTGAGTTATGTTATGAAGGTATGAAAAGCTCAAATAAACAGCAAGTATTAGAACTAAAGTGTTTTGTTGATGTTGATTGGGGAGGTGACATTGATAGCAGAAAGTGAACCAGCGGTTATGTTATTTCCTTATTCAGTAGAGCTGTGAGTTGGATGAGCAAGAGACAGAGCATGGTTGCTTTATCTAGTATTGAAGCAGAATACATGGATTTTACTCATGCTACTAAGGAAGTGATCTAGATAAGTAGATTATGTATAAAGCTTGGTTTTACACAAGGAGGAGTGAAGATTAGATGTGATAGCTAAAGTGTTATATTTTTGGCTAAAAATCTTGGTTTTCATACAAGAACAAAGCATATTGATATACAATATCACTTCATTGGAGAGAAATTAGAATAGAAAGTTATAGTGCTGGAAAAAGTTGACACACAGGTGAACAATGCAGATTTTTTTTACTGAGGCAGTGAATGTAGAAAAGTTTGAATGGTGTACAACTGTGTTGGGTTTAAAAAAGCATGGGAAGTATTAATCAAGTGGGAGAATATTGGGGTGTAGCTCATACTCCCTTACAACAGGAAAGCATGTGGGTCCTTAACAGCTCATAAGCCCATATTTGTTCATTAAAAGTTTAGGCTTAGGCCCATGAATAGCTGTTACTATATATTCTCTTTTTCACTTGTAATTGCGTGATGTAACGAGAGAGTGAGGTGCTAATTATAGTGAAATCCTCTACTGAACATAGCCCTAGTTAATGGGTGAATCAGGATAAAATCTTGTGCTTTTAGTTTTCTTCCTCTTTTAACTTTACTTCATTATTTTGTGTGCGTCGGCCCTAACACTACTCACTTAGTTCTCATCTCCGATTACTTATAGTAATCCTTGGGTAAATTTGTGGAATAACTTTCTTCTCCTAAAAACACAAGAAAATCATGCTATTACACTCTATCCATGATGAATATCATTCTATCTAGTGTATTTTTAGTTATTCTAACTATTTTTTTAAGCTAAATCCTATTTTTATATACATATTAAAATTGTATTTAAATTTCAAAAATAAAGTTCGTTTCTTGCAACACTAGTCTAGTTTCGTAGAGCTCACATTGAGGATCACGTTGGTGGTCTTGGTTTGTAATTTGGAGGTCGTATGTGGAAATTATGATTTTTTTTCTTCACATTTTCCTTTTTCCTTTTCCTTTCCTATTTTGTCTCATCCCTCTCTCATCTCATCCTTATCTCAGTCTTTCTGTCTCTTTCTTTTTCTTTTTCTTTTTGATTGAAGGCCGGAGGATTCTAGAGTTATGGGGGCCTAATGTCCATATATATATATACACCTATTTAATTTTTCGGGTACGTTTGTTGTATGCAGTAATTTACCTAAACTTAGTAACTTTAGTATTTTATTACAAAATTTTATGACTAAGCTAATTAAATCATTTTGAGCATGATTATCTGCTCAGAATTTTTATTTGACAATCTTAAATTTATGATTTTAATTTATTTTATTGGTTATTCAATAATTTTTTTTTTTTACGATTTGCTTTTCGCGTGATTATTTCTTTTAATAAAATTTTATATGGAATAAATTTAAGGCTTTTAGTGCGATCTTTTAATCATTCCGATGTTATACGTAACTAAAATTTTGAGGACTTTACATTCTTCCCCCCTTTAAAAGTTTTGTCCTTAAAACTTCAAAACGTACTTGGATCTTCGAATAGTTAGGGTACTTCTCTTTCATCTCGTCTTCCTTCTCCCAAGTAGCTTCTCATTCGAAGTGTCGATACCATTATACCTTGAAGTATCTGATAGTCTTGTTGCGCAATTTTCGGGCTTGAGTGTCGAAGACTCGGATAGGATGTTCTCGATATGTAAGATTTGGTTGAATCATCAAGATATCTATCTCGATCACTTTGTTGGGATCTGAGATGTGCTTTCAGAGCAATGATACACGGAAGACATAATGGATTCCTGATAATTGAGGAGGTAAGGCTAATCGGTAGGCCACTTCTCCAACCCTTTCTAAAATCTCGTACAGTCCAACATATCTAGGACTTAATTTTCCTTTAGATCTAAATCTTCTTGTTCCTTTGATTGGCGTGACCTTTAGATAGATATGTTCCCCTAGTAGAAACTCAATCTTTCTTCTCTTCAAATTTGCCCAACTCTTTTGGCGATCTTGAGTTTCCTTCATTCTTTGTTTAATGATGGTAACCTCGTCTATCGTTTCTTGCAGCAAGTTTGACCCAACTGTACTTCGTTTGATTCCATCCTAGTATAATGGAGATCTACAGTTCCTTCCATATAAGGCTTCATAAGGGGCCATCTTAATCGATAAGTGATAGCTATTGTTGTATGCGAATTCAACCAATGGCAAGTGTCGATCCCATCTATCTTTGAAATCTAATGCATAAGCCCTTAACATATCTTCCAATGTCTGAACAGTTCGCTCAGATTACCCATCTGTTTGGGGATGATATGCTGTGCTGAATTGCAGTTTTGTTCCTAGGGCTTGTTGTAGACTTCTCCAAAATTTAGATACAAATCGTGGGTCTCGATCAAATACTATACTGAGTGGCACTTTATGGAGTTTTACAACTTCTCGGAGATAAATCTCAGCCAATTTATCTAAGGAGTATGTCATATTAACAGGTAAGAAATGAGAGGATTTAGTTGGACGATCTACAATTACCCATATGGCTTCGTATCCCGCCCTTATCCTTGGTAAATCTGTAATGAAATCCATGGTAATCCATTCCCACTTCCATTATGGAATTGGTAGTGGCTATAGTAATCCCCTAGGCTTTTGATGTTCAGCTTTAACTTGTTAGTAGATAGAACATTGAGAGATGAATCGTGCTAAATCTCTCTTCATGCCTTCCCACTAATAGCCCTTCTTAAGTTCTTGATACATCTTTGTTCCCCTTAGGTGTATTGTATATCCAAAATTGTGGGCTTCATCCAAAATATCATTTCTCAATTTTGTATCTTCAGGTACACACCATTTACCTCGTAACCTTAAGACTCCATCTTGATCCACTTCAAAGGTAATATTAGCACCTTGCTTTAATTTGCTTTGAAGGTCTATTATTTTCGAATCATTGAGCTACATCTCTTTTACTTTATCTAGGAGAGTAGGGCGTACTTCAATAGTTGCTATCCGGGCTTCCTCCTCATGCCATAGAAACTCAATTCTCAACTTCTCAAACTCATGTATTAACTATTGTTATTTAGTTAATAGTGTTGCTACCTGGCCATAATTCTTTTGACTCAAAGCATCAGCTACAACATTGACTTTCCTTGGATGATAGTCGATACTAAGATCCTAGTCCTTGATGAGCTTGAGCTATCTTCTCTGTCACATGTTGAGCTCCTTTTGAGTAAATAAATATTTCAAGCTTTTGTGATCCATGTATATTTTGCATTTCTGCCCATATAGGTATTGTCTTCATATCTTCAAGGAAAATACGATCGCGACTAGTTCCAAATCATGAGTAGGGTAGTTCCTCTCGTGCGGTTTCAATTGTCTTGAAGAGTAAGCTACGACTTTCTTGTTTTGCATTAGCACACAACCCAATCCGTTTTGCGAGGCATCACTAGAAACGCAAAAAGATTCCTCTGAGTTAGGCAGGGTTAGAATAGGAGCTGAGATCAGTCGTTGCTTCAACTTCTAAAAGCTTCTTTCATAATCATCATACCACTTGAACTTTATGTCTTTTTGAGTTAATCTAATTAATGGCTTCAAATCTAGGAAAAGTTCTTTATGAACCTTCTATAGTATCTAGCTAACCTAGGAAAAATTCTCACTTCCGTAACCATAGTGGGTTGTTTCCAGTCGACTATGGCTTTTACCTTGGTTGGATCTACTGTCACACCTTCTCCTAATATAATATATCCCAAGAATGCCACTTGATTTATCCAAAACTCGCACTTGGACAATTTTATGTACAATCGATGTTCCTTCAATAGTCCTAAGGCAATTCTCAAGTGTTCTTTGTGCTTTAGTGAGGTCTTAGAATAAATCGGGATATCATTGATGAAAACCATTATGAATTTATCCAAAAACGGCTTGAAGATTCTATTCATGAGGTCCATGAATGCAGCTGGAGCATTTATTAACCTAAATGGCATTACTAGAAATTCATAATGACCATATTGTGTTCGGAAGGCGGTTTTAAGCATATTTTCTAACTTCATCTTCAGCTGATGGTATCCAGATCGCAAATCTATCTGAGAGAAGATACTTGCTCCTTGCAACTGATCAAATAGATCATCAATTCTTAGCAATGGATATTTATTCTTGATGGTTATTTTGTTCAATTCTTGATAATCGATGCATAGTTGCATAGATCCATCCTTCTTCTTGATGAATAGCACCGGAGCTCCCCAAGGTGATACACTTGGGCAAATGAAACTCTTCTCAATCAATTCTTGCAACTGCTTCTTCAATTCTTTCAACTCAATTGGGGCCATTCGATAGGATGCTTTTAAGATTGGTTCCATACCAAGCTTTACTTCAATGGTAAACTCCATTTCTCTCGAAGGTGGTAGTCCTGGCAGTTCTTCGAGAAACACCTTGGTAAATTCGTTGATAACTGGTATTTCCTCCAATCTCAGTGATCCTTTCTTTGTCTCTATTGCACTTACTAGGCATATGCTCCAGTTTTGAAGGTATTCTCCTCTTTCTTATAATACGTTAGCAGAAGTTTTTAGATTTTTCCTTGATTGCCCTCGATATATTATAGTCTCCACTCTTAGCTTGCTGAATCGCGCTTCCTTATTCTTGCAACTTACGTTAGCAAAGTGCTTCGATAACCAATCCATTCCCAAAATCACTTCGTAGCCTCTCATGGATAAAATTATCAAATCCGTAGGCATATTTCTTCCTTGTATTTCGATTGGACATTCTCTCACAATGTCCTTGGTGATGGCCTTTTCTCCTATAAGAGTACTAATTCTTAAGATCTTCAAAGAAGATTGAACTTCCAGCTTTCGTCGTTGAGCTACAATCGAGCTTATAAAAGAATGTGTAGCTTCTATGTCGAATAGAACCAATGTTGGTTGAGCAGCAATTAAAACGAATCCTATTAATTGCGTAGTATTCAATTAATCTATAAATTTTCACTTACTTAAGTCCTTTAATAGTAAATCTCTTACACTTTTTAACTATTCCAACTAATCTTCTATTTAAGTTTCCTACACAAGATATTGCATAAAGGCAAATTGAATCTTGACATACCTGTTACGACATCTCCTTCTTCCGTATATTCCATGGCTGCTAGATCAATATCTTGGTATTGTCTAGACTCTTCGTTCACCCATTCTCTTGCATCTATCCCCTCTATAGCAAATACTCAAGTATTTATGGCCTAGGTGTTGGCTCCTTACTCGCTTGGTCGATTGGTCGGCCTTCTAACTGTAGTTCGGGTGTTATAACCTTTGCCCTGGGTTTTAGGTGCCTCTTGGGGGAGACATTAGCCATATGCCTTGGTTGTCCGCACACAAAACATATTGTGAAATTCTTTTGCGGACAGTCTAGGGCCTTATGATCATTCGACCCACAACGAAAACACTTTCCCCTTAAGTATGGGCACTCTCTAAGATAATGTCCTTTCCCGCATTTCCAGCAAACTACCTTTAACGGTTTATTACCTAGCAGCTTCATATTTAACATGGGCCTCTTAACCCTATCACTTAAAGTTGGCTGGAACAGTGGTCTCTTGGCTAGAGCACGCATCCTTATACTTGGTTGAGTTTGAGCTCTCATTTCTTCTACCCTTAGCTTTGTTTGCTCCAAAGCCTGAGCCTTGTTTACCACTTCTAAGTATGTTTGGAGCTTAAACTCCATAATTCATTCTTGCATTTCTATATCCAATTCGTTCATGAATAGTTATCGCTTCAATGCATCAAAATCCTTGTAAATATTAGGAGCAAACTGTAATAATCGAGTGAATTCATTTTCATATTGATTAATTGTTCTTGTACCTTTCTTTAGTTGGAACAATTATCCACTTAATCGTGTTTTGATGCTCTTTGGGAAATACTCTCGTAAGAATTCCCCTCTAAATGTTTCCCATGAGGTTGGTTGAGGTAAAGCCCTTTGTTTAGCATCCTACCTTGTCCTGGCTCTCATTTTTAACATGTATATGCCCCTTTTTGGTGGTTTTCCACTTCATAAGCAACGAATGACCTTTCTAATTGTGCTATCCACTCTTCGGCTTCCTCTGGTTTCCCATATGCTCCATCGAAGTACCTATTTGATCAGATGAAATATGGAAATATGCTCCTTTGAATCCAACCAACTCCTCCCTGAGTCATATCTTTGTTGGCCTCCCATATGAGGTGCATGAGCAGTTGAAATTGGTGGAGGTGGTGGTGGCACCTATGGTTGTTGGGGAGCAATTACAGGTAGCACTAGCTGCGTTTGAGGTGGTGGAGGAACCGATTGCGATGAAGGTTGACTCCTTGACATTAGGTGTTGGATTAGCAAGGCTTGTTGTTGAGCCAGCTGTTGAACTTTCGCTTCTAATCTCAACATGTGTTCTTCCCCACTTCCTTCCCCACTGGATGGGGCTTAAGTTGCACTTCTTTGCCTTGACCTAGTCGCTTTACCTAGCGTCCTAGGTTAGATCTCTGGATTTTCTTATGACACTAAGGGTGGAGTTACTACTTGCAAAGTTTCGTCTACATCTTGATACCTAGCGGGCATTGTCGTTTTTCGTCTTCTACTAGTGTTTCCACTGTAATTTATTAATGCAATATACAAAATATGTTAGGACATTTCCTATGATATATATATCTACCATGATACGGATATCAATAAAAGTCATATAACATATCTGTATAATTGCATCATAAGTCAAGGATACACGAAAACATGATATTTTATATGTACTTTTTCACAATTTACATTGCTTAGGTTCCTAACTTATACATACGTCAACTTAGAGGAATATATGTATACTACATAACAAAATTTTTCTCTCGAGTCTTACTAACATACAAACATTACTATTTGTTTTAACTTCATTTCTTAGATTTCTAAGCGAGGTTTCCTAATTCTTCACTTGAGTCCTTATCGCTTTCTCCTATTTCTTCTTCTTTCTCTTCCTCTTCGTCTTCTTCTTCTTCTTCTTCTTCTTCTTCCTATTCCTCTTCTTCTTCTTCTTCTCCTTCTCTTGGGGAATCAGAAGCTACACTCTCGTTTTCTAGAGCACCCTCCAAATATGAAATTTCTTTAGGAAGTGG
Source organism: Laguncularia racemosa (assembly GCA_037954665.1). Classification (NCBI taxonomy): domain Eukaryota; kingdom Viridiplantae; phylum Streptophyta; class Magnoliopsida; order Myrtales; family Combretaceae; genus Laguncularia; species Laguncularia racemosa. The sequence continues at coordinate 4,366,316 of JBBMOL010000040.1, forward strand.
GTCCTCTTTTGGATCCTCCTCCTATTCTTCCCACAATTCTAGTTCTACTACGAACATGTCCCCTTGATGTATGATCTCGAACTCTTGATGTTCAACGTAATCCATAGTATAAGTCTTTTGAGTATAACAACCCGAGGTTAACCTTCAGGTTCTAATCATAAATCTCTCTCTCATACACCCGCGAGTTTCTTCTAGATTGGACTGAAGGGTTTAAGACTTCTTGGGGATGCCCCATTCCCAAATTAAATCAAACCACGAATAGGATTTCAGGTGGCTCCTCCTCCATCTCTGTCATTGTAGCAAACTGAGCTTCTAGAGCAGGTATAGCAATATACCTACTATACCTATCTCCAAGATCTTCACTTAGCCTGTCCAGTTGGATCTGCCACTGCTTAGTCAATCCGATTCTCCAATCCTCTATTATTTCATCCACCGTCTTATAGATTGAGAAGTGTTCATATTAGATTTGCAGTGATTGCATTCTCAATCTATATCTTATTAAATCATCCTCATCTCTCATGCAGTAGGCATTCCATTTCTGATCCACACGCTTGAGCATTTCTTGCATTTCATTGAAATTGCGAAATTTTTGTAAGTTTTAAATTATTTATTTTTATTCCAAGGTTCTACCCACTCTCCCTTACTAAGGTAAGTTTTATATATCTATAGGGTTGTCAAATCAATTTCTTAAGATATTGACTCTCAACCCAACTTGTTTCTAATTTATATTTTACTTTAATAAAACCTTTAGCTTTGATACCTCCAAAAGTTGTCATGCCCCACAGGGTACTCAATTCATGACAACCTACTACGATTGCTCAACCTTTACTACACAATCGTGAAGCATCTCAAATCAATACAATTTAACTTGTAAAAACATGATAATTAAAATTTTGAATGCCTCTGGCATTCCTTCATCTCAAACAAAACCTGTTCTATGTTCAATGGATACATTATATAAGTCTTAGGAGAGGTCCTCGTCTAAGTCCCATACAAAGAAATACCACTAAAAACTTCTTAAAATCATGTTAAATATTTACAACCCTATAAATCTCAAGGTCTATCAAGTTAAATACAATATTCTTGCTATCTCTTCATCTTACCCTTGTTCCCTGAGTTTTGAGGCGATTATACATATCGTGGTACAATATCATTTAAGGAAGTTTATATAGTCGCGTCCTACAAGGCGAAATCTGTAGGAGGGTGAGCTAATAGCCCAGTGAGATAGAAGTGCAATATCTCAACACTGTTTACAAACATAATCAATTTCAAACAAGTTTTTCAAAACATAAGCTATGCATGAATAACCATATGAATGCAACATCACACGCGATCTTCTAGTAATCTATGTGAAGTCTAAGGTTTGCGCCTCCCTTAACCTTGGTTTAGGGATTTAGATCATACCATTAGTGCCCAAGTCTCACACCTAATTGATTAGTCTTATCTCTTGATTTGATATTATCTCTTAATATTAAATAATGTTAATGTTACAAGCATAGCTCAAGCGTCACTCACACAGCGAGCACCAAACACGCTCAAAGACAAATTAGACTCGAAACTGTCAAGGCACGATAATCCCCTAATCATTTAGTTCGCACTTGGCGGAACAGTAATCCTCCTATTACTTTCGATGCGCCTTATAGTAGTGATGGCCTTCAATCATGCAATGTCCCATATAATACATGTCAATTTTTATTTAAATTGACATAATTAATTTAATATTTTGGGGTGATCACGCAAGAATTAGACACATAAGATTCAGTTGCATCAAAGACAGATATGAAATATAATCATTCAATTACGATCATAAATTAACACTCACACTAATGGAAAAGATAAATTGCACAACATCAGATTTTATCCAAAGTAATTTAAACATCATCTATTTCTCTTCTGGTCTAACCCATGGATTCACAAGCATTTATATTTATATAAACACCTTTTCGATAATTATCAAGTTACTTATTATTTCTATTATTACTATCATTAGTATCATTATTATTATTACTATACAAATATATATACTTTAGATATCATGTATTATATTACATATGTTCATAATGGTTATTTCCTTAGCTATACGTCTCTCCTATATGTCTATGTATAATTATAATTTAATTTTCCTCTTTGTAAGATCAAGGTGAACATGTTCTATGTATACACACAACATCAATGTGGAATATACCAAAGGGAATTCAAACAAAAATCTTGGATAACTAGACTCTAAGAATATAGGATATATGTATTTATATATTTTTTTATATGTTAACTCCACAGTTCTTGTACCATCTTTCTCCTTCACACTGGCTGCACTCCACTTTCCTCTAGATATATGCTTCTTCTCCTCCTATACTACTATGTATATATATATATGCTCGTCTAATCATGCATGTGCACCAGGCCATCCATTTTCTCTTCTTTTATTTTATTTTATTTCTTTATGTTTTTTTGTGTGCTTATATTGTATACACACACACACATATGTATATATGTAAGATTATAGTCATCTTGTGTTCACATTCCTTCTTTTTCTCGGCTTGCCAGAAATCTTCTCCACTTTCATGTCTACACTGGCACTCTGTGCCCCCACATAATAGCAGCACCTCTCCCCTATACACACACACCAACACTACACTTCTCACGCCTACATCCTACATCTGCACTCACTTCTCACAATCACACACGCACACACACAGATAGATCAACACACCCACCAACACTACATGGAACCCAGCAACAACACAAAAAAACAAAAAATAAAAATGAAACATTCGCAGCAACCATACTCATAATATCGACAGTAGCAACTAAGATTAAAATATCAATAGCTGCAACTACAATTTAACTATCAACAATGACAATGGTTAGCGACATCCATTTCCCACGCTACGGCATTTCAACATATGCACACACAAATTTAAACACACACGAGTGCACGTTCATGCCCATTGACACATACACTCCCTCTCTTCCATGCACACACCTAGCACGTAAGCACACCACACTTCTCTTATATATATATATATATATGAGCAGAACACATTTGACAAATGTGTCAATATGATAAAAAATCAGTTGTATATTCGTATTAATATCCACTTCATACATAAATAACAGTATATCATAGAGTTCTACTCATTTGGTTATCATCTTTGATTACTTGTAGTAATCTTCGAGTAAATTTGCAAATAATTTTTTTCTCCTAAAAAATAAGAAAATCATGCTATTGCACTCTATTCATGACAAATATCATTTTATCTAGTGTATTTTTAGTTATTCTAACTATTTTTAAGCTAAATCCTATTTTTATACACATATTAAAATTATATTTAAATTTCAAAAATAAAGTTTGTTCCATGCAAAACTAGTCTAGTTTTGTAAAGCTCACCTTGAGGATCGTGTTGGTGGTCCTGATTTGTGATTTAGAGGTCATATGTGGAAGTTATAATTTTTTTTTCTTCACATTTTCCTTTTTCCTCTTCCTTTCCTCTCTCCTCTCATCCTTATCTCACTCTTTCTGTCTCTCTCTTTTTCTTTTTCTTTTTGATTGAAGGCTGGAGGATTCTAAAGCTGTAGGGGCCTAATGTCCATACATATATATATACCTTTTTAATTTTTTAAGTATATTTATCGCTATGCGGTAATTTACGTAAACTTAGTAACTTTAGTATTTTATTACGAAATTTTACGACTAAGCTAATTAAATTATTTTAAGGGTGATTATCTGCTCAGAATTTTTATTTGACAATCCTAAGTCTATGATTTTAATTTATTTTATCAGTTATTCAATAATTTTTTTTTCACAATTTAGTTTTCGCATGATTATTCTTTTAATAAAATTTTATGTGAGGAATGTTTAAGGCTTTTAGTATGATCTTTAATCATTATGATGTTATACGTAATTAAATTTTTGCGGATTTTACATATTTAATAAAAGATTTTGTCATTAATGTCACATTAAAACATTGTGAGAACCTAAATTTGCTTAATTATGTGATTATATGGCAAAATTACTCTAAACAAACTATCAACAATTTTCTACTTCCCTTTTCTCTTCAACTAATAGTAAGGAGATATACAACCTTGATGTATGTGCCATTGAAAATATACAATATAACATAATTAAATGATTTATTTATACATGATATTAATTATTTGAAAATGGGAAAATCATTAGACTTAAATTTAACCCATAATTTTGGGAATTGGTTATTTCAAATAAATAATGAGAATTTATTATTTGATGTAGTATTTTTGGATATAGCATTTATATGTAACTAAAGAACTTTCATGAGATATATAATATATATCTATGTAATGTGCACTGATGTGAAATGGAGAAAAGTATAGTATCAAACCAAACTCTATATTAATACATCCCTTGACACGACATGAATATATTTTAACAGTATCAAATAAGGAAACTTAATTAAATGGTGATCGATATATATATGGCAAGTAATATTCTCAAATAAGTAAACTTGATTAAACACATTGACAAATATTATAAAAGTTTATCAATCATTTAGTGAATGGTGGTGATATACATTAATTATTGATTCACTCAATTAAAAACATAACGGGTTTATAATAAAATTCCAATTCATTAGAAATGGAACAAAGTTGGAATAACATATTATATTGTTTAATTGACTTAAAAGTATCTAAATATTAGATTGATAATACAATAAAAATGACTATGTTGCCTACACTTTTTTGGGAATCCTAGCCACTACTACTCTTCTTTTACCTTCCTTATACTACGAAGCAACCCCCCATAACTATGGAGTGACCAAGCCAAATGAACCCACCCTTGTTGAAAACCTATGCGAGTCCAATAATCCCTCTTCCCCATTCAAAATCACCTAACATAATAGTGCAAGCAACTAAACATTAATGAACCTACCCTCTCATAGGCAACCCCATCCCTTGATGACCTAGCCCAGCAACAACAACAAACCTAACTTACCTCTTAATACATATACCACCACTTGTACCCACTACTAAGGCCATTGCGATTGTATCCTATGCAAACATTGCCAAAACTAGGTACAACCTAAGTCACATGCACTAGTGCAACTTGGATTGTGGAGGTCATATATAAGTATAATTGGTGTTGTACATAATTTGAGTTAAAGCGATGCAAGTCACATACGCTAAAGCCAAACCAAGCAACCTAGCATAACCTAACCTATGCATAACCTAGGTTGCTAAAGGTGGTTGTCTCATGTGACTTGACTAAATGAATGTGACTAACACTTTAAAGAGAAACAATGAGAGAGCAACTGGAAGATTGTTGGAGGTGGATGGGTTTGCTAGTGATGAAAAGTTGTTGTAAGTGGTTGACTTTGCTAGTGGGGACCTATGGAGGTGGTGAGTTAACTAGGATTAAGGTTTAAGGTCTATGGTAGGGCTAAGGTTTAATGGGTAGTTGGGGAATATACAGATGAGTAGAGTTGTAATAGCTATTCATAGGGCCTTACTAAAGAATTGTTATTCATTTTCTAGTGGGAACTTCTTGCCTCATTGAATAGCTATTCATTCTAAGTAAACATTATAATAAGTTGTTTTAAGGAATAGAAGGGGAATATCAATTCCATTCCCCTTTTCATTTGATGAATGGAATTGTAACAACCCGAATGGAACTATACACACTAAGGTATTGTGCTTTTTTTTTTTTTTTTGCATAAAACACTTTACGGTTTTATATTTTAATGCAATTACTTCCCAAGAGATCACTTACCCTAGAAATGTTCTAGGTTAAGTATGCTTAACCTTGGAGTTTAGATGAACTTCTAGCTGCCACACTAAAAAGTGTTTCAATGATTAGAGTTCCATTACCTTCTATTTGAGAGATATTATAATCTTCCCTACTTAATGAATTAATTTCCTTATCTGTTTTGTTACATAGGTCAAGCACCACACCAAGCAAAGAGAACTCTATAAGTGCTCCTTTATAAGCTCAAAAGGTGCCCCCATACTGTGGCACTTTGCCCCACATAGTACTTAGCTCCTTTACTACTGGTATACTACTTTGACACCACTTGTAATGATTGAAACAATACTTTGTACACTAAGGTATTGTCCACTTTGGCATGAAATATCTCACAATTCTATCCTTTATTGTAGCTAGTTTACAAGAAGTCACCCATCCTAAAAGTATTTTTAGTTAAGCAAGCTTAATCTTGGATTTTCGATGAATTACAGGTCGCTACATTAAAAGGTACCTCAATTATTAGAGTTCTGATACCTTTTACTTGAGTGATATCAGGATGGTATTAGAGCAATGCATTGGCTAGAAAATGAAGGAGCTAAGTGTCACACTGGGCAAAGTTCCACAATATGGGAACAACCCCTTGAGCCTGTAAAAGAGCACTTCTAGAGTCCTTCCTACCTAGTGTGATATTGGACCTATGTATTAAAACTAACAAGAACATTAGTTTTGTAAGTAGGGAAAATTATCATATCCCTCAAATAGAAGATGATAGAATTTTAATTATCAAAAAGCCTTTTGGTGTAGTGGCCTAGAGTTCACTATAACTCCAAAGTTAAGCAAGCTTGAAGGGGGTTACATCTAGGATTGGTAACTTCTTAGGATGTAGCTAGCACTAAAGGATAAAACCATGAAGTATTTCACATTAAAGTAGACAATACTTTGGTGGGAGGAGTTTCAATGGGGTCATTACAAAACCTAATCTAAGGGTGTAAATAAGCCAAATCTACTTGCAAACTACATGAACTTGATTAGGTATTTACTTGAGTTTGAATTGGTGACAGTTAGGTTAAGCTTGATCTTAAATCACTTCAATAGTTTGTCGAGTTAGATACGAGCTTCATAGTATTATGTTTGACTAGTTTGGGAGCCTAATCAAGCTTAATCGAGTTTAAATGTTATTAATTTTAAGTAAAATTTAAATATTAAAGTTATTATAATTTGAAGAAAATTGTTCTTTAGGTAACTCGAACCTAAATGAGCAATCTCATCAAGCTTAAGCTTCATGGATGCCATATAAATTCAAGCTTAAGATTAAAAACAAAAAGTTTGATTGAGCTCAAGTTTTAAAATTTCAAGTCGAATTCGAGCTTGAATTAACATTATATTATTTCGACCCTACATGTTTATAGTCTTAATATACATAAATAACTTGTAGAACTTTGCTTAATTTGAATTTTGTCCTTGAACTTTAGTTGTACGTGTTAAGCTTTGTAGTTAGGTATTTGTTCCAAGAAGTACTTGAACTTTTTTGAATTGAAAATTTTCACTAAGTATTGGTTAAGCTCCTTTTTTCCGTGATAAAAGGCCTATGAGAAAATCAAACACATCCTTAAGTAAATATCAATTAAGATTTAGTATAGAAAACTAAAGCTCGACTGAAACTTAACTGGAGATATTGGTAGCAAAATTTTTCCATTTGTTAAATCAAGAACTTTATAAGCTTTTCTGAACAATTGCAAAAGTACAATGATTTATTTATGAAGTGCACAAAATTTATGGCTTATTGTGTTTTTTTCTTTTCTCTTTTAACAATGATTTACATAATTGGTTAACGATAGAAGCTTTACATATGTAATAGATAACTTAATTATTCCAAAAATTAGGCAAATTTAAACAAAAATCCAACAACTAAATAAAACTCAAATATGCAATTATTTAAGATTAAACTAAATAGAAAATTTTTTTCTTACATTTTTGTGTGTATATATATATTTATTTTTTCAAACTCAAGATATCGATTATTATACAAGAGAAAGACAATCCATTCTATTTTTTTTTGAAATGTATGGTGTGTCAGTTGTCCACTCGTATCAATTATCAATTGTTCAAATGATATGGATCTTTCTAAATCGAACAACAAATTGAACCATAAAATATCACTATTTGATGTCTAGCTCATCTCTCTCTCTCTCTTTTATTATTATTATTATTATAACAAGAAGGAAATTCGAGTCTCGTTTATCCAATTTGAACACAAATGTTCATACCATTAGGCTGTAAGAGACTTAGAATCATTTTAAAATGCATAAAAACATTCATTCTTGATATTTAAATATTGGATTCAATTGTTTGAACTAAAAAACTAAACAATAGAATCTAAATCAAGCTGTATTTAAATTAAGAAACTTTTATATTTAAAATTTAATTTTAATGATTTTTTAATAAAAATTAATCAAATGACTACATTATATTTAATAATATCGATATGTATAAATTAATTAAATAACACTATGTGTAATCGATTATCATATTTTACGTGTTTTATAAATTAACAGTAAAGTAATTAACTATTTAATTTGTAGTTTATTTACATATTTTATTATTCATTAATATAATTAATTGTTTTGATTGAATATGTTCTATTTCATTTTTTCTTGGCAACAAGAGAATGACAAAAAAAGGAAAAAATAAAATAAAATTTCATTTCCGCTTAAACTGAACCGTAATGTGGCCAAACAAATAGTATGTTTTAAAATTTGTGTAATTTCTTTTTATAATCAGCATATGGAATAAGTATAAATAAAAATTAAAATATGGTATTTCTCGACCCTGCTTTCCCGTATAATAATAATAATAATAATAATAATAATAATAATAATAATAATAATGCAATGTAACAACGTATATACAGCAAAGCTCAAAGGATCTACTCGTGATAATTGGCCTTTGCTCTTCCGGAAGGCAAACGCAAATTATTTTTCACCAATAAATGGAACTAAATAGTCCTCGTGTTGAGCTGTAGCCACCTGCAGATAACCCTATCGGGATCCATGACCTGTTCTACCCTGAATGGTTAGGTGGATGCTGGGTGAGCGTCCCCTAATTATAGAACTGGTTCCTATTTCAATTTTTTGAAATTTGTCCCATAGGCCAGAGGATAAAGGTCCCCATTTTTTAAATTTATATTTTAAAAATAATGTTTAGATCACAGTATTGTATCGTATAAAAAGAATTAGATATTATAAAATAAAAAAATAAAATAATATAATTTTCTTATTTCATACTTAATATGTATAGTATTAGATAATATTTTTTTATATTTACCATTTAGTTATATAAAGTATTACATTAAATATGATATATAAAATTGTAGATACAGATTCTTATATTTTTATCTAATGAATTTAATTTTTATACCATATTTTAGATGATATAAAATACAAGTATTTTTTTAAGTATTTTAGGATCCTGTTTGTCTTGTAACCGAAAAAAATATACAAACAACATAAAGAACAAAATATTTTGTGCAGTTTAGTATCACAATTTTTTGACAACCAAACGATATCTAAGGTATGTAAGATATAGGTTTTAAATACTGTATACTCATCCTATAAAAATTTTTAATCATAATATTAGTAGAACAAAAATATAATATTTTCAACTTTGCACATGCTCAAGACCCAAGCCTAGTTGTTCCTTGAAGAAGAATGGTTGTGGTCAAGTTAAAATTACTTTATCGGTGGTATTATATTTTTCATCAGATATTCTTGTATCAACAAAAATACTGTAATAGACATGGTATTGTTATTTATTTTAAACAAGTGAACTTAAATCTCATGATAAATTATAATTAGTAATTAACCATTTCAAGTTATATTATCAAGTTCATGATGTATGTTTTTTTCAAGAAACATGTGATTAAATTATTGAAATTATCAGGAACATAATAATAAAAAATTGAAAATTGTTAAATTGATGAATATGCTAGTAGCATGTACATAGAATAATTAATAGGTTATTGGATAACTTATCTCAAGATTTTTATATTATAAAAATACAACAAAAAAAACTTTAGAGATTTTATAGTATATTTTATATCCCATAATATCCATAAATATAGGTTTTAGAACGATTTTACAAGTTTAGACTAAGTTAAAATATAAAACTTTATAATTAAAGGGTAAAATATAAACAAAATTTCATGCCTTAGTCCATCTCTAGTTGAGAGAGATGACGACGAATGTATGATACTAATGCATACGTGTTAAATAAACAATTTGAAAACACGGCATGATAACACTGTATATCAATCCTTTTCTAGTAGTTGTCAATGTTTGGTGAAAATCAATGAACGCGGTGTGCCAATGCTAGGACTCCTACGTGACACGAGTATCGTTGAAAACGACATTTCAGGGCGTCCAATTTACACTGCCCCATGAAGGTGAAGGCATTGCAACCTTAATCCATTGACCTTTCTTTCAAAAGCAACGTGAAGGCGTCCGGCGGAAAGCATGAATATTATAACCCCCCAAATGACATTTTTTTTAATATAAATATTCGTGAGTTGTGAAGGCTCTTTCTAGCAACCGTGCATGCCTATTCGACGAAGACAACGTGATATTATTACTCAACCACAACGCATCAATCCGCATTATATGGTGCAAACGATAATTAGGTTAATAGCTTAGGTTGTCAGAAAATTATATGAAAGGAACATGTGATCTTACTATAGTCTAATGATAAAAGGGAATATGTAGTAGTTACATTCTCATAAGCCTTGAACTTCACTAAAAGGACAAATGCTATTATTTTTTATTACGTTATATGGACATATTGTAGATAGACAATCAGAAGACTTTCGGAAACTAGTGGGATAAGTCGTAAACTGTCTTCATGCATAAGCATAAGATATGTATTTTAAGGTATGTAAATTGAGGGTAACTACTGCAATCCATAGCATGTATAAAATATATATATGTTTATCCTAAATTTAAATAAAATATAAACATTATCATTATTGTACATATAAAGAGTATATATTATATTTATTTACAAGTGTAGATAGAAAATACACTTATAATAGCGCTAACATAATTTTAGTACAAGTTAATAATATCTTTGGTATGTATAATATGTTACCATTTAAATATATATATATGTATTGTCTTTATTATAATCATACAAAAAAATAATTAAATGGCAAGTCATGGCGTTATGGTTCCCCCTCGTCGTTGGTTTTAGAAGCTCGTAGGCTATAAAGTATTACATTTTCTTTTTTGGGAATACAGAGGCTAATTATAATTAAAAAAAAAATGTGGGCATTGACTTTGAATAATTCCACCGAAGTAATTATATTGATGTCCTTGCTCAGATCTATTACTTTAAAGGCATATTTCTAGGGAATAGGGATCATTCTCTAGCCTTAAACTTAAAGAATAATGGTCTAATACATTATCGGGCTATATAACTAGCAGCATATAGTTTAGAGGATCATTTTGTGCTGGTCAATTATAATAATAAATCATCTAGTTGAAGTTTCAATTTACCTTCTTCTTTATTATTATTATTTTTTTAAAAAATACCATTCCTTTGCTAAGCAGATGATCTGACATATTAAAAAAAGAAAAAAAGAAAGAAAGAAAATCTACATCATCATCGTTTACCGATTTAAAAGAGATAAGACTTTCTTAATCTTATATTTTCGAAAATCAATTTTGAATCTGTTAAACCACATACGAATTATTTTATGTAAAGCAAGTTGAAATAAAAGCAAAAAAACAAAAAAGAAAAAAAGAAGAGAGAGAGGAAGGCTCCCAAAGAATACGACAGGGAGGAACGCGGGCCACGGCACCCTGGCTAGCAAATTACGTGCCTACGCGTCATGTTGGCTTTTATGACCTTTGGACCCCGTAAGAAAAGTTCATAGGGGTCCATGTGAAAGGGACGCTTGATTTATTTTTATTATTATTATTATTATTATTATTATTATTCCGTCAATAATCAATATTGCAGTCTTTTCCCCTTTTCCTTCTTGGGGAAATAACGAAAAAATTTCATAAATTTTCGAGAATAAAATCAGAGGGATGGAATTTTTTTTTCTTCTAAGAAACAAATTTAGGGATCATAATTGGTTTTCGGGACGTGAAACTATGTGTCCAAATTTATATTAATATTAAAAACATCTAAAATTAAATTTTTATTATAAATAATTAATTCACATCATAATTGTATTTATTTATATATTATTTTGTATTCTATCTTTATAATCATTTTTTTAATAATATCAACTCATTTTTCTCGTGTGAAAATAATTATCACCCATTAATAATATAAAATTGCTAAATATCATCCATAAATGTATAGTTATTACCTAATATCTTGACTTCTTTGAGAGCGTGATATTTTTCAAGCAACTAGATAAAATCATCCGTCCAAAAGTTTACTATAAGGTTGTTTAGTTATATAATTTATTATAAAATTTAAAAGTAAGTATAAGACTTTTTTTTTTTTCCTAGCACAACTGAAAGTATGTCCTTGTTAGACTTGAATCATGGAGATAGTAACCGCTATGACATTTGGCAAATTATAATAATTTTATAAAGTAAATTGAAATTTACATGAAACCGCTTTGAGGAATTAAAAATAAATAAATGAAACTCATATTTCAATCATCATCTTTTTAATTAATTGGCAGCAAACCTCAGCATTTAACAATCCTTCTTTTAAAGATATGGTTGGAACTTTATAGTTGAAATCAATTAAGATATCTAAGACATCAAATCATATTTTAGATTGAAGTATTGATTACCAATCAATTTGCTATAGCAGCTTAAATGGTTTAGGAAATGTGGAAAATAAAAAATTTCACAAACATTCAAAAATCTTTTCAAGTAATTAACTATATATAAAAGTTATAAGTAGACAATAAAAAGATAAAGACCATTACAACTAAATAATGAACTAAATCTAACAAATAAAATGGATATTTATTAATATAAGAATTTTTATTTTAGTGTTTTATCATAAAATTGATTCAATCTATCAAATAAATGTACAAATATAGAACTTTCGCTACAATTGAAAGGGTGTCGAATCTTTAGCCCGGAAGAAATGAGAAGCTTCAATTCTGTCATAAATATCATAATAAAACTAGGATGATTTGGAAATAAATAAAGGTATTAGAATAGAAAGGAATCGGAGTACAGTTCAAAAAATAGAAGGAATCGAAACACAGTTCATAAAATATATATATAAATTTAGAAGATTATCATATCATTATTATTATTATTAATTTTGGAACAACTCAAATCACGGCCACTAGAGAATATAAAATTCTTTCTTTCTTTTTCCTATTTTAGTTTTTGCTAAGTAATTAATTAATAAAGGAAAAGCGCATTGAATGTTCTTCCTCTGTCTCTCTCTCTCTCTCTCACCCTTTTGACAAAATGGAAGCAGAGCAATCTCCGCCTATTAGCTCTCTCTCTCTCTCCCTCTCTCCCTCTTTCCATTTCCATTCAAACGCACCCTCAAGACCAGGGACTTGGTCGTGACACGAAACAACCCCAACCCTACCCAATCCAGGACGCATACGCACACTTTCTCTCTCTTTCTTCTTCTTTCCCTGTGCTTCCGTTCAAATTCAATTGTACGTTCTCTCGCTCTCTCTCTCTCTTTCTTACGTTTTTCTTCCACCCATTTTAGCCACCCATTGATTGATCAATAGTCGTGAGTCTAACTCGCGTACGTACTTGATCGTCTCTCTTTCTCTTTCCTTCTTCTTATATTCAATCAAACCTAACAGCGACGCCGACTGTAAATTCTTCCTTCCGAAGTACACGTGTTGTTACATCTTGTCCTGAAAAAGGTTTTTCCTTGATTTTGGTTTGCTTTTTTGGTCCTGTCTTTTGTTTGTTAGATATTCGTACCTCTGGTGTTATTAATGCTGTCTTGTTTCTTTCCTTCTTTTATTTTATTTTTTATTTTTCCCTTTCATTTTAAGGTACAATTTGAAATAAATTGAGACCATTAACTATGTGTATATATACATACTTAATTTCTTGTTCATTTTCTCTCTCTGAACTCCATGCACAAGATTTGAACTTTCCAGTGACCCTTTTGTCGAATTTTAGTAAATGGTTGGTGTGATCGAACCTTTTGATGAAAGTTTGGTTTTTTCTTGGTTTTCTCAGCAATGCAAATAATGGGTTCCCGTAATTTGGGAATTTTTTGCTTCTTGGTATTCAAAATTCATAATTGTTTTAGAATAAAAGTCTCGCTTTTAATAAGTATGAGTTTTAGCGGATTTCTTCTTTTTTCTTTTTTTTTTTGAATTTCAGATCTTGGTTCAGTATTTTGACCCTTGTTTATTGGTGACTATTTATTTAATTTCATCATATGCAAATATATATAGGAAATATATTTTTTTCCGTTTTCATTTTTTATTTCTTTTTTTCTTTTTAACTTTGATCCAGTCTTAAAAGCTAAAATTCTAATAGAATCCCATTTATTTGTTTATTTTTGTTGTTCATTTCTGCAATCAAGTTCATATAGTTATGTTATTGTTACTGTTGCTTAAGCAGCCTAGAGGAGCAGCATAACTGAAGAGTAGCGGGGTTTGTCGGATTGCTAGGATAGAGATAATTAGGGTTGAGGACATTTCAAATGTTAAATTTTGGCAGGAATAGGAATCAGCAAAGGTCTAGCCGCCCCGGGCCTTTTGGAGGTGAGGTTTATGACATACAATTCTCTTTAAGATGATAGTTGTTCTATTTTTACTAAGTCAATTTCGATGTTGATCCGTTGAATCCCTATATGGCTGGATCTCGGTGTTGATCACAAGATATTTGGAAGTGAATCGAAATCTGATGATTGAATTTTTCATTTTCTGTAGCCATGGATTATCCAGACCCAAAGAAGAAGAGTAATTTTGTTGGGAAAATCGTTCTAGCTGCTGCACTTACAGCATTATGCATACTTATGCTTAAACAGTCTCCAGGTTTCAACACTCCAAGCATGGTAATTTCCTATTTACCGTAACATATGAATATCACTAATTGATGCTCATCTCCCTGAATAATATGAGTAACTAGATGGAAAGAGAGTGCCATCTCTATGTTTTTTTTCATTTGGTTAATTTTAATGTATGTGCAATCTGGTCAGGTCTTTGATAAGCACATCACTTTAAGTGCCAGCTACGAATGTTGTTGTTGAGTATGAAATAATTAGTTATCATACTGGTATGGAGGAGATCGCAACTATTTATAAGTTTAGAAATTATCTTGTGGCTACAAAGCATTTGATTTTTAATACCAAATGCTCAAGGCTGGATGTCTCGCTGAAGTTAGAAGTGAACATGGCCAGCCTTCATGTTTTAAGTGTCGGTGACTTTAGTTGATGCAAATGATTGCTGAAGTAGGCTGGAAAAGTGTGCCTTTCACCCTTTTATATCATTTTTTTTTTTTTTGGATAAATATTATTTGTTCATTGAAGTAATTGGACGATAAGTTCTTTAACTTGGAGTTTCCTCATATCAATTATTGATGGGGTTAAGAATAAAAAAGGCCATCCTAATTTTTTCCTTATCTTTTGCTGGCTTCTACCAGTTTTCAGTTCGTGAGCCGGGGGTAACTCATGTCCTAGTGACAGGAGGGGCTGGCTATATTGGTTCACATGCTGCAATGAGACTGCTTAGGGACTCACACCGTGTTACCATTGTGGTATTGTTCTTTTTACTACTTTTTCCCACCTTGGTTTGTTGATTGCCTTTGCGAGGTTTGATAGAATAGTTTTTTCTACTCTCTTCTCTAGGACAATCTTTCTCGTGGAAATATAGGTGCCGTTAAGGTTTTGCAAGGGATGTTTCCAGAGCCTGGGAGGCTGCAGTTTATCTATGCAGATCTTGGAGATGCAAAAGCGGTATCCTCACAGCAGCCTCTTTTTCTGTGTTGGAAGTTTGCATTGAACTATATGTTATATTGGGATCTCTGGAAATTTATTTTGCAAATTCTTATTTATATTTCAGGTCAATCGGATATTTTCGGAAAATGCATTTGATGCTGTCATGCATTTTGCGGCTGTTGCTTATGTGGGGGAAAGCACCATGGAACCTCTTAGGTATGTTTTCTTCTGATATAGGTATTTCAGCTTGGAATCTCTTAAACAGTTCAAGAGAGCTTTTTGAAATGGGTTTTATGAGGTTTTTTCTCTGGAGATTGTGGAAGGGCTTAACAACGTCATTAATAATACTTTCATCGTGATGTGAATGATTTTACCAGGTATTATCACAACATTACATCAAACACCTTGGTAGTGTTAGAGGCTATGGCTGCACATGGTGTGAAAACTTTGATATACTCTAGCACTTGTGCAACTTATGGGGAGCCTGAAAAGATGCCTATAACTGAAGTTACCCCACAGGTGAAAGATTTTGGTCTTTTATTTATTTATTTTTTCCTATATAAATTATGCAATTTATTCCTTTGACAGGTGATAAATTTATGTGTATGTGTCATTATTTTAGGTACCCATTAATCCATATGGAAAAGCCAAAAGGATGGCGGAGGACATTATCCTTGATTTCTCTAAGAAATCTGACATGGCAGTCATGATTTTAAGGTATACAAATTGCTATAGTTATCTAACTCAGGTATATGTGTGCATGGTCTTGCTTTATATTTCATTGCGACATTGATATATCTATTTGGTTTGTCTGGTAGTCTGTTTACTTTGAATTTCTCAGTTTATTAAATATTTCAGTGATATTCCATTTGGATTGAAATTATTTTGGTGTAGGTTTCTATTCTTTTCTTTTATGTTTGCAAATTGACTTCTGCATTGAACTCATATATAATTGGATCTGAGACCGTCTGAATTTGTGACATTTTCCTGGAAATAAAATAGATCAAGAAACCCCTGTGCAAATGTCACATCCCAGCACTATAGAGATGCGGATCAGACATGGAAAGATGTATTTCTATATTAATTTAATTCAGTTTTAATTTGACCACCTTGATTTGTGTTTCATAGTGTTTCACTGTTTCCTCTGCAGCCCCTTTGATGCTTCATACTTAAATTGTGTCAATATCATAAGCAACTTTATTAGGTGCTGCAATCTACAAAGTAGAAAGTATTTTACTGCCTTTCTTGGTCTATGATATCTCTAGCAAAATCACTTCAAAAGCTCTTCCAATTAGATTTTACAGGGGGGGGGGGTGCTGGCTAATCAATTGTTTTTCAGCTCATTTATCTTTTGTTCCTTCTCTAAGACTATGCTAGCTGCCTTCCTGTTCATTGATATGTTGCATTTCTTTTCTCTTTTCCTCATTTATTTATGAATTTCTTGTCACAGTATATCATGCATAATAAAACTTGTTTTGCGTTATAATCCTCAGGTACTTCAATGTGATTGGGTCTGACCCCGATGGTAGACTTGGAGAAGCACCACGGCCTGAGTTACGTGAGCATGGACGAATATCAGGTGCTTGCTTTGATGCAGCTCGTGGAATAATCCCAGGGTTACAGGTATTCCTGATGGACTCTAATATTTCAAATGAGAAACATCTGGCCCCACTGTGGGTGTCACGCATAAAGTTTTGGGGAACTGAAATATTCTGATATTCTTGTTGCTTTAGGTTAGAGGAACAGATTATAAAACACCAGATGGTACCTGTATAAGGGACTACATAGATGTCACTGATCTGGTGGATGCACATGTCAAAGCTCTTGAAAAAGCAAAACCCAAGAAAGTAGGGATATACAATGTTGGCACTGGGCAAGGTACAGTAGAAAGAGTAATTTTCTATTTGCTGTCTTGTGTGTTCGATATGTACTTGGTAGAGCATACTTTGCTAAAACTTTACTTGTATTACTTTTAATCAGGTAAATCCGTAAAAGAGTTTGTGGAGGCATGTAAGAAGGCTACTGGTGTAGATATTAAAGTGAGGAACCTACCCCGCCGTCCTGGTGATTATGCTGAAGTCTATAGTGATCCATCTAAGATCCGGACTGAGCTGAACTGGACTGCTAAACACACTGACCTTACAGAGAGTTTGCGTGTTGCTTGGAGATGGCAGAAGGCACACCGCAATGGTTATTGAAGTTCTTCCTGAAGCATCCGTATATTGCATGCATGATCGATTAATGCGGACCCCAGAGCAAGCTGACTCGGCAGCGTTCCAATTTTTCTCATTGATTAGGGGTGGAAATTGGGGGGAAATTGTTGAAACATCTATTCTATTATGGGTTAATGGTAGGAGGTAATCATTCTTACATCTATTCTTATAGTGATAGTACCAATAATGAAGGCACGGGTGCTTCTATTACTTCTCCTGTGTCTAAGGCGTGCCTGTGTGTGAGTGTGTGTGCAGTTGCACACACCTGTAAGTGCCAATTCGAGTGTCGGCATACATGTGTAGATCTAGCACAGCTTACTTATCCAGGAGATGATGTTAATCCTTGTAGCCAGCAGTTCATGTTGAAACAGAATTATATGGTAATTGATATCATATTTGTATCCTCCTGGAGTAGTCCTTTTCCAAAAATGTCGTAAAGGGCGGCACATCTTCTGCCTTGCTTGACTACTTATTATGTTATTTAATATAGAAACCATACCTAACTTATCATTGTAAATCATTGTACCCGGGATGGGATGTGATGTGATAACCAAGGCTGTTAGTTATTATTTCATTTTCAGTGCTGCTTATGTAGATGTTTGTACTATGGAAATGTGCTGAATTAAGAATTTGGGATGGGTGTCGGATAGTTATTGGGGAAAAAAAAAAGAATAAAAATTTCCAAGGTAAATCGTGAACTTCACCAAAAGAATATATATATCTACTGATGAAGTGTGCAAATCATTGAAGCCATTACGGGATGATATCCAACCCACTAGTCGAAGAGTAGGAAAGATAATGGACACAGTAAGCTAAAAGTTTGATGTATTATGCCTGATAAAAACTCTAAATTTGAGAGAGAAAAAAAAAAAAAAACCTTTTTAGTACAAGAAGTGAGTTTGCATTATTCGTTACGAATAAGATTAATTAAGGGAGATTGTGTGTGAGGGTTGAATTGAATTTCTTTGGACCCCATATATGTTAAAGGATAATATTAAACACCACTTGATAAATTCTAGTTTCAAATGTTTGTGACCCGGTACCTTTTGAAGAGTGTGAACTTATACCTTTACATCATATGTTCTAGGATCTATGATATCTCATAATTTTTAGGAGAAACCATATTTTTGTTTTTCAATGTTTGCCTACTCTTTTATTTGATTTCTTAACTTTTTTTTCCCCCCTTCTATTTGAATTTTCAATGTTTCAATTTTTTTTTAAAAAAAAGGATTTTTATTAAATTTATTAAGTTTTTTATCAATTCATGACATGTATCAACTTAAAATTGGTATATAATAATTAAATTAACAAAATAATGATATTTATTTATATAATATAAATAAATAAAAAATAATAATTAAAATTAAGAAAAGAGGTTGAAAAAATTTGTATGTACCCTTATCACTTTGGGCAACTAGTCTAAGGCTAATCGGAAACCAATGCATACTTAATATGAGTAGAAAATTTAATATATTTAATGAAAGTTATAATTTTGTAAGGTTTTAAAAATGTTGATAACTCAAATAGAGGAAAAAAATGTTGAGAATTCAAATAAAAAAATAAGTAAACATTTAAGACTTAAATTGTATTTTTTCTTAATTTTTAATATATATTGGTTAGCATGTACATGACCTCTAAAATATTTCTAATAAATATATGGCAAAAAATAATATATGTTGGGTGGTATTATTCCCTAATTTTTTATACGTGCTACCTTTGAGCTTATATATAGAAAAAATTAATTTAAAAAAAAAATCAAAGAAAGCCAAAAAGAAAAACCCCAAACCTATGGCTCATACACACCCCGACCGTAGGGGGTTGACATACCTTCTAAATAGCTGGTGGGCTGTGTGAACTCCTGACAATAGTAGGTGGTGTGATCTATTATTAGTTATTAAAATTGTGAGTTAACTATATGATTATATGAATTTACAATTTTATGATATTTTTCTTAATTAAAATGGATGCAAAATCTTTTAAATGTAGGCTCATGATAGAACTATAAATTTAGGGGTACAATTCTAGAAATTTCTAATTTTATCGGTTTTATATGATTCTACTAATTCTATAAGTTCTCATAGAATGTAGAATTGCGATTTTGACAAACATATGAAAAACAATAAATAAATAAATACATAAACAAGATTTTTTTTTGTTGGTTTGGTTGTAGAAGGTGTGTAGCCACCCATAAACATCAATTGGCCATGACTCACAAGGTTTTTCATGCCAACTAGTTGCCCCCAACCTTTGCATTTTCCATTTTTATATTTCCATTTAATTTAGTAGACTTAATTTTTTACCAAATGATAATTAAATTAAATTAATTGTTGTGAGCAAATTAAGATGTGACTCAAAATCAAAATTTAACCGATTATTTAGCAAAGTTAATTATTGGACTTATTTTGTCCATTTTCAAAATGTTGAGGGTTTGAATAGAAAATGGATCAAATATTAAGAACTAGTTTCCTATTTTTTTTCCTAAATATAATTAAATTTGAAAAACATGTAATAATAATTTTACCAAGTTGATACCCATTATGCCTAACTTGGTTAGATAATTAGATCTATTTCACATCTTCAATTTCAAATTGACACTATTGTTCATCCCAATGAAACAATCATAAAAGGACATTAAATTGATTGTTTATAAAAATTTGAATTTGAACTTTTTTAAAAACCCCTTCTTAATTATTTTATAAGACACTATGGCAGATAATCAAGGATATCACAAGTTGCACAATACAAACAAATATATATACAGAAAAAGTAAGAGTAAAGGATTTAGAAAACTAGGAACAAATGACATGAACACACAAGAACCTAATTGAAGCCACAACCTATAGGTTTTTAGTGTATATTTCAAGGGAAAAATAAAGGGATATGGACAAAAAATATAGTAGATATTATGGATTAATATTGAATCCAAATCTTCTTTTTTTTTTTAACTAAATTGATGTTTGATATTCCTAATCACTAAAATAACTATAAAATGTAAAAAGGAATCAATATGACCAGCGTGTTCTCCATAATCAACAGAATGATTGACAAAAAATCAAATGATTTAAAGAGAATAAGCACTCTTAGTAATCAAGGATAAACAAGAGAAGTTTCTTGATTTGGTTTCCTAATAAAAGAAAATATAAAGCAACAGTAAAGAGTAAAAGCAATATAAGCTTTAAGCTTAGTCTTACATCTATTTTGTCTCACACTTTCACACTAAAATAAGAACCATACAGATTTATATAAACCCACCCCATCTCTTAAATATCTAACTCAAGTAATAATTGAAACAAATGGGGGAAAAACAATTTATAAAATCCTCAAGTATTTTCACTTAGGTACAACTAGAGTTCCACTTCTAAAATAACAATTATCAATGATGGTGATTTGCTTAAGGAGTATTTATTGTTGTTCTAGTAGTGCCTTGGAACCCGAGACAATTACAGCCCGCTATGTTTTCTCATTAAGTGAAGACATGCAAAGTCTAAGAATCTGTTAATTTCTCCATCAACATTCAAATATCTATAACAATTAACAAAAGCATTCTCCATATAAAAGAGATTGAAAAGAACATCTATCCTTAATAAATAAACCATATTCAATCTCCTCTAATCAATATAGTAGAAGCATTTAAGAACTTAAGTACTAAAATAGTCTTAAATCAATTAAACAGAATCATCCAATATCTATCCTTCTCTTCATCTGGCCATTACTCCTCATAGTACATATACTCTACATTCTCCTCAAAATTTTGGTTAGTCTCCACTATTGTCTCATCATACCTTATGACTTTTCCTAAAGTATCTACAACTAAAAATGGTTCCATTAGTGGTAAGCCAATACCCAGTATAATGTATACTCACAAGCACACATGCATGCCATGTTAGAAATGCCAACACAAATATAATGCAATAGGATTTCTAAACATAGTTTATTATCTTTCACATCATTTATTTCCAACACACAATTCTCATCATCATAATTACCATGCAAACCTTACACACACACACATGCACACACATATATGACAAAGGGTACTCTTCTTTGTCTATAAGTCTAAACCATATATAATTATACATATACAACAGTGGGTACTCTTTACCGTGCATGAGTCTAAGAGTCCTTCCATAAATACATACATACATACATATATATATATATACAAAAACGGGTCCTCCTTATTATCCATAAGTCTATTCTATACATAAATTATATATATATGATAGTGGGTACTTCCTACTATCTATGAGTCTACAAGTCCTTTCATACCACAACATGAATCCATGCATACTAGATAATCTTAAATCTACCTAGATCATTTTGATACACAACTCCACTAAGGACAATATCGCATGCCAACCATCAAGCTGTCACCTCTAAAACACTGACTTTCTCTTGGTTCCTTAAACCTAGCTAAGCATAATCACACACAATAAATCACATTTATTTTCAATATTAATTTAGTTCACATTTCTAACCTAACACGCACAAGCAACAAACACAGTATACATGTACCTAATAAGCAACAACTAATCTCTTCACAGTTCTACAATCTCTTAGTCCTCAAACCTATTTACATCCCCAATTACGTACACTTAGAATTGCAAGTGAATGAAATATAATGGAATAGTGAGTGTATTGGAACAACATAACTGTGTGGGTGGCCATACAAAGGGACATAAGAGAGAACACAGTCGTGTTAATGGTTATATACCTTTTTGTGTATTTTTGTTATCCAGCACGCCCAAGTATACGGTCATGTATTTGGCCGTATACTTCAATACAATAGGGTACACGATCATATATAATGGTTGTGTACCTTTCTATGAATTTGTACAATTTGATACACCCAAGTACACTAGGCGTATCTGGTGACCTTGTACCTTTCTATACATATTTGTGTTTCGACATAAACAGGTACATAGGTGTGTACTTGACCATGTAATGCACTATTCCATCGTAAATTCCCTTTTTTTCTTCTCTAATTGTTCCCCCAATCTAATTCCTATGAATCTAACTCTAATTGATTAATAAATTTGATAATCTTAACAGATTACAAGGATTTATGCATTTACTTGTTTCGAATTGCGATTGAGATCCCCAAATCGCCTGTTCCTATATCCATTCCATCTCGCTCTTTGTTCTGAATTCTAACAACACATTATTAGATTTTCTTAGAACTATCAGTCCATAATCCTAGGCATGTACTTTAGTGACTAAAGCCCTTACCTAGTAGAAAAAGGTTGATTTCTACTGCTTTCACGTTAGGTCATTTTGTGGGTCTCTAAGAGGGTTTATGTTATTGCAATTGTGCAAAAGTGAGAAAATAGGAGGATTATGTCAAGTAGGGGTTTAAATATCTCGATGTTGAAATGACCAAAATACCCCCACCTCTTTAGGTTATTTACACAGTTAACCTTGGTAATAAATATTACATAAATATATATATGTATATACGAGTATTTACATTCTCTTCCTTTTACAAAAACTTTCGTCCTCAAAAGTTACTTGATTTGTGAAAGAGCTCTGGATATCTCTTCCCCATCTCTTCCTCCAATTCCCAAGTTGCTTTTCTCTCTGTTTGATTACTCCACTACACCTTGATGTACTTGATTACCCTTCTCCTCAAAATATGCTTTTTAGTATCCATAATCCTAATAGACTTCTCTACTATTGTGAGGTTTAGCTACATTTCTAGAAGTTCTAAAGCAATGACCTAGTCTAGGTTGGATACATATTTCCTTAGCATGAACATGTGGAATACATCATGTACCTTAGCTAGATTTGATGTTAAAGCTAATCTATATGCCACTTGTCCAATTCTTTCCAAAACTTCGAAAGGTCCCACATATTTGGGGTTCAACTTTCCTTTTAGTCCAAATCTTATCACCCTTTTTGTAGGTGAGACCTTTAGTAAGACATGGTCTCCCACTTTGAACCCTAATGGGTGTCGTCTTTTATTTGCATAGGATTTATGACGGCTTTAAGTTAACTACATCCTCTGTCTGATCATCTTAACTTTATCCACTACGTATTATACCGGGTCAAGTCCTAACACTTGTTTCTCACCCACTTAATCCCAATGCAAAGGTGACCGGCACTTTCTTTCATATAATGCTTTATAAGGTGCCATTTGGATGGTAGTTCGATAACTATTATTGTAGGTGAACTCTACTAAAGGTAGGTGCTCATTTTAATTCCTACCAAGATCTAGTGCACATGCCCTTAACATGTCTTTTAATATTTGAATGGCTCACCTTGATTGGCTATTCGTCTATGGATCTAAAGCCACATTGAACTATAGTTTAGTTCCTAGCACTTTGTGCAAACTCCTCCGGAATCTCCCCACAAATCTAGTATATATGTCCGATACTATCATAACTAGTACCTTATGTAACCTTACAATTTCTTTAACATACGATTGAGTTAACTTCTCAAGTTTATACCCAGTGCCTATAGGCATAAAATGGGCAAATTTTGTGAGTCTGTCAACAATTACCCATATGGTGTCCAACTTAGTCACGGTTTTAGGTAATGTTGTGATGAAGTCAATGGTTACATGCTCTCATTTCCATTCTAGTATTGATAGAGGTTGTAACTTTCTAATAGGTCTCTGATGCTCTATTTTGATCTATTGGTAGATCAAACACTTGGACACGTACTCTACAATTTCTCTTTTCATATTCTTCCACCAATAGTGGCACTTTAGATCTTTATACATCTTGGTACTCTTAAGGTGAACAAAGTACCCAGAATAGTGTGCCTCTTTCAATATCTCATTCTTAACTTCAACTATACCTAGCACACATAGCCTTTGACTATACTTTAGCACTCCTTCTTCATCTTCACTAAATTCTATTGCCTTTCTTTCCTCCATTTGTTTCTTAATTTCTTATAGTCCCACATCATCCGGTTGTATAGCTTTTATCTTGTCCACTAATGTAGGATGTAGGTGTAAATTGGCTAGTCTCACCCTAACCTCTTAGGTTACAATCTCTAGATCCAGTTTTTGCATATCTTTCAATATATTTCTTTGAGTGGTGATTACAGTTGCTAAATTGCCATGTCTCTTTCTACTAGGTGCATCGGCTACCACATTTGCTTTCCTAAGGTGATACTAAATCTCGATGTCGTAATCTTTTATTAGCTTTAACCAATGTCTCTGCCTCATGTTTAATTCTTTCTAGGTAAGGAGATAATTGAGGCTCTTATGATTTATGAATATCTTACACTTCTCCCCATACAAATAATGTCTCCAAAGTTTGAGTGCAAGAATGAAAGCTGCTAATTCCAGATCATGAGTTGAGTAGTTCTTCTCATAGGACTTCAACTGTCGGGATGCAAATGCTATAACTCTCTCATTTTGCATCAATACACATCCTTGCACTTGGATGGATACATCACTATACACAACAAATTCTTCACCAATGACAAGTAACACTAGCATTGGTGTAGAAATCAATCTTTTCTTCAATGTCATAAAGCTTGATTCAAATATGTCTTCCCAAACAAACTTCACCCCCTTTTGAGTTAACCTAGTTAGAGGGGTTGTCAACTTAGAGAATTCTTTTACAAATCTTCTATAGTATCTTACTAACCTCAAGAAGTTTTTGACCTCTGTCACTATCTTTGGTTTAGGCCATTCATTTACAGCCTTTATTTTCTCAAAATCCACAAATAACCCTTCTTTATTGATCACATGACCCAAAAATGTTACTTGATTAAGCTAGAACTCACATTTCTTGAATTTTGCTTACTTCTTTGTCTGTAATCTATTCAAAACTATCCTCAAATGCTACTCATGGTCCTCTTCACTCTTAGAGTATATTGGAATGTCATTTATAAACATGATGACAAATTTATCTAAATACTCTCTAAATACCCGGTTTATCAAGTTCATGAAAGCCACTGGTGCATTTGTGAGTCCAAATGGCATTACTTGGAACTCATAATGCCCATATCATGTCCTAAATGTGGTCTTTTGAATATCCACCTCTTTAATCCTTAGTTGATGGTATATGGATCTCAAGTCAATTTTTGAGAAGACTTGAGTCCCTTGTACCTAATCAAATAGATCGTTTATTCTTGAGGGGGGGGGGGGGGGGGGGGGGGGGGGGGGGTACTTATTTTTTATGGTAACTCTATTCAACTTCTTGTAATCTATGCACAACCGCATCCTATTTTCCTTTTTCTTCACAAACAACACAAGTACACCCTAGGTTGAGACATTAGGTTTAATGAACTTCTTATCTAGCAACTCTTGTATTAGCTTCTTGAGTTCTGTTAACTTAGTAAACACCATACGGTACGGGGTTTTGGATTTAGGAACCATTCTAGGCATAACATCTATACCAAACTCGATCTCTGTTGCTAGGGGTAAGCTTAGTAGATCTTTAGGAAATACATTTGTAAATCCCTTCACCACCTATACTTGATCAATTCTCACCATGTCTTTAGATTCAACTATCACTAAAGCCATCATGTTCTTGCCCCACATTTCATACATTAGCAATCTTATTGGCCTATGTGCTTTTAACTTGAAATAAAACGGTTCTCCTTCTAGTATACTAAAATGGATTATTATATTATGACAATCAATAGTTGTATGATGTCTAAATAACCAATCCACTCCTAGTATCATGTCAAAGTATGTCATTTCCAAAACTAGAAGATTTGCAATTAGAATTCTACCTTGCATTTCCACATTGACCCTTCTACATATTTTGTTTAATCCTCTACTCAACCCATTAGTGTACTCAAATTCAATACACTATCTAACACCTCAGCATAAATGTCATGTATGTTTCTAGATGCATTAAACACACATCAATGTGATGTACTAATGTCAAACAAGACATATGCATTAGCAAAATCTACCAATAGCATACTTGCTAATGTTTTTTTTTTTTTTTTTTATGTCTAGAGTGTCTTATCTCTACAATGCAAAAACTTGTGCCAGTGCTTTCTATCTTAGTCCTACTTGTTGAGGTCTACCACCATGGCTCACAGCTTGATTCCTCTCTGCTTGTGCCGGCCATGCATTATGCCCTCCAATGTTTGGGTAATCAACAATTCAATGACCCCTTTGCTTGTAGGAGAAACAAAATGTGAGGGGTATTGTTTTCTCTGTGTTGGTTTTACTAGCATGTCCTGCTTCTCACATGAAAAACAGGCACCCTCTAACCACTTACATTCATTCAATTCATGTGGCTCATAGCACCTCATGCATCTATTGCCTTGACCAATTGAGGAGGTCTTGGCTTAAGAGAAGGGCATTGTAATGACCACAAATTTAGCTTGTATAGTGTAAAGTTTCTTAGACTTCTCTTGTATGGCAATTTCCTAGGTATATCTCTTCCCTAGTACGATCATGGTTCCCAATGTTCTCATTTCCTTAATCTTTCTACAACTCTGTTATAGAAATTTAGCTTTGTTTACCACCTCAGAATATGTGGTCAACTAGAATGCTCCCACTTCATGTTGTAAAGTGGGTTCTAGACCTAATATAAACTAATGAGCTCTTGATTTCTCATATGTTCTAAATGCTAGTGGCATAAACTTCACTAAGTGATTTAATTCCATTGCATACTCATCCACAGATCTCTTTCCCTAGTAGCAACTATAGTAGGATGCCTCCATTTTGTCTCATATGCTCATTAGGAAATATTGTTCAAACAACATTTATTTGAACCTTTCCTAGGTGATGAGTCCAACTGTCAATCTTGACACACTCAACCACCATTTCGAAGTTGAGCCCCTTAACAAATAGATAGCACATTTCACCTTCTTCTCTTTGGGAATTCTAAGTGCTTCAAAGGTCTTCTGTAACTCATCAACCCACTACTCAACATTCAGTAGATTGTTAACCTTAGGCCTGAATTCCCTAAGCATTCTAATGAATCAATCTAAACTTACTTGCCTAACTGGCCTATCTCCAATCTCTCCCATCATTTGTCCTTGCCTATTATTCAACAATTGTAGTTATTGTATTTGTTGTTGCTATTATACCACCACTCCTATTAGAGTATTAATAGCCTCTAATAGTTGTGCAGTATTGATCTCATTATCCCTTAATCCATGTTGAGGTAATTTGGGTGGCATCCAGTTATCAGGAACATTACCTCTAGCACATGATGTTGACCCTGGTCTTGAAATTTTCCTGGACATTCTACAAAATACATTTATAATAGTAAGGAAAGATATAAGAGTATATGCATTCCTTAAGATATGGAATATCTAAAAGTGACAATATAAACATCATTGAAGGGATTCATTTATCAATAATATTATTCCCATTCATCCCCCACTCTCTTCATGTTTCATCACTCAATAGATCTTATTCCTAAGTAGTTTATAGATCAATAAATTTAGGCTCTAATACCACTTAAGTTATAATGCCCTAGAACCAGAAACAAGTATAGCCGGCCATGTGTCCTCACTAATTGAGGACATGCAAAGACTTACAATTAATAAAAGTATTCTCCATATAAAAATAGATTGAAAAGAACATCTATCCTCAATAAATAAACCATATTCAATCTCCTCCAGTCAATACAGTGGAAGCATTTAACTTAAGTACTGCAATAGTCTTAAATCAATTAAATAGAATCATCCAATATCTATCTTTCTCTTGATCTAGCTACTACACCTCATAGTACACATAATCTACATTTTTCTTTGAATTTTGGTTAGTCTCCACTATTGTCTCATCATATCTTATGACTTCTCCTAAAGTACCTACAACTAAAAATGGCCTCACGAGGGGTGAGCTAATGCTTAGTACAATGTATACTCACAAACACATACACATGCCATGCTAGAAATACCAACATAAATTCTCATCATCATAATCACCATGTAAGCCTTACACACACACACACATATGACAAGGGGTACTCTCCTTTGTCTACGAGTCTAAACCATACATAATTACACATTTATGACAATGGTTACACTCCACTGTTCATGAGTCTAAGAGTCTTTCCATACATACATACATACATACATGCATACATACATAATGGGTCCTTCCCATTGTCTATTAGTCTATTCCATATATAAATTATACATATACGATAGTGGGTACTCTCCACTATTAACGATTCCTTCCATACTAAAACATGAATCCATTCGTATTAGATAATCCTAAATCTACCAAGATCATTTCAGAACATAACTTCACTAAGGATAATGTTACATACCAATCATCGAGATCCCATCCTAAGAACACCAACCCTTTCTCAGTTCCTCAAACCGAGCTAAGCACAATCATACACAACTAGTCACATTCATTTTCAATATTAATTTAGTTTACATTTCTGACCTAACATGCACAAGCAACAAACACAATATACAAGTACCTGATAAGCAAAAATTGATCTCTTCACACTTCTACAATCTCTTAATCTTCAAACCTATTCACATCTATAATTATGTACACTTAGAATCGCAAATGAACAAAATATAATGGAATAGTGAGTGTCTCGGAGCAATACAATTATGTGGGTGGCTATGCAAAGGGATGTGAGAGAGAACATGGTCGTGCTAATGGCTGTGTACTTCAACACGGTAGGGTATACGGCTGTGTATAGTGGTTGTGCATCTTTCTATGAATTTGTGCAATTTGACACAACCAAGTACACAGGCGTGTTTGGTGACCGTGTACCTTTTGTAGACATTCGTGTTTTGACATGGGTAAGTACATGAGTGTGTAACTGATTGTATAGCATAGTGTTCCATCATGAATTCCCCTTTTCTCTTCTCTAATCATTTCCCCAATCTAATTCATGCGAATCTAAGTATAGTCAATTAATAAATTTGCTAATCCTAACACATTACAAGGATTTATGCACTTAGTTGTTTCGAATTGAAATTGAGATTCCCAAATCGCCTGTTCCTATGTCCATTCTATCTCATTTCTTATTTCAAATTCTAACAACAAATTATCAAATTTTCTTAGAACTATCAATCCATAATCCTAGGTATGTACTTTAGTGATTGAAGCCCTTACTTGGCAAAAAAAAAATTGATTTCTACTACTTTCCCATTAGGTTGTTTTGTGAGTCTCTAAGAGGTTTTTTGTTATTACAATTGTGCAAAAGTGAGAAAAGAGGAGCATTAGGTCAAGTAAGTGTTTAAATATCTCAACCCTGAAATGACCAATCTACCCCCACCTCTTTAGGTTATTTACACAATTAACCTATGTAATAAATATTAAATATATATATGTATATATGGGTATTTATAGTTCTTCTCTTTCTTGTTATTCTTATTTTTTTCTAAAGTCTAAGAGCTAGCCTTTCCATGAAATTCTACTTCCAACATTCGAAAAAACATTCATCTTCAAACTTTAAATATGTGGAAAATATTCACAAATCACAATCTTCTTTAACCCAATCTAATAAAGTAAAAAATTCCATTGTAAAAGATGAATTGAAGTAGCCTCAAATGATCTTTAAGTTTGAATTTGAGCTTTAATAATCTGGTATTGGATGTTGAGATCCTTGCTTAAAACTTAGTTGATAGATATCTTTGTGTTTATAGCTTTAAATTAATCCAACTTAATCTTCTTCAATTGCACATAAATCTCCTAATATCTTTGCTAAAGTTCAAATTTAAACTTTTGTATATTGTCATCAACTTCATCCTTTTATTCTAGATTCTTTTAAGAATGATGGCATTAGTATCTTCTAGACAAATTTTTAGACAATCTTAAAATAATTCTTTCAATCGATACTTATAATAATTTAGCTAAATATACCACCCTAAATATATCTAGGGGTGTTATGGGTTCAATCAGTTTGGTTTAAGGGCCAAACTAAATCACATTTGAATAATATTAGGTTCTAGCCCTTAGTGAACCTAACCATTTTTAGTGATTTAGGGTTTTCAATCAACTCACTTTAAGTATGGTTTAGCTTCGTTCGACCTACCTTAAAAAATATTTAATTATTTTTATCACATTTTCTTGTTCATATACACATGTATCATTGTAATTTATACTTATACAATTCAATGCACTATTTCAAATAAAATAAAATTACAAAAGGATTATAACGTATATATATACATATAAAAATAAAAGAATCGTGCATAATAATTCGTTACAGACAAGCTCAACTTTCTAGTCAAACCTATCACATAAATCCCTCATTAGATCATCCATATAACATAATAAGTAAGTTGAGAAGAGAAAGGGCTATACACTTATAGAATGCTAAGGTTTGTCAATGTGGGGAATGGGGAGAGACTAAAACACGAGAGTGAGACCAGGAGAGTAAAGAATTAAGATATGGATAAGATATGAGAGTGAACTCAATGTTTGTGTGAATTAAGAGTGAGAGTGATAGAGCCATTTTATACTCAATCTTTATAGTATGAATTGTGTTAATTTATTATTAATTTTATAGAAATCATAAGGAAATAGTACTTAATTT
The DNA here is from genome assembly GCA_037954665.1 of Laguncularia racemosa. Taxonomy (NCBI): domain Eukaryota; kingdom Viridiplantae; phylum Streptophyta; class Magnoliopsida; order Myrtales; family Combretaceae; genus Laguncularia; species Laguncularia racemosa. Next base: position 4,397,578 of record JBBMOL010000040.1, read on the forward strand.
TATTATGGTGATAAATCAGGTTTAATGGAGTCAAGAGTGCTAATTCAAGTGATTTAGAGAAGTCATCTACAATTTGGATCAAAGACAAGGATTTACACCGCCGGAGGAAAGTACATGGGCGTGTATTTGAGGATGAAATTTGTCACTTGGAAAGGAAGCACAGCTTGTGATATGGATTTGCTTGAAGCCATGGCAGACGCTGAGGAGAAATGGAAGAGTGCAGAACCTGACACGGTTTGTAATCTAGCCGTGTTTCTAGCCGTGCCACACACTGAACAAGGATGAAGAATTGTGGATTATCGACCAGAGGGAGACACGGTTTGAAATCTGGTCGTGTTGGTGGGCGTGTCAGGCGTATGTTATTCACTTTTCGAGATTTACTTGGAAAAGGAAAGATATATTCGTATCTTGCTAGCGGAAGATCTTCTGCCATTCCCTTAACAGTATAAATAGAACCAACCCTAGAGTTGAGAAGAAAAAAGAAGGAAGAAACCGAATAGGCAGAGCAAGAGACACCGGAAACAAAGACTTTTCATATTTTTGATTTTCGTTTTGAGGATGAACATGTGTAGCTAAGTAGATTTTCTAGCCAAAGGATCATTGAAGTTTAATTCTTCACGAATTGTGAGATCTAATTGATTTATCTTTACTCTATTCTTTGTTTTTGGATATTTATATATCTTCTGAATGTCTTGTTAATGTTATCTTAGTTAATTGGTATGAATTAGAGCTCTTCTACTCAATTAGCAAGTTAATATATTGTCAACTAGTACGTCGGGTCCGTAATTGTTTGATAGTTCTAGTTTCTGTGACACAATAACATGTTTGATTATAGATTAGATAGTCAAATTCATGTTATGGAGATATATGATCTTGTTTAAATAGGTTATCTTATAATCTACTGGCATGAATTGGTAGTATCTCTTGTTTTTAATGCTATTGATAGATTAAATCCTAAGAGCCGGTTTAGGGTTGTTTAATCAATAAGAGAAATAATCAAAGAGCATGTTTTGATTATCAAGAAAGTAAGGAGAGATAGGTTATTAGAGCTTGTTAATAACTATAACCAGTTTATCTTAGATAAAGAATAGAAAATATTTGCATCAATGATCAGTTCCATGAATTAAACTATAGTGATTCCTTTGGTTAGGCTTTTATCATTATTCAATTTTATTATCTGCTTTCAGTATTATTTTGATTCACAAACAAAACCTCCCCTATTCTTCTTTTCCTCTCTATTCTCTTTTAATAGAAATATATTTAACCAATCTCTGTGGATACGACCCTACTTACTGCTGTATACAAATTATATAACTGTCTAGGAGTAGGTTTTTATTTTGTTGGATTCGACACCCATCAGAGAGCTTAATATGATGTGAAGCCTTGCGTCTATGATAGTTAAATGAAGGAAGAGTGAAGGCATTGAGGATTTGGAGATCGTAAGTTTATGTCTTACAGTTAAGGTTAGGTTTCTTTTTTCTTTTTTATCAAAAAGGTTGTAAGGTTGGACCTATGTGTTGGCATTCTAAAATCAAAACATGAAACTTATTTTCTTTTCTAGCAATAAGCGATTATGTTCAGTCAGGTTTGACCCCTTGAACCAAACTACAAATAAAATCAAAACATAAAAGAATTGCATTTTATGGTTTGGTTTAGTTTTGTTTGGCTCTCAGTTTGATTTGGTTTGGTTTTATAAACCTTAATATATCTAACTCATAGAGTTAGGCCTTGCATTAATATAGATTTTGCAACTTTTATTTTTACTTTAACTTCTTGTGTGTACTCTTCTATCTTACTTATAAAATCTTCTATTTAGTTTGAACAATCTTCAACTTCTATAGGTAGAGCCTTCTTTATAGAATCTTTTGATGTAATTATAGGTAGGCACAGTTCGATTCAATATGATTCAAACATGAATCGAACCAAACATTAAGGTTTTCTTTCTTTCTTTTTTTTAATTGAACCTAATTATATTGTTTGATTTACAAATTTTTTAAACCTAAAAAATGGTTCAGTTTGGTTTGATACATAGTTCAAACCGTTATCATAAATTGACATTTTCTCTAGCATTCATGTACTGTGAATTTAGTAAGAAACTAATGCTACAATTCTTCTTTATTCCAAATGGACCACTCCATGTTTGGCATCATCATGGATTTCTAAAATTACCAAAAAAATGAGTGACTTCTAAAGCCTCTAGTTGTGGCATCATCAACAATCAATTAATTACAGATTCATCACATGATCTAAGTCCATTGGTTTGTAATGCAATTAACACTTGAACAGCATTCACAAATCAACTTGGAAATTTTCTTTTTGTTTTTCTTTCTTTGTTTTTTTAATATAATGACAACCAATATTGATAGAGTTAAAAATAAATATAAGACTAATGCCTATTGCTTGTATGGTGTACATCTACAACTTAGAATGTTGATAAAGAGCTAAAACTAATGGGGAAAAAATTACCTCTTCTTCATCTAAACATCCATATAACATTCATACGACACATTTCCTCCACTTCTACATTTAGTTTTCAACAAGCAACTCCTTACCCACAATTTTTTGCTTTTTCAAAAAATTCCATAAACAACCTTTCACCTTATTCATTCAACAATCAACTTCACTTCAAACCTATTTATACTTTATACAAATCAAATTCCAAAAGATATGGAGTCATACTTATAACACATGCAAATACTAGCAAAAATTGAAAAGAAAAAGTGCCAAGCTTAAACTAATACGCCAATACACTAATAGACCAATCCAAAGGTCTAGCAAATTAATACTACAACAAACCAATACAAAGGCTCCACCAAACTAATAATACAATAGAGTAATATATTCATATAACATAATACTCCAACAAACAAATAAACACAACCTTAGAAGATCTCCAAGTATTAATTTCAAATTTGAACCTAAAATAACAAACAAACAAACAAAAACGTAAATTGTGCATTATTAGTTTAAACAAAGCTAAAGCCTTAAAAACTCATAAAAATGACCTTAATTTAATCAAGGGTAATACTATCGCAGAATTTTTCACCCAATCTTGTGCATAAATATTGGCTTCAACCACATACGAAGTTTAAGAAATTCTAAAAGGATTAACCCTATACGAAGTTTAAGAAATCCCAAAAGGATCAAGTACTTGACTACTAGTGCTAAAAGCACTCTTAGAAGCCATAATTGATAAAGGAATCACCAAAATGCCTTTTACCATTAATAAAATGATAAGGTATCTAGAAGAGGATTCTCTTCACTAATCTATACACATTAAAATCCTTATTATCAAATTCTTCATGCTCTTCCCTAAATACTTTTCTGATTCATTTTTTACACTAGTTTTTTCCCTCCCATCTCATGATTGAAAACAAATCTCCATGGTTTACAGTCTTCATTTTTTTTTTTTTTTTATCTATGGTTGGTTTCCTTCATACAACTTTGAGAATTTGAGTTAGGGTTCTCTTTATGGGCAAAATTGAAATCATAATGACAATATAAGCCTAAAAGAGAGTAGTAGATTTTATTGATGAGCTAACTTGCCTATTAGTGTCATACACATGTTTAACCATTCAATCTACGTAAATCAACTTCTAATGAGGATCAATAATCACTAAAAGAAAAGATAACATGCTGATATTATTAATATTTCTCCAATACTTGCATGTTTTCTTTTCATCCTTTCTACCATCATCCACACAAACAGATCACTACTTTGGCATTGCTCATTAATATGATAATCAACACCTAATATCTTTTCAACAAATTGATTGCAAGTGGTATAAAGAGAGCTAGAAATGCTTAATGTAGCATTACAAAATATCTTCAAAAATGGTAAAATTCCACATGCATATTTCTAATCTTCTTTTGAAGGAACCCCCTTCATTTTATCCTTCTCAATTTCAACTCTAAACTTCTCATCATTAATTTCCATCAATATAAACACCCTTTAAAATTTTACAACCAACTCTAACATCAAATAAGTAGAATTCCACCTAGTTTCAACATTCGAAGACAATAATGCCTCACTTTCAATATTTTCTTTCACCATGCAACTTTTAAATTTAGTTAGTCTTGATGGAGAAGACCTAACGTATTCAATTGCTGAACAAATTCTGAAGATTGAATCATTTAAATCTTTAAAACCTTCTTAACAATTAAACTTAAGATATGAGCATAACACCTCTTATGAAGGAACTCTCCCTTCATCATGAGTGAGTCCCATGATTAAAATCTTCTTTTTAAATGCTGAATGCAAAGATCATTTGAACTTGTATTGTCAACAATCACTATAAGGACCTTAGTGATATCATAGCACTTCAAACATGTTACAATAACATTACCTATAGCCTCACCAAAGTGGTCAAGTATTTTACAAAAATTTATTTATTTATTTATTTTCATTATATTTTTTTGGAATTTCTAGTCATCATTAATGTAATGACATGCTAGACACAAATAAGATAAATTTTGATAAGATGCTTATGTGTCGATGGTCTAACATACCCTACCTCCAAATTTAGGAAAATATTTTTTCATCTTTCCCTTTTCCTCTTTAAACAACTTTACATAATATCACATCAATGTTTTATGAGAAAGAACCAAAAATTTCAGTTGTAGTACATTGGAATAAGTTATGAAAGCTTCATGTTGAACAAGTCTAAAATGAAGCTCAACAACAATAAACCTAGTAAGAACTTTCCTACATTGACTTTTATCAACTTTATTATTTAGGCTCATAAAAACCTACTTATTTTCTAAGATAGTAAGAAGAGTTTTTGGCTTGCTCATCTCATTCTTATTGGCAAATTGCTTGCATCTAGTCAAATGAGTGTGTAATGCCCTTGTTCCACTTCCACCAATATATTTAAAAGATTTATGACAATGGTTGCATCTTACCTTATGATTCCCATGCTCATAAATGTTCACAAACTATAGACTATTATCTCTTATTAGCAAATGGCATGGATACAAGAGGTGTAGATGAATTACTAGAAGAAGGTTGAGTTCTACCATTGGGAATTTGACAATTTTGGTCAATGTGTTCATTTATATCACCAACTTTGTTATCATTATTCATTGGTTCACTTATACTCTATACATCAAACATAGGACATCTCAAAAATACAAAGAAAAAGTATTAATTTAATAGTAGAAAAAAAATTGATAGATGCCGGACATTACTTAACAATCTATATAATTTAATAAGATACAACATCATCATCATATGACATGTGAAATAAATACCAAACCAACCTTGCCAAGCCATTTCTATTTCAAACATTCACTACCTTTAATTTTTATTAGGTAAGACAAAAGCACACTAATAATCCAAACAAAATCAATTAATGTGCAAATAGCTACACCAAATGAGCTTCATTTGTTGAATCAATAAAACACCAAACAATACACTAGACAAAACAAGACTTCTTCACTTAAATATAATACTTCTTCTTATTTTTACTTTATGGGTGTATAAAATTTTCTTCTTCTTTTTTCTCTTTTAAGTTGTTTTCGATTTTAAAATAAAAACATGAAACTTGACTAAATTTCTAATCTTTTGGAAATTAAAATCTTTTTTCCTTTTGTTTTGAACCTAACATATCTCTCAACGAAACTTATTGTAATAGTGGTTGCTTTAAGCCAACCATTATTAAAGAAGACCTAAACATTAGAACTCAATGTATAGAAAAATATGGAACTCTAGTATAATTGCATCTCCAATGTCCAAATCATTTGTGAACCCAAATCATCCATAAATCTTGTTTACACTCCTTCAATCTAATCATTGAATTAGTCTAACTTATAATCTAATACACAATATTTTTCTTGAATATATCTAGTCCACTCCTCTTTACAAGAAAAAAAACACAAAGTACCAAAACTAACTCAACCCAACACTTGAGAAAATGTTAAATTGGGATCATCAATCCACATGTGTATTATTATTTTAAGCTGCCATCTAGATATTTTAAAAATTCAAGCAATGGAAATATGGCAAGAACTTAAGGTAAGATTAACAAAATATGAAACAAGATGAGAGCATATCTCTATGTAGCTATTACTTGTATAAAGACTTGAGAAGATGTCAAAACTGAGATGAGAGAGAGAAAGAGTGATTAAGAGTTAAGAGATAGAGGAAAATAAGAAAATAGTAAATGGGAGTGAGAGCTAAGTTTGTGAGCAGAAGAGTAGGAGAGAATGAGAGACAATGAATGAGTGAGAGCCGAGAGGAGTGAGTAAATTAGTGAGAATGAGAGGCTTGAGATAAGGAAGAAAAGAAGATGACAAGGGAGGGGATAAGATCAATGAGAGACTGAGAGGCATTAGGGTTTTGAAAAATGGAAAGGAACTGTGCTAGCTGCTTTTCAAAAAAATCTACCATCTTTTTTATTATTTTTTTAATTATCGGTCCAATTTAGCTATGTGAATCAAACCGCGAATTGATACATTGAACCGATTGGAATCGGTAACTAAACTAAATTGAAAAACACCAAAGTTTCAGTTTGACTTGGTTATTGGTTCACTAGATTGTTTTGCTTAGGCCTAGGTGTAATTGTAAAAACTTCTACAAAATCTTCCATCTTCAATTTTAAAACCTAAGTTCATAGTCTTCTATATGCTCTTGAATATCTTCTAAAGTGTATTTTATTAATCTTTTTTAATTTTAATCTTATTTTCTTACTACACATTAAATAAAATGATTAGTAAACAAATAACATAGTAACTTGTTATCATCAAAATTAGTCAAGGTATTTAACAACTAGATTCATGTCATTTTATTTTATTTTTTTAATTAAGTACATTGTGTATGCATTTGCTGTAATTAATCATTAAGAAACTCATTGACTTATAAATTCAAATATTATGATTTTCGTCCTTAATGCTTATAATATTTTAAATTTAGAAAAGATAAAATTTTATAGACTTCCCGTGCACTTAGAAGATTTTCTATAGGATAGGCTTCATGGTAGTTTTAGGAATCATTATGTAGGATTAGAATTTCAAATTTTTAGAATGCATATTGACTTGGTAGCATATAATGTAAAGATTCCAATTTTGCCACCATGTACTAGCTATCCCTACTTAAAATGGACAATATGAAAATATCTAACTAATCTAAATTTAAATATAAACATCAACAGTAGATTATATAGACACCTTGAAAAGTATCAATTCGTATTGATTCAAGTTTTTATATTAGTGCATTACTATAAAATTATTCTTTCAATATAGTATTAAATAAGTTTTCTTATATTCATATGCATTTGTAATTATTTTGTGAGATCAATTCACCACTTGAGGCCTTTATTGACTAATTTGATATACGGTTGTTAATATTGATTAAATGGGGTGATGAATAGGGTTGGGCAAAATGGGGTTTTGCGGTGGCGAATAGAAAGTAAGTTGCATTTTAGCAGGCGATCCACTGTAGTTACTCATGATTGAAATAAAATCCTATATGACCTGTAATGCAATGATTGAGATCCACTCACAGCTCTAAGGTCCCCAAGTATTGCTAGGAGCATAAAGGCAGTAGGCCTTTGCATGCTTCCGAAGTGTGTTCTCATCCCACTACTTAGGGAACATGCTAAATGTGGACAATAGCCATGTCAGCTCAAGGCAAGATCCCTAAACCTGGTTGCCAACTAGCTACACATTGAGAAGCTGCTCACATGCATCTAGCTAGTCCTATTTGGTGCTCCCAATGATCGAGTCTCCAATCAAGTGGCCTGTCGATGACGGTCAATGTATCCTATAAGGTGATTGCTTTCTCATCGAAAACAAGGTGGAAATATGCGTCTTAGGTCAACATACTTCACACCTGCTCTAAAGAGGTGTCAATTGAGGTGCTTGAAATGACAGTCTAGAAGTTCCAACAAAGTACCTACTCAAGGTATTGGATCATGTGCCGACCAAGTGGAATAATGGGGATAAAGGCATAAAAAATGTTTGAACTTTCAATTATTAAAAATCTAGTGTTTAAATTTTTATGTTTTTGCAATTTAATTTCTTATTTTTTAAATCTGATTTCAATTTATTATCTTTATTAACAGAAAAGGTAACGACCATTATATTTTAATATTTATACTTTAATTTTGGTTACAATTTGCTGTTTGTATTGAAATTTTGGTGAATTTAGTATTTTATCCCATATTAATTTGTAAAAGATTCATTTTTCAATTTTTCTTATTAATAAATTATTTCTAAAATAAAAAAAATATTTTTTTTTGTGCCAATAACTTCCACCATTCATAACTTTTTAATGCAATAACACACTTTATATCATTGGAAAGTTCAAAAGATGTATTTGTATTTGAAAATAAAATCTAGTTACATCTTTTAAATGTTGAAACTAAATAAATTTTTAAATGGACATAACTTGTAAATTAACTATCTTTTGGTTTGAAAATACAAACTTTTTAAACTCCTTGAATAATAACCTTCCATATATTATAACCATTATGTCTCTTGTAATATTCTAGTATTGGTTTTTCAAATTTAATGATTCCATAACTTGTAAATCTAACATTTTATAACTATAAACTTATAGCCATTGGAAAGTTTGTATTACAAGTTTAAAAACTATTAGTTTGACTCAAAATTATATAGTTCAAAATCATCCTTTTTCTTTAGTAGACTTACTCTATTCTTTTATTTTTGTATTTTAAAAATCAATATGATTTTAAGATGATTAAAATTATTATGAAATTTGATAAATTTACAATCATTATAATTTTATAATTTTTATGCATAAAAATTATAAAATTAATAATACATTTATGACCTATATGAACTATTATGAAAAATAAAAAAAGAAGATAATATTAAGGGAATTATAAATTTTCCTTCAACAATTTTCTCTTTCCCCTCCCCTCCCTAATAACAATTTATTATTTATAAAACATAAAAAATGCAAAAGATTTAGACCAATATACATAAAAAATGGATTGTTTTTAATAGTGTAATTTTAAGTAATAATGGTTTTTAGGTAAATTTTAACCAATCTTTTCAACAATTATATGGTTGTAGTCATGCGATATTCGATTTACAAGTTATGGGATTGCAAAGTTATAAGATTAGTATTTGGATAGTACTAAAAATATAACAAAATCTTATAATACATAAAGGTTTATTATTCGACAAATTTGAAAATTTATATTAGAAGGCCAAATATCACTTGATTTAAAAATTATGACCATTCTAAAATTGTATCTGATCTATGTAGTTATAGAACTTTTCAAATAAAAATAGATGTTAAGAGCTTTCAAATAATATGAGACTTGCTAAAATTTGATACCACATGCAAAAGTTATGTGCAATTGAATTTATTACATATAAATAACTTTCTTTTAATTTTTAAAATGATATATCAATTTAAAAAATGAAAAAATAATTTTTAATAACTAATTAGTAAATAAATACTTAAATATATCAAAACTAAAGTTTAAACACTAAAATACAATCATAATAAAGTATAGATATCAAAATGCAAAAGGTTATAAAGGCCATTAACTTTATTATTAACAAAAACACTAAATTAAAATCAAATTTAAAAAATAAACACTCAATTATAAAAAATAAAAATTTAAATACTAAATTACTAAAAATTAAAAATTCAAGCACTTTTTATACTTTTGTCTCGAAATAATCTTACACCATGAGGATGCCTCTAAGTGTCGGTACATAACATGAGCCACATTTTCTTCAGCACATTGCGACATGTGGTCTAGCTATGCACGATAGTCACTATACAAGTTCTGATTAATGCTCCAGCTGGCCATGCGGTGATAGACCATTTGATGATCTTGGTCTCTTTGGGAAAACTGTTCCTAGATGTTGACAGCCTCATCATGGACTGGTGTAAAGCTAAGGGACAACGTGCTTTGCACCGTCCACGCGGACTGTAACCAAAAGTTTATGCTTGTACTTTCCACACAAGTGCGTGCCATCATTGCAATAAACAGCTGGTCTAAGAATAAGCAAGAGTTAGATTATACACCCTATTTAAAAAGAGCTAAAAATTTTAACCAAGTGGAAAGAGGAGCTGGTATGGTGTCTAACAGTACTTGAAAACCTCCATACACGACCCAAATAGGCAAATTACTTCAAAAAGTATAATATAATTATTTGTATTTATAACGCTTTAAAATCTAAAACATAATAATTTATTACGTGCCATTGATATTTAATAATATATAAAGATTTTTTAACTTATTTGATTTTCATTTTTCAAGTAACCTATCATCATTCTTAATCAATAGGATTAAACCTCATATTATTCATTATTATTATTCGATCTCTCAAAATAAAATTTAACTATCATCAATAAAATAACAATTATACTACTTCTATTACATAAACAGTCTTCTCAATAGGAAACATAATTATTCTAGCCATTCTCAAATAAATTTCGCTAGTCTTAATAATAATAGTATTCTACTTGGTCCTCATTCTACTCATACTCCACCCTTATCTCATTGTAAAAAGAAGTATTGTTTGTATTTGCAACTAAAAATTTTTTTCCATAAGGGATAAACTAATATCCAGTACATGCTATCTATAAGCATATGCACATAACACACACCAACAAGATTCACATACATTCCAATGCAACACTGGAAACATTCAACAATTTTATTATCTTTAACTTAAATCCGTCAAACAATATAGGAGTTATTATAACTCTGCACATCATAGTTGTTAAAATTTTTATTAATATATATAATCTTATACATTCGAAATACTACCACTTTTGACCCGGATACTACAATGTTAGGAATTGCTACTTCTGACCCCCATACTATGAGTCATCCTAAACCTATCCAAATCATTTCAATGTGCGACTCCATTAAGGATAGCGTCATATAAAGATCACTGAGGTATCCCTTAGGAATTTACCACCCCCTACTCCTAGGCTGAGTCAAGCACAAGCAATAACCAATTATTAACCAAGTATCATTTAACTGCATTTTAATACTATGCTATCAAACACAAACCACAAACAAGGTAGTTATGTACTTAGAAGAGCGGTTTTTTGTTCTACTTGTCTATAATTATTAAGTTCCTCAAAGCCTATCAAGAAATAGTAATTGATTCTTAGTCTACTTTACAACAAGACCTAAGCTTCACTAGATTGTTCAATTATGAATTAGTTTCCTATTTCTCCTTCCCCAAGCTCTCTTGCAAGAAATATCGACTCGGAATTGGAATAAAATTTAAATAGAGAGACTTAAGGAATTTACCTCATCATACAAAAGGTCCTCTCAGTACACCCAAGTACACAATTGTGTACTCAACACAAGCAAGTACAAGGTTGTGTACTTGGCCTTGTACAACCCATTTCACCAAATGCTTCTCGCAATCTTCATGGGTAAGTACATAGTTGTGTACCTTGTTCGTGTATCCCTCTAAACCTCTCAAACCTCTCCATTCTCACCCCCTTGAACCCTTCCTCCATTTGATCATTCACCAATCATGATAATACTCCAAATCTAACGTAAAATCTATCAAATTTCATAAATTTAAACAAAATCGAAATACTTACTCATTTTAATTTGAATCCACTACCCGAAACGTTCCTGATTCAATAACTTAACGTCCAATTGAATTGTCTAAAAATCTTGATTGGACAACATGCTACACCCTTAATTGATTCCTCATTAGAAAAGAACAAAACGTCAACTTGATTTGAGGGACTTACCTTTGGACGTATATCAAATCAAGAGTTCTTCCTTGTTGAGTTGTGAATTAGGGTGATTAGAGTCTCCTAAAAGACATAGAGGATTCAAAATTTCAAAAAGAGGAAAAAGTGATATTAGGATTACGTGAAAGCTTATATAGTCTTGGATTAAAAAGTTCATATTATCCCTTACATAACTACAATATTACATCATTGCCTTGTTAATAAGATTTATTTATTTTTTCTGTATTTTATGGTATCTTTGCAAAACCAATCTCGATCAACCTTGACACTCCTGTGGCATGTTTAATAGCATTCAAAAGTTGTACAACCAGCTCATATGATTCATCCGTACTTGTCATATGTCCCCTCAATGACATTTTGCTTTGTTTCTCGAATTATTTTCTTCGAAAAGTATAGCTGAACTGCTTAGAAATGGTAGTAATGAAGAGTTGATATATCTTCATGTTTGGCCAATAATCCTGTACATAGGAAATAAGACAACATGGCATGCTGACAAAGTCTAACTGAGAATGATCCTATGTGGTCCCATAAATATGGTGATCTTAAAGCACCGATCTGCTTCTCAAGACAAACAGAAATTCTAACCGACAACCCTTGTCTCTATCAATGCAGTGTATAGACCACAATTTGTTCTTTGACTTGTGGACAACATAATTGCAGTGGTGAAAATGTGGTGCTTCTTTATTGCATTTATCAACTCATCCCTCGTTTCGAACCACCTAACTACCGTAAGCTCATCTTTGATACTTCAATTGTCATATACATAAGCTTATCCTCCTAATTAAAAGGATACATATCCATTACCCACAATAAAGGAAGGCACGAGATCTGACCTACCTGTACCATCCATATACGACGGAACATCATTTCTTTAGTATTAACTGTATGGGTGTTGGAGTTAGTAGTGCAATGTCTACATCTTGTGGTACCTGAAGCCAACTTTCAATATAATTGGCCTTTTTCTCGTCATTCTCCTCACTAGAGTCATCGAGAGGATCTTAGAGAGCTAATTCTATTTCACCTTCCCCCATTTTGAGAACCATCAACCTTGTTATTCATCACCCACTTAACATATGCTGTGACTATTGCTTGTTCCTTAACGTCATAGGCATCACTTGTGATTGGTAAACTTGTGTGACAACTGGATGACCTAATTAGGATGCAGTTATAGGAAAAAGAATTGAGCAAAAGCTTGCAGAATATTACCTACACCTTCATGTTGTGTATAAATAATGATTTTTGCTCATGACTATTATCATCTCTGATGGGTAATAAGATCGACTAATGTCCTCAACCGGGCATATGTGAAATAACTAAACTCGATGGGCCTCAGTATGACAGATGACTCCTTCAAATCCTACTCAAAGACTGCTCATAACTTACATCAAACCAGTACCCCAACTGCGTTAACTAGAACCTTGTAATGACCATTCACAATATCTCCAAAGGCAAAGCAAAAACTTTTGAAAAGCAGCAGATCTAAAGAAGTATTTTAACGTGGCCATTGCAGAAGCTTTTTGTGATATTTCCCTTCCCTTTCATTAACCTATTGACAAACTAAAGTTTCCAATGTTTGCTCAGCTTATAATATCAAGAAATGCGACAATGCTAATGTTTCCTGTCGTGCAATGCGGTCTCATCAGGTAGTAGCTTCGACTCGGAAAAAAGATCTGGAACAACCTTGCCTAGCCTAAATCCAAAAATTTCCTCTTGAAAGCGCTTCACGATGCTGTCCCATCTAATGCTGACTCATTTGGGAGGAATATTTGCATATTTTCCTGTTTGCAGGTTTTGTAGTGAAGAGGAGTCTATCAAACATTTGTTATTGACTTGTCCTTAGACAAAGCCAATGTTGTATGTGGCTTCAGGCATCAGAATATCTAATCTGGTAAATGGATTGTTGGCTTTTGCCTTTGAATTACCTGAGCTTAATCAGGAAGCGCTTTTGGCTGTTATTATCGCTGGTTCTTAGTGTTATTGAAATCTAGGTGTTCGCCCAGATGACACAACGCATTTGTATTACCGCATTAAATGAGTTGCAGGTTCAAAGTTCTTCTAGAGGATGCTTTTCACTTGGGATCTGCAGAGATTTCTGGTGTTTGGCGTCCAGGTAGTCAAATCGAAACGTAGATGGCTCTTTTTGATGATGGTGTCTCGCTGGAATTACTGTGGGTTAGTACTTTGTCATGTTCATATAAAGGTGAGTGCTTCGAGCCTTAAATGTTGTGGAGGTTGTTGAAGATGACTTCCTTATAGGGTTCTCCTAGTTAGGGACACTTTGGATAAAATCTCAGTTTCATGCAATTCATTTTATTTTTAGTGCAATGAGGAGCGAGTAAAGAACGACTAGGAAGAAGATGCAACCTCTGGATTAGGCTGTGAATCCCCCTCTTCATCGGCATCCACTTAATTTCAGACTCCTTGTCCTACTCGATTGTTACAATCTTTTGGTATCTGCTATTTTCTGATTGAATGGATGCAATCTTTACCATTAAATTAAAAAAAAAAAAATGAAGATAGGCGCAGACGTACAAATGCAAAATTTATCCAAACTTAGTAGCAATTTTGATTGGTAGGGGGTCTTGGAAATTCGATATCCTTAGCTTTTAGTACACCTTTTCCATTTCACGAAAGAACGAAATTTCCTACTTCCATTTGCTTAAAAGAAAAATCTACTGCAGCATAAGATACAGCAACGGGATTATTGATAAATTGATGGACTCTTTCAACTCATAAATGCATCGATAAATTTAAAATCTGTGCTGCCTTTTCAATTGCGTCTTTACTTTCTTTAGGACAAGATGGAGTCTTGACCGAATGAGTGAAGAGCATAACTATAGGAACAAAAGATCCACCACAAAAGCAAAAGCAAAATATCAATTTCCACATTAATCTAACTTTGATCAAACAAAGCTATAAATCATAGTCTGTAGAACACTAGAAAGTCTTTTTCATGTTTGCGACAATGCCAGATAATTAAAAAGATGATATTTTCTTGCCAAAAGAGCATAATATGGTAAGTAAATACCGAATTCCATAGTATAGAAACTTTTTTGCTATCAAAAGATACAAGACAGGGAAACAGATCATAGAATTTTCAAGTATGACAAAAAGAAAGGCATGAACAGAATAAATCGCAACCAGGGTAGAAAGAAATGTCTCTTTGTCCAAAAACATTCCCACCACGACAATGAATCACCTATTTAGTGTTGCAGTCAGTCTCATCAAAAACATATCTCATTCGCGTACTATACCTTGCTGCAAGTTCAATATGTAAATGCAGCAGAAAATGACAGTGAAGTTCAACCAAATGCTATTTCTAACTAAAATTTGGGGTTCTCAAGCAACAGAATGCATAGCTCTGTCAAAACTCTCTTCTGCAGATGCTGCTCGCGTCACAAGCATATGGTCTGGATGTGAGAGTTTCAACTGACTGCAAAATTATAGTAGTGAACTTACTCAGTAGGGGAATACTATAAAGACAATAGACTCTATAGGAAGAACAATGCTTCCAGTAACATAGATCAACTAAGCATGAGAAATTTGAAGGAACCACAAATTTTTATTCATTCAATAATTTCTTTCTCTTCTTTTTGGGATCCCAATTTGAATTTAAACTTAAACATGAATATGTTCCATGAAATAATGTTTAAGAAAAATTTCTCCTAAAACAGTTTTGAGACATAAAAAAGAAACCGAAACAAATATTATTGGACACATAAAGATGCTTGCACACATACAAATTCAGATTTTCATCTTGATTTCTTCAAAGCTCAATTCCTTAATTAAAGGTGAATGCAATAGACTCAAAAATTAATTTTATTCTCCAGCAAAGCATGAAGTCATGGAGCCTGTCCTAAACCGAAGACATTTGAATTGCCTTTTTGTGAAATTTTTACTTCCTTCTGAGGCTGCATTCTTTTTGTGTAAAACAACTATAAATTCTTTTGGGAAATTTTAGTACATGTTGTGCTGATATATCATTACCGTAATCAAAAGTAGCTGTAACCAATAGTTTTCAATTATAGATGATGGATATGGTAATGGATGGCAGTGAGTCATAACAATTAACTACGCCAGAAAATGTCTTAAAAATGATTTAGATGGATATTCTAACAGCTAACCACCCTCACTGGCTGAGAACCACCACCATCATCTTCCTCCATTACTGCCATCAAGCAAAGCCAGGTAGCATAGCCCCTTTCAGTCAAGACAATAGGATTATTGGCAAATACTGAAAAAATGTTCTCCACAAAACATACACACCCCCATAGCTGATAACAACCACCATGCAACCTATCCTTCATACAAACTTTTGGAGATAAGACTTATCTAATGATCCACTGCTACAGCTATTGCTTTAAAAGCTCAAGACCACTTTTATGGCATAATCCATCGTCATACATGATATCTTAGACAGCTAGGAAATACATTCTAACAAAAACCAAAATGTCTGGACAAGGAGTGTGAAATTACTTTACCTCAGATAACGGGAAGCTGATTTACCAAGATGAAGACTGCACACAACCAAATTGGCCAAAGTTTCAGCGTCCTTTGCATCCTGCTTCAATTGAAAAACAACATACTCTGAAAACTTTTTCTTCAATAGAATCAAACTAGAGTTTTAAAAAGCTTTTATAATGATGAAATTTGGCATTTCAATTTAAGATAATACGAGTTCAACCAACTGAGCAATCATGGAATAGAAGAGAAACTATTGAAAAAAAATAATTACAACAACAATCTCATCAACTTCCAAAAAAGATTGACTTCATAAAATGCATTTAAATGTCATTGAGCTTATAGATGACCAAATATAGGAGGAAACATTTCTCAACAAAGAACAAGGAACTTACTCATCAGAAAATGAACACCTGAAAATCAAGCAACAAGAACACCAGATCATCACAATTAAAAGGTGAGATCCTAGCAAAAGACTTTTGAGGTTGGCTGAACCGTAGGACTGTATCAAGGTTTTTAAGTTCACATTCATTTAGTTGATTACACTCACAGGCCATAACAAACTTCAAATTTTAATTAAAAAGAAAAGAGCTAAAGAACAAGGCTCACGAACAAGAGAGGATGCAATCTAAATCTTTGCATCTCTAATGCTAAATTCCTGAATTATATTGTTAAACGGATATAGATAAGTTCAAATACATGTTTCATAAGTACGTGTTTTGCTAATACTCATGCTGCCAGTTTGTTATGTAGCATGTGTAGTAAGGTTGTGCAGTATTTGTGTACGTGCAGTGATGTGTCTATGTGCAGTGTGCGCATTGTGTATGTAAAGTGACATGTTCAAGTGCAGTGGTCTAGGAGTTGGTGCAGACTGGGTGCCCTTGTATGTTCCTTAGATCAGTGATGATATGTCCTCAGATCAGTGATGATATGTCCTCATACTTAGGGAAGTTAAAAGCAGTTATTCTAAGTGTCAAACTACGAGGTTTTTTTTTTTATAAGAAAATATTCATTAACAGGGAGAATTTACAACCGTCAATGGATGGCAAGGTCTTCTCAACAACTCTTCTCTAAAATAAAGAGTAAAGAGTACACAAAAACACTATACGAAACAAAAGTAAACTCGTCTTCAAAAGTAAACTAACTAAGCCTAGAAAAGAGAAAAGAGCAGTTATGCACAACTGCTCCTGTCATCTGTATTTTATGATAGAAAATGGATGAAAAAGCAAGCTTATTTTCTCCAAAAAAAAAAATCCAGAACTCAAATGTTCAAGATATCTTAGGGTTCTTTCATAAGTAACCCTAATTGTCAAATACTTTTATGAGATCTAATGTTCTCTCTAAGTACCCCCAAACTCTTAAACAAAATAGGTAAGTTCGGTAGAAAAGCGAACAAGGACAAGAATACTGCTATTAAGGATTTTATGGTTAATCGCCCAAGGACTAAATTACAAAACCAATCCTATAACAATTTGGTCTTAGAGCTAGGTTTTATGGAGGAATTGAAGCATCTACAACAACAATTTGAAGCATTCTTGTCAATGTACAAGAAAGATCGAACCCAAATTAAAGCATGCCAGCAACAATTGACTGCCCAAATTGCATCTTTAACTAGAGACTTTTCCGACCAGCATGCAATGACTAGAGAAAGAAGAGGACAGCAATAACACAAATGAAGTGAGTCATGGGTAGAGTACTAATGGCAAGATTGAGAGAGGAATAATCAAACCCAAGTTCTCCAGGTTAGATTTTCCTAACTATGATGGATCCATAGATCTTTTTTTTTTTCGTTGGATTTATCACTGCAAGCATATTTTTAAACACCAGAAAACTCCCGAGGGCAAGCAAGTAGAACTGGCTGCCTTTCATTTGGAGGGCAATGCTCAATTGTGGTTTGTGAAGTTGGAGCATAATAGACCAAACATAGTTGGATGAGTTTAAGAATATGTGTAATATGCAATTTGGACCTCCTCTACAATGTAATAAATTAGGGGAGTTGTCAAAGTTGCAACAACTCAGGTCAGTTGAGGGATATCAATTTCGATTCAAGCAATTATCAGCTCAGGCAGCCACATTGTCTCCAAAGCAAGAGGTGGCCATCTGTCAGTGGCTTGAAAGACTATTCCAGTCAAACTCAAGTTACATCATCCTAACAATCCAACCCAAGCTATGAGTTTAGTGCATGTCTACAAGCAAAGAGCAGTTTCACTGAAAGAAGAGCCAGAAGGGGTAACAGGAGCACCAGCAGCACCTACAACTACCACATGCACTACTTACATCAAGAAACTCAGTTGCCATGAGTTGGGGAATAGAAGGGTTAAGTGGCTTTGCTTTAATTATGACAACCCCTTTACCATTGGCCACAAATGTAAGCGCTTATATAGTCTAGAATGTGCGGAGGAACAAGAGAAGGACTTTGATCAAATAGACAGCGCAAAACAGGGAAATAATGAAGGAGAATTCAAGCCGTGACTCTGATGAGGAAATAGCAGCAATACTTTGCTAGCATTATCCCAACTCTGCATGTGAGGTCACGTGCAATTCCAATGGGGGGAGTAATGTTATGTAGCATGTGTCCAGTAAGGTGGTGCAGTATTTGTGTATGTGCAATGATGTGTCTATGTACAATGCGCATATTTGTGTGCGTAAAGTGACATGTTCAAGTGCAGTGGTGTAGGAGTTGGTGCAAATTTCATGTCCTTCTATGTTCGCTAGATTAGTGATGATGTGTCCTCATATTTAGAGAAACCAGAAGCAATATTCTACATGCCAAACTAGGAGTTGAAATAGGGAAAAGAGCAGTTCTGCACAACTGCTCCTTGCATCTGCGTTTTATGGCAGAAATTAATGAGAAAGCAAACCTATTTTCTCTAAAAATATTTAGAAATCAAATGTTCAAGATATCTTAGGGTTTTCTCATAAGTAGCCCTAATTGTCAATCATTTTCATGAGATCTAGGGTTCTCTCTAAGTATCCTTAAACTCTAAAACAAGATCGGTAAACTCAGTAGAAAAGTGAACAAGGGCAAGAATATTGCTATTGAGGATTTTATAGTAAATCACCCAAGGACAAGACCAATCCTATAACACAGTTTCATAGTTTTCTAAAGCAATTACTGACATGCCGGTTAAATTGATCCATAAATTATAGCATTTTAAAGGGATTTGAGTAATCATGGTTGTTCTTAATCCTATGGTAACCTCCTGCCACAGTCCACATTGGGATTTCGACCACCATGAAACCAACTTTCTTGGAACCTACCCAGCACCTATGATCCTAATTCATGACAGCATCAATTCCAAACCCATACATCCTCCCCTAAAACAATGCTGTAGCATTGATCTTGATTAACCCCAATCTATTGCTTCTTCTCCACTAATAATGCCAACTATCTCAACCAGCCATTCTATCTACTTCAATAATTTCATACCACGTCTAACTTGCTTATCCAAAAAATTGAGGGGAAAAAAATTTCACCTGTATATATCATAATTTACACCTAATCATCTCATCACTCATAGAAAATGCTGCAGAAGATATGAAAATGCCGCCATGTGACAATGTAAAATTATTACCTAAACTATATATGTTTTCCAAATTTTAGACCTAAAGTATGGAGTTGCAAAATATCATACGTAATCTAATTTTTTCTAATTAAATTTACAATCTCACCTCTCACCATTTATATTTGTACTTTTCGATCAGTGACCATTTGCCATGTCATCTCTGTAAAGATGATGGAGGTAGTAAATCTAATAAGTAAAATTTTGATTAAGAGTGATATTTAGCAACTTTACTTTAAGTGTAACATTAGATAAGTAAAAGTTCAATTGGGTATGGTATTTAGCAATTTCAAATTTAAAAAATAAAATTAGAAAAAAATCCAAAGTTTAGGTAACATTTTTTACATCATCCCATGCTGTCATATAGCATGAACATGGAGCAAGGTAGCTCCATCTAAATTAAGACACAGCAACAGAAAATACGCTCAGACTTCGATATACTAAGATATGCAACAAAATTACTACCAGTTTATGACATGAAACCACATAGTAGATGCTCCCATCATCATCTTTGGATAACCATATAGTACATATAATGCTGGAGATCCCAGCAAGAATTTTTGAGATCTAGATAGGGTTGACGTTTTTTCCTTTTACAATGAAGTAACAACCAATGCCAAACATAGTCTAGAGAACCATGACTGGTAACAGACAAGATCACATCGGATAAATGTTTTGAGAATTTTAGTGTCATTTTGCGACCTTCCCATGGAATATAAGCTACTAATTCATGGGAATTCCCGAGAGATCAATAGTAATTCTCTCTACTCTAGCTCTAGAATCCATAGGACTAGGAGCAATAGACAAAAGAATGAAGAGACACAAAATCTATAACAAAGTCAATAACAAAAAGCTCATTATTTACAAAATGAAATTGTAACTTCAAGTAAAAGCACCAATCCCTGTCGCTAAATAAAATAAATAATAACAATAAAGTTAGAGATTCATTGAGATAATCAAAATTTCAAAGATCACCCCTTTGTCTCTGCATTATGACATTGAGAATTTTCTGTAGATGAAGAGACATCATCTACTATGGTATCTGAATGGACAAAAATGGTGGGATTTGCAATCCCAAGTATGATAGAGGATTTCAATATTAGATTTCATATTAGAAAGGTCTAGAGGATCAGCCCTTTGTCTCAATTTTATAACATAGAGAATTTTTTTCAGATGAAGAGACATCATCCACTTTTTTTGGTTAATTAGAAATCATCTACTTTGGTATCTCACTGGACAAAAATGGTGGCATTTGCAATCCCAACTTTGATCAAGGGTTTCAATATTAGATTTCATATTAGGAAGGTCTAGATGATCGCAATATAATACTTCACATGATTTGTTTAGTAGATCTTAAATGAATCTTTTCAACTTTATTCCATCAACTAGTATCAAAACTTAATTTCTGCTGCTAGTAAGCCATACAAACATGGCAACACAATCACCCTAGAATGGCCTTTGAGAAGATCAACCACAAGAAGCATGGGCAAAGGAGGTGTGATTCTCCAAAGCTATCCCAAGGCATGCTTTCATTCTTTGGCTAGCTATTCATCAAAGACTCAACAGTTTGGATAGTCTGGTCCTATGGGTACCAAAAATCCCAATGCAGTTATCAATGTGAAAATCAACTCAAAGGATTATCTCATGTATTCTTCCAATGCCCTTACACTAACAGACTCTGCAAGAAGTTGCAGAAGAGGTTCATTTTCGATAAAACCTCTTGGACTGGGACTATATATCCAAGGAGGATGAACCACGAAAGCAAACTCAAAAGGTGCTAAATGTTGCAAATGGAAAATGGTGGTTGTGCTAGCTGTATATGTTACCGTTGGGGGGGGGGGGGGGGGGGGTGTGTGTGGATAACAACCAACTGAAGCTAGTATCATCAACACTTCAGTTCAGACTGTTGGGATAGTTTTGAATTAACTTTGTTTGGCCGTATGACTCATCTTTTTTTTTTATTTTTTTTTTTTTATTTATAAGCAATGTTTCTTCATCTTAATTCTAGTGTGATGTATATTTCCATATGCAAGTTTTTGAAAAAGGCGTCCTTCATTCAACAGGAAACCACTTTACTAAGACAATCATCTGAGATGCATGCCACTGAAATACAAGCCGTGATTTTCTAAAACCATCTTTGAGTTCACAAATTCATAGAACTCCTACAGTCATATGGAGCAAACAAACTTGAACCCTTCGATTAGTAAAAACTTAATGAAAAAAAAGCTACAGTCAAAGAAATTTGAAATAAATATCTAGCTACAAATGTTAAGCTTAAAAAGGAAAAGGGGGTGAAACGTGTCACACAATCTCACTTGGAGATTCTTTCTTTTCCTGATTTGTGACATAATTCACTCATTTAAATATAGCCTTCTAAAAAAAACTTGGAAACGCTAGCCATTTCACCTTTTTAAAGTTACTTAACAGAGTAACAGGTAAAAAACAAACAACATCAGCATTGTAAGAGTAAAGCTGAAATACTTAATCTGGAAACTTGCCTTGTTTAAAGCTTCAAGTAGCAAAGTTTCTGCCTCGTCAAAGTACCCCATAAGCATGCAAGCAACTGCCTTTCCATTCAAAACCAAGCTTGTCATCTGGTATTTCTCAGAAAAATCTTGGAAGATGAGATATGCTTCTTGTACTTTGGAACCGCCCTATTTTCATGAAGAAGAATAATTAATAAAAGTTCCAGAAGTTTATTCTTGAAAAGATACAAATAAAATGGGAAAGATATATACCACTGCCAGATCTACCCATGCATTCGCCAGTTGAGTTAGTGTGTGATCTTCATCAATCTGCTGCATGATCCTTAGTTGTTTCTCCGCATAATCTGAACGGTGCATCTTGATGAATATTTGCACATTCAATGCATGCCTAGGCAAAAAGAAAAGAACTAAATTTGTTTAGCTTTTTTGGACTAAAATGCATTGATTCTCAACTATCATCATAAATCAGCAGAAGTCTTGCTCTTTGCCACCACAGCATGAATGATTGCCATTGCCTAAAATATAATCTTTAATAAGCTCATTTTTTCCCCTGATGGGGATGCAGACATGGATGCTTTTGGTGGATTCCAAAAAAGTACACTTAAGCTTCGATGTAGACCTTTCATCATGAGTATGCCCAAGATTTAGGAACCTGAACCCAAGTTATCAACATCACCTTGTACATACATAAGATCTACTAAGATGGACTGGACAAAGAATTAGAGAGGGAAACTTGAAAAACTTATTAAGACATTTAAGACCCACCCCTCCTTGCCAATACCCCAATGGCAGCTACCTGGCCCCACAAGCAAACCTCCACATTTAGTAGCAAGTTTGGGCTAGCGGATAACAGAACCTAAATCTTCAACAAACTCATGATCACTCCACTCTATTAAGTTATGCTCATTGGAGCACAATTAACTTAGTCTTAAGAGTATGGTGTATTTACAAGATTCTATCCAAAATTGTAAGTAAACCCCACCAAAATTTGTCAACTTTTCAATACAGTCAAGGCAAAATCATTTAGTGGTTTCACCAAAAATCCATCATTAAACAATTAATCAAGCCTCAATTCATTATGTGCCCTAAAATGGGATTACTTCCATAAAAGCAGTCAATTCATGCTGTTTGTCACAGATGTTAATGAAACATTCTGGACTAGTAAATTGCTCCTCTTGCTTCAATTTCTACATGGAAAAAGTAGATTACTGTGCATAGAAAGCAATCACTTGAAAGACCCAGAACCTCACATTGGACAGTGATGAAGACAATGTAACAAGGAAGGGTGAAAAAGATACTCCACCTCCAAAAGATGCCTCATAGATACAGTAGACACCAGGAATTTTGACTGTTAGTCCTGAGCATTGGCCAACTTAGGCTCTAACCACTGGGTATGGAGGGTCAGTTCATGCATTGACTCAGTTAAACACAATTTCATTTCACTATTGCAGAGCCTAAAGACAGTGCTTATAAGTTGGAATTTAACTCACAATTCCATTGTTCCCCCAGCATTAGTGTGCTTAAGAGCTTCATTATAATCTTGTTCGTGCATGAATATAGTCCCAGCAATCAATCTCAAGATGGAGTTGTTCCCAACTGCTGGATCTGCTAACCACTCTTTCAAACTCGAGATCACTGATTCCTGAACAAGTGAAGAAGGAAAGCTTCAAAAATCTACAAGCAGTAAAAAATACTTACGCCTTTCAAAGTGCTGGGTATACCTTGACCTAGAACAACAGGACAACAGAAATAAGTTTGAATAAAGAATTGACACATACAAGCAAAAACAATGAAATCATGTTACGCTTAATAAAGAACATAGAAAATTTTCAGCCTATTTGATTTTCAGTATAAAATGGAGTTCTCAGTTCCACATCTCCTTTCTGGATAAGCTGTATGCTTTTTGTAAATAGACTAAATTTCAGCAAACAGGCTAACATAGTACTTTTTTCCTTCCAGTTTTTCAGACTGTGATGGGGGTACTACAACCAATTATAAGTACTGGTACATCAATTCATCCAATTACTGAACTACAATAATCAAATTTGGAGGCTGAAGTTCAAATCTATTTCCTCATCAATCAATCTAATTCAAACTATATCAATACGCAGCAATTCCACTCTAAATTACAAATCTAAACTTCATGACCCTACAACCATTATCACAACTACCTTATCACAGCCAGATCTAACCAAATAACTCCCAGATTACCACTCAAACCTCTAACTTTCCATGCATTTCACAATTATAAACAAGTAAAACAAAAACCCAGAAGCCAAATTCACAGAGACACCTATGCCAAATTAATCACATATCTTATTACATCCAACAAACACAGATCAGGAACAAATCCGGATCGATCCCACGATAATACGACACGGAAATGCGAAACTGAAACCGAAAATAAGGCATTAAACATTACCTTGTCCGCAGGGTTAGCAAGGTACATAGCAAGCAATTTGACGGCTTGTAGAGGAGTGGCGGCAGAGGAATCGATCTCATTGATCACAAACTTCACGATACAAACAAAAAATTAAATGGAATTATACAATTAGGGATAAGGCATAATAATAGGTAATTAGTAAAGAGAGAGGGAATGAAGATTACAGAATATGGAAGAATACCTGGTAGCTGCCGAGAGCAACGTAAGATCTGAAGACAAGGCAATCTTTTTCGAGGGATTCATCAGGAGCAAGATTGGGAAGGGAATCGCTGGAGTTGATAGCGGCCTGATATGCTCCTAAGTAGAACATGTTCCTCATGTTGAATAGATGATCTGGTGCTACTGCTGCTGCTCCTGCCATTTTCTTTTCTTCCAATGCTATTACTCTCTCTCTCTCTCTCTCTCTCTCTCTGCGTTCTGAGTGAAGACAGAGGAAATTGTAAGATTTTTGGGATCTGCTTTCCTCCTCTCTCTTTTGCTTCAACAATGATCGAGCAAGAAGGAAGAGAAATGCTTTGTTTTGAGCGGATCGGACTCGGATTACCACTTCTGTCCGGTTCGGACAGGAATTTTATTTTTTGAAATAAAATAGGTATGGAGTAGTTTAATCCTCTAGCATAGGAAAGAAATTTATATTTCAATTCATATACATTTTTATTATAATTAATACTTATTAGAATATTTATTTTATTTTATTAATTACAAATAAAAAATAACAAAATATTCCTATTTGATTATATGAAATATAACTAATAATCATCTATTGAGGATAAAATTATCTCATTACTATGAGGGAATAGAGAGGATACCTATAATAAAAATTCTTAGATCAATTTGCGAGTAAAAAAGATAGCACAAATTACCTTGGGAATAATTGGCATAATAGTGTAAAGGCTTGTTTGGATTTTTGTTTGCATTTTCTTTGAATCTAATTTATATATAATTTGTATCTAATATATATCTCTTATGTGCAATTATCTTTTTAAATTTTTCTTTATTTGTTTCAAGACAAACATCTATATTTGAATGAATACAAAACTCATGCCAACAAATAAAAAATATATGATCCAAACAAGCCCTAAGTTAGGAATATAATTTTTTTTCTTGATAAAAAAACTAGAAATATAATTGCAATTGCCTAGAAAGAGAGAGAGAGATGGGGAAGTAATAGTTGTTACTTTATTAACATTGATAAAAAATGAAAAATATATCTAAAAGTACTAATATATCCTTTTAATCATGGCTTGATATATCGCATTAAGGTTTCATGGTGGATGGGAAATATGTCAGTAAAAACTAAAAAACAAAAAAAAAGTCTTATATAGTAATTATAATTCCTTATTTCGTAAAAATGGAATTTTAGTAGAATTGCTATTCTATAAACTAAATACAATAATAATTTTTTAAAAGAGAAATAACTATTATATTTCATAGTTATAAAAACCAAGTATGTTGAGAGAAATTGCACGCATCTACCTTATTATTCAAAAACTATCTCCAAAAAGTAATTCAAGGATTGGAATAATAAGTTCAATTTAGACATTATTTTACAAAGAGAACCCATTATATGGGCTTTTAATGGAAAAAAATTAAAACCAAAAGTGCACAATATACATGCATTTATTTTTAGCATCATTTAGGCATTTACATTTAAAAAAAAAAAAAAACTAGAGTCCCACATTGCTTAAAAATTGACCCCTTTGGCTTTTCATAACAAACACTCTTTCTGAGCCTTATGAATAGTTAGAATAAGGATTGAACTATACAAACATGGCCTTTAGTAAATTAAGTATAATAATATATAACTTTGCATAATCTATGAATAAAGTTACCATCTTACAAAATATGAGAGTGAAATTTCATATTGTTTTGATTTCACAACAATCATCTGGAGATTCTTTTTTTGGAAGCTATCACCCAGCGAATGTTTCACTCTAAAATCTGCTTATCTCCAATATGTTAAGAAACTCATATGGCATACAATTTTTTATAACTAGCTTTTCGTTTTCACTAGATATCTCAATCCTTGAATTGAATTCTATATATGATGTATTTTAATAAGTCAACATGGCATGATTATAGTGTTTTAATACAATAAATTTTTATCTAGTATGTTCTTTCTTTCTTTTTTTCCCATGGAGTATTTGGCTTCGGTGGAATCATCATAGTTTTTCTCAACAATAACCTTTTCCTCTTTCTTAGGTTTAGTATATATGCTATGATTCAAGCGTCTGAACTTTAGGCTACACATTTCTCTCAGGATGTCTTGATAAATGTTGAAATATATATATATATATATTATATATAATAGAAGTTACTATGTTTGTAAATAGTATCATGTAATTAAGAAAGTGATTAATTGTAATTGATTATGATTGATTAGGTAAGTGTAGAATTAGGAAGTTACAATAGATAGGAGATTAACCTTTACTATATATATAGGAGATGTAACTACACTATTAATAATATAATAAAAATAAGAATTTTCTTAGTTTTTTTCTCATGGTATCAGGGCAATAGGTTTTTTTTTTTTCCTGTCTATAGCTTTCATTGTCGGATAGATTTTTCTTCATGGTTGTGGCCTTCATGGCCACTGTTCAACCTTTGAATCTGTCTAAACACCACTAGGTCTTCCTCAAAAGTTGTTGGCAACCATTCCTAAACTGATCGAAGCGTCATCGAAAGTCCCACGTGCCATTGGAAAATCGTGATTACTGACCCATGCATTGGCAGGTGAGAGTGCATGAGCTATCACCGATCTTCGATGTTCTCTAGATCTGGTCGCTGGACTTTTCTCTCTCTTATCTAAGTGTCTAATTTGTCATTTTTACAAATTTTTTTCTTTTTTAGATCTTTTTTTTTGGGCAGATTTGTCTAAGAAAAGAAAAAAGGAACACTATTTTTTCCTTTCAACTGGTGTTAGTATATTTTTTTTCTTACTTTTATGATGTCAGAATTAAAAGAAAAACAAGTCACCTCTCAACCTCAAAATGAGGTGACGATTTTCAATCCAATTGGAGATGATTTGCCAAGTATATAAATAGCCTATCGATTGAATGGAAAAAATTACATGAAGTGGTCTCAACTAGTTTAAACTTTTTTGGAAGGGAAAGGAAAAATAAGCCATCTACTTGGAACTGGTCTTGTAAAGGATAATCCAAAATTTGATGCATGGGATGAAGAGGACTCCATGGTTAGGTCCTGGCTCTGGAGTTCTATGTTACCTGAGATTAGTGATAAATTACATGAAGTGATCTCAACTGGTTCAAACTTTTTTGGAAGGGAAAGGAAAAATAAGCCATCTACTTGGAACTGGTCTTGTAAAGGATAACCCAAAATTTGATGCATGGGATGAAGAGGACTCCATGGTTAGGTCTTGGCTCTGGAGTTTTATGTTACCTGAGATTAGTGATACTTTTATGTTTCTTCCATCTGTAAAAGACATATGGGATGCTGTTAAACAGACGTACTCTAAAGTTGGGGATGCTGCTCGAATTTTTGAAATCAAGACTAAGATTTCCGATATTAAACAAGGAGATCGCTCTGTCACAGAGTATGTTAATATGTTAAAAGGTTTATAGCAAGAAATGGATCACTATCGGTGCATTAATATGAAGTGTAGTGAAGATGCAGCAGCCTTAAAGCAATTCATTGAAAAAGAATGAGTTTATGAGTTCCTTATTAGGTTAAACATAGAATTTGATCAAGTAAGAGTCCAATTATTGGGGAGAAGAGAACTACCTTCACTCAATGAGGCCATTTTTGTCATAAATGCTGAAGAAAGTCATAAGGGAGTTATGTTATACTCTTTACCTATTGAGGGGTCGACTTTGGTAGGAAAGAATAAGGAAAAGAAGTATTCACCCTTGGGCTTAGATAATGGAAAAACAAAAGGCAAGTCTTCTAGCAAGGATGGTCTCTAGTGTTCTTATTGCAAAAATACGTCATACTAAAGAATAGTGCTGGAAATTTCATGGAAAGCCTCCAAGTTCTCAATGGAATCACAACTCCAAGTATAAACCTCAGAGGAGCTAGGGATATATGACTCAGACCAAGGAAAAAGAATCTCAACCAGGCAATGAAAAGGAAAGTGTATTCAATAAAAAAGACATTGGGAAGCTGAAATCACTTCTGGATTCATTAGAAAAAGCCTCAGGTACATGTTCTTTGGCAAAATCAGGTAACTCTCACTCCTTATATGCATTGAGTGCCTTTAATTCCAATTTGTCAAATGCCTAGATTATTGATTTTGGAGCTACAAATCATATGACCCATTTTTCACACAAGTTTATCACATATCAACCATGTCCTAGCAATAGAAAAACCATCATTGCTAATGGGTCATTAGCCACTATTTCTAGACAAGCGGACATTATGCTAAGCCCCTTTATCACCCTTTAAAATGTGCTCCATGTACCTAAGATATCCACCAACCTTGTGTCTGTTTATCAACTATCTAAAGATTTGAACTGCAATGTTATCTTCTCTAATAACACCTATTTCTTTCTGGATCGAGTTATGAGGAAGACGATTGGGCATGCTAGGGTAGAACATGGGCTTTACTACCTTGAGTTACCTAATGAACATGAGAGCAAGCCATCAAACCTTTCTTTTTTGTCTCATTCCAATAAAAATCAAATATGGCTCCAACATTTTCATTTTGGGTGTCCTTCATTTTGTACTCTTAGCTTTATGTTTCTAAAATTGTTTCAAAATACTAAGATAGAAGACTTTCATTGTCATGTTAGTGAGTTTGCTAAACATTGTCGTGTTTCTTTCTCTTTGAATAATGAAAGATCTTTTGTTCCGTTCTTTTTAATTCACAGTGATATTTGGGGTCCATCTCACATTCCCAATATTTCAGGAGCTCGTTGGTTTGTTTCCTTTATAGATGATTGCACCCGAGTTACTTAGATTTATCTTCTTAAGCAAAAATCTGATGTAAGCAACATTTTTCCCATTTTTCATAACATGATCAAATCTTAATTTAATGTGGGAACCAAGAGAATAAGGACAAACAATGTTAGGGATTATTTTAATTAAACCTTATCAGCCTACTTTCAAAAGGAAGGCATTGTTCATGAATCTTCATGTGTTGATACACCTCAGCAAAATGGTGTAACTGAAAGGAAAAATGGTCATCTCCTAGCATCTATATGAGCTCTCTTATTTCAAAATCATGTTTCAAAGCGTTTTTGGGGAGAAGTTGTTCTAACTACTGCTCATGTCATTAATCATACTTCTTCTCGGGTACTTGATTCTAGAAGTCCAATAAATACCCTTGCTAGGTATTTTCCCAATGCCCATCTCTCTACTAAATTGCCTCATCGAGTCTTTGGCTGTGTTTCTTTTGTGCATGCTCATTCTCATAGTCAGAGTAAATTGGATCCTTGATCAATCAAATGTGTCTTTATTGGATACTCTTCTACTAAAAAAGGCTACAAGTGTTACCATCCTCCAACTGGAAAAACCTATATTTCTACTAATGTTACTTTTATCGAACAAGAAAGCTATTTTTCTAATCCTTATCTTTAGGGGAGCTAGTTGGATTGGAAGATAAGGGTTTTTTTTGAGAGAGCCATCCATCCTTTAAAAAAAAAACTTATTAGTCTGATCCTACTCCTAATCCTTAATCCATTCCCAGTGAATCAATCCCTAATGAACCATCCATTACAGAGTCAACCATTTCCACCATTCCAAAACCATTACAAGTATACTCAAGAAGAGCAAAACCAGTGGACAGTCCTGTGCATGTTCAAGAATCTAACTCTTCACTTGGGACTGAGGCAAGCCCTTCTATTGAGATTTCCCCATTTGTTTCTAGTTTGGACCTAACTATAGCTGTAAGGAAAGGTGTAAGAAAATGCACCCAACATCCTTTGTCTAACTTTGTGTCCTTTAAAAGGTTATCAGAATCACATAGAATCTTCAATTGAACTCTGTAGCTATTCCACAATCTTTATCCGAGGCACTTGGCAAGGAGGAATGGAGACAGGCTATGAGGATTGAGATGGAGGCTTTGGAAAAGAATAAAACATGGGAATTGGTGGAATTACCATCTGGAAAGAGACCGGTAGGATGCAAATGGGTCTTCACAGTAAAGTACAATTTAGATGAATTCATTGAAAGATATAAAGCAAGACTAGTAGCTAAGGGGTATACTCAGACCTATGGGGTGGATTATTAAGAGACTTTTGCACTTGTGGCAAAGATGAATACTATAAGAATTTTATTATCCTCAGTTGTACATTATGACTGGCCTTTACAGTAGTTTGATGTGAAGAATGCCTTTTTATACGGAGACCTTGAAGAAGTGATCTATATGGAGATTCCACTTGGTTTTAGCATGGAGAAAAGACGATGTCAAGTGTGCAAACTAAAAAAGGCATTATATGGGCTTAAATGGTCTCCTCGAGCATGGTTTGGAAGGTTTACCAAGGCAATGCAACAAAGGAAGTTTAAACAAAGCCAAAGTGACCACATACTATTTATTAAACATTCGGCCTCGGGGGGGGGGGGGGGGGGGAGTTACAGTTGTAATAGTTTATGTTGATGACATTATTGTAACTGGAGATGACTCAAAGGAAAGAGAAGCCCTTTGGAAACATTTGGTAGTGGAATTTGAAATTAAGGATCTTGGGAATTTGAAATACTTTCTAGGAATTGAAGTGACTCGATCTAAAGAAGGAATTTGCGTCTCGCAGCAAAAGTATACTTTAGATCTCTTGCAAGAAACAGGCAAGTTAGGATGTAAACCTTCAAATACTCCAATTGACTCTAATCACAAACTTTGGGATGCACAGAAAGTGAATCCATAGATAGAGGCATGTATCAACGCTTAGTTGGAAGATTAATTTACCTGTCTCACATAAGGCCAAATATAGCCTACGATGTAAGTGTGGTAAGTTAATTTATGCAAAATCCTAAAGAAGTTCATCTTCGTGTAGTGAATTGAATTTTACAATATTTGAAAGGTAGTCTAGGAAAAGGAATTTTTTTTCAAGAAGGGTGTAAGGATGAAAATAGAAGCTTACACAGATGCTAATTATGCTAGTTCAGTCACAGACCGAAGATCAACATCCAAGTACCCCACCTTCCTTGGTGGTAATCTAGTAACTTGGAGGAGTAAGAAACAACCTGTTGTAGCCAGATCAAGTGTTGAGGTAGAATTTTTTTCAATGGCCTTAGGAATTTGTGAGGTGCTATGGCTAAAAATTATTTTGGAAGATTTGAGGATCAAATGGGAGACACTTATGAGACTATACCGTGATAATAAATCTGCACTCAACATAGCTCATAATCTAGTGCAGCATGATAGAATTAAGTATGTGAAAATTGATAGGCATTTCATAAAGGAGAAGCTTGACAATGGCCTTATATGTACCCCTTACATTTCTACAAAAGATCAATTAGTGGATGTTTTGACTAAATGATTGCCTAGTTCAACCTTTCAGGAGATCATAGGCAAACTGGGATTGAAAAATATCTATTCTCAGCTTGAGGGGGAGTGTTGAAATATCTATATATATATATAGAAGTTACTATGTTTGTAAAGAATATCATGTAATTAGGAAAGTGATGTAATTAGGTAAGTGATTGATTGAATTGATTATGATTGACTAGGTAAGTATAGAATTGGGAAGTTACTATAGATAGGAGATTAACATTTATTATATATATTGGAGATTTAACCACACTGTTAATAACATAATAATAATAAGAATTTTCTTAGTTCTTTTCTCAATAAATTTTCTACAAGTAACAAACTTTTATTTTCATTGACCTCCAAATAATCACGCCATCCTTTTTACTGATGCCACTATACATTTGCAACAATAATAATAATAATAGTATAGTTTGAAAGTGTGTACTTGCAGAGTACCTACAGGGAGAATAATATAGTTGCAGATGCATTAGCAAAAAATGCAGCAACTTTATCTAGTCCTATACTTTAGGATTATTGTCTCATGATGTTATGAAACTTTATTTAAGTTTGAAAGTCCTTGACACAAGATAAATATACTGTGTGTCAATATGAACTTCTATATTAAATAATATATTGGTTTTACACCCTCCAAAAAAAAAGAAAAAAAGAAAAAGAGATTGATTGTTTTGCATTAAATTATACAAAGAAAAAATTATTCAAAAAGTGACATCATTTGTATAAAAAGGATATATATTGCTAAAGAGATATGATAACCAATTTTTTTTTTTTGAAAATTATATATTATAATATAAATCATTATAATTTTCCCATGATAATAGTTTTAAGATTGAGTCTCAATCTCATCACCTTTTTAATGGTTTAATTACCCTACTCAATTAGACTTTTTCACTTTTCACCTATATTGTTTTCTTTCTTTTCCCCTTTGCAAAAGGATGAAAACTTACACTAAATCTTTGTCTTTAAATAATGTCTTCTCTACTCAAATTTAAACCAAGAAATATGCGTTTTGTCTAGTAACATAATATGCTCCATTTTATTTCTTTTTCTTCTACCATGTATTCTTTTATTATAACCCTAGTTTCTCTCTCTATTACGTTTTCTCTCTCAATAACTATAAGAAATTCATTTCTCTATGAATTATAAGTATCACATTGCATTCGATGTCAATATCGTCTCAATTTGTTACCTGCATCTTTTGTAGGTGTGTTTCCACATTTTTCTTTTCTTAAGAAAAGTTCTAGCGTGTATGTGTACTTACAGTAGTTTAGTAATTATAATTGCATTTTTATGGTTGATGACTATGTTTGGTAAATGTTACATTTGTTCAATTTTCACAATTAACTACCTAAGATTTGAAAATATTAATTTACTACCTAAATAAACTTTTCAAAGTTATTTATAATACATATGCTAACTCTGTTAATAGGGATGTAACTAGGCGGATCATTATGGGATTTCTGACCTGTTCGCACAATAAAAGACCCTAAATGATAATATCCTATAAGGTTTGGGATGAGTCATGAGATTTTTATTGAAAACCTTATAGGGTTTAAGTTGAGTTGTGGGATAAATGTTAAACTCATTGAGAAATCCAAACACCTTTTTTTTTTTTTTTTTCTCTCTCCACAATTAAGTGAATACATATTATAATATTATTTTTTAAATAAAAAATTGAAATGAATAGTAATGCCCTAGTCCCTACTAGTCCTCTATTGTCTGTGCCGTCTTAGGACTTAGTGTCAAGTCCTCTCTAATGTCAAAAATTCAAAACAAATCTATAAATCTTCTTCTCTCCTTTGTTTTCTAGTCCATCTTCTATTCTCTCATTGAGATATGTGTGAGTTTGCCCACCTAAAAAAGGGTTTTGGGAAAAGTATTTCCCATAATACTATTTCAAAATCATAGGTTAAAACTGTGATTTCAAAATGTGAAGAAATCGCATATCCAACCTACAATTTTAGTTAGAGGTAAATTGTAAGTTGGCACTGCGATTTACCCTTTAAATGATACGGTGTGTTTTTGGATAAATCGCAATGCTAACTTGCGACTTACCTCAGACTGAAATTGCAATCCTAACCTGCGATTCCATCTAGCACCATATAACTCTCTGCGTAAACATAAAACGTCATTTTCCAGTAAACTTAATGTGATTTCTTCTCTTGTTTTTCTCTAATTTATCTCAAAAACACATTTAGAAAACAGAGGTTTTTTCTTGGAAATTGTAGTTTCACAACTCCGACTCTTGATTTTGGTTTTTATTCAAGTAAGTATCACTTATTTCGTATAAAAATTTATTGTAAATTTGATTAGTTGGATTTAATAATTGTATACTCTATTGTTATTTTTCTCTATGAAATAGCATTTGTTATTGTTAATTTTGTAATAAATGAAAATTAAGATTGAAAACATACTCGATATTATTTTACATTATTCCATATCAACTAGTGAAGAATTTGTAAGATTTGCTCTAATTCATAGAATTTGCCCCAATTTTGGTAAATTTGCACTAATTTGTTTCGCCCTAATTTGTGAAATTTACCTAAATTCATAAGATTTCTCTCAATTTTATTAAAATTTCTCTAATTCGTAGAATTTGCTCCAATTTTAGTAAATTTGCCCTAATTTGTAGAATGTGTCCTAATTTTATAGAATTTGCTCTATCTTGAAGAATTCAGCTCAATTTTGTGGAGATGGTGGAGTTTGTGAGATTCGCAATATTGGCCTATGGGAGTATCCAAGTGGAGGTGTTTCACAAGTAGTCGACAATTTTTAACTCTAGTTATGTCTAACCACAATATTCTTTTATGCTAATCATAGATAATAGTGTTGTGGAAGCTCTTGTGAAATTTGCTCAAGTTGTGGGTCTATAGTTTATTTAGGAGTTATTCATTAAATTAGGTCACAATGTCCCCACTCAAGGTAAAAACATAAGTTATGAGATGAAGGATGTGGCAGTGCGGTTGGGGTTGCCCATTGACGAGCATGTAGTCACTGGTGTCACCAGCTTGCACTAGGCAAATGAGTGTGAGCGCTTGCTTGAAGTTAGGCTTAGCCTCTGTGATATCTTCGGGGGATGACTGAATATGTCATGGTTGAAGAATTCTTTCGGGAGCCTACAAGACGATACGAATGAGTTATCCATCATGTGCTATACATAAACATATATCCTTCAGCTAATAGGTGGACTCATCTTCATAGATAAATCTTCTAGCCTACTCCACTTGATGTTTCTCTCACTTTTGAAGGATTTTCAAGTGGCAGGGTAGCATAGTTGGGAAGCAGCATGCTTAGCCTGGCTGTATAGATTTCTATGTCATGCAATTGATGCATCTACACGAGATTGGAGGAGCCATGATTTTTCTGTAGATTTAGGCCTATGATAGATTTCCACACATTCCCTCGACTCAATTCTAGGTTTACGTTCCCCATGATGCTCCTTTAGCATATCGCTAGCATACTGTGTTTGACGTCATGCATGTGACTACTTATGTCTTTGGCCAATATAGAGACGCTTTGGATTGACAGACACTTGATCAGGTATTGTACATTACTTGATTTAATATTGTTTACTTTACTCATCTACTATTCACTAAATAACTTGATTTCTTGTAGATTTGTTGGACACCATACATGCATAAGCTTCTTGAGCAGCTTCCTCTTTCCTATCATGAGTGATATTTGGTGTGCTAAGGTGCCTTTGATTTGCTTCCATATTATGGAATGGCTCTAACCTAATCAGGTGATGAGATAGTTCAGTGGGATCCAGAGGATTCCACAATAATGTGACATGTCTCCTTCCCTAATAGGATCAATCTTAGAGGGAAAACCAATGAGGATTGGAGGATGAGACATGTGATCTATATCTAATAATGGGAACAACATTGATTATCTATTGTTCCACTACAGTACTATAGTATTACACGACGGTACATTAGTCAGGCAGGAGCAATGCTTGATGCCTTGGTAAGTCACTTTAATCATATCATCGTACTTTTATGTATTCTACATTATAGTATTAACATGCTTGATTTTCTATGTAGTTAGATTGCTTCACTCACATTGAGGTAGCAGGTTCCTTAGAAAAGTCTTGGGTTGTAGCATATGTTGGAAGGCATCTCTTCCAAGGCCATAGTGGTGTTACATTATTCACTCTAGATCATTAGGAGCACCATTAAAAGATGCCTCCACCTAGTACGACCTAAGGGAGAGGATGAAGCCGTGCTAGGGTGCATCATTAGTAGGTAGTATAAGATTGGTCTCTTAACCCTCCTATAGATGCCCCACCTGCTCACTATTTACCAGTGGCTCATCCTTTACCATTTTACGATGATCTTACCTTCAGTGTCAATTTGATGGAGTTTTACACAACTGATGTCCACATACCATATACGTCTATCATCACTCCACTCGCTCCTTAGAAGGAAAGACATTTAGTTACATAGGATATGGGGGAGGGAGTCATGCAAGTAGATCATCGATATATTTCATAGGATGAGCCACCATTCCAAACTCAGACCCATCCCAATGTTAGAGGACCTAGCAACTCTTTCCACATTAGAGAGAGTTCAACACCTATTGTATAGAGACATTATGAGAGATGATGTCGGTGAAGGGATTAAATATATATGTATATTTGGCTATGTAATTATACATTATTTTTTTTATTTTCCTCAAATGTATATGTACTTCTACCTTCATTTGCTTTGAATATGTAATTTTGTTTGTACAATTTGAAAGACTTGATGAAATCATTTAATTTCTCTAATTGGCTTGTGTTATGGAGAACTTCATAATTGTCACAGATTTATCCTTTTGATAGGTTCTTAGTGTTATATAGAATTTTGGAAATAAGTTTATTTCCATATTTATTTATTTTCACATGTTCATTCATTTTCAATTATGAACTTCATAATTGTCACAAGTTCATTTAATTGCATAGGTTTCACTACATCCTAACTTCGAGGAATAGGGAAATACATGACACGGAATTCAATGGAAATCATATGTTGAACATGCAACTTTTAGTCAAATCACAACTTGGGATTGCAAGTTCCTTTTACAAAGAAATCATAGGTTAAGACTGCGATTTTGCTAAAAGAAGCGATTTTGGAATAGTATTTTAAGAAATACTTTTCTTGGAACCCTTTTTTAGGTAGTTTTCCTGCAAAGGGCAAACTCACAAATATCTCTTCTCTCATCTTTCATTGTCTTTTCTCCTCTGTCTCCCTCTTCTATTGTTTATCATCTCTCACTTTCTCTTCTCTTCTCTCATCTCTCACTCTCTTCGATGTCTCTCTCTTCTCTCGATTCTCGCCGTCTCCTTTATCTCCCTCTTCTCTCACCTCTCCCTCTCTTCAGTATCCTCTCTCTCTAGCGTCTCTATCTTTTCTCATCTCTCCTTTGTCTCTCTTTTTTCTCTTATCTCTCACTCTATCCTCTACCTCTCTCTTCTTTAAAAAAAAAAGGTGACAATTTGTGAGTCAAGATTTGAGTTCCTTGTTAAACTTATCAAGCGGGTTTCAAATATTTGGTAGAAAACCTATAGGGCTGGAGATAGATTTTGAGTAACCTCATAGGTAATGAGACAGATACTAGATTTATTAAACCTAGTCTAAGTTTATCCCCGATTACATCCCTATTCATTAAGATACATTAACCTTTACTATAAATTAACATGTAGACTATAACATTAATTTAGCATTGTAGAAATCCAGGTAGATGTGCAAATGGATTAATTAGAAAAAAATGAGATATCAATGAAAAAGATGAAAAAAAAAATAGAGTCATGAAAAAAGAAACTAATGGAAAAACCATTAGTCAATTATTAACCTAACATTTCTAAAATCCCTATTTCACAAAACTATCAAGCATACTAGAAGGATGAAATAATAATTTCACAGAAGTGGCAAGAAAGATGAAGACAGGGGAGAGGAGATGAGAGAGTCAACCAATAGGATAGAGGCAACATAAAGTGGCAACCATTAGTAGTCTCTCCTCTACCATCATAAACGTAATTGAAATTCCCAATTTTAAAAACCTAGTCTATAATCAAAATCACCAAACACTTAAGAAAAACCTTAACTCGTATTAGGTTAGAAACCCTAATTTTTTCTTCACAAAAGGGCAAAAAGAAATAGACATAAGGCTCTTGAAGATGACGGGGAAGTCATCAAACACATTCATGGCTTTCACATACTAGTCACCCTCCAATAGTAGTAGGCTTATTTTCTACAACTATGGATTATACTATTTTTACACTACCATCGAGTAACTTTATGGTAATAAGATGTTGATAGGAATCAAAATCCAACAAGACTTATCATTAGGGCAAGAACCAAAGGATTTCGAATCTTGGCGATGGGGGCCCATTTTGAGCAAATCGACCCTGGAATTATTTGTTTACTAACCTCCTTTATCTTATTCATGTATTTTATATTCCAACAGGAATACTTATCATGCTTTACAGGGCGATGGACAAACTCACTTAGACTCAGTTTGTGGGTTATCTATGGACCAACCTGAACCGACGATGAGTTAGGCTGATGAATCCTATGGAAGAGCTCGCATGATGAAGACTATTTTCTTTTATTTTGTAATTATTATTTGGACTATTTTATGTTGTATTTTCTTTTGGGACACTTTCATTTTATTGTAATTTTTATTTAGGACCGGCCACCTTAAAAGTGACAAACTTGTAATTTTTGACCATTTTCTAACCCTAGGAATAGCAAGTATAAATACTTGCCTATAGTAGGGTTTGAGAGGGCCATTTTTCAAAATTGATACATACACTTTACGTGTGGGAATTAGGGTTCTTCATAGTTCAATTTCTCTTATTAATTTTAATCCCAAGAATTGGAATTGTGGTGAGTGCAACAAAGGGAAATTGTGAGTCATATCAGTTTCTTATTGTTGTGTTTTCATTTCATCACTGGTGAGTCATATCTAGGGTTGATTTGAAGTTCTTGGTCAGATTTTTTATTGCATTTGTGATCAATTATCTTGTTATAGGATTGATTGCTTTAGTGATTGATCTTATCATCTCATTGGTGGCGTTAATTTGAGCTTATTGGAAGAGGATATATCACGGTTTTGGTTCTTTTCTTCCTCATATATTTCACTGGAATTCACTTGATTTTATTGTTATTTAGTGAAGTTGATCATTATTGGATGTTGATTGCATCTTTGAACCTTTGGATTACATCAAATTTCCATTAGGGTTCACGCAAATTCCATTTCAATTGGACTGGTTTGTATGTCAGTTGAGGATTGTTTTCTTTGATTCATTTGATTGTACATGGACTTGGTTTTGAGCACATCAAATGTGATAGTGAATGAATGTCAAATAGAAATGAATAGAAAGGTATGATGCGATTTGTGGTGCTTGAATCAACAATCTAAGAACTATATTTATTATTCAAAACACTAAAACAAGTAAATGGATACATGGGACTTGTAAAGTGAATTGAATTCACTAGAAGTATCTTGTGCTTGTTTGCCTTACATCATTCTAAGCACTACATGGCAAATAATTTTTAATATTTGCACATATACCATTTTTGTTGCAACATTTGAAGAACTTGGAGTATATCCATGACTGCTATTAGAAGCTAACATCATATCTAAAGGAGTCGGAAAAACACTCATATCAACCATATCTACCATATAATTTGCTACTAATAGGTTAGAATTCTTTCCAAACTTCCTTCCTTGGTATCCTTTAAGACAATCAATCAATTGAAAGCAATTATCAATTGTGTGACCATCCCATTTACAAAGCTTATAATTAAGTAAGATTGAACCAAAGATCTTTCATTTCTTCCCTTCATTAACTATCTTGTTATTTGCTACAAAATCTAATCTATTTGTTTGAAATGCAGTCATCTTAACATCATTTGGGCTAAGTGAAGTGGTCTATTTTTATTTTTCAACTTGTTGTACGAAGTATTAAGCCTTGTTTACTATAAGTAGAGGCTCAATAACCTACTTTCAAACTCGAAATGAGTAATATACTCCATCCTAGATGTATAATATTATAGTATCCCATTAGTGCATGTTAGAAAAACTATAAGTGCTTGTAATTTATCCTAACACTTTTTCAATTGATTGTAATAAGCTCCAATGAATTGATTCATTTGTTTTAAGATGCTAATTTTGTATTGCAACTGAAAAATTAACAGACCATTACTTTATCCCTATTGTTTTTTAATTTCATTTCAATGATCAAAGGTTGAATGAGTGTAAAGAAAATTCTACAAAATCTCACTCTTCATCAAATTCAATACCCATCACTAAACCATATAATCACCCTTAATCCAACGATAAGTCCGATGAGTTCTAATTAGGTTTAGGAATTGTTTCGATAAACCTTAATTTTAATTTTGCACCTAATCCCATCTTAATTGACCAACTTTAAGCTAAATAGTTTAATCCATTGAAAATTATGTTGTCTATAACCATACTAGGGTTATTTAATCCTAATATGTACATCGGATCTGAATTCACTTACTCCACTTGTAAATCATAATTTTAGACTTGCTAAAGATCCCTCACATGAAACAAAAGAAAGACAAAATTTAACTTGTCTGTTGAGTGATCAAGATCTTACTAAGTAGCTTTAATATCATGTGGGAAAATCAAGTTTCTAGCTACTTGTAGTTGCAAAGATTAATCGAGAGTTTATACCTGGCCATGCATAACCCATTTCACCAAATGTTTCTCACACTCTTTACAGGTAAGTACAAGATCGTGTACCTTGGTTGTGCACCCCTCTAAACCTCTTGAACCTCTCCATTCTCACCCCTTTCAACATTTCCTCCATCCAATCATTCACCAATCAAGATAATACTCTAAAATTTAATATAAAATTCATTAAATTTCATAAATTTAAACAAAATTAGAATACTTACTCGTTTTAATTTGAATCCACTACTCGAAATGTTCTTGATTTAGGAACTTGGCATCCAATTGAATTGTTTAGAAACCCTAGTTTGATAACATGTTATGCCATTAATTGATTCCCCATTACAAAAAGATAGATTATTAACTTGATTTAAGGTACTTACCTTCGGATGTATGTCAGATTAGGAGTTCTTCCTCGTTAAGTTGTGAATTAAGGTGATTAGAGTCTCCTAAAAGACATAGAGGATTCAAAATTTCAAGAAGAGGAAAAAGTAGCATTAGGGTTACATGAGCACTTATATAGCCTAAGGTCAAAAAGACCAAATTTCTCTCATCTTAAAATTCCAAATTACCTTAATGCCCCTCCTTTAAAACATTATTTTCGTTTCTTTTCTTTTCTTTTATATTTTCATCCCCCCCAATAAAAACTTTCGTCGTCAAATGTTACTTATATTTAGGAAGAGTTTTAGATATCTTTTTCACATCTCCTTTTCTAGTTCCTAAGTTGCTTCACATTCTGTCTAGTTACTCCATTATACTTTGACATAAGGGATTATCTTTCGTCTTAATATATGCTCCTTAGTGTCTATAATGCGGATGGGTCGTTCCATGGTAGTGAGATTTAGTTATACATCTAAAGGTTTAAGAGCTGTGACTTAGCTCGGGTTTGCTACAAACTTCCGTAATATAGATACATGAAAAACATCATGTACTTTCGCCAAGTTAGGTGGTAAGGTTAACTTGTAACTGATATTACCAATTTTCTCCAAATCCCCAAAAGGACCAACATACTTAGGATTTAATTTTCCATTTAAATCAAATCAAACAACACCTTTAGTTGGTGATATCCTCAGTAACACATAATCCCCCACTTCTAATTACAGTGGTCATCGCCTCCTATCAGCAAAACTCTTTTGGTAACTTTGAGTTGTTAGCATCCTTTATCTAATTAACTTCACATTATCCACAACCTTTTGCACCAATTCAAGTCCCAACACCTTTTTTTTTTTTTTTTTTCCCTACCTCATCCTAGTGTAAAGGTTACTTACATTTCCTTTCATGTAAAGCTTCATCTAAATTGTTGCATGGTAGCTATTATTGTAAGAAAATTCAACTAGAGGTAGGTGTTTGTCCTAATTTCCTCCAAAATCTAAAATAGAAGCCCTTAACATATTTTCTAGAATTTGTATAGTTTGCTCTAACTACCCATTAGTTTAAGGATGGAAAGCTATGTTGAATTGCAATTTAGTGCCCAGAGCTTTATGTATGCTCTCCAAAATCTACCTACAAATCTAGTATCCCAATTAGAAATAATTGTCATTAGGACTCCATGAGGCCTAACTATTTTCTCAATGTATAACTATGCCGATTTACCTAGGGTACAATGGATATTGATGGGTATAAAATGTGTTGATTTAGTTAATCTATCCACTACTACCCATATAGTATCATGCTTTTCTTTGGTTTTGAGAAGTATAGTAACAAAATTCATGGTTACATGTGCCCACTTTCATTGTGGTATAGGTAAAGGTTGTAGTTCTCCTACTGGCCTCTAATGTTCTATTTTAATTTGTTATCATCTAA
The DNA here is from genome assembly GCA_037954665.1 of Laguncularia racemosa. Lineage (NCBI taxonomy): Eukaryota > Viridiplantae > Streptophyta > Magnoliopsida > Myrtales > Combretaceae > Laguncularia > Laguncularia racemosa. The sequence goes on from JBBMOL010000040.1 coordinate 4,440,173, forward strand.
AACACTTGGAAACAAAGTCTACTATCTCTTGCTTCATATTCTTCCACTAGTAATGGACCTTTAAATCTTGGTACATTTTAGTACTCTTAAGGTGGATTGAGTACCTAGAGTGATGTGCTTCTCTTAAAATCTTATTCTTCAACTTTGCTAACTCTGGTACACATATCCTTGTTCTATACCACAAAACTCTCTCTTGATCAATCCTAAATTTAGGTACCTTCCTTTGTTCCATCATATGCTTAATTTCTAACATGCCTTTATCTTCTGGCTAAGCTGCTTTAATTCTATCTACTATAGTTGGCTAGATGTGCAAGTTGGTGAGTTTTGCTCCAACCTCCTAGGTAACTACGTCTATTATAACCTTCGCATTTCTTCAAGCAATGGATTCTATGAAGTAAGCAATGTAACTAAGTTACCTTACCTCTTTCTGTTGAGAGCATCTACTACGATGTTCACCTATCTTGAATGATATTGTATTTTTAAGTCATAGTCTTTAATTAATTCTAGCTAGTTCCTTTGTCTCATATTTAAATCCTTTTGAGTGAAGAGGTACTTCAAGCTTTTGTGATATGTGAATACCTTGCATTTCTCTCAATATAGATAGTGTCTCCAAAGTTTAAATGCTAAGACTACTATTGCTAACTCCAAATCATAGATAGGATAGTTTCTTTCATGTGGCTTCAGCTGGTGAGAAGCATAAGCAATAGCCCTTCCATTTTGCATAAGAACACATCCTAAACTTTGGTTAGAAACATCACTAAATATTGTATACTTCTTTCCACTTTCTAGTAAAGTTAGGATTGGTGCTAAGATTAATCTTTCTTTTAGCTTTATGAAACTGTCTTCACACCAATCATCCCATTCAAACCTCACTCTCTTCTAAGTTAATCTAGTCAACGGTGTGGCTATCTTAGAAAACCCCTCCATAAAACACCGATAGTAGCAAGCTAATCCCAAAAAGCTCCTAATTTTAGTCACTATTTTAGGTCATGACCAATCTACCACTACCTTTACTTCTTGGGAACCACTGTAATACCATCCTTGTTAACTATGTGTCTTAGAAAAGAAACCTAGTCTTGCCAGAATTTATATCTCTTAAATTTTGCATACAACTTCTTAGCCTGTAATCTCTCTAATATAACACTTACTTACTCTTCATGCTCTTCTTTACTTTTTGAATATATCGGGATATCATCAATGAACACCATCACAAATTGATCCAAGAAATCTCTAACCACCCTATTCATTAAATCCATGAAGGTAGTTAGAGCATTTGTTAAGCTAAAGGGCATTACCAAGAATTCATAATGCCTATATTGGGTTCTGAATGTAGTCTTTTAGATATCTCCTTCCATTATCTTCAATTAATGATAACCTGATCTTAAGTCAATCTTTGAAAATACTTGAGCTCCTTGTAGTTGATAAAAAAGGTCATCTATCCTAGGGAGTGTATGTATGTATGTATGTTTTATAGTGACCTTGTTCAATTTTCTATAGTCTATACACATTCTCATACTACCATATTTCTTTTTTACAAATAAAATGGGAGCTCCCCATGGTGACACATCGGGCCAAATGAATTTCTTATCAATAACTCTTGTATTTCAACCTTCAATTTTGATAATTTTGTAGGCGCCATCTTATATGGAGACTTAGATATAGAGGTTGAGCTTAATACTAAGTCTATACCAAACTCAATTTCTCTATCTGGTGGTAACCTCGGTAAATCATTAGGAAATACATCAACATAGTTACTATTGGCACTCCTTCAAGTTTCACGTCACTACTAGCTTCTGCCGTTATAATTACCAATATACTCTTGCTCCATAATTCATATGTTAGTAGATCCACAAGTCTTTGCACTTCTAACTTAGGACTAATAGGATCTTCATCAAGGGAAGTAAAATAAACCATCATTTTATGACAGTCTTTAGTGGTATCACTACAACAAATTCAATCTTAGACTATGTTTAATAAACGTTGCTAAACATGAAATGAACGTTGCAAAAAAGATTTAACCACGTTTAATAACTGTTGTTGATAAACATCGCCAAAGTTTCATCGCAAAAAATATCTACGACGTTTATGAAATAAACATCGCTAAAGGTGGAAACATAGCTAAATGTGTTATATTAGGCGATGTTTAAACGTTGCTAAAAATAGGTAATACATGATGTTTAATGTAGTAAAATGACAATTAAAAATTTAAAGGGAAAAAAAGTGCAGTAAATAAGTACTATAGGTGATATTTAAACATAGTAAAAGATTAACATTAGCAACGTTTAGACGTTGCTAATAGTTATGATAGGCGACGTAGTAGTAGCACAATAAAAAAATTATGGACACAAACAGCACGATAAATGAGTAATATTGGCGACATTTAAACGTAGTAAAAGACTACCATTAGCAGCATTTAGACGTAATTGACAGTTATGATAGGTGACATTTAAACGTAGTAATAGCACAATCACAAAATTTATGGACAAATAGCGCAGTAAATGAGTAATATTGGCGACATTTAAACGTAGTAAGAGATGACTATCATCAACATTTAGATATAACTAAAAGTTATTATATGTGATGTTTAAACATAATTAAACCATAATTTAAAAAATTAGTGGACCAAAAAAAGCATTGTAGTTGAGTAATATTGGTGACATTTAACCATAGTAAAAGAGTTACATTGGCAATGTTTAGACTTAGCCAAAAGGTAATTATGGGTGACGTTTAAATGTTGTGAAATAGTACATTGGTAACATTTAAACGTCACTATAAAGCCAGATTAATAACATTTAAACGTAGTAATTGTAATAGGCATTGATTTCAACTTGTATTCACAATCTTCATATGAGCCAACATATACCTATTTAGTTATACACAATTATATATACCCTGCACATTTCTTTTCCACATATTCAAATGAACCCCATAGACATGATGCTTTCACATCAACAAAACTTGGGAGCAATATCCTTAACTAAACAAATCTAAATAAGATGAAAAAAAGTTAAACTTCAATAGGTTTAACCTTAAACATTACATGAACTCGTTTAACATCCTATTTCTTGCACCAATTCTCACCATCACTACTTTCATCATCTTCGCTATCACATTTTTCTTCACTACTTTTCGTATCATCTCTAGTAGATGTACTTGGTGAATGAACAAGGTCTTGTGCATTTTTTGTTCCTATCACAAAACATACAACCTTTAAACAACACATGCATACAATTATATCTTTTTTTTTTAATTAAAAGAGAGAGAGAGAGAGCAACTGCTTGAGAAAATTCCTAGCAAGCCGTGCAACTGCTTGAGAAAGCTCAAATAATTGTAAGACATTTACAAAGTACTCACATATTCATCCTTAACATGCAAGCAAAACATCAATATTCTACAATATTGCCCTAAAGGAATTATAACCATGCAGATTCTTGAATATTCTAAAATATTGTCCCTTAACACCTATATGACAACATTGCTCCCTACCCAACATCCCTACAGAACATAGTGTACCCACACACTACCCTTGTATTACACAACATACTCTTATATTGCACATAATGAAAAACTATAACACAACATACTAAAGGAGTCCACCACATCAATACAACTACTACATCATCAAAACCTACAACATTCCTACTCTATACATAGAAGTAATATGCATGCATTTACAACATAACACATATACCTTTAACTCGAAAGTACAAGTTTAAACTAACCTCTTGAGCTTGGGTGATATGTAGATCCCTTTCTTCTTGAAGCATTGACAACAGTTGTTGACTTGGTCATTGAACTTTCCTTTCGGTTGTTTACGTTGATGTTTTTCCTCTTCAAGCTTTCCCTGTGTCTCTTGTAGCAGTGCTTCCATCTTTTCCATATAAATTCGTGAATGTGTAGCTTTCCCAATGGCCGATGGTTTGTACCCTCTACCAAGATGATAGTCAGTTCACGCGTTTGCACCCATAAATTCATCAACTATCTCCTCCGCAGTCTTATGATTTTTTGAGGATTGAGATTCTTGATACATATCTACCATATCCTCTTAGAGTAACGATGACAACAATATACAATGCAAACATAATAGAAATGTAGATAAAAACATAAAACATAGTGATAGCGCTTATTTGTAAATTAACCCATCAACTTACATAATCCTAGCTAACTTGTTGGGAAATCCAACCGCCACCACCATCAGACCTTAGATCACTGTATCAAGTGACCTTAAACAACTCGATTGCATCCAGTGGTTGGTAATTCCTCTTAATCTAATCACATAATATATATAAAGTTAAGGACTTTATCAATTTAAGTCTTATATACCTAAATTAAATGAAATACTTACATATTCATTCCTCCTGTTCTCAAATGATCTAGATCTCGACCTATGCAAATATTTTACTTTCCTATGTGCAACCTTCCCACTCATTGCCCTAATCTTTTATTTATCAAGACATCATCAAGTTAATGATATCATTTAGTCAAAACCTTAAAAAAAAACATGACTTAAGTTAGCTTGCCTTTGTAGATGGATCTCCTGATTGCAGAATCTCCTTCTCTTGTGCAATCTCTCTTCTCCATTCCTCTATTTTCTTTTTCTAGTTATCATCACTTGAACCCTTGGGTCGAATTGCATCACTAATCTTTATCTATGAACTTTTCATTTTACTTCGATGATTTCTATGGATATTTCCCATCCATCGATTAGTAGCATGAAACTTTTTAGGATTTTTTATGATGTCATCAATATTTAAACAATTCTACAAAAAAAAAGAGAGATAAGGATGTAATATACATGTCAAAACACCTTGCAATAGGTTATAATAACAAGGACAATTATAGTTTAACATATTCACTTTTTATTGAGAAAACAATTGATATAGAGACAATCCAAATTAGTTGTTACTTTCACTTGTACTCTTTCCCAAGAACATTGTTTTTGTGATAAATCAAAATTTCTCCAATCCTCAATATAGTGTGGTAGCAAGTCTTGACAAGCCTTCCCTATTTTCGATGCCATCTTAGCTAGTTAGTCTGGTGTTAACGGACGACCACCAAATGTCATGAATTGAATGACCATTTTACTCATTTGTCTTCTATTTTCTCTTTTTAATGCTTGTCCTCGATATGCACTCCTCTTGCTTATATATGATAGTGAGCTCGCCGCTAGTGCAAATATTTGAAAAGCAAGTCCATCATAATGGAGGTTAACACTGAACTTTGATTCTAGTTTCATGTACACAGTTATGTAGATTACTTGAGGATCAAGTAGGGTTAAAGGGAATGCCACCTGCCTATGCGGACACATCAACTGCATTATTAGTGGAAGCATCATTTTGTGTGAGTGCATTTGGTGTGGCATGTTCCTTAGACGAATTTATGGGTTCCCTTTGTTGATTTATGGAGGCATTTGTCACAACATTATCATGCACCTCCCCATCACTATGGTGTGAATTTAAATCATCTCTAATTGCATGTTGAGTGTCTCGACTAACCTTTCCTCTCCTTCTTTGGGTCTTCCTCCGTCACCCCGCCATTAGAGTTCTGTAAAATATAGTAAAAGCATGTATGATAAAGAATATGTGAATAAAATCAAAACAACATTACAAATTTCATGCAGAAGAAACATAAATAACATTCATTCATACAATCATTGTCAGTCGTATCATATTCAACAAGTGTATCATCAAGTGCTTCGTCTATATCCTCATCATCATTAGATTCGATATTAGCATTGTGCTGCACTCCACTAGATGCTTCAACTGTCCTTTCTACTAATTCTAGTTGGATCGTATCAGGATACATATCGGTTCTTAATAGTACATCAACATCACAATTGACAACTAAATGTTGCTCATATCCTCTTCCCCTATCCTTGATGACTAGATCGTCCAGGCTCTTATTTGCCAATTAAGCCTCCACATCGATGAATAAATTTACATTACCAAATAAATAGTCCATATTGTAAATATGGTGATGCTTAAAACATTGCACCACATGCCAATTAACACCTAACTTCATGTACTCCAAGTAATATACTTGTTTAGCTTGTGATGCTAACACATATGGGTCATTTACATACCAAGTACGAGTGACCTTAATACTTTTAATGCCATTCTCAACTCTAATGTTATGATGTTGGCTATTTATGTCCCACCACTTACATTTAAATAAGAACACTCTCTTGTTCTGTATGTAACTGAACTCATATATATCTGTTACAACCCCATAAAATTCTATTGATGCCTGTTGTCGAGTCTAATTTTTTTATTTCCCATTCCTAATCCGATCTATATTAGACCCTATGCTCATCTAATGTAGATCCTCGACTTGAGTTAGGAATTTCGTTTTATGTTGGAGTCGCCATCCAACTGTTGTTGGGAAAGATTGAATTAGGACTAATTGAGCAGATTAGTCCTAATTTGGACCACTAGTCGTCGTGATTTCCTCTTTTCGTTTTTTTGTGAAAAGAGGAAAGGGGAAAACCAGAGTTTCTAAGTTCGAAGGCTAACCTATTAAAACCTTAAGGTTACCATCCAATCTCCTAAAATCTACTCTATCTAGAAATGTCTTTTATTTTATTTTTGTTGTATTTTATTGTGTTTTTGAGTGAATTATTCTAGGAAAATGATTTTTATTCCTTTTTTTAGGATTGTCCCAAATGGGTGCCTACGTACCTGCTATTCATGATCAAACAAGCCGTAGTTCGCTTTCCTGAAAAAACTTTAGTATGTTTGTTGATTTTAATTGTGAAATCTCTTTTGATTTATGTTTTTACCATTTTGGGATTTTTCTAAAAAATCTAAGCCTAAGCTTAATAATTTGAGTTTTGAAAATAATAATTTTAAGAAAGAACACCAATTTTGGATTTTATTCGAGAAAATGATTTTTCTAAGTGATAAAATTTCATTTTTCTATTTTTTTCAACTTATTTCTACTATTTTAATTTTTTATTGATTTTTTTATTAATTTTTTATAATTTTTATAATTTTTTATTAATTTTTAATTTTTTATTAGTTTTTATTAATTTTTCATAATTTTTATTTTTTATTGGAAAAATTTTCTCCTAGATTTTTATCTATCATATTTTAAAATCTAAATTATTATTATTATTTTTCTAATATTTTTATTATTTTCTTTATAATTTTCACATTTTTATTATTTATTATTATAATTATTATTTTTATTTTTATCATTAAATCCTAAAAAAATCTAATTTCTAATATTTTTCTATTTATTGAATTATAAATAACAAATAAGTAAATAAATTAATTCGAAATAAATAAAATAAATACAAAAAAAATCGGAAAATCCGACTTACTTGGATCTGGGTCGGTGCGCGGGTTAGGTCGATCGGGTCGGATTGGGTCAAAGCAGGTCGGGTCGGGTTGATCGGATACGGCGATTGGGACTGTTCATCGGCGGCGTTTCTGAAGCTTCCAAGGATGATGAATCTAAAACCGGTGGTGGTTGCAGTCGAAAACCTCCCTGGGCGGCGTTTCAAGGCGGTGTTGATCGGTGGTCGTGCTCGAAAACTTCGGCGAAGCTCTAATCTCACTTATTTTCTCTCTTTTCTCACTTTTGATTCGTGATCCAGCTTCTCCACTTCATCCTCTATTTATAGGCGTTCAAAATTGAGCTAGATAAGCACGGATTTCCACCAATTGAAGAAAATCGGATTTGCGGTTAAAAAACCCATCTCCGATTTGTGTAAATCCATCGATTTGTTGCGATTTGATTCAAATTGAATGATGTTTATCTTATTTCTATTGAAAATCCGTTGGATTTGTGCAAAAAAATCGAATCAAAACGACCGAAATTCAGATTTTTCTCCTCGTTGGCTATCTCGGACAGAGGTTAAAGACGATCACGCGTTCGGTGAGTGCATTCGCTCCAACCAATCGGATGCTGACACGTGTCCTAAGCAGAGTAAAATTTCGCAAAACGCGGATTCTGCTTCTCCCACGTTTTGAACCCCTGATCTCGCACCCCCCGCACGCGCCTGACTTTGGTCCGAACCAGTTGAGCTAGCCCACTTTCGCGATTTTATTTATTTCGCAATTTGCATATATGTAATGCGATTTTTTTATTTTTTTTGTATATTTTGAAATTTCAAAAATTTGTAAAAATTATTTAATCCTTTTTATTGCCATTTTTGAAATTATTTTCCAAAATTGATGTATTTTCCTATTTATTTTTTGAACATTTTTCCTATTTTTGCTAAATCAAAGGGAAAAAAAATGAAAAAATTGGAAAAAATTGAAAATTAATTATTGTTGATTATTATTAATCATTAGGGAAAAAATGGGGTGTTTACAGCTGCCCCTCTTTGTAGTGAAATTTGAAAAACTTAACTACAAAGACAAGAAAGACGCCATTTTTGGCCTTTTAGTTGAATGGATAACGCTTTGGTTTGGCTGGTTATCTAGAATTGAGTTTCTAGTAGGAAAATGCTCCATGAGCTAATAATCCCACGAGTCTTTTATGATGGTTGGTATTGCTTAGGGATTGGTCCTAACAATCTAGAGTAATGTATCATCCCAAAAAGTGCTCTATGGGCTGATTAATTGGCGATAGGAAATATCTCAAGCATTGTTTAGGAGTGTAGAATAGCTGATGATAGGAAGCATCTTATCAGACTAGCAACCTTGAAGAGAAGATTATCTTAGGAAGCGCTCTTATGAGCTGGCCACCTGTCAACAGAAGCGTTTAACTAGACTAGCGACTGTTTGGAAAAATACCTTCGAAGAGTGCTCCTATGAGCTGACTAATCGGTTATCGACAATTTGAAAAAGTGCTCCTATGAGCTGACTAATTGATAGATTCAAAAAGTGCTCCTCTGAGCTAATTGATCGATAGATTCGAAAAGTGCTCCTTTGAGCTAACTGATTGATAGATTCGAAAAGTGCTCCTCTAAGCTAACTGATCGATAGATTCGAAAAGTGCTCATCTGAGCTAACTGATCGATATATCTGAAAAGTGCTCCTCTGAGCTAACTTCAAGAAAAGGTGTCTAGGAAAGTGCCCCTTCTTGGGCTGACTATCTTTAGCGGGAAGTGTCTTCTTAAACTCACAACCCTAGGGGAGAAATGTCTCGAAAGGTGCCCCTACAGGCTGACCTTGAGACAAGATATTTAGGAGAGTGCCCCATTGTGGTCTGACTAACTTATAGCATAGAGAAACGTCTCAAAAAGGTGCCCTTGTGGGCTGACCTTGAGACAGGATATCTAGGAAAGTGCCCCTCTATGGGCTGACTAATCCATGGTAAGAATACATGTCTCGGAAGGTACCCCAATGTGCTGACCTCACGAGAGGATGTTTAAGGAAGTGCCCCAATGTGGGTTGACTAACCTATGGTAGGAAAACACGTCTCGAAAGGTGTCTCAATGTGCTGACCCTACGAGAGATATTTAAGGAAGTGCCCCAATGTGGGCTGACTAACCTTTTCAAGGGGATGTTTAGACAAGTGCCCTATTGCGAGCTAACTAATCTTATGTTTCTATTGACTGAGCTAAATGATTTGATGATAGTCATTTATTTTAATATGCTTGCCAATTTATCGTGGATAGCAACCAAACAACCGAACCTTCGTGCTGGTTTGCTTCTGCTTCACTTCTTCTTATCTTGACGCGGGGTTAAAGATATTGATGTCCTTCCTTTTTTTTTTTTTGTGCACATGGCTCTTTTGACGGTAGTGTTATCCTACTAATGCACCAAGTTTTAATGCTTACGAGTAGATAGAATTATATTACAAAATTTATTGAGATTCATTATCATTTTAGTGTTTATCATTCATTGGCGAAGTGATGGGTAATGTGTTTAGGAATGTTTGTTGTAATGAGAATTGGTTGGAATTATCAATCATTCAGAGTCATTAACTTTGCTTGTAAAAAAAATAAAAACTAGACTCAACGAAACTTGTATTGAATATTGGCTTTCATAAACATTGACAAAATATCAATTCCTTTACTTAAGGATAGTACATCTTTACAGCATTTGCATTAATGGGGTCTCTCAATTCTAGACCATCCATTTAAGTTAATATTAGAGCTCCTCCTGACAATACCTTTTTTATCACATACGGGCCCTCATAATTTCGGGTAAATTTTCCTCTAGAGTCTTAAGCATTCGGGAGAACCTTCCTTAGCACCAGATCCCCCTCTTTGAAGTATCGAGGCCTCATCTTCTTGTTAAATGCTCGGGCCATCCTTTGTTGGTAACACTGGCCATGACATAGTGTAGTGAGTCTTTTTTCATCAATCAGATTCAACTGATCAAGCCTCTTCTTTACCTAGTTTGATTCAGTTAACTGAGTTTCTGACAGAATTCTGAATGATGGTATTTCGACTTCGACTGGTAGCACTGCCTCAGTACCATATACCAATGAATATGGAGTAACTCCAGTAGATGTTCTTATTGAAGTCCTATAAGCCATGAGAGAAAACAATAACATCCCGTGCCAATCTTTGTAAGTAGTTGTCATTTTTCGATGATCTTTTTGATATTCTTGTTAGCTGCTTCTACTGCCCCGTTCATCTGAGGTTGGTAGGGAGTTGAATATGGTTTATGTGGAATTGATGACATAAACCTATCATCGACTTGTTATTAAGATTGGTACCGTTGTCAGTGATGATGGACTCAGGAACTCCATATCGAGTTATTATGTCCCTTTTTAAGAAACGGACTATTACCCCTTTGGTGACATTAGCATATGATGAAGCTTCTACCCACTTGGTAAAGTAATCAATTGCTACCAATATAAACATGTGACCATTGGATGCCGTCAGAGTGATTAGGCCGATTATGTCGATTCCCCACATGGAGAAAGGCCATGGTGCTGACAATAAGTGCAACTCGTTGGGCGGAGCATTTATCCGGTTTGCGTACACTTGACACAAATGACAGTGCTTGACATATTTTATGCAATCTAATTCCATGTTAGCCAATAGTAACCTAACCTCATGATTTTTTGGGCCAACATGTGGCCGTTCATATGAGGTCCACATACCCTATCGTGTACTTTTCCCATCAGTTCACATGCTTCATTTCTATCCACACATCTTAGCAAGGTGGTATCAGACGATCTTTTGTAAAGTATAGACCCACTTAATAAGAAATAACTTGCTAACCTTCTGAGTCTTATTTGGTCATTCTTGCTAGCCATTTCAGGGTATCTATTTTCTTGGAGAAAAGTTTTGATGTCGTGTGATACCAGGGCTTGTCATCTTGTGCTTTTTCAATTGCTAAACAGTAGGTGGGCCGATTTTCGATGTTTATTTTCATCGGTTGGACTTCGACTCCCCCTGTTATTTGGATCATAGATGCTAGTGTGGCGAGTGCATCTGCAAACTGATTCTAAGTTCTCAGGATATATGTGAAAGTGATTGCCTTGAATTCTTTGATTAGCTCTATCAAATGTTGATGGTATGGTACCAGTTTGGGGTCTTTAGTCTTGTATTCCCCTCTTGTCTGTAGTATGATGAGCGATGAATCCCCATATACTTCTAATTCGCGGATTTCCATTTGGCAAGCCATTTTGAGGCTGAAGATGCATGCCTCATATTCTGCGATATTATTGGTATATAGAAAGGTGAGTCTTGTCACTGCAGGGAATTGTGTGCCATCTGAAGATACCAACACTGCCCCGATCCCACAACCGAATACATTGGCGGCTCCGTCGAAGAACATTTTCCCCTTAGAATGCCCGTCTATCCCATAATCTTCTATTGATGTACCTTCCACTGCTAATATGTTTTTGTCAGGGAATTGGGCTTGTAGTTCTTGGGAATCTCCCTCGACAGGGTATTCTGCCAATTGGTCGGCTAAAGATTGCCCTTTCATCGAGTTTTGATTTATGTATGTGATATCAAACTCTGATAAGAGCATTTGCCATTTAGAGATTCTCTCTATCAAAATGGGTTTCTCCGCTAAGTATTTCAAGGGATCATGTCTTGTCAGCAGGTCAATATGATAGTAAATGGTATATTGCCTTAACTGGTGCATGACCCAAATTAGAGCACAACAAATCCTCTCTACCTCTATTCTCCGTTTGTGAATTTCTTGCTCAAATAATATATGGAATGCTATCTTCCCTCTTCATATTTTTGCCCCAACACGCATCCCATGGATTCAAGGAGTATCGTGAGGTATAAGAATAAGGGCTTCCCTTACTTCGGGACTATCAAGACTGGAGGTTTTATGAGATGGTCTTTGATCGTCCTGAATGCTTCTTTGCACTCGTCATCCCATTCTACTGCAGCATTCTTTTTCAACAGACGGAATAGTGGCCGACATTTATCTGTGAGCTGTGAGATAAAACGAGCTATGTAATTTAATCTTCCCAACAAACTTCTTACTTCTTTAACAGAGCGTGGGGAAGGTAGCTCTAATATAGACTTTACTTTGTTAGGATCGATTTTAATGCCTTTTCGGCTTATGACAAACGCTAACAATTTGCCCGTTGTGACCCCGAAAGTGCACTTCTCCGGATTTAACTTGAGTTGAAATTTTCTCAGTCGTTTAAACAACTTTCTCAGGATATCTATATGGCTTTCTTCTTCTTTAGACTTGGCTATCATGTCGTTGACGTATACTTCGACTTCTCGATGCATCATGTTGTGAAGTATCGCGACCATGGCTCTCTGATACGTTGCCCCGGCGTTTTTCAAACCAAAGGGCATGACTTTGTAACAGAAAGTTCCCCATGTTGTGATGAAAGTCGTTTTGGTTTTATCTTCTTCAGCCATTTTTATTTGATTATATCCTGAGAAACCGTCCATAAATGAGAAAAGATGATTTCCTGCAGTGTTGTCCACTAGAACATCAATGTGAGGTAGGGGGAAGTTATCCTTTGGCGTAGCTTGGTTTAAGTCCCGGAAGTCTACGCATACGCGTACTTTTCCATTCTTTTTCATAACGGGGACTATATTTGCTACCCATTCTGGGTAATCAGACACTTCGATGAACCCTACTTCTAGTAGTTTCTTGACTTCTTCCTTGATCTTTAGTAAGATGTTAAGCCTAAATCTTCTCAATTTCTATTTTTTAGGTTTGACATCTTCCCTTGTGGGAAGCCTATGAACCACTATTGATTGGTCTAGTCTTGGCATGTCACCATATGACCAGGCGAACAGATCTGCATATTTAGTCAAAAGCTCAGTCATTTCACACTTTTGCTCGGCACTTAAACTGGTTCCGATTTTTGAGGTTTTTAGGTTTTTCAATGCTTCTTAAATTTACTGTCTCCACCGGCTCGTCGATTGAAATTTCGCTTTGTTCATGTTTTTGCCAATTTTCTTATATTATTTCGTGGTCACGGATATCGCCTTCAATAACTGACCCAGCAGCATTGGAAACGATATCAGTGTTTTTATTTTCTACCTGTGCGAAATGTCCCTGATGTTCGATGGTAGGAGATTTGGGCGAAGTAAAATGAAAGCAGATATATATAAGTAAGACAAACTGTAATTGAATTATAAAGAAGTCTCAATAAAAATTGTTTAACAATCGTTCTCTATCCTCAAGCTAACCCAGAGCTATTAATAGGATAACAGAACCAATTATTGAGAGCTGGATGCTGTTCGGACGTGCGAGGGGTTGGGCTCCCATTGCTGACGTCATCTTCGCTTATCCTTAGCTCTTGAATGATAGTTGCTTTTCTGAAAGATTGCTGGAGGGGTGGAATATGCATCAAGGTGTTGCTTGGCTTCTCTTTCATCCTACCTTTGACACCTCTAGCTTGTGCTTCTTCTTGGGCTGTAGGAACGTACCCCAGTCCAAACGTCCCTTGCTACCCCTCCTTAAACTGATGGCCCTCCTTGCTTGTCACCACATTTACCTCATTAAATATTTGGAGACCAAGGTCTTTTGAACCATCCTCCCTAATGTATGGTATGACAGTTTCTTTGTATATAGCATAATCCTGCTCGCCCAACACGGTGACTATCTGCCCATTCGCAATAAATTTGATCCTTTGATGGAGACTGGAGGGTATGGCTCCAGTAGTATGTATCGAAGGCCTTCCCAAGAGTAGGTTGAAAGATCTTGGGATGTCGAGAACTTGAAAAGATATGTGGAATACTTGCGGGCCAATCTCCACTGGCAGGTTTATCTCCCCTACTATGTCTCTTTTTGACTCTTCAAAAGCCCTGACCACCGTTGAGTTAAGTTTAATATTGCTTGGATTGACCCCCAATAAGTCGAGGGTAGCCAATAGGCAAACGTTAAGAGACGACCTGTTGTCGATGAGTACTCAGGAGACAATCGTGTCGTTACACCTTACCATTATGAATAGTGGTTTTGTATGTTGGTTTCCATCCTCTCCTAGCTCTTCCGGGGAGAAAGATATTTGGTCCATGGTGAAAATAGAATCCGCCACACGACTTATTTTGTCTATAGCGATGCCTTTTGGGACTTGAATCTGTTTGAGCACTTTGAAGAGTACTTCCCTATGGGGCTTAGAGGTTGTAAGAAGGGCCATGAGTGATATTTGTGCTGGAACTTTATTTAGTTGTTCCATGATTTTATATTCACTCGCTTTGACCATTTTTGTAAATGCAGCAAGCCCCTCTTCCTCTCCTTTCTCCATGTTGGGCTCTTCGGTTGGGATTTTATATTTCGGGTCATATATTCTCCTAAAGCGGGTGATTCCTCCTACCATAGGAGGTTGCTCTTACTCGAGGGTCTAATTTCTCCTAAAAATAATACTAATTTTTTATTAGTTTTTATTAATTTTTATAATTTTTATTGGAAACATTTTCTCCTAGATTTTTATCTATCTTATTTTAAAATCTAAATTATTATTATTATTTTTCTAATATTTTTATTATTTTCTTTATAAAATTTCACATTTTTATTATTTATTATTATAATTATTATTTTTATTTTTATCATTAAATCCTAAAAAAAATCTAATTTCTAACATTTTTCTATTTATTGAATTATAAATAACAAATAAGTAAATAAATTAATTCGAAATAAATAAATAAATAAAATAAATACAAAAATGAAAAAATCCGACTTACCTAGATCCAGGTCGGTGCGCGGGTCGGATCGAAGTGGGTCGGGTCGGGTCGATCGGATGCGGCGACTAGGACTGCTCGTCGGCGGCGTTCCAGCGGCCCTTTTCGTCGAATGAGGGGTGTTTCTGAAGCTTCCAAGGATGACGAACTTAAAACCGGTGGTGGTTGCAGTCGAAAACCTCCCTAGGCAGCGTTTCAAGGCGGTGTTGATCAGCGGTCGTGCTCGAAAACTCCGGCGAAGCTCTAATCTCACCTATTTTCTCTGTTTTCTCACTTTTGATCCGTGATCCAGCTTCTCCACTTCATCCTCTATTTATAGGCGTTCAAAATCGAGCTGGATAAACTTGGATTTCCACCGATTGAAGCAAATTGGATTTGTGGTTAAAAAACCCATCTCCAATTTGTGTAAATCCATCGATTTGTTGCGATTTGATTCCAATTAGATGATGTTTATCTTATTTCTATTGAAAATCCGTTGGATTTGTGCAAAAAATCGAATCAAAATGGCCGAAATTCGGATTTTTCTCCTCGCCAGCGATCTCGGACAGAGGTTGAAGACGATCACGCGCCTGGCGCGTGCGTTCGCTCCAGCCAATCGGATACTGACACGTGTCCCAAGCAGAGTAAAATTTCGCAAAACACGGATTCTGATTCCCCTGCATTTCGAACCCCTGACCTCACACCCCCCGCGCACGCCTGACCCTGGTTCGGACCAGCTGAGCTAGCCCACTTTCGCGATTTTATTTATTTTGCAATTTGCATATATGTAATGCGATTTTTTTATTTTTTTTGTATTTTTTTGAAATTTCAAAAATTTGTAAAAATTATTTAATCCTTTTTGTTGCCATTTCTGAAATTATTTTCCAAAATTGATGTATTTTCCTTTTTATTTTTTATTTTTTGAACATTTTTCCTATTTTTGCTAAATCAGTGGAAAAAATGAAAAAATTGGAAAAAATTAAAAATTAATTATTGTTGATTATTATTAATCATTAGGGCAAAAATGAGGTGTTTACACCTGTACATCCCCATGATTCCCTTCTACAAGAACTCCACTGTTCTAAGTCTTCTTCCTACTACCAAACTCTGATGTGTGAAATTGAACACCAATATATATCAACTTATTGTATCTCTTGTAGCATGAAACAAGTCCTATGGACAATTCATATAATGCACTGATCACTGGGTCAGAACTATCATACCATGGTCTCATCTGCACCATCCACAAATTAAAAAGTGAATGCTTATCTAAAAAAGTTTACTTCTCAATTAGACATAACATTATGTTATTGTGTTTACCTTATCCATAAACCATTGACGAAATTCCCTTTTGTGGTGCTCATCTATGTCATCACCATATTATGCTCTTAAAATGACCTTATGTTCCCTACATCATAGTTTTCAACTATGTTTAGTCATTAATTTATAGCAATATTGTAACATTTGAGATGCACCTATTTACACTTACTCTAAATAAGGCTGAATTTCGTGACAACAGTTGATGATATACCATGTTACGACTTCAACCTCCTTGTTCGATAACACAACATATGTAGGAGGGGAAATGAGACCAACTCTGCTAGTGAAAACATTAACACAACCTTCTTCTGAGGAATCAAAATTCCTATCTGGACGATTAAATGTTGTTTCAATGTCTAGTAAGTGAAGTGAGCACCAAGTGAAGCACTCGTTAACAACATATGCTTCTGTAATGAAGCCTTTTGGATAAGTTCTATTTCTAACAAATTACTTTAATTAACCCAGGTATCTACACTCATAAATTTACTTAGAGTGTCAGAAGGTAGAATAATATTAACACACAACTGGTGAATATGAAAACCAATATCATACCTCTTAATGGGATACATCCATCGATAAGCAATTGGTCTAGCCATCAATGCTTCTTGAGGTAAGTGGACAGCTAGATACACCATAATGTCAAAAAATAAAGGGGGAAAGATCAACTCTAGCTTACATAGTGTGGTGACAATATCACTCTACATCTTTTGTACCTCTTCAACATTAAGAATGCGTCTACAAAGCATTTGAAAAAAGGTTCCAAGCTCAGTTATGGCCATAGTGACTTCTTTAGGCAATATGCCACGAATACCTACAGGTAACAACCTTTCAAGCAAAACATGACAATCATAGCTCTTTAATCCGGAAAGCTTCGAGTTTGAATTATTGACATATCGACCAATATGTGATGCATAACCATTGGGTAATCTAACTTCCCTTATAAATTGACAAAATGATCTCCTCTTGCTAGTGCTCAACGAATAACTAGCACATGGCATGGAATACTTACCATCGGGCCGCTTTAACAAATGTAATTCCTTTCTAATGCCAAGGTCCTCTAGATCAAGCCGAGCCTTGTAGTTGTCTTTTGTTTTACCCTCAACCCCAAGAATTGTATTAAGAACATTCTCACAAATATTCTTCTCAATATGCATAACATCTAAATTATGCCTAAGCATCAACTTTGACCAATATGGCAACTGAAAGAATATTAACCTTTTTGTCTAGTTAAACCCATTAGCGTAATGGATTCTTTTCACTTTGTTTGGATGCTTTCCCATAGGCACATTTGTTATGGATTGTAATTGGTGAAGTATATCATTACCGCAATATTCTTCAGGGGCTTCACGATTATCACACATTCCATCAAATTTTAAGTTGCATCTTCACGGATGGTCATTCAGTGACCACATTCTATGACTAACATACTTAATCTTGCTGTTAAGCCTTATTGACGTTGTTTAGTCTTTGCATACCAGACAAGCACTATAGCCTTTTGTACTCTACCCAGATAAGTTCTCATAGGTAGGAAAGTCATTGATGGTTTACAACAAAGCACCATGCGTTTTGAAAGAAGACTTCAAATATGCATCATATGTCCATTATCCATTAACCTAAAGATCCTTCAATTCATCGATTAGAGGCTACAAGTAGACATCAATCTCCTTCCCCAGTGCTTTAGGTCTTAGGATTAACAATGACATCATTAAGAACTCTTTCATCATACACATCCAAGGTGATAAGTTATATGTAAGTAGAACCATAGGCCACATGTTGTATGATTGGCTCATAGATCCAAAGGGATTGAAGCTATCACTGGCTAGCCCTAAGTTGACATTGTGAGTCCTTGGAAAACTCAGGGAATTTAATGTCAAAATTGACTTAAGATAGCCCATCTGTAGGATGGCCCATATAGTTGTCTTGTTTTTTATGTTCCTCTTTATGCTAACGCATTTTTTGAGTAACTATAGCATTCATGAAAAGGTGTTGCAACCTTGGTTTCATAGGAAAGTAGTGTAAAACCTTTTGAGGAATACCCTTCTTAAATCCACCACATACCTTATACCTTGAGGTAACACATATGGGGCATTATGTGAGGTGCTTGTTACTACCCCAAAACAAGCAACAGTTATATTTGTATGCATGAATATAATGGCAACCCATGCCCAATCCCTGTAAGTACTTGTTTGCATGATTGTATGACTTAAGTAGAGACTCTCCATTAGGGATCACGTCATGAAGAAGTTGGAGAAGCATATAAAAAAACTTATTACTCCATTTGTTGTATACTTTTAAATGAAGTAGCTTCACGATAAATGGGAATTTTGATAACTTACACCTTGAATAAAGCTCTTGTTGCGAGTCAACTCTTAGCCTATCAACAAAATTGGGTAGTAAATCAAATCCATCCGTAGGAGTTGGACCTTCAGCTTTATTGTCAATAAATGCCTCTAAATCTTCTAGAATCTCATCAAGTCCGTTAATGTCGTTGTCATTTTCCTCATTGAACCCCTCACTTCTGTATGTTCTAAAATCATATTCTTCATGACATATCCTACCTCGAGTTCTCCTTGGCAATTCAATGGTTGGCTCCTCACCATGGTATATCCAACAACGATAAGTTACATCTATCCCATCAACAAGCAAGTGTACTCTTATTACATTTATAGTGTGCAAGGACATGTTTAAGCATTTCCTATATGGACAACTTAACCTCTTGTCCATTCCATACTTCATGCGTGAGTATGCAATAAAAAACTCTACACCTTGTAAGGACTCTTCACTTTCAATATTACAATTCATCAAACTCTTATCCATAACTGTAAAAGAATCCCATAGTAAATCAAAATGAAAAATTGTTTTACAGTTGTTAGGGAAAAAAGTGCAATCAATAATGTTTGACATATGTATAATGAAAACATAAGTTCTTAAATGGTAAACATATAATGAACTTTATTTTAAAGTAAATTAGACCTGCAATGATAGGCATATAAACATTTAAATTATGAACTTGTAAGTTTACTTAGTTTGGAAATATAAGGGCCCTAAAAGGGTTAAACTAATGCAATCTAAAAGGACTCGAGTGGATGAAGTGGAATAGGGACTCACTGAAAATGTAATTCTGTTGCTGGAAGTTAACCACCAAAACACAAATGAGCACTACTACTGCTGGAGCTAGACTGAAATCCTACCTAAATTATTTGCCATGAAAGCTAAAGAATTAGTGAAAATGCTATAGAACACAGAAGGTCGACTCCCTCAAAATGCAAATAAAGCTCCCATATGTACCACAAAAAAAAAAATCTACATTAAGTCAAACATCAAGTCAACACTGTAGATATATGTTGAATGCTATAAACACGACATTGAGAATGATGTCTAATAAATTAGATTGAAAACATCTCATCTTTCACTTATTATTCTTCTTCAATACAAAGAACTATCAAGCCTACAACACGGTCTTTATCAAACAAGATCAAGCGAAGACATAAAAAAAAACCATAAATTACACTTCAAGTAACTTAACTTCCTTGCAAGATAATCGATAAAGCCATTGCAATATATATGCATTTTCATCCACTCACCACAGGGAAAACAATAATATGAAAACACAGCTAGATTTAGGTCCAAGTTAACACTGACTAAGCTATAACCATGGGGCGATAATAGTGCTTATCGAAGATAACAAAGATGAAGCATTGCTAAACCCCTTGCCAATCCAACTTACTGTCTAAGCATTATTGTTATTGTGCTTAAGCACAATGTCAAAATCAAATGCTAATGCTCATAGCTATTCCTCTCTATATAAGATATGAATATGCATTGCTATAAGGAAATACACCACAAGCCAACATAGCAAAAAATCTTAATTATACTTGGCCTCATTGAGAACAACCAAAACTTTCTTTTGAAGAGCTAATACTTATGTTGCAACTTTCTTCTCCTAGCTTCTACACTTAAAACAATTTCCAATTATAGCCGCATGGATAAGGAATGGGGCATAGTTCACTATATAGGTAAGGTTTTTATGAATTTAATAGATGTACATATTATTTAAGAAGCCACACTTAAAATCAAATGGCATTGTGATGATCATAAAAAAATAATAATAATATCCTTCACTAATCAAATAATTGAAAGGAAATGCATAAGTATCAGGTTGATGATATGCATCAATGTTTACTAGTGATGCATATAGCCTAGTAGCCTGCTCATATAGTGCAATAAGAGCCCTCACAGATCTAGGATTCACTTCTTGCATAGTTACAGTTATGGATTCTCAATCATCAGCATAAAGTGTAGACGTTGCTCCCTATAAAAGCCCAATAATCATTAGCATAAAGTGAGGATCATTAATGCTTCAATGATGTGAATAAAAGCTTAAATATGAATCATTTTCTTGATAAGTTGATTACAGTGTTGTGAAGTTGTTAATGACATTATAGTTGTGTTGCATTGGGAAGAGGCCAATTGCGTTGATTGTTAGGTATGTGCATAAAAGGTGTAGTAAGTAGGCAAGTTGTTTGATAGATATCTCAAAACAAAATGGTGAATTGTTGAAGCATTATCAAGATATCTAGTAAGAGTATAAATAATGGAGATGATAGTATCATAGGAAGTTTGCAATAAGGATTAACAATGGAGAAGATAGTATCATGGTAAGTTTGCAATTAGGAGTGTATCACATTGACTATTAATTGCAAAATATCATCAACTCCTTACAAGAACTAAATGCAATATCGTATGGAGGGAAAGAGGGTATAAAGAGGTAAAAGACAAGAAGTAGATGAGAGAAGCAATAGTAGTTTTAACTAGAGGTTAATGGTTGGGAAAAGTTAGATGATGAAGCTTTTGTTGAGAATCAAGGACTATATGGTTTGTGCATGACTATTTTAAGAAAGATTGTTCTTTAAGCTGTAGACATTGAGGGAAGGAAAAGCTAATATTGAGGAATAGTACAAAGAATGTTAGACTTTGCTGACTTTGTGTGAGTTGAATGAGTTAATTGAGAAACCTATACCTCATTTCCTTAGTAAACTTCGTGATGGTTTACCTATATGGTTAAACTTGAATCTTACACTTCTTTAGAGGATGTAATCAAATCAACTATGAGGGTGGAGAGGCAACAAGCACTGGGGAGTTAGAGTACCACAACATCACCATATATCCTTTAGCCTTAAACATGATAAGTATAAAGAGGAGCAGTGGATCAAAAGGAAGCTTCAGAGAAGAGAGCCTAAAAAAGTGAAGTAAAATGAACCTAAGGCTAATAAGCAGTTGCCAAAGAGAAGGAGCTAAGATGTTAGTGCTTAAAGTGCTCCTGTGTAGAAAGTAGGAAGAAGCTTGAGGATTTTAAGAAAATTCAATTTTCCTAAGACTTCCATTGGGTTTTCCCCCAATCCTAACATCAACAATGTGAGTATTCTTAGAGATGATGCAAACAACTCACTCAATTTTTAGAACTGAATAAGGAACTTAGGAATTTAGAAGAAGCAATTTCCTAAGCAACCTAGGAAGTTGTGGCTTGTAAACACCTTCAAGATCAAGCACCTTAAGTAAATCAAACCCCCTTTTTCTCCATCAAACAAGGCATAACAGGACAACATGGTATCTTAACATCACACAACACAATAGCATAGCTTCATTTTGCACACAATCATGCCCTATGTTCAATTAATTAAATTGGGAAAGGAGTAGACAACTTACCTAGACAGCAAAGCTACTGTTGGACGCTAGATGCTGTTCAACCAAAACGAATGACCGGAGAAGAAGCAGCACACTATTGAACAAGAACAATGCTACTAGTAACGTCAGAAAGTTGTATTTTAAACATACTAAAAAAAAATTACAGTTACCCAAAAAATTTCTTCGAAACCCTAATTTTTGTGAATGCTTTCTAACAAAAAACATACCTTCATAAGAAAACAAGAGTAGGGTTCACGTTTCCTACTCGATATCTTCAATCCTCCACCAAGAGATAGCGTTGGCTTGCAATCCTTTTATTCTTCAAATTAGTTGGTCGTTGCTTTCATTCATCCAAGTGAGTTAAGGGAAAGGGATTTCGGAATGCTTTGAGGGATGAAATGGGATTGTTGTAAGGTGTTTTGGTGACAGGCCGATTCAACCTCTTCCCTATTTTGCTCCCTTTTACCCACTTAGCTGGCCTGCCAAAGCTTTTTCTTTTTTTTTTCTTTTTAATAAAAATAATTTCTTTTTCTTTTAGCAAGGCACAATCAAATAAAAAAAATGGATTATTACAAAAAAAGAACAAAAATATTTTTTTCATTGAAAAAACAATAATGGAAAAAGTTATTAAATTATAGTTTATATATTTCATTTTAGTTATAAACGTTGCTAATGATATATTTTTTGCAATGTTTAATAAACATGACTAAAGTATATTAAAATCAGTGACATTTGAAAAATATGCAAATGTTGCCAAATATAAAAATTCCAGTAGTGTATGAAATTTTGTCAATCAATTCGCTCCTAAATAACATCAAAATTGAGCATATAAAAGGATTTAGGGGATTTATGTGCAACTAATCAATAGTTTAGGGGATGCATTGCAACTATCTTAAAAATAAATAATTAGCTATTTATGGCAAAAAAAAGAGAGTAATATAATAAGCAATCACCTTATCGGATGCAATTGTATATAGCAGGCCTCTCCCCAATGTATTTCATGAAGAAAGTCATGGCAGTAGCCACGGTGCTATATCCAGTAGTCAATAATCCCATGATTTTTTTTCTGTAATTTTAGCCTTTGGCATGTACTTTGGGGTCAAATCAGTCGACATGATCATATGTGAAAGCATGTCAAAGGTTGGTTCATTACTAGAAATTTAACATTTCTTTTCTTGAATCACTGCCCTAAGCTCCTTCCTAGTTGTAGCTGCAACTTTCTTAGCCTTAGAGAATATAGTTCTAGGGAAATTTAAAGTAATAGAATACATCCTAGATATCGTGTCATCGAAATGGTTGACAAATCTAGCAATCCTTTCGGGATTATTTGTCCCTAGGAAAAAACTTGCAAGCGAGCATAAGTGTTAGGGACTCTGTTAAGGAAAAGACTTCAAGATCATCTTTTCTTTCCCATTGAGTTTCCATTTGTTGCTGTGTAATAGAATCCATCTTTCCTAAGTACCTGACCAGGACATCCAATCTTAGAGATCTGGGAGATTGCAGGATTTTAGTCTCTTCATCAAATGCAAGGACAGAGGAGGGAGGAGATGTAGCTTTATATAACCGGAAGAACTTTTGTATCGGATAAGGAAAGTAACTGTTAAAGAGCTTATGCTCATTAGAGGAGGAATTTGTGACCACTAGGCCCACATATGACTACAGTTTTTCTCCTATGATCTTGGTTTTGAAAATATCAGGAGAATATTTTCTCATCCCATTGAACACAAACTTGTTAGGCATGCCAAGGAAAAACTCGAGGGTTTCACCAATTATTGGCCATCCAAAGCTTCCTGGTGGAAGGTTGTCATTGTTTTCGGTCTTTTTGAATGCACAAACAACTACTAGGAGGGTGAAAAATGATGATAGAGAAAGGCACAAAAGGAGATAATTCATGGTTTGTTGTTTGGACAGTTACAAGAAAATGGTAAGCAAGTAGTGAAGTATGAAGTAGGAGGGTAAAGAATCTCTACTATATATAGGAATAGAACAAATACTAAGAAGCAATGATGGGTCCACTTATTTCTTTTATAATTTTATAAGAACCTAGACATGATTTTAGGCTGCTTAACTTTAAATCATGCACAAAAAAAAAAAAAAAGAGGAGATTTACCACATGAAATAGGTGTGAAATGCATTTTTTTTAATTATAATTATTATTTAATATTAAATTAAAAAATATTTTTAAGAGATTAGGTCTATGTCTCTCTTTCTCCTTGTAATCTCTCTCTCTCTCTCTTTTCTTTTATTAATGAAATTTGGGGCTAGCATCTCTGCATATGGGTTCACCATCAAATATATATACATATATTGATCATACAAGAATATATAACTTTCTGATTGTGATTCTTTTCTTAACCATGAGTGCATTCTTAAAGCATTTTTTAGCTTATTGATGATTTGTGGGAGCTCTTAATATCCACTATATATCTATAAGAGGTTATTATACAATTCATACCCTTTGTTTATATAAAGGTATAGGGTTATATATTTAAATATTGTAATTTTTGAAAAAAAAATTACATAAATATTGTATTTGTAAAAATTATTACTAAAATAAGTTTCTAAGACGTAGATCACGTTTGAGATTACAACCCTATGAAATCTTATTCTGCAAACCTATAAAGCTTATAACATTACAAATATATAAGATTATCATAAAAGTATTTTTACAAACCTATAAAAGTGATATAGTAAATTTACACAATATCATAACACGTGATTTGTAATACATAGGAAAAAATTTGCATCAACAATTTCTAATATAAATACGAATCTTCAGTTCATATCTTCACATTTCCATCTTTCAATTTCTTTTGCAAATTTTACTTTATATTGTTATTTGCAATTTTTTGTTTTCATAATTTGTATTTTACACAAGTTTTACTCTATTGAAATATGTATATGGAAATATCTTCATCAAGATCTCAGTATGTTTTCTTAAGAAAAAGTTTATTTTTGTTGTTGTTATACTACTTTAGATAAATACAAAAAAAATGTAAATATATATACTGCACAAATTTTATAGAATTAATAGTTATTGTTAATTAACTATTAATTAGTAATTAATTATTAATATATGATTAATTAACATTAGTAAATGAATTATATTTATATGTTATTATAATGTATTTTTGTAAACATGGTCATTAAATTAAGTTATTATTAATTAATTATTAATTAGTAGTGATTAGTCGTTAATATGTCATTAATTAATTGTTATAAAATTAATTAGTGAGACATTTTTTTGTTGCAAATGTAAAATATTTGTATGGTTTAGTAGAATTAGTTAAAAAAGCAAATAGTTGTTAATTATCCATAGTTGTTAATATGTCATTAATTAATTGGTATAAAATTAATTAATGAAAAATTTTGTATTTGTTACAAATGAAAAATATTTGTATGGTTTTGTAGAATTAGTCATAAAAGTAATTAGTTTTTAATTATCTATTAATTAGAGGTGATTAGTTACTAATGTCATTAATTAATTGTTATAAAATTAATTAGTGAAAAATTTTATATTTGTTGCAAAATGAAAATATTTGTATGGTTTTATAGAATTAGTTATAAAATTTAGTTAGTTATTAATTATTCGTTAATCAAAGGGGATTAGTTGTTAATATATCGTTAATTAATTGCTATAAAATTAATTAGTGAAAAATTTTGTATTGGTTACAAATGTAAAATATTTGTATGGTTTTGTAGAATTAGTCATAAAGTAAGTAGTCGTTAATTATCTGTTAATTAAAAGAGATTAGTTGTTAATATATTGTTAATTAATTACTATAAAATTAATCAGTGAAAAATTTTATATTCATTAAATATTTGTATGGTTTTTTAGAATTAGTCATAAAAGTAAATAGTTGTTAATTATCCATTAATTAAAGATAATTAGTTGTTAATATGTCGTTAATTAATTGGTATAAAATTAATTAGTGAAATTTCTTTTTAGTTTTTGCAAATGTAAAATATTTGTATGGTTTTGTAGAATCAATTATAAAATTAAGTAGTTATTTATCATCCATTAATTAAAGGTGATTAGTTTTTAATATGTCGTTAATTAATTATTATAAAATTAATTAGTAAAAAATTTTGTATTTGTTTCAAATGTAAATTATTTGTATGGTTTTGTAGAATTTGTTATAAAATTTAATTATTTATTATCCATTAATCAAAGGTGATTAGTTGTTAATATGTCATTAATTAATTGTTATAAAATTAATTAGTGAAAATTTTTGTATTTGTTTCAAATGTAAATTATTTATCTGGTTTTGCATAATAGATGGAGCCTGAACCTTTCGATCCTTCAGTCTTGACGTAACAAAGGAGTCATTGATCATAGACCGTTTGGGATAGAGAGGTAACCAACCTTTCACTTATCAATTAGTTTATGTTGCATTAGAAATAGGAAAACATTTCATATGTTGTTGGCATAGGATTAAGCAATCTTCGTCGTTTGATGATGTGAGCTGTCACTTCATTGCGACAAGCGTACCATCCAATTCGATGCTCGAATAGAGCTATACTTACAATTGGTTGGATTTGAAGGTGTGATTCGTCTACCATATATATCCCTTGATTAGCACATGATTACAGCATCGGTGGAGTGATGGCGTCTAAAGACGCATACACTCCACATGCCGATAGGGGAGTTTATAACTATGCTATAGGATGTGGAGATCTAATTAGGACTCTTTGTAGATAGATAGGCAATTATAGGGAATAGTTACCTGGATTGGGAAGCGATATGTGAAGAACTACTGGGGTCGAGATTGATGTCTAGTGGTAGGGGGAGTCACATTAGTATGACATGACTCCGTGATATATTCTAGTTAATCCCATTGGACGCCGATGTTGAGCAAATACATCGAGCTACTTGTTCGTAAATATTATAGTTCTTAGGGGGATTTATCTTTGTTGATAAATCCAAAGCCTTCGTCTATGCGATGTGGTTACCTTTATTGGAATATTTCGACATTGCTGGGACATATTTTTAGGGGTCCTCATGTCTAGTGTGGTTATATAGCCAACTTTGTGTTGCGTCATCACCGTTGGTACATGAGATTGGAGGGGCTATCATTTTGCTACAAGTGTAGGCTTGGGATAGATTTTCCCACATCACACCCATTAGTCGACATGGACTATCTGTACTAGCTAGATGTCTACTGGCAGCACATTAGAACATGCCAAGGGACACATAGTTTCACCCCACCCACGTAGTTAGTGCATATCGGGATACGTTAGATAGGCAAAACATGTCGTAGGTACTTTGGTAACCAAATTTTTTCCTTACAATTAATCATATTTATCATTTGAAGTCAATATAATTTCCTATTTTACTAGTTAAATGAGAGCCATATGATGGGAATTTAATTAATCTCCTACCGTATTTCTACAAAACCGGCATGCATATTTAGATGGCTCGGGTGTTACTTATTTGTTTCCACATTGTTGAGTAGCATTTCCTAAATCGAGTGGCGAGACAATTTGGTGGGTTCCAATATATCCCGTAATCGGTGAATACGTAGCTGGAGCTCCATGAAATCGACTTGCATGGCTGGATTGATTTTGATCAGACAGTCCAGCATGCAGTGTATTTGAACATGTGGGAACAATGGGTTGGTTGAGTGACCCTCGTGGTGTGCATGATATTTACCTGCGATTGTATGGATTGATCAGTAGGCGATACATTGGATGCATAGGGGTTGTTCTTACATTTCTGGTAAGTACGATTTACATAAACACTCAGTAATGTCTAAATAATTACATGATTTTGTTACCCTTATTTTATGTTTTGTTTATACTTGCAGGGTGACAACTTTACAATAAATCTGCTTATCGTTGGATATAGACACGACCATGAGAATAGCTACTAATGCTATACTTGTAACCGCAACAATAGAACACCTAGGAGGAGGTAGAAACGATTATAGTGCGGCAACAAACAAGGGGACAACAATGACCCCAAAGCCAAGGTGAGCTATAGAAAAATCCCAGGTAGGACAAATAGCTGCATATTGATTTTGATGTGGTGCATGCTAGCTTAGGGCCAATGTTCAGCTAATACAAGACACCACACGGGCATTCTATAAGTGTTCCTGTCCCAACATTACTAGCTCCATAGAAGAAATGCCTTGGAAAACAACCTATGTACTAGGTGAATCATCTAATCAACCAACAGAGTGGAGTCTTGTGCCTTTGCGAGCATTCGATAGTATTCCCCACTAGCATCCAACCTAGGAGTTTGAAGCTCCTCCAACTCTGCGTGCAAGGCCAACCAATGCCTTCGCTTGCCTAGCTAGGCAATTAATTGATTAAGGAAGGAGATAGGAGGGGATAAGGCTAGTAAGCGATGATTTTTTTAATTCTTTTCATATGTATATGGTCCACTGCAATGATTAAGTTAATGCATTTTTACAATTTATAATAAATTAGTATGCATTCCATCCACCAACATTGTTACCCTTTGCCCTTTTCACATGCAATGTGTACATATACGATTTTACAACTTCGAATATTTCATAACATTTAACAAATGTCTAAAAAAATTGACATTCAAAACAATTTCTCAATAAATGACAATTGCAAGTATATATATAGAATATCAAGTACCCCCCTTTTGCCATGTCTTTAAATAACATGATGAAGTAGTCAAGGATTCACCTAAGTTGCAAAAGAGAAAAAGCTAATGTTAGCATCATAAATGCAATGTCGAATGTGATGAGTATTAGTATCCATCAATGACCATTATTGTGTTGACATGGGCAAGTTCTTCTATCCTCACTCTGAAAAGTCCACATGTGATTTGATCTGAACGCTCCTTAATGTCCATCTCCATATGGTATCTTTTCGGCCTTGGCTTTCCCTTCTTCCATGCGAGGTCTCCCCTTGGGTGGAGTGACGGGAAGTGCATTAACTCGCAACCCAACTCATCCCCTATGGGCAAGAAGTGCATCTTATATATTTGGTCCTGATGTATCCATCTATACCAATCGGGTATAGAATGTATCATATCAAGCCTAAGTGAGGTAGCTACTGCATATGTGTGAGAGCATGGAATTTTGTACATTTGCTACTTCTGGCAATTGCATGTGCTATGGGTAAAGTTAATAATGTACGTTCAGCCCCCTCCCCTTAATCCACTGGTGACATGACGACTACTAATGAGGACTTCAAAAACTTTGTCATGCTTGTTGTAGTCAATGATCCGGTGGTTGCTAGCTCATGAACTCCATCGGTCAATTTTTTCGATTGTATATTTGGTGAAAATTCTATCATTTGTCATATTCTTTAATACCTTTGTATGCTTCTTGACAAAGTACTCGACATAGTTATAGAACGTTTGCTTCACCAAAGCAGTCACAGGTAACCTTTGAGCCCCCCTCAACACAAAATTATAGCTTTCAACAACATTAGAGGTCATATACCCAAATCGATAGCAACCGTCATGAGCAAGTGTCCACATTTCCAATGACACGTCATCAAACCAATCTAACGCATCTGGCTTAATCATCCCCACTTGCTTCATCACATAACTCAACTTATGAGATTATGCTTGTAACCCGGCATATGTCACTAACTTGCACTAGGTGTTTTTATGTATCGAGTTGAAGTTGCTCGTAATGTGTCGAAGACAGAATTACCACGCAACAAATGGAGGCCACCATGCATTTGCTTCTTCTTGGGTTATTGATTTGATGCCTGTGTGTCTATCTGATATGAAGCAAATGGTTTCACGACCTTTATGGTCGCCGACAACATATTCCTTCAGTTTCCTTAAAAACCAACCTTATGTCTCAACTGTCTCTTAATTAATCAGAATGAATGCTAGCGAAAGTATATGGTTGTTGCCATCAACTTCACAAGCAACTAGCAACTTGTGGATATACTTCCCATACAGAAAAGTGGCATCAATGGTAAAAACAGGTCTAAGGAATCTCCATGCTGCGATGTATAGCCCAAATGCCTAGAATACCCACTTTAAAGTAGACACACTGGAGGTATTTGATTTGCTCCACCCCTAATCTATTCGTGTTCTAGGATTTGTATTTTCTATTGCATTGAGAAGTTTTGGCAATTTTTCGTAAGACTTCTCCCAATTCCCATACACGACCTTGATAGCCCATTTTTTCCCTCATAAACCCATCTCTTGTTGATTTTATAGCCAAATTCCTGTTTAAAACAGAAGTCAGCTCGATTACCTTCATATCAAGATTGTCCTTAAGAAGATTTACAAATTGGCTAGTAAGAAGTTTACAATCCAACTATGGGTGAGCCTGATTAATCAGTAGGTTATTACATGTGTGTGGACCCTTGAATCTCATCACCACGAACATGCCCTTGAACTTCTTCTTTCGAGCTTAAAGCCTCTATTTTCAACCGCCGTCCCTTCTTAAACAATAAATAGACCACATCAATGGACTAGTCTCTACAACAGTGAAGTTTCAGTGGTTCTTCACATGGTAAGGCTTCACGACTTGAATGATATCTGCTTTCGTCTTGAATCTCATGCCCCTATAGAAATCACTACTATTGCTCAAACTACTACAAATATTGGTTTGTTTTTGCTCGAAAGAAATGTAACCACTATGGCCCCTAAAATTGTAATACAGAATAGGATCTCTAACCGCCATGGTTAGTGGTTTATCCTGCTCTACTTGATATATTGGCAATCTCGAGTAGACATGTACGGTTAGAGACTCTTCTTCCAGTACTTCATCTCCCTCGTTCTCACTCTCCTCATTTTCCTCATCGGAACTCTCCTTGTTATCACTACTCTCCTGCTCAACACCCATTCCACCATTAGTGTCAGTTGTAGCCTCCACTTCCACATGAACCATGTACAGATCCTGTATGTCTGGCCATTGTAATACTAGAGTAATTGCTCTATCTATTTCATCCTCATCATTCACTTCCATTGAGTTTGGATTTGAGGGTTGAAATGTTGACGACTTCGGCAACATTTATGTAATGTCATGTGATGAATGTGACTGATTGCTTGTATCAAATGTTTGCCTTATCAAGGGGCCCCTCAAATTGCTAGAAATTCCGATGAATAATTGTTATATACC
This sequence comes from Laguncularia racemosa, assembly GCA_037954665.1. Classification (NCBI taxonomy): domain Eukaryota; kingdom Viridiplantae; phylum Streptophyta; class Magnoliopsida; order Myrtales; family Combretaceae; genus Laguncularia; species Laguncularia racemosa. Next base: position 4,471,244 of record JBBMOL010000040.1, read on the forward strand.
ATGATCTTCATATGATTCAGCCATTTCAATAAAATTTTCAATATCTTTGTCTTCTCTAATTGACATCAACGCATAACATGTATTACCTTGATAGAATATAGAATGCTTGTGAATTATCTCAACCCTTCCTTCGGTTGAATCAACTTCGAGGCTACGACATATTCTATATAAAAATTGGTTGTAGTTGACATTTTTCTTTATTTTCAACTTTTTTAGCGGATCCCTATCATACTCCAGCCCCCAGTTACTAGTTACAATATTTCCAAATGCATAGATTATCAACTTTACGTAATCAACCATTTTTTCCCTATTCACAATATATATAAATTATAAGCTTTTAAATAAATATGAAAATTTTCAATAACAACATTCTAAAAATTTCAAAAAAAAATTCTATAACATTTCAAATATTAAATTTTTATGTAAGAGATAAATACAAGAGAAGTACATTTTATAAACCTTTTCATTTTAGGATTTTTATTTTCATCTTTTTATTCATTTCAAGAGCCAATTTTCCAAAAATTAGTTAAAATAGAATCTCTATTACTCTGTTTTACAAGTGTCATTAAAAGTTCTGAAAAATAGAAAAACATATAAAAGATATACCCTAAAATTAAAAAAAAAAAAAGAAAAGACAAAAATGTAGGTCCTCAAATAAAAAAGTATGCAAAAAAAAAAAAAATCCTTCCATTGTTTTCTTAGTTTTTAAATTTCAAGGACTGTTTGTATATTTTTCATTGCAAGACCTAATTTAAACATTACTTGTAAAGAAGAGTAATAAAAACCTTATTTTGATCCATTTTTGAATACTTAGATCCTAAAATGAAAATTTAGAAAAAAAAAATACATCCTAAGATTGAAAAAAATAAAAAAGGAAAATCTTAGATCATTTTAATATATTTTTCCCATAATTGTAATGTTCCTTATAAATTCATGAGTTCATCAATTTTTTTAATTTTCATGCATTTGTCATTTTCCTATCTTCATGGAGAGCAATTAATTATTTAAGAGGAAATGTCCACAATAAAGAACTGTGCAATTGGGAGAACTCACCGTTTTATTCACTAGAATAGACTAAGTTAAAAAGGAATAAAAATTCTTTTGATATTATTTTATTTTATGATCAGTAATATTTTTGGAATGAAAGTTATATTTTATTGAGAATAGCAATTTCTCTATTAAAGAGAAAGAATAGAAAATTTTTATTTATTCCACATTACATGGAATGAACATTACTTATAACATAATTTTTTTAGAAACCAAATAGGGGTTAGTTATTCCATCATTAATAATAGAAAAATAATAATTTCATTCCCAAAAAAAAAAAAGCAAAACATAAAAATGTAAAGATATAAAAACGATTTTCTTGCTAGAGAGATGTGCAAGTATTGTATACTTTATTTCACTTGATTTTGTTCATAGAAACATAGCGCATAATGATTCAAGGGCAATGACAAACTATGAATGAGATTGGACTAAAAATGTGGGGTTAACATTATTTGGCTTCTAAAAAGAAAAGTCAAATGCTCAATCGGTAAAAAAAGATAAGAAAATTTTTTAGGAGGAAGGTGCTAAGATGGTTGGAAAACAACAATGGTCATAGAATTTATTTCTAATGTTAGAGCCCACATAGTCATCAAGCTAATTACAGGAAAGCACAACACTCTTTCTCAACTGATACAACATTTTCTCTCTCTCTCTCTCTCTCTCTCTCTACCTTATGGGAAAGTAACCTTGTAGTTTGCACTCATTGGAGACTTTTGACTATCTTTTTCTAGTAGCAAATAAACTTACTCTATACAAAGAAGTTGGAATTGTCAGCTCGGCTCATTTAACCACTACAATTAATATGTTATAGGTTATTATACTTCTATTTAAAGAGCTTGTTAGGCCTCAAAATCTGAATGGAAATAACATTTTTCCATATGTTTCATTAGTTTACTAAAACCTCTAAATCAATTACTAATGAATCAATATCCAATTCTATTTCTAGAAAATGTTCAAAAAAAATTATTTATAGAAACATTTTTTGAAAAGTACAAAAATATTATTAAAGTTAGTAAAAATCTAAAATCTTTAACATTTATAAGGTCCATCTAAATTTATAAATAAAGTCTAGTAATTAAAAAAAAGGAATAAAAATTCTTTTGATATTATTTTATTTTATGATCAGTAATATTTTTGGAATGAAAGTTATATTTTATTGAGAATAGCAATTTCTTTATTAAAGAGAAAGAATAGAAATTTTTTATTTATTCCACATTACATGGAATGAACATTACTTATAACATAATTTTTTTAGAAACCAAATAGGGGGTAGTTATTCCATCACTAATAATAGCAAAATAATAATTTCATTCCCAAAAAAAAAAGCGAAACATAAAAATGTAAAGATATAAAAACAATTTTCTTGCTAGAGAGATGTGCAAGTATTGTATACTTTATTTCACTTGATTTTGTTCATAGAAACAGAGTACATAATGATTCAAGGGCAATGACAAACTATGAATGAGATTGGACTAAAAATGTGGGGTTAACATTATTTAGCTTCTAAAAAGAAAATTCAAATGCTCAATCGGTAAAAAAAGATAAGAAAATTTGTGAGGAGGAAGGTGCTAAGATGGTTGGGAAACAACAATGGTCATAGAATTTATTTCTAATGTTAGAGCCCACAGTCATCAAGCTAATTAGAGGAAAGCACAACACTCTTTCTTAATTGATACAACATTTTCTCTCTCTTTCTCTCTCTACCTTCTGGGAAAGTAAGCTTGCAGTTTGCACTCACTTAAGACTTTTGACTATCTTTTTCTAATAGCAAATAAACTTACTCTATACAAAGAAGTTGGAATTGTCAGCTTGGCTCATTTAACCACTAAAATTAATATGTTATAGGTTATTATACTTCTATTTAAAGAGTTTGTTAGGCCTCAAAATCTGAATGGAAATAACATTTTGCCATATGTTTCATTAGGTTACTAAAACCTCTAAATCAATTACTAATGAATCAATATCCAATTCTATTTCTAGAAAATGTTCAAAAAAATTATTTATAGAAACATTTTTTAAAAATTACAAAAATATTATTAAAGTTAGTAAAAATCTAAAATCTTTAACGTTTATAAGGTCCATCTAAATCTATAAATAAAGTCTAGTAATTAAATAAGTTGCCACCATTACTAGCACTTTTAAATATTTTTCCTAGTAGGTTCTCTAAAGTGTAAGTTTCATAATAAACATTTAAATCATTTGCTTAGCATAGAGAGTACTAATACATCTTGAGTTCTAACTTATATGCTTTAAAACCGTCAAAATCTCCAATCATCCCTATTCACTTAATAGAGCACCTAACATGACTTATAACTACATCAATCAACATAATCATAACCACACCTAAATATGATTATCTTCATAAGTTCTTTTAACTTAATTGTGACTAAAATAGATTTCATGGTTGAAAAGTTCCACTAGAAAAATAGATTTTCATTACAATGCAACCCCTTTAGAATACCATAACAAAAGCACAAAGTCTATGGAGATCAGGAGACTATCTTCATGGCTATGAAAATTAAATAAGTAATATGCACACCAAGCAATTTAAGTGGTTATCCTATTTCTACAAGGCTTCCTACCAAGAACACATGCCTTCAAAATGGAAACTTGAACATTGACAGGCAGAACTTAGGTTTAAAGGAAGTAGCACTACATATGTAGATAGAAGATCACCTAGTTTAAGTAGTGCACATCTTTTGGCAATCATGCTTGTAGCTCCTAAAAATCACTTCCCTTCCATAGCACTAACTAAAGATATAATAAATGGTTTCCATTGTCAAATGCCTTGGACCACGAGTCATGTAAAGTCGTGTGTCAAACCTAGAGTAAATTCCACTCTCTCTCTCAATAGCCTCTTTTCATCTTCAACTTAGTTAAAACAAACCCACAACACCAATTCATGACAACCCATCTTCATGCTAGATCAATCCAATTATTTGATTGTTAATTATTTTAGACATTTCAACAAACATGTGAGTTGCATCATGAACTCTAGTCTTAAACTCAAAACTTCAATCTAACTAATAGAAGTTTTGGCATTAAACTTGAAATATATCTTCATAATCACATCAAGAAACACCATCCCATAGTTTCTATATCCTTTTTTCATGAGAAAATAAAGCAAAAAAATAGATTGAAAAAACTTAACCACAATCAAAACATAAAAGCCCTAATACATACTCTCTCTCTCTCTCTCTCTCTCACACACACACACACACACACACACACATAGAGGGGACTCACCTAGAATGGAGCATGCTTGCATTGGAGTTGAATGTCCTAATGTTTAAGAGTGGAGATTTGTTGAAGAAGTGAAGAAGGCAAGAGTGTGAGGAGGTTATTTTTTATATTTGAAAATATTTTTATTTTTATCTAGTAAATTTGATTTTTGTACTACATTTTTTTATACAAAATTTTATCATTTTATCTGGTACTCTGGGATTGTCCAAACCAAACAAAGGATGAAATCAAGTACCATGAAATTTTAGCAACCACACAATACTTTAATCTTTGTCTTCTTTTTCGATGGAAATAACAAAGATACATCCACTCTTGCAATAGTAAGATTTACTTGGGGTTTTCTTATAATATGAGATCTTTAGGAGTCAATCTCTACCTCATGACTTTAGTTACATATTATCAAGTAGGTTAGTCAATATTGGGAGTCAGTCGTATTTTATGGATAATTTTTGAAAAGCACTATTTCACACTAGCTGTCAGCTTTCAAGTAGTTCATGTGTTGTCTATTTAGATGTAATTGTTAAGAGCTTGAAGTTTTAAATTTATTTTTCTTTGGTTTTTGGAAAATAGTATTAATATAGAGCACTTTGGTACTTAAAGTACAACTTTATCTTCAGTTTAGGATAAAAGGAAAGAAAACAAAAAACCCATATTGATTGGAAAACAAAAACTAATCAGCCATGCAATATTACTCTCCTTTATCTTCAATTTAAACTTACTTTGTACCACCATGTTGCTTGTTTCAAAAGTGGAGGTGCAAATTGGGAGCGAGACTTAGTGGGTGAAGATTGGAGATCTATTGGCTCTTCTTTAATACAAATAGAAGTAACACAAGCTTACCTAGGAGAAAGCTAAAGATGAAAATGTAAAAGATGTATAAAGTTTTCACAATGTATTGGTAGATATCTATAATTTAATAACCATGATTGATCAACCAATAACTTTGAATGTCCATCTATATCTTTTAATTATAAAGCAAATTAGCAATGTAGTGATACACAATGGAAGTAATTGTACATTTAGGTTAGCGTTCAATTACATCATCCTTCTATATTGTGAGTATATAATAACCTATAACGTATCATTTAGGTTAGTATTCTCTCTCTCCCTGCCTTCTAGGAAAGTAAGCTTGCAATTTGCACTCATTGGAGACTTTGGACTATCTTTTTCTAACAACAAATAGAGTTAATCAATGCAAACAAGTTGGAACTTTGAGCTTGGCTCATTTAACCACTAAAATTAATACGTTATAGGTTATTATACTTCAATTTAAAGAATTTGTTAGACCTAAAAACCTAAATGGAAATAATATTCTACCATATGTTTCATTAGGTTACTAAAACCTCTAAATCAATTACTAATGAATCAATATCCAATTCTAATTCTAGAAAATGTTCAAAAAATATATAGAAAACATTTTTCCAAAGGTGCAAAAATATTATTAAAGTTCATAAAAATCTAAAATCTTTAAAGTTTATAAGGTCCATCTACAACTATAAACAAAGTCTAGTAATTAAATAAGAAATACTGGTAAAACTAAATGTTGGTATTCTCCAAATAGCATCATCTCAAATCCCAACAAAAAGACCCACTTCCATGCTTTAGCTTATAAATTACCAACACACAATCAATACTTAAAATGCTAAAAGGGCATTATCTCTATCTGCCTTACAAAGCAAGTAAGAAATTTTAGCCATGTCCCAATCCTTGGAGCCCATCACATTCATGACGAGTCAAGTCCAACGTTATGGTTTACAAAATTTCTCAATTATTCATGGGATTGTTGATAAAGTTTAAAAAAGAATTCAAAACATTTAATTAGGAAAACAAGAAGAAAAAACAATGATCTTCCTAACATACTTAACAAGTTTAAGAGGGTTAGTTGAGCTGGTCGATGGTATTCGATAAGGAGAACTCCTTGAGGAATTGAGGATATATTAAATTGATAAGGAGTTTGTGAATGATAATGAATGAGATGGGACAGGAGAAAGTGTGGTTGATACCATGCCCAATCCTAGAGTGAGAAAAGTCAATGAAGAAGTGGTAACAATGAAGATGAGTGAAAATTACCTAGAAATATACGTTTGGAATTTTTGTAATCTAATATATTGACATGAGGTGCTACCTATTCTAGTTAATTAAACTCATAGGGGGAAACTTATTTTTGCGTAGTTGATGCAATACATAAGAGTCTTCATCTACCTTAACAGACATAAATTAACACCTTAGATCATTTTAATATATTTTTCCCATAATTGTAATGATCCTTATAAATTCATGAGTTCTTCAATTTTTGTAATTTTCATGTATTTATCATTTTCCTATCTTCATGGAGAGTAATTAATTATTTAAGAGGAAATGTGCAAGATAAAGAACTATGCAATTGGGAGAACTTGTCATTTTATTCACTAGAATAGAATGTGTTAGAAAGGAATAACAATTCTTTCGATGATATTTTATTTTACGATCGATGATTTTTTTTTAATGAAAGTTATATTTTATTAAGAATGGCAATTTCTCTATTGAGCAAAAGAACAGATATTCTTTCCTTATTCCACATTATATGGAATGAGCATTACTTATAGCATAATTTTTTAGAAACCAAATAGGGAGTAGTTATTCCATTATTAATAATAGGATAATAATAATTTCATTCCCACAAAATACGCAAAACGTAAACGTAAAGATATAAAAACAATTTTCCTATTAGAGAGATGTCTAAGTATTTATACTTTATTTCACTTGATTTTTTCATAGAAACAGAGCCCATAATGATTCAAAGGTAATGACGAACTATGACTGAGACTGGACCGAAAATGTGGGGTTAACATTATTTAGCTTCTAAAAAGAAAAGTCAAATATTCAGTTGGTAAAAAGGATAAGAAAATTTGTGACGAGGAAGGCACTAAGATGGCTGGAAAACAATAATGGGCATAAAATTCATTTCTAATGCTAGAGCCCCCATAGCCAACGAGCTAATTCAAAGGAAAGCACAACACAATTTCTTAGTTGATATAGCATTCTCTCTCTCTCTGCCTTCTAGGAAAGTAAGCTTGCAATTTGCACTCATCGGAGACTTTGGACTATCTTTTTCCAACAACAAATAGAGTTAATCAATGCAAACAAGTTGAAACTTTGAGCTTAGCTCATTTAACCACTAAAATTAATACGTTATAGGTTATTATACTTCAATTTAAAGAATTTATTAGACCTAAAAACCTAAATGGAAATAATATTCTACCATATGTTTCATTAGGTTACTAAAACCTCTAAATCAATTACTAATGAATCAATATCCAATTCTAATTCTAGAAAATGTTCAAAAAATATATAGAAAACATTTTTCCAAAGGTGCAAAAATATTATTAAAGTTCATAAAAATCTAAAATCTTTAAAGTTTATAAGGTCCATCTACAACTATAAACAAAGTCTAGTAATTAAATAGGAAATACTGGTAAAACTAAATGTTGGTATTCTCCAAATAGCATCATCTCAAATCCCAACAAAAGACCCACTTCCATGCTTTAGCTTATAAATTACCAACACACAATCAATACTTAAAATGCTAAAAGGACATTATCTTTATCTACCTTACAAAACAAGTAAGAAATTTCAGTCGTGTCCCAATCCTTGGAGCCCATCACATTCATGACGAGTCAAGTAACATTATGGTTTACAAAATTTCTCAATTATTCATGGGATTGTTGATAAAGTTTAAAAAAGAATTCAAAACATTCAATTAGGAAAATAAGAAGAAAAACATTTCACTAGGAAAACATTTAATTATGCATGTGCATGTCCTAAAGAGGAAAACAAGAAGAAAAAACAATGATCTTCCTAACATACTTAACAAGTTTAAGAGGGTTAGTTAAGCTAGTCGATGATATTTAGTAAGGAGAACTCCTTAAGGAATTGAGGATATATTAAATTGATAAGGAGTTTGTGAATGATAATGAATGAGATGGGACAGGAGAAAGTGTGGTTGATACCATGCCCAATCCAAGAGTGAGAAAAGTCAATGAAGAAGTGGTAACAATGAAGATGAGTGGAAATTACCTAGAAATATACGTTTGGAATTTTTGTAATCTAATATATTGACGTGAGGTGCCACCTATTCTAGTTAATTAAACTCATAGGGGGAAACTTATTTTTGCGTAGTTGATGCAATACATAAGAGTCTTCATCTACCTTAACAAACATAAATTAACAAAAACCTAACAATTCATAACTTGTCCTTAAGCTTTTTGCAATCGATTAGCTATTTAAAATAACTTCCTTTATGAATTATTAATTTTAATTACATTATTGTAATTATTTAATCCAATCATTTACTTGTTTCTCATAATATTCCTCATATAATTGTAAGACATAAATACGCTAGAAGTACCTATGTTTTATAAACTTTTTCATTGTAGGACTTGTATTTTCTTTTTTCTCTTTTTTTTTAATTCATTTGAAGGTCCAACTTAAAAAAAATAAATTAAAATAAGACCTTTGTTACTTTGCATTACAAGTGTCATTAAAAGTCATGTCTTAAAATAGAAAATCATAAAAACATAGGTCTAAAAAAAATAAATAAATAAAGATGAAAGTGTAGGTTCTTAAATAAAAAGTATGAAAAACTTAGATCCTTCCATTACTTTTTTAGTTTTTCAATTTTAAGAATTATATTTTTATATATATGTTTTTATTTCAAGACCTAACTTTAACAAGCACTTATAATAGAGAACAATAGAAATAGTTTTTTTGACTTGTTTTTGAAAAGTTTATGTCGTCAAATGAAAATTTTAAAAAGATGCATCTCCATAATTGTAATGATCCTTATAAATTCACAAGTCCCTTAATTTTTGAAATTTTCATGTTATTTGCCATTTTCCTATCTACTTAGATTGCAATTAGTTATATAAGAGGAAATGTCTAAGAAAAAAAAAACTCTGCAATTGACAAGATTTACCATTTGATTCACTAGAATAAAGTAAGGTAGAAAGGAATTATAATTGAATAAATTTTTTTTATCTATTCTATATTATATGCTATGAACATCACTCTTAGTATAATTTTTAAAAATTAAATGAGAAAAGAGTTAGTATATAAGTATTGAGGTTAGAATATGGTGATTTCATTTAGTAGACCAAGCTAAACATAAAATGGTAAAGATATAAAAATTATTTATTGCTAGAGAGATATGTTAAGTATTGTATGCTTTATTTTGCTTGATTGTGTTCATAGAAATAGTTATTATTTAGAATAAGGGGCAATGATGGACTATAATTGAGACTAGACTGAAAATGTAGGGTTAACATTTTTCGTCTCCAAGTAAGAAAAGTCAAATGCTCAATTAGTAAAAAAGATAAGAAAATTTGTGAGGAGGAAGGTGCTAAGATGGCATGGAGTAGTCAAGCAAATTTAGAGGAAACCACTACACTCTTTTTTAACTGATATGATATACCTTCTATCTACCTCCTGCAAAAGTTAGCTTGCACTCACCCCAAGCTTTAGACATCTTTTCTAGTAGTAGGTAGAGTTAAGCTATGCAAACAAGTTGTGCTCATCAAGCTTAGCACATTTAATACACTAAAGTCAATATGTTGCAGGTGATTATTCTTCTTTTATAGAATTTATCACATAAGTCATATATTGACAAGTCACTATACATGAGTATTTATTTTCATATAACACCTATTATGATTTCTCTCGACTTTATTCAACATAATTCCTTTCTATCAATTAATAGCCAAACCACTATTAGTGGTCTAATCTCCCAACTACCACATCACCCAATAACTATAGGGGTATTTTTTGCTAATTCAAAACAATCACATACATACATAAGAATTTTAAAGATATTTTATTAGAATTTGCTAACAAATTTTAAAACAAAGTAATACATATACAAAAGTGTTTTACAACTTAGGAATTTTGTGGTAGAATTCTTAAAACTTCAATTTCTACAATCAACCCTAAGAATTTCCAAAAATACATAAATGAATCATAATATTGTATGCAAATTAAATTCTCCTTTGAATATAATAATTCAATTATTCTATTAGAAATAATTATTGAATAGATATGTGAATAATAGAAAGATATGTAAATATATTTAAATATATCGAAATGCAACAAAACAAACACCAGACTTGTATAGTCCTGTTATTGGTTAATTGGAGTAAGGGATCCTATAAATAATCCCAAACTATAATTCCTTAACTTCTTATGCTAACATTAATACCAATATATCATATACCCAACAAAAACTAATTGTTTCATACTTTGTTTATGATTCATATCAATTATTGATAATCCTATTTATTGCCTCCATATGTAGTTTTATTCCAAAGTCCCATTGATAGCTTCCTCTCAAAATTTTCAACTTGTATCGACCTTGGTTTGGCCATAGCCATAACCTATGTATCCATGTCTCATATGGCATCGTTGCTTAACTACAAGACGTATTTCATTCCAAATATCTTATCCCTTCTATGACCCACTTGTCTAGAATGTTTATTGGTTTCTACGTCAACCACAAACTACATTTAATAATTATTTTGTCATTGAGTAGTAGTTCAATTTCACATAGTAGAAGCAACACTTACTTGAACTAATTTGCTAATAGTTAAATTTAAGTTCCATTTTCCATAACTCCTAAAATTATAAGCTCATAAACATATAATTAACATGAAAGCATTGCTAAATATTTTTAAGGATAAACTTCATTTTACACACTTGTATAATAATCTTTCTCTCTTTGCATGTATGTGTTTTCAGTATTGAAACTTTGCATACCTATATTTTATCACTACTTGTCATTTTTAGTCATTAGACATATTAGTTTCCAATTCATTCATGATAATTAATTTAATGAAATAATATTATAAATATATTTAGTTAGAAATATTTCAAAAAAAATTACAAAAATTGAAAAATGAAAAAAAAAAAAGAGTAATCTCTAGCTTAGTTGACCACCATAGGGCCAAGGGCACCTAGCCACCACTGAGGGGAATGGCACAAACCTCCTAAAGTGAACTATGAGAAATAGAGGTGAACTTATAACCATATAGTTGGAAGGGACAAACTTACCCCATCCTTCCCCTTTTTAATTTAATGAGTGCATCCTGATATTATTTAATTTGTAAAACAAAAAGAATTTTTTTAATATTTGAAAAAAAAGAGAGTAAAAAATACTATTATAGTTTTTAATAAATGATATTTAATATTATTAGTTATTATGAAAAAAGTAAAAAAAAAAGAAAAAGAATACTATTTGAGTAGCATAAAATAAATGTAGTTTTAAAAAAGTAAAATGGTTGTTACAAAATTTAAACCCATGATCTCATATTAAAAAAATCATACATTTATCCCCTAAGGTTATCTATAACATTTTATTAAGTTTTACTTTCCAAACTTACCCCATCCTTCCCCTTTTTTATTTAATGAATGTATCTCGATATTATTTAATATGTAAAATGAAAAGAAAATTTAAAAATTTGAAAAAAAAGAAAAAAAAATACTATTATAGTTTTTGATAAATGATATTAAATATTGTTAATTATTATGGACAAAGTAACACAAAAAATAAAAAAGAATACTATTTGAGTAGTATAGAACAAATACAATTTTTAAAAAGTAAAATGGTTATGGCCAGATTTAAACCCATGATATGATATTAACAAAATCATACATTTAACCAATAAGGTTACTTACAACATATTATTAAATTTTACTTTTCAAAATATGTAATATATATTTTTATTAAATTTTAACAATTAATATTTTTCTAAACTTTAAGACCAAAGCCTTATAAGCAAATCCCTTCTATCCATCCCCTAATATGAGAGGATTTAAGATTTTATTTATGACAATTTAAACAAATTTAGAGTTTCTCCTTATCTTATGGCCAGTATTAATTGCTATTTTAAAGAAAATACGTACACATGTTTATGCAAGCAGGATTTCTTAAATTGAAAATTTACCTCTTAGGTTTTCTTCAATATGCACTTTACCTTTTTAGGTTATTATTTTTATTATTTATCACGACTTTTAACATAATATCTATCTACGATGTATGTAGAGTGTAAAGCCTTAGAAGCCCACCCTTGCCCTGGAGCAGCGAAAGCGAGCGGCAACGAGGACGGTTATCAGAGCCGGATCTTTCATTCTGTCACTCCACGGTCCGATCTCTCCACTCGTTTTTACTACTTTCCGTTTCTTCTACTTTTATATTCAAATTACTGGAAAGAAAATAAGTATTCTTGTGATTTCTTAAAGTTTTGGTTTTACCGTGGATTTTATTTTATTTTGATTTTTCAGTTTCTTAAATTTGTGAAACCAAATTTATATGGTGATTGGAAAAATATGGTATTGTTGAATATTTGATGTCGCTATATGATGTCTTCATGGGTAGACAGGAGCATGAAAGTTGTGAAATTTATGTTACATTGGTGAGGAAGATGTGTAAACTGATCCATTATTAATAGCACTGACTAGACATTGTGTATGATACATTATGATAACATGGCTTTAGCAAGATTGTGAGCATTTGATAAGTACTAGAAATAATTTGATGATGGAGAGACATGGATGTTAATTGGATCTGTTACCTCTGATTTGGGTTACTGCTTAAGTTCAGCTCGTGCTGTATAGGCTGCCCAAGAAGTTCTCTTGGTGAGAATTAAGTGACGACCAATGTAATCTGTCATGTTAGTGCACGGTTTTACCACTTGGCCATTCCCTTGAGTTCAGAAAGAAAATTTTGGTTTACTTGATCTTATCTAGGGAAGTCCTTCCTTGGCAGGAGCATCAGGTGTTTGTAATTTTGTGTAAAAGATAGATGAGGAGATTGCATATGAAGTTACATTTGGGAAATTACAGACTAGTGAACTGAAACTAAAACTTGGTTGTACACGTATAGGCAAAAATAATATGCTGGAATTTCTCTGAGCCCTTCCCCCTCATAGTTTTGGTATAAATAGTTTGTGTTTCATTATTTGTCACCGCTAAAACAGAAGTTTCATATTCTATTAACAGAACATGTTGTTGCAACAAATTTGTAGTTGTTCCTTAACTGAACGAAAACGCATGCTATGTTATGAGAAATTCAATGTTTGACAATATGTGCATGTTTGGTGTTATTGGAAGAACTGCCTCACAAAGTGAACATTGTTTTTTTTTTTTTTTTTTTCTGGTGGTTAGTCTACAAAAGATGTACTCATGTCATCATTCACTGTGGTAAACCTTAAGGAATTTTATACTGCCCAAATTATCTTAAATATTTATCATCATAGCTCTAGTTTTTAAGCTTTTATACGTTGTTAGTACTGGAGAAGGGTCAGCAATTATTTTGTCAAGTTGTAAGCTTCCTCAGTTCATGAATTATTGCTATACTCTTTCTTGAGATTGGATATGCATACAATTGCAGCCAGGCAGAGCAGGCGCTGAGATCCTGAATAGAATTGTTATCCTTTTTTCACATCAACCTTGCCATGAAATCAAAGCCTAAGCAGTAGCTAGAAACACAATGTGTACAATTTCACAGAACAGAATTCGCAGATGCTATAATTAGATCCGCAGTCTCTCAGATTTGCAAATCAGTAGGTTTTATGGCCTCCCAGCTCTCTGCCATAGAAATTCTAGCAGATGCTGCCACCAAGTTCCTTGAGCTAATTGGGAAAATAACCATGTACTTCACAAATGCTTCAAACTGTACCCAGTGCAACATTTTTGACATAATCAATGCACTAAATGACATCAATCTTGTAATGGGATTTCAAGGTGCCTCTTCCCTCCAAAAAGATGAAACTTCCTTGCTGACCTCTGGCTCTTTAAGTCATCTCATTCACTTCATAAAATATTCTCCAGAAATCCCTTTTGCATTGCCACTTCCTTGTGTAGACAGCAAGAATTCCTCACAGTTACTGGAGGATCATTCCTGTAACAATGGTACAAGTACTAGTGAACCAAATTCTTGTCGAGGTTTGCATATTCCCAGATGGTTGCCACCTTTTCCTGACGTGAGTACATGTTTTGATTCCCATGAAACTTTGTCCAGCAAGAGAAAACGCAGCAACAAATTGTGGGAAAATATTATACTGTCGAAAAAGAAGGAGCTTAACCTTGGAGCCATGAGGGAGAAAGTATTGTTTTCAGAGAAGAGGAAAGTTAAAGGTAAGATAAAGTTCAAAATATGTAGCAAAGGGTGGAAATTTTATAGGCCTTGTGTTAAGGAGTGGGGTTTCCAGAGGTGAGAAAAAGGTATATGGATGTAGGAACAGTTGCAGTGATGGCATTGATGAAGAAAATGAGAAGATTGGCTGTAAGATAAGACAGATTATTCCCATGGATTAAAACTGCAAATCTTAGGCAGTAGTTGGAAATGATAGTGTTTTGTTCATTCTCCCCTAACGCTCCAATGTATCTGTATTATGGCATTCTTTCTACTTGGTTTGATGCTTATAAAAGAAGGTGTATGTTATCAGATCTTTTAGAGGATCTAGTAACAGGTTTTTTGACTCTGAAATTGGACTCAATTCTCTTGGAGCAAGACTCTCGTCCTTGTTTCCCTATGTTTACATAATGTGAAGGCTCATTAGAGAGAACCCTAGATCTTGGAAATGTGTTTTCTAGTTTGAAAATAGGCTATCCTCTTCATTATCTTTCTTCTTGTTAAGTACATACAGGTTTCCAAAATGGTTACTAACCACCTTCCTATTTTCTTTTCCATTATTATTATCCATATTCCCTTAACCTCACTATCTTACCCTCACTTTCGCATACACTAACAGAATACCACATTACGTGACTATAACTACCCGTACATACACACACACACACACAGCACGACTGACACATAACACATACATGTAACAACCTATCCTAAGACAATATCTGCTAGGATGCGACTTGGATAAAGTCAACTCTTTCTATTCTGGCGTGTGTACACCTTCATGGAAGCAGTGACAGGCTGTTTGCTAACAGTGTATCATTCCCAAGATAGAATTATCAACATCGTTGTATTTGTTATGCACCTTCATGAAGGACTTTGGCCCCTTTTTTGAGAGTTATCTTCTAAATTGTTCATTTTAAGTAGATGAGTTAATGAGTTGTAGATTCAGGGGCCCTGGGAACTTGTTACCGCCAAGGCAATTCCCAGTCTGTAACTCTTTGTTGAAATTGTACAACAATTTTGTATACTATCAGGTGGAACTTTTGATTTATTAAGAGGTATCTACTGCATAAAATGAGGCTGTTCACTATCACTATCAGGCAATGCCAATTGTCCTCTTTGAAACATTGCTAAGGTATATAAATGTATTAGCCTTCACTTATGTGTTGTTTTTATACTGGCAAAATCCATAAGTGAGAACCAGTTGATGTTCTTTGATCCTGGGCTTTCATCCATTTATCTTAATAGAAGAGGAACTTTGCGACACTCCGTATTTTTGGACTACCAATTAGGACTATGGATTAATGTTTTTGGAATCGAATCGAATTTTTTTTTTTAAGTCATGATTTTGCAAGATAGTGAAAGTGATTTTGCAAAGTTGTTTTATCAAAATGAACTTCGTGAGGAATATGAGTTTGGTACTCTATTTTCGTGAGGAATATGAACATCTTTAGGATGAATTATCTAATATATATATATAATTAACAATGGAATTATGCATATATAGATTCCTCTGTTGTCTAATCTAGTATGAAATGAATAACTAACTAATCATCAATTTATGGTGTGGCTAACATTGATATTAACATAGGTTGAGAGACAGAGATTCTTGGCTGAGGAATTTTCAAAATAAAAATCAAACTCCCTCTCTTTAAGTTTCATCCTAGCTCCATCGGCTGGGAAAAATTTTGCAGTAGTGGATGCATGTAATTATCAAACACTATCACAACCATCATTAAGAAGAAACGAGAAAGGAATTAGTGGGAAAGATTCAAAGAAAATCAAGAATTTAAAGAAATTAACAGAGGATGGCCAGGAGAGACCGACCGACAAGCCTGGTGGTGCCGTTGGTGGCCGGTGGTCGATGAATCAGTTCTCCATGTTAGTAAGAGAGCATTTTGGGAAAAATATTAAATGCGTATTAAAAATTATAGAAAATGGTTTCCTGGCTAATTTAGTGTGTAGATCAATGTTGTACTTTTATTTGGATGAAATTCGTAATGTGTATACAGGCTCCTTAACAAATGTTTTACTTCAAGCGAAAATTAAAGGCAAAATTAAGAATAGCAAATGGTGTTGTTTTGAGTTGATTTTTTAGTGAAAGGGCTCCTAATGGGATATATTAAATTTACCAAACAAGAATTAAAAAAAAAAAAAAACTTCTGCTATTTTTTTCGAGAATTTTTCAGTGAAAATTGCTACATTTCCAGCAAATTTAGTTTAAATTAAGTTAAAATATCCTAGTGCAAGTATTGAGATTGTTGGCGAAATTAAGGATATGGAAGCCGTGACATGTCAATAAAAAGGATTGGCTCGAGTATTGTAAGTGAGTATATGAATTTACTTCATTGGCGGGCAAGATGCGAAGATAGCTTTAAAGGACTATAGCAAATTTTTATAGAAGCAACCAGACTTGTTCATTATCTATTAAATAATTTACTTAGTATCCAGCTATGTAGCAATAAAATGAGTAATATCGGCTGATCTTTGCATCATTGGAACAGTAAACAAACAATTCAAGGGTGAATAATGGCTTGTCTATTTGCTAGTTAATCTAACTCTAAAAGAAAATTGGGGGATGATTGGTTGATTATCGTACAACTTAAATGCTGAAGAGGAAAAAAAATTCTAGGAATAAATAGTACTATGCCTCAAGTGCTATGCGTGTGTGTTGTATAGATTTGTTAATGAATTTGGAGTTATGATAAGGCATTAGGAAGATTCAAATCTAGATTTAAATATATGTTGGGATAATTTGACCAATTAATCACAAATTTGGAGCTTTACAATCTCAGATACCATAAACGATAAGCGGATTCAATAAGTATAATGATTAAATATGTGATAACATGTTTTTGTTGGTTGATAGAGCTTTTCGTGGAATCAGTTGGGATTAACTACTATTCATAATGTAATTACATAAGAAAATGCTCAATTTACTACTAAATAATATTATGGCTTGTCAATTGGGATTGCTAGGAAGGAGTTCTAATGTTGATTAGTATCAAAATGAAATGGGTTCATTGAGGAGATACTGATTTAATAAGCTACGAGGTTGAATTGGATATTTGAATATAAAGGTTAAATTGAAGCAAAAGCGCTTAAATAGACAATTCTTATAATTCCACTTAATGTTTCAATTTAGATTTTTAGTATATTCACATAATATCTATGATGATGGTTGAAATGGTACATATGTATATTATGTTAGAAATGGATAAGAAGAAGCAACAATTATAACTATATGAATTTGAGAATGTGAATTAAGAGGTAAATGGTATCAATCTCTGTATTGTGTTTGGTATTCATGCCTTGCTAATGAATAGGTGATTTAGTACATACAATTTTAGTATTGGGATCCATATACTAGCTTGCTTGTGAGCTTCAGTTGACTAGGTGAGTACATTCCTAACTTGATTGATTATGATATGCATAGCCAGAAATGTAGGTCACCCGCTTGTTGGCTATCAAACCCTTCATAATCAATTATTGCGATCATTACAAAAGGAGTTAGGAATATGTTTGTGTTGACTGTGTTGATCTGGTGATTGATAATATTGCTTTCAATTGATTGTTTAGGTTGGATTAGGAAGTCATGTTAAATAGTGACTTGGAAAGATTTGGTAAGAATTTGATTGTTAGCTGAATATTTGCTGTAATGTGAAGTACTAGCTAGTTATATTTGACATGTTATAGTGTGATTATTTTGATTAGTGGTCACTTTGCTTTTCATGAAGCTGAGGAGTTAGTGTTTTTGCTAACCTCAAATACAAGAGTTATAGGATGAGATGGTCAAGTAAAAGAAAGATTCAATTTTTTAATTTCTTTGTTCTTTTGAATAGATTGCCATGTTACATGTGTAAATTTTTGTTAATCTTATGCAAATATTAAGGTAAGGCATTAGCCTAGCTATGGGGTGTAATCTTAATACAAGAGTAATTCATGACCTAAGGGTCTAAAAAGATAGGTAAGCCAAGTGTTTGATCATTTTATGAGGCTTACAGGTGCTTGTAATCATGATGTGGTAGGTGGAATCGCCCTTAGGAAAGAACTTATGATATAAGCTAAATCACATGGTGATTGCATGACTGATGTACTATTTTATAGGAGACTTTAAATAGAATTTGTTAATGTTGTTGAGAAATACATGTACAAAGCTTAGATGTAGATTTTCCTTATCTCTACTTTAGAGAATGGTATAACAAGTTATCTTCAGACACCAAGTTGATATGTCATAATGTTAAGTAGATTGAACTAAGACCTAAAAGATGGGTCATTACAAACTTATGTTTTCTTTTGTCAAAAATGGTTCGCTAGTTATAGAAACAAACTACCCTGGTGAAAGAATTCCAAAAAAAAAAAAAAAAATAGCTTCTTTCGATTGCAATATCCCCTCAAAATAATGCTTTAATTTTTATCATCAAAATATTGCTTTTGGTCAAGAGATTGAATTGGATCAAGACTTAGATTTCTACAAATTTGAATGAGCAATTAAACAAAAGAATAATGCATGTAGAGAGAAGGCTAGGAAGAGAAAATCAAATGCTTCTGGTTATGTGGATCAATCTCCTTGCTTACTCTCCACTATACATGTCATCTTGAAAATTGTAGATACTCCAAATTGGCTACCCATCTATGATTGTAAATAGACAGACAACAACATTGCATTATGCCATCAAAATCACAATTAAATCATTAAGTTCCACAAGTCTATTGTAGCGGATGATGACACTATTTTAATTGAACGGAGTGAGTGAACTATTAGAACCAGTTATAGTGGGTGATAGTAGAACTTCGCTTCTTCAACGTTTTATACCTCGGGCTATTACCAGCTAGGCTATGTTTTTGGCCTATGATTAGAATTGGATGGTAAACAACCAAACCAAGGGCAACACTCATTTCCACTATAGTTCTTAGAGGCTATCAACCTCCCTCTTCTTCCATTTGTATTATCCCTCTCGCATCGGTTCTGCATCAGATGATGAACCTGTGTAACAACTCTCTTTTATTGGTGCCCGATGGATAGGCTACTTGATTGAGTCAAAAACCTACTAACACATAAAGGGTCTTATTTAAGATGCACCGCTAATCTTCTAGAGGTTGTATTTTGTAGAGTTCTGGCAACATATGTTATCTCATTGTAAGATTTATATCTTTTCATAACTAACATGTCTACAAGCATTTCTCAAGTTGTGTGTCCATAGTTGAAAATGTAACCTGTTTCTAATATATCCACCAACATTAGTCTTTTCATCTTAATTAAGGTCTGTCAAAATTGTTTGTTTGTAATGGACTTTTTGCCAGCTACATAATTACAAACAACCACTTGTAAATTCATTAGTTCCATGGTAATAAATTATGATATTCATCAACAAAATTACTAAACTTCTACTTTCTATGGATTATGGGATTGTCTCAACTCTATAGTGAAAGCATAATGTCTTCAAGTGACCCTTTGCCTCTTTTATTGATGCGACTTTTAGCCTATATTGAAATCGTAGTTTTAGGTGTGATACATATGTTTAATTTATTCATATCATCTCAATAGATTTTTCTAATCACATGTTAAAGACTCGAATAGTGATTAGATCATGCTCAATGGTCATTGATATTTTATGACTTTTATCGTAAAATGTGTTGAAAACCTAAAAAAAAAAAAAAAAATAGATTGCACTAAAACTTTAACTTTTTTTTTTTTTTGGTGGTTGAGAATTTTAAAATAGAAATACTTTCTTTTTAGGTTTTGATTTATGATATCTTTAAAGCAAAAAAGCAAACTTGACCAAAAAATTATATACATAAGAACATGCTTGTACTTTATTTTACTTATTAAAATACATGTAGAATAATTTTATACAATTACATAATATAATTGTAATAACATAATTAAATATAAGATGCATATATATAACTATATAAGACAACGAAAGTTGTAGGAATGAATCATAGATAATTATGTAACACATACGTATCAACCATATAGATAACTAAATTTAACTCACATATATAACTGTTATGTGTGCTATTTGATTTAATGGAAGCCAAACCAAACTAGATTAGATATTTTTGTTTGGTTTACTCTAGTTTATAGAAGTTATGTTGTATTAATTATGAGAACCAAACCAAGTTGATCATGATCCAAGTTTAAATCATGTTATATTTAATGGAAGCCAAACCAAACCAAGTCGATCTTAAGACTTTTCCATTAATTAATTATAAAAGTTAGTGAGTGGCAAGTAGATTTAGTTTTAAGTATTAGGTATGTTTTTGTTATTAAAAGAAAAATTATGATAAGCATTTTTTAGACCTATATGATAAACATAAGCTATCACCTATTATTAGGCAAACCTAATTTCCACCAAAAAGGTTAATGATAGCCCATCACCCAACCCTAGATTCCTAATCTAAGGAGCCATCACAAGATAGAGATACTGCACATGGACACCTCCACTACGCCCAAGATGTAAACTTTGTGATTAATAATCCAACTCCAATATTATCCTTTGTCTTCCACTCTCATAATAGCATTATCTTATGTGTACAAAATGTCATGCT